>JAKUCG020000104.1:0-2400000 GCA_022539655.2 Ceriodaphnia dubia | reverse complement strand
GCAACTTTCAATGAAACACAAAGCTATAAAGCTATTGATACAGTGGCCTAATGAGAAAACTAATATTACTCGGAATAAACTGGAATAAACTCAGAAGAGGTGGCAGTTAGAATTTCATTCAACTCTTTCCATTTTAATGAATGCATTATAGCTATAATCAGGAACCACAAATATCACAGTAAATATGATAGCTCCTGCTGACCTATAGTATAAATTCCTTGAAGTACCTAATCGAAGTTTAGAGGAATTGTGTTAATCAAAGTTTAGAGAAACTGTGACATCAGAAATGGTGAAACCAGTAAGCATGAAATGTAATAACATTAAAGCAATAACAATCTCTTTTTCGCTAAAACCAAATTTATCGAGAATGAAAAACACCACGTGATGTTACAAAATGACGAGAGGACATTTACGTTATCAGAAAAAGTCACGAACAAGTTTCAGTAGAGGGACTAACAAATTTAAATGTAAAATTTGAACATGGATTAGTAAAAACAGTGATAGATATTTGAACTTATCCGTGGCATTGATTCCTCTTAAAGTTTGACGCGCTTGCTTTTTTTTTTTAAGAGATTGGTGCAGTTGCAGACGACCAGCGTTGCCTGGCCGGCGCAACTATCTGGCGTCTCATAAAGTTAGTTGAGACACCTTAACGCACCGACGGATTGGGTAAGGCCGGGTAAGGAAGGAAACGGACCGTCCTCTGGAAAAGGGACAGAAAGGTAGAAAGTGAAGCGAGTTAGATTGTCCCTGAATTGTTCGACATTAACTGTGTCGACCTTGTATTTTAGCAGATTCACAGCACATTGAAAAAGGGGGGGTAAGCATCAAGTTTTCTTCCTATACGCCCCCTTTTTCCATCCTCAGATCTTTTTTAGCTCTAAAGCAGTCAACATGTCTAGTTCGAGCAGCTCAAGCTCTAGTTCCAGTTCCAGTTCTAGTTCTAGTTCTAGTTCTAGTTCCAGTTCTAGTTCTTCATCCAGCTCTTCGTCTAGCTCTAGCGAAGATAATGCTGTCAGTTTTTCATTCCCTAAGGTCCAATCCACCAGTTTAGCCAAGTGGGTCGTGACAGGCATTGGTAGTCAGAAGATTAAGGACGCGCGAGAGACCTTTAAGCCGAAGCTGAAATCTAAGGGAGACATTCTTATCAATCCTACGTTAGACGAGGATGTCTACACAGAGTTGAAGGCCATTAAACGCTCTTCCGCATCTAAAGCAAACATCGATCCGTTAGAAAAAGAATACCACAAGCTGTCATTTAAGATTCTGGATCTGGCCAAACCTCTCTTGTTCCTCGAGAAGCGCCGTAAGAATAGAAGGAAATCCAAGAAGGACGCACGGGCCATCAAGACCGCTCTTAAACTTTGGACGGCGCTCTACCGTGATGTCCTGACTACTCGTCGCCGCAATATTCTTGCGCAGGTATACCCGAGCTTTATGGGTCTTCTAGATGATCCCAAGCTTTTCAAAGGAGGAGACCTGCTGTTCGGCCCCAGATTTGTGAATAAGCTGGTGGGGCACGCCAAAGCCCAGAACACGCTTAAACAGATACGGCCTCAACCCGCCAAGGATCAACAAGCATCGCGTCGGCAGAACGACAATCAGCAGCAGGAGCGCTACCAGAACCCAAGGTCCAACGAGGGATCCAACTCCAATTCTGGCTCTCAAGAGAGGGGCCGTTACTCTTCGCGAGATGGCATCGCTTCTGGGAAATTTCAACTGGGCCGCCGCGGCTGTAGATTATGCGCAGTCTCACTATAGGGGATTTCAAGCCCTCTACATCACGAATTTAAGATCGGCGGGAGGCGATCTTCGTTTAAACGTCAAGTTGGACAGAGAGTCTATGGCGGACCTTCGCTGGTGGTCATCGGAGGCAGTTTTCTTGGCCGGACGCTCTATTCAGTCGTCTCCCTCCGTCCTTTCAATCAGTTCGGACGCTTCACGCTCGGGTTGGGGGGCAGTTTGCCAGGAGGTTAGAACGGGTGGTCCCTGGACGGCATCCGACCTTAATCGCCATATCAACGAGCTAGAATTGTTAGCTGCGTTGAAAGCGCTTCAGTGTTTTACTGCTTCCTTGTCGAACGCTTCGGTGGAGATTAAAATGGACAATACGACCGCGGTCAGTTACGTAAACAGGCTCGGGGGCACCAGATCGCCATCTCTTTGCGCCATAGCATTATGTATAGCTCAATGGTGTGAAAAGAGGAACCTACATCTTCACGCGGTTTTTCTTCCTGGATTGGCCAACTTTTTGGCCGACGCAGAGTCTCGAAAGCCCTTGTCGTCGGGAGACTGGATGCTGGCCCAGCCGGCCTTCAGGAGGATTCATGCGATATGGCCGACAGAGGTGGATTTATTCGCGAGTGCGTGGAATGCCCAGCTACCCAAGTTCGTGAGCTGGCTTCCTCAGCCCGGAGGGTGGAAGACGGGCGCGTTGTCATTAGACTGGGGGAGCTTTCTGGGTTACGCTTTCCCCCCTTTCAACCTCATCCCGGATTGTCTGGCCAAATTGAGGAAGGATCGAGCAACGGTGGTCCTAATAACGCCCTATTGGCCGAGTCAGGCCTGGTTCCCGACGGCTATGGAGCTGGCCGTGGATTTTCCTCGTGTTATTCGCCCCAGTCAGGACCTGTTGACCTCTCCGCTGGGAGAAGGTCACCCACTCACGTCGGACGGATCGATGCGCCTGATCGCATGGAAACTATCCGGAATGCCATGCGAGAGCGAGGCCTTTCGGAAGACGTTATCAACATCTTGCTGGCAGCGTCTAGAGCCAATACACACTCTGCATATCAGCCGGCATGGACGACCTGGCGTGATTGGTGCGGTCAACGGGATGTTGATCCCTTGTTGGCTGGCTTGAAGGACGTCCTGAAGTTCCTGTCGGAAGCATATCAGGCGGGTAAGAGCTATAGTACCATTAATATTTACCGTTCTATGCTCTCCTCCACCCTAAGTGTGGTACCATCGGGTCTTCAAGAGGTGGGTAAACACCCGTTGGTGATCAAGCTGTTAAGAGGAATTTACAACTCTAGACCACCTACCCCGAGATACACGCATACGTGGGACCCAGCTGTTGTTATTGTCCACTTGGCCTCGTCAGCTCAGGCCAAGAGATCGAGGATTCAGCTTTCAAGAAAGACGGCCACCTTGTTAGCCTTGACTACGTTGCTTAGATGTTCGGAACTGGCCTCCATCCAGCTGGACTCGATCTCTATATCGGAGTCTGGAGCTTCCTTTGCTTTGGGCAGGTTGAGAAAGGCCCAGCGTTCCGGTCCCCTTCACAAGCTCTCTGTTGATAGATGGCAAGAAGACTCGGCCATCTGTCCAATCAACACTCTAGAAGAATACATCAATTGTACAAGCGCTTTTCGAAACGACGCCAATAGGTCTAGTCTCTTTATAGCAACGACGAAACCCTTTAGACCGGTGAGCAGTTCCACAATTGGCCGGTGGATTAAGGATCAGATGAAGGAAGCCGGGATCGACACTAACATCTTTGCCGCCCATTCGACTCGGGGAGCAGCGGCTTCCAAGGCTGCGGCATCGGGAGTTCCCATTCATTCAATCCTTAAGCAAGGCCATTGGGCCAGAGAATCAACGTTCGCCAAGTTTTACCGTCGCGACGTCAACTCTCACGTTAACCTGTTAGAGACAGGAATTCGAGACGGCACCGATTCTGAGGACTCCACAGATTAATTGGTTTTTCATTCTGCAGATTCCTTGCTTTCAAATCACAGTTAATGTCGAACAATTCAGGGACAATTGGGAATTGTTCGAGCGAGCGAAGCTCGCGATGGACAATTGGAATTGTTCTTGAATGATAGTGAAGACATTAACTGTCTTCTTATCCCACCGCCCCACCCTAGATCATTTAATAACGGATGCCTTCTTTCTTGTTTCCATTTTGTAGACCGAATCGATACAACAAAGGCCGGCAGAACAACAGCGATAGCAAGAGCGACAGAGGACGGCGCTGATTTTTGGGAAGTTATCATCACCGTCCGAAAGTCGATCTAAAAAAGTCTGAGGATGGAAAAAGGGGGCGTATAGGAAGAAAACTTGATGCTTACCCCCCCTTTTTCAATGTGCTGTGAATCTGCTAAAATTCAAGGTCGACACAGTTAATGTCTTCACTATCATTCAAGAACAATTCCAATTGTCCATCGCGAGCTTCGCTCGCTCGAACAATTCCCAATTGTGTGAATGAGGCCTGATTGAAGGAGGAACTGAGAAAGGAGAAGACGCGCTTGCTTGTTGTTATCCCCGCCATTTGCATTTTACTATGCTAGGTGCAGACGACGGAGTTCAACCGCCCGCCGGCTCCGCCACCTTTCGGCAGGCTGGTCGCCGTCGCCAAGTCGATACGTCCTTAATAGTTGCATTCTCAGTTTTTGCTGCAGTATTGCCCATAGACAGTAGCGTCGCTTGACGGCACTATTTTGTAACTACATTGTTGTAGTCTTGCATAGAAAGAAGGCTTTTTACTACGTTTGTAAACAAATGTGACAATCCTTGGCTCTTCTTTTTTCGTGATATTTTGAATTCAAAAGACACAAAAGTGCTTATTAAAAATGGGAAAGGTGACGAAGAATACGGTTCAAGCTAAAGATAATGAAAACGTTGGAAAAGCTAACCCTGAACAGTCTTTTGGAAATTCTGGTATGTTTTTAGTGGGTCTTTACAAAAAACCTAATAGAAAATCCCCCCAAAAGAAGAAGAATATCAAAAGTAAAGTAGCCAAGGCTAATGTGAGCAAGAATAATGAGGAACAAGTGACTGAAGATGTGGATGCTTTCAATTCTGGGGTTGGTGCAAGAGACAAAGATGTTGAGAGATGTACCCAGCTAGAAGAAGAGATACGAGAATCAGACATACTTAACTATGAAGTCCAAAGTAATAGCCCAGAACCTGCACGTAAAAGGAAGACCTGGACTGAGAGAATAGGAGCCCGTATTAATGACTGGGATGCATGTAAAGAACAACTTTTTCAAGCATTTGTTCGTTCACAAGCATTCAAAAGAAATACCTGTCAAAAATGCTTCATTGAATCTAAATTTTATGTGACATGCAAAACCTGCAAGCAAGTATTGTGCCCAAGCTGTGACCAATGTATCCATTTAGTTTCTCCCAGGGATGAACAAAGTCCCTTTCATCCTGCACTGGCTTCTCCATTTCATCATCGAGTTTTTTACAGTAATTTAAAGTCTGAAATTTTACTTCCCAATAGATTTATTGACTGTGAGGGTAATATATTTCAACAAGGTAAGACATTTTCATATCAGAAATTATTGTACAATTATTTTAAAATCTTTGTTATTTGTAGATGTAGCCGTTCCTTGCTTTGTGCCTTCTTCCTGCCAAAATTGTTTAAATTTTGGTAGCTGTCATCTTCGATGTGGGAAAAAAATAGTAGCAGTGATTACTTTAGAAGGTATAAATCACATGTTAAGAAAATCACATTTAATGCTGGTGTTCTATATTAAGGGAGATTTGATCTGAACCTTGCTGAATTCCATTGCATTGAATGTGACTCACAGTGGGCAGCTACTTTAGATGATTATGTAGAATCTGGATGGTGGCCTGGTTCTCCGAAAAACCTAAGCTATCTATTTTCCATGGATCTTCTGACTATGTGGAATCACCTCAGCCACAAAACTCCAGGAACTTCAGAAAGAAAATTTATTGAGACGCTCGAAGAAATGTCGAAACTCGCAGGACGAGTATGTTTCCTGGGTTGTTAGTTTTCTTTTTCCATTGACCTGACTGTTGATTTCCGCTGAAGTCAGGCACAATTTGTCGACAGTCTTTTGGATTGGCCAATCGATACTATCAATACATTGAATTCCTAGTGCAAGTAGAAATCAAGCAAAGAAAACTGTTCACGTGCAAAGCGTGTGGGTCGAAACCGCTAGCTGTTCATATAGATGGAATTGTGAAACTCTATCGCTGGAATAGTGCCAAAGGGTGTGTATAATAAGGTGGAAATTAAGATTTTTTCTCTAAATTAAAATTGTACTATTATACAGAGGAGACTTTCCGTCGTTGCTTGAAGACGTAGGTATTTCGGATCGCTCTAAATTTGATTGCCATGCAGAGAAAATTGATCGCGTGAAACCAAAGGTTTGTTTTATGTTGAACTACATTACTAATAGCAATAACTCATTTACGTCGGTTTTTATTCAGGTTACCAACGCGGCAAAAGCTACTTGCGGAGGAGCGTCTTATAAAGCAGGAAGGGCTGATTCGAACGGACGAAAGGGTTTGTCAGAAACCGGTGTAGTCTTTAGTACCTGCCGTCATGGATATTTACTACGAGCCGTTGACATGGTGAAGGGGGAGACTTATCGCCATGTGCATTACTTGCATGACTGGGCATTTCGATCTGGTTACAAGTTTATATGCTATGATGTAGTTTGCAAGTATTGGCCATTTGCCCAAGACGTCGGTAGACTTATTGAGGAATTCGTGCCTCATATAACAAAAATGCTACCATTCTTATCACGCTGGCACGGCAAGACACACGCGTGGTATTGCCAGGTGAAAATACTTTGCATAGATTTTAACCTATTAGTAGCTGTTTTAACGCCTTTTTCAAGATTCTTTATTGTGGCCATTGGCTTGTTGGAGTTGGATTAACAACTGGGGAATCCACAGAACAAACTAACTCGAAGATGGCGAGATATGGAAGCTCTACAAAGCATATGAGCCGTTCAAGTATAACAAAAGCTTATATTCATAGCTAAAACCTTTTAATAAGTTATTTCTTTCTGTAGATCGCCGCGATCATTTAACACTCGCCATGATTTATTCCAATATAGAAAGAAGAACGAATGGCTAAGCAATTAGTGAAGTGTTTTCTGTCGGTATGCTAAAAAGAAATATTGATAACAGATGTACGTTACTTTAATCAGAATGGTTTATCTTTGGTTTGCTCTAGGCCGAAGAAGATGTGGCTAGGTTTGAAGAGGAGTTTACTCGACTCGTTGAGGACAGAAAAGAAAAACTCATGAATTTTCAAAAGACCGTAGAACAAAAATTGAAACAGGTTTCTCTTAAAATACTCCTTACCACTAGTTTAATTTATTTTATATGAGACGTAATTTCTTTGGTTGTCTAGGCTAAAGACGCAAAGGTTGAAATACCTAAGATGTTAAAAGAGATTTTAAAAACAGAATCTCGAACAACCGAAGTAATAGATCGGTGTAAAAAACTAAAGAAAACTTATACCGATGTAAAAAAAGTTCACTGTTTTTCCTCTTACATCTAAATATAATAAGTTTTTACAGGCTTCGTCCCTCATTGAAAAGCTTCCATCGGTGCTAAGAAAAATTGAGAATGATTTAAGCGAAAATATTAACGACCAATTACCCAGAATTCTTGAGGAGCTTAAACACGAAGCTATTAAGTGCAAAAGTAAGCTCATCCCACTGATAAGTTGTATGAAATCATACGATATTTGACTTTTACTGTTTTTTGTCAGGCAAACGAATATCTGCCAAAAACCCTTTATCAGTCTCCCAAAAAAGTCTGGAAGGAATTCATGTGATCATAAAGAATTTAAAAAACAGGATAGCAAACGATACAGGTATTATTTGGTGGCTTAAAACTTGAATGCGCGTTTAAGATTACAGCGAACCTTCCATCTTTTTCAGATGCATCTAAACAACGAATTCAATTAAAACGCCAGATGACTAAATATATCGAGAAGGCGCAAAAGCTGGTCGAGGTTATTAATTCCCAGTTAACTGACGGGGAAAAAGTCACAATGGAAGACTGCTATAAAGGAATTTTCCCTTGGCAATCTGCCTATATTGGTAATGACTAAAAAACCCTGCTCCAATCCCAGTAAATAATTTATTGATTCTCAATTTCATATAGTTTCTTTCCAAGACAACTTTAATCTAATCGATGCTTGGATGTTAAGTAAGAGAAGCCGAGAAGAAATAATACTCGTAGAAGATGAAATGAAGGAGTTTTTATGTGGCCTAAAATCTGCAAAACAAGAGTTGCTTGAACAGTTCGAAAGCTGTGTTAATGATGAAGACTTGTTTATAAGAGGAAAAGCATTTTGTACTCAACCTGAACTTAAACGGCTCACTCGTTTAATTGAGGATTGTGAAAATTGGTTCTCTATTATCAATAGAGATGATGCTCGGCCGAATTGCTCAAGTAAAAAGGATTTTGTCAATAATGATAAAGACTGTGAATTTGACACTGAGTCTGACAGCGAGTCTGACAGCGAGTATGAAAGTGATTATGATGAAGGAGTGACAGAACAAGGTGAGGAAAGTGATGAGGAGGAAGATGATTCTGAAATAGACGATGAAATGGATGTAGAAGACTTTGATGATGGCTTACAACAAACTGACCTCGACCAGTGCTTTAAGTTTTCCTTTCACATGAATGATCTATAATTGAAGTTGTGTTCAGGAGTTTATTCCAAATAAAAAGACTGCACATTAAGTTTATCGATTTACTTTTATTATCTAATTTCAAACAGATGTATTCTGAAAATATCTTATCATAAGTTTCCAAAGTGTTTTGATGGTCTTTGGTCACCAGTTCCCGTTCTAGATACAAGTTTCTTGACACTAGATTCAAAACACTAGTGTGTTTTATGGAAATTCCTACAGACTCGATGGAAAATATAAAAAAAAACATTAGTCTCGAATTTGATTAAAATTATATCAGGACAAAGAAGATCGAAGATTGTTTGTTGTTTGTGACAACTTACCTAGGAATAATGGTACCCTAAGTTCAAAAATTAAATCACAAGACCGAGGTAACAAACATCCGATTCCTATAATTAAGATTTCATCAGATTCGTAGATGATTTTGAGTTCCCTTCTCCGTCAGTTTGTTTTTCTGTCGTCCTTTTGAAAATGCCCTTTTTTCGTCTGCTTGAAAGCTGTTTACCTTGAGCAATACCATCACGTGACTTTGGCCGTCAAGTAGCCGAAGGCAAAGGGAAGGCTGCACAAGATAAAAATGGCGTCCAAGTTGACGATTTTTAAATTATGAATTAATACACGAGCCTCATCCTGATCGCAGAAAAAATCCACATTTGTGTGTGCTCTGGTTTTCGGACTATACAACGATATGAATTGAAATGCCGAATGGCCCTTGGTTCTAGTTGAAAATAGCGTTGGAAAACTGGCCTGTCATCAAGAATTTCTTTTAGTTTGAAATCAAATAAAATCTCATACTTTGAGGCCACATGTATTTTCAACATAAAAAGATAAGGACATTTTTCTTGTTTTAATTTTAAAACTCCAAATGAAATCAAATGCTGTCTGATAAACGAAAGTGATAAAGCGACACAGAAATTTCATCTCGGTAAAGCCGCGTACAGATGGACAAGTGAAAGAACGTGCTGAGCGGAAATCTAAAAAGGTTTCAAAAGATGGTAACTTCCTTTTTTTTGTATATATTTGTAAGAAAGAACATGAAATCGATCTAGAATTTTTTTGCGCATTTTTTAATGCTATAACAAATATCTTCCTCTAATTACGTTGTATCTAATAATTGAAAATAAATAAAAGTAATTGTGGTTTAAATAAGATGTTGCACTACTTATTTGGTATTAAAATTAGCTTAAAAAAAACGGCAAAAAATAACAAATCGATTTCATGTTCTTTGTAATTCAAAATGCAAAAAATTAAGGCAGTTTCAATTGAAATACTTTTTTCGATTCTCTACGGGAACTTTTCCTCTTTTCATGCGGGCCGAACCCCTGTTGGCCAAGGGCGCTAAACGTTTGGACGTGGGACTATTAAAAGATGATTTTTATTGTATCAAATTTTTCTTTCGTATGAACACAATAGATATTATTAAAGAATTTCATTCTCTTTTTTATGTGACAAAATTTAATTTTTTCGTTCATGTTAAGATTTAAAATGCAATAATCATATAATTTTTTTTCATTTTGGAATGGGTCGATTTTTACAAAACAATTTCAACTAGAACCAAGGGTCGTTTGGCTTTTCAATTCATATCGTTGTATAGTCCGAAAATCAGAGCACACACAAATGTGGATTTTTTCTGCGATCAGGACTAGGCTCGTGTATTAATTCATAATTTAAAAACCGTCAACTTGGACGCCATTTTTATCTTGTGCAGCCTTCCCTTTGCCTTCGGCTACTTGACGGCCAAAGTCACGTGATGGTATTGCTCAAGGTAAACAGCTTTCAAGCAGACGAAAAAGCTTTTTTCAGTTTTTCAAAAGGTAAACAAAATCAAGATTCGTTCATATTTACAGAGTTGTATTCGATTCCTAGCCAACAACTACTAGTTATTCATGAGTCATTCCTTAAATATGTTAATTTTCGCACGACGTACGAAAAACCCTAGTTTTTGTGATACTTTTTATAGCTAAGTCTAGGTGTAAGTAATTGATACTATTGGATTGGACGAATTTACTATTGAAGACGAAAACATACTCAGTAAGAGATTTTTGACCTTTATTTCTTATTTTACAAACCTAGTGAATACTGATTTTTTTTATTTCTCAGGTCTTGTTGAAATATTCATAAGCCAAGGGGCAATTACAGAAGTTTCTGACGGGGGACAAGCACTACTTGCTATCCAAAACACATCTCAAGTCAAGGCAAGCCAACCAACAGCTCCAGAAAACACCTTCAATACAACAAAAAATATAAAGTAATGTAAAATATGAAGTGTACTTGAACCAATTGGTACTTTGCTCCTGTTTAGTTTATTTATTATTCTGGAATAGATGCGTACATGCACAACAGTTTAGTTTTATTGTTTAAAAAAAATCATACTTGGTACAAACATTACCAAGTTTCAACCGAGGAACGAACAAGTCAAATGGCTTCACTTCAAAATAATTGATTTGATTACTGCATTTCGGGGGATTAGCGAAGCCGGTACGCGACGCAACTGAAGACCAGAGGAAATGTTACAATTTTTGGGATTAGAAAGAGACACACGCATTTGGCCATCAAGACTAGATTGAACTATAACTGGATTTTGTTTTGGTTTGACACTTGGAACTGGGACCATTGAGTCGGTGGTGATGTGGACATCATCGTCCCAATCATCAAACAGATCTGTAGGTCAAGAATAATGGATTATTGCAATAGTAGACCGGCAGCCATTAAATTAAATAAATTATACCAGAATGGGAAGCAGGGTATGAAACCGAACTTTTCCCAGCAGATAAATCCTTTGGTTCTTCAGCACTACTGGGAGTAGAAGATGTAGCAAAAATTTTATTTACGGCAGTTGTTTTAGCTGGAGGAGCTGTCGCAACAGTAGAAGTGGCACTATCAGTTGCAGCAGTAGCAGCTTTCTCTTTATTGGGAACTGTGGAAACATCCGATATTTTAGACGGAGCACAGGTTTTAACTGTAGAAGTAGATTTTAAACCAGTGAGTGTTTTGGCTGTCACTGATGTCTTAGAAATTATGGGTGCTTGAGCCAGACCAGAAGCAGCGGCATTAGAAGCTTTCGCTTGATTACGAATTGCAGAAGCAGCCGATAATTTAGATGGAATAGCAATTTTAACAGCAGAAGTGGATTTCAATCCAGTGGGTGTTTTTCCTGTGCTTGGCGCTTTAGCTTGAACAGAAGATGAAGCAACACAAGACTTCGCTCGACTATTAACTGTGTAAAAACAAAAGATGTGTAAGACTTCCGTAGTGATGTGTAGCCTCATTTGTAATTTTTTACCACTGGGTTGTTTAGATGTTATAAGACCTTTAGTTGAATTGGGACCTGTGGTAGCACAAGTGTTTGATGCTTTGGCAGCAGCTGGAGCTTTAGGTGGAACAGGAATCGTTGAAACAGCGGATGCACTAGACTGAGTATTGATACTAACAGAAGCTGTGGATTTGGAACCGGTGGGTGCTTCGGCCGCTGCGAGTTTTTTAGATGGATATGAAGTTCTGACATCACAGCTTTTAGCTGTACCAGAAACTGTGCACGAAAGGATGTATTAGACTATGTGGTAATTTGACAGTAACTGAAGCTTTAATTGGTACCATTTGCTGCTGTTTTTGCTGTGGACTCTCCAGCTGGACCAGGGGCTGTTGTGGCAGCAGTTTTTTTTGGTATATTGCGAGACTCAACTGTAACAAAAGGATATATTAGAATGAGTGATAACTTTGGTATGTAGCAGGCTAGCAGCAATTGAATATTTTTTACCTGCAGCTTTTACTGCTGTGTACACTCTAACTGGAACAGGGGCTGTTGTGGCAGCAGTTTTCTTTATTGTATTGCGAGACTTAACTGTAACAAAAGGATATATTAGAATGAGTAATAACTTTGGGATGCAGCAGTAACTGAGTATTTTCTTTTTACCTGTAGCATTTACTGCTGTGGACACTCTAGCTCGACCATGGGCTGTTTTAGCAGAAGACTTTTTTGTTGTACTGAGGGCCTTTTCTATAGCTGTAGGTTTGCTTGCCTTGACTTGAGATGTGTTTTGGATAGGAAGCAGTGCATTGTCAGAAACTTCTCCCTCGTCAGAAACTTCTGCAACCGTCCCTTCGTTTATGAATTTGTCAACGAGACCTGAGAAATCAAAGAAAATGTAGGATTCAATCAGCTCATAAAACTAGGAAGGTCACAAATCTCTTACCGAGTATGTTTTCGTCTTCAATGGTAAATTCGTCCAATCCACAAGTATCAATTACATAACTTTCAGATGCTTCATGTTGGGAAATTTCCATATCGTCAGAATCAGAAGCTTCACTGAGGTGTGCACCAATAATCTCATCAGAACTAGCATCAGGCTCAGTAGTATTCACTTTGGCTGCAGAATTTTCAGCACTATCATTATGGCGTACAGCTTTCCTCCTGTCTGTGTTTTCAATGTATCATGTATTAAACTCATAGTTTCTCTAGTTAAAATTGAACATTAGCACGTATGCAAAATACAAAACACTTACATTCCACTGTTGCATGTTCTTTTCCCCAATAGTGAAGAAACTTTTGAGTCGTGCTTCGCTTCACAATTTCTTTTGTTCTGGTTCCAAAATCAAAGGCACCTGTGGTTCCAATTTCCTTGTTTGGGAAATATGAGAAGATCATTATTTCACCTCCCACATCTCTTGCCAGCTGATTTGCCTGTATAATATTGAAACAAAAATGAATCTTAGAGTATTAAGTGTACATGGAAAAGTAAGTTATACGTACTGTGAAAAGGATTCGATTGAATCTGTATTTATTGGTATTATAGTTAGTGGAATGGACATCTCTGAATTTATATCCATTTTTCCTCTTCAACAGTCCTCTCTTCCTCACTCTCTTTTTCTTAGAAGAAACCTTATTTGATGAACCTGCCCCGTTTTCAAGTCCATCATCAACATTTGTTGCTATGGTCTCTTTCCTTACTCTTTTTTTCTTTGAAAAGGTAACTGTGACAACCTCTTCTGAGTACTCGTCGTTAACCTCATCAGAATACTTGTCGTTTTCTATTTCATTTCCGTCGATTTCTTGGTCAGAACAAGAACGTTTTCTCTTTCTGGTGTTCTGATGTTCCTTGAGAGATTTCGATCCTGATGATTGTGTCTTATGGCTTATTTTTTTCCTTGGAACAGAGAATTCGCTACTTTCGTCATTTTCAGATTCATATTCATCCATTTCGCTTTCATCTGCCATGCTACTTATTTCATCATGGTATTCAAATTGAGACCCAGCCATTTTCTTTTTGCCATACCAGACCATCAGCCGTCAGACCAGTTGTCATGACAACGAAGTGCTTTTTCCGCGCTTTCCGATCTCATCGAAGTTTAAAGTTCGACCAGATACGGCGCTACTGTCTATGGGTTTCTAATACAGGGTGGCCGAAAACGCAACTATTAAAGACGTATCGACTTCGTCGTGCGCGACCATGTTGCCTTTCGGTCCTTTGCAAATTGCAATATCTACAGGCAGCAACGCCACCTGGCGGAACCCGGAAACCAACAGGTAAAAATTATTAGTTTGTTTCTGTTTTCAGCTTTAAACAATGTGAACTTTGTTGGTTGTACTCGGTTGCCCAACAAGCAACAAGTCGTCAGATGAGGATCCGAACCTCCGATCTTTAGCGCCACACGCCGAAGCTTTTGCCACACGGCTATTGTTGACACGTTTGTTATGAATTGTAATGAATATGAATGCAATAGGAGGAGAGATATACAAGAGTATGAAGACGCACAACGTCCAGTTTTTCAAATTATTCAGGGAAAACGACTTCTAGAATATGCCTCCATTGATTATAGTCATCTCATGAGGATTCGTACCTCCGACCTTACATTCGTACATCTCGACGCTTTGCCAGATCACGGCTTCCGCTAACTCATACTAAACAAGAAATATATATAGATAGCCACAAAAGAAATGTGAAAATTCGAATACCAAAAGACTTTGCGCTTCATTGAAAGAAAAAAACCAAAAAAAAAAGAACAACAAAATGGACCAAATTTTGATTGAAATCTATCATATCTTGTAGCCTACCAATGTACATTACCAATGGACTTCACCCATAGTAACCGAGACGATACGCCTTGCCACGTTTACACTTAAACATGTTTTTTTTATCAATCACTGTTTAGAGTGGTTCAAGTATTTCACCAACTATCTAGACTGTTGGAATTTCTCTAATTAAAGAAAAAAGTAGAACACCATAGACTTCACAGTTCACACTCAACAAAAGAAAACCGAGATGTGGAGGAATGAAACAAAGTTTCGAACGGGAATCGGCATCACGCGAGCAATATGTGAGTGAGAATCAGATATATCAACACTTCAACATCACACATCAAAAACCCCGAGTTTTCTTACCCCGATGATGCTACTAATATTGATTCCCAGCTGCTGATCCATATTTTAAAAAAAAAGAAAGAATATAAACGATCCGATGTCAGTAAAGGGGTTGCTTAACTTAAAAAATACTTATTAAAACTTAGTAAAAGTTAATGTGTGTGTGATACGCGATACGCAACGCGGGCAGGAAGCGCTTTGTAAAATATTTTGTAGAGTTAAAGGGCAGCAATTTAGCCCGATAGATATTAGTTTTGGCACGGTCCTTCAGGAGGGAGGGGAAGGAGTAAAGGTCATTCAGTCATTCACATGCAGTTCCATGTATGCACTCATATACGCACTGTCCCTAGTAAAGGTATGTTCTCTTAATTAATGTTGACACGACGAAGATCTGCACACCCGACCGATGCGTCAAAATTCAACGCTTTACCACAAGGTTAAAACTGAGCTGTAAAATGTACAAATTTAGATGCAATTTGTCTACATCAGAGAGGGTGGGGCGATATTACAATTCATTAAGTGCGCTTGCTGTTGGGGAAAAAAATCCAAGTACGGGTGAGGGCTGATGATTTCCTGGTGTATTTATTGTTGAGAAACCTACGAGTACTGTAGTTATTTGGAATATGAATCAAAGTTGTTTTTGACGGATGGACAACACACAAACTTTTGGGAACTTGACTACAAAGAACACAGAAAAGGACAATTCAATGCAATTCAACTCAGGAAACGGAAATATTAAGGAAATGGTGCACAATAAAATAAAATGTGTATAACCTCTTTTCAATGGCTTATTGTAAGGATTTTTAAAGAAGACGACACGTTAACTCCTTCAATAGGAAAAGGGTGCGCCTCTGTATTAAACACCCATTGATCCAGAGGGATTACATCGTCGTCGCTGAACAATAAGTACAGGTACTGTAAAAAAAAAAACTTTACTGTTAGTTAATTGCGATAAAAAGGTTGTATACAAATGAATGACCTTGAGAGTTTCAGCTAGGAAAAAGCTCTGCTGGATATCATCTTTGACGGGCTTGTCTACATTGACATCCTTCAATCCACTGTATCCTCCTCCTTCAACTCGGCAATGCTTTTCAAGGGCCTGCACTACTTCCCATCCCCATTCGCGGTACACGGAATCGTGCGTCAATCTCCACATAACAAAATAAGATTCAACTACTTCCGGACGTAAAAAGTAACCTGCCTCCGGTTCTAATCCTTCAGCTTCTAATTGCTCATTAAAACGAAATGTTTCGGGTCCTAATTTAGTCGCGCTTCGGACGTATGACTCGTGACATGTTCGAGTTATGGCTCTGGCCATGGACATGTGTCGTCTTCTATATGGTTCACCAAGATAAAATCCCCCCAGGCCCAACATTCCACCTGCGAACAAAAAAGCCAAATTCTTTTATATTAACTAAAAGATTAAGCAGGTAGGGTAGGGAATAGTTACCAGAGAAACAAGCCAAGTGTTGCATCTTGTGTTCTAGTCTTCCCGAATTACTTTCCGCAAAATAAACCAGCCCACTTTTCGACACCTGGATCAACTTAGACATAGCAGCTTCCACAGCGTCGATATACATCAAACGAGCTTCATCATCTTGCCGACCGCTTAATAACCATGTTTTAAGTAAGTATTCGTAAAAGGAATCGCCAAATGCCCCTAATGAAACATGTCGGTCCCCCCATTCACCGGTCCAAGGGTTGATGTAATTAGGATAGAGACCTCCATCGCCATGTCGGTCTAGTCTTTTTATTGTGGCCGTAAGCTTCTGAATTTTCTGCCGAAAAACGTCCTTGCTGGTAACGTCGGACAGGTAATTGAACTCCAAGCTTAACGTACCAAACTCCGAAAGAATACTAGAACCTTCGCTCGCCCACGAGGGATTTCTACTTTTCTGGAAAATGACGAAGGTTAAATAAAATAATCGCACGCAAACATCTTAAAGTAAACTGTTCAACTTCTTACCCCAGTCTCGACATTAACTATTCCTAGTGGGATTCCTGTCGGTGTGTCAAAAGCAGGCAAGAGTTTTTCAGCAACGAGAAGGGCTTTCTCGCGAAACATGGGGTCGCCGGTCAGAGCAAAACATGACAGCAGGCCTCCAACGAAGCGGATATTGATCTCAAAAACTGATACCTCTCCCCACTGTTTCAAAATGACAAATGAAACCATTACTTATTTGTGGCTCAAGGTGTGTTCTTTTTGTTGTTGTTACATGTAGTTTTCTGAAATCTAAGTTATGTTCCACCCAGTCTCTTCCTTTTTGAAACTCATCCATGAGGCCCATGATATAGAGAGTGTCTAGACTATCTACAATTGTGACACCGGTGCTCGAATCACCAAAGAGTGAAGAACTATGACTCTGGCGACTGACTGGACTAAGCTCTTGGAATCCCCAAGCGTGCTGAACGTATCCATTCCACGCGTGCTTCATCATCTGTATACACAGAATAAAACAGCGCGTTAAAACAAAACAAAAAAAAATCTTCATTTTTATAGTTTTCTTTCACTCACCTGTCGAACCTTATCTCTCCTTTGATGGATTATCGCATCGACATCTTCGGTCGGTACTACTACTGGGGCGACATTGACCGTTCCTCTAGATGACATCGACACTGCATTCCTTTTGGGTCGGATTCTTGAGTCGAGATCGCTGGCCGATCTGGTTTTCCCAAGGAATGTTGTTGAATTTCTGGTAGTTACCGTAGAACGAAGCAGCAGCCTTCTACAGAAAAAGAAAGAAGCCGGTAGCTTTTTCAAGTGCCATCTTATTCAGAATACCGAGCAAAGTATTTTGGTCGACTTGTGTTTTGACGGTATATAATTGGTCCTGTAATCCGAGATACTGATGCTTTTATGGCTCAAAGCATTTTCTTCAAGGCCATGGAAGTCAGTTGGAGATCTCGATATCTGCGAAAATATTTCAAAAGTTGTGACGGGTGCTGTTTCCTGCAACTTTCTTTCCACCTGCCCTGTTAGGACAGTCTGTTGAAACAAAAACAAAAGCGCCGCAATTTCCATCGGTAAAAATCGTCTACTAAATAAAAATAATACATTTAGAGAAAGAGAAGAAACAACACCGCTCAATCGCTTAGGGAAACAACTATGTGATTATTTAAAAAGCAAACGAAACAGAAAAAAGATTAACTTACGATCGCTTCATTTTGTCGAAAACAGCGCACGCAAACTTCCACCTTATTTCAGCGTACTTTTATTCAACTTTGTATTGCTTTATAGTCTACGTGTTTTTCAGAAAGAGTTTAAAGAGGTCTAGACAGATACTTTGCAAACTGTTGTTCGCGACAGTGCACTCAATACTGTCGTGGTCATTCCCTAGTCCCTGTCTACTGTGTACAAGAAATCTAGGGGGCGGAGTTCACCTTTTAACCAATTCCTTTAAACTTTCTCTGAGCAGTGAGCACATTTTCGACAACGACGTCTGGAATTTCTGTGGGTTAGCTCAGGCGAAAACGCTGGAACAGCGCTTTCATAACCTCTTCAACCAATTTTGAATAATGTGAAAGTCGTAACATTACAAATGCTGTCGACATGTCTAAAGACGCCAAATGCCGGTAAACCGTAGAGAAACACGGAGGAGGTATAACAGGGAAACCTATGTCAAAAGCCTTGGCTACAAAGGTTACTTTCACCGTTTCCAAATGCTATACACGATTAAAAACGCGCCAGTGTAATAGCCTTGACTATCGTTACCTTGGCGATTTCGGGTCGTTTTCCGTTCAAAACGAATTTCACGCTCGTGTCGGCCCCCACAATTCACAACCTAAAAAATGTTCAACTTGTAATAAAAATGCTCAATGGAAGACATTAAAGCTTAATTACCGTACCCCGACTTATTCAATAGATATTTTATGTTGGCCATGAACCCTAATAAATGTCGTGAGGGTCAGGGGGCGAGAATTCCGTGAATTGATCTGCAAATAAGAGCATGATCCGCAGATGATAACTCACATGAATCTAACATTAAGTACGCCAATTTTCTATAGATTTCATGGAAATTGAGAAATAAAACCTAAATCGGAGGAGCTACCCGAAATTCAAATCATCATAGTAGAATTGTAGGCACAGAAAGGAGAGTACGATAGCCAGAGATTGCGTCAAAAAATTTTATACTGTCAATTAATAATTTAATATACAGTCAACAATTTTTAAAAAGCGGTCCTGAATAAGATTTAACAGAAAAACAGAAAAACAAAGACGACTGAACGAATTTTAAACGAGTGATGGGATAATGTAGAAAAAAAAATACGTTTCTACTTTGGCGGAAATTTGAAAGGGTTAAAGCATGGGATGCTTAAGTATCTTCGACGAACTGTGGCCAAATCAGGAGATTGAACGTCTTGCCTTGCAGCGAGTTCTTCCATTGACCATTGAATACTTCTTCTGCGGGCCAGGATTTTATTTCTTTCTTTTGGACCGGGTGGGGTTTTTTTTTCCGGAATTTCGAAACTCTCGGGAGTCGGTACATCGTCTCGATGGCAAAACTTAGTCTCAAGAACCATGCCTAAAGTATATAACTTGGCAGCAGTGGAGGTGTTGATTTGTTTAAACACATGTCCGCGCATGGCAGAGCTAATGAATTGGAGAATGACTCGATAATCAACATCGCCCACTGAACGTGGGTCCGGGAAATTTCCGAATAGGGCCATGAAGTCCAAAAATAAAGGTATATTATATGCCATACTTTGCGATCCTGGAAATTCACGGACAAGCTGGATCAGCTTGCGGGTTCTTACGAAGGAAGCATCGGACTCTAAATTTTTGTTATTTTCTTCAAAAAGAGTGGAGAAGAAATAACGCAGGCTGTTAACCGATTGTCCAGGGAATTGTTTAGCAAGCTCAGCAAAATTTCCATTGAATCCACGCTCTCTGATTTGAGTAATGAGTTTGGAAAGATCTTCCGCGCTCAAAGCCTTTCGGTCCAAGCCAGTAGTAGTAGATTTCCGATTCCCCAAAGGATCCTCTTTTGTCTCTTGCATTTCTGAGCGACGCAGATCTAGTATTTTTTGACGCGAAGTCCGTAAGGGGGTCGCAGTTGTTTCGTCCTTTGATCTCCTACTTTTTTTCTTGATAGTGTCTTCCGCTTCGGAAAGTGTCGGCAACTTAACCGATGGTGATACATTTGTAGTTTGGATTTCTGAAACCACAACTTCACGTTCATCAGGTAAATGAATCGGCAAAAGATCTTCCAATGGCTTGCATCGAAATGGATTTTTCTTAATAGTCGACGTTTTCGGCTCAGGAACATCTTCAAATGTTTTGATCTCTTTCTCAATGCGACTTTTGACTTTCGAAACTGGTGTTTCCGTTTGCGGCTGAAGATCAGAGACATCTATCAGCTTTTGACTTTTTCTTTTGGTTGATTCTTTAGCTTGAGGCGTTGCTGATCCAGTTTTAGGGTCTAAGGCAAAAACTTTCTCCGGAAAATCAGATGGAAGATCTTCTTGTCCTTTACCCTTGGAAGGTTTGTTCTTAATACCCGATGTTTTAGGTTCAGGAACGACATCCTTCAACGTTTTACTTCTTTTCTGGATAACGCCTTTAACTTTCGGAATAGGCGATTCAATTTTCTGTTCCAGAGTACCGGTTTCTTTTTCGGCGGTCATATGAACCGGTACCGAGTCTTCTTTGGATTTGCCTTTTCGGGCACTTTTCTTAATTGCCGGTGTTTTAGATTCAAGATCGACGTCTTTCAACTTTAGATTTGTTCCCTTGGTAGTTCCTTTAGCTTGAGTCTTAGGTGATTGAGTTTTAGGATCTAACGTAAAATGTTCATCATCAGCCAAATCCGATAATTTACGATCTTTTGTTCCTTTACCATTTGAAGGTTTGCTCTTAATAGCCGATGTTGTTGGTTCAGGAAACTGAGGAACGATATTTTTCAACGTTTTACTTTTTTTCTGTTTAAGGCATTTAACATTCAGGATAGGCGATTCAGTTTTCACTTCCAGAGTACCGGTTTCTTTTTCAGTGGCCAAGTGAACTGGTACTGAGTCTTCTTTGGATTTGCCTTTTCGGGCACCTTTCTTAATTGTCGGTGTTTTAGATTCAAGATCGACGTCTTTCAACTTTAGATTTGTTCCCTTGGTAGTTCCTTTAGCTTGAGGCTTGGGTGAATGAGTTTTAGGATCTAACGTCAAATGTTTATCATTAGCCAAATCCAATAATTTAAGATCTTTTGGTCCTTTACCATTTGAAGGTTTGCTCTTTATAGCCGATGTTGTTGGTTCAGGAGCCTCAGGAGCTATATTTTTCAACGCTTTACTTTTTTTCTGGTTAAGGCATATAACATTCAGGATTGGCGATTCAGTTTTCACTTCCAGAGTACCGGTATCTTTTTCGGTGGTCATATGAACCGGTACCGAGTCTTCTTTGGATTTGCCTTTTCGGGCACCTTTCTTAATTTTCGGTGTTTTAGATACAAGATCGACGTCTTTCAACTTTAGATTTGTTCCCTTGGTAGTTCCTTTAGCTTGAGGCTTGGGTGATTGAGTTTTAGGATCTAATGTAAAATGTTCATCATCAGCCAAATCCAATAATTTAAGATCTTTTGGTCCTTTACCATTTAAAGGTTTGCTCTTAATAGCCGATGTTGTTGGTTCAGGAGCCTCAGGAGCGATATTTTTCAACGCTTTACTTTTTTTCTGGTTAAGGCATTTAACATTCAGGATTGGCGATTCAGTTTTCACTTCCAGAGTACCGGTTTCTTTTTCAGTGGTCAAAGATAATCTTTTTTTTTTAGTTTTGCATTGTCGGGTAGTTTTTTGAAGTGTCAGTGTTTTAGATTCAAGATCGACTTCTTTCAACTTTCGACTTGTTCCCTTGTTTGATTCTTTAACTTCAGGTTTTTGTGAGTTAGTTTTAGGATCTAAGGTCAAGTGCGTTTTCGATTCAGAATCATTTTCCAATTTGATTTTTTCCAGATTTTTCGATTTAGACCCAGTTGGATTCCGGATGTGAGTTTGTGGGCGAGTCGAGGGAGATGCCATGATGTTAACTTCGTTCAAAAAAAAACGTAGCATAAATTTTAAACAATGATTGGAATAAATTTTGCGACTCAAACGATAGAAAAAATCACTAGGTACCTTGAAACACTAAAACGGAGACAAAATATATATCCTCTGTATGTCGACATATATAACTTGTGGCCTCGGGAAACGTTGTTCAGGCGAATAGGTCAATGATTTCTGGATTTGTAGTAGTAAAACAAATCTGTTCCAGAATAAATTTTAAGGAAATTAATTTATGTTACCTTACGTAAGGGCTAAATAATTAACAAATGATGAAATCTCTGATCCCTTCACACTTAATTCTATTTCTTGGTATTTGTTTTAGTTTCATAGTTTGAATACCAACATTAACTTCAACTTAAAATCTAACACTTAACATTGAAAGGACTGTAGTAGGCTATGATTTAAAAAACAGAAAGCAGTGATTAAAAGCGTTTCTTATCGTTCTAAAACATCTCTATCATCAGCAATATATTGAATTCTTCTCACATGAAAGCAAACAGCTAAAGCAAACACACTCCAAAAACAAAACAAAACAAAATTCACTACGAACCTGTTGATCCAGAAGTCGTTAGATATTCCTGTGTCACCTGAGTTTATTACGATTCGTTTAAGAAACAACAAAAAACAATCGGAATCGGAAGTCCATTGAGTTACGTTTCGAACGCGACGAGGAATGGCAGTTGACTAAATGACTCAGCAAGACTCGAGTCAAAACTCAAAACTTCCCATTTGTTTGACTCCTTCGATCTACACTAATTTGCATTCAAATTGTGGGGAAACAAAACACTAACGACTGGCGCAAAGCCGACTCGATTTGTCGATTAACCCGTTAAACAATGGGTAATAAGTCAATTAGAAACTACTAATTAATCGTGTTCCATTGTTATTCAATTAACTTGTTAATTTCCTTTACGAAAATTAATTATTGTTAAATGAAACTTGACATTTCAGCGTACATTATCAACTGATGATTAAAACCTCAAAGATCAAGTGAGTTGAGTTAAATGTTACGCAATAAATAAAGAGAATGTTCTAAAAATTCCATCGTCGAAAACATGCAGCATAATTAATCTTTTCTATTTGAAACGTTTGAATTGGTTATCTCATGTGTAGCCTCGCCTCTGCCTTGACTAAATGTAACTACTAATAAACCTGCCACCGCAATGGAGCCCTCAACGACACAATTATGCATTCCCGCCCATAGCTTTTTCTGTTGGCACACATTCTGAAAGCGTACACGAACAAGGAGGGGTCGATTTTATAAATGATCAGCCCGCTTAGTCAAGTAGCTTGGCCAGTACTGATGCGTATATGTGAACACATTGCCCAAGCATCTTGAATAACACTTACCAGACCCTTGTCAGTCAGGTTATCTGAAAGATCTGGTGGGATCAACAACATTTAGGCAGAGGAAAAGTAAACCATTTCTTTTCGAAATTTAGGACTAAGGATTGCCATAAGTCAAAAATGAAATCGCCCTTCTACTTTTTCTGGAAAAGATCTCTGTGAAGAGATTTGTTTACTCATGTATCACCCAGCTGAATTGAGGATGTGAGGTTTGCAAATATTTCAGGACAAGATTACAAGCAATCTGGGCAACAACAAAAAGTCGATCGTATGATACTGTATAAAACATGTGGATCCGATTCTAGGACACTTCATCATTCGTCCGAGAGTCCATAGAGTTTCACAGTGCCAGCATCTCTGTTTGTGGTATCCTTATCGTCACAAGCGTAGGCCAACAAATGGGAGCGTGGATGCCAGCTTACAGTGAAGGTAGGTGTATCCACTGGAATGCCGACGATGCGTTCACCGGTCCCTACATGGCTAACGTCAATAAGCAAGTCTTCTGACCCAGAAGCTAGCATGGACCCATCGTGGCTGAAACTTAATGTTCGAACTGGCCAGTCCAACCTATGAGACAGCCAAGTAAATAAATAAATAATAATCTACATAAATAACGGTTTGAATATTCAGGTTACTTTGAGAATGTACGCAAACATGCTATTTCATCGGCATCCCACAGCGAGACTAGGGCGTCGGCCGATCCAGTGGCGAAATACTTCCCAGTAGGATCGAATTCGATGCAAATGCAGTTGGCAGGGTGAGCTTGAGTGACGTGGACGGTCGTGAGTTCAGGATAGCTAAATGGATGGAGTGATGACATCATACTTAGAAAATGAGAAAGTGTCGGTCATTATTACTCTAATATGTGGATGCAGCCCTGCCCACTTGTTAGGAAGAACAGGTTACTGGCCTTGTTCCATTCAATCTCATTAACTTCAAACTTGAACTGATGTTCGGTTCTAATTTTAAAATTCCTAGCATCAATAAAGGTGACGAGATCTTCCTTGTTCCCAACAGCAATAGAGTTCCCATCAGGTGACCAAGTAATATTGATATTTTCTCCTGTAATCCAAAAAGTTTTGAATATTCATAGCTGACCTTTGTATTCATACCAATCACCAATTTGTATACCTTTGGTATTAACTGTGGCAATGCTTTTCTTTATCCTTGCATCCCAGACTCTCATGGTTTTATCACCACTGGCTGTGCTGAGTAAATCTGGATTGGTTTCGTGCCAACACAACTGATCGACACTGTCATTGTGTCCCACAAATGTCTGCTCCTTGACCTGTACAAAAGCAAGATTTTATAGATCTATCTTTAGAAAATCACAAGGAGGACAGTAATTTACCAGTCTGTCACTATCAATTGTGAAAATGCACACCGTCTTGTCAAAGGAACCTGATGCTAACCGCCGTCCATCGCAGTTCCAGTCTACTGTGTGAACTTTAGCGGAATGTGCGGTTACTTCCCTGATGCGATTGTGTGTTTTAAAATGATTTTTCAGCTCTTCGTATTCAGCAATTGCCATTTTCCTGTTTAAACGAAACCAGTCGCGTGCAAACAAAACAGTGTGCAGACGAAAAGCTCTTTTTGCCGGGCGACTTTGGCCGGGCGTTCCGTCATTCCAACAATAATACTGACCGCTAGATGGCTCAAGGGCGAGCAATTCCCACCAAAAAATGAACGAAAAATTGGGCACGAGAGGGAAAAGGAAGCGTGAACAGAGCTTCGAATGCTTGAATCCTCAATTGGCCTCTGATTAGTCAGACGTTAAACGATGTTTATCGACTAGCCAAAAAAAAAGGCGGAGGGTGGGCGGAAGATTTGTTACCACGGTTCGGCATAATCAAGCGTGACTAGCCCAGGCACACAAAGCTCGTTCCGAGAGAAAGAACTCTTCTGCATCTGTATACTATATACACTGCAGTCTTCGTACGAATGTTCTTGCACCGTTTCAATGTTATATACCGGTCTTATATGCACAGCAATAACGCGCAAAGGACCGAAAAGAAAGATCCGACCAGGATGGGCAACTATTGCCCTATAGATTCAGTTTTTCTTCTTCTTCTTCTTCTTCTCTGCAGCAATCATCAAATGATCCGTGTTTGGGCATCGGGGCAATATAAAGCAAAGTTGTAGAAGCGGCCGTTTCTGGCATCGTGGCACACACACACACAACACATATACACAGAACGGCTCCTATAATGCTAACGACTAACGAGTTAGCATCGACTTTACAAGAATTTACAGCTGTATAGTAGAGGGGGGAGGAAATTTACGAGTACCCCTCTTCTTCTTCAACTTCTTGGTTCCTCCAACTTGTTCTAGAGAGAGAGAGAGAGCTAGAGAACCCCGTATCAGTACTACGGGTCGGGACATTTACGGCCGCCATAAAATAGGCAAATTTCTGCCCCGTTAACTGGCGATAAACTCGCTAGGGCGTCCAGCGCGCGCGTTGTGCTGCTGCTGGCCACCACCTCCTTCGTCCTCCCTTATTTTTTTTCTTCTTTTTCTTCTTCTTCTCTCCATCTTTCAGTCTCAGTCTTTCCATCATTACACCAGCAAGAACTTCTTCTTCTTCTTCTTCATCCCTAGCGTCTATTCCGACTGCCTCTATTTTGATAGCCAATCGGTCCCGTGTGTGCGTAATAACATATCGCAGTCGTAAATCTGCACAACGTTTGCCCAAAAAGAAAAATCTCTCTCTCTCTCTCTCTGACCGGCATTAAAAAAATGAGTAGAAGCGAGTCTAGAGGATAAGAACGCATAACCCTTTTTTCCTCCCCAAATTAAAACGTCTATAGAGTAATACGATTCCGATGATACGGTTTGGTGGGTGCCTGGACACTTTATGGAGATTGGACCCGCTGGCCCGTTTCGTGTGTGATTTACGACGCCAGCCGATTCTATTACAATACATTTCTTCGACGATGATTGCGTTATTGTTGCCTGTTCCATATTGATGAACTATGCTAATTGCATTCCTTTCGTTTTGCTGTCTTTTGTTTTGTTTTGTTTTCTTTCCTTTCTGATTCGCCCGGGTCTATGTTTGGTCGAGTGACGCAAGTCGGACAGGCCGGCCAAGGGCTCGAACGTCATTGTTTTTATTGGCGCAATTGTTTCGATTCAATGGCGCGATATCTAAACAGGAGCAGCAGCAGGGCGGATGAAAGAGAGTCAGTCGAGTCAGTCTATACTTGTATAAGCGTAATAGTGGTTGGGTTTTTTCCGCGTGTATGTGTCAAGTGGGAACAGCTGGGCGATGGGGGAAAAGTCGGTTGCCGCTCGGCAGCCATTGGAGTTGATTGCGAGTTAATCAATCGAGACGCCCGGCTCGACACTCTCAACAAGAGCTCGCTTGATGATGATGATGATGATGTTCATGGCTGCGCCGCTCCCCCCCACGCAAAAAGTTAATGAGCTCGATTCTCTCAACGCCAATAAGCGGCTGTGTCTGCTGGTGTTGTGCGGTCGCAGCGCAGACACAAGAGCGAACAAAACTTTGGCGTCCAAATAGAAAAAGGGCCAGCTAGTGGAAGAAGTGTCTCCCCCGACGCCCATCGAGAACCGACGCCGACTGATTGGTCCGCCCCTCGTTAACACACGAAACCAGTTACAGAACGACTCTGCTACCACTGTATATATATATTCTCCCCTCTCTCTCTCTCTCTCTCCTACCCCTTAGCTCGTCTTTGTCTATTTTACTCGATGCCGGCTCCGAGTGGGTGGGGTGGTTGCGCTGCTGCTGGTGGATATATACTACACCGCATCGATCAACGGCTCGTTGTGTAGTTTTAGCGTCTCGACAGCTTATATATAAATGCATTCGCGCTCCTTATATAACAAGCGGTTAACGTCGTATTAAATAAATTGGATGTGGATGATCTCTCGCTCCTCTGCGTGTGATGTTTACTCGCTGGTAATAGTCGCAGGAGGGTGGGGAGTCAGAGCTCCCACTTTTACGATTGGCTCCGGCGACGACCGAGGAGGAGGACGACGGCTGTGGCGGCCCCTGCGCGATGGATGACGGCTAATGGACCGTGGCAATCCTAGGCGCTCTCGTTTTTTGATACGTGCGTTATGATGATGTGGTATATCTAGGAGAAAGGAGGAGGAGGAGGCCCCTTTGGCAGCAGCTCTCTTTGATCGTCACCCATCTCCGCGGGGAGCGTTTGTGTTGCTGGTCTCGCTACTATATAGAGTCCATCTATATAGACGTACACTATATATAAAATATAGTATATGGAATATAAGTACGTAGACTGCTGCTGCTCCTGCCAGCCAAGACCCCCCACTAGCGATGAGATAATTGCTGCCGACTGTTATGATTACGAGTATTACTACGTAACGTACAGCAAAAGGATGAATCGCGTGGATGTTGATGTCTTTATTGATGTGGCGCCGCTTTTTCTATATAGAAAAAAGAAAGAAAGAGCACCGGAACTGAATCCAAATGATCAAATGGAACGGAAAGAAAATGGATCCAATCTCCTCTCTTTTATTGGCTTCCAATTTCCCCTCTTCTTTTTTTTTCGTCTCCTCCCCCTCCTCCTGACTCACTGAGAATGTCTTTTTACCCCGTGACCCCTTGGTTTGTAACGTAATATTACTTGTTCTCTCACACTCTCTCGATCGAGTTCACCGACTTTTGAACCCCTCTCTTGTTAACTAGGACGTCATTACAAAGTGTGGTGTAGTACTGCAGTCCCGCAGCCCAGCACATAACTTTTTGTAGGCTGTAAGGGTCGATTGAACGTGAATTATAGTCCTAACTCTCGTTACGGTATTGTATTTCCTTTTGGTCTCGACGAGGAGACTTGGAAACTTTTGGCATCGATGGGTGTGGAAAATGTCAGTTTGAAAGTGTCGGATGGCGTCCATGTAACAAGTTTCTTCAACAGAGTCAGCTCACAAGCTCTTTGTACGCTATCTCTAGCAACGAGAGTCTCTCCTTTAACCGGGGGAGGAGGAGGAGGAGCGAAATGATCGATTTATACACCCCGAAAACCTTCTCCTTTCTTATATTCATAATCAGACAAGTTTATCGACAAGAGGGTGTCGACCGAGCGTGAAAATAGATAGTGGTGGGGCGAAAAGAAAAACTAACGTCCCACTAAGCGCAGCAACATATATAGAATCGACTGGAAATGTATATCGTATCGTATCAGTCGGACACGATCGCGACATGGCGTTGTATAAACAACGGGATAATACTGCAGCAGCAGCGTTTGATTTGTCATCTATAATTCTTCTTTATATTATCCACAAAGCTGGTGGAGGAATGCTCGTTGTTGAAGAATATCAGCGAGTCGATAATATCTCCCATGTATTTTAGAATATATATATCTAACATAACAGCAGAAGGTTGTTCGATTGTATTATGTCTATAGTGCCAGATCCATACACAATGTGTAGGCCTATCAGACACACACTTTCAGGACCCGTTTGCGGGGGATTTCAGCCACTCAATCGAGAGAGAGAGAAAAAAAAAAGATGCAGAGGGAGAGCGCGGTTGAGAGAGGGGATCCATGATCGAAGGTAAACATCACTGGCCCCCTTTTGGGAGTTAAGTGAAAAAAATAGGAATAAAAATATAGTGCCGGCTTATAGATCTCGCTCTATATGTTAGTGTTGGAAGTAGAGAGCTAGGACGAGCGATATTGAAAAGCACACAGCCAGAGAGAATATAACCCTCTTGCTCTCTTTAGTGCCTACTAGAGAGTAGCGACCGAGGAGGGATCTATATATTTCCCCGTCATTTCCTGCTAGCATGCTTTTGTGATTGAGCTCTGCTGCTGCTGCTAGCTAGCTCTCTCTAGTACCGTATTCTTGTCAAATGTTTGGATACGCGATATGGATCTCTATAGTGCGCTTCCGCGAGGCGAGAAGCACAGGATATTGGCGCGCTATTTGACTGGTATTAAGTGGCGCGGAGAGGGCCGACGACGACGGCAGCTTATGTACGGTATATAATACTATATATGTTTTCAGCCGCAAGAATAACACGCCATAGATGATCCCTTTTTGCTTTTATCCTGGCGTTTTTTAAAAATAATTCTTCAAAACCGGCAACCGCACGGCATTGGAAATCCCTTCATGCTCCTGCTGGAATAACACATTCTTTCCATCAACATTCCTGATGCCCCTGCCGCAGTCTTTCTTCTTCTTTTTGGGTTTTCACTGTATAATTATCATTTGTTATTCAATCGTTTCATTATCGCTCATTGATGATTTGTGTCTTGCTCGTCTTTCCACTTATTCCCCTTCTTTCTTTACGATCGGGAATAAGAGAGGAGGCTGACCGGCAGACAGTCAAACAATAAAACAACAGAACGGAGACCACCCGAGCTGGGTGCAGCAGCGCGAGGAAAAGAGGTGGTCTCTAAGCTCTCCAATTATAAAACCGCCATTTATGCATTTCTCTGTTTTTTCTCTCTCTCTTTCTCTTTTTTTATTATCCAACGTTCGAACGAAAAGAGGAACGGTGGAGAAAAAAATGTTAAGTATTTTCTTCAGTTCTTCTTTTCTTTCCTTTCTGTGGAGATTCAATCGGGACTGGCAACTTTTGCTGCTTCCCTTGTGTGTGTGTGTGTTGGCTCTTTTGGTGGTGCGAGAGGAACAACTTGGTCATGGCGGTCATTAATCACCGGCAAACATGGCGGCCGCTTTAGATATATATTTCTCCTTTTTCTTCTTTCTTCTTCTTCTTCTCGGGTCTTTCAGTTCCCTTATTTCGTTGTGCTCCTGCTCCATCTTGTTGTATATTTTATAGAGAGAAAATGGCCTCATCATTCCGCAATGCCGCCCGCACCGCGCCATCTTTACAGGGGAGGAGTCACGGAAGAAAAAAGAGAAATATACTTATATATATATATATCGACTCTGTCGGATGATGAAACGCACCTTTAAGCTTATAACACTTGCCCCATTACACGACCATTGATTCACGCCGCTCACGTTATTCACGCTGAGTGTGGATAACCGCCGTCTTTTGTCTATATGTATATCGTGCGACGTTGAATTCTTCCTTCTTTTTTTCTTTTAGTTACAAATGTTTCTAGCCTTGAGCTTTTTAAAAAAAGCGTTTTGCGGGCCGGGCCCCTCGTCGATAAACCCCCCGACCGGTCTCATTTGTCATGCCGACCCATTCTCTCTATCTTTATGTAATACCGACGGTACATCTCTTTTTTTCCCGTGCGTTACCCAATCACGACGCCCGAAGGATCGACACGACCGGTGCTGGCCAAGTCATTCCGACAGTCATCACCGCAAATTCATCAATTCAATATAAATAAGCAGTTTGCCAGCAGTCGAACAAGATTATTCACGTTTTTTCTTTCTTGATTTCTTTTATATATATATATATATTATTGTAGAGAGAGAGAGAGAAAGAAAGAAAGAGAAATATTCACGACATGGAAGGTTGTCGTGTCCGGTTTCCCCGATGGAGTGCTTGGCCGTTTTTGGTTCTTCTTCTTCTTCTTATTGTCCCGAATCTCTTTTTCGTTCTTTGACGACGTTTTACGATTTTCGTTCTGTCATTCCGAATCAGTGGATCATCCATCACTTTCATAGAATGTCCGAACAGCCAAATCGATAGTTAAACTGGTTGTTGATAGCCGTTCAGCTCAAGCTCTATTCGACAGCGCACAGCGCTATAGTGCGCGTATATAGTGGTACGACTATACAGTGTCTCTATAGTCTGTCTTGTTTCGTTTCGTTTTTTCGTTTTTTTTGTTGCCGTTCCCGATGACTATCTCACGCTGCGAGTCCAGCAACCCAACAGAATAAAAACCCGCCTTCGCCTCGGCGATCCGCAGCGCTATGCTGTCTTGATGTTTTATTTAAAATTTATTAGATTCCAGATTGCGTATAATGAAGAGGGGGTCCCCGCTTTCTAACCCCAGTCGACGACCATATAGCGGTGCTGTTGTTGTGTGTCTTATGAGGCAGCGGACGACCCTGCGATCTGGGAGCTAGATAAATTTCAACGCGACTCGTTGGAGCTCCTGCTGCTGAATAAAAAAGCCGGGAGAAAAGGTCAGACAGCAGCAACCAAAGGAGAAGAAAAAACGTATTAAAAAAAGAAACAAAAGACAGCAGCCAAGCCAACAGCAGCAGCAGCAGCAACTAAAACTCAAGAGAGTGATGGTTATTTATTGATAATAGGTCTATAACACACCAACAGCTTATATCCTGTTCTGGGGACCCTTAATGAACCTCTGATGACCAACTTGGCTTCATTAATCACCCCGACAACTTGCTGCTTTTTCAGGGGGGAAATCATTCGAGATTGAATCTCTTTGTCACAAGTTTTCTTTTCTTTTCTTTTTCTTTTTGGCGCTGCTGGCTCTGGCTGCTGCTCAACTTATGCACGAATGTCTCGTTGAGACTCCATAAGTAGGTTTCTACACCTATATACGACGACGATAACGAAAGAAATGGAAAACCGGAATCTCCGACTGGCTGGAAATCACGCACGTTACTGATGATGTATCGACGTAACCGGGGCTACATCAGTCGAGACTGCGCCAAAATGGCGAGCGCGCTTTTTTGTATTTTGTTTTAGGAAAAAAGTCTCCGGGGGTTAAATAAATGGGCCCAGCTGTGGGATGACGAGAATAAATAGGCCTAGTTGATACACACAAGAATGCGGCGACGACTCGTCTAGCATTATCTCTGGGAAAACTTCTTTTTTCTTAAAGAAAGAAAAAGGACGACGACGACGACGACTGTTGTTCTTGATGGTGAGAGCTGTCTACCATGCTGTCTAGTGGATTCCCTCCTCCTGGGCTGTTGCTTTGGTTTAGATTGGATGACGACAGGTGGAGAGTCGGCCCGCGGAAGGAATGCCGTCCACCTGGGCAACTCTGACCGGACCAGCAAAAAAACAAAAAAAGAAGAAACGAAAACAGAAACAAAAAAAGAAATATAAATACACAAACTAGCCAGATGGGTAGCTTCTCCCCATCTCGAACATGGATAAGAAGACAGAGCTAAAGCAGACGAGATAGGATAAGAAGAAGAAGAAAAAGAGAGCTATGGGGCATCAGTGTATATAAGATACACAGCGAGATGAGAATCTCGTGTCAAGTCGTGGCTCGGCCAACTAATGAATGACACGACACGAGCATAGCACCAACAAGTCCGTCCCTTCTTCTTCTTTCTTTTTCTCTTTCTATTCTTCTTCTTCTTCTTCCTGTTGTCTTGCTGGTCTTTTTCACGACCGAAACGAGCGCGTTTGCTGCTTCTGCTGCGGCCATCTCTTTTTTTGGAGCCTGGAAAATGTTCCATCGCTGTATAAGAGGAATGCAGTCGGGAATGTCGCTTTCGTGGACCGCGCGTAACAGATACAAAACCACCGCGACTGGGACAAATGACCCTTCCCCCCCCCCTCTCTTTCTTTCTCTACCCCCTCAGCTCTGAACCCAAACTGATTAATATCAATCTACACGAATGCTATTCTTTCTTCCAGTTTCTCCATCAGAAATTGTCCTTTGTTCTATCCACAAACCCCCCCGAAATAATAATGCTGTCGATTCTATTGTATCGTTTGTTACAGGTCACAATCAATCTATTCCTATAGGCCTACACAGCACAAACGAGATGGAGATATGTTAGTTAGTTAGGCTCATTGAAAATCGTTAGAAAACCCTCAAGGGTCGCCGGGCGCATTCTTCCATCAATTAGCTGGAACATACGGAGAGGCTTGTACTTGACGAGGCGGGAAATATCGCGCAGCGATACAACATCGCATAGTGGGAGGACTAGATGTAAAAAGGCAACGACTGTAAGAAGAAAAAAAAAGAAGAGAAAGAAAAGAGAGAGAGAAAAAAAAAACCGAAGGTATATAGAAATAAAGGAGCGTTGCCGCCTGCTGGGGCTGCCAGACAGCTCATTCATCTCCGATAGATTGGCATCTCTCGGCTTATTATTTTTTTCCGTGTCCTTTTTCCGAGCTCTTATATATATATATATATACCTTTCCTTCTTCTTCTTCTACCTTTCGCTTGCTCAAAGAGATTGTCTGTTACAGTCTCGTGTTATGCTGGCTTTCTCGCGCCATGATGATGATTCCTGCACCTTTCTTTCCCCACTCGTCCTGATGAAAACCGACGAGGGAAAAATAGAATCAGATGGCTGATGGCTAGCTGCTGCTGGTGCGGATCGGGTCCGCCTCCTCCAGCAATTTCCCGATAAAAAAACAAAACAAAACAAAAACAAAAAGGAGATGGAGAGAGCGTGACTGGGCCCGCTCAGTCGGCGTTGATATTTATTGATGATGGACCGCGGTGTTGTTGCGTCTTGGTGTAAAATGTTGCCATACAGGTGTGTTTATGGAGTAGGGTACCCTCTATGCGATCCCAGATGAAGCATCGACACCGTGCCCGTTTGACAGCTTCATACGGCCCCGAAATAACGGTCGTTAAAGTCTCGGCTCCAATCACAATCGATCAAAAGGCGAGAAGCTTTTAATTCACCATTTTATCCGTCACTTATCGATCGGTGAATTTTCTCTCTCCATCCAAACAGCAAACTCTAGCGGCTGCTGCAGCCCCGTTTGTGGACTCTTCCCAAGAAAGTTAACACAATTGACCTCTGAAATTGGCTCTCTGCAGAGAGAGAAAGAGGAAACCTTTTTTGTTGAATGGATAATCATGGAAGGGACCATCATTCCATACTTATAGGGCAAGCAGTGACAAGGTATGGAGAGCTATTTGCTCACGTCTAGTTGTATAGACGCGAAGAATGAGATGATGATGGACTTTTTTTTCTTCTTCTTCTTCCTGCCTTCCCCATCGCGCCTACCCCCACTGACACTGTGTTGCCTTCTAGCGACTTGGCTTACAGAGAGAGACGAGGGGTTGGAAGCTATTTGACTATTCACGGTCCTCATCGGGGGGTTTCTCTCTCTCTGACAGCCGGCCCCGATGAGGTTGTCACGCTGCTAGAGCCCTGGCAGGAGCAGCAGCAGTTCTGTGTGCCATTTTCCAGCTCTCACTCTATCCGAAAAGGTGTACAACAAGAAAAAAAAGAAGAAAAAAGAGAACAAGAGAGGTGGAAGATGGAGAGAATTGTGGCGGCGGGGGAGCTGATGGTCCTCCAGCCTTCCACCGACGACGACACAGCAGCTACGCCGACCGCCTGTCGACCCTGGAACACAGGAAAGAAAGAAAAAAAAACTTTTCTTCTTCCTTCGACTTCTCCTTTTGTTGTGTCCGCGTGATCGCATCTATAGACAGCTCTCTTCCCTGAATAGTTCCTTCTCTTCTTATCATCAGTGCGCCACCACAGCGGAGAAATTAGCATAGAGAGTTGTCCAATGACGTTTCAATCCCCGCCATATCGTCGTTGCTTCGGTTCTGGAAGCCAAAACAGAGCCCGCCAGGCAGAAGCATCGTCATATATTTATTATTATTATATTTCTCTTGGATACTGTATAGGGGCCGGCGGGGGCGGATGAACACGCAACTCCGTTCACTCTTAATATATGGAAGAAAAAAAATCGGGGATGAATAGGACTACGGCTAATTGTCAGCGCTAATTTGAAAGTTCAACTAGCGGTGCTTGAAGAATCATCTAATCAGTGGAAATGTAGCATAGAACGCGGCCCAGGGCGATACCCCGGGCTCTACATTACCCATTCATTAGGTCCGATCTATCATCTATCTATACGAGATGTAAATAATATTTCAAAGTATTATCCGCTCCGCCAGGGAAATCGACAGACGCACAAAAAAAAGGTTAGAAAAGATTCCGACAAGGAAAAGGACAGAAAAATTTCGCCGCGTTGGCTGATTGCTTCTTAGTACACCTAACAAGGCCTACAATCTTTGAAAAAAAGAAGCGAAGAAAAGAGGGGCCGCTCGGAGCGTCGTAACTGAATGATTTTTGATTGAGACATCGTGTTGTCGTGCGGGCTCAATCAACGAGGCAAAGGTGAAAGAGAAGGGGCCGGAGCCCCATCGTTATGGAAGAAAGAAAAAAAGAAGAAAACCACACCACTACTATACACTACGACGCGCTCCCTGATGTGTCTGCTGGGCCAACTGGCTAGGCTATATAATACGCTAGAGAGAGAGAGAGAGGTTGGGCCGGCTGCTTAATCAAAACTGGCATACTAATGTCTAATTCCAGCAATGGAATATAATATACTGGTTACATCCGAGGCTGATTATTTCTTTTCTCTATTTCGAGAGAGAGAGAGAGACGGTCGTGCTGCTGATGATAGCAGCTGGGCTCTCTCTAGTGCTGGCCCGTTGCTGTGTATGTGTTTGAAAGGCCTCTTGATAAGCATGATGGATGGGCCGCAGAGAGGATTGGCTCGTCTCAATTATTCAGCTTGTGGGTAAGCGAGCCAGAGAGAGGATCATCTCGACCGAAGAAAATAAATATATTTTCCCACTGCTGCAGCGTCAGAATGATACGAACACGCTCGGTGTGCCCAATTTGTTTTAAAGGCTGCCGATCATCCTGCGAGCGGGCGAACGACGGGGGGCTCTCGCTGCTCTCCGCTGAAGAGTTCACTAGGCGATGGAATGTTAGACACCCCCCTTTCGAGAGAGAGAGAGAGAAAAGAAAACCACCTCGTTTTCCTCGGCTTTGGAATGTGACAATCAACCTCAACTATGTATCTACATATTTAAATGTAATGATGATTGGTAGTATATACAAGTGTGCGTAGGTAAAGAGTGGAAGGAAAGCAGCAAAGTAAAAAAAAAAGAAACGAAAGAGAGAGAGAGAGAGAAAGAGAAACCACCTCCCGTCGAGCCCAGCAGCGAGCTGACGTGCCTCCAGTCTATACATCACGTAGAGCTGGACTCGTTTTGATTACTCTGACACGGTACAAGGATTTTCATGCCAGTCCCTAATCAATCAAGGCTAATTTATTATGGATATATAGCCATCGTAAAATGCGGAATTAAGGCTGCCGTTATTACAGACCGGTTCCCCTTTTTCTCGTTATTTACCTCTCTCTCTTTCTCACTCACCAACGCTCCGAGTGAACTCGGAGAAAAACAAAACAAAAGAGAAATAAAACAAAAAGAAAATCCCCCCCAAAAATCGTCTTCTTTCGTAACGTCACGATCTGTCCGGCAGCTGTCGACCTGATCTACTTGGTGATGTTTGGTCGTCCGCTTCGCGTTTTCCAAATCGTTTTGTCATTGTTTGCTTCTAGCTTGTCACACGAAATGGTATGAATACTCTTGGAATAAAGAATATATAAGGAAAGAAGGAGAGATGATGAACTGTTTGTTCAGTTTGACGGCAACATTCTCCGATGATGATGATGGCTCGGATAGGGAAGCGATGCGCGGATGAGCGAGAACATATCCCCAGATTTTGATTAGGCGCGGGGGTCGTCGGTCGTCGTCGTCTACGTGCGCGCACAGCCACTCTCGCCGGCTATAAACATATCACACGGTTTGATCAGACAATGCAGCTTTGGGTTAGAGGGATGACAGCAAATTGTTTTCTCCTCAGCTCGCATTCCAGCCGACCGGTCGAGCAGAAAAGACAAAGAGGTGGAGGACTGGACACAGAAGAGGTCAGAAGAAGAAGAAAAACTCCGTCACAAGATCCTCTATCTCTACATCCCTCCCTCTCAAACGCTCGCACATATATACAAATCTGTTCTCTCTCTCTCTTTCTTTCTCTCTTTTTTTTCAGCAGCAGACTCTCGGTAGGTGTCCATTCCATCAAGTGGAGGGCGTCCAAACGTTTACCTTTTGCGCCTTTTCTCGAATCGCAAACTGCCATGGCAGAGAACCCCGCGCTCTCTATTTTTTTCTTGAAGAGGAGAACCCGATGACCATCCGACAGGTCATTCATTCCAGGTGTCACATACCCCCCTCCATCTATAGACTAGCTCTTTTCTCTTCTACAGTATCTCTCTCTTTGTTGTATTTATATATATACACTGACGAGTATAGACTGCTGGACTATCTATAGACTTGTGCGCGCTAGCTCTATAGTACTATCTATACGTATCACAATCTCCACCGATATACTTGTGCTGCTGCTGCTGGGGATATAATAATAATGGAGCCTATTGGCGGCCCTCAATTGGGGTTATTGTGAGCCCGTTTTGTTCGGGTGTCTGCTGCGGTATGTATTGGGGCGATCGAGCGATCTGCTGCGCGTTGCTACACTGGTATCAGCCGGCCCGATGCTTATCAGAGCGCGAAAAACTCTAGAACCGGCTCATTCGAGCCAGATTGGATTATTTCGATCCATCGGCCGATAATCTTAAGACTTTTGCGTACACCGGTATCGTCTTGTATGTACACCACACATCTAGAGCTAAATCACAACAGCAGCTGCCGCCGCCGTCTCCTGCTTTTTGTTGTTTGTGGTGGCTGCTGTTCCACGCTCGGTTGAACACTCAAACTCGGAAATTAAGAAATAAATCCGGTCGTTCCCCCAATTAAAAAAAGAGAAAATAGACATCGTTCATTTCAATTACGTGTCAGCGTGGAGGAATCGTTCATTGTTATACATCTCGTTTTCTAACTGTCGAATGCTATTTGTTTCCAACTCTTTCGCAGATATAGACAGGTTCTTCTTCAGAACAAAAAAAAAATTCAGGGGTCTTTTTTTTTCTTCTTTCTTGGGGAGAAAAAATGTCTCGGCTATATAAAAGGTTATCCATTTAAAAAGACATAAATGTTACGGCCCCAGAGTTTGGCTGGAATTGCCCATATTCTTTATTATATATATATATATACTTTTCTTTTTTTTTCTGACTACCCTCTCTTTTTGAAGAGAGGGGGGTGGGTGTTTAAAATCATGTCGTTGGTGTGATGGGAACACGGTCCGTTTTTCTCCCTCTTGAAGGTATATAGTCTATAGTATATATATATTGAGAGAAGAAGAGGAGGGTTTAGTTTGACCGTCATTAGTACTGTTGGAGAAGAAGAAGAAGAGGGTCGAAGAAAATGGGAAACCTTCTTTACTTTAGGTTATCTTCTTTTTCTCCCCTATTTTTTGGTTTATTATGTTAGCCTCTCGAAGGAAAGAAGAAGAAAAAAAAAGTCCTCTTTCTCTGCTGCTCGATGTATTGCCGCATGTCGATGGTGACACTGATTGACCGGACTTTTCGTGTGATGTCATTTAGTTACAACCATCAAGATTTCTCCCCTCTGAACTCAAAACTGGAGAAGAAAGAGACCTCAACGGTTTTACCAACAACAAACGATAGTGAAGAAGAAAAAAAAACATTTGAAAATCAGTCCGTCTTTGGCTAGTCGTTATATAAAACGATGCTGACCGCGTCCCGCATTTCCGTACTCGCTGATATATACAATAGGGCGCTCCGCGTGGAATCTTGTTGATGATTTGATATAGTCGGGGGCCCATTGTGGAGCGGAGCCGACCGACGAATGCCTCAATCAGCCGAATAAAGCGTTTCTTTTGATGTTGGCTGCTGGGCGCTTTAGCTACGGCCGTCACCTGGTCTCCTACTCGCAGCTAGACCCCCCTCTTACCTTTTACCCCTCAATGGTTACAATAACATCTGTATTGACTCGTGTAGCGCTGGACGCTCCGGATCATCGGGCACCCAAAAACAGCACCGAGAGAGAGCGCGCGAGCCGCTCTTCTTCTACTTCCCCCCGCTGCTGCTGCTGCATACCGGAATCGAAATACTACGGGTGGACTTTTTGGCTGATACTCTACATAATAAGCTTTTCAATGTTGACAATACACTTTCGGACACAAGGATCTCATTTCCCGGCGCAGTCAGGGGCCTCTTTTCTCTCTATATATACACCACCGAAACTATTCTGAATATTTCCCCAATGTTGTTGAAGAACAACAAAAGTGAAGAAGAAGAGGGACAGGACAACTTCTTTCTGCGCGCCCACTCGCAGAAAGACGTCTAGTTTGTAGGCGAGTGCCAGGATAACAAGGGATCACAAGTGGGACTCTATAATAGGAAGAATGAAGAGACTTTTTCCGCCTCCGTCCACCCCAAAAAAGGGAATCACACAACAAAATACGTACGGAGCGAAAAAGGGGGAAAGAAATGCTTGCTCCCATAGAGCAAGAGCGATCGAGTGTGCGTGTTGTATGTATATACACGAGATATAGAAGGAGAAGAAGACAGTGCGCGACGAGAGAATGCCAGGCATTTTGTTTGAAAAATCGGTTCCGTGGAGGCAAAAAGGGGGAAGAAAAAACGGATGGACAATGGGATATAAATGACACAAAAGAACAAGCCTGTTACAACCCTTTTTCCTCTTTCTAAACATTGTGGAGGAATCGGGGGATTGGATTGGCTTGGCTGTGCGGATGGAATCCAGTTGCTGGCGCTGGGATGCGACTCGCACAGTCTCGGTGGAATCCAGTTGTCAGCACAAGTAGCCCAGCAATGCCAACAATTCCTCCCGTTTTCCGATGCTTACCACTTCGGCAAGGGAGCTTAGAGCATCCAAAACTCGATAATGCTTTTTGATACCTCCTTGTACTATAAAGCTGGCTGCTGCTGCTGCTGGTGCCCAGCTGCAAAGAAGGGGAAGAAATCAACATCCTCGTGGTCCTCAATCAAGCTCCAGCGGTTCGTGTGGATCTATCGCCAGGAATGATCGCATCGAAACTATGCGCATATTTCTCGGATAGTCTTGTTTTCTTCACTACTCTACATTACAAATGCAGCTCCATAACTATGGAACTTGTGTGTCATGTCTTTTTGTTTTTCGAGGCGAAATAGTCATATCCTCGGTGGGAGGTCATGCGAGGACGACGGCGATGATAATGAGCCCGAATGCGCCTTGAGGATGAAGGCGGCTTGTGATCATCAACACGGCCACTCTGGTGGATGTTGTTCAAGAGTGTGAGGAGAAAACGAGCCGCCCTTGATTGAGTTATGAGGATATAATCAAGGGTTTCCCTCGCGCTTTTATTATATCTATCATTTTCGATAGGATTGGAGCAGCCACAAAAACTAGGAAGAAGAAAAACTACAGTGTGATGGAACTGATGATCAAGATATCGGCTTCTCGACTATTCTTCTTCAACAAGATTCCACTGACGTGATTCTTCTTTTTCTTTAACATTCGATTCCACCTTTCTGGGTAGTAGACGAGCTCTAGAGAGAAGAGTTGATGATGGATGGCTTTCGCCCAGTTGGATGTATAACCCCTCCATCATGACTGTTGATATGCAACTCTCCAGTTATTCTAACGGCTGCCGCTGCTTCTGAGCTGGCCTGCCCTGGCTGGCACTCGGTTTCCAACTCGTGATTACCAACACATACATATATGAGAGGAAAAATTCCTTATTACCATGACTGGTGGGTGGAGTGATGGCGCTCCGGCTAAAACCTTACTACTACTACTACTACTATTCCTCTTTTTGAGTTTCCAGAGCAATTCGCTTACATATATATATATACGTTATGCCCGTCAGTCAGTCATTGCGCTGGTTATGGAGCGCGTCAACATTTTTCCCATTTTTTTTTCTCTTTGGCTCGTTTCTTGTTGGCTTTTGCGGAGACCTGCGGGGCAAATGATGATGTGGCTTGATGAGCCGCGGTTATTCCATGCCACTCTCTCACAAAACAAGACATCTCTTTCTTCATTTCCATGATTGTTGTGGGTCCCAAGAACAGCGGGCGATCCCCCCAACCAACAACATTCAGTCCCGGAAAAGAAAGAAAAAAAAAGAGAATCGTAATAAAAACAAACGTAACGGACCATTCACGCCGGCTGTGGAAGAAAAACACAAGCATGTTCCACGATTTTTCGGCGCGCGCGCTCGCTCCCCGCTGCCTCTCTTCCGTGGAACAATGATCCAAGAAGTTTTTTTCTTCCATTTTTTTCTTCTTCTTTGACTATTTACCATCATCATTATGTGCTGCGCCCAGGGCTGGAGGAAATGGAAAAGACAACAACAAACAAGAAAAAGAAAATTTCTTTTTAAAGATGGCGGATCATCAAGACAATTTGTTTTCTTGTAGCTCAATCTGGTCGCAGTGAACCTAGCGAGATCGATTGTTTACATTCTTCCGTTGAAATGGAAACCGATAGCGGACCCGAAAGAGAAAAAAATAAAAAACAGGTGTCCCACCGGGCTGGCTCGTCGTCCCGTTCCGTTCCGTTTCTTCACCATCTCTCTCGCTGCTGTTGTTTGTATTTTTATCGTGATGAAGAGACCTTTAAGTCTGTCCCTGTCACACAGAGGCACGCATGCCTCCGTGGTCTCCGTTCCGTCCACCTGTGTGCTCTCATTTTCCCTATTTCTCTTCCGAGACAAGTCCCTCCGCATCACTATTTATTTAATTTTTTTTTCTAATTCAAAAAAAAAAAGAAAGAAAAAGTTTTCCAGCTTTCTTCGCTGTCAATGTTTCCACAAATTCCAACCCATCAAACGCATTCCGGTTAAACGATTTTTCAGCCGTCATCTTCATCACGTTCGTCTCGTTCGACTCTTTTCGAAACTATTTTTCTCCACAATTGTAGAGCTAAACTGAACCGGCCCGCCGCGATTGCCCATAACCTGTTGTGTCCTCTTCTTCTTCTTCTTCTCCTGTTGGCCTTTACTTCTTTTCCTGATTTGATTACAAGGTGTTTCGACACGGTTGGGACAAGAGCAAGCAGCAGCCAACAGCAGGTCGCCTCCATGTTGTAAATATCAAAAAAGAAAAGAAAGAAAAAGAAAAAGAAAGAAAAAAAAATAGAGAGAGACCCAAAGTACCTGGGCCATTAAAAGAGAATCTGACTGGTCTTTTATTTCTTTTGTTCTTTTTGGCTTTGGCCGGGTCCGTCCACCGGGTCCAGCTCACAAGGACCTAACCTAACCCGAGCTGTAAATCAGCCGAGCCGACAGCAATTTATACGACTCTCTTCAAGCCCCGGCTCCCCCCTCTTATTCTAATGCTCCGTGAGAGTGCGTGCGTTGTGTGTACACAACATTTTCAAGACGTTTAAGACAGAAGGTCTTCCGAGAAAAAAAAAACCAGCAGAAACGAACGACGAGAGAGAGAGAAACCACCGACAGATCACGCAATCAAAGCCAACACGGTATAAATATGTCGAGCCGAGCGCATTACACCTTATTTCGATCGCTAAACGGACGAGACGAGGCCCCGCACCTCCAACAACACGCCCATTTTCTCTCTAAAAAGTCCTCTTCTTCTCCTCATCTCGCATGATTTATTCCAATTACACAATTACGAGCGTCTAGCCAAAAGGGAGAAGAGCAATGGACATGAAAATGGCCGTCGACTCCGGGTCGTTCATTTTCATTTTTTTATTTTCGAAAGAGGGGTGCGTGCGCGCGATATGAGCGTCATCATCACCCAGTAGTTAAACGGCGCCCAAGAAGTTCATGGCCGCCGTCGCCGACGACGACGAACCCAGCAGTTGGCGCCCGTTGTCATCATTTTTTCTAAATTTCAAGTGCGCTCGGAGAGGTTTCATTTTCTCCACCTGTCGGTTGACTAACTCTCTGCTGGAATGGCCAACTCGTTGTACACACACATGTAAGAGTAAATGGAAGAAGCAGAAGAGGAAGAAGAAAAAAAAAAGTCAAGACGTCCAGCTGTGGACACCATATATCCCTCCCCCGAACACAAAAAAAAGAAGAAGAAGAAGAAGAAAACCATCCTCAACGACCCCGTTATGCGTTTCCAGGGGTGTTTGCCTATTTAAATGAACTGCCCCATCGTTATTTATCGGTCTTGTCTGTCTTGCTCATTTTTAAATAGCCTCCTCCCTTCTCTCTAGCTCCTAGTGCCCCAACTGTATTTATCACTGTGGGCCCCTCTGACTGCTGCAACTATCCTTAATATTGAGATTCTTCCACCCTTAACTCGATAATAACAAAGTGAGTTTATAGTTTAGAGAGATAGATGGGTTGGACCAGGGTAAGGGTTTGAAACCAATCGATTGGCTAATCATCGGAGCCCGGTCCGTGTTATAGAAGAAAGAAGACGGTAGGGAATTCGTTTCAGGAGCGAAACAACGCGGAGCGACAACAGCAAAAAACAACGATACAACAGCAACTTAAAAACAACAAGAAGAGAAAGATAGATGGTTAAAAAGAGAAAAAGACAGAGACAAAGGGGTATAACCTGTTGGCGGTAATTACAAAATGTGTTTTTATGACTGCTCCGGTGATTAGCAGCCCTTTATTTCCCCATAATGATATTCATTGGCTGAGCTTTGTTGTTGTTGAGTGTCTGCTTGGTTTGTAGACGTGCGCCGAGCCGTCTACTAACCCGACGACCGACGACGACGAGGTTATGTGTGTGTGTGTGTGTAGTAACGTATTAGAGAGAGAGAGAGTTGCCTTAAAAGGAATTCGGAATATGAGAGAAGGAGCAGGAATAAGAAAAGAAGAGAAGAGATTTGTGATGTATATATAGAAGCCCAAAAAGCTGTAATTTTTTTTCTCTTTCTTTCCTCTTTCTCTCCTTTCTTTCTTGTTTAACTGTAAAAGGGTCGGAAAATGACGCAATAAATCCTGCGGTCCACTAGCCAAGAAGGTGGAGGAGTTGGCCGAGGAGAGAAAAAAGAAGACAGGGGGGCTCGAATAGCCCAACAGCAACGACGGCTACTACTACTACCACCAGCGACCAGCAGCAGTTGGAGAAAAACGGGCTTTAAAAGGTTATCAAGTCCATACGCTACTCTCTTCGGGGGAACCCATTTTAACCGAAAAGCCCTAAACGTTCACTGCGAGGCGTTAAACGGCCGTGTCCGGCTTGTCCCCCCTCCTAACCCGCAAACACCATCCAGCAACAACAACACAAAAAAAGGGTTGTTAAATTTAAATACCTACAATAGATTGTTACCTATGTACAGCAAAGCCTAAACACGCATTACGAGGTATTCAATCTTTGTACCTAGTAGGGTTATACATGTTTTCCAGTTTTTTCTAAAAGAGGGGGAAACAAGAGAAGAAGAAAAAAAGCACAGCCCGAGTTGATGATGATTCATATCGGCGGACGCATAATTTACACCGGCTGATTGTCCCGACAAACTGTTTTTATTGCCGATCATCTCCTGCGATCCGATCCTCTGATATCAACCGAGAAATAATGAATGCTCTCTCTCAAGAAGAAGAAGAAGAAGAGAGAGAGAGAAACAAGAGTCTGATGAATCTGACTATAGGTAAAAAAAAGTCCCGGCCCGTCTTTCTCTCTCTTATCTCGCGGGGTAGAGAGAGAGAGCACCGTGTGTCGGGACTCCCTGCTGGTGGCAGTCGCGCAAGATGAATGTGCTGAGTTGTCCGCGCTCGTCTACAGAGCCCAGAGAGAGAGAGAAAAGAGCCAAAACGCATTTAATAAACAGGCCCGAAACAACAAGCCGTCCGTAGAGAATTGGTAGAATGAAAACTTACAACAACAATTATCGTGGTAGTCGTACCAAGAGTTTAGTGGTAGGAGAAGAGCCACCAGCTACCTTTTTAAACGCTTTCGGAGATGTAGCAACAGCCTACCTGGAGCCGTAAGGACAACATCTTTCATCACAACTTGTCATTCATCGACACGACGCAGAAAACATCACGGGACGGTGATATGACGGAGGAGCTGGAAAAAGTTGGCGGGGGGTTCTTCTCGGGGCTCGCGCCTAAACCCAAACCGTGGAGAATCATTCTATGCCTAATGTTCCGAGTCGTTGCGCGGTCCTCGTAAAATATGCTTGTATACATTCAAGAAGAAGAAGAAGAACGGCAGCAAAAGCAGCACGCAGCAGCACATAAATTAGGGCGTGCTCGAGCTCGCTGATGAGCCGAACAACGCTAGAACCCGACAGATGAGTAGAAGAAAATCCGCGCCGGATTTCTTTTTTGTTTTGGTTTTTTTTTTCGGTGATGAGATGCGAGAGATTGTTTTCACGGCCGCCAGCGATCGTAGTGGGCGCTGCTCCCGCTGCTGCCGATAGACACCAACACTTTCGTGATGCCCATTACGGCCGTATCTCTACAACATCCGCCTCGTTTCGACGTCCTCCGCGTTCTCTTTTTCCGCTTTCACCCCCTGACCGAGCCAATCGATTAGGTTCGGCAATAAAACTCGCCAGAATGATGATAAATATGATAAACGCTCCGCTCGTACTAGACGGCCTCTTACAAAAAAAAAAAAAGAAAAAATACTTGTGCTGGCCTGCTGGACCCAACATGCATTACCGATGCATTGAAAGATAGATATACAATATTTCTTCACAGAGATAGAAGAAAAAAAAGTGTATGGCGTGTCTGTGGAGCCACTGCGGGACGTCTGGCGGACACAAGATGGCTGCCAATATATATCTAGCTCTTTTTCTCGATAATAGCCATCTCACAACTATCTAGATATATTACAAGCGACGCGCGGAGACTCGGCCCGACAGAGTTTCAGCCTCGTCGTCGTCGTCGTGTAGATCACATATAAATATGTATTTACTGCATGTGTTTCGACGGTACGGGGGAAGAAAAAAGAGAGAGAGAGAGAGAAGCGCTAGCTAATGAGATTGGGGCCACGCTGAGTTCTGTGGCAGCAGCTCGTATACAAAGAAGACGATACCCCAACTCGTGTAGTCAACTTGCTCCTTCTTACGAGCCTGTGTATATATGTATATGCGTGCTATATAATTTATGCCGTCCGTTAGGGACGTGATACGCGCGCGCGCCAGCCACCACTGCACAACACCACCACCGACTCGGACATCACAAAGATGGAAGCTCCAAAAGCTTGTATTCATCTTCTACCGTTTTCTCTTTCGACTCGATCGCCGTCTTTTTTCTTCTTTTTTTTCTTTTTCTTTTTACTTTTTTTTTGCGTTTCCCACACACAAACTACCGGGCCTTCTCTTCAAATGTATGTATACACAGTGTAGATGAGAAAGAGAGACGAAGAAAACGCGTGCGCGGATGATGAAGTGTTTCTCCGTGTGCCAAAATAATTCCCGCGGGTTGTTGCCGTTGTTGTTGTTGTTCTTTCCTTTGTTGGGTGAAGCGTCCCACAAAAGTAGCCACAAAACAGAGAGAGTCCTGTTGTCGGACTAAGTGGCAACAGCATTTTTCTCGACCGAGAGCATTCCTGCCAGGCAGAGAAGAAGAAGAAGAAGAGGAACGATATCGATTGATGCGATCGAATTATTTCGGCACGCATTCCACGATGCATATAAATGATCGCGCACACAACAAGACGATAGTGCTGAACTTGTGGCGAGGAGAATGAATAACACATCATCTGATATTTTCATTTCGTTTGGGCGTTGTTTTAAATGGAGGAAAGGGGAGAAAAAAAAATCCGACTCTACGGTCGAACGAAGAAGAAGAAGAAAAGTTGTTTTTCTAGCTCCGACTACTTTCATATCAAGTTTGAGGGAGATTTATTGAACAGGTGTCTTGTAACTCGGGTCCGGGACAATCAGCGTAAATCACACTACCATCGCCTGATTAGTCTTCAAATGTAGATTTGGTAACGTTAGCACCCAACATCAACACATGGCGACCCCTTTTGGGATGTCCATATGTAGCTCGACCGACCGTCGAACTGGTCAAAAGTCTATTACTTGCATTTATTATAAAGGAACAGCTTTGGGGGGAATCGATCGGCTCTCGAGAGAGCGAAAAAAAAGAGGACCCACAAAATGTGGTGCCCTAAACTTCATTTAAACTTATAATGGACTCGACAGATTATTTATTCAGAACAAGGGGAGAAGAAAAGAAGAAAGAAAAAGAGCGAGAACCTTCCCAACAATTAAGATCTGGACCTATTATCTTCTCTAATGGCCGGCTGTTAAACACGTTGTAAATTTCAAACGAAAAACAAAATTCCAAAAAAAATACAAGACTAGAGAAATAGAGGGAGAGAGGGTGATGGGGGGCTGCCGAGGCGCGAGAGAGCCATTAAAAACAGAAGAAGTTGAATAAGAAGAGAAAAACAACTTTTTTTTCTCTCTCTCTCTCTTTCGGACAACCGCAGCAAAACACGTGCCTTCTTTATTCTACCTACTTGTTTTCCTTTCTTATTCTCCTCGCCATCATTTCTTAAGCGAGTCTATATATTAATGAACTGGTGTGCCTCAGACAGCACTCACAGCATTCTAAAAGAAACAAAAAAAAAATTTGGGAAACAATTTATATATTAAAAGAACTCGTTCGGGGTCCTTGTTGTTCGCCTTTTACTATTTAGCTAAGCGCATTCACCTACTGCTGCTATACAGACACGGCATAGTCCTATCCTTGGCTTTGTTTTCCTTTCTCTCTCACACAGCAGAGCCTTTGTTTTTAATCTTTATTAAACGACTGGTCATCATCGAGGCGTGATTTTCATCTGATTTGCATCGAGAGTCGAGCATGGTAGACTTTGAGTGAGAGCGCGCGAGCCAACAACAAGACGGCCGGCCACCTATACCAACTCATTAATTGGAAAATTCCACAGGTATGGAGGAATGTAATTGCCCGCTGGACACTTGTCAGCGAGAACCAGCTCTAGACGTCCGTCCGACTCCACAAAAATGCCATAACCTGAAGAAGAAGAAAAAAAAAATAATACTATTCCGCGAGTGGATAGACGGGCATCTGTTTTTTTTTGTTTTTCGTTTTTCGCTCGGCTTATTGCGTCGGTTTCCCGCTTCTGCACCGAATGCGTCCCACGGAGAGAGAGACACGGATACACACAGTCACACACACACTCAACAGACACAAACACACACGCCTATATACATGTATATATGTATATGTATACAATTTATAGTGTGATAATAATTGAATATATTATTCCCCTAGTGGAGATGATGGGACGATTGGATTGGTGATGGAGCGCGGGGCAGAATGGGTGTGACGTTATCTCCGACCGCACGGACTTATCAGGGCCGTTGTCTGCCCAGCCCCGAAATCCCAACAAAATAAAACCCAGAAATGTATTTTCATTTCCTTCCATTTTTCTTTAGAAAGAAGAGAGAAGAGAGAGAGGAAAAAAAAAACAAAACAACAAAACAAGCGTGGCGTGATGTCACCTATCCGAATGAATCTGATACGGCATTTGTTTAGAATTTGAAATCATTTCCAAAATGTGTCCGTACGCCAAGAAGAATGTCGCATGCGATGCATCGACAAACTAAATAATCAAGAAAAGGGAAAGAAAAAAAAAAGGAGAAGAAGAAGAAGAAACAACAACTACAGGGAGTGGATCGTGATGATGATGATGATGATGACGATGATTTGGCAGGGCTCTGGCCTTTTTTCTCTCCATTCGTTACATAATTTGATGGAGGCAAGTGTGTCGGGTAAAACGTGGGTCGTCTGGCAAGAAGGAAAAATATAAACTTTGTTTTTTTTTTCTTTTTTGTCGAGGGTGTTTTCAATGAAGGGCAGCTCAGCAGCAGCAGCAGCTTCATGATGGCGTGCGTAGGGATAAACAGCCGAGCCGAGAAGGGTCAGTCGAGTTGCTCTCTGGCTTGGTAATTAGACGCATCTCATAGCATAAGAAAACTGGTGGTGGTGGCGGTGAAGATGGTGGTGGTTAAGATGAAGAAGACTTGGGGGATGGTGTGTGGGTATAGATATCGTTCATCATTCATCAGAGGGCGCCAAGCCCCCAAAACAGCCAACGCTAGGATCGCATACATCAGCGCTTATCTGGTCGTGTATATAAACTTGATAGGCCAGTCTCAGTGCTCGGAGTCTACAGATTTTCAGACGGAGAAGAAAAATAAAATAAAAAAAAGGAACGAAAGGGGGCGAAGGAAAAAAAGAAGAATTTCGAAATGAAAATGATGATGAAGAAGGAGAAGGAGGCAAGAAGAAAAACTAGGCATCATTACACTACTTAGACGTCATCGGGCCATCCGCACTCGTGTCATTAAGTTCCATCAAATGTGTATCAGCCGGAGGGCCAGCTGTGGCTCAAGACACTGAAGACCAAAAGAGAGATAGATAGATGCGCCTCCATCTCATCTCTCCCCATCAGCCCACCACCTCTAACAACAACAGCAACAACAACAACAGCGGAGAAATTGGTTACGTTATAATTAAGTTTTCCTCGACACACACACAAAAGGAAGAGAGACGCGCTTAATTATAGTTTTTATTCACAAAAAGGGGGCCAGGTATATTATATAATTGCGTTGGGTCATGTCCGGCTAATGACATGCACACGGCCATCGTGGATATATTTATATATATATATATTTGATTATTTACTCTATTCTTCTCCCTCATTCCACCTTCAGATATCGCTGCGGATAATATTACCGTATTATGATGGCGAATCGCGGAGCTACAAGACGGACTGCCCTCTTTTACCTCTCATCTTGTCGAGGAATTCTACGAATAAGGAATTAGATAAACAAAAGAAAGGTTGGCGTATGTTTATAAAAAAAAAAAGAAAGGAAAAAGAGGAATGAAGGATATATGAATAAAAAAATAAAATAAAAAATAAAAAAAAACAGGAAAAACGATGGCGTGCTGGCGATCGTACACACGCGATGCATAAATTCACTCATTACGCCCGGCTGTTTCCAGCTAATTGCCACCATATTTATTTATTCATCGTTTCGTCCCGCTTCCTTCTTCTTCTTCTTCTTCTCCTGCTTCTTCATTTATTCGACCTTTTCATTATTTGACTAAATAAACAAATTCATCTCCCACCTATTTTGGGACGGCAAAAATAGAAGAATTATAGCGCGAAAAAAAAGAGATGGAAAAAGAAAAAAAATCAAAAGCCAAAGAGGTCAACGAAACATAATTCAGAGATTCAGTCGCACATAACGATCCAGATGAAATATATCTATACAATCGGTCGGCTGGACAATAAATCTTCTTCTTACAAGGACCCTCTCTAGAAAGCGTTAATGAAATTGAAAAATCAGCGCTAACACATTCCAAAGCGGTCACATTAGATACCCTCCCTCAACTCCTCTAACCCCATTTGCGTGTTTTCAAGAGAGAGAAAGAAAGAAAGAAATGCCTCTCTTTTTCTTTTTTTTTTTTTTTTTCTTCGGACCGGGCAATATAACTCACGTTTGGCAGTATAAATGTAAATATACATAACTGCTCCGGAGAAGAACAGAGCTCGAGGAAGAAAAAGAAAAGAAAAAGAAAAGATATCAACTAATAGCCCTGTCTGCTCGGGCTATGAGCCGTGGAGAAGGTTATACTATTCTCTCTCTCACTCACATAAGGCGTGTCTCTCTGCACGCTTCCTGCTGAGGGGCAGGGAAAATCACCGGAGGCGACGAGGGGTCCCGGTAATTTGAAGCGAAAAATGAGCTGGGAAATGAGGTGTTTCTCTCTCTTTTCCAGTTCTCTTGCGAGCTGCTCGCCAACCCTCCGTCTCTTTCTTATACAGAGACATGCACACATTCACCCAACGGACCGTATAGATGTATATACCTGAAAGGTAGAAAAGAGGAAGAAGAAGAAGAAGAAGAAAACTGGAATCTAAGAGGCCTATATGCATATACACAGCCGAGAGAAAACATGAAATCCGTGTCGAGAGAAAAACAAACCGTTCCGTTCCTTTGTCTCTCGGGAGATTGTTTAGCTCTTTTGTTGTTCGCCAACAGCTTGTACACAACGAGCCGATAGCCCTTTTTGTAGCTTTGTTTCGCCTGTTTCACAAAATTGACGGGAGTGATTAATTTGATTGCCAATTCATTTCCATCATATTCAGGCAGCGAGCGTATCATCTCGTTGGAGCGCTTGTGTTTTACAAATCCCCCAAGCGGTTTCTCCGGTAGTACTCTCCACTGTTGTATTCTGTTTGCTGTGTATACAGCAAGCAAGGCAAGCGGTCCGATGAGAAAGACCGGTGGGCTTAAATCAACATAGGTACCGTACGGAGTATATAGTAAATATATACTGCGCTGTGTATAGCGTAGATCTTACTACCTCCCAAGTGGTCGTCGGCGAGCCACCGTCTTAATGATAATTGATAATCTCTCATCTCCGTGTCGCTATATCAGCCAAAAGAAGCACCGAAAATTGGGGGGAAATGATGATGACAGGATAATGAAGTGTGAAAGCTCTGCGGTATGTACTTTTAACCCTTATAGTTTTGGAAACTCGATAGATTTACTTTACTCTCTGCTACGATACGTACGTATTTCCTTCTCTTCTCTTTCTCGATAGTCGTCTAAGTCCTTTTGTTCCAGTTGGACGGCAAAAAGATATGGGCGCGCGGCAGCCTTGTAATCTTGTATCCACTTTGAGGACGAGAACTGGAAGAAATGTTGAGGAAGAGGAGAAGAGGTCATCATCAAACAATAGAGTGTGTCCTTGGTTGTTCTTCTGTGTCGGAGGAGGATTTTTAAGGTAAAAAAAAAAAACCAACGCGCGGTGCGAAAATCAGAAGGTGAGATGAACCAGGTTTCCCTAAAAACCTTATCTTCCATCTCCATCCTCTATGTCAGATCCTTTGGAAGAACAAGAAGAAAAAAGACGAGAGAGTGACCTTCTTCTTATTCTTCTTCCTCTTGTCCTTTTCTTTACTTTATATTTCGCCCGGCCGCTCATTTCGCTCTCCTCTCTATGGGAGGGCTACTCTCTCTACTAACTAATTAGCTCTCGGACCGTACCAAGACTAATTTACTAAGAATAGGTGAGCCTCGGCAAGATGATGATGACGGACCATCCGGTTTCCGTCCGTTTACTTTACTTTAGTTGTGCGCGTTGTTTGCTGAGCCGCACCAACTGGAAAATGGTCTCCCCATGCATATGCTGTCCCTTTGAGAAATTGAAAAATCTACCACTCGGCCATCTTGTTCCTCTAGAGGCTTGATTGGATTACCATCCATGTCAAACAAGCTGCATCACACCGACAGGGATCGAAGACATGAGTCGGCTCTTGTTTATCTGATGCGATTCAATCATCCGTACATCATCCGGCCAACGGAAGAAGAGATTGAATTAAAACAAGACAAAAAGTTGCGCGCAGCCAAAAGGTTTTATTTAACATTTTATTTTCCATTTTTTTATTTTGGTATTTTTCTCATTTTAAAGACAGGGGGGAAAAAGCGGAAAACGATCAACGTTTGACTAATGTGTTCTCTGTGGATATTTATTATTTTCGAAAAGAGAAAAGAAAAAATTCTTCCTCTCTCTCTCCCTGATGGTCTCTAACTTGTGGTTGCAACCAATTACCATCGATTATATCCATCGTAGAAGATTTCTTTTCTCCCTCCTTGATCTCTCTCGCCTGCCCGTCTACCACCCTTCGTTCAACCCACCTAGAGGAATAACAGGTAGATATTGTGCGCTGGAAACCCTCTTTATAGGTTTAAGGGCTAATAGTTATAGGCAACCAACAGTGTATAGCGTGGCGAAAAAAAAAGAAGAAGAAGAAGAAGAGCCAAGGCAGCCCCCTTCGGCGTGCGCTGGTCGATATATAGTTTATGTACCTACAAAACTGCATATATAAGAGCTTATGGGGGTATCGAAGAACCCGTAGAGGAAAAAAATACTAATAAAAATAAAGGAGGCAAGAAGAAGAAGGAGGAAAAGGGAGAACAACAAGACAAATGACGTGCGGATTCCACACTCTCTTCTCTTCCGAAACCCCCTGGATTTTTCGGTTAGAGAATGGAGAGGGTATACATATATATATACAGGTTACAGACAAGATGGAAGACGGAGGAGAAAAGCCTATTGGGGGCCCAATGCTGCCGAGACGAAGAAGAAGAAAGAAAAAAAAAACTTGCACCGAAAGCGTTTTGTGTCTAGATAATTTCTTATTTGAATGCTAATGGGCTTGCGCGCGCGCTCGGCAGCTCTTCAGGTATATATCTTATACTTTTATACATGTATCGACCGGGGCCGGCCAGGGGGGAAGACTGAATAAATATCCATTAAATAACGTCTCTTCTCACACTCTCTACTGGAATGAAGTAGAAGAAGTAGAAAAAGAAGAAGAGAGAGAGAGAACAAAAAATAAACTAAAGAAGAAAGTCAGATTGCTGGTGCTAAGCAGGAAAACCAGAAGGAAAAGAATTTCCTCCTCCCAAGAAAAAAAAAAGAAATATTAACTGGGTAGAGTAGTAGAGAAACATTAAGTTACCCTCGTTGGAAATGTCAATAAAAATCGATAAACAATAGTCACGGATAGATAGAGTGGAGGCAGGGAGAAGTTTAACGACTGGAAAAACACTCGTTCCCCCTTAATGTTAGACCTTTGTGACTAAGGAGAACGGATACCTTATAGTTACACACGCTAGACACAAGCTTGTTTGTTGTTTCCACAGAGAGAGAGAGAGAAAAAGGGGGAAAAGGGCTGCGGTTAGGAGAACGTATACAGTAAGAGATACTGACCAACTTGTTTTTTTGTCTTGTCTGCACCATCACGATAATCATAAAGCCAGTTGAAGCAAAGGGGGGAAGGAGATGGGCAAGCAACACGGTTGTGGAACGAAAGAAGAAGAAGAAAAAAAAGAATAACAACAACAAAAATCAAACAGGCCATTATGGTAATGAAGATCCCCGTGGCCTGTTGCACTGGGGGTGTGTATTATCTTTTTTAATTGTACGCGTGTAATGCAACAAAAGAGGGTTATGGACGAGGTGGATAAAAGGGCTAAAAAGCATCTCTTTCTCCTACGCAGAGGTGGGTAATTATCAAATCGTTTTTTTCTTTATCTCTATAGAACTTTGGAGCATGCTCTCGCTGTGTTTGCAGCAACTACTACAGCAACTACCTACTAGTTCCTCCATGAAAAGAGACGACTTGCTGATGCTGTAATTATACCGACAGACGGACGGGCCCTTTAACGTTCTGTTTTTCTTTGGCCGATCTAATAAGTGGCGGGTGTTCCTCCGCGTCCGATCCTCGTTTGGAGATTCTTTTAAAGACGAGAAATGGATGGTCAAGTAAGCTATTGTTGGTTGGCCCTCTTGCGCGGGCTATCAACTCTATAGCATTATTATAACCCCCCGGTACGGCCTATAGAGCCCGGTAAGTAGTGGATGTTTGTTTATCTCGAGCGGGTAATAGCGGTCGTGGTGGTTGCTGTGGTGGTCTGCTGCCGGTAGGAGGTAACAGTCTACAAGCGTGTAGTGACCACTGCGCGATGAAAATTCCATCGTATTAAATTCTCATTTTCTCCTCATTTTTTTCTTCTTCTTCTCGGGGAGAACGAAATGAAAGAAGTAAATAGATTTCCGGATGCTCAATGATGAATGATGTTAGCAGTATACCTCAACCGCACGTCTTTCCCTACGAATGGCAGCTGCTGTATTGAAAGTGACATTAAACGGGGCCAGGATTGAGTTGTTTTCTTCCCTTCTCCTACCTTCGAATATGTAATCAGGAGAGAAAAGATGGGCATATATATATGTGATGGGAATGGAGAGAAGTCGAAATCAGCTCCGTCCTCATGAGATGTGTAATCATGGGTACACACACACACACAAACGGTCGCGGTATTTCCCTGTCTTGCGTCTACCTGTGGGTGGATTTTCATGATCGGTCGAGACAGGTAAGCGACAGCTGCCGCCTGGACGCAAACAGTATAGAGCGCTACCTGGCCAACACCACAACCGGCCGTCATTTCCACTTATTTGTTACAATAACAAACGAGGAAAAATGGAGAGAAGAAATATGGGAAGTAACGAGACTTGTAAGCCACCGGAATTATCATTCCACTCAGTAGCTGCGTAATCACACGGTTTGAGGTATATGGACAAGTTGGCTGTTGCCCTCTTCGAGTGCCAGCACATACGACTACCGCAATGGCCAAAAAAGACGGGTCGTCATTTCGTAGGTCGCTTTGCGGTTTTCCAGTTGGGCGGTTATATAGGCGCACGGAATCATTCTGTTCCAGTTTCTGTTTTTCAAAATATATATACGTATTTTTTAAACTTAACGTTTAACCTCATCACCCCGGACAAAAAAAAAGAACCGGATCGAATTTCGAGTAAAATTTTAATAACAAGGTAGTAATTTTGAATAAACAAGTAAGGCTCAAGCCGCCCAATAGAGGCCGAAAGAGTTTCATAAAATTCAACACAACGATACCGCACGATGGTTTATCATTTGTGTTTTTTTTCAAATTTTAACAATAGAGTGGAGAAAATGGGGGTTTTTGGTTGTTAACCACGCGCGCTACATAGCGTCTTTTATTTGATTTGATTATTTTTAAATGCCGAAAGGTATATTATATAGTTTGGAAGTCTGAGGAAGAACGCGCCGCTCGCGCCGAGCTATAGAGTCGGCTCGATGTATTTTAATGACACGGCGCGCCCTCTCATTGACGGAAAAGAGCGCGCGCACCACCACAACACTTTTCATTTTCGTTTGTTTCGGTGCGGCGTGTCTGCTATAATTATACCGTCCAGCAGCAGCGGCGGCTCTCCATTCTCCTCCTTTCTTTGAAGAAAGAGAAAAGAAACGAAAAAAAGATACAAGAGGAGTAAAACCAAAAAACAAAAAAAAATGAAGAAAGAAACAAAAGTCTAAAAATGTAAAACAGCACTTGCGCTAGTTGTTCTTCCTATTGTTTGACAAATAAATCGACGATTAACACGCGCTCTTATTCCTTTTGCGGTTGTTCCAACACGGCCTCCGAAAAAAACAAAACAGGAAAAAAAAAACCGCATAGAGAGCACACTTTCATGGGGGGTTATAGCGGCTTTTGTGTTTCAGCGCCGAAAAAGACCGCCGGACAAACGGACCGCGGTTTGGCCGCCCTGGTAGAAAACACTGTTCAAACATGATCCCCTTCACTTCCACAACACTTATTCCACTTTGCTTCTTATAAATACCGCTCTATCCCCTTTTTTTGTGTTTGTGTGTGTTTTTTCCCCATGCTATTTCTCTTGTCTTGTCTTCCCCTTCCCGTTTGGATAGAAATTTGGATTGATTTCAGATTTCACAAGGTGGTGATGAAACCAACCGACTATGTGGGCTATCTGGCCGCATTCAAGTTGACATCAGTCAACATGCTGCAACAACAACTGGTACAACAAGATAACAACCCCATAACCGCGAATATCCCGCTTTTTTTCTTAAAACACATCATTTTCAGAATTCCGGGTATTTAGAAAGTTTTTCCGCCAAAAGAGATTCCTAACTATCGTGCGGCGAATTCTCAATTCTCCCAAACAAGAATCCGCAAAAAAAAAATCTTTTTTTTTCTTATATATTTATTTGTACAGTCAATTATTCGGGATTATTTATTTCCTCCGGACAAAAGAAACAACAAGGAGTCGTTGGGTATATAACTCACGTGAGAACAAATGAGAGTCGCAGTCGTTTCTCTTAAATAACAGCGTACAAACTGTAACGGAACTGGCCGAAAAGACAGTTGGTGGAAACATTCAACACCATTATTTGTTAAAGTGGCCGGATGGGATGATGATGATGATGAGAAAGGAAGAAAAAGAAAAAGAAACAAAACAAAAGCCAAAAAAGAGGATGAATGATATTTAGATAAATAAAATGCCCTTTGGTCAAATCCCTCTGAAAAGTTGGGAAACCAGGCAAACATATACACGGACGCTACTAGGTATAATAATATTTTTTTGATAGAGTCATCGGGACTCTTGTTTAGAGTCATTGATCATCATTGAGCGAGCATGGAGGGGGGAAATGATGCGCACTTTAAAACATGCACACACACGCTGGCGGATAAATATGATAATGAGCAGCTTGATGTGATGCATGCGCTGGCGGGCCCAAAGACACATCCGCTCCGGCAAGTAGAGAGGTAAAAAAAAGGAGAGAAAAAAAGGAACAACACGGATGTACCGTAAGCAGACAGACACTCACTAGGTACCGACGTTGGCTCGTTGATGGCCCATCAACGAGGCCTTCTCTCGACGCAAAACACGGCCACAATTGCTTGATAATATTATATCATGAAAAAAAAGTAGTGGAGTAGTGGAGAGGGGGTAGAAAACTAGCTAGAGAGAGAGAGAGAGAGCGCTGATGGAACTAGCTGTTGTATAGCCGCCAGACAGGTTCAATTATTTAAATTTGTAGCTGACGGCGGGGCTAGTGTTGCCTATAGAAGTATGATGGTGATGATGGGTTCAGCGCGCATCAAACAAAAGAGATGCGAGAGAAAACAACAACACGGCAAAGAGAGGAAATAAGAAAAAGAAACACCACCAACAAACACGCTCACAAACGAGCTCTAGTTTTTTTTTGGTTCGGTTCCCCCTCTACCGTTGGCGAGAGAGCGCAGACAGACAACGGATACGATCATTAGACTATCATCAAGTGGCCTTAATTCAACTCATTAGCGACACGTTTCCTGTTGCGTGACGTCACGGTCGCCCGGCCGTTTGATTCGGAGGGGCATTTCCTTTAGTTCCGATTGACAGTCGCAGGCACGATGATCGTGTCACGGCACTCAATCTCTCCGTGGAAAATGTGATGGAAATCAACTTGATTTCGGTCTCTCCCACCAAACAACTGTCGAAACTCGTATCATTCCGTTGAAATAGGACGTTTTTGATCTTCATCTGCACGTGTTGCTTATTCAAAAGGAGAAACAGTCGTGGGGAAAGATACGAGTCCCCAATAGTCAGCTAAACGGGTTTGTTTTCTCAACGGTTTGGCAACTTGATTGTCGAGATGCTCAGGTGGCGAGCACCCAGCAAAAAAAGAATGCCTCAAAGTCAAAGACCAAAATAGCCTTTAACGCTGCTGAAAATATCGACTCTCATATTTGCTGCTGCGTCGTATGTTATTGCTCAAGTGACATTCCTGAGAAACATCGACAACATCAATATAAAAAACCCGAGAATGGACAAAACGAGCTCTAGACGGAGAAGAATAAGAAATATGTGGACTTACACTTCATTGCGAGATCCGTTGGGTCGTAGCAGCTGGAAGAACTCGTGCCTTGGAGCAATTTCGATGCAGAAAAGAGAAGACAAACCACTGATGATCAAGTCGGATATTGGAGAAGGCCACAAACACAAAAAAAAGAGTCGAAAAGGAAAAAATGCACTCGAAAACCAATGACCCAAAAGTGTCTGTTTTCCATCACACGAAGCGTCTTTTCATTTTTGGTCTTTTTTGGGATCTTTTTGCTTTTGTATGACGGGTCATTGGTTGTGTTTTTATCTTTGCCAGCCAAAGTTTAACCGTAAAAGTGGGGCCCGTTTATTGGGGTCTAGTCGTTCAGGTCGTCTTAACTCAACAACAAAGTCACGATGTTAAACAACGTTGCAAAATCTATTCAACTGTAAGAGAGCGGTGAATGAGCGAGAAAGAGGAAAAAAGAAAAATCTCCAGAAATCGTGTTGTTTGCCTAGTTTGGTGCATGAGAATCGGTCTTTCTGAAAAATGGGCTAATTATCTCGCCAAAAAGTCTCTGTATATCAGGTTAACCTTGATAATGCCCGACATCATGTGCTAGTCTGCAGCGAATAAAAAAATAAAAAAGAAAAAAAGAAACCGGTAATGCTGACTGAATTTGACGTCTCTGTTTTGCTGCCGTTGTTTCGTCTCTCACGCACTGGCTTGTGTACATTATACATCTCTTTTTTCGGTGCGTTAGGAAATTGATAAACTCCGAAAATGAAGAACTGATGGCCGCGTGGATTGGGTTACTGGCTGGCATCAAGATGGCGGAAGCCGAAAATGTATAATGAATCGCCATAATTGAGCCAGTGAATCGGAATGAAATGAGGTCCATAGCGCCATCCAATCGGGTGTTTATTGATTACTTGTTTTTTGTTTAGAATATCTTTTTATCTAGCCTTCTCTCTCTCTCTCCTTTTTAACGTTCGTTTTTAAAATCTGGAAAGAGGAGAAAAAGAAGAAGAAGAAGAAGGCAATCTTTTTGTTCCAGGATGTGTTATAGCGTCTAGCTGTGCTGGAGCACGCGCTGGCGCTCATAACAATAAAAAAAAAATAGAGAAAAGAGCCAGCTCACAGCCAAGAAGAAGAAGAAGAAGAAGGGAAAAAGATGGAGGCTCGTAAAGTATATTATAACCCGTTCCACGTGTCAACAAACACAAGAGAGAGAGAGAAAACCTCGTGCCCCCTTCGTTTTTCTTCCATTTTCTTTCAAGAGGGAATAAGCTGGCGATGAATTTCTCGTGTTCCTCTTTAAACAGAAAAATAACGTTCGTTTTTTCCCCTTTAACGTCAAAACAGTGAATCAACTGCTGCTGCGAGCTCTAGCGCGCGCGAGTAATTATCACGAGTGTTAAAAAAGCCCATTAGCATTTTTTGGCCTTTTCCTCACAGCGTATATATCGGGATGGTGGTGGTGGCAGAGCTGAGGAATTCTTCTTTCGTTCCATCTCATTCTGGACTGCTGCTGACTTCCAGCCGTTGAAGCAGAAAGAAAAAGAAAAAAAGTAATTATATTTCTTCGTTTTTTCTCTCTTTCTCTCTCTCTCTCGCCCGTCCATGATCATAAATAACTTCAGCGATGTTATGTATATATATATATATACGTATATATTTTGTAAATGCTAATCTACCCACTTGAATAGTCATCCGTCCAGTAATGAAGCCAGCAGTTATCATGCCTAACTAAGTAAACTGACCGTATAGAACTATGCTGCCCGAACCTCATCCCGGGGAAAATAAATCAAACGTTTCAAAATAAAGAATTCCTTTTTTTTCGTGCAATCGGCCGAAAAACTGCTTTCGATATATTGGACACGATAGGGAGGTGGTGATTGGGTGATGAAAAAAAAAATACACAGTCAAGCACGATTCAGGAAAAAAAAATGGCAATCATTTACATTAAATTCAGAAGGAATTGTTTTTTTTCCGAAATCAACAAAAAAAAAATTTCTTTTCCAGACAAAAATGATTATTGGGAGATTTTCGCCACTTGTTAGATGTGAAGGACATTGTTCGGCCTGGAGATTGATCAAGTGGCTTGATGGTGATGATGTGGATGGTGCCGAGGGAGGTGTTGCTGATGATCCATCGGATCGTCGGAGTCTTCCAGTTCGATATCGCACGACATGTCGCTGTCGTCGTCTTCCTCGTCGCCGATACTGTGCCCTGCCATCATCAATTGTTGGTGATGGTGGCTTTTACCACCGCCGCCGCCGGACGAGGACGACGAAGCGCCATTGCCGCCGCCGCCGCTACTACTCCCGCCACTGGATCTCTGTTTCTTGCCGTCCGGCGGTTGATCGTCTGGCCCGTCTTCTCCGTCTTGCTGCACTCGTTTGTGCTTCGTCCTCCGATTTTGGAACCAAACTTTGACCTTTTGTAACACACGTTCCAGAATGAATAGAGGAATGAACTCTTTTGAAACGTGTCGATGATTATTTCTAGACCTCCCCCCGCTTCCTCCTCCTCCTCTCCATCTCGAAATGCTTTATGTATACGAATATATGTTTATATATCTTAACCGACGGAACTACTGTAGCAAAAAGCTGAGACAGTTTTGAAACGGAAATGATGGCGACGAGATGGATGGAATGTTGTTCCGCGGAAATGAGCTGCAAAACGGTCGTGAATGCTTTTGACATATAGATACGTTGCTGCCGTTGCTGCTGCTGCTGTGTATAAATATAGAAGAAAGTGGGCCGCTATAGGGGGGATGTCGACGACGATGCGCAAAAGGGCTTTCGGATTGGCCGTCCTCCACTCGACTCGACTCAATCCAGCCATTAGGCTGCAGCTTCCGCCAGCCGCTTCGCCGCCGCGCTCCACTGCACGCATCCGCACTTCCGATCGACGTCGGCAATATTGATGATCGGATGCCCCCTATTTCCCTCCCATCTTCGACTCCCTTAGTCATAGCTCCCATCTCTATCACTCTTTTTTCTTTTCCCTGGCTATAAACTTATCATATTATTTATTTAATATGAGAGGCAGGAGGCCCGCGTCCTCCTTATAACATGTACACTATATAAACTACGACATAAAGGATCCATCGGCCGGATCGTTTCCGCTGATCGTTACAAAAATAAAGCGCCAACGTCGTCGTCGCATCAACTTGATGCCATTTAAACATTAACCAACAAAAATCGAAAAGATTAAATGTTTGAAGAGTTTTACCTGAGTTTCGGTGAGATTGAGCGACTGAGCCAGCTGTTTGCGTTCAGCACCGACGACGTAGTGATTCTTCTCGAAAGCGTGCTCCAACTTGAGCAGTTGGCTGGGCGAGAAGGCCGTCCGTACGCGCTTGGGTTTGCGGAAGGGCGAGAGCAGGAAACCCGCCAAATCAGCAGGTCCTGTCGGAGAAAATGTCCCACCAACAAAAGAAAAAGACACGAAGAACAAAAACAGAAACAAAAACAAAAAATGAATGAGAAATTAGCATTCGACTCTAATTTGTGACCCCAAAGAATTGAATGAGGAAGCGAACAAAATTATGAGGGCGCCTAGTTCTCTTTTTTTTCATTTCTTTTTCCATCGTTCATCTTTTTTTTCAGTCTTTTTTGTTTGTTTGTTGTTTTTAATTTTTTTGTTTGATATATATATATATATAGAGTCGAGCCGGATGATGATGATGGTGATGATGATGATGGGCGCGCTCCCGTGTGTTACACATAGATATGAAGAGGGTGAGGTAGCTATTACCTCGTTGCTGCCTGCCTGCCTATATGGCTGCTGCCTCATCAGAGTTGATTGCATAATTGACCTATCGCATGTTGGCAGCCGTCGTCATCAGCAGAACCTTAACTCTCTACTTCTACCCCCCTCTAGCCAGTTTCTCTCTCTCTCTCTTCTCTTCTCTCTCTCTTCATTTTTTGGCTCTCTCTCACTATCCCGTGTCGTCATCATGATTATCACGATGGTGGGAGGAGGATGACTTCATCATTCAATTGACTTTAGATTCAATTTTGTTTGATGGCGTCGTCGTCCTCGTCGTCGTCGTCTAACTGTTCTGGTCGTTTAGAAACGTGCGCGTCATCCCCCGTAAGTATACTCGCCTAGGCCTACGGTCGTCCTCGCTCCCCAACCACTTAAACCTATCAACGGCTCCGTCCAACCTTTATCGCGACGGCCGGCGTACAAATTACACAACTTTATGAAAGGAGAATTAATAATAACCAGTTTATCAGATGGAAATGATAAGGTTTCGACATACTGCGGACCGTTTCGAAACTCGCGCCGTTTCGCAACATCGCAAAAAGCTAACGCAACTCGCTGTTCTCTTTTTTTCTTTTGCTTTGTTTTGTTTTTACTGCGTTATAAAAATATATATAAACGCGTTCCCCCAAAAAATAAGAAGGAGAAGAATGCGGAGGGAGTTTTTTTTTTGAAAAATTCCCTTTTTCGGGTGGGAAATGATGCTGTAAGTGCCTCGAAACTGTCAAGAATAATGTCGGACGAATAAGAGAGCGCGCGACTTGCAGAGAACTCTACAAATAGTAGATAAATAAATAAAGGAGAGAGGAAAAAAAGGCGAAGGGTCGAGAGAGAGAAGAGGGCATCTTTATCTCCATACGGCTGTTGCGTTCCAGCAGCTGGACATTTCGACTGGAACAAAAGGGCAAGACACACACACACGAAAGAGAAGAAGAAGAAGAGAAGAAAATGACAGAGAAATATCGCTGTCCGCGGCACATGAAGATGAACCAGGCCGATAACCCTCACCTCCGCCCACCCCTCCCATCTCTCTCTCTCTCTACCTCATACCTCATCCAGAGACGATGCCCAGCGCTGGGCATAGGCCCAAACCATCAGCCCACGGCTATACATGATTATATACACGTCCCTCTGCGCTATTTGTCTCTCTGCATCATGGTCATTTTCTTCTTCTTTATTCTCTCCAAAGACGGGAAGAAAACTTGTGACTCCAAGGCAGAATGGGTATATTCTCTTTTTTTCTTCCCTTCCCGATGGACGGTTGGAGACTAAACGGACGCCCATCGAAGAAGTTTACGATGCTAAACACATGATATCGGCTCATATTCCATACCTGGCGGGAAACGGTGGGAGGCGACAGCAGCTGCCGCAAAGAGCCTTTGTTGATGCTGACGGGCCTGAGCCAAAAGCCACCACTGCTGGGCGGCGAGACTCGATTGATCCGACGGACGGATCATGCCGCCAGGACCGTGAGCGGCCATCGGTGCTCCAGGTGGGCCCGGAGGTGGAGGAGGTGGGAAATTGGCCGGCGAAAAAGCCGAGCCGGCGCCCGGGTGATGAGGAGGGAAGAAACCGGGCCGTCCGGCTGGATGTTGCTGCTGTTCGTAGAGCTGACGGAGGTTGGCCAGAGCCGCCATGTCGAGATAAGGTGGCGGATGGCCGGCTGGCATGACTGAACCGGGATTCCAAGACTGGAAAAGAGGAGATCCCGGACCTCCTGGAACGGCCTGTCCGCTTAGCCGTCGCATTTTGTTGCCGCCATCAGTCGGACTGGCCGATCGGCTGGAATCAGGCGTCGCCGACTGAACGGGCGACGAGTCTCTAACGTCCTCTTTACCGACGCCGACAGATTTCTTGTTGTCCGGCTCGCTCGACGGACTTTTCCTCTTGTTGTTATTGCTGCCGTTATTGCCACCGGTGCCCACTAGGAAATCGATGGAGAATCCGATCCTCGGACGGGCAACCGACGGCGGACCGGTTGGCGTCGACGGACTTTTCGATTCCGGAGTGGCCGCACGAGGCATCATGCTGGCCCTTTTTCCTTTATTTGCTTTAATCCAAAACGATTAACACACGACGACACGAAATGAAAGAACTCGGGAAGTTTTCAATTGAAACAAAAATGTGCAACAACACGACACAATCACGACGGCGGAGCGTAGTCGAAGGCGGCCGGATTTCTTCTATTCCTTCGGAAGAAACAATTGCGGCAGATGAATTCTCCGGTTCGAGTCGAACAAACGATGCAAACAACAAACACACAAACAACTAGGCATCAGGCGCAGGCCGATCTGCGCACTACTTGCCCGGCGCCCCGCGACTCTCTTTCTCGTCAGAAGGCGCCCGCGAACGTTTCGTTGCCGCGCCGCGCGTTTAACACACACACAGCACACGACTAGAGGGAAGCTCCGCCCACAGGTGGGAAGTCAACATACGCAAGGGAGGAGTCAACGGCTTTTCGGCTGGGGAGCCGTGTCTAAAGACGCGACCAATCGGATGGCCGCGACTCGTTCGGCCCGCACAGGATGAAGCGCATAGGGCGAGCAGGCGAGCTCTCGGCCGGGGCAGCATCACGTTCCGTTGACGCCGCGCATTCCGCGCTCTTTCGATTGTGATCGAGAGACAAAAGACGACCCAGCGGCCAAGGAAACGACCAAGGAAAAAGATTGTTGGTTTCAATATTCGGATTTTCATACCACAAAATCCGGATCATTTAATTCTTCCGGATTTTGAGAATGGAGAGGGAATTAGCTTAGGAAGACAAACAAACAGGGCGAGAGAAATTCGGATGGAATTTTGAGTCGAGAAAATCATTAGATTGTAATCTTCCTCTTTTCATGTGAAACTAGATATGATGGACTTGTGTTGGAGCTATATAGAGTTGCCCGGCTGCCGTTATTTATTTTGTCCGTCGCGCAGCCAAACTATTCCCTAGCTCCAAAGATGCCGGTGCGCGGATGTGAGAGATAGCGCCTCGACCGCGCCGCTGACACGGACATTTCATCTCTGTCCTTCCGTCAAAAAAACCCAAAAACAAATTTTTTGGAGAGGGATGTCGAGCGTCTTGCTGAAGTCAAGCACCAGCAACAAAAAGTTTCAGTTCTTCCGACCAGCTGGCCCTGCTCCCAACTCCAAGAAAACAAATGAGCTATTTCAACTTGTAGAAAATTCAACTTTTAATACTATTTTGAGAATGAAACGTTGACTATGTGCATCCACCAACCCTCCCCAACAGTTATTACTACGCCTTGGATACGATGATGACGGCTTACACAATAAATGGAATGCCGAGGCGCCAAAGGATGTTGTATATCTATATATTAAAAATAGGAATAAATTCAATTGCCGGAAAAAAGGCTGCGCCCTGTTGTATAAGGGGTTAAGAAGAGAGAGAGAGAGAAAAAATGAATAAAAATAATTGTACAAATCCACGGCCGGGGTGGAAGCAGAAAAAAGGGCCAAGTCTACGATAACAGTTGTATCAACAGTTGACGAGATGTTGCTGGGCCTTGAATAGGCGACTGACAGCCGAATTCATATATCATGACGGATATAACCTATACGTATCCCCCCCTCTAGCAACACTCTTTATAATGTGCAGTTCGTTTTTCTTATGGACTGGCAACCATTCACACCATCGGTCTATAACAATAATGGCAATAATAATAAGAGAGTCGATTGGCTAGAAGAGCTAGAGAGTGAGTAAGCCAAGCGTCATTAATCCCCCTTTTTTTTTCTTCTTTTCTTTCTTCTATAACATTCGGCCGTATTGATATACACACAGCTGCTCTCGCGGAGAGAGAGAGAGAGAGCCAAAGCCATTTTCTAGCTATAGCTATATAGCGTTCCAATGTTATTTCATTAAATTATACGCAGCTAGAGAAGAATGTCTATGGCTCACTCCTCTGCGATGCGCGCGCATCATCCCACACCATGTCCGATTGAACGATTTTGAATGGATTCAGGAAAGTCACTATCCAGCCGGGCATCGCCGGGCAGTGCTATATACTATAGTAGTGAGAATTTCCTTTTTTTTTTCTTCTTTCTTTCCCATTTAGAAAAGAAGCCAAAAAAGAAGAAAAAGAAGTTTGGATCTATGGAGTATCAACACATTTCCGACAGATTTACGACGTAACCTGCCGTCTTTCTCTCTCTCTCTCTCTCTTTTTCTGGCCCATTCGTGCTCAATGGACATAACGCCGAGGCGAAAAGAGACGAAAGAAGAAGAAGAATATGTGAAAACATGATGATGTTTTTTATCTGTTTATGTACGGTATATTAGGCTACTGGATGTAGTGGAAAGGTATACGCCATATTTATAGTAATCATACACACATAAATGTATATAAAGATACCGAGCTAGGGAGAAAAAAGGGGCTTGAGCTCTTCTCTATATAGGTTCCAGTCACACAATCCTTTGGAGAGAGGAATGCGTCTCCCTATAAACTACGACTACACTCGCGATGAATTGAAAACGATCCGTTTGGGAAAGTTTGGCGTAATTGACAAGACTCCTGCCGATTTGATGGGCCGCGGGAATAGATTTTCTAAAAAAAATTCTCTAACGAGAAAACTTGCACTTCCGTCGTTGGAAAAGAAAAGAAAAAATTTATTCGACGACGACGACGACGACTGTATTTGGAGGCCTGGCATTTTCTGTTGCGACTGGGCCATTGTCTGAACGCGCAGTGCTGCTGTAACGTGATGGATGGTTTCGAGATACAAATCATCAGCATTTTGAGAGGTTGCTGCTTATTCCTTTGTTTCCTCACGGATTTTGACGAGTGCTGTGTGCGTTTCCTCCCTACGCTCTTTCGTCTGACAGATCTTCATCATCATCATCATCGTCGTCGTCATCATCATACGGCAGCCGTGGAGTTATCTTGCCAGGGCTCGTGTCAAAGGCTAACAAGCCCATCACGGTATAGACACACAACAGCAGACAGCAGAAACACTCGATATACTATACGCCAGCAGTCTCTCACAAACGACGAGGACCCTATTCAATTATTCATGCCCCAACCCGAGTGGGGTTGACGGGCGCCTCGACGGGAAACCCAACGTCTGTATATGTATATATATATGTACTGCGTTTCGGCTGGGTTTTCTTCTTTTCTTTGGGGGAAAATTGGTAAGAGAATATAAGGAAACGAGTCAACGACGCGCATTATTCCAATCACTTTCGCTGCGCCTGCGTCTCAATCCATCACCGCAACCACCCCCGACTCCGATGGCGAATGGATCGTAGACAATCAAGTACTACACGGCTGCATCTCATCAAGACGTTTTTCCTTTGAATGGATGGCTGGGCCCGTATCATCATCATCATTCCAACAGCATAAGCTAATCGAGCATCTCTGAATGGTGAATGTATATTGAGAGAATAGAGAATAGCGCACACAATCCGTTGGCGCTAATCAACGTTGTTGATGTGGCCTCTCTTCATTTCTTGGCAATTGTTGTCAGCTCGAAAAAGAGCGCATCCCGTTTTTCCCTTTTTCAATTTCAAAATCCATCGATCAAAATGCCTATTCGCCATCACAAAAGGGAACCGAGTACGTAGTGTCAATTCTGCCGCGCATCTCTCCTCCTCTTCTTGCCTTTCACTCGGTGTGGTATATACGAGTGGTAAGAGCTGGTGTGGTCAGCTGGACCTCGGAAAGTCATTAAGAGATGGATGGACTTTTAGCCCTGCGACTCGTTTAACAGAACACGACAGCCAGTACATTTATATATATATAGTGCGCTGGTAGAGTCCATATATATATATATATATACTCTGGGGCGCGCAAAAACAAGCAGGGCGACAAGTCGCATGACTTTTTCTATTTCTTCCGAGAGGGGGGAAAATTGATTTCCATCTTGGACTCCTCTTTTCCATTTTGGCGCGCTATATACAAACCGCATGATGTCCTCCGCCAGAGAGAGAGGGGAGAGAGGGGAAAAACGTTTGAAATAACTAAAAGGTATAGAGAGAAAAAAGAAAGAGACCCACTTTGTTCTCTCTCGCGATTTATAATTGGGGGGTGAATTTCACAAACAATTCATCTTTTCCTTTTCTCTCTCTCTTTTTTTGCTTTTGGCTTTCCTCCTCTTTTTGTGGCCCCCCCTATTCGGTGTACGCGACAGGTCAGCGGGGAGTCCATCATGTCACCTGCTGGAACGTTGTTTGCTCTTCACCTTTTTTTGTGTGTTCCCTGGTACTGCACACACAAAGTAACAAAAGGAAAAATGGTACATACTACAGATTTCCTTCTCTCTTTTTTTTAGTGTTAGCGTTGTTTGACCGTATCATAGCGGAAAGAAAAAGAAACTTGAACCTAATTGCCTTTAACGCCTTCCAAAATTTGTTTGTTGTGTGCGTTATAGCCTCCCTTATTCTTTTTGTTGTAAATTGTTCTCTCTACGAATCTCTAACTCGGTTTACGAAAGAGAGAGAACATTAGATTGCCGCATTGAAACGTCAGAAGTCTGGCGTCTATCCGACGTAGATCGCAGTCTGAATAGCGGCCGACTCATTTACGGCCCGTTTCCAAGTCATTCCCGCCGGTATATATATAACTTCCCTCCCTGTTTTTTCCGAGAGGGCTATATGCACTAACCCTGAATCTCCCACATACACACAGACAGCCATTTCACAATATTAACAAACAATTAAAGTCTTACCGTCGAGCCTGGAGCCAGTCGGGGGCGATCGTGTCGGCGCATCCGTTTAAAACTAAAGATGTTAGTGGAGTGTATAAATCCGAGCTACTTCTTCACTCACCCTTCTCTCTCTCTCCGCCGTCATCGCTATTAAAAAATCTATCACGACGGAGAGGAAGAAGAGGCGGCGGCAGCCGACAGGATGAGACGCCGACGCCGCGACGAACCGGTAAGAACGAAAACTTACCGTCTGGACTGGCTGTCTTTTACTCCTAACAATGAAGAAATCAAACGAGATTTTCTTTTGGCTGACACGTTCTAACAAAGGCCAACTCTCTCGGCTCATTATGCGACCATTATTGTAAAACGAACAGTACTGTGTGTCAGGTAACAAACACACAGAAATGGTACAAAAAAAAAGTAAACTTTGTTTGAAATTCAAGAACGGAAGAATGCGCCGTTTTTTTTAATGATATTTTTTTAAAAGGCCGTCAAACATTTTGATGGTAATTGGAGCTAGCCCAGCTTCACTGTGTATATACGGGCGTGCGTGCGCGCGTCACGGGTACTTGAATTACATTCCGGCTAATGAGGTTCCACAGCAATTTTACGAAGCTCATTAAGTTCTATATGTCCGTTTTTTCTTTCTCTCTCTTCCCATATTTTTTTTGCGCTTGTCGTCCCTCCCTGCTTTCATTTAAGAGAGGAAAAAGAAGAGTCTATTATAAAGACTGTGTGGTATTCCCTTATTCTTTTTTTCGGTCGGCGTGTTTCCACTCCAGCCGCCGCCGCGCGCTGCTCCTCCCACAAACGGCCATGGATCTCTCTGGTGGACTTTAAGTATCTACGACGATGATCCGCGAAGAACCTGTCGCCCCCGCTTGACTGTTCCCGAGGTATTTAGCAATTTCTCCTAATTAGACTTTACGCACCGCACCGCCGCCGCTTTCCGTGTATCTACACGATGGCTAATCCTCCTTGAAATTTGCGCCGCGGCTTTAGAAAAATATGTTCTCTCCAGCGGTTTCTCCTCTCTCTCCATCCCCGAAAAAGAGAAACAATTTTTTTTTTGTTCGCCGTATTATTATTTCGTTGTTTCCCTTCTTCTTCTTCTTCTTCTCCTTCAAACGGCGGATCAGCAACATTTTCTTCTTCGATTCCGGACATTTTCTGGGAAATTTTTTCATTCCGCGGGCCGCTGCACTTTGATCTCTCGCCATCACCTTCCGTTCCCAGCGCATTTTCGAAACTATTTAAATGATTCATTGAACGTGATATGAAGGAGGGGAAATGAATAATGACGACGAACGACCCGTAGTAGAAGAAGAAGAAGAGAAAAACATCAACAACTATAAATAATAAGATAGAGGGACGCAGTGACGCAGCAGCGTGTCGATGATGATGATGGGAACGGTCGTTAGCCCCATCGCAGTAGTACAACCGAGTGCGACCGGAATGAGAAAATTCAAATTCTTTTTTTTCTTCCTTTTTTTCTGAAATAAAAACTGTTGGATGTGTTTACGGTGTGGAAAACGGAGGCGGCGCCATCCGCACGATCCTATCCATAAAACATGACTTTGTCTATTTTTTGTTTCTATTCTTTCTCTCTTGTTTCGTCGGATTGAAGCGTCAATATGTGAATATTATATATTCTCGCACACCGGCTGTCAGTCCGGACGATGGGCGGACGCGACCTAAGGAGCCCCAACTTGTGTTGTTGCTGGAACCCCGTCGCCATTGGTAAATGTTTCTTTCTCTCTTTCTCTCTCGTTTTGTCTCTACCGTTACCAACTGTTAGACGGGGCCGGTCTTTCGTCTTTGCGCAGCTAGCAGTCATGGAAAAACGCGATGTAAACGATCAAGTTTCCCGATAGAGACGGACACGGACGAAATGCATGCATCATCTCTCGATCAAATTCAATTGTGTTTGCCGGGCGACGGGACGCGGACTCTCAGCATGTCGCGGGCTTTGCCGGGGAATTGACTTTCGTTCCTATTTGGTTTGATTTGAACAATCTTTTCCCCTTTCTTTCTCGTCTTCATGTCGCGTCGTGGGCGCGCTACGACGATGGATGGTTAAGTGGGCGGAGCCGATTTGACTCCGCCCGCACGCGTCCATATCGTACCCCGGCTGCCCTTTTAGTTTTATAGAGTTTTTCTCGAGTCGTCAGCCGCGGCCCAGCTCTCGCCGAAATGATGGACACGAAGTTTACACGATTTACACAAATATATATAGACAGTATTTATAGATATATTATATGTTCGTGTCCCCCTCCGTGTGTCTATGTATATAAGAAAACAGGGCATCTGGCATCTAATGATACTTCTCCGTGTTTATTCGACGGCCAGTTTAAGGCGTCTCTCTGTATCATATGAAAAAATCGCTGCGCTGATTTACGACGAGCCGCCAGATATCGTCTGTCTACTATATGGCCGGACGACTGCTGCTGCTGCTACTTCTTCTTTTTCTCCCCATCTCGAGTGTATAAGATGCTGGCCAGCTTCTACCAAAAAAATCTTATCCTTTTGACCAACGATTTATGATTGTAAGTGTATCCTGAATGAACTGTTGAGCTCGGCGACCTCGAGCCCACAATATTTCCCCCATGTGAATTGAGATTATTAAAATATTTATTTAAAATTTTAAAAAAGGAACACGAAGCCAACAGCAGCGGCCAGTAATGCGTCTTTAGACGACTGTTGATGATTGCGAGCGAACCAAATTTATAATCCCAAGAAGAAGAAGAAGACAAGACTCAATTTACAAATTCAATTTGGGTTTAGAACGCGGAGCTGGTCGACCCCTTCGACCTCTTTTGATTCGTTCCATACAAGGAGAGAATCTGGCGCGCGATTCAAACATCCATATTGTGTCGACGTATAAGGCTGTGTAGACACTGGGCATCGTTGGCGGTTGATCTGCTACATAATGGATCGCATTATAGACGACTCGAAGAGAGAGAGGGGGATTGGCCGTCTGTGCGTCTGCAGAACTATGGCTCCCATATAGCCTAGTAAATCGAGTTCATCAAAATATCATTTGGGGCTGGCGCAAAAAGAATAGGGTGAATGTATCCCAGCCGTTCCATTGGACGGATACGTTCAATGGTTCAGCTCTCTGTGTCCTCTCAGATCTCTTTAGAAAGATAAGAAGAGAAAAAAAAGTTATATGCCACGATGTCAATCCGAAAACTTTGGCTGCCAGCAACACTGCGTCCCATCGACTGGTAGATCTAACAGGGGTTCAATCGACCCTGGGAGTTTTGTTAGTGTATGGGCGATCACCCGCCGCGAGAGAGAGAGAGAGAGTCATTCACAATCTCTATTCTCTTCTTCTTCTTCTTCATCTCCTATGTGTTGTTACTGTTGAATGGAAGGAGGGAACATGGAACAGAGAGGGGACTCGGGGCCCGGGTATTGTCCGCTCGGACGGGGTCCTGACAAGGTGCAGATTAGCGTGAACTAACGCGGCAGCGCTCGGCCATTTCACGTCTCTTTTGTAGCCGAATTATGTCTCTTTTCTCTTCTTTTCTCTCTGCTCCTTTGCCAGCCCGGGTCGTCTAGGTACCCCCAGTCGACGTCAACATCAATTTCACCCAGTGATACATGCATTTTTCCGCCCCATTCAGCGATTGTTATTCCACCAGACCCCTCCCCCCTCTCTCTCTTCTAATAATACAGTACTGTATAGACTCCTATAGTGTACACTCTATCGATATACACGGAGAATGACTTTCCCAATGTGAATACATCTTTTAATGAACTCGCAAGAGCCCGTATAATGCACGTATACAAATAATAAGTGAGAAAATGATTGAATTACTCCGATCCATTCAAAGAGAGAGAAAAATAGAATATTCTGGGATGCTAGAGGAGTCGCAATTGTAATGTTAAATGGCGGCCAATCCCATCGACTTCCATTTCCTGTTGGCAGTCACAAAAGTCTTTGAAAAAGAGAGAGAAAAAAAAGAGATGAAGAAAATCTCTCCACGGAATTGATGAGCATATATAGGGTCCCCACCCCCACCGACCGGATCTTGTTGAGTATTCCGGAAGCGAGCAATCCATCTGCCTTTTGCTTGTACTATATACCCTGAAGAGAAAACGTCAGAGAGAGAGAGAGCGGCTTATTTTTGCTGTTGATGAACCGACTGAAAATTCATAGCGCTAGCGGGTTTGCTGGATTTTTAATACTACACTACATAGACGTGTTATTGTTTTGATTCTATTGCGCTACATCTCATATTCATTTCAATTCCTCCCCGACTACTATACTGCCGTACTCTCTCTCTCTCTCTCTCCGGCTCTCCCTCTCGTCTTTTCTGATGGATGTTGGCGTTCCATCCTCTTGGGGGTTGGTGTTTGTTTTTCTAACCCTCCAGGACTTGATAGAAATCCGAAATGTTAGATTAGACCGTAAGAAAAAGACGGACTGGCTCTTGTTTAACTGCTGCATGGATGGATAGAAGAGAAAGAAAGAAAAGAAAAAAGAAAGAAAAAGAAAGAAAAATGTGTTAACGGTCGGCCGACTTGATTGGCCATCGGCCGTCATCGCTCCCCAGTGACTCACTACGCCACACGATCTGATTGCCTTTATGCAAATGATCCAACAGCTTCTCGACTAGCGTCTACAAGTCTGTGGCATCGCCCGAGCTGGGCTTCCACGCAAGGCCCAGCGGTGGTTTCCCGTCGATTCAATATAAGAACAAGACGACCGGAGTCGAGAGCCATGCAGCAAATGAAAATATCTACGGTGGAAAAGATTGTCACTTCCAGAGAAACAAGATGAGGAACCAACTGGTTCTCTTTGATTGTCGTTTTCCTTTTATTTTTTTTTGTGTTGTCGTTGCCGATGTCGTTTGCTCTCCTTGTTTCTCACAATATCTTGTTCGTGATGCCAATTTCCATCGAGCCGGTTGTCGACGCTGCTGGCCAAAAAGTCACCTCCCGCACTTTTGACGCGACGTAGATGAATGTGGCCTCCATCATTATTATCGCGTCACCTGCGTCGAGCTTTTGAACCTCCTCCTTCTCTTTCCCTTCATTCGTGCTGAGCACCTGAAAACGAAAAATCTCCTGATGACTGTTGTGTGTGGATGCCGACCGAACCAGTTTGGGAAACAGCCAAGTAAATATAAGGGAATCATCATATAAAAAATCGAATGCTAACAGCAGAAGCAGCAGCAGCAGTAACCTGCTCTCTCTCTCTCTCCATCTGATTACGCATTCAAGCATGAGGCCGATCATATGCAAAGGAGCAATGGAGCTTCATACGTCGCGCGCATTCTCTTATCGCCCGTCCTTATATAATAATAATAATACCGGTCGTTTCGGTTATTCTATCAAATCTTAACTCAACAGAAAACAAAACAGCACGAAATAACAGACTGCCAGGGATCCAGTTGGCATTGTTTCGAGGCGAGTCGGTGAACCGCGCCGCCGACCGAGATTGCCATCGACACCAATTAGCTGATTGATTATTTTCCACCTTCCATTTTGAATTGAACAACATTTTTGTTTGCCCGGCAGTGTCCTCCACCCCGAGTCGTCCGGTTATATCATCTCATCTCATTATAAATGAAGTCCTCATCATCCGACGACCAATCACGGGACGATTGAGCATAACACAACGAGAGACATTTGCAAACAACATTCATCAAGCGACAGCAGTTGATTTCCGTTTAGCGAAAAAAAGGCAAAAAAAAAAACAAAAACAACAAAGTCAGTGGGAAAAATAAGTTGGATCGCTCTGTGTGAATAGCACACATCATTTGTTTCTGTGGGGGGAAGGCAAAAGCTTAGCGTTTTTTTTCTCTCTCTCTCTTCTCCTATACCTCGAACGATAATTGGATTCCCATGTGTTCAGGCCGAGTAGCTTTATAGCCAGCAGCAGCATAGCAACGGTCGGTTTCCATATGGTAATGAGTCTTGTTAAAAGTCTGTTTCTTTTCTCGCGCTCGCGTCATGTTTTTTTTTTCTTCTTTTCTTCTCCTTTTCTTTTGAATTTGTTCTTGTGTTCTCTTGTTGTTTTTCAAACCATCGCGCCGACCTCGTTAGACCAGGTGTCAAACGGACTCATTTATTACGATTTCCAGAAAGAACTCGTACGCATACTACTACACGGACAACAACAAAAAAATACAAAAACTTGAATCCTAAAGGAATTTAGAGCCTTGATTTGCTGGATACGTGACCAATGAAAGGAATGTATTGGACAATCAATCTATTTATATACTGTGCTGTATACAATTATTTATAATATATATACTTCTTGACTGATGGCAGTTTGGATGGGGGAGACAACAAAATGCAGCAGCTGGATATGTACACAAGCGAAAGGAACAAAAAAATGACCGACGGAGAAAACGACGAAGAGATGATAAGCTCGACACGACAGCACTAACACATGTTGGTAATTATTTAGTCGCTTTTTTTAAACTGTACATATATGCATGTGGGAGGAAGTGCGGTAAAAGAGGAGAGGAATTAGATGATTACAATCGGTGGTGTGTTGTGTGCGGGCGAAGCGGAGGGATGTGCCAAAGGAATCAACTGTAGATCATCCGCCTGTCGTGCTGGGGATTAGCCGACGGATGGTGGAGGAAATCCTCGTCGTCGGAGACTTCCAAATCGATGTCAGAATTGTCTTCGTCGTCGCTCATCATCTGATCGGATGAGCCGGCGTTGTTGCTGCCGCCCGATTTCTTACCGCCGCTGCCCGGCGCTGGGTCGTCACCTTCTTGCTGGACTCGCTTGTGCTTGGTGCGACGGTTTTGGAACCAAACTTTCACCTGTTAATTAAAGAAGAACGTTTAGGCTTCTGATTCTTTTTCGCTAAAATGGAAACGGAGAGAAAAAAAAGAATTGAATTTTTACCTGAGTTTCGGTGAGGTTCAAATTTTGCGCCAACTGTTTGCGTTCGGCTCCGACGACGTAGTGATTCTTCTCGAAAGCGTGCTCCAACTTGAGCAGTTGGCTGGGCGAGAAGGCCGTCCTGACACGTTTAGGTTTGCGGAAGGGCGAGAGTAGGAATCCAGCCAAGTCACCGGGACCTATTTGAGAAGGAAAAAAAATATTTATTAGCAATCAAGTCGTTGATTATGATTGGATTTGTAGATGGGGCAAAGGTTGAAGCTCGGAAAACTCACCGGCGGGGAAACGTTGAACGGCCGCGGCGGCCAAAAGCCGCTGTTGCTGTTGGCGAGCCTGCGCCAAGAGCCACCAAGGATGATTGCCTGCGCCGGGCGGAGGAGGTGGGCCGGCCATCATCATGTGAGGATGGAACGGTTGCTGCTGCTGTTGGGCGTACAGAGCTCTCATGCTGGCCAAGGCTTCGAAGTAGGCCGGGCCCATATGCTGCTGCTGAGGTGGAACCGGCCATCCGGCCATCATTTGCGGATGAGGAGGGTGTCCAACGATGGGCGATGACTCGGGCTCGGAGCGGACGGACACTGGAGTGCCACCGGAAGATCCCGGTCGTGGACTGACTGAGTGGAAACCGCTTTCGTTGTGAACCAATCGGTTGTTGGTGTTGGCGACATCGGACGGACTGGCCGATCGGCTGCCGTCGGAAGACGACGACGAAGAGGCCGGGCGGTTATTGGACGAGCTGCTGGTGCCAACAATCGAGTCGATAGAGAAGCCGATCTTCGGCTTGGACGAAGTCGGTGGCGAAGACACTGGCGGAGATGATCTGTTGCTGCTGGACTTGGTGTCTTCCATCATGGCGAACTGGCTGCTGGCGCTGCTAGACTTGTGCCCGTTAAAGTGCATCAGATGGTTGACGAAGAGCGGAGACGGATGGTGAACGGAAACCATTCCGGAAGGTGAAGAGCTTGAACTATTGGGGCTCGATGACGGGGTCAAGATCGTCATGTCACACTAAAGACACTAGTCGGATTGAACTTTGTGAACTTGTTTTCGAGCGAGTTCGAAAGTTTTTGGGGGGAAAATTGTGTTGGAACTAAAATAGTAGTACGGTAGGTAAATAGGCTGACTGTGGGGCACTCGCACTAAAAGAGCAGAGAAGAGCTGAGAAGACGAACGTCTGAACTGTGAGAGAGCCTGTGGTCGAGTGATGATTCCAGCAGAGCGGCCGGGGCCTTTTGTAGTGGACTGACGGTGAAACCCACCTCCGGTTGGGGCCTAGTCTCTCCTATTGGCTCTCGGTGAACCGTCGGAACCGTCATTTGGAGCCCGCCCATTGGTCCTGCCGCTCCGGCGACTCCTCCCTAATCCCTCTGATGGCATATACTTTCAAATTCCCTTCTACTCCTCCCACCGGTCCCCTTCATACCTTCCTTCCTTCTTTTTTTCTTCCATCCATCGGCCCGAGCGGATCATTTACATGTTGATCCGAATGCCTTGGCTGCGCTTCTTTCCCTCCACCCAAAAAGAAACATAGCATCTTCTCCTCTCACATTTTATTTCCCCTCACAAGTTTCCACTTATAATTTTACGAGGATGGTGATCCGGGGCTGCCGCTCCAGGATTCGTTTCACTTGGCCATCATCAGCGACTTCACACGGCGTGTGGACCCCTTTTTAAGAGACTAAAACTCTTTTGGAGGCAGCAGCAGAAGAGAAATAAGGAGTTTTTGGTGGGATATAATTTACGATCATCCTCGCCACTAAGCAGTAAGAAGATGATGAAGAAGAAGAAGAAGAAACGATGTTCCAGGTCGCCCAGTGAGCTCGTGCGCGCTCGCCGGGACCTCATCATCATCACGCGCTGGGGCTTGTTGTATATATATATATATCTGGCGTGCTGGGCGCGTTACACAACGCAAGATGACTGCCGATTACGGTTGCTGTTGGCTGCTGCTGTTATTGAAGCCCGATATGCCTATGAGGATGAGCAATTTTTCTGGTTTCGAAAAAAAAGAGAAAAGTTATTTCGAAACCCAAAACTTTTATGTCGATAAATCAGCCGGGGGGAAGTCCATTCAGCTAGTCATCTCCCAACCTGTCATGACATTTCACTCCAATAAATTTGTTGTGTGTTGTTGTTGTTGGTAGTAGTAGTAGTCGCCGGCGTATAATCGAAAATGTAGAAATTTGCCTATGATATTTTGAAATGAGGAAACCCATCAAGATACGGGGCCCCTTAGTCCGTTCACGCCTATTTATACTGCAGATTTACTGGATATCATACGCCGGCCCGTGTGAAATGATATACGACGGTAATCGTATAACGATGAGACACCCTCTAGTCGAACGTATTATATGATATTTCTCTCGTCTCCTTCCCTTTTTACGGGGCCTAACTAATGATATGAATAATACAACGAAGGCCGTATATATCGACGATCCAATATCCTGACGGACATCGAGCCTGATTCATTCCATATAACATTTCACACACAGCAACGTTTTCGATCCACCACGCAGCACGCATAGACTATTGGCCTATTTGGTAAGCGGGAATATGCGCATTTGGGAACAAGTTCCCGTACGGTAAATAACGTATGTACGGCTATGTATCCATGTTTTTTGTTATGATAAATTCGTCGATGGAATATATATACATACAGACACGTACTATCGGCGACTCTCGCGATGGAGCTCGGCAGCGAAATGACGGAAATATCGTTCCATCACGAACGAGTTTAGGGATCGCAATCAGTTAGACGCTACATGACGTGCAGGTTTCAAATTTCCAAAATTTAATCACTGTAAGTGGGGTTGGAAGGGGCAGGAAGCGATTTGAAGGTTTAAAACGTCGCTTTTCAATGGAAATCACAAGCCGGTGCATCTATCATTTTGTTTGATGTTGTCTTTAGATTTCCATCGTCCTCGTTGAACAAATTGTAATAAGCGTGCGTCACGGCACACATCTCTCTCTTTCTCTCTCTCTCTCTCCGGCAAAAGCACGGCTTCATTTCTCTAGCTCTCCAACCCCGGCACTAGCTGTATAACCCCAATCAGCAGCGCCGTATCGAGTTTGATGACGGGGCACGGCAACGGCTCGTTTTCAACACACGATTATCACGTCATGTCCGCCCGTCGGGAAATAAACATGTCCAGTTTTTCCCAAAATCTTTTATCTTCTTCCATTCCCTGGGCAGATGACAACGTCAAAGGTATTATCAGGCGTACCTGAATATACGTTCATGTATATAACCTCCCCCCCCCTACTCCCCCAAACTCAATAGATCTTCAATTGAATCAACGACAAGCACGCGGTCGTGTTGGAACATTCCTATCGGCTACGGTTTTCCATGTCTCCGCTGTGCGCGCCGGAGCCGTATAGAATTCGTGGAAAATCGTTGATCATTGTCACCTGATAAATAGAGGAGAGGTATATACATGTATAGTTGGTGTATAGAGAAAAAAGTGTATCGTTGCGGTGGACAGAAGAGAGAGAGGAGAAACGAGGCGAGTCGAACACAAACCGTGTCATTGTGCTAACTAAAAGGCCTTAGAAAAAAGAAGTTGAGGGACACGGCTACACTCCATCGATTACCAAAAAGGCAAAGAAGAAGAAAAAAAGGAAGGGACTACGGGACGAGTGCCGGCTTGAATATCGCACTAATTTGAAACAGATGATCAGAATAATGGATGTGTAGAGGGTGGACAAAAAAAAAAGAAAGAAAAAAGAATAACGAAACCCTCGAAAAAAAAGAAGAAGGGAATTGTAAGCTTTGTAAGGACGGCACTTGGTCTCTTTTTTTTTCTTTTTCCTCACACTGCACTACATCGTGCTAAAAAAGAGAGAGAGACAAACTCCATGACGTCTATACCTACACTTCCATACAAAAAAAAGAGGAAAGAAAAAGACTGAAATGCTTGTGTATAAATTGTTCTTCTGGTGTTCGACACTCTGTGTGATTTTTTCAACAGACGGGTTTTCAAGTCTTTTTTTCCCTTTTTTTTTTGTCCCGGCTCGCGCTACATGGTCTATTGGCAGAAATACACGACTTCATTTTGCTCTTCATTGTGGAAATTCAGTGTATATACACAGACACTTTCGCCTCCTATTCAAGCCGTCCATCCATCGAGGAATTCTTGCGGTAAAAGACAGAGAGAGAGGCCCGTTCTTCTTGACGGACAAGAAAAAAGGGGAGAATTCTTTCCACAGTACTATAGACTACAGTGTAGTGTATAGTATCTCGTTTTTTCTTAAGTTGATTGTTATACTCACTATTGGTGTGAGCGATGGAAGAAGGGGGACAGAAGGAGGCTGGAACTCTTTTAGCCATCAGCGCAAGTTGCCGAGTTCATCAATTTCTCGAGGACCTGCTCCTCCTCACACTGCCCCTGCTGGGCTATTCGACCTTTGAACCCGCCCTTTATCCCACAAAGAGAAGACGAAGAATCTATACTGTATATATATATATGAGAAGAAAAGAGCCGGTATACATATACATATACATATACACCTACACTTTGCTTATAAGCGATGCATTGTAAGTATATCTTTTGTGTTGGTCAGAGAAAAAATGCGCAGCAGCATCGCGGCCATCTTTTCAACTCTCCTGCACATATATTTTCTAGTTGGCTTTTTGGTTGGCGCTGGTGGACTATCACGTTCATTAACGGAGCCGAGTGTCGAGGCGTTGGCGTTTCCCCTGGCGCATTAACGAATGGAATAATAATCTCATCCCGAATACATATGATAGATAAACAGCTGGCGATGCAAATCACACGGTTCATCAACATTGGGAGGGAGCCTTGTTATGACTCGGCGATCGAGCCGCGCCACGACTCTTTATCGCCCAGTGAAGGGGATTCACATTTCATTTGATTGACTGGCGTTGGCCAGTCAGATGAGATAAGAGCCAGCAGCAGCAGCAACAGCATCAGTGGCGCGCTGGCCATTTTTTATTACATATGCGCATTAAAGAGCAGCTGTTGGTCAGGCCAGACTCTATTAGTCACTGTTGGAGGAATTGGTGTGTTGTATGTATGTGGATACCCTTAGCACAGCTATAGCGTTTTCCCTTGGCCTCTTTAACCTTGTCTGTGACCCTTCGCTGCAGCAGCCGCAGCAGGAGCCGAGTACCGAGCTGCTGCTGCCCAGCAGAGAGTTAGAGAGAGAGAGTGTGACAAAACCTTAATTGGTTTCCAGCAAGTCCATAAAACTCGGAGAGAAGAATGATGTGGAGCACTTGGTCGAAGATGGAGGAACGTGATGGTCGTCTTCGTTGAGCTCAAGTTACCAACAAGAGAGGAGAAAAAAATACCCTCACCAGAAGTAGCAGCAGCAATGGTGGTGGTATCAATGGTTGGTGGTGGTGGTGGTTCTGTGTGCAACACAAGAACCTCCTCGGAAACTTAATGACTTGGCCAACTCTTACACTCTTGCTCGTCGTTGCTGCTTAACTTCATTTTCTTCCTTCCTCTAATCACTTTCACAGCTGTTTTTTTGCTTATTGAGACCATCACAATTTGTTTCTGGATTTCCTCCAGTTTTTTTTCTTCTTCTTTCGGTACAGCGCCGGACCGCGCCAACTTCGTATTCTCTCCTCGTCACGACCATAAGAACTGTCAAAGCCACTTAACTCGTCTTAAAGAGCTGTTAAATATCCAACAAGAGCCCGCCACGGAGGGTCTCTCTCTCCCAAGTGGAAGAACTCGTTGGTAAGAAGAGACATGGGAAGTAAGTGAGAAGAAAACTCTATGACGTTGAACAGTTTACCGGAAACCGAAGCTCAGAATATGAGCGCGCAGCGGATTTTTCCCTCCATTTCGGCTAAAAAGCTGTGCAACGGATAGCGAGTTAATCATCATTAGAAGTCGAGCCAAAGAAAATACCTCCAAAAATCGTATAAATGGAAGGAGAATATTCTCGACGTCTTTTAGAGGATCTTTTTCGGTGGAAAATGAGAAATGGAGGTGCCGAGAGAGGGGCGGAGTTGCTTGGGGAATTTGCATAAAAATGCGCGCCATCGTTTTCTTTCCTTCTGTGAGTGCCAAAATGGCGCGCTGCATTTTTTTTTTCCTTCTCTCTCTCTCTCCTCCCACCACATTCAGTTGGTTTTGAAATGTATTAAGAAGGGGGCCCATTCCGGCCATAGTGATAACGAGATGCATAAAGAGCGTAGTAGTAAGCGCTGCGTCCCCGTGTGTGTGCGTTAAAATGGCTGCCACTTTGTCTTGGGTTGAAAACAAACATTTCAACGTCGTTGCGAACGAAAAACTTTTTTAATTCTTTTCTTCTTCTTCTCTCTCCTGGAAATGAAATCCATCTATACATTTGCATGACTTTGAAACATTCCATGTAGAAATATTCCCTTCCAGGTGGCAGCACCGACTTGACGGCCCATTTCACTCCAGCCGCTAATGATCATCGACGTTGATTTTCACTGCCCTTCAGCAGAACTGCTCAAACCCGGACAAGACAACACACAACAGTGATATACATATTATCGACCAGACACACTGCGCGGGACGATGATTATCAAATAGGTCAGCGTGATGCGTTGTAAAACATGCAACCTGGTCATCCTCCACCTCCTCACTCCCCTTTCCCCTCTTTTTTCAAACGGCCATCAAGACCTTTAGCCGTACAAGGCAATCGGCCCTGCTGTCCAATCTGATTGTTGTGTGTATAGACATATCTATATAAGCGTATACACGCCCAGGAAATTGAGGAGAACGATTCGTTATTTTTCTTTTTTTTTTCTCTTTCTCTTTTTTAAAGAGCTTGTTTGTATTTTCGTGATGACGCTCATTCCAGATCAACTAGGTAGGGGTCCCGATACATAGGCTACAATCGCTGGGACTGATTTGATGCGTTCTAAATCACATTTCTTCGTTTTTTTCTCTTCTCAGAGTATTTTTTTTGAATAGGAGGAGGGAACATTGGTGGAGGAAGTAAAGGTTTTGTGATAATTAACTATTGGAAGCACGAGGGACCGTTTGGAACGTTCCAGCATCATTAGAAGAAGTGTTAAAAAAAGAAAAGGGAGGGAGGAAGACAGCTAATTAACGAGCCATCCATTACCAGCAGGTGACGAAAAACGAGCGCTGGCGTGCCAATCGCGACACGAATCGGTTAACGGTAATTGGGCATCAGGCACTCTTTTTCCCCACTAGCTCTTTTTTCGCTTAACCGCAATCATTGAACACTTGGACGCCACCTAGAGGTGAAAATTGCAAACAAAGACATTTGGGGGCAAAGGCCGCTCGTTTTCAAAAAACCAAAGATTGAAAAATTATAGCGCAAGGAGTTTGGCCTTGGCAGTTCGACTTTCAGCTTCCGTTCTGATTGGACTGTCCGCTGGAACAGAAGGCAAGTTGAGTTCTGGTTCGGCCTGTGCTTCACTTTCCGCCAGAATGTTCTTCAGCTCCTCTTCCAGGTCCGATTCGTTTTCTTCTGTGGCTATACTCTGGGACATGATATTTTCAATGTCACGATGCTGCTCGAGGACGCTCTCTAACTCGATCAAGGTATCCTGAATCTTTTCTTCGTTCAATGGCAGGTCGCCAAACGAGTTCTTCAACGCCGAAAGGCCAATTTTGTAGGCTTCCATAACCTGGTCAAGAAAGATTTCATGATTATGTTGACATTCTTAGCATTGCTGAGATAAAAGAAGATCATCAAATCTACCTTAGAATCTGTTTTGGCCTGAGCCAATTGGAGTTTCATCGTTTGGATATTAACCAATGCTTGATTGCGCTTTTCAAACACGGCTTGCAATTGCTTGCGGCGATACAAGGCAGATTTAGCCTGTAAAAGGATAGAAACCAATCTAATAACGAGTTATTATGGCTTAAGGAGACTCAAACTACTTACAGCTCCACGAGAACCCTCTTTCAGACGTGTCCGTGCCGTTTGCTCAAGGGTGTTCATTTCGGCTTCCATATTGTCGATTTCGTCATTGAGTAGTTTTTCAGTGCGTTTTAGAGTGGCCAGACTTCGATCCACTTCAGTAATTTCACTAGTTTTTTCTTTGGGCTTAGCTGGAGATATGCTCCATCCTGAATTATTTAGCTGCGATTGCTTCGTCTTTACAGTTGGCACAATGAACTTGATCATTGTTTGCTCGCCTGACACGTCGATGGCTACTTTGCCCATCTTTTGAAGATGATTCAAAACTAACTGGGTTTCTTCAGGATCAGAGAACATTTCAGGATGCATATCTGTCAGTTCTTCTACTTCTATAATTTCTTCTGACGAGGCTATTGGCAACTGAAGGATTTTTTCACAAATGTCCTTTTAAATAAAACAAAACTTAGTATAAATATATATATTGTAATAACAACATCCATGTTGGTAATATTGACATACCTTTAATATACTGGGAACCACATATTTTGGGACACATTCAGCAGGTTCTGAAAGTGAGCTCATCACCTTTCTCCAAGACCAAGCAACAGATGATTTGACTAGACTGACTCCCCAACTCGTCCAAGATGATGATTGATCTGCTTGGTAAGAATATTGATCCTTAGCAGCAATATCACCATTTCTTTCAGAAGAGAAATATAATTTATTAAAAGGAAAAATTAAGATCTACAAATATAAATATTCTTAAAATCATAAAAAATTACAAAGACAAAATAGAGTTAACTTACTTTTTCATTTCATCCAGAACTCTGTTTAATGAGGCAGGATATTTTCCCTTTCTGCCAAACACTTTTTTCAAGTCTTCAACATCAAATGTAAGCTTTTCATTTAAAGTAGCCCATTCCATGGTCAACTCTTTCCAAAACTTGTACTTTCCGGCCCAATCATGTGGGTTGAGTGACTCATTTCTGGGTAGGGCAAAAAGAGCAGTCATGCGAACATCATCTTTCCAGCAATCTGGTAGCTGAAACTCTTCTGAATCTGAAGCCCCCATTGCTTCAAGGTTACTTAGTGTATCAGAAGAGAAGGTTACATGCAGTGTTTGTAATACTATTGTGGGATGAGAGGTGAAACCTCGTGACTTTCAACGCCACGTTATCGTATGTATCGAACAAAAGCGTCGGACAACGCAAAAGTATCTGGAGACAATTAAAAAGTTATCCTCCTTTCAAATATAAGTATTTAAATTATACTGTAAAATACCGTCAGAATTAATCAAGAAATACCAATTAACTCGTCGCAAGTAAACGAAAATCGGTTGAATCACGTTAAAAACAAGATGCTATGCCATCTAGCGATAGGAACTAAAGTTCTTGAACCGCCCAGTAAAAAAAAAGAAAAGGGAAAAGTGGCTTTGCTGTACCTAAATTGTATTTGCTGTAAATGGTAGGTGTAGGCTACAGGCTACACTGTAACTGGTGGCCTACATACAAGGCCACGTAAAAAGTGCTGGTCGGAATAAACAAGTCTCCCTTCATTCGAATGACGTGATGACGGACAGTTAAAACTGAATCAACTGGCGTCATATCAAAACAATGAGACTAGTTGTTTGGAAAACAAACTATGTGATTGTGTATTCATATGAATGCAACAAATATATTTCTAGAACAGCATGCCACCTGGGGCTAAGTTTTCATCGCGAACACCTTCTTTGTTACTGAACTTTTTCAGGGAATTTCGGAAACGAACGCATACACACGATGCGATAGCTAGCAGCAAAGAGACAAACACGAACCTGTAAAACAGATACGAATATTACATTTCAATATAAATGAAAGGTGATAAAACTTGAACTTACCAATAAGAAAAACCAAGGTTAGTCGACGTCATGCGATAAGTATCTAAAATTGTTTCTTGAATCGCCAATTCATTCCGCAAGTTGCTCGAATACAAATCTCCCCATAAAGACAAAGTTATCAACCCAGTCAATCCTGAAACCGGTTTCAAGACACTGATTGAAGAGGAATTCATTGAAACATAAATCAGGTTCCGAGAAAATAAGAGCGCATTCTTGTCGACTCTCTTCTGTACTTACCGCCAACGGTATTAGTTAAGTATATGCCCATCGGGCCGACGAAGGTTTCAATAGGTACAGTTGCTGTATTGAAAATACATAGTCCGGCTGATATAATTTGGGTAGCCAGCGTTAGAGACAAAAATATTAGAGTTGTGATCCAGAGATCGTACTTCATAAACTGGTTGTCTTCCGTAATTGGAACCGACGTGACACCTTGTCTATCAAGGTTTCCATTCCCCATCGTCAAAAGCGATCTTAACAAGGAATACCATTCGTAACACAAGCGCATTAAAACATACAAGGAGTTATATGCGCTAAGGGGAAAAACCGATTGAGGTCTCACCTGCCACGCGCTCGCCCGCTGCATACAAATTCCGCTTCGTGGAACCTTAGATAGTCAAATTCGGCTCTCAACTCATCGTCGTTTGTGCCACAGCTTACCAAACATATACCTTCACCAGACGGACAAAAAACTGGCAATGGAAAATTTAGAGTGGTATTATTTTCGCATGAATGACGATATATATCTACTGGCCTACTATTTAAGCACCTGTCAAACTGTAAAGGGTTTCTCCCAATTTCCCTTTCACCGTTTTTTCGCCACGAAAAAGTCCGTAGTTGACTGAGATGAAAGAATTCGAATTCGGATTTGTTCCATTTTCTGTAATACAAAAATCCAGTTGTCATTAAACTTGTTCTCTTTTGCATTTGCCAATTCTTAGTGATTGACGATGACTAATGACACATTGACTAAATATTACGATTTCCCCCGTTGGCGACGATCCAAAAATCGGTACCCATTGCAACACTGTTCAGGATGATACCAATGACACTACACAGCCCTGCCATCATGATCATGGCCTTCTTAATAAGGAACTTTCTGTTGATCAAAGTTCCCATTTTTAAATTTTAGAACTAAGTTTTTGCTGCCTAGAAAATGTATACAATAAGGAACGGTAACGCCCAAGGCTTCTTCGAGGATAATAGACAACTGGTCGAACATCACCGTTGTGACACACAGTCGGGTGCGACCGCTGATATCTTATCAGAGTGATGATATCGGCCGCAGAAAAAATTTGGTTGTTGCATGTTTCTTACACTCTTCAATCCAAGGTAAAGATTGAACGATCTAAAAAAGGAAATGAGGATAACAGATAGTTTTGAGATAAATGCAAAGCAGCAATTGTTAAAAGAATAAAACAGATGAAGAGGGAAAATCCCGGTTTTTCGTCCAATGACGAAGCAGTAAACCCGACGGGAATTTCCCCCTCACAAGAGTACACGAACGTACAATCATGGGCAGAAGGCCAGATTCCACACGGTCACGCATACACTCGGAGCTATTGCTGGTTGCGCCAGCCATGGGGAAGTTGGCTGCATCGTAGCCACCTGCCACCGACTCATGAAATTGAAACGGAGAATATTTTTCCAAGGCACGAAAATTAGTTTCGAAAGAAGGTAATCAGATGAAAATCGATCTTAAATAACAGTTCATGAATCGAAAACGGGAAAAAAATAATTTACACGTACCGTACTTATATGATACCCAAGTACAAACGCAATAACGGTTGTTTGGCGAGGAATCGAGATGGCGCTGGCGACAGCGGGAGGGAAGTTGTATATTGTATATATGTATGTGTCAGTTATTTACCTTGCCTTTCGGTACCAAACCATCAGTCAGCTCCCATGCTTATTCCCGTACACAACAATATTCCTCGCTGCTATCGTTTTTCATTCGTCCGCCCCGTTATTTATCGAACACTGGATTCATACAATCAACAGTCGACTTTCCTCGACAGCGTTGCGGCTGATGAGGATGTCAAAATACCACAACCGCAACTCACGGAAAGGTAAGAGTAAGATATTTCTCAAAGTGGTTTGTTACGGGATCATTGTTATTAAATACAATTTTAGTTCCAAATTTTGTTCGTTTCCACTAGTAAAATCAAGAGAGAGTTCATACTCTGTGCTGTAAGTAAGCTATTTTTAGTATTTGAATGCAATAGAACCACGTAAACAAAAACCGGTAATCGGTTTAACTCACGCCACACGATGTTTTTTGTCCCTAACTAAAAAAGGAATTACACATACAGATCTTGTCAGTCAGAAGGCTGCGCATGTGCAAACCAGCGTGAGCCACCAAGTCTGTCGCAACGTTTTTCCTCTTTACCACATTTGATGGCCGAAGGAGACCATTCGTCAACGATAAATTCGTCCTTGTCACAAACATCACGTGACGGAAACGCTCAATTCCTGTCTGCACCGACGGTTTGCTGCTCTCATCACCGACCCCTGGGTATTATTATGGAGGAAAACATTCGGATGCGTCAAGCCATCAACGATGTGAGTACTTTGGGATTTTTCTAGGAAGTATTCATTAACAAACAAGGCTTAATCCGGAATGGCGACGTAGAAATGACAGGCCAAAAGAAGGCCACATTCCAATTAGGCAATGGAAAATCGGGAAACTTGTTTGACGAGTACTACTTGCGCACGGGGGGTTTTTTGCAAAAACTTTGCAATAGTTACCTAACATAACTGAGGCATTCTCTTAATGGCGTCAAACAGATGTTGTTAACTTTGACCCGGTGGATGCGGCAAAACAACGAGCAGGCCGAGCAAGTCAAATCGCTTTTGGGCACCCTACAAGAGTCAGACCGTCAGCGAAACGTAATGCTTCAGGAATTAGAAGCCCTGAAACTTGAGGTAAAGAAAACGTTACCAGGGAAATGCCAAAGAGCTCGTTGCTAATGTGAAATGTCGGCCACTAGATGAAATCTCGGGAAACAGATTGGGCAGCCGAGCGAGAAAATCGATTGCAGGCTGATCGTGACAAGGAAAGGGCCAAACAGATGATTCTCAAGCTCCAAGAAGAAAACTGGGGATTGCGAAAAGCCCGATCTGTAAGTTGTAAAATTACAAAATTTCTTATCAAGTCTGACTTGATGTACGAGTTACACGATTTTCCTGTCTAGATTGTCTTGATCTCCCGCGGCCCCAATGTCAATCCTGGAAACGATTTCTCTATACGACCATCAGTCTCTCGGTTTGACTCGCCCGACTGAATCTCCCGACAAGCATTCTGCTGGCTCGGCATTACCTTTTGAAACTGAAACCACATAAAAAAAAGGGGGTTTTAAACGAAAAAAAAAAAAAGTGTATCTGGTCTATCAGAACCGGTATAACCTCATGATTTCGTCACCGTTATTTACTGCATCTGTTGGAAACACGCTCTTTATCCACCCCATACATAAATAAGCAGTGGGGAAAATCCATCTGTACACATACCTGTGAAATTGTTAATTAATAATAATAACCAAAATTCTGAAGAAAGAACCAGCCTGATTATTGAAAATAGCCCGTCAAAAGAGTCATATGTCATACAAAGAGTAACAAAATGGAACGAAGGTTTCAGGACATGAGCATGCAACGGCAAGTGGACAAAGGATAAGGGCAGACCCTTATGGGGAAGTTACAGGAAAATCAAGTTTCGCAACACTAATGATATAACTTCTGTAGACTCGCCCTTACTCTTCGCAAAAAGAGGCACTATCCGTTACCGTAAACAAATCGATGCCTGAAAATGAAAACAGTCGGGCATTGAAAAAGTGGAACGCATTAGGTAGATAAAACTGAAGGAAACAGAAATCCTGCGCTACAAGGTAAGGAAAACTGGGTACAACATTTACCAAAATTCCCCTCAAGAACGGGAGCACATACCGGGAAAGAGAAAACTATCTGCCGACAAAATGGAAATATGTAGACAAATACAAAGTGACATTTAAAAATTGAGGGCCAAAGACCAAAGGGCAGCGTTTGCACGTACTAGTTGCTATCAGAATAATGTTTGCCATAAGATTTGCAAATGGGGCGACCACCGACTGGGGCGATGTTTGACAACACACTGGACATTGGCTGCAGATTAAAACTAGGCAAATGAGGAGTATCCGGGAAAACCTCGCGGTACTCGGCCTTTCCCAACCTACTTGGCTTGAGCCGATTTTTGGAGACTATACAACCGCCACTGGTGTTGCTGTTGCTTTGATCTTTGGATTCGTAAAAATAGCCTTTGGGCGGTGGAGTATAGGTCATATACCGCCTAATTGGATACAAGTCTTCTGGTTTAAGTTCTGGTGTAACCAGCATGGAGTCAGCTGACACGTTTGTGGGTCGCCGTCCAATTCCAGACGGCTGAGGCAAATGCATAGCCATCTCTTCCGACGAAAGTACACTCAACACGGTGCGTACCACTGCATCTTCTCCGATGCTGCAACTTCTTCCAGGTTCCCGTATGCATTTGACCAAAATCGACTAACAATTTCAAACATTAATAGAAAATGGTTTGGGGGAAATTATATTAACACCAGACTGTAAAAAAATGAATATTTACTTGAAACTTCTGTCGGATGTTCATGATAAGCTGGGCGACGTAGGTGTCAACTATAAAACCAACGAAATCGTCAATTTTCAAAATGACGTAATGTTTGCGTGGCCGTGATAGTCGTTTGCTGCTTTTCGTGATTCGATGCAATCCCAGCATATCGTCAGTGAGGTGCTGAAAATTGAGCTCTTGGCATAATTTTCGCACGTCCTCGTCTTCCATGTCATCGGAATCCTCATCACACTCATCCCAGCGGTTTGGTAGCCCTTGGAGTTCGTTCTTTAAACAAGAAACGAAAACTTGAGTAAAAACAAGTAATTAGCACGTAAAAATTAGGATTAAGTAAAAGACCTGGTTCAATTGAATAATCTGAATTTGTGAACCCAGATGACCAGCGAACAGAAGGGCGGTGACGGGTGTGATAACCGTACAGCAGCGAAGAATCGTGAATTGCCCAGCTCTTTGCTGGTCTTCAAATACAACCCAAGGACTAGTCAAGATGGTCGAGGTCACTTTCGAAGAATGCTTCTGGGTAAACTAAAAGTGCATAATAATTGGAGATTTTTAAAATGTTGCAGCATCGTACAGAAGAAAAAACACGCATACGGGAGTGATCGGAGGGATACTTTCTGCCGAAGGTGCATTGGAGTAACCAAACCCATTATTACGTCCTTCTTGCACAAGCAAAGTAGAGGTGAAGTGAAACTGCGAACGCGTTTCGTTCTGCGTTATGATACCCCCATCGGCGGGAGAGTACCGTGCCAGGTTTGGGTACAATCCAGAGGTTAAGGCCGCCTTAATGGCCGTCCAACTTTCGGAATGTATGTTCAGGTTGCGGATGTCTGAACTACCACGGCCTTTAACATATCCACTCGCACGTAATTCCCCAACGAGTAAAACTCGGAGCAAGAAAATCAACTCAAAGTTCGCTACTGAAAGATAGTTTTCTTGGCAGACCTAAATTCATTCAAGCAAAAAATATGAATCCAAGGTATTATTAATCTTACTCAAGATGTCATATTACTTGACGCTTCCTCCCTTCATCATTCGCTTTCTCCCATAGATGATACGCCCTCAGCAAAGCTAAATGATCACTCAAATTATCAGGTGCAAGATCATACTTTCGCATGATTGCCACTTTCCTTTCTTCAGGCGAGGCGGGTGTGATGAATGGGTCATCTCGTGCCAAACAGCAAACAATCGTCAGAACTGGGTCAATGCATCTCAGTCCAACAGCTACCAGCAACATTTTCCCCAACCTGGGCTCCACAGACAAATCAATGAGGTGCCACCCGACATCCGTTACCTAAATTTGACAGAAAGAAATATTGACTTTCATAAGAACTCAGAAATAGCATTAAACATTACTTTGTTCTGACTATCAAAAGCATCGATCGACTCGAGAATTCCTATAGCCTGATGGACAGCAGTAGTGGGAGGACCATCGGGCAGACTGCAAAAAAATTGGGGCAATCGCATTTCTTCGGGAATGATTAATCGGGCGAATAGACAAACGTCTACCAGAGAATCGCGTGTGATCTCAGGGACAGGGTATTCCTGGAAACCGTCTAGCCGCGAGCGTGGGTACAAATGGAAGACAATGCCGCCATTACGTACATGCATTACGCGTTGAGCTGCTGATGCCTGTAACAAGGAAAATTGAGCGAAAACCCTTTTTATTATACAATAAACAAGTTGAAGATACTACCTTAGATATCCATTGGGTTTTCCGAGGACTGGTGAATACGACATCGTTCTCTCTATCGCGAAAAAGCCCCGAGTCGATTACGCAAACAACATCGTCAAAGCTGATGCTAGTTTCTGCTATATTGGTAGCCAAAATAACCTTGCGTTTGTTAGGAGGGGCGGGTAAAAAGAGTTTCTTGAAATCACTGGGTGGCAGATGTCCATGCAAGGTGTGCACTTCCAGTTTGTGTTTCAGTGCCGAAGTGCTGGCGATGATCATATCTCTTAGTTCCACCACTTCGCTATATGCTGGCATTAATACCAGAACAGCCCCGGGCTGTGAATAACCCTGAACGAAATTGAGTACTTCGACAATAAGATCCAGATTTGCATGTTCTTGGCTGTACTTGGCGTAAAAAGTTTTGAGAACGTCGTCAGGTGAGTTGTGATTGACAGGCGATGGCTCCATGATGTTGATGTTGTTTCCAACTTCATTACTAAAAACTTGTCCATACGATAAGAGCAGGTCGGCAACTTCAGGGCGTGCGAATTCGTTAGCCAAATCATAAGGTGTCATTCCTTTCACCTGAAGGGTTGGATTAGCGCCCAATGAGATTGCCATCTTCACCACATCAAGCTTGCCATGATTGGCACCGGCCATCAAAAGAGTGATGCCAGTTTGGGAATGCTGATAATCGATTGACATGGCACCATCGCGTACGAGTTTCAGGATATGCGAAAACACGTTGTCGGAACCCTTGAACCAAGCTTCTGTAATAAGTTCGTCGAAGATGGTTGCCGGGCCCATAGTCAATTCACCCTCGACCCTCCCGGCTCCAGCTAGAAGACTCTGCTTTGAAAGGAATTTGGTGCATGTAAGAATATCTTCTAGAAACAGCTGAGATACAGGGATGGACGGCTGCACTGGAATTTTGATGATTTTATCCTGATGAAAATAGTTGCCCAGGGTGTGGGGTGCCATGTTAGCGGAGAGAAGAATCAGGCGCAAATCGGGGTATTGAGCTAGCTTGAGACGAAATACTCCTAATAAGACGTCCGTGAATCGATCGCGTTCGTGCACTTGGTCGATGATGACATGGGTAAGTCCTTTGAGACAACGATCGCTTTCAATGAGTGTGCGAAGGAAGACTCCAGTTGTGCAAAACATTAAGGGGCAATTAGTAGTGCCTCGCGATTCAAGCCGAATTTGGTAACCCACAACCCTGTCACCACATACACCTGCAAACGGACGTTTACAAAACCAATATTAAAGGAAAAGACTACAGTGGGAATTAAACTTGCCTCGCTCAGCAGTGACGCGATCAACGGCAGCGTGAACGGAGATTCGACGGGGCTGAACGCTGACAATCCGGCATGGGGTTTGTTTCTCGTGAGCATTTTCAAGGATGTATTGGGGTACTTGAGTTGTTTTACCGCAGCCCACGTCACCAGCAATAACTACAACTTGATGACGATCAAGCTGATCTAAGATTTCTTGACGATGTGCATAAATTGGTAGACTTCGACGATGTTGATAATAGATGGCACTCTCGCCGAAGTGCGGGATGAGAGGTGGGTATTCAGATATATTCAAACGTCCCGCGATTCGGTTTACATTGAAAGCTGCAACACCTAATACAACATGTTGTAGTTGTTATGTCTAACATTTTGTATTGAAATATACTAACTGTCTGGGAATCTTCCTCTGTTGGTTTTATCATGTCGTCCTCCTTGAGGATTATCATTCTCAAGATGGATATTCTTCACATCTTCAGCCAAGAGCGAGGTAGAAGCCATGGCCAGCTGTAGAAAGTTGTACTTGTTTCTGAGAGGGTCTGGCTTCTTCGTCAACACAATATTTGAATTCCTATTTGCATACAGAAAAATTAGGTATCTGAGGAAAATGATGATATGACTCTCTAGTTTTTACTTGGAAGATTGGATATTCATTCCCATTCCATCAGATAGGCGGAGAACAAAATTCTTTTGCTCCTTCAGATTGTTGAGCACAGATGGCAACAGAATCTCTGTTCGAAATGACAAAACAATGAAATTATGCACACAAGATGAATCAAAAGTAGAAACATACCTTCTGTTTGACTTTCATGACTGAATTTTTTCAGCACTTCAGTATGGAAGAGCTGGCACATTTGCTGATCGATTCGTTCATTTACTACGTCTACTTTTGCAGCAGCAAGGGAAGGATACTTGTCCATTCTGCTGATTTTTCTCGATAATTCGTATGGGGAAATAATGCCTTTTACTATTTTGTGATTGTTTTTAAACAACAAGGGGAGATTTTTACATTACTGGACGATTAGGACGAATAACCTTTCTTCCCGACCTAGGACAACACACGAGCACGCGCTCGAGTCTAGGAACTAGGGGGACCAAATGAGTTCATAAAGGGGCTCTCGTCGTCTCGTGTCGCATAGTCGCGAGGCAAGAGGAGGCAGGGTAACTCGAGAACGCCTTTGGCGCCCACGTGACGAAATGCGAGGTAATGTAAAACGGAAATGGGCAACATTTCAGTCGAATTTTATTTGGGGGAGAAATAAAAAAATTTTCAAAATATTCAAAATAATTTCTTAGATTTCATCAGCTTTATTTTACGTTTTTAAATACATTTGTGGATCAAAGTAACATTATTACGAATATATGAAACGTCGGCTGTGGCCCGTAAGACACTAGTGACCACCATTTTAAAAAAATCTTCACAGAATGTAAATATGTAATAATATTTACATTAAACTTTAGTTACCCCACAGTTAGAACTGTGGTTTGTCGTGTTTTACCATTTTTAGAACTAGATCTGGTCACATCTGCTTGTACTGCTTTGCTAACAGTAAAGATGGCTTCGTTATTAATTGGTGGTAGACGTGTGGCTCCCATTTCGACCACTTCAATGGGTTCGACTTGGCTTCGCGAACGATGATGGCGTTCAGGTCGTTGCTTTACTGACTGTTGCCGTGGCTCATTTTGGCGATGAGGACCAACTTTCTGTTTAGGACTAAGGGCCTGTTCCGGTAAAAGAGAAACTTGATAACAACAGCATGACTTCAAAATGGAGGATTGGCCACAGAACTGGTCACTACAACTTTTTATAGTTTTCTTTAATGGTTCATTGAGCTGGGAATAGAGCCAAGGATTGACAACCGTGTTTAGAACCGACAGGAACACCAAAGTACTCTTGGTCATTAAAATGGCGCTAGTGACGTGTTCTTCCTCTTGAAACATTGTCACCATAACGAAAATCCAGTTTGGCATACGACAGAAAAAGAACCAGAAAACGAGCCAAAACAGTGCCCAAGCAACACGTTTCTTCTTTGCAAGGTGACCATTCGAAACGTTCCCTGTACCAATTGGTGAACGAACCCAGAGAAAGTGGCCGATCCTGCCATAGAGGACGACGAAGATGAAGAAAAGTGGAACGAAAATGGCACCACACAACACCTGGACACCAATCATCATATCCGTTATTACCCTTCAACCATTTCACATATTTAATGGTAATTCACGAAACTTACGACATGATACACGGGGAAGGTGATAGGGTTTAATGATAGATTATCCCGGCAAGATGGAAAGACGCTACAGAAATCCATTCCAATTTCAGGATCGGGAATATCGTCCACCAGGATATAGTAGTAGACGCGCCATAGCCAGAACGCAGGCAAAGCGACACCTTTTGAAAATATTTTCAACCACCAAAGGAATTTTTCCGAGATACAGCACGTTAAGGTAAATCAATCTTTTTCATCATAATAGATTTAATTACCAATAGAAATAATCCAAACTGCAAGTATAGAGGCTATAATGGACCATCCGGGTTTGTATCTCATAGTGTTTGGCTGCATCTTGACGACACAGACATAGCGATCGTACGCAATCAGACATAGAATAAGCGCATTGCTAAGTATGGCCGCGCTCTGTAGAAAAGGAAAGGTTACGCAACCGAGTTGTCCGAAATCCTACGATTAGCCAATGGGGAATTTTTTAAACTTTCCAGACGCGTGCTTTTTGTACTGATGAATCGTCTGAGTTACCCAAATGTTTAGATCGTGTATAACTGATGAAATTTCGGTCGGTGTGGTGCAACTTACAGTTAGCAGATCACTGAGAGCAAGCGCTCCGATCAAGACATTTGTTGAAGACCAAGAAGACCTGAATAATGGAAAGTTGGGTGATGAAAATGAATGAACAAATAAAGGAATGGTACAAATGACGTACTTGCGAATGCCGATGACGAAGAGCATGCGCACATTGCTGATGCTTGCCCAAATCAGACATCCGATGAAAAGTAACGTCATCACAACCTTCCACCATACGGGTAGAACGATGACGTCACTTAGCGCCACGTACCCATCTAACCCTAGTGCATTGACGATATCGCTGATATTGACGTCAGACAATTCCCAAACCTGATTGATCATTCAAAATGAGGTAAGAATGGCAAACACATCAGTAAGGAAAGAGTCAATTACCCACTCGTCATCCGTGTTGTTATGGTAGAGCATCTGAAGTCGACACAGGACTTCTACGGTGATATTGGCTAAATCGGACAAATTTACTTGCTTTTGTTTGGAGAGCTCAATTGGCCTGATTTTCGGTTCCGGGTCCTGAACGATCCACAAAGGTTCTTGAGACGGATTACCTAATCTTGACCATTCCAGACTGCTCCGGAAGGGCCCAACTGTTGGTCCGCTAAACACAATCATTTCCATCCAGCTGGAACGAATCCGGAAGCGCGACTGAAGTTGAACCGTCTGATTTGTTCGTCTAACGTATTATCGACCATCATCCGGAAACTAGTCCGACTAAGCGCACGCCCGTATGGTCCGCCTTTTGTTTTGTTTTAGTTTTACCGAACGGTACAATACGAATGATGCAGGCTCTAATAGTTGCTGATAATAGTGTATGAAGAGCTGATTAACTCTTTGCGCGTCATTTGTTAGCTTTGAGTATTGATCCCCTGTTGCTTTAACGCGACGAACTTGTATTCCTTTTTCTTATTTTATTTGAAATGTATTGAGACTGATCGGCACACGAAGCGATGGGAAACATTTACGCAAACGTTTCCTTTTGAAATAATTACGGACCAAAAGACAGAAATAATTAAGTCGTACAGCACATATTTGTAGAAAACAATACAAACAATAATCAGGGATCGCTGCTTGGCTGCCATGGCCGGCCACCGGGCTTCTTTTTTTTTTTTCAATTTTCTAGGACTCTAAATCTCCTCCACTGCGGCGTCGTCACTCAAAGCGACGAAACTTACACTTTCCAGCGTCGTGCTTTCCGTTGCGGGATCCGTCTGGTGGGATATCGAGGTCAGATTATGATGAAAGTTCAGTACAGCTGTTTTGCAATATCTTACCGAATCATTAGCCGCAATATCCGGTTGTAATTTGTTTGTTGGAAGAATCAAATCCACAACCACCTGTCAATTTTTCGATTAATAAATTTGTTTCTTTTTTATTTTCACACATTTCAAGGCTTTTGTCTTACCGCCGCGATGATCTCGTCCGCTTGAGCGATTTTTTCCGTCGGGCTCGGCTGAATCTCCGTCTGGATAGATCGATGAATCATAACGTAAGTATTGTTTTTCTTCGCCAAAATAACGCACCTTATGTCAATCTCACCTGTTCTGTAGACTCGATGGGGCTTTCCGTGGACTTGACCTCTTTCTCATTCAAATCCTTCAAATGGATCGTGTCCGACTCGCTCGTTGACTCTGTGGTGGTTTCCTCCGTTGCCAATCCGTCTTTGAGAATCAAGAACTGCGAATCAGTTGCAGTCGATGTATCGTCGTCATTAGAAGGAATGATGGTGGTCGGACTCCCTCTAAATAGCTCATCCGATTCGGTCGACGGCGACCCCGATCCCTCCGCGATATCGTCAGACAGGAAAGTTGGCAGAGAGTCGGCCAAACCAGAGCCTTCGCTTGCGGAATCGGTCAAGGGCCCGCCAGATCCTTCGTTATCTACATCAGAGTGGGTCGTTTCGTCTACCTTGATCAACGATTCTTGAAGCAAATCAGCTTTCCACAGCTCTGTCACGGCCGATTCTGTCGTGTCTTCGGCGGGCTCGTGATGAATGAGCGTGATGACCTCCTGTTCGGTAGCTGTGTCACTTTGACCCGAACCTTCGGCCAAATCCGACAATAGTTTCACCTGTGTCTCCGTAACTGGAACGACCTCATCCTCGGTCAAGGTGTCCGCCAAAGGTTTCTCTTGAGTCTCGGTCACCGGAGCGACTGAGTCGTCTTCAACAGCCACCTGTTGCTTCTCTACCTCAGCTACCTGAGTGCTGGATTCATCCGACACAATCTCTGGCGTGTGGATAGCGTCTTTTGTGTCTGCCAACGGTTTGTCCTGCGTCTCGGTAACAGGAGCGTCGGTCTCGTCAGCAACCTGCTGCTTCACCTGGGATTCGGTTACTGGGACGATTTCATCCTCGGCGACGGTGTCTGCAGCCTGTTGCTTCTCTTGCGCCTCGGTAACTGGAACGACGGCTTCATCCGCTACAACGACGACCTCATCGACCTTTTCCTTCTCTGTCTGAGCGGGAGCGATGGGTACGATTTCGACGATCGGCGCTTGCGACGTCCGTTCTACGCTAATTAGCGGGCGGGCAGATGAGAAATCTTCTCTCGTCAACACGAATTCGACCGAGTCATCGGAAAGTGGCTGCCAAGGCTCGTCGATATCGTTGTAGGCCAACTTATGCTTCTTTTCCAACTGCCTGACGTAATCTTCGTAATTCAGTTCACGATCATCCTATAAATAATTCATTGTCACGCTTCTGTGAGACTATCCCCAGCTGCTACGGAAATGATATCATACCTCTTTCGAAATATCCGGAGATTGAACCGGAAAACCGGCAACCAATATGGCCCCAATAAGTACAATCCAGATCACCTTGAATTATTCGATTGTTATTCAAGAGAATTTTAATGAAATGCCAGGACCAAAAAAGGTGAAGTAGAAGTGAACTGCCTACCTGTTGAACGGTCATGTTGCGATTGAGAATTTACGGCCGTACGAAACACACCGAGAGCTACTGAAGATCTGACCACTCTTCCGGGGGGCTCTTCTTATATAGGCGGCCGAAAGCGCAGTACTAGTACTACTGTGGGGTAGAAGAAATGAATAAGAAGAGGAGGGAAGAGGGGCGGGTCGTACCAAGTCCAGCCTGGCTCGGACCCCCTTTGATATGGAATGTTCTATTAAGGAAGAGCCCTCAATCCTTTTCTCTCTCCCATTCGTCCACTTCTTTGTGTGTCTCGCCTTTCTTTTTGCAAAACCTCTAGGACGAAGGTGGATGAAGAAAAGCGAGGAAGGCCGACAAAAAGAAAAAGAAAAGAACTAATAATAAAAGCAGGAACTAGAAAAGAAGAAGAAGAAACAAGACAACTACTGGACTCGGGAGTGCGTCATAAAACGATCCAAAGTCACGGGAAAAAAAAAATTCCACGTAGACGTGGAATTAGCACACACCGTGAACGATGCGTTACAGAGTTAATCAGACCACGGGGGTGTTGTGCAAAAGAGATTGAAAAATTGCCTCTTTTTTTTCCTCGAATACCACCAACAGCGCGCCACAACAACAGAAGCAAATAACACAATAGTAATATCAAGCAGGTAGAGTACCAACCTGTCTATAAGTGTAACAACCGCCAAGGATGTTTGCCGGCAAGGTTGCTGATGCTCGTCCACTCATCCGGCAACTATTTCAGCCGGTGGCCGTAGTGGCGACGACATGCCGCCGGGGGGTGACGCGCATTTGGGGTTTTTTGCTTCTTTTTTTCAAGAAAGAAGGAAAAATTCCAGAAAATCGAGATTTCCAGAAAAAAAACCTAATCTGGAGCTTTACTATTAGCCGGTCGCGAACAAGCGCAAAAAAGGATGACGACAAAGACGGTTTGCACCTATAATTTATGACGAGTGGTGTCTCGGGGAGTGGCGCCGAGATGAGAAAACCCGTAATGGCGCAACGTCTCGTCGAGTTCAAGCTTCCAGCCAAGCCAAGCAATAGACATAATAAGGGCCAGCCAGTCTCCGAGCATTGCGTCATTTTTCTTGGCATCGTCGTCGACGCCGTTTCCTATATTTTTTTCTTTTTTTTTGCACTTAAAATATTTTTGCAACAACTTGTAAATTCTTCTCTTTTTTTGCTTAATTTTTGCAGGTTGAACGCTCATATAAATCAGCCAAACCCTCCAGTCCCGAATAAGTAAGTTAAGACGAAAACAACCCAAAAGAAAAAAGACTGAAATCAACCGCCATTAAAAGTCGTTCACCTGTAACGAAGGCTGCATACGTCCTTCATCGAAAAATAAAAAATAAACAAAAGAAAAAGAAGAAGACCGAAGAAGCCGAAGAAACCGACGACCACGGGTGTACTTCCTCACCTCAACTTTTGCTGAAGAAGATCGTGTCCTATCTATACGTACTACGTCAAAAATATATATAGTTTGCTTGCATTCCGGATGGACTGATGCGCTCCAAGGTGACACGACCGATGAGAAACCCCAAAGAGAAAAAGCCTCAAGAAAATCAAATAAAGTAAGAAACGACGACGACGGCGACGACGACGGCGCACCTATACAATTTGTGGATGGACTTACGGCTATGCAATTCACACGATGCTCGTTCTGATGCCAAGAAAGAAAAAACAAGGTAAGAAGAAAAGCTGATGAAACATAAAGAAGTACAGTTGATTGACCCTTAAGCTATTGTTTACGAAAAAACTTTTTTTTTCGACGAATTATTCAAATGATGGGTTAGCCTAATACCAGTCACGACCGGTTTTTTTGTTATTCGGCCTATGTTCCGAATTTAAGTCGATCTATATGCCAGTTTTTCAGGTTATATCATCAGTCAAAAGATGAGTCTAGAAAAAATTAACTGGAGGCCATAGAATCAAGGTCGCTTTTTTTTCTCTCCCTCGTCTTTGTTACCGTATTCATTTAAATATTTTCTTGTTTTATTTATCTTCTTTTTTTGGTGATGTCAGATGCTGCGGCTGCAGATGAGCCTCAGACTTGAAAGTAATTATCAGAAACGTTCAGGCGCCACTCTGTTGTTATACTTGTTGTATTTCAAAATTTCTCGGTAATTGTTGGCCACGCCGAAAAGAAGAAGAAGAAGAAAAAAGCACAAACTCGAATCAGACACGCAGGAAGTGACCAAATGGTCAAGTCAACTATCGTCCTTGAATTGAAGGTAACTACTCATTCGACAGCGAGGAATTTAAAACAATGCGACATAAAATTTTTTGAGGGGTTGCTGTTAGCTGCTGTTGCGTAGGAGGTGCCGGAAATAGCCGATATACCTTACCGCTTATTTATTTCCAATGGGGACTTAATTCACAGAAAGTCGTTGTCTCATTTCCTTGTGCGGTTTTTTTGTTGTTGTATAGCATCCACCATAACATTCATCAAGCTCGACCGTAGTGTCCCGTTGAGGCAGTCATTTCGTCTGCCAACGAACTAAAATGTGTGTCAATAACGCTTGGCGAATCTAAAACGACACTGTCTGATTATCTCGATCTAGTTATGACCGAAGACGCGAATAGTGAGATAAAAGAAACACGAAAAAGCCCGTTATTCCGACAACCGCCAAAGCCATAGAGAGAGAAAGAGCAAGGACGTCGGAGTGCACTCACCTCTTTATTGGAGGCGAAATGGAAGGGAGTATGTCTAGAATGCCTGGAAGAAAATTGCCTTTTCATCATCAACAGCCTTTCTGATTTTATTATTATTATTACTCTGAAAAGAAATGAAAACAAAAGGTGGTAAGGTAACGGGTTTGATTAATAACATTCACTTGTGTATTTCTTCTATTTTCGGAATGAACGATGGACTCACATAGTGGTCTAGACAATTGATGAAGAAAAAGAAGAAGCAAAAACGATTAATGAATAGGTACTTTTTTTGTAAACTTTTATCAAAGTTTTTTTTTCAGTTTTTGTATTTAGGATTTCAACTAAACTTCGACGACCAGCGCTTCGGCGGGTTTTTCATTAATGACCTCTGGCTCGACGACGAGTTCGCCATCGATTACCACAGTTTCTCCTCCCCTAATGGCCGGATCTTCGACGACGAGCACTTCGATGGGCAATTTGGGTACGGCCGCCTCCTCTGCAGCGACTGGTTCTTCAGCTACTAGGACTTCAATTGGTAATTTCGGTGCGGCTGAGTCTTCCACCACTTCGAGAGCGGGTGGCAATGCCGCAGCGACTACTAGTGGTTCCTCCGCAACGATAACAACTTCTCCGGCAATTCTATCAGTGGCGACGGCGGTTTTAGCGGGTTCTTCTACTGCGGAGGCAGCAATAACAATTGGTTCGGCAACCTTGTCGGCCACAACTGGTTCGGCAACCTTTTCGGCCACAACAGGTTCGGCGACTATTTCAGCCACAACTGGCTCAACTGCCGGGGTCTTTACTTCAGTAGCTGCTACCACAGCTTCGACTTTTTCATCGCTTGCTGGTTCTGCTTTAACTTCTTCTGCCTTTTTGGCCTCTTCCTCTGCTTTGGCTGCCGCTTCAGCCGCGGCTTTAGCTTCAGCTGCTTCCTTGTCACGAATCGCCTTGGGCTTCCACTGTTGTTGATTGTTCACATGGGGCGAATTGGTTGCCGGAAGAAAAATGAAAGAATGCAAGAAAACAGCAAATTTCAAATCCGCAAACAACCGTTTGACATCCTAGCAATATGATTTACCTTAGCGCGCTTGGTGGTTGGCGCGGCCTCCAACACCGTCACGGCAACGAGTAGCACAACAATCAAAACCTAGCGGGAGCCAACATAAAAGATTGTTACGAAACATAATCCCAATAACCTTCTAGCAAGTAGCAACTGATTAAGCAGAAGTAAGTTCTCACCGAAAAGCGCATGGTTTTTCGTATATATTTAACTTGTATCAGTATTCAGTAGTTAGTTGACGAGAGACAAGCGCGTCGGATCTCGCTGGACTGTCACGAGTCAATGGAAAGTTTTCCTCTTTATATAGTTGTGGACGTTTCCTCTCTCTCTCTCTCTGTACCCTCCTTCTTAATTCTCCTTCTCTTTCGCCTATCAGCAACCGTCTGCGGTCTGCTTCTGCTGCTGCCCAAGATGGCTGGCTGTTTGGCGTACAAGTGAGAACCATCCGGAGAGCTTGATGACGAATGTTATTTTAAAAGGAAGAAAAGGGGAGAGAGATAGACAAAAAGAGAGAACAACCGGCTTTGACTATTGGTCTGTTGTTGTTTCGTTTCTTATTCTTTGTGAAAGTGACCAGCTGCTGGTTCGGTGGGATAAAGGTCGATTTTAAAAACCAAGTCCGGTAATAATTTACCGCCTGAATGGCACCTACGCGCTTATTCCACACACATCTCATTAGTTGTTCTCCTCAAAAAAGTCCTTGACTGGACAAACAACTTTAAAGCCATCTTCATTAAATAACTTGTAGTTGTACTTCAAGGACACACGTAACCAAGAGTACAGATACTGGTTTCACTTTTAGCATTATTTGTCGTTTTTTTTTCATCCAATGCTTTGGTTCGGCTCTTCCTCTTTGTTTCCCATGTACCAAATCGAGAAAAAAGTGATGCTCCACTTTTTTGGGGACATGTGAAAAGCGTACTTTTTTCAGTGTCAAGGTGTATACGCAGGTTATTATGAAGAAGGGTGATGAAGGAGGTATTAGACTCAAAGGACGAGAAAATGAGATCACTTTCTCTGGCGAATACAGTAGCCTACACCAGCAGTAGACTACCTGTCCGGTTTCCTCAAGTTTCTTGATCTCTTTTATTACCTGTCTGATAATGCCCTCTTAGTCCCCAGATGGTTGATAGTCTCATGTTCTGCCAAATTTTCTCTCTTTTGGATTCGGACATTTCAATTTCTCTTTCTTTTCGACGGACGGGCGTGCCTGTTTGTTAAGTGCTAAAAATTTGACCGTGTCTCTTCTGTGTACGTACACTACAGGTAGTGTAGAGTATCCAGAATGATTCCTCTTAAGTTCAGAGAACGGCACGTAGACTTATTTCCAATGCTTGTGCTTTGCTCGATTTCTCTTTCTCTAAAACAAATTATTTTCTTTTCAGAGTTGAAGATTTATTTTACTTTTCAAAAGTAGGTTAAGGCCTTGACACAGCAGAAGCAGATGGACTTCGGCCTGGAGGATTACCTTCGTCGTACCAGACAGTTATAATACACCGGCGGACATGTACTGACAGTTCTGCAAACTTATTTAGGAGAAAATTCCCCTTCCATTATTTTTTTTTTTCTAGCGTTTTCTCTCCTCGTCCATTTGTCTCGCCAGAAACGACAGGCAGTGGGAAAAGCCATAGGCATGCCTTTAAAAGGCAGCTCATTATAACCCCGCAGTATTACGTATTTCACTTTACTTACCATTGAAAATAAGAAACATGGGAAAAGGTGTAATGATGATTTCAGTTTTCTTTTAATAATGTACATGGAATGTAATCCGGGTCTAAAAAGTACAGTCAGAATCAATCAACAGCATTGGCGCATTTCGCCATGAGCCAACGGACCACGTGAAATCGCCAGAGTATAACCCGTTTCGATTTCTAAAAAATACAGGATTAAACAACTTTTAAACGCACTTCCGACTATAGCATGTATAAATAAGGTAATCATTGACTTTTCAACCCAAATCATGCCATAATCAACAAGTGTTTCCTTTGAAACGAACGTTGCTAGATGGCAGTGCGGTAGGTAAACAAATGCAGCGTCAATCAGCGTCAGATTTTGAAATGGGCGAATATATTTTCCTTCCGTCAAAATAAACGATTAATGTTTGAAGGACATTATATGCAAAGACTATCTTACAGTTTTTATGTTACCAGATAATGGGGACTCCACGTGTGTACTACAAGTATAGTTCATTTCATGACAAGCAAGCAAGTCATGTTGCTGAGACTGCTGTTGCTAGACGACGAGATACTGCGCATTGTTGTCTACCCGCCCGGAGATTAGGTAATATAAATCCAGAGGTTGAGGTGCAATCATAGACACTTGACAAACGCTCCTTTCGACTTCCAGACGTCAACGCGGTAGCAACAAATCATGGCTCCAGAAATCAAGTTTACTAAAGTATTTAACTCATGATATATAACTGGCAGCATTTAATATTATGTTCATGTTTATGTGCTTTTGCCCTTCTTTTACTTTCTTTAGCTCTTCATTAATGGACAGTTTGTTGACTCCCAAAGTGGAAAAACCTTCCCTGTTGTCAATCCAACTACAGGCAAAGTTATCTGCCAAGTCAGCGAAGGTGATAAGGTATAAGTCATCATGCATATAGACATCCCAAGTGAACATAAGTGAAAGTTTGACGTTATTTTTTGCTTGAATAGGCTGACATTGACCTAGCTGTTGATGCTGCAAATGAGGCATTTAAGTTGGGCTCAAAATGGAGAACCATGGATGCATCAGGACGAGGCCGCATGATGGAAAAGGTATTAATAATTAAAGTTGAAAGAAATATTCTATAACTTTCAGATTTCCAGTTATAGTTAACTCATTTGATTTCCTCTTTTGATTACAGTTGGTTGGACTCATGGAAAGGGATCTTCAGTACTTGGCTCAATTGGAAACATACAACAATGGCAAACCCTTAAAGGATGCAATTTTTGATATTTATGGGGCCATGTATGCATTGAAATATTATGCAGGATGGGCTGATAAAATCCATGGCCAAACTATTCCAGCAGGTACAATGCACTTATTGTTTTTTTACAATGTAAGTGATGTAGGGTGCAATAATTGAAACACCTTTATGTGGTTTAAAAAATGGCAGCATGATGGATGATTAAGCAGTGTGGTTTTTACAACTCTCTGATGTGAAACATTTGCTTTCTCTAGATGGAGATGTATTTGTGGTTACGCGAAAAGAGCCCGTTGGTGTTGCTGGTCAGATCATTCCTTGGGTATCGCACTTTTTCACATTGACAGAAACGCGAATGTCTTAAATTTAACTCTCCATCTACTATTATAAACAGAACTTTCCAATTTTGATGCTCGCTTGGAAATGGGGACCCGCTCTAGCTGCTGGATGCACCGTGGTCATGAAGCCTGCTGAACAAACACCGCTGACTGCTCTCTACATGGCCCATTTGTCTATTGAAGTAGAGAAGCATTTTTTTTTCTACACCACTAATATTACACTTATAAAAATACCACGTTTTTAAAGGCTGGTTTCCCCCCTGGAGTAATAAATGTCGTGAATGGTTTCGGAGCCACTGCTGGATCGGCTTTGGCTTACCATGATCGCGTGCAGAAAATTGCCTTCACCGGTTCTACTGCCGTAAGTCAATTGAATGTAAATTGGGGACAAAAAGAAAAGAAATTAATTGCACCTTATTTGAAAATAGGTGGGCAAATTGATCATGGAAGCGGCGGCTAAGAGTAATTTGAAACGCGTTAGTCTTGAATTGGGAGGAAAGTCTCCAGTTGTTGTCTTCCCTGACGTTGACCGTAAGTAAAAATGTAACCGGTTATTCCCATTCTTCCAAACTAATTTCTTTATAAAACTTGCCAGTGGATAAAGCTGTCGAGACTTGCCATGCCGCTGTTTTTGCCAACATGGGACAGTGTAATTATCATTGCAAAATGTAATGAATGGATGAGATGTGCTGATTTACTTTCTATATTGGAAACAGGCTGCTGCGCCGGCACGCGCACATTTGTCCACGAATCAATTTACGACAAGTTTGTAGAGAAAGCCACAGAGCTGGCTCGTAACCGTAAACTTGGAGACCCTTTCGGAAACGTCGATCAAGGACCCCAAGTAATTTGAAACTGTGGTTTTATATTTATTATTGGCTCTGTTTTAAACGTTTTACTATTGACTTAGGTCAGCGAGCTGCAATTCAACAGAATCATGGCACTAATTGAAGCTGGAAAGAAGGAAGGAGCTGGTTTGAAAACCGGTGGAATGAGACATGGATCCGAGGGATACTTTATTGAACCAACTGTTTTTGTAGATGTCCAGGATGACATGAGAATCGCTAAGGAAGAGGTATTTGGTTAACTGGTCGAGCGTATCAAATTTTGGGCTATCTAAATAGGAAATCGCCTTTTAGATTTTTGGTCCCGTTCAACAAATTATGAAATTCAGTACGATGGAAGAGGTTATCCAACGCGCCAATGACACACACTATGGGTTAGCCGCTGGAGTTCTAACGAATGATATGAGCCAGGCTCTTAGGTTTTCTCAGGCCGTCAACGCTGGAACTGTATGGTATGTAATCCCGAATCAGTCAAGTCATGAACTTGTGTGCTATAATTTTTGCTTACACGGTTAGGGTCAATTGTTTTCTGCACGTCACAGCACAAGCTCCTTTTGGAGGATTTAAGCAGTCAGGCGTTGGCCGCGAGATGTATATAAAGATTTCGATATTTTCAATTGGTGATAACTGATTAGCTAACACATTTTACATCTATTCATTTTAGGGGCGAAGAAGGAATTCACAGCTACGTCGAAGTAAAGACGATTACCATTTCGATGAACAAACTTTAAATAGGAACTCGGGCTAATGCTTTCATTGTTTACGTTTATCTTTCCAAAGTTACAGTTGTTGAAGTAGAAAAATCCAAGTATGCAATTATAGAATTGTTATTAAGTGATGAGCTGGTAATTACAACAATACATCACTTGCTTATTAGTAAAGCCGATTTCGTTGTTAATGGATATGCGCAAACTTAATAAGCATTCGACTGTTTGCTGAGATTTTTAAACAAGTCAATATCTATTTAAGCAGCTTGAGGCATGGCTAAAACCAGTCCATACATGTACACCGCCATCGTGCATTCCTGCCGAACGCATGCAATCACTATGTTATTATTCAAATGTGAATGAAAGTGTAGTAAAAAGTATTACAAAACTTCAAGGCCTTGCTTTTCAAGTTTCTCCACAGCCGTAAGGCTGTTTTCGAGGTTGATACCTGTTCCATCACATATTGTGTTGTTTTGTGGTCGTCAACGGTTCGCTGATATTGCAAAATCTTAAATTGTACTTAATTACGACTTTACACGATACCAGTCTTATTTAACAATTGAAACTCAATAAAATTTCTATTATTGAGCTGAAGAGTACTTATTAGTCTACTTCTTCGTGGATGTTGAGACGTTTGTTGCGCATGAGCTAAGCTTATGTATGTTAATAGGTGTGCTTATTTTCTTATAAATTGCTTGATTTTATAATAGCACCAATAAACTATATAAGTGTATTTTCTACTGAACCTGTTCAAAGGTAATAGCGGAACTGGTTCTGTGGATATTTAATTATATATCTGGCGGTACCAATGCAAATGGACAAGTTCAGTTTTGAACTAGAGTAATAATAAAGGAACGGATCTGCATAGGTTGCAGTTGAACAGCTGGTATAGCTCGTGAATTTCTCTCACTCCAACTCTGGTCTCCGACTTCATTTCTAGCAGATGCGACATTCCATACCAATCGGCTAGAATCACTCTTGAACTGATTACCACCTAGCATAGTTTCTTCCGCCGATGTGATTGTGTAACCAGGGAACAAGCCCTTTAAAAGCAATTAATTTATCCAGTTCTAGCGGACCATCAACGACAATCCTATTTACCTCAAGCGACACGGTAGCTGGCTGTGACAGGATGCTGTCTTCTCCGACGTCGTAGATGTGTTCCAGTCTCATCAAGTATCTACCGCCGTTTAGGTTTTCCAACGTGAGTAAGTTAACATTATTGGGCAAGACACGGGAGAGCGATTGTTGCTAATCAGATAAATACATTAAATAGATCTCTAGATTATTTAATTTTTCCCAAAATAAATGTAGAACAAACCTGTGTTTTGTAGCTAGCTGACCACTCGCTAAAAGAAAGCGAGGTTGGGATAAAAGAAATCTGTGGTTGTTTATACAGTTCTTGACTCAGTGAACGAGCCATTTTCATTGAGTTGGTTTTGTCACCAAGAATTAACAAATGGGTCCCGCGGACAACTAGACCATCACCATATGCCGTTTCATTCAAAGCTTCATCGACTCCAAAGGCATCGTCATAAAGACAACGCCGATGAACCATCAATTCCAATTCCCCATCTCGCAGACTGGCTCCTCCTTGTGCGCGATCTACTAGCAACGTCAACTGATTTCCAGTTCCGTCTTTAAGGTAGATGTGAGAGTTAATAGGGTAATAGTTAGCGGCCACTGGCTCGGTAACTGTATATGGGTAGGATTCTCGCTGGTCAATAACTCGTGCAAGAGTCTGCCGTCCATTAGCGTCAGTGTAAAACGTGCTTTTGCTAACAATATTTGTGGATACGCGGCTGATGATCTCCTTTCCGACGCCATCTCTATTACAGAGATTTTAGAATATTATCACTTTGGTTAAAATTTAAGTTGACTCTTACTCGACTGGGATAGGTCCGACAACCCAATCTAATTCAACGTGTTCTTGTCCTTTGTATAGACGAATAACTTGACTGACCCAAGGATTGTAAATTTGATGAAATTCCTGGACCAGTTCACCTGATTCACATCACGCATTAAAACTTACGCACCTCGACCTAAAAACTTCTAATACCCATGTATGACGAGCTTTGTATTCCTGAATTGGGGATGGCTGATGCTTCGTTAACGTCAGGACGGAAAATGTAAGCACCAGAAGCTCTTTTCTCGGCTTGTGAGTTGTCACCGCTTTTCGAAGCATACCATAGAAATTCTTGTTTCAGAGGAGTTGTTTTTCCATTGACCGTTACCGATCTTATAAGGTTAGTCGCATCGTCTATTTCAACACTTACTTTCTGCAGGCAAAAAAAGATGAATCTAAAGTAAGTTGCTTAAAAAAGAAATAACGATCTTTTACCTCATTGGCGATGGTCGTTTTGCCTTGAACTAGTATGCTTTCCCCTTTATTGGTAGCCACTGGTTCTATGTAATAAGATTTGGATCCAAGCGGAGGTAACTGGGAAGCAAGGAACACAAGTTCGCGAGTGGCGGTGCTTTGCCGTCCGGGAAGAGTTTTAACGAATTCCGCAATTGGGACCGATTGTGACGGAATAATATTTCCTGGAGAACATTATTGCTCATAATTATTTTTCCCGTTTTTAAAGCTTTTTTTCGTGTATACGGTATACCTTGGGGATCGAGGACTTGGAAATTGATTCCAGATGCTACTGGAACGCGGATGTATTTGTCAATATTTCTAGCCAAAGAATTGTAGACGTTGACTACAAAGCGATTGTTCTTCTCTGTCGAAAAGCACTGACTCACGTTTAATTGGCAATATGACACTTTGGGGAGAGCTTGGCTTCCAATTTTAAGTTCTTTCCTGACAAATCATACACTCTATCTTTACAGTTCTAGAAATTAATGATTGAAAATACCACTCACTCATAGTAGGAGGTTTGAATTTTTTGACATTCTACCACGCCTTCATGAAGCAGTCGGGCTTTTATTTTACAAAATTATTAAGTATTAACTCGGTACGGCATTTTGAAGTAGAAGCTAAACTAACATATTTATGACTTACCATAATCTTCCGCCACGTGTTGTTTCTCAGTCCCTGTTATTGCGTCGTGATGCTGCATTATACCCATTGCGTCTTTCATTATGACAATGTCTCCAACAATATTAGCACCTTGTCTAGTCAGGGCCGAGTCCATTTGCTTGCAACTCTGTTGACGAAATAATTTAATTTCAGTTTATACATGCTAAAGTAATAGGCCTAGTTACCTGTAGGAGATTACTACCTTGTCGGATCATGTACTTACTGGCCGGACGGGACGTAAAATAACCCGTCCAGTATGAGTGAGCATCGCTACCGTAAGGGAAAAAGTCGTCCGTCTTGGATGGCCAACTAACTCCATGATCATTTAGCGCTTTGATATAGCAACTCGGAGTAGAATAAAACAAATTGAAGCGACTGCCCTCAGCTTGGCGCTGGTTAGCATACCTATATAATAAACAATATTGAAGTGCTCTCTATTAAAACAAATCTCAAACATGTATAATTCAAATACTTCATAAGTTTGTCCATGTTTTTGAACCAGATGTTGGCATCTTGGTAATGAAAATCACTCCCCATTGTTAACATAATAGAATCGGTTGCATAAGAGTTATGTTGTTCTTCACAGTATTTGAGAAAATCCGTTACCTTTTAATTGAAGGTTTTAATTTAAAAAAGTGGCGCATAATTATTTTTAAGCCTATTCTACATACTTTCCGATCGACATTGTAATCTTTTGATTTAGGGTCGTCAATAATGGGCTCATCGTTACAATACATATCGAAGCAGAATCCGGGCGGCGGTTGATACAGATTGTAATTAACGGCGGTGAACAATGAAGCCTGAGCCCCTATAAGTAATGGAAAATTGTATCCGATCAATTATATAACAAATCTATGAACAGCAATAAATTGTCTTACCCAAGGAATCGCTGCCTGACCAGACCATTTCCATCGTCTTCGTTGACATACGATGTTTTTTGTCTTCATGGTCCAATCTTCCAAAAAAGAGTCCATCATATCCCTAATTATTATAATAATATGATCCTTATATTGGACATTTTATTTTAAATGGTAAAAACGCTACCATTTGAGCAAAAAGAGAGGCCTGCTCCCGTGAGTGGCCAAACGGATCGATTTGCCAAGAAATTCGGGGGCGCGCACACTCGCCGAATGTGTCGTTTAAGGAACTAAGGGAAAGCATGAGCATTGTGAGGAGAGAAAATAAAAAGCAAGAGGAAGAATTGTTTACATCAAACCGAAGGACATTTGGTCGATGATGTCGTTATAATGGGCTGCGGCTTCGTCGTTCATGCACCAACCACCATTAATGAATTCTAACTGGCCACTGGCGACCAAGCCTCGAACGATGTCTTTCATTGAATCGGTCTGTTCCTGCCACCATCTCTGAAAAAATGCCATCTCCACGAAGATAAACCTGTGGGGAAATAACGTTTTATAAAATGCTATTCAATTAGTATTCAGTGAAGCTTTTTATACTACCTTCTATCCGGGTGACCTTGCAATTCATCCACGACCGAATCGATGATATACTGTACTCCGGCTGCTTGAATCGATGTGCGAGCTTTGTGATGAAAAATAATACATGGATACAAATTTGAATCGACTTGCGCGGTCATATCAATAAATAATTATACTAACATCCGTAATAGTACTGATCGACTGTTTTCAACCATCCGGCATCGTCATGTGTATCTAGAGAAAAATGTAAAAATATTAACGAGCTCGTAGATTTTACTTTGTCTCATTAAAGACAAAGATAGAACCTTACGTGCTACGAGATGGACGTTGATGTATCCCGCTTTTTCCTGAGGACAATTCTATTAAGGAACGGTGAGATTATTATTAACTGTGCTTTGCGCTAAACTCAATTAAATATACTGATGCGTTATGGTGTTAAATTTAAAAGACTGCATTATATAATTAGGCACCTCGTAACCAGCACAGGCATCGGCGCGCTGCGACGGTCTAGCTGATGACTGATGAATTATTGTTGTCGCAACAAAGACGAGGTAGACCAACTTACGGACTGCATTAAGCGTCATTTTCAGAATTATTGCTGTTGTCAGAACAAGTTTGTTCGCTTACCACCTTCAAAGAACTGAACGATCAAGTAAGAACTTTGAAATGTCTAAACTGTTCTATTCGTGTTATCGGCTGTTTATTTTGTTATCGATTTAATGTTTATCATAAAGTCTAAAGTAGGAGCCTATGAATCGTTATCTTCTGTCAAGCCAACACTATGTGTTTAGTCTATTGTATTTATATATTTTATCAAGAAACGAAGCAAGGTTCAAAACGAAGACATGTAGCCTATTTTCAGTTATGATTCGCATGATATACCCACTATAGCACTAAAGTGCGGCGTTTTCGGGGTTAATTAAATCCAGTTCAATCCGTAAAATCTATTGCACCGAAACCTTTCGGTGCTCCAAGGCCCTTTTTGGCTATTGCACCGAAAGATTAAGTACTGGAGCCTTTCTGTGCACCAATGATGTTTTTGGCTATTGCACCGAAAGGTTCCAGTACTGAATCTTTCGGTGCAATAGCCAAAAAGGGACTTAGTGCACCGAAAGACTCCAGTATTGAATCTTTCGGTGCAATAGCCAAAAAGGGCCTTGGAGCACCGAAAGGTTTGAGTATCTTTCGGTGCAATAGCCGAAAAAGGCCTTGGAGCACCGAAAGATTCCAAGTACAGAATCTTTCGGTGCAATAGCCAAAAAGGGCCTTGGAGCACCGAAAGGCTTGAGTATTGAATCTTTCGGTGCAATAGCCAAAAAGGGCCTTGGAGCACCGAAAGGTTTCGGTGCAATAGACACCACCAGTTCAATCTTTATTGTCCGCTAGCCACAGATGGAAGCCGATCAGTATCTCTCTCATTATTTACTTCATTTTTTTACGATTAAACTACCTCATAAAGCAATTTGTGTCTGTCTAAATCGGCTAAAGATAATATAAAATTATAATAATAAATGAACTTTTTCAAGCTGCTGGTTATTGACAAAGTTCACTGATTAGAATTTTATATTATTTTATATTTACTTTTTTATTCAATTTGTCCAATGTGGGACAACCTGTCCAATATGGGTCCGGTCTCCCCTGACTTATGTATTAGTTTGCTTTTGTGAATGTGCCAAGAATTACAATCAGATAAAACAATTGTTTTATTATCTCTGATTGGAACTCTTTGGCTCAAACCCTGAAGTATAATTAGCCTACTATTAAAACATTACAACACCAAGGTTTTTTGAAACCGACCCATCCCTTGATTGGTTATTATATTGATGCTTATGAGAATTAAATTAATACACGACACAAATTGCATCATCACACGAGATTAGTTTCAGTTTCTTCCCTACTTCATTTGGAACAACGCGAAAAATATACCCGCTACCACATTCTCAAATTCAAGTGAATAAAACAAAAAATTGCCCAAACCCTGTGAGTACCCCAAAGAGCTGCACACTTTGGCCATAATAGTCTAGCAGAAAATCAACCTGATTTTATGTCTATTGAATTTATTTTATAGAAATTTTAGGCTGGCCGGATCATACTTCATCTTGTGTGGCGATAGAAGAGATAAAATTGATTAGATCTAGAAGTAATTGTTAAAGTCGATTCCTGGAATGGCATTGCATGGCACTGGGGAATTTTGTCTACAAAACATACAGTCCAAAGTTATTCAAATTACTTTACATATTGTTCCGATGCAACATTTATAATTTACCCAGTTGGGGGACGGAAAGCGTTTGGTTGAATCATGTTGATTGTTCCGTCATTATTGTCACAGATAATGCGGGCCATGCTAACTTTTCTTATTTCATTGAATTGGTCTTTAACAAAATTTTAAAGATAATCAAAAGGACGTTATTTTCTCTTTAAGTACTTTTGAAACTGTAGCTTAGGTTACGACTTACTCCAAGTCAATGAAGTAGGTTTCGATAGATCACTGTAGAAGAAACGATCCGAGCGCTTTAGATTCTCGAACTGTCTTCTAATGATGTCGATGAACGTTGGCCCTACCAAAGTTCTGTCGAAAGGTAAAGGGCCGTAAATTATGGGATTTTCCGTCACTCCTCCAATAAACAGGTCTATGTCATGGACTGAAGAGTAAATTTTCTTGAAGGCGGCGATTGTCTACAAATGACATCATAGGTAGGCTACTTGAATACAGTCATTAAAATACTTAGGGCGAGACTTTGGGCGAGCAAATAATACAAGTTTTCAAAGAATTGTGAACTGGAAAAAGGGAAGGTTACCTCTTGATTAGTCCCCAAATTCAAAGTATCAAAACTTAAGGTATCGACTGAGATTCCACGGTTGAGCACATATTGCTGACCAGCAACAAACATTGGGGCATATGGTACAATACCTTTATGCATTAAAAATGTGTTGCACTATAAATTATCGCCGTTTTTTGTTTTAAATTAAAAAGTAGTATAAAGCAGAGCTGGGCCGCGCGCGGAGCGCGATCACGCTCATCGATTTTTTAAAGCTCGCGGTTTAAAAAACTGAGCATTTAAAAAAATATCGCGCTCGTCCCAACCCTGGTATAAAAACACAGACTGCATAAAACATGCTCCCACTCAATGTTACTAACCGTGGTCGCGTCCACGTTGTATGTTCAGAGAAATTAAGTCCAGTCCAACCCTGCTTCCTGAACGTCTATTCAGTGATTGAAAATTTTAAACATAACAAAAAACATTATCCTGTTTAACAGTTACGCCTACTTGACTTATTACTGAACGAGATTCTTAATGGCGAGCTGAAAAACTTATTGATCGATCTTAGTTAATATACTGCTTACTTGAAAAGCTGACTGGTGATGTCGTCAGCAAAGCACCGGTCAACTGACTGTACAGGAGTTTGTGTAAGTCCACGAAGAGCATTGTCAATAAATTTTGGAGAAAGAACACGAGCACCTGCATTAGCAAATGCATCACTCAAGAAATAGCTCTGACTGCTTGTGGAGCCATCCGCTTCGTATAGTCTTTTTTAAAGTACATATAAGTAAAAATGATTATATTACTTGAAAGAACTTCTATTGTAGTTGTCTTACTGAAACAAACTCCGAATTTGACTATGGCCCATACGAAAGGCAGCAGTAGAAAATTCGGTGAAGATAGCTGGGTCAGATGGACCAATTGGAGGAGAAGGTTCATCAATAATAGGACCTGTATTTATTAATAGAAATGTAAAACAAGTTTTAACAAGCAGTCCGCAAGTCATGGAAACCAAAACAGCGGGTTTCGTGTGATGTGTCTTTCCGTGGGTGTTCTTTAAAATGGTCAAATTGGACAAATAGATATAGTTCATATTGTTGTCAGGATAATACAAACCTTTTAAAATAAACCACAGTGTTTCATTACTTTAAGTTGAGAAGATAATCATGATTTTTAAAAAGGGTTTTTCCAAAATGAAAATTCTCGACACGAGTAAAAATTTCTGTGTGGTTAAAATCAGAAATAAAATAGAAACCAGATAGCCCAGAAACTAATCTTTCATTTGCCTAACTTACAATGTTTTATGACAAACTGTTACGGAACTTAAAAAATAGTTGCAAGTCCCTGTATTTTGCCGAGATTATCCGAGAGATAATCTACCCTATATCATGGTCCCTATATTTTGCCCATCATCGAATCGCCCCTAGCCCGCCGGCTCAAAGCCCTTCAGGGAGGAAACCCGACTCGCTTTTGACTTGATAATGGCCAGAATAAATGTCGGCAAAATATAGGGACTCGCTATTTATTTGTTAGCTCCGTAACAGTAGCTTGTAAAATATTGTAAGTTAGGCAGATAAAAGGTTAGATTCTGGGCTATCTATTGCTTCTTTAATTTTTGATTTTAAACCACCTTGACATTTTTGTAATTATGTCGAATTACGCATTACTAGAAAATTTTCCAAAATAATTTTTCGAAAACGCGATTATCTCCTAAAGCTAAGTCTATACTGGCAATTTTTATAGACAAGTTTCAGGGATACGGCATTTTGAGGCAATTTGATTGGTCGACAGTCGAATCTGATTGGTCGAAAATGCCGTAAGCCTCTAACTTGTCTGTAAAAATTGCTAGTATCGACGCACCTTAAACTACAGGAATTTATAAAATGCGTTTTGTCTGAATCGACTTTTCTCGTTTTCTTCGAGTTGCGAACAAAATGAACTATCTAATCATAGTTTTTAATATTGTTTACTAATTGACATTGAAAAAAGTCACATCACGCCAACTCGGTCTCCTTGACTCGTGGACTGCTTGTTAATTGTAGCTTAATTGAAGCTTAATTGAAGAAGCTTAGATGAAAACCAAATTTTATTACCAATAAGGACACGTAGATACTCTTGATAAGTTATGTGCTGGAACTCGGCAATCACAATACGACGAGCTTCTTGGTAGTAGAACTCGTCCGTCCTTGCTGTTCCAAATTTTTGGAATAGTTTGTTTGCTACTCTGTTGTGCTCTCGCACCCACAATATGTGCATGAGTGTGAGCAGTGGTTGCTCAGTTACTCTGGAATCACCTGTTGTAATAAAGCAAGAAAAGCCAAATTATTATTTTAGGGTTGCAAAGCACATACGCCTACCACGGCGAATTTATTATTTGTCTAAACAGTTAAAAGGAGAGAATGGGCTGAGAATGGGCTTGTAGTAGGCTAGGGGGTGAATAGACTTTTCAAACAAGCGACGTTTGGTAGAGCTGATATTTTTCTCACCAAAGTAATGCACATAAGGTTAAAAACTTATTTTCAAATCTATTTTGTCTAGGGACTGTTCAAATACGAAAAAGGCTACAGCCCATGTATCGGGTATAGCAAAATGCACTACGAAATGGGTGGGGGTCTAAAATTGGCTAAAATCACACAACTTAGTTTGTGAATGGCCCCTATTAACTTTACGCTTTCAATGACTTGGTTATTAAAGTAAAACATTTCTAGATATTGTTGTCGCAAAATAAAGTAAAGTTTCTCTTTACTAGTACCACATTCCTGGTGTCAGATACCGTACCCACACAAAGCATTTGACTCCCTCCCTCCCCAGTTTTGCCGGCCTTTTAACACGAAGCCTCATGGCGGCGTTATTATTCTTTCATTTGGCCATATTAGTAAGAGGGTTTCCAATTTAATTTAAATAGTTTAATTTAAATTAAATTTCAATTCAAATTTGGAATACCAGATTTTTATTAACACCCATGAAATCTCTAGTGGTTGCAAAAGATCTCACGTCAATTTTTAAAATATACTACTACGCCTATTTAAATATTTAAGATTCTTTTAAGTAGTTCTCTCCTCCTCCAATTTTTTAAACTATGAAATAAAAGAAGCGCGTAAAATACTTCATGAAAGCAAAAAAAAAAGCGCCAGTGAGTATTAATTGGAAGAATATAAAGAAAAAAAAAAGAAGTTTACCAGCGAAGAAGCATGAGTGAGCAGCAGCACATGAATTAGTTGGGTCACCAGGACAGCAAGTGTTAGTCAGCGGCAACAAAGATCGGCCTCCTTGAACTAAAACTTTTAGAAGGCCTCTCCCTGAACTAGTATCCCGCAGATTTCTAGCGTCGACGTTGTTGCTTCCGTAAATTTGAGAAGCATCAATCCAGTGAGTAACGGCATTTAACTAATTGTAATGTAGATATAGTAACAATCTCTTATATTTCGTGAAATCTAATGATTTTAAATAAACTTTATACCTGTTCTCTGTTTGGTGGTATATTTCCATTGAGAAACAAGCCAACTCTAGAACGTACAAAATCCATACATGTCAGACTTTTGAAAACCGGATCATTAGTCGGAATAGAAATAGGTAAACATTCAGGGTGAAGAGAAGAGGCGATAGTTGCACCTGTTTGACCACCGCTACTGCAGCAAGTTATTGTCTGACCGGTGCCTGAATTTTTAAATATTAAGAACAAATTTAAGAATTGAAAACATCTTAAAAGACTGCTTTAAATCGGTATTAGTAACAAGTTTATGGGTTCAATCATGTATGAAATTTTGAGGCAATTTTTTCCGTCGTTTTTTCTTAAGGTCGTCATGCCCGTGATCCGGATTTGGCATTGCTACTATGCTTACGTACCAATCCATAAAAAGCCATGCATTGCTAATAAAGACCGGCTGGTAAAACTCTAAACTAGATTGACCCATACATATTAATTTAACACCTAACCTAACGTAATATGTCTATACATGGAATCGTATTAAAAATTAATTATAGAATTCGTTACAGAATCTCCGTTTTTTTTAGTTCAAGACTATCTTTTTTCTAATCCGGAGGCTAGTTCACATTTGGCTATCATCGGTTGGCGGTGGTTGAGATTCCTTATAACTATACAATATATGACTCTCTTATCGCTAAATGGCGCGTTGGGTCAGGGTTTTGGCCACATTAGAACCACCGGAAACGTTGTCCAGCAAAATTTGAGGACTCGGTTGGGAAACAGATAAAGCCCTGTAGAACTTGAAGGATAGGGAACCTTCAGTGATAAAGGCTTTCTAGAGTTATTGGTGAACCAAGCGGGAAATATTTGTAAACAAATTTATTCACCGATATTGTTCAAATATAAAATATTTTTACTTACTCGAAACAGCAACTGGTGTTTGTGTCAAATCGTGATCCAGGAACTGGCCAAATTGCATCGTAAGTAAGGTTGCTTCGTATGTTGACACGCTTTCGTTGATTGTTATAGTAGTAGATATCAAACGAGGACTTGGCAAAGGGGCACCTGTTATTGATCTACGAACCGCTGTCCTTCCTAAACACGTTTTAAGGTATAAATTACTTGTAAACAATGATTCTGTAGCTGAAATCTATAAGAATAAACTTATATCACATTTTTGTGAAACATAATGAAATATGAAATTCCCATTTAAAAGCCTTCATAAAACCTCATGCCTCCCCCACTAAGATTATTCTCAAATAAGGTATGAAAACACCCTGGGGCACTCTTTTATTTTCTCTTAAAGGAATCAAAGAGGTTAGATATGATGTTGCTGTATAACTCGGGGCGTCATTCTCATTATGTCTTATATCCCTTATCTTTACAATGAAACTGTTGGATATACTTTACCATCAAAGTAATGTGGACGTGTTAGGCGTTGAAAGATGGTATTGGATTGTCCATAGCGTGGATTGTTCAAATTATTGCATGTCCCGTCAAAAGTTCTATAAGGGTAAGACGCACTGCAAGGTACAATCGGTGGTAGAGGTGATTGCCTGTCTTCATTCTCATTGGAATAAATCTTCTCGTCTAATGTTTTTTGGAAATCAGCCACCTGTTTATGAAAACAGTTCAGGTAAGTTAATATCAGTTAATATCTTGTCCGATATGATTGTACGTAAGATACCACGGAGGAGATAATAATTTCCAAAGTTTTCAAGAACGTTAAGTTTAGTTTGCTATACTAGAAATTTTGCTTAGTATTCCAAGTATTCCAATCACTAAGAAAAACAAAGTTCGATCTGATCCTAAAAAAAGGAAAACTGACCTCTGATCTGATCTAAAAATGGTCTCTTTTTTTCCCTGTCAGATCTCATTTTATTTAATCCGTTTTTGTAATTGATCTACCCAACACTGCTTTTAGGGCGGGTTGTTTTTTTTCGAATAATTGTGGGGCCTACTGTATTACTTCTGTCCGACCTTTGACCCGTAAAAAACCGTCTTGTCCCAGACGAATCTGAAGCCTCTCTGTCCCAGGCATTGTGTACCGCCTTTCTGTTCCATAGCTTTCTGTCCCAGGACCATATGCCTTATCCTGGGACAGAAAAGCGGCCGGTACACAATGTGTGGGGCAGAACTGGATGAACAGAACGACGTATAGTACCATTTAAAAATTTAAACACATGTTATTAGAAAGCCTTACACCTGAGCCTTGCATAAATAATGTTTATGCCCAATTCACCAATAACAATTTTTGAGATTTTTTTCTATAATGCACAGATTATAACAAATCAGTCAGTTTCACACGAAGGACAATATTAAAAAAGACACTCAAAATTCGTAGGTTTTTAAGCTAGGTTCACACCGGTCATAGTCCTTAACAAGTCAAAAAATTCGTTAAGTAAAATTTTATTAACAAACGTACTTAGTGGATAAGTTGCCTCCAGAGTCAACTTATCCACTATGCAAAAAAAAGCTGCTTTAAGCCTCTTAAACATGTTTTTGAGGTTGTTTTAAGTTTTAATGCCCAACTCTTAAGTATGGTCGATTCACACCAAAATTCGCTTAAAACAAGTAAAACGTACTTAAATGACTGTTTTTAGATTTCTTATGACTGGTGTGAACCTAGCTTTAGGTACTTGTACGGTACAATAATAATAATAAAACTAAAATATTATGAATATTAAGCTTATCAAAATAACAAATAATTACCACAATATCAAAGGCGAGCAAAATCAAAAGCCTTAGAAAGCCTGTTTTCATCTTCGAAATGGTGCGCTAACGTTATTTTATTCCTGGATGTACCTTCTTTATATACATGATTTTAAGAAAAAAAAATGGCAAACATATTTACGCAGTTTCCATATGTTGAATCGTAAATTGTAAACAAAAATTGTGAAAAACTCACAATAAGCCCAGCTGGCGATGCTTCGTACACGGTTAACCACAAAGTACCCATATGTTCCCTGTACCGACCATCACTAAAGAATATTGCCGCAACATGGGGTTATTACATTTTAAAACATTTCTTACGTTTTCGTCAACTTCTTGCCATAACACCTTTTGTTCAAAAGAGTTCAAGCAAAACACGTATTTAACAAAAAAATGAATCATGTGTATTCGGCCTTTGTGTGACTACAGATGGTGGCTCACCTCAATTTTGTAAACAAATGAAACCATTTTATTTTCTTATCGATGGTTTTAAATGCAACTGCGCGTCGTCATCAAATTTTTAGCACCGCGCATTACATTTAGGTTTTATAGTCTTATAGTCTTCAGACAGTACAGCATACGACGCGAGTAAATATACGTATGCAATTTCAGCAAACATAGGGCTACACATCCAATACTAATAAAAGAATTGAGTGATTTGGAGCCGAGTTTCCTTTCAGTACAGACTCTAACAAAAGCATCTTTTCCCTAAGGGTAATATTCATTCTTATGAATATACCGACGGTACTTTAAAGCCTTGTTCACACCGGCCATAGTCCTTAAGAGTTGAAAAAGTCGTTAAGTAAAAGATATATTTAAGGCGTAAGTTGTCGCCGGCAGATAAATAAATTTAAAAAAATACTATTCCAATTATGGTGCAGATCGATTCATAATAACGCAGATTGATATTTGAAACCTTATATCGCGCGTCATGGAAACTTGCACAGGATTGGAGATAAAATTTTTTTTAAAAACATATATGTAACGTATTCCCTAAAAAGGTAGTCGTCTAGATTCAAATGTGAGTTCGCGTGTTACTGATCCAGTATACGAACTTGAGAAAAATTTCTGCTCTTGTTCAATTAATAAGTCTTTGACCTAATAAAATTGAGCTTTGTTGAGACCATTCTTCTTGGTATTTGGACTAATATTTTGTGAGGAATTCGACACAATTTAAACACATCGGTAGTTTCAAACTTAAAATGTTTATATTTTTACCGATTTTTACATTCAAGCATAAAGTAGGCTAAGAGCCATTGGATTGCATAGTCGACCTGTCGACACTATTCTTCGTCTACCCTGTTGTCTCGAACTAGATTCAAAACGAATGTACGAATCTCCATTGGTTGGAGCTCAATATCTGGAAATTGAATGGGTGAATGAGGGTCTTGCTGTTTAGCACCGTTCCATACCAGACGATTTGAGTCTGTTCTACGTTGATTCCCACCCAAAATTGTTTCTTCTGCCGATGTGATTGCATAACCAGGAAACAATTTCTACAACGCCAAGAATATTAATCAGATTTGAAAGTGACAAAGTTGTAATACAATTTACGTCAAGAGAGAATGTGACTGGAGCTGAAAGAAAGTGATCCTCGCCGACGTCGTAGATGTGTTCCAATCTAACGAGATACATTCCATCCAACCGATTCTCCAGTGTCAACAGATTAACATTTTCTGGCAGTGTTCGGCTGATAGCTTGTTGCTGTTAACGAAAAGTTCAAACCAGAAACTTAAATCAGGTAAGTTCCATTTAGCATATTTGTATACCTGAGTTTTGTAAAGATTTTTCCATTCTCCAAAGTGAAGTGTTGTTGGGATAAAAGAGAGATGCGGTTGTTTGTAGAGTTGTTGCGCCAAAGGTCTGAACCTTTTGGCTGAACTGGGCCCGTCACTGAGGATCAGATAGTGTGTACCGCGGATGACTAGGCCGCGATGGAAAGCTGTCTCGTCTAGCGGCTCGTCGACGCCGAAAGAGTCGTCGTGGAGCAGCCGCCGATGAACCATCAATTCGATCAGTCCGCCGTCGAGGCTAGACCCTCCTTGAGACCGGTCGACGAGGACGGTAGCTTGGTGCTTTCCCAGTGGGTCTCGAATGAAAAGGTGAGAATTGATGGGGTAGTAATTACCCGAGACGGACTCTGTTGGCGTGTAGGTGTAGGACTCTCTAGCGTCTAGTTCGCGTTTCAATGTCTGACGACCGTTGGCGTCCGTGTAGAAAGTTCCGTCGCTTTTTAAGATAGTCGTCGTTACTCGGCTGATGACTTCCTTTCCAATTCTATCGCTGTTGTTTTGGAACCGCATTTTCATTCTCCGTTCAAGAATTTAAAAAAAGAGATCATTCTACTTACTTGACGGGAATGGGTCCTATAACCCAATCAAATTCAACGTGTTCTTGTCCGTTGTAGATGCGAATAACTTGACTCACCCACGAGTCGTAAAACTGGTGAATTTCCTGCACCAGAGGACCTGGACTCACAGTCATAAATTTACATTTCATACAGAGTTGTAAATTGAATTCAGTTGCGCACCAGTGTAAACTGCGGAAACAATGGCCGCGGCCATTGTCGTCCTGATGGGAAATGCATCCGTTCCATTAGGACGGAAGATGTAGGCACCAGATGACCTCCTATCTGCTGATTCATTATCACCGCTATATCCTGGGTACCAGAGGAATTCTTGCTGGACGTAATGGACCTTTCTGTTAACAGTAACCTCGCTGAGCAGGCCCGTTGTGCCGTCAACTCTCACACTCATTTTCTATGAGAGAAATTTTGTTTAGCAAATGATTGTAATCATCTCAGTGGGGTAATGACGCTTACGTCGGTCGAGATAATGTGGTCTTCGCCTGGAGCCACTTGGCGTAATTTGGATTTAAACGATCGGCGCCGGTGCTTATTAGTTGTCCTTTCGACGTAATACGAATGGCTACCGACAGGTGGCAATCGGGCGGCAAGAAAGACGAGCTCATCTGCCGCATCGCTCGTTCGTCCCGGAATACTTTGAACCTCGGTAGAAATGGGAACCAACTGCGAATCCACCACAACACCTTCATAAAATACAGGAAGAAAATCGATTAAGTTGGCGGATTTTTTCAAAAAACAGCTTCTCCTTTTAAATATTCATGCCATCGGGATTGACGACGATGTAGGACACTCCAGCAGCGACTGGAACGCGGACGTATTTGTCGACATGTTTGGCCAGAGGGTTGTAAACGTTGACCACAAATCTGTTGCTATTTTCCGAGACGTCGCACTGACTGATGTTGAGTTGACAGAACTTCACGTCGGGCAGTGGTTGACCGAGGACGGGCAGCTGGCTCCTTGTCTCGGGAATTTTCAAGAAGCAATTCGTGAGCAACAAGTTATTAGGCCGAGAGGGGCTCTCTGATCTCACTGATAGTAGGAGGCCTGAGTTTTCTGACATTCGGTCACGCCCTCGTGAAGTAATCGTGCATAATCGGCTGCCACATGGCCCTTCTCCGTACCGCTGACAGCATCGTGATGCTGCACGATTCCCATCGCCCGCTTCATGACATTCAAGTCGCCTTTATTGGTAGCTCTGCTCCGAATCAGAACCGACTCCATTTGTTTGCAGCCCTTTACAAAAGAAAAACCCAAAACAAAACCAAATTGTAATTTTAGACTACACTCAAATGATTCATCTTCTCTAGTTAATATGTATACCTGGAGGAGGTTGCTGGCCTGGCGGACCATGTATTTAAAAGCTGGGCGTGAAGTGAAGTAGCCCGTCCAGTAAGAATGGGCGTCGCTGCCGTAAGGAAAGAAATCGTCCGTTTTAAGCGGCCATGATTTCTTTAAATCGTTCAAAGCTTTGACGTAGCAGCTTGGTGTCGAGTATAGCAGGTTGAAACGGCTGCCATTTATTTGGCGCTCGTTTGCGTATCTTGTTTAAGATATCCTAAATATAGAACACGACTCGTAACGGCTAAATTTATAGACCGACTTACTTGATGAGTTTATCCATGTTTTTGAACCACATATTTGCGTCCTGATACGTGAAATCGCCTCCCATTGTCAGTAAAATGTTGTCGGTAGCGTAGGCATCTGCTTGACGTTTACAGTAACTGAGAAAGTCGGTCACCTAGCAACATTTCAGTCACGTAAAATTTTCACGAAAATTCTTTTTCTCATTCAGTCATTAAATATACCCGCTGGTCGACGTTGTACTCTTTGGATTTCTTGTTGTCGATGATGGGCAAGTCGTCGCACAAGACGTCGAAACAGAATCCCGGAGGCGGTTGGTACAAATTGTAATTCACCCCAGTAAAGAGCCAACCTGTCTCACCTGACGATATCGTCTTAGCGAGAGCTTGGTTTTTAAGTTTTATTTTTCATCAAGGAATTACCTAGACTACTGCTAGACCAAATCATCTCCATGGTTTTGGATGCCATGCGTTGCTTTTTATCCTCGTAATCCAAGCGACCGAAAAAGAGGCCATCGTATCCCTGGAATCGTTATTTTATATTTTATAGGTATCTTAGCGACTGGATGTTATTTTAAAAACAAGAAATCCAACCATCTGGGAAAATATGAAGGCTTGCTCCCTCGAGTGGCCGAATGGATCGATTTGCCACGAGATCCTCGGCCGTCCGCACTCACCGAAAGTTTCGTTTAAAAAGCTGTAGGAGCTCAGGCAATAATTAAGATGTCGAATGGAAATGATACCTTGATTTGATACCTTAGGCCCAGGGCCATTTGATCAATAATGTCGACGTAATGAGTTGTAGCTTCGTCGTTCATGCACCAACCGCCGTTAATGAACTCTAGTCGCCCTTGGGCCACCAAATCACGCACGGTGTCTCGTGTCGACTCGTTTTGCTCCTCCCACCATTGCCAGAAAAACGCCATTTCCACGTAGATGAATCTAAATTTTAAGTCGATTTACTTGTTCAGGTGGTCTTTTCCCTTGTTTTCCGTGTAAAGAGGGGAGGAGGTAGGTTACCTGCGTTGGGGATTAGCTTGTAATTCCTCGACGACGCTGTCTATGATGTACTGGACGCCAGCCTTTTGGATTCCGGTGCGAGCTACAGCTCCCGAAATATAAAAAGAGAGAGAACAAAAGCCAGTGTGTTTGCGTTGTTGTTTATGGCTGATTGGCTTTTTTTTTCTTAAAAGCTACACCAACGTACATCCAAAGTAGTACTGGTCGACAGTCTTGAGCCAGCCGACATCATCGTGAGTGTCTAAGGAAGACGAAAAAAACGCTGATAATAGCCCGCGCGTCTTTGCTGGGGTAATTGTTAATTGTAATTTACGGGGCACTAGGTGGACGTTGATGAAGCCCGGCTTCACAGCGTGGCAGCTCTTGGTGGTTATTTTCGGTGAAAAAGGAAAGAGAGTACAAGTTCAATATTTATACCCGGTCCGAAACCCGAGCTCTTCAAATGAGCTGGCATTCATTGAAGATGCGTGAATAATCGTTAATAAACCAGCCCTTTTATCTCGACCATCTCTTTTTGATACCAAATGCGGGAGGGTTAAAGCCGGACAGCTCAACCCGCCCTGGGTTAAATAATGGCTATCGTTACAGCGTGAATTATCCATTTTTCTTGCTGTTGTGGAACTTGTTAGAAAGTCTAGGCCGCGTATTGTTGAATTCAACAGTGGCGTAGAAAAGAATCGAAAAAACAAAAATGGAGGGCAGGCGGCAAGATAAATAATGCGCATTAAGCATTCAGAATATATTCTACAGTTATCCTGGGTGTTGTGTAAACAGTGACGTCATAGAGGCTACCTCTTGTTATCCATCTGGGCTCATAACTCACGTTTACGATATACCTGGTATCCGCACGAATTGGCTGGCAGCGACGACCTGCCCCATGACGGATGAACGATTCCGGCTAGAAGGAGCAGTAGAGTGATGGCCGTGATGAGTCGATCCATCTTTTGACTGGATTTCTATTCGCTTTCGTTACAGAAAATGGCACTGTGGTGTTGTTCACTGGACAGAGACTCCTCTTCTGCTGCTGCGGCCTTCTCGCCCATGCAGCATATAAATATTGACATGGACTTAATCTTATCGCAACAGAAACACTTCTCGCTCGGGGCGAGAAATCCGAAAAGCTAAAAAGATCCTCTTCGTTGAATAGCGATTGGACTTTGATCGAGTGCGTCGCTTATTAGCCATGGACTTTTCTTTTTCTCAGTACTTGAATCATTTCTTTAACTTATTCACGGAGAGGAGAGGGGCAGGAAAGAAAAAGAAGAAGGGGACGACGAATCAACTTTCGTTTAACGAAGCCGATTGTTGAGGCAGCTGATTATCCCGACAGGTGCCGCGCAAACTTTCCCGCGGCGCTATGCAAATACATCACCGTCTAACTTGATTACTTCTTCTCCAGGTTGTTGTGGTTCCGAGCCGCGGCAGCGGCGGCTCGGAGCGGCAGCTATCACAACATATTGTTTTCGTAGACTCGACGGCAGACATTTCTAATCGCACAGTTGCCACTATGAGACCAATTTTTTTCCTTCTTTTTATCCTCCTTCCCGGAATATATCTGTCTACGTACTCTTCGACCCTACCGGATGGTCATCCGGGGCTCGTAAACTATTAAAGAAAAAAAGTAAGAAAGAGATGTGTAAAGCGACTGTGGGAGGGACGACGACACTAGACACACACATTTCCCAACAACCACAGCACAATCGGCGAAAAAAAAGTGAAGAAGTAGAAGAAGAAGAGCGAAATTAGACAGTGTTCGCGCGCATTCGAACGCGGCTGTCAAAATGTAAGAAGCGCCTTGTTAATTGCTCTTGAAAATAGAGAGAGAAAGGGCCCCGGCTTGTCATTTCCTCGGAGCAAATCATCCAAAAGTGATGGCTCAAGGTGGTGCCGATGACTTTTTTCTACCAGAGAAGAAGGGGGGCTCGGCAAAGAAGAAAAAAGAAGGCACACAAGAATATATCTACAAAGATACATACGTACATCCATATAAAATGTTGTATCTAAAGAAAGAGAAAAAGAGAGAGAGAGAGGGAAAAGAGCAAAGTTGGGAAGGGCCGTGATGAAGATCAAAGAGAGCCGCTATTAGAACGGTCTCTCTCTCTCTCATCAAAAGGAGAGTGAATAAGTTTTTTGAGAGAAAAAGAAAGAAAAAGGAGAAGGGGGGAAGAAAAAAAAAAGGCAAGCATCGGTCGGGAGGCCGGCGAAGAAGAAGAAAAAAAACCCGCCCTATTTGACGAGCCCGCGCCACATCTGTTGACCTGGTAATAGGGCGCCAAAAAGTTTTTCCCCAACCTGTCAATCCAGAAGCTTTTTTTTCTTCTTTTTCCCTTGGAAGAAAAAAAGCAGCAATGCAGGTTGATTTTTTCTTCTTCTAACAGGGGCTCTTTGAATGAGAGTTCCATCACGATTTGTTTACACGTTTAAAAAGGAAAAAAAAAGAATCTTTGTGAGACTGTAGAAACACATTTTCTGGAAAGGAAACAGGGGTAGAAGGAGAAAGCAACGGGGGGTTTCAGGTCACTATTTATCCCGCCACTTGTAATGAGTTCTTATTTAACCTCCTCCCCATTTTTCCGGGTGTTTTTCCTCTGTGTAAACACGAAAATGCGCAGTCGAACAAACAAACCCTCCAACAAAACAAGCATGTCACGCTGCTTTTTTTTCCGGCTTTCGATGATCGTTTTTTCTTTCTCTCCCCCACGGTAGAATATTGGCCGTGGTCAATATTGATAGAGTCGTCTCCGACTACAACCTCAAATTGTTTGTCAACAACAACAAAAAATCAATATTTGTTAACTTTTTCGAGTGGCTTCTCTACCAAAAAAAAGAAATCGGCAATCATCTCCTCGTAGTCTTTTTTTTTTTCTACCCTCTTCACCCGAAAACCCTCTCAAGCCCTAATTGTTTCCTGAGCTGGAGGCCAAATTTTCGTATGCGCATATGCTGGGCCATAAGCTATTATGTTTTGGTGTCCACCTTTCCTCCTGTTGCCTCCACTCACCTGCAATTAGACGACGAGCACCTCCTTGATGTTTATCTGTCTGATCGTCACTGGTCTGAAAGTTGCACTCGTCGTCGCCGGGGCCAGACTGGTGCGACGACGGTTTGAATTCATTTTCCTCGGCCTGATGCCAATTAAAAACATTACAGCCTTCGATGATGATGACGAAAGCAAAGGTGTTGCGCAGATTCGTCCGGGCCGCAATTCTCCAATGTCTTTCTCTACCAATGGGTTTCGAGTTACGGCCGGCGTATAGACCAACAATGAAGCGCGGCGCGGGAAGGGGACACCAAGGACGAGCCCAGGTTGCGCGGCAGATGGTGATTACCTGTAATGAAAGAGCACACTCCTTGTGCTCATCGGCTCTCTCTCTCTCTCTCGGAGAAGCCAAAAACCTTAAAAAAAAAGAAGACGAAGAAGAAGATAGACGTACACTAAGCAAGTCGAAAAAAGACAAGGGGAGAGAGAGAGAGAGACGAAAAACGATGGGAATTGAAATGTGGGAAGGTTTTCTTCTTTTCTTTTCGTCTTCTTCCTCTTTCTCTTTGGGAAGGATGTTGACCTATCACCTTTGTCTTCTTCTTCAAACTTTGACTCGTCGTCGTCGTCTCTTTTTCTGGGGTTTTTCTTCATTCTTCTGTCTATGTTGTCGGGCTATTACGCGGGTCACCCCCGAATGTCAAAGTTGATAAGATGGTGGGCGCCTTAGCGAAAAACCCCCGAGAAAAAGAAAAAATCATACAGAAATAGTGTATAATATGAAATAAAAAACACTCAGACCACAAGAAGACGGCACCAACATGACTCGCCTCCCATTTCAGGCCTTCTTCTTCTTCTTTTTTATATCTTTTTCTACTTTTATTTCGTTCTTTTTTTTTCTCTCCTAGGCTCTCCTTCCTCTATACTCTGTTAGGTTTTACGGCAACCCTCTCTCGACCGAACAACTCTTCAACAATTACTCTTGAGAGGTTGTTGAAGCACTCTACCATCACCCTTAAACTTATTCCGCTGTTGCTGCTCCTGCTGTCTTGTACATTTTTCCAACAGCCTAATTGCGAACTGTTTAGCTGTTTCCAATCGACGACGAGACGGGCAACAACGAGTTGGATATGACACTGATCTTCCTTAGACTTTCTTCTTGGTTGTTCATTATCTTTCTTGATAATTCTCCCAGTCTGGCTAATATACGGCCGTACGGAATAGTAATTGTTTCAGGAAGGCCCAGCAGCCAGCCAGGCCAGCCAGCCCTGCCATAGTCACTGAAGACCCTGAAGGTATACGACTTTGGAGTCTTGGAGGGAGAAAACAACAACTTAAGGGGGCTAATGATAGCGGATTATGATCGTTTCCGGTGCGCACCGAGAGGGCACAAGTGTACACATCCACACGGTCTCGCCTTCTAATCTCCCTGACGACCGTGCTGCTCACCTCGTCTCGTTGCCACCTGGCTCCCCTGCTGACCCATCAGCTTTAATTGTGATCCAATCAGATTAAATAGCCACTGCCGTTCAGCAGAATCAGTAAGTAAGTAGTAACAAACCATCGACTGAAGAAATCCCTCTCCTTTTCTTGCCTTTTTCTTTCCATCCCTTTTTTTTGGGTCCCAATCTTCTTTTCAAGAGGTTCTTCCAAAAACAGATGGCGGGGACGCGCGCGTTCTACCTCAACTCTCCCGATTCTCTGGTTCTTCTGCTGGTGCGCCCGTCCAAGAAAAAAAAAAAGGGAAACCGAGCGACCGGGTTATAACGAGTTCGTTTCCCGAACGTGTCAGTCGCAGGGCGGAAATAACATCAACTCACTGGGTGCCTCCAGAATTCCAGTGGCCATCAAGTACAGTTGCCAATGTCGTGTTGACACCCTCCCCCTTCCTTTGCTTTCTTTCTTTCTTTCCCTCTTTGATATACAACATCCATCGTCAATGCGCGTCTTTATCAATTCAATAACGCCCGCGACCCGTTTTTTGATCCTGATCGATAATAGGCACGGCGCCCGCACGACTGGATTGAATAGGTTTGTTCCTTCAAGCCGTCACTCAAGTGCTAAAGAGAGAAGAAAGAAAGGAAAAGAAGAAACCATTTATAATATTATATATATATATCAAAACTCCCCACAGTTGCACAAAACGGATCGATTGTGTGTGCGTTTGCCAAGACGTTGCCTCTGTTATCTTTCCGCTCCTCCCTGTGTTCGAAATCTTTTACGGTATAATTTCTTTTCTATTTCTAGGGTACATAGAAATAGAGTGAGAGACGTAGCGTAGTAGCTGGAGAAACCAATGCAACAGAAACCCACAGTGTTTATATAGAGAGATGCACCACCAGTCCACCACCGTCTATACGTCCGTTTTGGTGTGTAGAGACGGACGCCTTGCCTCTGATGGCGCCGGACTTGATGGATCCCTCGAGAGAGACAGTCTCGAGCAAAGTGTCTCGTCAAAGGGACACCAAAAGGTTTTTTTTTTCTTTTTCTTCTCTTTCCTCGTCAGAAAAGATGAAGAAAAATCCCCTACTCAAGTCATCTGGAATCGATATACATCGTCAATGAAACCACTAGGACTCACCTGGATGTAAGAGCATCCCAGCTAGAAAATCTAAGCGGATGTTATATATATATATATATATATAAATATACGCTTTTTTCATATCTTATATTTTTTTGTTGTGTTGTGTTTTCTTTTAAGGATAATAGGACGCGCTGTATTGGTGAGTGCCGTGGCGGCCAGTTGTTGCTCCCTCTCTCTCTCTCCGGCTGTCTCTCTACCTGATTGCTCTTGTCGGTCGCCGTCTGCGCCCGTCTTTTTGCTCCCCACCCGACTGGCGCCGCGGCCGCCTTGGCGACATCACATCCGAGAAAACCAGCGCCCAGCAAAAGCCACTGCTCCTGCCACCATACTAGCTTCGCTTACATACACAGCGTGGACAAACAAGACGTCTGCTCTGTTGTGTACACATTGGGAGCCGAGTCGCCTGCTGCCCAGCTGATTAGTCAGCGTTGACATGAATAAACACAACGGTTCTGCACTGCTTTTTCTTTCAGAGAAACAGCAGTCTCAACAATTGTACAGTAGCCCCTCATCAAGTCAGTAAGTGACCCCCATCTGAATCAAGTCGTTAATGAGATGCTAAAGCCTTTCATCTACACAAGTCGTACATGGTAGTACAGTAGTAGTTGTAGTCCATGTTGTATATCGCAGATCAGGAGAGATGAAACCCCCTTTTCTTTCTCTCTCTTGTATATACTCTGCGGGGGTAGGATCCTTTTGTCTTTAGAGAGGATTTGTTGGACGCGCCCCTCCCTTGCCACGCGAGGTCCAGTCACCAGAAGAAAAAGAGTGAGAGATGAAGGAAAAAAACACACAAGATGGATAGCATTTGGGGGCCTAAGACTGGGCAAACCTGCGGGATCAAGAGAATACTATATTGAAGAAGATAAAAAAAAGGAAAAAGAGGTCAGACTTATCGTCCTTGATTCCTTGTCCTGTATGACTTATAGAGCTCAAGTCAGCAGTCGCCATTCAATGGATTGTGTGCTCCAGTGGACGTTGTGCGTGTCTCTGTCAGTGCCCAGTCCTCTCCTTCTATAATACACACAAGTCCAGCCTCTCCTTGGGTCCTCCTCTTTTACTGCGCCTCTCTCACCCTCCACCTCCCCTCCACCTCCCCACCGCGACGACGACGACGATAGGGAAAGAAAGGAAAGGAAGAAGAAGAAGAAGCAAGCAAGGAAGGTAGGTTAAAGCCTTTCTCGCTGGACTGCCCACTGTCAGTTGCACACGAGCAAGTCGACAACGTAGTGCGCCCATTCCGGAGAGCTCTACAATAACAAGACACGACCACTAAAGCCAAACAAAAAATCGACCAAGTGTTTTCCGACTTTTCTCTTTTTATCGGGGGGGAAACGGAAAGTTGTTGTTTTTTGATCCATCATCTCTCAGCCAGGTGTGGATTGAATTTTTTCCAATCGAACGAAAGAAAACGAAAAAAACGAGACATGAGAATGTGGATTAAAGTGATTCTATTAGCCGTTACGGCCGCTGTCGTTGTTTATTCGGCCGATGCTGATGGCCAAGGAGCCGATCGTGACATGATGCGCAACGCCATGGAACATTTGCTGCAAATCCGGCCGCCAGTTTCCTCGTCGAGGAGCAAGAGACAGGACGATGACGACTCTACGACTTCGTCGCCTCACCTCTACATGATGGAACTCTACAAGAAATACCTGACGTCCGACTCGATGAAAACGAGGAGTAACACCATCCGGAGTATCATTCCACTCAGAGGTACTACACCGCAGTCTTTTTCTTTTTTTTTCTTTCTGGGTTTTGGCTGAATAAGAAATTAGACTACAAATCTTTTTCCCTCTTCTTCTTGTAAACCCTTCACATCTGGCCCCGCATGTTGTGTCAAGTTCTCTGGCATAACCAGAAAAGATAGGCCAAGTTATCGGGGCGCCCAGACACCCCCCTTTTATTTTTATTTTACAAGAAAATATTTTACTACAACCGAAAAACCACACTCTGTGTGTGTGTTGGTTTTAACCCTCTTGAAAAACGTAGCTATACAAACTGGATTGTGTAAATACGGCAATTCATCTTATCCACATGGCCCCCCTCCCTACACTACTACCTAACCGCACAAAAACCCCCCTGCTACGGAACTGTTTATCTTCTTTTTTTTTCTCTTTTACTGTTAAGGAGGGGGGCAAAAAGAAAACAAATCATGTTACCAAGTGATTGGTGTATATAGAAGCGGAGATGATGATTAGAATTTCTCTCCTTAGCGGCTGGAAAAGAGAGAGAGAGAAAGAAAAAAATTGAACTGACAAGTCGAGTGACTCGACGGAATGTTGTTCTTCACATCATCTTGTTTGTCTATACCTCCCCGTTTCAGACTGGCGCGCTTTTTCTCCTCTCCTCCGGTGGGAGGAGGTAAATAAGGAAATTTTGATACTAACAAGGCGTGGTTCTCTCAATTCATTCAGAATTGGAAGAAAAGAGAAGAAGATGAAGAACTATTCTTTTTTTTCTCTTTTCTTTGAACTCGACAGTCTTTTTTCTTCTTCTGCCCACTTATTTCCCGGTAGAGTCTCCTCCTATTGACTTTCTTTTCTTTGGAAAACAAATCGACTTGCTGCTCGTTCCTATGGTATTAGTAGCAGCAGCAGGTAGGAGGTAGGGCAGCAATCTTTTTTCAAAGAGAGCCTCTCCTCATCTCTTCACTCTGATGGGCTGTTGTTTGTATATATACATGCTACAACACTCTCGGCGCGTTGCTCGCTATATATCCAATCATTCCGACAACAGACGAAGTCGAAGGAAGTTGCGGTCGGCTTTCCCCCCGCATCTTTTCACGCGCCGCGCTTAAACAGAACGCGCTCTCTCGTCTCTATTCACTCTTTGTGTACGATTGATTTAAAAGGAAAATAAGGAGAAGATAGGAATTAAGTTTGAGAGAGGAAAAAAAAGGAAGGAAAAGAGAGAGAGAGAGAAGGCCACAAGATATGCAAACACTCTTCGACTGTATCTTTATGACAGAAAGCCATTAGAGGGTCTCTCGGGCTTTTTTTTTCTCTTTCTCTCTTTCTTTCTATTTTTCCGAAAGAGCAAAAGCGAACAAGAAGATGCACACAAGTCGCGTCCATTATGAGACTCGGTCACGAAAAGACTCGGCGGCCGAGCAACGGGTCCAGGGCGCACCCCGCAGCCATGGTTTCTCTCTTTCTTTCTATTTTTATTTTATTTTAGACACATTTCTCGCGTAGAGAGAAGAGGCACCGTCCACTAAAAAAGCGTAGTAGTATAATATTGATAGACACCAAGAAATGATGACTCTCGTAATCATCGCCTATTCAAAGCGGTTTCGATTCCTGCTCACGTCCGTTCTGGTGTTTGGTCGGTCGGCCGCCGCCCGCCACCCGCCGCCGTGCGGATCGCACGTGAAAATTGATTCCGTCGGGTTCTATAATTCGATTTGGTCCTTTCCTCTCTTTTCTCTGTATTATATTATTCTTTTTTATTTTATTTTATTATATCTCTCACTTTTTATTCCCCCGATAGACCGGCCATCTATCGTCCTATTTCACCTTTTTGGTAAAAGGGCAACTGCCAACGTGCGTGCAGTACCACTGTTGGCGGATAAGAAGGTCGTAAGAAGGGCCCTTGGTGCGCGCCTTCACTTTGTCTCTGTCTTTAAGTGAATTTAAATGCTAATGCGCCCAAAAGCCGAGGGTTAGAGAAGCCAGTGGAAAGCCAAAAAGATCCCCACTGACTTCTTCTCCTATTCTCTCTTTTCTCTCTTTGGTAAAGCTGCAAGACCACGCAACATTGCCTGCGTAGGATATCAGTCGTCAGTTGGGGGAGTTAGTCTGAGGAAACCTTACGTGTTGTTGTATTATATATATACATAGTCAATCGACTTTTGATATGGTTATCAACCGATATGGGCAGCAGCAGCAGCTCTATACTCTATACCGTAGACGAAATGAATTTTGATAGCGATGATTGATCATTTTTCTTTCTTTGAATATGCAGGTCAAGTCGGAGGCGAAGAGATGCTGCTCTTCAATCTGAGCGGATTGACCCGCAGCGAAGAGATCGGCTCGGTCGAGCTGCATTTCTACAAGCGTAGGGCCGTCGGCAGGAAGAAGTTGAACAATAAGCCGCATCACCATCATCACCTGCAGGGCTTCTCCTTGGACCCGTCCGTACCCGGATCACCGGTCCGTCTCATCGGCAAGTGGCAAGTGGCTCTGGAGAAACGCGGATGGCAAGTCTACGACGTCAGCGTCGCCGTCCATTCCGTGTCGCGACAAGAGTCGTCATCGGCCGAGCAAATCGGCTTCATGTTCCAGGGCGTCAAACGGTCGTCGGGCATCTACGAGAACCTGCCGCTGGACTCTGTCCTGCGCATGGAGCCGTCGCCGTTCCTGGTGGTCTTTTCTAACGAGCGCTCCAACGCCACTCTGGAAGAGACGGGCCTAGCCTCTCAGCGCGACCTCAACGCCTTGCCGGATCAAGTGGACGACAAAGAGGCGGACGCCAGCCAGGCTGCTTTTCTCCGTCAGCGGCGCTCCATCGACGATAACGAACTCCCCGAAGCTGACCATTACCTCAACAGCAATGTCATCCCACAAACCAGTCCGGGAATGTTGCAAGCCCGCTCGTCATCGTCGCGTCAGTCAGCCGGCGGAGCAGGTAGCAGCCGTAAGATAAGTGGCGAGGCCGGCAGCAGCAGCAGCAGCGCTGGTAGTAGTAGTAGTAGTGGCGGCAGCGGCGGCGGCGGCAAGAGCACTCTACCTTATCCAAAGTCTCATTCATCGGCGGGAGTGGCCGGGGCCACCTTGGCTTGGCCGGAAGATAAGAGGAAAAGGACGGGCAGCAGCAGCGGCGGCAACAGCCGGAAGGGAAAGCGACGTAACCGCAAGTTGCCAGAAACCTGGCATTACAATCAACAGGTATATATATACACTTTTTCTTCTTTTTCTACCTTGGTTGGTCCATCTCTCTAATAGACGTGCACGCACGCTCTCAAAACACGGATGGACGACTCCGCCCCTCCATTCAGCTACTCAGTATTATCAGCCATCTTCTTCTTCTTCTTCCAGTCTTTCAAACCTTTTATCAGCCATCTTCGGTCGAGTAAAAAAAGAGAACGAAAAAAAGGAAAAGAAATATTTTTGAAAAAAGAACTACGACGACGACGGAGACTGTCCAGTCCGGCTAGTAATGGTTGTTAGACCAGACTCTTTTGAGGGGTTTTTCGTCTGGTATTTAAACGCACGATGCGTGTTGTTGTTGCTACAAGCCGCTGTAAATGATGTGGCAACCGCAGCTGCGCGCGCCAGAGAAAGAAAGAGAACTACTGCTAGCATCCCCCCCCCCCTTCTTCTTCTATTCCGTCCGTCTCTTTCTCGCTGAAACTGACAAGCCGACCAGTTGGACATGGACCAACAAAAGAGCTTTCTGTTGTCAAAGCGCGCCCACATCACACATTTGGCCGCGCATCTTCCACTCTATCTTCAGAAGCGTCTACTCGTCGTCCCCATCTATGGTCTTTTATTTTGGAAGAAGAAGAAGAAACACTTTTCCTTTAGAGAAAGAGAGAAAAAAAATCCAATCAAATTGTTTTTGCCCGTGTTGGAGGAATAATGGAATCCTCGACGACGACTATATAGGACTCTGCTGACAATTTCATTTCCTCTTTATTTTGCAGCAACACGTCAACGACGCCAGACTGGATGTACCGGAAGACGCGGGCAGATCGCTGTGCCAACGCCGGAAATTGACGGTCGACTTTAACGAAATCGGCTGGGGCGAGTGGATCATTTCGCCCAAAACATTCGAGGCTCAATACTGCGCCGGACGGTGTCCTTTCCCTCTGACTAAGGTACTACTAATAGAAAAACGAATTCCTTTCGGGCCGCGCTCGCCTGCTGCTCCTGCTACTGTTGCCCAGTAGACTATCGGATAACGAAGGACGCTATCTATTGCAGTCGCTTGTTATTTCCTGTTGTTTACCGGCGGCAACATACAACGGCAGAAGCCTAGCCCTTTTCTCCCCCAATATATATTTAGATGTTCCAATGCTAATGAGTATTATCGATTGCGTGCAGGAATTGAACCCGACGAATCACGCCACCATCCAGAGTATCGTGCACGCTATCGGCGGTCACCCGGAGGTGCCGGCGCCCTGTTGTGTCCCCGACGTTCTCTCATCGCTGACGCTCCTCTACTTTGACGACAACCGCAACGTCGTCCTGAAAAACTATCCCAGCATGACTGCAGAGAGCTGCGCCTGTCGGTGAATACAACAACAACAACAGCAGAACTCTTGAACGAACGAAGACAAATAACCTCGTATACAATCACGCCACATTCCCCCGAGCCGCCGATCAGTTGTACAGAGAGACAATCCAGTGAAAAATTTTCTCCTTTTTTTTTCCCCCTCGCTTTTTTTTCATCATTTTTACACTTTTTTTGAATTTTTTATCTCTGAAGTATAATAATAATTAATAATAATAATTTACTAATAATAAACTACGTCGTCAAAAAAAACAAAACACAAAATAGCAGATGGACTTTTAGAATCACAGACCTCCCTGAAATACCGAAAAAAAAAACAAGAAAAAAAATCAAAAAAAAAAACTAAAAAAATATTCGTCTGCGGGATTCTCTCTCTCACTCTAGCCGTCTAGCGTGACTTTTGTTTTCTTACCAACTCTCCCGCTGAGCGATATTATCCCCGGCTTCACTTGTTTTCCTTTCGGATTTTTTTTGTGTGTTGTGCGCTGCTGCTCTCTTCCCTTTTAACGGTTTCAAAAAAGAAAGAAAAAAAGGAACGAAGAAGAAGAAGAAGACGAAGAAAAACGAAAGAAGTTAGAGAAATGTTATGAGAGCTCCCCCTCCAAGCCGACAAGAAAACAACAACATGAAACAGTCTCCCCGTTTTTCTCTTTTTATATACATATACATATAGATATGATTAAACACAAGAGGAGCTGATTACCTGTCTGGAGCCGACACGTTAAGCGGACCCCACCTTGTTATTTCCCTCTCCTCGATTTTAGACATCATCCAACCATTTTCGATGATATCGATGGGGTCGTGCAAAACTCGAAAGACAACAAAGAAAGAAAAACAAAAACGAAACAAAAAAAAAAACTAATTCCGTTGTTGTTGTGTGTGTGTGTGTGTGTGTTTTGTTTGTTGTAATCACTGGGGCGCTCGAGGGATTCTTGTTGATTCTTTTCCCAAGCTTTCTTCATATCATCTTCTATACTACAATAGGAACGATGTATTGGACGTGTTCTCTCTTTTCGCTTTGTTTATGTTTTCTCGTAACTGACCGTCTATGATTGCAGTTCGCAGCCGTGCCGATGGTATGTCCTAGTCATATTTCCTCATGTTTTTCTACATGACCTGTTTTCTTTCTTTCTCTCTCTTTCTCCAATTCTCCATCTTGGTCCTGCCCGTCTGTTTATTCGCGCTCCCTAAATTTACTAGGACTCTTCTCTTACACTAATTATCTGTCTCTCAGCTCTATACTCAACGCAATCGAAGCAAATACCTTTTTTTTGTGGTTTGAATTTGATTTTTTATATGGTTCTACGATTTATATCCGGCGTCTGTCTTCCTTGTTTCATCCACCACCACTGTTTTAGCTCTCGACAAAAAAGAGTTATAAAAAAAATCTGAAAACAAAAATTCTTTTCTGTATACACACAACATAATGTAGACATTTTGTTTTTGTTTTTTAAATTTCCTTTTATTACTTTTATTTAGAACAGCACCGCCTTTGTGTATCGTGGAAGCTAATAACTTTGTGCGTGAATCGCATTACCGTTGACTTGACATTTGACCGGGCCCAAAGGCTCTAACGTGACCGAGTGCAAAGCTGTTTGAGATTGGTGCTGCGCTCCTCTGACTGCTGGGTGCGTGTGATGTGGGAACCGCGGGAATGAAAGAGCGCAGCGCAGCGCCCAAAGCCGCGCGGCGCCGGGATCCGAATCGAAAAGGAGAAAGTGGAGGAGCGGAAGACTGGAGGAAAAGAAAGAAGATGATGACGAAAGAGTAGGCGGTGCAGCAAGTATAGAAAGAGATCCATCAGTTTTATATGGGGTTCACAAACTGTATATTTTGTAGGGGTAGAAACTAGTTAAAACGTCAACGGACGTCATCATTCGTCAAGAAGTGAATTGTACACGAGGGATATAGGAGGGGAAGGAACCGCCCCCCACCAGGAACAATAACATTTTCACGAGTGTGAACGATGCGCCCCGTCACATCACGCAACCGCAGCGTAAAACTTCACCTTTCTTCTCTTATTTCTTCTTTCTCCGTAGGAAATCGAGAATTTAGACTGAAAAAGACCGGCTCGACATCATCGTAGATCAAAAGCTGCTGGCCCAAAGTCGCCATGTGGAATCCGAACGGCAGCAGGAGCAGCAGCTAATTACAAGGAGAATGATGATCGATGAAGGCAATTATGGCCAGCTCTCTCTCTCAAGCTCTCTGCTCTACTCGACACAATGCTATCATCGTATCGGTGGCTTACAACGTTTTCGAATCAGCCGGGAAGAAGAAGAAGAAGAAAAAAAAGAGAAAGACTAGACGAGAAAATAAGAGAGAGAAAAAAAACAAAAAGAATGTTCGACCAGTCGTCGAGTCGACACGTACAAGACCTCTCAAGCTAATCAGGTTACGCGCGGTTTCACCCGCGTCTCGAGTGATCGCCAGCCGAGATATTACGAGTCGTCCAATTAGCTTGATGGCCACATCAAGAAACCATCACGCACGTATGTTTCTTTCGTGTTTCTTTCTTTTTTCTTTTCTTCCATATTTTTCTCTCGCTTTCTTGTTGCAGCCAACGGGTTGGCACGAACCGGTCGTACCCGGCTGAAATGTTTTTATATCCACTGGTAATAATCTGTTGGGGGGTCCCATGCAGCAAGTTTTTTTTTGGCCTCAGTCAGTAGCTCAGCCAATAGAGGGTAGAAAAAAAAAGTATTAGCATTTCCAAAGAGGAACCGCGAAACTCTTGTTGCTAGCCTAGCTAGCATCCCCCGCGCCGCCTTTGGAAGAAAACAAACTGGGCGGACAGTTGTAACCGTTCCCGATTTGATTTATTCATCCATTTTTTTCTTCTTCTTCTTCTTCTTCGTCGTCGTCTTTTTTTCTTTTTCTAAGGGGTGAATACGTGTGAGCTGGAGAGAATCTTCATCGACCGATAGGCCAAGGCGCGCACAACCTGTGGAGATCGTAAAAGAAAGGGCTCAGGTAACAAAGGAGAGCCTGGAAAGATAGAAGACACGGAGAGAGAATGGACCATCTACCACGACTGTAAATCAAACGGACCAACGTTCCACCTACTTTGTTCCCACCATTCGTCCGTTTTGGCCAATAATTGCCAGGTTCGCAAACGGTTTTTTTTTTCCTTCTTCTAAATTATCTTTCGCTGGCTCAATTGATGGTCGTCCGGAGTCTATTCCAACGGGATCTTGGAACTTGGACGAACGATGGGCTGCTGACCTGTCCAAGAGATATGTTTTATATAACGTTGGCTACCGGTCCGCGCAGTCTAAATCTATTTATGGGGAAGATTTTTAAGCCACACCTGTGGTTTTTTTTTTAACTTTCTGGAGAGAAAAGGGAAAAAAGAGACAGTCATAGTCCCACGGATATCTGATCGGAATTTCAGATTTATGGAGACGGGTGCCCAACCGCGCTGTTCTCTTTATTCCTCTTCCTCGACGAGGGTCTAAAGTATATACAGGGCTCTGTATTAATGAAGAGAGTCCTGCTGATCAAAATGGACTGTTATAGGCAGAGCTTAAGTGCTCATTCACTTTTAAGTCCTCTTTGTTCGACACTAAATCCACCGGCCGTTAGTTTCATAGTTTGCCTTCCACAAAAGGAAGCCTCTGCAATACACCCCCTTTCATTCATGAGACTCGACTTGACTTAATAGCGGCTATTTGACACGGTGTCGACCTTATTTGTTTCCCTAAAATAACTTGAGACGAGCTGAAACGGGCTGCCTGTGTAATAGAAGGTCTCCCACGGCACCAAAACAACCGAGTGCTTTCGCAAATAGTGAGCATGATCGAAAGACTAAGTAAGGAATGAGAAATTGCGATTGACTTGAATCGTTGTGGCATGATACAAAACAGGCAATCTTCGTTGTTTTTGTTATTTTCAAATACGGCGAGTCGTTTTGCGCTTGAAATAAATCTTCCGAGTTAGAAGACTGGTAACGCACGGAATTTGCTTGCGCTGGTGCATGTTGGAATCTTGAGGCGTATTAGATTCGAATCCAATAGAGACTATTCTTGATACGGTCGTCATCAAAGAGAGAAGATCATCCTCCCTTCCGCGTTCGGAAAGCACGTAGCATAACGCTTGAACAAACCAAGATCCGTTGGTTGTATTGCGCCAGGAGTAGAAACCTATGTAAAATAAAAATACGTTTTAAGTTGTATCCAATGAGGCGCAAAAAATGTTCTGGTAATACCTGGAACTGTTGAGTAAGCAATAAGGAAATCAGCGTGAGTTGGAATTTTGTAAGCAACCGCGCTTGGCGAATCAGTTTCTGTGATTCTTGGCAGCATGGTTGTACCAGCATCCAACCTGTCCCCCTGACATGCCTGAATTCTAAAGTAAGTTTTTGTTTTCAAAAACTAAATGAACATCAAAGCTTACTTGAATGAAAAACAGTTTGGGTTTTCCAGCCAGTGTAGGACACTGGTCGGATGTAAAGTGGGACCACAATTTTTCAGGTTTGTATTGTTGGTCTTTTGCATACAATATGCCATCATCTCCATGAGACATCAATGCAACAAGGACACAGTCATTGTCTGAATGATCCTCACTAGCCACTGGGAAATGAAAGGTCAATGAAAAGATGATGAAATTTCTATAATATGCTGAAATATTTACATTTCATGATTTCAGTATTGAGTTCATTGAATGTCAGATCATTGAAATATGTGACATCAAAGTCTAATTCCCTTAGTCTCATGTACAAGTTATCTCGGTCTTTTGCTGTTCCAGCACGGGGCTTTAGATCAAGATTGGGATTGAAGTTTTCATGATTGAAGATGCAGGCTTTTCCTCTTTTAATGTGATTCATGTTGTATGCTTCCGAGTCCCGATCAACAGGAAGGAATGCAAAGCTGGGAAGGTCAGTATTGGAGCCAGGTCTAAAAAAAGGAGTTTTTTACCAATATCATGAAATTTTGCTGTTTATTACTGTCTTTTACTTACTGTTTGAATTTGACATCTGTTTCATCATGATTATTCCCATTGGACCCCAAATCATTCTTAGCATCCACCTCTTCCATTTCTTACTTGTTGAGGATAACTAAAAAGTAAAACAAGCTGATTAGTCAACAACACCAATGACTCATCTAGTTCAATGACCATAAATGCAGAGAAGAACAAAAAGTCAATAAGTTAAGCAAGTTTTCTACAAGAACTTTACACAAAATTGTTATGACAGTTTGAAAATTCAAAGAAGTAAAGAAAGTAATATCTTTTAATTAACTACAAACAAAGTTTTTTCAATTTAAAATATTTCAAAATTCACCTAAACTCTTTTGACAGTTAAGGTCTCGTACTAAACTTGCTGTTTACTTGAAGACAATGAGATGAAGACGAAAAACAGGCCTTTTTCCTTACAATTTCGAATCTCGTTCCTTTATCGACCACTAGGTGGCTCTGTCGCTAGATGTCGCTCGTTATTAGTCTGCTATTTGTAGTCTGCTGGTCTGCAAAACAGTCTGTAAAACTTCAAAACTACTTCAAAAGGTTTGATCTTTTGATTTCTTGTATGAATTTATCTTGTTATATTTATTCATGTGGTGATATCTAGTTTATCTAATGGGATAAGTTAAGTAGATTAATGTGGACTAACCTGGAGGATTTATAAGCCACTACATGCCATCAGTGTGGAATCCCTTTTTTTAAACCTATCGAACTCGTAAAGTTGGCTCTTTTTGGTTGGATCTTTTGTACCGTAACAAAAGATCTGAAAAAGAGAACGCGTAAATTCACGTATGTCAATCATTATACGATCCTTTTATGATAATTTTTTTCTCTGCGTACTTCTCCATTCATAGTGTCATCAACTGATGAATCACTCTAGTTATAGGCCTAGTAGAAGTTCAAGATTGTAAAGCAGCAACATAACTTGAATCAAATATGCTTGCCATTAAGCTAATGTTAGACAGTTGAGACTTCACTGGGAATGGGAATAACAGGAGCATTGTTTATAACAGAGGGTGATTCCATACAAAAGTCTGTAGTAATTCATAACAGAAAATAATGCTGGTCTGAATAAAGATCAGTAGTAATAACTTCTTTCGAGTTCAAATGGTCTAGGGATGCCCGTTGATATTTAAAGGTTTGTCGAAACACGATATTTCTTTTCACATAAAAGATTCGATCGAATTTTACTGAATCAAAAGAAACGAATGGGATGCAAATGGGCTAGTGAAAAAGCAACCCATCAAAGAGGGCTTCAAGACTGCAGTGGTCGAGCACGGATTGAAAAAAAGCAATTCAAATGATGAAATCTTGTTAAAATGCCAAAACCACCCAATCTGGCTACGCCAAAGCCAGTTTCCACGTACCCGAAAAACTGGATGTACTAATATAGAGGAAAACAAAGAACTACTCCAATAACTAGAAACCGCCATTGCTGCTTCTCAAAGCCCAAAGCTCATTACATTAATGCTTAAGAAGTTAGCTGAGCTTATGGAAACGGTTTAAACGGAGGTTTAAACTTCTTTGGAATAACCCTGAGCCCAAATATCAAGACTTGCTATTAATTCCCAAGATCATTGAATATGTATCCTTGCCCTGAACCTCAGTTTAGCTTTTTAGCTTATAGCTCCACGCTACTCTGCCGAATGTCTACATGTGGTGGCAAGTAGGCTAGTCATGGTAAGAAGTAGTTGCATTATCTAGATTTTATGTTTTGAGGCAACCTACTATCAGCCTACCACAAGGACTTCCTTTGTTGATGCCATGACGAGTGTTTTCGGGTGAACGTTGCTATAGGTTTTCGAGTGAAGACTCGTTCGTAGTGAACATCAACCATTGGTTGTATGGCGTGGCAGCCAGTGGTGTTTTTTAAGTTGTTGACGGAAAGTGGGAGAAGGAGAAATAAGAAAAAATTTCGGTTTGTTTGATTAATTTATTTCAAAACTTTATTACTATTATAGATGACCCAGTTTACGTACCGATGACAGGGGACGTATCACAATGGAATTCAAGCAACAATGACGGTTATTTCCGTAACGGACTGAAAGTAAGTTTTCACAATAACTGCTGAATTTGGCTCAAACACCCTTTCAGTGAAACAATTATCCATGGCGACTCAGTTCGTGCGTCTGTCCGTAAAACTATATTTTTCCAAAATTCGTACGAGTTTTGAACCTCCGCGCGTCTATTGCGTAATAATTTGACGCATCGCACGGCTAAACTGAGATGTTGAAAGTGGAATGAGTTATTTGAAAGCCAATAAAAAACTGTCGCAGAATTCTTGTTAGTTGTGGGTAGATTGTTTCAACAGGTTAAAATTTACATGATGCGGGAAGAAAATCAATAATTAACCTTCGCAAACTAGCTTTTTGAACATTCTGGGCTACCAAGTTCTCGGAAATCTTCCAAGAGGATTTGAGTTTTTCTGTCTTGCTTGAACGTCAATATACCAAATAGAATAATAAGCAAGCTGAGCAAAGCGCACAAACAAGACGAATTGAATCATTTTTAAAACGTGCACGAACCTTCCTTCCCGATTCTTTGCCTGTTCAGGACGAAGATCTTTAATTAAACGTGCTTTACGACGCTCTCACGACGAACGCAAGTGCAACTTAAGATCCAACTCTTTAACTTACACAGTTTAAAATTTTCAGCCGAAATTAAAATGGCGTTAATTGTATGGTATTTCTTACGTGTCATAATTGCAAAAGAAAAACAATCTAGAATGTTTGAATCGATTCATTTTATTAATTATTCATTTAGACCTTGACATACATCCTTTAGATAACGGAAACACACAACTGACACAGCATATTAAAATTTTTCTTCGTTTTTCAAAATTTTCTTGTAGTCTTATCTTCTTTCTTTCTCATCAATTGATCGAAGACTGGAAACCTGGAATTTTTTTGAACTTTTTCGGCGCTACTCGAGTCGATCACGCTCCTGTATACTCACTAGATTCCTGGTGAATTAGACTTGCCTACCACGACTGGTCAAGGAATACCGAAATATAGGGGCCATTGTAAATCTAGGTAGATTTATCCGATGAATTCTTGTTTGATATTTATGCAGAAGATCTTAATTACTCCGGGACACGACAGAATTGCTATGGTTGAACTCTTCACAGTTCAACCATATCCTCTTGACAATCAACCGTATAGATCCAGTTCTTCTCTTTTTGTCAGTTGAACCCCGCCCGCTCTCTCTTCTTGTTCAACTGACCATCGGAAATTGTTAAAATATCACTGTTTTATCGGTTTAGAATAAAAATATAGCAGGACAAAGCGCAGCAATAACATTCAGAGGAGCTACTGCATCCACGGCAGCATTTCAGGATGGATTTCATTTTGGATCCTCACTTCCATAATAAAACATCTAGTAAATGCGTCTGAAGCTTTCTTTCTTATTATAAATCCACGCGCGATCATTGTATATCCAGGTAGTTTTCCGATGATTTTTTGTGTGATGTGCATGTAGAAGATCCTTAACTCCGGGACACGACAGAATTATTAGGGTTGAACCCCTCACAGATACAACCATAATCTCTTGACAATCAACCACAGTTAAGCTCTTGTCTTTTGGTAAGTTGAACCCGCCCTCCCTCCCTGTTTGTTCAACTAACCATATATTCGGAACTTGTTTTTTTTTTTGCATCACCTGGTCTCTCGTTTCTCTTGGAATAACCAGAGTATATCGTACCAATAACGTTCAGAAGAGCTATTAAATCCACAACATTTCAGGATAGGTTTCATTTTGGATCCTCACTTCCAAAAGATCTGGTAAAAGTGAAAGATCTAGAAGCTTCTATACTGGTTTTTAATCCATGACGCGACCATTGTATATCCAGGTAGATTTCCGATGATTTTATGCATATAGAAGATCTTAACTCCGGGACACGACAGAATTATCATGATTGAACCCCTCACAGATACAACCATAACTTCTTGACAATCAACCGCAGTTTAATTCTTCTTTCTTGTCAGTTGAACGCGCTTCTCTCCTTGTTCGTTCAACTGACGATCGAAAGTTGTTTCGCAATCCTCCTTCCATGGTTTGCTTATCCAGTGAAAAATCGCATTGCCGAAAGTCTTTTTAAATTGGAATTTTGAAAAAGGCTATTGTTTACTTGGCTTGGCAATTCTTCTTTACTGAGTTCTTGTTCTTTTGGAGGTTGGTTTGAAGGCCTCTTTGTACCTCAGAAATTTTATTGTTTTCTTTTTTCGAAGCTGCATTTTTCACCTTTTGTTCCAGTTTTTCTTTTTCAATTGCTAGCATTTTTGCAGCTTTTTTCCTCTCTTGAATTTCATTATATGTGTTTTCCATCAGACGCAGTTCTTCTTCAAGCGTCATGAACACATTAGATTGGGGTCTTGGGTTTTCAACTTTGAGGGTAGTATCAACCCTAGGATTTGCGGCAGCATCGATTGTTTCTTTGACAAGGGGTTCGTCTTCGAGAACGGTATCGGATTTAATTCCTAAGCTCTTAACCATTTTGAGGGGTTGGTCAGGATCTTTAGGTTTGTCTTCGGCATGGTTGTTATTTTTCATTTCTATACCGCGCTTCCTCTGTTTCCGTTCTAACCGTTTTTGCTCTTTTCTGGAATTCATGTTTTTCTCCTTTTGTTCCAGTTTTTCCTTTTCAATTGCTAGCATTTTTGCAGCTTTTTTCTTTTCTTGAATTTCATTATATGTGTTTTCCATCAGACGCAGTTCTTCTTCAAGCGTCATGAACACATAAGATTGGGGTCTTGGGTTTTCAACTTTGAGGGTAGTATCAACCCTAGGATTTGCGGCAGCATCGAGTGTTTCTTCGACAAGGGGTTCGTCTTCGAGAACGGTATCGGATTTAATCCCTAAGCCTTTAACCATTTTGAGGGGTTGGTCAAGATCTTTAGGTATGTCTTCGACATGGTTGTTAATCCCCATTTTTAAACCATGCTTCCTCTGTTTCCGTTCTAACCGTTTCTGCTCTTTTCTGGAATCCAGGTTTTTCTCCTTTTGTTCCAGTGTTTCCTTTTCAATTGATAGCATTTTTGCAGCTTTTTTCTTTTCCTGAACATCATTAGATGTGTTTTCCATCAAACGCAGTTCTTCTTCAAGCGTAATGAACAAATGAGATTGGGGTCTCGGGGTTTCAACTTCGAGGGTAGTATCAACCCTAGGATTTGCGGCAGCATCGATTGTTTCTTTGACAAGGGGTTCGTCTTCGAGAACGGTATCGGATTTAATTCCTAAGCTCTTAACCATTTTGAGGGGTTGGTCAGGATCTTTAGGTTTGTCTTCGGCATGATTGTTATTTTTCATTTCTATACCGCGCTTCCTCTGTTTCCGTTTTACCCGTTTCTGCTCTTTTCTGGAATCCAGGTTTTTCTCCTTTAGTTCCAGTTTTTCCTTTTCAATTGCTAGCATTTTTGCAGCTTTTTTCTTTTCCTGAACATCATTATATGTGTTTTCCATCAAACGCAGTTCTTCTTCAAGCGTAATGAACAAATGAGATTGGGGTCTCGGGGTTTCAACTTCGAGGGTAGTATCAACCCTAGGAGCGGCAGCATCGATCTTTGACAAGGGGTTTCTTCGAGAACGATCGGATTTAATTCCTTTAACCATTTTGAGGGGTTGGTCAGGATCTTTAGGTTTGTCTTCGGCATGATTGTTATTTTTCATTTCTATACCGCACTTCCTCTGTTTCCGTTCTAACCGTTTTTGCTCTTTTCTGGAATTCATGTTTTTCTCCTTTTGTTCCAGGTTTTCCTTTTCAATTGCTAGCATGTTTGCAGCTTTTTTCTTTTCTTGAATTTCATTATATGTGTTTTCCATCAGACGCAGTTCTTCTTCAAGCGTCATGAACACATGAGATTTGGGTCTCGGGGTTTCAACTTCGAGGGTAGTATCAACCCTAGGATTTGCGGCAGCATCGAGTGTTTCTTTGACAAGGGGTTCGTGTTCGAGAACGGTATCGGGTTCAATCCCTAAGCCTTTAACCATTTTGAGGGGTTGGTCAAGATCTTTAGGTTTGTCTTCGACATGGTTGTTAATCCCCATTTTTAACTCGAAATCGATAACGGGATTAACTATAATCCCTAAGTCTTCATCACGGTTTTTGATATCCCTTTGAAATTTATGCTTCCTCTCTTTGCGAACCAACCGGTTTGGCTGTTGTGGGTTTGTTGCATGTTCTTCTTTAATTTGTGAGAATTTTGGAACATAATTAGGTTCGTGAATAATGTGAAAGGTTTCTCCCATTAAAAGAAGTTCGTCACGAAGACTCACGCATCCATAATATTTTGGTTCTCTAGCAGATGTAGCTCCGGCGTTGGTATCGAGAAGATCTACCTTGGCAACCAGGTTGTCTTTGACAATTTGGCCAACATCATCGGCCAGGTGGTCAACAACTTTGTCATCTTCGACAACCTGGTCTGTGTCGACGGCCAGGTCCTCGTCAACAATGTGGTCAACATCGAAGTGAAAACTTGGCAAAACGATGGCAGGAACTTGGACAGGAACCTTGTCAGTGTCGACGGCCAGGTCCTCGTCAACATGAATTTGATCAATATCGAAGTCTAAACTTGGCGAAACGATAGGAGAAACTTGGACTGCGTTCGGGACCGTATTGTAGGAGGTAACAACTGAGGGTACAGCATCTACGACGTCAACGGTAGGAGCTTCGATATCAGACACGATTGAAGAAGAATCTTTTCCTTTCTTTGTCTTCCGTTTCATCCACCAGTATGCAGCACCAGCACCAGCGAAAACAATAGCTGCGGCTGCGAACCCATAGTAATTAATTTTGTTGGACATTTTCTCTAGGAACACTAGTAGTTTGTTTAAACTTTTTTGTTCTAATTATTTTTCACGGCAAAAACTTTTAATTCGTCTGTACGATAGCCCCTTTATGTTCTTTCGGTAGCCCTGTGGGGCCAATCGCAAGAGTTCATTCCATGCTCATTATCTTTATTTTGCCATAAATTTCAGTTGAATGTTATTTTTTACGATGATCAACTTATCTTTATGCATTTTACAATCTAGTTCAACAGTTATAAAATGAAAATTTTATAACAAGTTAAGTCATTTGTGAATAATTAGCAGCTGGTTTCTTTGACTGTCTCCGAAGTTCGACAACAACATTGAACGAGAAGCCCTTTGAATATACGGACGATATATCGATATACACAGATGATATATCGATCGATATATACGGACCATATTCGATATATACACAATATTCGATATATACACAGGAGCGCGTCAAACTTAAAGTAATATTGCCGTGGATAAGTTCAAATATTTATAATTTTTATAAAATTTTCAAGTTTTCATTTAATTGTGTCCAGCAGGTTTTATAGTAATTATTCGTTCTTTTTGTAATAACGTAAATGTATTACATTTGTCTCAGAGGTGTTTTCCAATCGAGGTTTCGATTTGGAGTTCAGTGTCCTTGAAGTCTATTACGTCTCATGTTGATTCTTGAATGAAAGAATTCTTGATTCTCGGGGCTTTAAAAATTATGTTCATTGTTAAATCAACAACCTCTATCCCAGACTCACTATTTGGAACGAGATATCTGAGGGTCTTTTTAACCATGTCCATTTCTGACATCACAGTAACCCAAACCCATCGACACAATTCCTCTAAACTTCGATTAGGTACTCTTTTCTAGAGTTATCAAATTTACTGTGATATTTGTTGTTCCTATTTATAGCTATAATGCTTTCATTAAAATGGAAAGAGTTTTATGAAATTCTAACTGCCTCACCGCCTACCTCTTCTGGGTTTATTCCAGTTTATTCTGAGTAATATTAGTTTTCTCATTAGGCACTACAGGCCACTGTGTTGTTTCATGGAAAGTTGCCTTACAATTCTTGAGATTAATTTTTAGTTATATTGGAATCCTTGAATTAAGGTTGGCTTATTTGTGTATTTCAGACATTTCAGAAAAATGGAAATTAAATTGTGATTGTATGGTTTCTGATGATGGGTGTTAGCACTGTAAGCTATTTCTGGTAAACACACAAATCAAACTTGTATCGCCTGTGCAAAGGATTGTGTGGTGATGTACTGTGACACCACACCAGGTTTCTTGCCATCTGTTTGTATGAACAAAAAATATAGAAAAATGTAAAGGAAAAAGTTTGGATCACTTTCAATGCGACTAGCTGGGAAAATGAAATAGAATAAACTTGTCAAAAATTTTCCTGAATTTGTTATAAAACATCTTTTCCACTATACTCTGAACAATCAAGGGTCTCTCACGAAATTGTAAAAATTAAAATCCAAAATTGATGTTATCAGTGATTTTTTTTCTTTCTTCTTCTAATATAAATATATGTATTCATTGAACAGACATATTATTAGTAGCCGTATGGTAAAGCGCCGATATGTGACGCTCGAAGTCGGAGGTTCGAATCCTCATGTAGCTGTCATGCGTTTTGCATGTTGTTGCCCGTTTCATTTTCATTATCCATACATTTCTTCTCCTGTTGTAGTATTCGTTTCGAGTAGCGAGTACAATTGGTAGTAATAGCCGAAGTGTTATAGCGTCGAGCTGAAATGCTCGAAGTCGGAGGTTCGAATCCTCGTGTAGCGACATGTAGTTGGTCAACGGAGATTCCTGTACGAATCCCCCCCTGCACCTAATACTCAGGGGTAAAGCGCAAGTACGACAGGCCCGGGGATAATCCGGGCCTCTCTGGGCGAGAGCCGAACCGGTTTGCAGAAATTTTCCAGCGCGTTTATTTATTTAAGTATCTTAGGTTTGGTATTATATAGTATGGTGGTTGGTATTGGTTTGCTTTATTTATTGTTCATAAAAACCAATACTACCAAACCTAAGATACTTAAATAAATAAACGCGCTGGAGAATTTCTGCAAACCGGTTCGGCTCTCGCCCAGAGAGGCCCGGATTATCCCCGGGCCTGTCGTACTTGCGCTTTACCCCTGAGTATTAGGTGCAGGGGGGGATTCGTACGGGAATCTCCATTGACCAACTACATGTCGCTTACGAGGATTCGAACCTCCGACTTCATGCATTTCAGCTCGACGCTTTACCAGTTCGGCTATTGCTGCCTATTATAAATGCTACTCGAAACGAATACAACAACGGGGGAAGAAATATATGGATAATGAAAATGAAACGGGGAACAACAAATGCATGTCACCTTCACGAGGATTCGAACCTCCGACTTCGAGCATCACAGCTCGACGCTTTACCACTTCGTCTACCATTGACATTTACAATTGTTACTGGGAACATATAAATACAACATGGGGTACTTCTTTCATTCTGCATATATATTCATTCTATATTTCCCAGTTAACGGTAGCCATGTGGCAAAGCGTCGAGTTGAGACGCTACAGGTCAGAGGTTCGAATCCTCATGAAATGACTCGTAAATAAACCCAAATTCTGAAACTTCAAAATAAACGCAACTCCAAAAAATTAAATGGAAATATGAAAATAATAGCAACTTAACCGTGATAATGGTAGAGATGTGACGCCAATGGTCGGGGATTCGAAACCTCATGTGACGACTTTGAACTATGTAATTGGACAAACTACAATGCAAAGTAGAGTACAATGACGGTCGCTTAAATCTCGGCTTTGAAATGTTAGTGTCAAAATAAATACCAAATAAAATAATACTAAAAACAATAAATCCAATATTTTTCATATTTTTATTATAAATAAAAAAGCGCAATTATACAAAGTATGTTTCAAATGATTTTATGAACGATCAGAGTAGATAAATATCTCTAGAAGAGATAATATCATTTTTCATCATTTCGTTCGTTGCCTCTCGTCGCTCGGACGGACCGTTCCGCCCAACGAGAGACGTGGCTCCCCGGGAAAGAACCGGAGGAGCCGGAAAGAGAGAAGAGTGACGGTTCGGGCCAGTTCTTAGGGGATGCGATTGAACCTAGTCGGGCGCTTGGCTGTATTCACCCTTTCGAGACAGAGCCCATCCCTACCACCAGCCGGTCTCCCATTTGCGGGAACCTTACTCTAGCAGTTGCAAGTATTTCGACTGATGCAATTATGGCAATCAGCCGCCGTACAAGTATACTGCACACATGCACACACAAGTGGCAAAGGCGAGAGTAAAAATCAGCAAGGCAAATCAGAGTACAAAATCTTTTTTCATCATTTATTCAGCTCGGCACTGCCCGTACCGTCCCCACGTGCTAACAGGAAAGCCGGAAAGAGAGAAGAGGCCATGGTTTGCGCCAGTTCTTAAGGGATACGATTGAGCCTAGTCGGGCGCTTGGCTGTATTCATCCTTTTGGTAAAGAGCCCATCCCTAACAACCGCTGATTAGCCCGGCGTGGATGGCTTTTAGCAGTTGCGGTGATGCGACCATTCCGACTGAGGCAGTGGTGGCAAACAGTCACCGTACGAGTATACAGCATGAATAAGCAGGAACGATGACTCCGTGTATCAGCTTGGCATCAGTAATTACCTGAAAAAGTAAAAGAAAGAAAAATTAGTCCGAATGAACTTACATTATACAATCTAGCAACTACATACCTACATGAGTGTAAAGGCAATGATAATAAATTTCCATTGGATAAGCTCGGCATCGTCACAGGCACTATCAATCGATTGGAGGATGAGATTTTTTTTTCAAAAAGGCCAATCAACCTTCCGAGTCCTCTATGATTGCGAACGCTCAACAACAAATAAAATGATATCTGTTTCGGAAAGAATATTTTGATCAGTTTGCGACACCTGAAACATTAAAGTTAAAAACCAGGATATTCATAAGTTTATCAGATTTGAAAAATAATCGATTAGAAAAATTTGTAACCTTTTACATATTGTAGTGTCGCTGACAATTTTCCTATTGCACACCAAGGGATCCTATGGCAATGACAGCCAGTTCCATTGAAATATGATTTTCAATGAAAATGATGATATTCAAAGAACTAATTTGACAGCTGACAAATAAAAGAGACACATTAGGCTTGGAACAATACATACAAAGAATTAATTCTCGTTTTACCGTATTAGCCCAATTGTGTGTCTACATTTTTTAAAGAGACATGCATCACAGCTGGACTAAGAATGACTGATGTGATGACTAAGACAAGATAGGCCAACTGGCAAGCCAGCTTGAGCTACTTCAAAAAATGGAAAATTGAAATTATTAGGAAAGCAAGCTTGCATCACCACGAAAATAAATGCAATATGCCCTACCTGGCAATCCTATTTAAGAATAGGAAATATATAATGGATGAAATCAGTGACATCCTTAACTGCAGGATGTTTCTCACAGACAAACAGCCTGTAAAAATTGACATCAGATTAAAGTAACTGTTCCTTAGTGGGCCTATTGACTGAACAAGTACATCAGCCTAGAGCTTTGAAATCTACTATGGAACCAATTTTCATTGAAAAAATGATTCTTCAGACCCAGCCAAACACAAGAAAGATTTTATAACCAATTTGCTGGTTTTTGAACTTTAAACACAAAATGATTTATTAAGCTGAAACTCAAACTTAAACACATATTTTACACGCTTTCTAGTTTACATTCTAGTTAACATACGGCGAATTAAAGCTTCGTTTTCAACTACACGAGATCCAAAGAGTCAAATAATGTCTACTCATTAAAATAGATGCAAATATTCTTAAAACTCCTTGATAAAAAAAGCTACTAAAACCCTTGCCAAATCAGCTAACCTATCTAAAGTTGCAAAAGACTATGAACTATGAATTAAAATAGTTACACGTTATATACGACATCACTCAACATCCGTACCGTACGTCAACGTGCAAACTACTTGATTGAGAGTAACAATACGCTGTTGCACGATTTAAAATTAGTTACCTGTCATCGAAAATGAGTAAATGACAGGCCACACGACACGATGTCCCGGACACAGGAACAAGCTACCTGTTTGCAGATTCCCGCTTGTCAGAAGTAGAAGTTTATGCTTCTATTTTCTACGTATTACCGTTCTTCGTTTCTTTCGGATTTAATGACAAATTTTAATGGCTCCCGCCCGCAGCTACTGGTTTGAGCGCCATATAGCGGCAAGAAAAAGAAAAACCTCGTCGTTTTACAAAAAAAAGTCATGGAGTCCCTCCGGGAAACTGCGACACAAATCATCTTTTGAATGAGCTATCTGGTGTGTTTACGTAACATGACTGGTTGAAAGAAAATCTTCATTCACAGATCTGAGGCCCTTGAAATACAAGCAAAGAATGAAAGAGAGATAAGAGTAGTTGAAAAGGAGGGACTCGCTCACTTCACTGTAGTAGCGGAAGAATGCGACAGTGGCTTTCACTTGGACTTTGATCACACAGCACAATCAGCAGTATGTTTTGAGTTTAATATAAAAACATCGATCCATCACGCTGGCATTTTGAAGGTTCAAGTAATATACAAAACATGTCCACAATACTATACTGCTATATAATTTAAGAGATAATATTACAAACGTATACCATATTTATTATTGATAGTGGTATCTGCATTCTATAAACGGGGGAGTCGCATTGATCAAACAAAACGTCGCAAACTCGCAAACAGCGCCCGCTCGTAGTATAAATACCATGATGACAGTGGGGACAATAAAAGTATCTGTAAAAAAAAGGAGACAGTCTCGCAAAATTCCCATCGTCATTCAGTTTCCAAGCGAATTTGGTGGATTTCCATTGTAGTTTAAACGTAAAGACGCATGAAAATAAAGAAAAAGTATTCGTGGAATACAGAATAGAGAAAATAAAGTGTCACGACTTGCTGATGGAGTCCCCTTACATATCGATCCGTCATCTTTTTGAGTTTAGAAGTTAAGAGCCGAGTGCCGCAAAGTCCGGTACGACACATCTTTGTCGCGGGGACGATATCATCAAGCGCGCTGCATGCTGGGCGCATCCATGCCGGGCCATTATCATCGAACAGTGGAGCGTAAATCATAATAGAGGCAGGAATGGACATGTACGATAATAAACAAGGTTAAACATACGACTAAAAGATCAAAGTGTGGGATAGACCGTTGGCCATCCTTGCTGTCTTTTAGCCGAATCGTCGTCGGACTTTCGGGGTCTTAACGATCGCAGTTCTGTCGGTTCCGTCGGTTCCGTCGGTTCTTCTATACAACACAAGGAGGATCAGCCATGGATGGGGGGCCACATTGCTGCCTGACATCCGGCGCATTCCATTATTCGCAGGGAAAGCCAGCTCAAATAAATAATGACCGCCATCTAAATAATAATGAACAAGGGCGCGCACGGAGTTGCGGATTCGTCTATTTATAAGACAACATTGGCGAACAGCAAATTTCACCCTCAAGATTACCGTAGACATAAACTTGGCGCTGTTAAAATAAACCCGACACGCGCTGACGGCGGACTTTTAATGAGACGTCAACGGAATAATGATCTGCGATAATGCTCGATTTCTTTTATTCCGGTGCGTCAAGTCCCCATGAGCGCTAAGTCGCCATGATGAGAGCTTGCTGCTGGTGTTATGTGGGTTAATTGAATGCGGGAGAAGGCACGGACGATGGCAGCATCAGATATATAGAGTCGGAGAGAGAAGCGCTATCAATAACATCCGCTACGATGTTCAATTACTCGCCGGAATGCAATACGCGCGCAGCGGGTAATGAAATAGAGTCCGCGATACATACCGAAAGAGCACAGACGCGGCCACGCAGGCCGGCAGATGGCTAGAATAGTTTCATAAGCCACTAGTACTAGAGTCTTTGCTGGTTTTCTTTTGTGCGTGCGTCACCCCTACTTCTGCAACTTCTTATTATTTCGAGACGGACAAGGATATTTATTCTTCTTCTTTATTTAGTCTTCAACCAGTAATTTATGGAGATAAGAAAGAGAATTCACTGCTTTCATTCCTGAAAAAGATCAACACAAAAAAAGCATCAATAAGGCAAGACGACTCGTCATGAAAATCTGATCACTGCAGCAGTCGCGGCGGAAGCGAAAGACCTCGTCGGTGGTGGATCGATCAGTCTGCTGGGAGATGGTAAGAAGAAAAAGAAAGAAAAAAAAGAAAAGAGTGAATATTGGAAAAGAAGGAGGACAGAGATAAAGAAAGAAAGATAGAAACAAAAAAAAGAAGAAGAAGAAGAAAAAGAGAGATCTACTAGAGGTATAAACGCGGATTCCGCACGCGAGAGAGATGGAGAGATGACGCAGCCGGCGCTCCGAGAAGATCCGCCAGCACAGCAGCAGCGCGACATATATTCCGAACCAGCGAACGCGGCCGGGCTGCCACAGCCGGGCTACCAATAACAATAAAAGAAGATGGAGATATCAGTCCGTACCCGTGCGTTTCCATATCGATGTCTATCCATCGTCTAAGCATCTGCCAGCTGTCGACCGAAATCTTCCGGTCGGCTGCAGAAAAAATACATCCGTTGGAAAATTTTTCTTTTTTTCTTCTCGCTATAACTTAACGATACATCAAATGTAAAAAAAATAAAAATGCAAGACATTATTTTTCGGATATGTTTATCAAGCCGTATATTTTCATTTCTTTCAAAAAACTTTTTTTTTCTCTCTTTCGTTTCTTTTTTCGAATTCCATATTTTTTTTGTGAGGTTTTTTGTTCTTTTTTTTTTTGCATCAATAAAAACGTATATATAGACAGACGGGTGCACGCTGTTCACTGTGCACGAAATGCCAAAGCAGAGAGAAACATGTACAATACGACGACGTCGCCAGCCCTCGTCACGCGATCTACCAACGGAACTGTTAATAATCATCATCATAATATATGATATGTGTATACACACTGAATTTGGAGGATAGATGAAAAACATATAATAAAAAAGAAAAGAAAAGGAGGAGAATCGCGCGCCTTAAATATGATACAATAAGGAAAAATGAAACGGTATACGGACGCAGACACACTGGATGAGGACGCCGGACTCCGTTGATTCAACAACGGAGATGAGGGAGGGAAAGAAAATGACCGCGGTCAAGAAAACGTGGCATAACACGAGTCAACCGAAGAGATGCAATCTCGGTGGGTTTGTATGACATTTGACATGACGTTGAAATAACAAATAAAGCGTATCTTAGAACTTGTATCATATACAGTGTACACACACATGAAATTGTTTCTCTCTTATATTATCTTCTTCCTCCTCCTCCGCCCGACGACGACGACTAACCGCCACCCAAAAAAAATGTGTGTTGGCTCTCTCTCTCTCTCGCGTTTTTGGCACTATATAGCGCGCCTTGCGGATAATATAGACTAGGTAATACAACATCCGACAAAGATATCGATGCCGATCATTTATCATCATTTTCGTTCTTTGTGCGCCAAAAGTGTCTGGACGTCGGCTGCGGCGGCGGATGAAAGTTGCGAATGAAAAGGTTCGGCTGTCGGTGGGCTTAATGGATGCAGTTCATTTATACAACAACAGCAGCGGCAGCGGTGGGTGTGTGATGAAGTGCACGACGGGATCAACTGGACTAGGCCTCTCGGTCCGAGATGTCGCATGGCACTTCGGATAGAGAAGATTCTTCTTCATATATTTCTTGTCGACTTCGCCGGATTTTTTCTTTTTTTTTCTTTTTTGTTTGTTAGAAGATGAGAAGAGGAGATATAAGGAAAAACACAATATTTGTTGTCGTCTTCTTCTTTATGTTCAATGAACCGACGGCGTCGTCGTCGTCGTCGAGCTACTCGTCATTGTCGTCGTTGCCGGCTGGTTGAAAATGCGCTTGTCGCGCACCTTCATCTCCACTTTGGCCAGCGCGATCCATTCGTTTTCCAGGCTGTCGTACCAAGTCAATCCGAGCGCGTATTTGCCGTTGATGTTGACGTGCTGACAGTGCGAGTACCACCATCCGCCCTGGTAACTATCGGCGCAGTTTGTGTTGCTGAGATCCTGGTCGTTGTCGCGGGTGCTGAATTTCATCGACTGGTGGTACGAGGCCATGGCGTCCGAAGCGTTGCCCGTGTAGCCGTGGAATTGGACGGCGTAGCCGTCGTTCTCGTTGCCGACCAGGAAGCTGTCGTATTCCGCCCACCAGTACTGGCCGTAAATGTCCCACAGGTCCACGCGCAGCATCGTCGCGTTATCTTTCGTTAGACGGTGGAGGTTGTCGTTGCCGAGCCAGAATTCTCCGAGGACCGAGCCGAAACCTGCGTGACAGAAATGACGGACACGTTAGACACGACGTCCAAATGCCAAATGAGATTCTTATTCCCTCCTCATCTAGGGATAACATAACATTAAATGAATTGACTTTTTACCTGATTTGTAAGCGGCCCAGTTCCGGTTAAAGTCTTCCTTTCCGTCCGAGCGGCGCTGGATGAGCGTCCACCCGCCGCCGGAAGTCTCCTGGTCGCAGTAGACCTTGACGACCTCGGCCGATTCACGCGGCAGGATGAAATTCACGCCCGTTGAAGACACCTCGCGGCAATCTATCCGTAGATAATAAGGGCAAAGTTAAAGACCTAATCCAATTGAGACAAAGGAAATAAGAGTCTCGAAGACTTACCGTGGGGCAAATTGTGCGCTAGATTGTTGTATTCGTGTTCCAAATGAGACAGACTCTGTCTAAGCGATTCGATAGACTGAGCCGACTGGATGGATTGCTCCAGCTGGGCCAATCTCCAGTTCTGGACTTGCTGGCCGTGGCTTTGGTTCATCATGGCCAGCGTGTTGTTGGTCAGTTTGGCCAGCAAAAGGGCCGAGCGGATCTGGTCGGCTTGCACCTGCTCTTGCAACAGCGTCGTCGTCATCCGCAGCGATTTGACCATTTCGGATTGCTCGCTCTGGTCTTCGCGCAACGTATGGACGGTCGAAGTCAACTGGCCATCATTGTACTCGAGTTTGGAGACTTCGCGCTGGAGCTCGTTGATACTGTCGTCGTAGCGCTCTTCCAGTCGTTCCATCGCTTCAAAGAGTTGAAGCGTCGACGACTGGACTTGATCAACACCGGAAACCTTCAGCGTCAGCCTATCGACTCTCTCGGCCAGCTTCTTATTCTGGGCGCTGATTTCAGCGACGTCTTCCACGTTGTGGTGACTGCCGGAGCATCTCGGCTCGCTGTCCAGCCGTTTGAGAACAGCTTTCAATTCCATCTCCATTTTGTGCACGTTGGATTCGGCGGTCGTCCTCATTTGGCTGAGAAGGACCATCTGCCGCTGCAAGTCGTGCTGTTCGCCGGCCAACGTCTTGACCATCTTCCTCAAAGTGTGCACTTCGTGTTTCAACTCGCTGCGGTGGTGGCGGACGCGATGGTGCGGCAGAGCAGTCACTTCGTTAGCGTCCTCATCAACTTCTTCTTCATCATCGATGACGGATCGGGTCCTTCTCCTTTGGTTCTTCTTGGTCTTGAGCATGTTGACGACGGGCTCTTCGTGCTCGAGCATCTTGTGCGACAACTGGATCTCGAGTCGTAGATCGGCCATCTGAAAACGTACAAAGATGATTCGTTAGAAATTGAGTTGGTTCTCTGAGAGGAAGTTTGTGGGTTTGTTTAATTTCTCAGCGCCGTAATCGGGCGTGCTCGGCTCTCCACATTGATCCCACGTCGCTAATACAGTAGTTTTCGGTTGTAAATAAATAAAACATCAACTACAAAAGAGGGAGCGAAGAAAAGCAACAACGACGATAAGCCCCGGGTGTATAAACGAGGTGGAATTCCGTCTGGTAGGGGGAGAGCTAGCATCGGCGGAGAAATGAAAAGAGACGGGCCAGAAGAGGAGCTCTTCTCTGGTAGAGGGGCAACTGGATCTTTGTATAATACAGCGATGCCTCGAACCCTACAAGACGTCGCAAAGTATTATCCCACGCTCGTCATCTTTCCGTCTCAACTAGGAGCAGCTGGAACGTTTCTTTCTTTTTTTATTTATTTACTAGATTTCAATAGTTTGCGCGGCAGCGGCTCCATATCGCATCAGAGCGCGTGTGCGAGAGAGAGGGGAGGAAATCAAATAACATCGGAGACCGCACAGCTGAGGACGGCGACGACGCTAGCATGTTTCGGTGATTCCCGCTTCCTTATTTTATAGATGGACTCGTAAAAACAAAAAAGGCCAGCTCGCGAGGAAGAAACGCTATTCTTTTACGCGCGGCAATTTCAAACGCCACCGTTTTTTGGGCTGGCGATGGCTTTGCGGTTGAAGTGGGGGAGAGAGAGAAGAACAACACACGAGCGATAGACAAAAGTTTGGTGCTAGGGACATCATATAGACGTAAAAATAAAATTTTAGGAAAAAAAAAAATAGAAGGGCCGGATGTTGTAAGAGCGGCGACGACGGCAGCAGCGGTCTGGGGCGCGCGATGGGGTAATCAAGTGGCCGGGCCTCCATCGGAGCGTTATATCCTAACCCCTTGTTCTGTATGTATACATCATCATATAATGACTCTGGATGGCTCAGAGTTATATGGATTAGGGACTGCTGGCGCTGGATGGAAGGCGGACACGAAAGGCCAGGGATGATAAATCAACAGAGAGAAACCGCGAAGAAAAATCAACATCATCATCTGAAATGCCTTCGAAAGGGGATTGCAACAATCGACGGGCGGAGTCCAAGACGATTGGCTGCCTCTCCTACCGCTCCCGCATTGATTGAAAAGGCCGGCCCGGGAGTGAAAGATCGTGACTCTTTTGGCTGAACGGTTTCCATCCATCTAGCTACTACGCAGTACTACTACGGTCTTTTGAAGCCTAAAGAACGAGCCGCGTCACAAAAACAACAATTCGGCGCTTTTTGCCTCTCAATCACGAACCTCGCCATTCATTAGACGAGCACAAAGATGGACGGAATAATACGATTCGCGGTCTAGCCAGAAGGAATTGGAATAATCGCAGGGTCGGATCGTTTTCTTCTTCATCGCAAACTGCGGGCCTCTCTCTTTCTTTTGTATCCGAAAAGAACTTTTTTCAAACGAATTCAAGTTCGTTGGTAAAACGGCTGGCGGCATAAGGCAGAAGCAGCAGGAGGAGCCGGGACTCAAAAGCCAACATATGGCAAACTCGACGGAAGCAGCAGAAGTTTTCTCGGCCCCGCCGTTCCCACTTGTGTCTCCCCCTGACCTGTGTTCTATCTATGAATCAAAAGAGTTCTCGGGGGTCGCCCGTTTCTCTCTCTCCTGTTTGTTTTATATCCCAGCGGTTAGCGCGCTGAAGAGAAGGCACGACGATGACGACCCCGACGTTTTCGCGGATCGATCGAAAGCGTGCCAAAGAAGATCAAAAGGAGAAACACGCGCTAGAATAAGGAGGAGTTTTTCTTCTTCTTCAAGAAAAAAGAATATCGGCGATATTATGTTTTGTTGTGGAATCGCGACGCGCTGCGTGTGCGCGCGCGTCGCTGCCGGCTGCTAATCTCCTTTCATCTATTTACCGCGTTCCGCTCCATCGATTTCTTCGTGAGGAAGACGAAAAAGAAGAAGAAGAAGGGAGAAAAGGAGAAGAAAAAGACCCTGTTGATTGGATATACGCTGTAAAACCCCCCGGATCGGCAATGAGACCAGCAACTAGCCGATATAGACGAGCGTATCCAGTGGGCGACATTGTTCGCTTAAACTCGCTGTAAGAAGCCGAGACGACCAATCGATAAACTAATCGAATAATGAAGGAGAAAAGCCGGAATCTCCCATATATATATGCTTTCGTTTTGGCGCGTCCCCATTTCCGTAGATTTCTTCGAATGAAAAAACAAAACGGCGATGACGGGGAAACGAAATTTTTCCAACCGTTTCCGTCGTTCCGCATCCCCAGAAGGATTTTCCAATCAGCGCAATCCTGCGAAATTGAGTCTTTGAGCGTTTGTTGCGTGGGAACGGCGCCCCATCGCCGATAGCTAAAAGACAAAAGACTCGGAGCTCGGAAATGAGGGGAAGATAGCGACAAAAAAAGATGCTAGAGAGCAGACGGAGGGGAAACGGGCGATAGATCCATCCATCCATCCGCTCAGAGTTCTAGGTGGAATGAGATTTCTGCGCTTCCAGCGCCGAGCATCACGCGCTGGCACAAAGACAATGAGAATTCTATTAGCCCGATATACGTTTATACCGCGTTACCATTATGATCGTTTCATCCCCAGCTGTTTGATATTGAAATGCGCGTCGCCGCCCCATCGGAGCAGCTCGCGCCAGCAGCCGATCGCCCAGTTCGTGCCGCCGAGCCGTTAGATAGACAAGAGTTTAGAATAATGGCCGTTTTCCTATCGCCTACGAGAACACTTTTTTTTCTTGGCTTATGGACCGTATTTTTACGGTCCATAATGAGCGACATTTGGTGGTCAATTACGTTAACATTAAAGAAAAGAAAGAACGGCCTCCGCTTCACATATGCGGGGTTCTGTTGGTCGGAGGGTCCCAGTTGTTTCCGGCCTGGTCTTAATCGTTCAGAGCTTAGGCTACTATGCATTATTTTCAATCGACCCAAAAAAAAACCCTGGCTGAAGCTCTCGATCAGTCAATAGATTTTTGAAGTAAAAAAATAGAATGAATAGAAATTCTTGTCACGCAAATCGACGAAACAGTCAATCGCGGTGGCCTTTCAAGTTCGTTTTTTAAGGGAATCTCCCCTTTTCTTCATCATTGAATGAAAAAGCTGGTTATAAAGAGAATATATCCATCTGGACAAGAGGGAAATAACAGGTAAGATGCGGGCCATAGGGGGTTGGTATCGCCCGAGGGCGCAGGTGTTCCTCCGTATGTTTTTTTCCTACTTTCGGTCCCCCCTCTCTCTTCCATAAAAGAAAATTAAACTCGGTTAGAGTGAAACTGGGGGTTAGTAGTAGCGCGCTTGCAAGGTGCTGTCTGCGTCCTCCTCCTGGTGTACTATAGTAGGGGGGAGAGAGAGAAACGGCGGCGTCGACAAGAAGAAGAAGAAGAAGAAGAAGAAGACAAGAGGTTGTTGTTATGATGCGCGCACCGCCAACGGATTCCTAGCAACCTTTTTTCCTTCCTTCCCTTCACCTGGCTCTTATACGAACCGTGACAGATGTGTCGCGAAAAATACGGGCGAAAAATAGGGGGACAGCAAATAGTCAGAAATATTTTAATAATAAAAAAAACCCTCGGCGAAAATGTTGTTGACTTGTTTGCGCCGCGCGACTTCTTCCGCTTCTCTTTTCTTTTTTTTCCGCAAGAGTAACTGAATAAATAGAGACGACGACGACGGAGATAGAGAGTTTCGCCTAGCTGGATGTTGTACATGTGTAGACACACAGAAGAGGGAAAACTATTCGTCTCGCATAATGAACTCCTCCTCCGTCCTGAGAGAAGACGCGGGGCGAAAGATACAACAAACGAGGGGAACGTGCTTCCAAGTCACGAAAGGACGAGGCTAAAAAGTAAAAAGAAGACGGGACGTGATCGACCAGGGCCATTGTCACCCTTTCGACCACCACCACCTTTGACTGCGCCACTTTTTCCTCTTTTTTCCGTGAAAAATCTTCTGCGCCACCGGCGCTCGATCGCTTCGTTGTGTTTTTTTTTCTGAATTTTTTCTGAATAAAAGAAGTAGTAGATCTTATTCCCGAAATGTCTCTTTATAGACGCAAAAGGTCGTCTTAGACTCTTAGTCTGAAAATCGATGCCGAGGAAAAGAAAGCCGACTCGTCCCCAAAGTTCTAAATTCAACGAGTCTACAACTAGTAGGTCGCTGACTACTACCTGACTCGAATTCTGTTTTCTGCAAGTTTGTAGAGCACTCGACCGCATTTTATTTTTTTCTGCGAAAAGGGAATGTCTGCCGTGAAGCCAAGCGAAAAAGTCAAATCATACAAGTTGCTGTTTTTTTCCCCCCATCGACTACCGCTGTCCTTCTTTTCGACCGTACCTTATTCGATTCTCATAAAAGAAAAAAGAAGAGGCTAAGGTGGAAGCCCTATTGTACGGCTCGTGTGAAAGAAAATAGGGTATCTATAATATTTCACCGAAGAGAGTCAAGAGGTAAAAAAGAAAAAATGAAGAGGGAAAAGGTCAACATAGTATAATATATCTTTCTCTCTTTTTGGAGTCGGGAGCCTTCAGTCATTTGTTTTTATGGTTTTTCATGACAGAAACCTGGGAAACAACCGAAAAACTTGTGCTGGATGCTATCGATTGTAAAACATGATTTTTTCGGCAGCCCGGGCAAGGAGTTATATGATACGAATTCGACTCGCTTCTGTAAGTCATCGCGCGCGCCCTGTTTGTGTTTTTCATGCCGACTGGCCGGGCCGGGCGATTTTTGATGTTGTTCCGGTTGGAAATAATACAACGGAAAGGAAAAAGAATGCCATCGAAGGAAGAGACGCGGGAGAAATCGAATAAGCGCTGGGACTTACGTTGTTCTCGAGCCGGTCCAATTGAGCCGTGTTGAGCTGCTGGTGCTGGTCGAGCCTCTGGACGTCGTCGCGGACCTGCTGGATCGATTGATTGATTTGTTGGCGATGGGCGGCGTCGTCGGCCACCTGAGCCTGCAGGGCGGCCACATCGGATCGTGTCAACTGGAGTTGGCCGGCCGTTTCCTGCTGTTGTTGCAGCTGGCGGGACACGTTGACCGATCGGTTCAGGTCCAGGATCTCGCCTTTCATTTCGGCCAGCGACGATTGGAGCCAGTGGAGCGTCTTCTGCTCGTTCTCCGATGATGTCGCCGTCTCCACCTCGTTAACGCCGTTCCGACGCGTAGATGATGACGATACTTCTCTAGCGTGCTCCATCTCTCGTCTGGCGACACGGCCAAGAAAGAAACAAAAAAGAACCGCGTTACATATCCGCCGCTGGTACCAAATGAAATCGATCCGAGATGAAGAGCCGACGGGCGAAATGAATAAATGAAAAAAGAGAGAGACTCACCTGAGAGCGTCGATCTCTGCCCGTAATTCGCCAATCACCGATGCGTAATGAATGTCGCGCAATTTGGTGGCCAGCAATTCCTCTAGCGCCTTGTTGGTTTCGGCCACTTGCTTCGAGAGCTCGCCAAGTCGCTGGCCCTCGGCTTGGAGCAAGACGGCGCCGTCCAGTCCTGTCGTCATTAACATTGCGGCCGACATTGTTGTCGTCGCCGCCGCCGGTTCGACCGCCGACTCTACTTGAGCCGCGACGGCCAGCAGGCACAAGGAGAACAAACACTTGAAAGCGGCCATGGTTTTTTCGTCCTCCGTTCTCTCTCTCTGAACCAACTTCGGACAACCAAAAACACACAAAATAATAACGAATGTACTCGTAGTCTTGGGCAACACTGCGTTTGTAGAAAAAGCTCCGATAACAAATCAAAGAAGAGAGGCAAAACAAACTGCAAGAGACTCTCTCTCTCGTTTTGGAGTTGTTCACTGGTAGGAGCTCGGAACTCGACTGGCTTCGACTGGCCGGCTAGCTACCGTTTTGTTCCCTTCTACCCCCCCCACTTTTTGGCCGGGCTCTCCCCATGTAGACGTTGGTGGAAACTCCTCCCACCGCATCGACTCCGCGCTCTCTGCACACAAGGAGGGGGGAAGTGGGCAAGGAGCTTCGGTGGTGTAGTACTGAACGTTGCCTAGCTCTTTTTCCTTCCCTACCCCAAAGCCTCTTTTTCGGCCGTCCACGTTCACCTGATGGCACGCGCTTCACCTCCTGCCACCGTCCCGAAAAAACATGCGAGGAGAGACGGCCTTTTCGTCCGCCTACGGCTCCTCGAGACACAACTAGTGGCGTCCTTAGATGGTATTCGCTATACAGTCTGTCATTGTCGACGTGTTGGGATCGTTTCCTAGCGTCTGCAGCTGCCGAGATACAGACTGTACAGGCCGCGATAGAGGCTCGATGCGGCGCAGCTCTCGGGTGCGCCCTATTCAATCATCAGAGGCGCTGTATATTATATATATATATTCCCGGCTCCATTTTGACCGACGTCGCTGTCAACTTGCTCTATTAACTCAATCTTCCCCACCAGCTTCCTTTTGCCATCTCTCCGATGGGACCCCGACGCTCTTATCAGACTCTTTCCTCATATGCCGCACCGCAGCCCCCAGACAGTCTGCGCGCGTCAATAAAGGTTTTCTTTCGAGAGAGTCTAAATAGCGACAGTCAATAGTTGCACAAACCAATAAGTGAAACGCCTCGGAAAGATGATTGCCAACAACGGGAAGAATCCTTACAGTCTCGCTCCGATAATTTTTTCCCCCCAAGAAAACCCAAACCAAACCAACAACCAATTTCGGATTGCGCGCCGAGCTTTGGCTCCGTTAATCGGTCGGGGGTCGTGCTCTATTGCGGTACCATCAGTGGTGATATTTTCTCCCTTTACGGGGGCGAAAAGAGTCGAAAGTTATTAAAATTTTGTTTGGTGGTGGTGTAGGACGGGGGGGTTTCTGACACGACAGCAGAAGCCATCGACTTTTTGAAAAAAGAGGGGGGCTTTTTTCCTACCTATAGGCGAAAGGTGGAGGGGTTGGAGGCCTCTCAATTATAATAAAGGAGCGCGCGGGTGGCAGCAGGTTATACAAGGACCCCAAAAAAGAGGAGAAGTAGGGGGGGTCGTGTATGTGACAGCTGCTCTATACGCGGCCCACTATCTCCCGTAGAAAACCTTCTGCCATTATTTCCATCTACGAAAAAAGAGAAAAATTAAAGTTTGAGATAAGCTTATTCCAACGACTGCTACCCCCTTGTGTACACGTTGCCCGGCCGTTATATGTTCACCGTTTCTTCTCTTTTGTTTTCTTTCCCTCAAGTCCAGGTGGATGTCGTCTCTTGGTAACCGGTTTCCATCTTGACCTTTTTCCCTCTATTTTCTTCTTTTTTGACTGAACAAATCTATATTCTTATAAGAGCACGAGTTGCCATCGCACCTGCCGCTCTAGGCGCCGGGCAGGAACTTGGAAGAGGTTATTTCTAAGATTCCGAGGAATAGGTTGCCGTGAATAACTCAAAGCGACTGGGATTTTTTTCCCAGCTTTTTCGTCGTCTTCCACCCACTCGTGTGGTCATCGAATAGCGTTAAGCGAAATGACGAAAGAGAGTGCCAAGTTGTCTAAATCGTACGAGTCGACAAGTTTTGGCGACAAGTTTTCTTGAGAGAAAAATGGCGGGCACAACAGTATATTGACTCGAACCGACAAACTTTTCGCTTTTAATTTGGAAGGCGGAGAAAACCGACGAGTTTTTAATGACTAAATGGTTGTAGCAGCAAAATCTTCCAACGATCAAGAGAGAGATAGCAGAAAATGGTTATCATGGCTTCCATCAGATTAGAAGCCAGAGGTTAACCGGGCGAAGAAGGCAGCTGCGTATACAGACAACTGATGCAGAATGTCCAATATTTACCTGCGAGCTGCTGCTGCTGCGCGTGTTTGCAATGAATAAGAAAGCAGCAGCAACATCTACAGCAGCACGTTCGAATCGGATGAAAGTGCGCACCAGCGATAAACTCGTCGTGCTCTCCCCTATACGCAGCGCTACACTTTCTCCCTCTTTGCTCTAGATTTTCCACTAGAGCCATAGGGGTCAAGGGTCGATCCCATTTTTCGCACTACTTCCGTCGATGCGCAAGCTGTGGAAACCTATTTACCTACGCGATCCGCGTCCTGTGCTGCTCTCCATAGAATTCTCTCTCTCGGTTTCCTTCTATTGGTACAATGAAAAGGGAGAGAAAATCCTACGGCGCATTGTCAACCATCAAGAACCCCTTCTGCTCTCTCAAACAGGAGTAAGAAAAAGGCTTTTTTGGCAATAGCACACAAGTAGAAGGTCAATGTAGCACACGGACGGCTACAGGCGGGCCTCTTATCCGTGTCACATGGTGCCGGTTGCTCATTGTTCTGAACCCGACCTGATGGCTCTGTCTCTCCTTTATTTCCCCCCTCTCTCACCGATACGGCACCAGCAACTCGCCATCTGTCCGTCTCTACACGCTTGTCGCCTCTTCTTTTCTTTTTTGTGTGTGCGTCCGCCTGCACAAGACGGATACTACATAGAGGCGGTCGTGTAGCAACCGCAGAGAAACACATGCGACGAACACGCATCGGCGAATCGATCCGGCGCTATATAGAGTTTCTCCGATAGTGTTTGTTTCCTCAGAGCAAACTATATAGTATATATATACAGTATATGTAGCTATATCTTTCACGGCACTTGCCGTCCCCGGCAGACAGAGACGCCTATCGATTAGTTGCCATTCGATTCGACAGGAAATCAATCACAACTCGGCGGTATACGGTACTCGAGTCGCAGCCGGGCAAAGTTTACCAGAGCGGGACATATTCGAAACTTCTTCTGATTAATAAGGAAAACAATACGGTGTCTTTACGCTTGACCGACCGTGATTGACAATGTCTCTCCAACGAAAAAAATTTGACGACGTCAGCAACAAAAGGTGTGGGAGCACAGGCTGGCGCTAATCAAGCGACCGAGCGAAAGTAGCTGCTGGTAGCTGCGCCGGGGGAAAGTTTGAACAAGATGCCATTGATCCGACCCACTTCTCCCAATCACGTACTTGTTCCGCTATTGCGGATCCCGCTTCTTCTCTTCTCATTCGAGACGCGCGCCTTTAGACGCGTCGCATTTTTATTGATGATATATTGTGCGTCGACGACATGAGGAATGAATATGAGACGACGGCGTTGAGAGAGAGCCGGGCATATCAACAGACGTATTTATACCCGGGATGGAAAGAAAAAAAAAAGTTACCGATGATTCAGCCGGGCGTGATGAACTATTCATACCTCGACGGGAAAACATGACTATTCCTCTCTTCAATAGAATAAGACGGGCGCCCGATTCCCATTCAATATTCACTGGCAATAGAAGAGGAAAGCTATATACGGGGCTAAATAACAAGAAACGCGCGTCGTCGTTACAAATGTACTTGTACGTACATATCCGAGGGAAGAAAAGAAGGAACTAGATATCCAACATATCTTTCTTATTCTCGTCGCTCTAATCATAAAGAAGAAGAGGGAATGAAAAGGCAACGATGGAAAATGTATATACGGCCGCTGTAGATAAGACATCGATACGTAGCACGTAGCAGTCGTATCTATTATGGGGATCTATAGAAAAACACGGGGAAAAGAATACAATGTCATCGCTCCCCACATACATACTGTTACAGAAAAGATGTTAGAAGGCGCAGAGCGTATATAGACCGATGTGTTTTCTTTAGCAACAGCAGCACATGGTGGTTTGTCCAGAGCAAATACGGCCCGCCACTAAAACTAGACCACACCAACGCTCTATGGCAGGCCAACACCAAGTCAAACACAAGCTGCTGGAGAGAAGAAAAAAAAAGTTTCGGGCTGTTGGTTTACACAGCAGCAGCGGGTATCGAGCGACAATCGAATGAACATTCTATACATTGCCATCAACATCCATAAATGTCGATATAGAAAACGGAGGAGAGCTCCTCTCGCTCCCTCCAGACCTTTTTTTTCTTGGGTTCTATCCCAATAGTTTCCGTCTATTAAGTTTGGTACAAGGACGCCCGTCGTCCGAAGACCATCGCGCAGTAGACAAGGAGGAAAAAAGAAAAAAGGAAAAAGTCAAGGAAAAATAGTTGTCCGGTCTCAGCAGCAGCCCAAAGAGTCATCTATATAGATCGGGGGAGATGTTACAATAGGTTACGATACATTTCCTCCGTCGTGTCCGCCCCTTCTTTCTCTAAAGCAAAGAATCCAACCTCTCCTCTTCAAACTTTTGTCCTGCCCCTCTCTCCTTGGTCTTCTTGCTTCCCTTTTCTTATATTTATGTGGATATTTATGACCTGGCTCTGCCTGTTTTTGTTAGATCAAGATAAGGGGTGGGCCGGCGTCGATCGCGGAGGCGTATTGCGCTTGGTGTCCAGAGAATGGCAAAAGGTGGTAGATCCCCCCTCTACCATTGACACAAGATTCACCAGGGGGTCCATTTGTGGTGGTGCCTCGTTTTTCTCGTATTCAAAAAAAACTATTTCGTTTTGTCCGGCATACGCCTCCTGCGTCAATTGAACTGGAATCGAATCGCTTGCCCACTCCATTTTCTTCCCTCAAAATCGAATTTATGACACAAATTTCCAGAGCGTTAAAGAAAGATAACCGGGGCGGATTTTTACCGAGCTAAATATGAATCAATTCACGGAAGATGGGAGCCTTCAAAAATATTAAAAAAAAAAATACAATTTTGATAGAGTGAAGATGGCTTTTTGTATTGCAAAGAGGATATATATACTATTTCTTAGGTCCATCAATGCAGCCGGCCTCGTCTTTCTCTCTCGCGACACTACCTCTCAATGGGCTATCAGAGTATATGATTGAATTTCCTCTATCCCTCAGACCCACTCTCGGCTTTATTACGGATTTGATACACTCTCCTTTTTCCACCAACGCATAATAAATAATAATAAAAGGTACGTATACTGAAGGAAAAAATAAAGAAGAGGAAAAGAAGAAGTCGGATCGTAAATGCTAGAGGCTTGTCTCTATATTCAAGAATTATATACAGTGGGCACTCAAATTATTAGAACACGGGGCGCATTCCCATTGCACCCCGTGTTATTTTCGCGTTTATTTTTCCGTCCCCCTGGGCTCAAAAATAGTGCTAAAATTTTTTTTCTGATGCCGTTTAATTTGTCTTGGCGAGATCTCTTAGTGGTTTTTTTTTATTTATCCTAACAATAAAACCCTAGAAGCAGGGGCAAGAAATTTATTTATTAGAACAGGCCTTTTTTCCCCATCCTTCGTACACAAATCGGTCAACTTTAACAGCCGACAGCTTGTTTTTGAAAGATTGCCCAAACTTGAAATTTTTATATAAAATCAAGTGAGACTTCTTCTTTGAGTCTGGAAATTTTCATTAAGTTTTGATAAAAGGCTCCGAGTTTTAGGTCTAAAAAACTGAGTCGCGTTTCGAAAAAAACGGCCGGGATAGGCTTTCGACATGGGGAGCCGTGACCTTGGTCGAAAAAACGACCTTTTTCGAAACGCGAATTAGTTTTTTAGCCGTTGTTTTTTCATTTATCACCCAAATTTAATGAAAATTTCCAGACTCAAAGAAGAAGTCTCACTTGATTTTATATAAAAATTTCAAGTTTGGGCAATCTTTCAAAAACAAGCTGTCGGCTGTTAAAGTTGACCGATTTGTGTACGAAGGATGGGGAAAAAAGGCCTGTTCTAATAAATAAATTTCTTGCCCCTGCTTCTAGGGTTTTATTGTTAGGATAAATCAAAAAAAAACCACTAAGAGATCTCGCCAAGACAAATTAAACGGCATCAGAAAAAAAATTTTAGCACTATTTTTGAGCCCAGGGGGACGGAAAAATAAACGCGAAAATAACACGGGGTGCAATGGGAATGCGCCCCGTGTTCTAATAATTTGAGTGCCCACTGTAGTCGACTATCTAGTCGACTAGCCGAGTCGGCAGGTGATGCAAAACTTGGGGGGATACACAACACAAGAAAAGATCTTCAAAACTTTTTCCCTTTATTTTTAAATGGCGTGTCGGAGGGAAAAAGACAAAGTCTTCTTTTTCTTCTTTCTTTGTTCTCCACTTTTTTTTCCCTCCGTCTATCGGAAGACAATAACAAATGACTCCCGAAGGTTCTATTCCATCCACAACTCCCCCGAAGAAAGCGCGAGATATAATAAATGGGCGAAAAGATAAGAAAAACAAACTCAACAAAAAAAAACAAAATGGCACCTCTCATTTCCGCCTTGTTACGCGAGTTAGACATTTACACCCATATCCATTTTCTTCCAGGTGCAAATAAAAGAGAAAAAAAAGAAAACTTGAACTTGGCCGTATCTCGTTTGCATAGTGAACCGCCATATCTCAAGTGTCTAGCAGCAGCTGCTCAACTCTAGTCCGCTTCTTCCGTCTTTTAATCCGCGCATCTCTCACTCCTTTCGCTCCTCTCATCGTCGCGCGTCCCACTCTCGCCAACTCGTCTCTCTTATCCGGCTTGATTGTACCGAGAAGGCAAGCGCGTCTATATAGCTGCTGACGACGGCAGTTATTGTATAAGTCACGAGCTCACATACATATCATGTAAATATAATACTACGTAGGCCCTTGTGTTTAAATGCCCTGCTGCCAGTTCGCAGATTGGAAAACACAGACGATGAAATTTCCGGATCGGCGATGAAACAGTAAAGAGGCCGCCGACGAAATGTTTGTTGTGAACGGCCAGCGCACACCACGTCGTCGTCGTCGCCAGCTAGACTTGTGTGGATCGATAAAACTCACTGCTGGCATAACTTCCCTGGGCGGTCCTTTCACGTCTATCTCTCTCTCTCTCTCTCTGGAGCGCGTTTCACTCTATAGTGAATCCCCGACAGCCAACGACTAATTTCTCGACCTTACGTCACGAGGACTCGAGTGGCGTGACGACACGAACACTGCGACACCGAGAACTTTCAAAAAATCCCGGAGCCCAAAAGACGCCAACTTTCCTTGGCGCCGTTATATAACGAGCAGAATGCTGACGATCTAATTGAAATTGCCGGCGCTTTGCCAGCAGACGATGTCAAATTTATATTAGCCGGACACTGTGAAGCGTCTAAGCTGGACGACGTCTGTGGCCTAATCTTCTCCCAACAGCGAACGAGGGGCCGTCTCTTTTGAAATCTTCCAAGGGCTGGAGCGATCCGGCCCCAGTGGACGCATTCATTCTGCCTTTTGGAAAGTGGTCGCTCAATGAGGAAAGAGCAGGTCAGGTCGTAAATCGTATGAGCTTTGTGACAGATTGGGCCCCCAAGTTGATCGTCCGAGTCGGCTCAGGTGGCTGCTGCTGTTGACTGGCAACAGCAGTCGGAGCTGCTACGACGCCAGGTGCTCGTCGACCGTTTTTTTCCCTCCTCCAAACATATGAGAGATACGTACTACGTCGGCCAAGGTTTTCTCCTTTATCGGAGCTCGAAAATCGAATGCTCCACAGTCCAGCCCTAGGAGCAATCGATGAGCTAAAGGTCGTCAGGTGTTGCTATCAGCTGCCGGACCATCCTCAATTCCGGATGCGGGTCAGGTCCTTTGATAATGCGGGTCTTAAATAAGTTATTCTTTCCAAAACAAACAGAAAGAATTCTCGAACCCGCATCGCTATTGATTTTCAAATCACAAAAAAGAATAACAAAATGATGACGCAAAAGTGACAAAAGAGTTTCGGGATTAGGGGAGAGGCCTATGAATGACATGTTTCGTGACCGGACAGCTGGGCAAACGAGAGCGACACATCCGGCTCTTCATTCATACAAAATAAATCGATGTCAATAGAAAGTGAGAGCAGCTCCGTGGATAATCACAGAAACATGTCCCCCTCCATTTCATGACAAATTGAGAGCGCCGCTGACCCATCGCTAAACTTATATTCCAACCGGGTCGTCGTATAATGGCGTCATACCCCGTCCGAGAGGGGAAAGACAATCAAAATAAATAATAAATGTCCCGTATCATTCATCCTGAAACCGCGCGCTCGTTTGTTTGCTGCAGACGCGGGCCAAAGGGGTTATAGGAGCGGATGTTTGCTCAACACGAGCAAACTGCTAGCGGGGTCATCTCTCTCTCTCCGAGCGTTGCATCACATCAAAGAAACATGTAGTATTCTATAATGTGTACACTAGCAGCAGCAGCAGTAGTCTATTATTATTCAAAGCTGTTGCTCTTCTGCTGGCTCTATATATTTCATTTTGCCCGTTCGTCGGCCATTACAGATGGAAAGTGTATGGAAGCAGAAGAAGTACGATGTTAATGCAAAAGTACTATATTATCAAACTCGAACACGCCCGTGAGATCGCGTTTTCTGGGAGCGCGCGTCCAGCACGGAAAGATATCGTCCCGAAACTCCATGGGAAAGTCCCGTCGAGAAAACGGTGGATCGCATGGAAAAAGAGAACGGAATTACTTGGAAAAAAGGAAATAAATCCACAGAGAAAAAAAAAAGAAGTCGACTCGGAAATGCCACGGATGAGAGGAGCGACTTGGGGGTTGAAGAACGGAAGGGCCGCCAGTTCCTTTTTACCTAGAAAAATTCGTAGTGTGTGAACGGGGTTTTTAGCTAGTTACCCAACTTGATTGCGCCTTTCCGAGTCAGTTCCGGACGTCTTTTTATTTATTAACAAAATTTTTAGCTGGAAAAAAAAAGAACAACAAGGGGACGATGAAAGCTATAGTGACTAATAAGCGGGAGGAGGCACTTGTCCAACTTCTAACCTAATCCGGATATATATCTAGGGACTCGTCCATTTGGTTCCGGATTCAGTTCCTCGACTTTGGTTCCGGACCACATCCGATAGGGGCGGCGCGCGGCGCCTAGTCAATTATCGAATGTTATTAGCCCGACAGAAAAACGAACGCGTAATCCGATCCCCAAAACAAAGCCAAACACAAAAACGTGCGGTTTTTTTTCCCTCTGCGGTGGTAGGGAGGGTTAGCATAACTCCCCCAACTGAACAGGTGATGGGTTGCCCCACCCGAGAGTCGTCCAGATGGGTTCGAACCGGAAGTATCGGATGAGACTCGAACTAAAACAAAATAAATGAAAAGGGAGCGATGGCGGCAGCGGAGCTGTCACGCGGATAGTATAACATCGCGGTCAGCTGCTTCTTCTTTTTTTCTGGGTTAATTTCCAACTGACCCTGCTGTTCACCTAGAGGGGTCGAGACTTCGTTTAACACTTGACCCTCGTATCGTGTTCGTTGTGGGAGGATCCCATGACTTTTGATGTTAGATTACTCTACGTACGTGTACGTTTTGACCTCTAGCGAACCCTCCCACTGACTCGGCAGCAGCGTAACTGATGAAATAGACAACAGGAGCAGCAGCAGCCAGGTAGCACGCGGCAAGCACGCGCCATCAATTGCGTCGTCGCCGCTCTCCGGGGTTGGAAAAAAAAACACGGAGCCAAATAATGGCGTCGAACTAAGAAGAAGGAGAACCATCTGCACAGCCGGTCGGCCGGCATCACGCTATATTCCGATGTAAGTTCCGGAATTGCCCCTGCGTCGGCCCTCGCCATCGTTTATGTAAAAGGCCTACTACGAAGCATCACATGCATAGCTCATACAGGGCTAAGAGAGAGAGAGAGTCATCCATAAAGTATTATGTTTCGGGGATGCGCGTTCTCTGTTTTTGTGTCTGGTGCGGGCGGGCCGCTCGCATTTTATGTATGAAAGTATACGGAACGAAAAAGGCAAGATGAGAAAGAGAGTTCTCTAGCTGGATGTCGTGTTGATGACGGAAGGCTGTCGACAGGCAGCGGCGGAGTCTAGAAGAGGGTCGTTAGGGCGCTCTGGGATAACATCAGTTATCTTCCCTGACGACCGGGGCCGAGACGTTTGAAGACACAAACGGTGGAAATAGAAGATGCGTCGGGCTCCCGTCAGGATCTTATCATATTCTTGTTGGGGAAAAAGGACACGAAGCTTCTCTCTCTCCGAGGAAACCAAGAAGAATAACAAAATGATGAAGCGAAGCGGCAGCTGCTAAGTTTTCTCTTCTTTTCTTTTAAAAACTTGGAAGAAGAAGAAGATCCCCCCTTCATCAAAGACCGTCGCTAATCAAGTCTTTCCGTCAGGTTCTTTGCCTCTATATCCAACCGATCCTATCCTTCATTATTTCGCTTTAAAATAGGCTCCCTCAACTGTTTTCAGCGTCGTCCAGAGTTCGCTTGTAATACACGACGACCCGGGTTCTCTTTGCGGATCGTCGCAACTTGTAGAGGCTTCGCGCCGCTAAGTAGGGTTTTTTTTTCTTTTTTCCAGCGACTCAAAACGGTCCGCTTACCAATCTATCGATTACCGGAGGAGCCTTATGTGCTGGGCGAGGAAGAGAAAGAGCCCGGAGAGTCTGGAATCCACTTTAGGGAGGGAAAACGAAATTGTTAGACACAGCAACTCCACAGAGCGCGCGTCGACAGTCATCAGCAAGTCAAGGGGGTCAGCGCCGTGGCAGATGTTCAACGCCGCCATGAATAGGAAGAAGGAAAGCTGCATGTCACTCACTTCATTAACAGGAGGTCTATCGGGCCCAGCAGTGTCTTCTCTTTCTTTTCTTTTCTTCTTTCTTTCTTTCGGAGGAAGAAAATTAATTTGATAAGGCCGGAAGACGCGTGCTGTTGCCGCTGCCAACGTACGTCCACCACGTGTTGTTGTTATTGTTTGTTTGCACAGAAGACCCTTGACTTCCGAACCGGAGGGCCCTGCAATGTCTGAAGGAAGCCGAGCAAGTGCTCTGCGAGCTGTTGTTGTGCGCCTTTCTTCCAATCACCTCCTCATCGTCACGGTAATTGAGGCAATCACACTTTTTTTTTTTTGGCATGAGGTCAAATCTACTACTAGGGAAATGCATTAGACGGGCTGCCCGGTGTAGTAGTTACTTGCCGAGATAACGAGATAGGTTCGTAGACGAATCGCCTTCAGCTGTGTACGGAGCATCGTTATGTTTATGAGGGGCACCCAGTCTCATCGTTAACGTTCTTGAGTAATGCACTATTTCTACAACTTGAAGAATAGAGTCGAAACTTTCGCTAGGGGAGCTTCCGATTTTCAACGACCGTTCATCAAAAGCTGAACGATTTTCAGACAGTGTATAGGGGGCCGAAACTTGGGCCCACAAAAGTGGGGCTCTTCGATCGAGAGAAATAGTAGGTCCGGCCGGCGGGATTGGGACTAACTGCTTGCTGATGCTGGACCAAAACAGCACCCCTCTCAGATTATATACTTTATAGAGACGCTAGACACAAACAGAGAGAGAGAGAGGGAGCCAGATAAACTTTGTTTCCACAGGGGTCCCAAGTTTTGTCGAGTCGGCTCGTTCGGTACAAACTTCCTTTGGTAAACTGCCACAGCCCTTCGCTTTTGCCCGGGTGTAGGCGTCATCATTAACGCGCAACAAGCCTTTCTCTTTCGATAGTCGTATCCACACTCCTTTTTTTTTTTGGTACATTCCCGTCGCAACTTTGAAGAGGAGGAAAATCACGGGAAAAAAAGGAGGAAAAAGCCAGTAGAGACGGCCGAGTCGACTACTACTACTACTAGTACTTTACTCGAGTTCTAACGGGGTTGGAGTAGGGCCGGAAAATGTATTCACAAAAAAGAGCGGAACATCCGAACAATTCCACACTAACGATCTGATAAAAGCTGGGTGTACAGCAGAGTAGTAGGAAATTTCATCCAATATATTATTATATGCTTTCGGCTCCTTCAGCAGTATTCAAATTTGCCGCGCAAGTCACGCGCCCCAGTATTGATACATCAATCTCTACGTTTTGATTGAATTGTTATTAGATGTGGATCGGAGGGAATATTTTCTTTTTATTGCCGGTATAAAACCTCACGAAACATTTTGTTCTAGTGGAAACGCGGCCGCACGTCCCGCTCCAAATGGCCGAATCGGACAACGATAATTTGGCCTTGACATTACAACTTGTTCTTTTTTTCAACTTTTGATGGAAGGAAAAAAGAAGAGGATGTTCCAAAAAGGGCAGTGTAATAAGAGACGCAAAAAGGGAATTCAAAGAACCGACTACCTACGAACAAGCGCTTGCTAACGACCTCCGTTGAAGCGTAGAGAAAAAAGAAGAAGAATTGTGATCGAAACTGCGCGAGCCGGGCAAAAGGACCATGTTCGACAACTCTATACTTTTCGTTCGATACATCCAAGCGATGAAACGAAGCCGTCCTCATGCAGAACAACGATGAGACCCCGTCTCCATTGAACGTTTGATCCGATCCCTTTATACCAGCCGGCCCTGTTTTTATATATTTGTTGCTGGGACCCAACGACGTCCTGATGTTATTGTCTCTTGTTTGCTCTCCAACCCTTTTTGTGTCGAGCTGCCCGTCTAGCTGGCTACCAGACTGTGCTAGATGTCTATCTAAGTTGACTAATGCAGTAGCGCGGCATTTGAATGTTACGTGTCGCGCGACGGAGCCAAAACCCGGCGGTTCACGCGACCGTGCAAAAATGGCCAACCTAGCGTGACCCCGCGCTACCTGCGACGGCCCATCCCCAGCTCATCTCTCTGTTACCCTGCCATTTAATGACGATTCGATTACAATATTCATGTGTGTGTTTGTATGCTGCGCGTGTGTTCGACCGTGTCCAGGTAATACTTATAAGTGCAAACCTGCGTCATAGGGTAGGAACATCAGTCGCCTCTTGTTTCCTGCTTCATGCACAACACAACGGCGGCGGTTTACATTTTTCAAAAATTCCCAATGCGCAGTGCTGATGATCTAAGCTCGGTCGCTTTACCTTAACGGTAAGGGTCATTAACAGCCGTGACGTAGCAACTGGGCCATTGTCGAATTCTCGTTGTGTGAAAAAAAAAGGTAAAAAGTTACAGACACCAAAAGTTTCCCACACGAGTCTATTACTGGTCGTTGGTTTTTCAATGGACTGGAAAGAGCATCACGACACGATTTAAGTTGATCAAAATGTTGGACAAGAAGAGGATCGCCCCCCACACTAACTGGCTGGCCAGTAGGGGGGAAAAGTCAAAGCAGCTGCTCGCCACCTTTTTTTCTCCCCAAAACCGGAGCCAGATGAGTCGCAGAAAATGAACGTTTATAAATACAACACAACCTTTAACTTGTGTGCGTCTGGCGGTCGAGTTCTTTCCCGCCCTTTTTCCGATTTCCAACCCACAGAAAGCGCGCGCTTCTCCCCTAAAATTAGACGAGAGAGAGAAAAAAAGAAAATTTGATGACACTTCTCTTTTTTTTTCTCCCCTTGCGCTATAAAAATGGAGAAAACCGATTTACCAATCTCGACAGCACCCAAAAAAATCTCTTTCCAAAATAAGAAAAAGCTCAGCTTTTTGCCCCCCGATGCTTTTATATCGCAAAGGGTGCACTGAATTTTCGTCGCTCATTAATAGCGATTTTTTACCAACCCGAAAATTATACTAAACTCGACGCTACTTAAAATAAAAAGAGGAGCATAGGGCGGCGGCGGCGGCAAGGCCACAAGGGAAACCTAAATCTAATTCGAAAAAAAAGGGAAGAAAAAAAAAAGTCGTTGGGTGTTCTTATCGCCCCGTATTGGCTCCTCGGTCGATCCCTCAAGTGCGTTAACCAACCCTCTTCGATGTTAGGAGCCAAAGCAGCAAAGCTCTCTTATTCGAAATTTTTTAAACGCATTAAAAATGAAAATAAGGAAATAAATAAATAGAAAAAAGAAGAAGCCGGTTTAGCGACAATGACCGCTGCTGACTTATCTAGTCTGCCAGCAGCAGCACGCGCGTCTATCTCGCGGTCATTCGAATGTGGAGAGAAAGAAAGAATATAAAATAAAAAGTGATACAGTCAAGTTGTGTAGTAATGGATTTCACGCCAACACGCAAGCCGTGTGAGCGAGCGGGTCGCGTTGCGCGAAATCCACTTAGGTCCTATACGGTATATATATCCGCGTGTATGGTCCAGCAGTAGTAGTAGTAGCAGCAGATATATACACACATAATAGTCATTAATCTAATGGATTTTGCCCGTGTCGCTGAACTCGACTCTCTCCGTCCTTCCACGACGCCCCGGTGGGATCTAAAATTCTTTTCGAGCTATAGTTTTCTTCTTCTTCTTCGTCTTCTTTTTCGTTGTTGTTGAAAGTTTGGATACAAAAGGTTATAGGTCCGAGTTGAAACAAAAGAAAAACCAGTTGGATCGATTCAGACGTCGTCTGCCGCATACTGACGGTGCGGTAGAGTTCCATGTCCGACTAGACTAGTGTACGTACCGATTATTCTACAATCTTTCAGACGACGGTTGCCTTTTCTAGCTCGAGTCTGGCTCGTACAAAAAGGATCCTATGTCTAGGAGGAAAGAAGGAAAAACTCATCCGGCTCCTGTCACAGAATTCCCCCAACCAGAAACACGACTCCCAAAAAGTCCGACAGCTACTATACTGTACCAGGCCGTCAGAGACAAAAAGAAGGAGGAAATAAAAGGGAGGAAATAAATCTTTAAAAATACAAATATAAAAAAAAAACACGCATCTGAGAAGTATACAACTGCAGTGTGGGAGTTGAACACGGGGAACTCGGTGTACTGTAAGAAACAAGAGAAGAGTTCCTGGCTAACAAAAAGAATCAGACCCATTCCGGCTGGCTCTTTATCGCGCCTCGTAACGCAGCGGAGACCGGTATCGATCGATATTCACACGTTTCGAACAAAACACTAAACAAAACACGCAACGAAGAAAAAAAAACTAGGCAGCAAAAGATTTTCTGGGTGGGCTCTAGTGACTAGACTGCTGCCATTGATGCGACTAGAAGAAAAGAACAGCCAGTATTCTTCCTCCTCTCTTTTACTTTTTGTATTTATCATCATAAAAGCCATATCAATTTGATATCCTTCCGTTCTCTTACGTGCAGTAGAAGTCTATACCATACAAAAGAGAGAGAGAGAGACAGCCAGACGTAGATTCTCACCAGGCTCTTTTAACACGGTGCCAACTTGGGCCGTGCATTGTTTAGGAAAAAGAATGAGATGTAGTGTAGATTGATATAGATCTACTACTTCCTGGAAAGAACTCCGCACACAGGAGAAAAAAAAAAGAAGCTCGTAAAAGGTTGGAAGCGGAATGGGTAATCTTACGTAAGACTATTACGTTAGGGTAAGGAGCTCGTGTACTACCAAATAGGTGCTCAGTAAGTCTGTCAATAAGCTTTATTTACTCGCTATTCGCCAACCGAGCGACGCCAATTTAAGCTACAAGCGAGTTCTAATTAAAAAAACGCGATCGATGGTCGTCCGCCACCGCCACGCATCCGCGATGAGATGCGCTAGTGCTGCCCTTTCCTCCGTTAATTTTTTCATTAATGTAATAACCAGACTTGATCCAAAAGCAGGTAAGATTACGAAGCGGAGCCCTCCCCAAAAAAAGAGGAATAATCTTGTCCGGAGCTCTAAAGTGGATTCGACAGGACCGCGGAAAATTGGAGTAGCGTGCGGAATCTTTTCAAGACGTTCCCATTTCTTCCGGCCCACCCCGTCGCAAGACTATATGTACTTTCTTTTCTTCGCCATTCATTCAAGACTGTCTATTGGAGTGGCGCGCTAGTAGTTCGAATTTTTCCCCACATTCAACAACACAGAGAAAGAGAGTGACCGTGAAAGCTAAACTTTTGGTCAATTTATTATGGCACTGAAGAGGGACGCGCCTTCTCTTATTTTATTCATTCCTCCTTTTTTTTATTATTATTATTAGAAAGAACGCCGTTTCTTCCATAGAGGTTGTGGCCTATGAAAGTGGTCAGCGCGACGGGAGGGCCGCATACCCCGACTAGCCCCCCTCTACCCTCGTTCCAGCGCCATTCATCCACCGTCTTTTTTGTTGCAACAATAGCATCCTCCGCACCGTTGATGTATTTATATATAGATACACATGCGGATAGATAGATGGATATACAGTACGACAGACACCGGGCACATAACGAAAAAGTTTTTTTTTTAAGTTTTGAAAAGGAGAAAAATTCTTGTCCCTTCAGTTATAAGGCAGTTTTAACAATGGGGCGCCATTTGAAGGGAACGGGGGAAATGTGCAAAAGGGATAGTAGAAGAAGGCCTAGGAAATGTTGGGGCTGTCAGCGCGGCATGACAAAAGCATATATGGAGGCTTCGAAAAAATGTACATTTCGAAGGAAACGTCTAAGGAAAAGGGAGAAGAGACGGAATATAGAAAAAGCCAAAAAAGAAATTTGTTACATTTTCACGCCTCTTGCATCGAACAAGAGCGGAAAAAAGGGAGAAATTCCCTCAGCTACGACGACGGATTATGTTAAAGAATCCTCCCAAAAATGGGGGCGGCAAGAATAATAGGGAAAAAAAGAAGAAGTCGCGGAGTACTTTTTGGAAGGGCTTGAGCATTCACACCGCCCACCACTTCTGCTGCTGTAGAATACGTAACTGTTATCAATCTTGTAACGCGGACTGTAACTAGCTCGACTACTGTACTGTATGTCGCCTGACACAATAAGTATTCTCGACAGCGCGCAGTAACGGCCCCTCTCTCTGTACGATTTCAAATGATTTGCATCAAGCGACGGTTGTCACTTAACTCAAGTGAAGAAGCGTCATCGTCAGGATATATTCAATTCGTTGAGAACGAGCCCGGTCGAGCGTTCGAAACGAATTCGAAGAAACGAAGCGAAGCGACGGAGTCGACAACGACGACGACCGTCTAGTTCGTCGAATATCTTCCGGATCAGACTTTCCTTCTTTCTTTCTTTCAGAGTCTGGTACAAACACTGAAGAATAACGATTGGCTTGAATGACGTCAGAGAGAGAGAAAACTTCTTCTTCCCTTTTTCAATCAGAAAATAGAGCGCGAGGCGGATGCCTTTTCCAATTTTGGCACAAGCGACCGTGTGTGGGAACAGCGCGGAAAAAAACGGGCATCGCGAATTCAGAGCGCGCACCAACGGCTTGATCTACGAATCCTTTAGCTTCCCATTTTTCTTTCGTAGCCGACGGAAATAGTAAATGTAAATAAAAAGAAATGTTCCTGCCACCTTCTCTAATCCCACCGGAAGAAAGTTGTCCAACTTTTTTCCCCCGTCCATCCATTGTAAGGTTTGTTCATATATATATATATTATAACGCCTACGCCTGCTGATGCGGCAGGATCGCATAACCTGCGCAGTCCATATCAGTGAGTCGTGAATTGGCGAGAAAAGAGAAGAGTTACAACTCCCCCGGATCTCTCTATTCTTCCATCAAGCCACTATACAACAGAGTATGGATGACAAAGGGCTTCTTCAAACTACTGGGGATAATATATCTGGCGATCGTCAAAAGGACTCGAAAAGAGAGAGAGAAAGAGAAAAAAGAAAAGTTTCCAAACTTCTATATGCTCGACTCTTAATCGGCTTACAGAGTCGTACTGTCTAAGAACCTCCGGCTCACTACGAAACCTGACAAATCCGTCGAGCACAAAAGAACGCCAAGAAACGAAACGAGAAATCTACAACAGAATGCTGAACTGGAGAGCCAGAGAGAGAGAAGGGTTCGACTAATGGTTAACACTAAACTGGAACGTCGTCGTATCTCTCTTGTGCTAGCTCTGGATTGGATGACGCAAGTACACAAATGGCTTGATAGCGCAAATGCGAAAAAGACGGATGCTGCCGCCAGTCTATAGAGGAATAAATATGAGGACGACGTGTCGAGGTTTTTTCGACAAGCTTGGAAACTACACCCGACTACGGAATTGATGGCGGGAAAGCGCAACCCCGTGGGGTTTCGTTTCGATCTACGAGGATTAGTCCCTAAGATGACATCCGGCTTCTCTATTGCTCTATCCTCTCTCTCTCCGACTCGCCCTCTTTATATATTTCCAATCCAATGAAGAAAAAAAAAAAAGAGATTAGCGCGCGGATGATGGGGGCGACATATCCGACGATTTTGAAATTCCATTTAAGACTTATTGCGGAAGAAGTAAAACAGTCGAAAGCAATTAGGCCACGAAAGAAGAACATCCGGACCGGAAGGAAGCGCCCAAGATCGGGTAACCCCGCCCAAAACTCGTGTCTGATGTGTTGCTGGTTGCTCTTCCGAAATAAGGAGATTCTAGAGAGACTCCCACTCGCTTTTTTTTCCGCTCGAAATATAATGGAGCCAAACGGACGGAGAGGGCTACTACGTTGGTGGAAAAAGCGAAAATGACAAGGAAGAAGAAAGTTCTCCGACTGGCCGGCACAGAATATGTCTGGACCGGCCTCTGTATTGCAACGTCCCTTACTAGTAGCCGTTCCCTGCTCCGAGCTGATTAAGAGAAAGAGACGTTGTCTGCTGGGCCTCCTCCTCTGCTAGGAGAGAAAAGACGCGGAGGAGGTGAAGTGGCGATGCGTTTCTCATGTCAACCCGTTGGAAGCTGACGCAGATGGATCCCAATGGACCTCCGATGGTCGAGTCATCAGTCTTGGGCGATACAGAAGCGGACACAGAGAGACATGGAGACGGACAGAGGCCGAGTCCCGCTAACTTCGCTCCAACACGCGCAGACACTGTAGTATAGTAGTAGACTACTACTACTACTACTACTGGTCTGGAAGCTTACAGTATATCCAACATATATATTCCAGAGTCCGGATGCAATATTCATGACCCGGAAACATCGGCCGTGCGTTCCGCGGACCTTCCCGATATAACGAGCACGAAATCCCTTACGGCAATGCATGGCCCGGTACGATAGATACACACAGCGCATAACTATGTATGTATGTATGTATATAAGTGAGAAAAGAAGCAAAAGGAGATTGGGCCACTCATGAATAAGTCGAAGGCTAGTATATGCACCTCCTGCTGCTTCCTGCCTAGCTGTTATATTGAGTTAGATGAAGAGCATACAAGGAACTGGGACTGTCGCTGCTGCTGCTACCTTCAGTACTTTACTTTACTTTCTATAAGTTACGCACGAATCTTTATATTATTATTAAAAGCAGAAAACTTTTGTTGTTGTGGTTGTTGTTGTTGTTTTCAGATTCTTTATAATCTTCTTATGGAAAAGTTGATTACGTTTTTTCTACCTACGGGACGGCCGAAAGTAGACCGATTTATACGTACGGATATTGCTGATCCAGTCGACGTCATCAACATGTCGAGTTGACTGATATACCTCCGGAATTCGTATGAATAACATATCAGTATTAGGGCGTGTTCAGGTAGGGAAAAGCCAATAAGACACTCAGTTTGTCAACTTCCACGACATCCTTATGATGCGGGGTGGAATATAATTCATATTGATAGAGAATCCAGCCGACAACAAAAATGTATTAAAGCAGAGTAAGAACAGAGCCAATAGAGTATGAAAGAGGTTTATTGGGTACGTCCTTCAATGATGCAGCTGAAAAACTAACTTTGTCTGGCTTTGAAAAAAAAATCGATGAACGTACACTATCACACGTTGTCCGTTTCCATATCAAAATGTATGCGGTGCTGCAAGCGCACCTCGGCAAACCAAACCGTGTCCTTTTCCAATAATGTGCCGCCATCTAGCAGTCAGGTAAGAAAGTAATATATGGAAAAAAAGGAGGAAAGAACGCTGCTGGCCATCCGGATAAATCGGAATGCGCAATTCTAAAAGGCCAAGCGGGTGGAAATCACCTGGCGGCATCCAGCTATATCCGATATCTCATCCATCTTAGAGGCAAAACATTTCTAAAATCCGTGTTGAAAATGTATACAAGTACGCAAGTATAATCTATCCTCTTTTGAAGCATAAACGGACCTTGAAGCGTGATTTTGAGCAATGAGTTCCCGCATGCTGGAAATTGCAACAACACAAATTTTTACAAAGCAATCTCTTGCCTCTCGGTGTCTCGTGTAGTTCAAAGTACTCGCCTCTTTCTTTCGCTGTTGTTCCTCTCCTCTGTGAAAGTCACTTGAATCTAAATTGAGTCGAGATTGACGCGATAGACACACATCCTAGTATATTGATTCTTCTTTGTGATATTGTGAATAGGGAAAAGTCAATCGACATCACCGCTGAGTAGAAAGGTTTTCCGCCTTTATAAGTTTTGTACGAAAAATCAACAAATCAAGATTTCTACGCTCTCTTAACCAATGTCAAAGGGCGCTGTATATACACGATTCTATTTCTCCCGGGGCCTAAAAGAGTCTGCATTGAGGAAGGAAAAAAAAAGAGTCAATCCTCTTTTGTTTATTCCGCTTCGACCGTTTCCAATTTTCTGGCCCGTTATTTGCGGCCGAGACGGGAAGAATAGTCGCAGCATTCCATTTAGTCTACAAAATCTAGCGAGCGAAGTCAACTGGGAAAACGTTTCGTGAATTCTTTTGCAAGATGGCAAATTTGCATGACAACTACCCCGACTGCGATTCAAGGTTGCATTCTTCTTCCTCTTCTCGACTAAAAACCTATACGTGTAGAGACTATTCCAGCACCGTTCTTTGTATTTATAATATTCGTTTTCTTTTCTTTTTTTTCCATTCGTTTTCTCTCACTCGTCCCGTGGGTGGGTCGGTATTCAAATGACGACTAGAAGGGCTTCCAACTAGAAATGACGAAGAAAATGGAAATAGCAATTTAAAAAGCGGCGATATTATACGAAATGCTAAGACCTTCTCGCCTGAAGAGGTGCCAGGTAGCGACCAAATCGCGAAACTTGTCAAAAAACCACGTTCCGTCGAGTGCCGCGCTGAGCGCTAGCGCTTATCAACGATGACGGCTGAATTATATAATATAGAAGAGATTGCGATTTCTGAGAAAAAAGTTTTTTGCGCTCTTTCTTTCTTCTTACACGGAACAAACAGCACCGGAGAACAAATAATAGCCATCCGGGTAGGTCCCGAGAAAAGAAAGAAAAAAATAGAAACGGGAATCCTTGTTGTAGCGATGCCGCCGCTGTGCGCACAGTTGGAGAGAACAGAATACGTGAAAGATTGGAATTGCGCGTCGTTGGTAAGAGCGGGAACGCATCCAACATTCATGACGACGTAGCCAAGGGCCGGGAACGGCTCTTGACTTGCTGACAGGTAATGCATTATTGGTAAGATGTCGCCCCCGGATGCGTTTTCCGGCGACAGCGGCGTGTGGTAGAGCGCCTTTTGCCGCGCCATTTCGAAAGACGACGTAAACTCTCACTGGGATAAAAAGGTTAAAAAATCACAGCGTATCGCCATTTCGCCTCGCCTAAGTGAAATAAATCAAATAGAAGGCATCGAAGATAACCTTCGACGCTTTTCCGGGGAATGCTGAATTCAGCATCATCGATTGTCGGCAAAGTCTCGAGATGAGATTGAATCTCGACGTTCTACTTTTTTTTTCGGGGAGGAAGCACTGGTAAGACCGGCTCCGGCGGAGAAACAATTTCAAGAGACCATTTGTCTAGCTGGCGATCGTAAATCAGATTACATCTAATCAAAATGTCGCCTTCTCCGAAACATAATAGAAAGAGAGAGAATGAAAGAAAAATAATAATCACAAAATTTATGGGTAACAGGACGTTCGATTTGGTAATTAGGATATAAATCTTTTTTAAGGGAATTAGTTTGATCTAGCACGTGTGGAAAAAAGAAGAAGAAATTTTTCATACCAAGCCTCCTTTTATTTCCCACCTGACAAAAGGTGTCACGTATGTCTTATGGATCGGAGGAAGGGCGAGAAAATGGAGGGACAGAGGAGGCTGAGATAGGAGTAGGAGTACATATATGACGATACGTCTTAATGCGTCCACTCAAGGTTTCGCCAGCTATCAGCCATCAGTGAGACTGCGTCGTCGAGTGATTGAAGCAGTGCACATTCATTTTGTAGGCAAGTTTCCTCGTATCATTATTCATTCTGCAGCTTCCATATGTAACAAAATGGAAAGATTTAACTGTATGATTAAACGAAACAGCAGTGACAGTCGATAAATTTTCGGCACTGTCACGGTTCACCTTGTAAGTTTGCAATCAAACAATACTTGGAAAACCTGTGCAATCGAGTCCGTTCTAGCTGGAAAAGAACATGGCTTTTTAGAAACAGGCCTTTCTTGAATTGAATGTTAACAATTTATAGAATTTCTTCTTTTTTTCTGTTGGCCTTACACAAATGTTGGCATTGTATGGTGGGGTTGTCAAGCCTGGCTCGTTGTTCCGCCATTCAACGTCCAATTGCGGGGAACTTTGCTATCGACAAAACATTGCGCCTGTCATGATTGAAATTTGCATAAAGTGAACGACGGAATCGGGAGGCGTGAGCGAAATGATCGGTTCTTGGAAAATCGACAAAACCTCGCGCTCTCTACCACGCCCTTAAAGTCGCCGCATTTTGTGTTGCGTCGCGTGTTCCCTTTTGCCGAAACATTTGAATGGATTTTTTTCTTTTTTTCATTTTTTTTTTGTTCTTTTCTGAAATTTTATTAGCGTCGGCGTCGCAATAGGATGAAAACCCTTTGGATGCAGCCTTGCCTTTACGTTGTTTCTCTCACGATTGTATGCGTCTACGCAGCTGGTAAGAGAAACTGCTTCTTCCGCGAGGATATAATTCCCTTTCTTTACGACATTGTTAAAAAAACGAGGAGGTTAAAGCTTGCCTTTTACGAGTGCGTAAACCGGGGCCATAGTTCCTGGTGGAAACATTCCTTTGTTCTCGTTCTCTTGATTCCCGGGCTTGTGGTACGCAAAAAAAAAAAAAAATTACTTGGATGACGACGTGTCGACTAAATTGGACTAAACAGTCGAACTGTATCTAATCACTTTAGCAAGTCATTAGAGCCCAGCCGTACGAAACGAGAAAACATATTTATTCCATTAGTAACTTTTCTTTTCAAAACTTGATACAAAAAAATTATCGCAAAGATACAATTTCTTCAAAGATATGTCGTGATCTGAGGATCGATTAAATTGACTTTCGTTCCTTGGCTGTTTAATAATTTTTGGATTTTTTAAATTATTTTTTTCCAAGAAACCCACAAGAACACTGCCGCTACACTCCCAGTTCATACTATTTTGTCCTCGGCAACCGCGTCTAGTCCTTGGAATGCGAATGCCACCGATAAAATTCGAAATGTAACGGTAGACAATCACGGTGGGTCATATCAAATCGCCCTGGGTATCAACGATTTTTGCAATCAAGATTTTATTGCAAAGATACAGAGAGGGGAAACCATAGCGATTTCATTACTACGTCGCAGCCAAGCAGCTTTTCCTCCAACACAACTGGCTGGAATGCCAATGACACTGATGGAAAGCCGAATGGAAATTTTTGTAAGCTGTTTAGTTATGCCAATCAAACTACTAGACATTTAAAATTTGTTGTTCATTTGAAGCATCACTCGGTTTGATTGCCAACGCATCGTCTACGACGCAGTCTGTTAACCTGCATCTAAACACAGGTAAGTTAAAAGCACTAATTTAGAAATAAAAGCTGTTTGTATTTTTGTCTTGCAAATGATATTACTTTACGTGGGATTATTTCTGGCGTTGCAACGAAACCAAACATATCCACATCTTCGACTTCTACTACAGTGAGACTACCTTCTAGCATTCATAAAGTTTCTAAAGGTATCCCGAGTTCTTCAGTCTGTAAATATGTTTCCATTAATTGAACGAGTTTCCCTTATATCAAAACAGCGACAAAGAAAAGTGTTACTTCCGCAGCTCATTCGACGTCGACTTCCCCAGATTTTACTCGCACAGCACCTATAATGTTGTTAAATGAGACAGACTTGTCTCATTCAACATCGACTTCCGCAGAACCCATGATGTGGTTGAATGCGACAGACTTGCCTCATTCAAATTCGACTTCTGCAGGGTATATGTGGTTAAATGCGACAGATTTGCCTCGTTTGCCGACGGTCATAATGGTCAATGAAACAAAATATTCTGGAAACGATAGCATGAACGGTGGGTTTACAAACGAGTCGAAATACGAAAAATGGATAATACCAATGGGGGCAACGGATAATCCAGTTAATTCAACCGTTGAGGCAACTACAAATACTTCGTTCTTTTGGAACGCTTACAACATGTTCTTCGGTAGTTCCGTAACAACGACTCCAGAAATCACAACACATACAATGCTCGTGAGTCACAACAACAGAACAACCTGGAGCACGGAGGGATTGGGTACGTTTTTAAATAATGCAAAATTGTTACCATTTCTCATGAAAATGTAAAATATGTAGACGGGAGACTATTTGGCAGTACCCATCCTTCATCCGTGTACAACTCGAACACAACATCAATAACCGAAAATGTGATGGATAAGAACACTAGATTAGAAAGGTGAACATATTGATGGGACTAATGTCAAGACTTGTTTCCATATTATAATAGGTTTGGCCACTCCATAACGATACAAGAGCCTTCAACGCGTCAACTTCGCATAATGCTGAACACAAAGCTCACCCGACCTCACCTTCCTGGTCATCCGCCGCCCATCGACCGGCTAAGAAGTCTAAGTCCGTAGTTGGCACGTCTCACGGGTAGGCAACCTAATACTCTTGATTTCGCTTTCAAGATCACGCAGCAGAAACATCGATTCGTTATTTTTTTTTCCTCTACCACTTTGCAGATTCTCATCAAACTTAGCGAGACCTTGGGATCAACAGACAGCAATGTCTGAAACCCACGGGCAAAATCATTTCAACTCGGTCGTCAACGTAAATGTGGATTCCAGCGCAGAGTCCTTGGAAAAATTTAAGCACTTGGAAGCGATGGTGAGCAAGTTTTGCATATCTGATATCCCCAATTATAAACTAAGCAAATAACCACACATCAAATTCCTTTATAAAGATCATGAAGAAAATGCACGATATGGAAGAGATGGCTAGAGGCTTGGCGTATGATCTGCAATGGAGGATAGATCTACTCGATGTTGCTCTCGAAAAAGTTATCAATCAAACCGTAAAAACCGAGCAAGGGTTGAAAAAACACATCGAATTTTTAATCAATGCGAAAAGCCAATCACTAGAAGCTGGAATCAAAAACCTGAATTGCGCTCAAAATGGAGGTTCGACGACAACTTTCACGCCCATCATGTTCAGTGTTGATGAATCAACCACCGATGAGCCCGTGGAGATGAGATCCAAACCAACCCACTCGCCTAGAACGTCGGACAGTGAGGATGGTCTAGCGGAATGGCGAGGTGAGTAACCTCGTATTAAATGCTTTGTCCACTCTTTCTGATGTTACTAATGAGGTTTTTCTCTTCAGCAAAACGTACAAGGATGATGGAAAGATGGGAAAATAACTTCCAGAGAGGTCTCCAGTTTAGAAGAACCAAGAGAACTCCTCGCAACATGTCGTAAAATTTCCCTTTTTTTTTACTTACCGCCGTGTTCCTCTTCCTTTTTTATGCCTTACTTATGTATTATAGTTCCCCCCGTTTTGGGGCCGGTTGAGATGTCGTATAAATACCGTTTGAATCATACTTGCAAACACTCGGAAGTTATTAGCATGATGTAATGTTTTCATGGCTTTATCTGAAAACATCCGTGCGGGCCATATTAGCCAGAAGGATGTTGCTGCGTGCGGCCAAGACGGTTGATTTGCTCCACTAGTGTTAGCAGCTGGCGTGTTTAGTGCAATTTTCCCTCTAGAGACACGACCCAACAAAGCGGACAAGAGTTTTTGCGTTTTCCAAGCAGCTCGTCTCGACACCTAAAGTGTCTCTGCTAACGGTCGTCAGCAACACAAGTTCTTTTTTCTGCTCTTGTACACCGGCCAAAACGTCTGGCATTAACAGACGGAAAATTACGGGCATTTGTCCGGAACGGTTACGATGCGGTCTAGAATTAAAAGCGGAGAAACGTTTGACTACGCGGGATAAAAATCGCCTGGGTGTGTTGGCTGCCTCTAAGGCAACTGGCGCGACTAAAACCCATCAACAAAGTTGGTCTCGTCCAATGGCAAGATGGTTGCAGCGGCTCTCACCGGTTCACTGCTGGCCTCCCAAGGATTACATTACTAAATCGTAAACATAACGGCCCAGAGACGCATAAGTTTACACACGGAGAAAAAGAGAAGAGAGAAGTAAGACATTGACGCTAGGTGATGCATGATAAGAGATTGGTGATTGGAGAATTGAGGCGCATCGTCACGCCGCAAATCATTCGCAGTGCCAAGCGAAACGGATTAGCTCAGCTGTTACCGGCTTCATTAAGGAAAACGGCCTCGGTTCTAATATAACGGCATTCTCGGTTACACTTGATACTTTTGGGTAGTCGAGTGGAAAAAAAGGAAAACTTTGGGGTTTAGCCAAGCGTTGATACTCGGATAAGTATTCAAACCACAACGCCAGATTTAGCCAAACAGCAGCAACTATTTCTATCACATACTTCTAATCACTCGCTACGCGAAAAAAGAGTTTTAGGTCACTTGATTGTCTACCAGCCAGTCATCTGTGATCAAAATGCGAAAAGACTCTGGTATGTAGTATGCTACTTTCTCTATATAACGAGAATAGACGTCTAGCATACCGAGTCGGTAATAAGCGCAACGAAGGAAAACATTTTTGCGTCTATTTCCAGTTTTAGAAATAAAGAACGCCAGAAGACTTCTTTTTTGGTTTTGTTAGTAACCTAGAAATGAGTCACGAGATTGTTTACGTTCAAATTCGTACCCGGCGCTGCGCAAATTGCGAAGGTATTGCGTGAAAATTGCTTGATGTCAAGTGACGCATTTGCTTTCCAGACAAACAACGTTCCATATCTATTACGATGACCTCCTAAACTGAAAGTATCACATTGATCGCGACGTCGTCTTGAAGGGTACAAAAAAAGAAGAAGACGCGTCAGTGTTTCGGCTTTCTACACGAGATCCTGTTTTTGCTTTTTTGCTCCAACTTACTTTGCGTTGACGTTCGTGTGGTTCTTGCACCTTCCGAAAGAAAAACAGAAACCGGTCTTTTTTATATTGCGTTTGTTGGTAGCCGTTAGAGACATTTAACTGATGGTACAAACAGGTTCCGACGGCACGGCAGCCTAGTTAAAAGGATAGGATGACGCTCATCATAGCGCCGTGCTCCAAACAACTATGGCCACGCTTGTAGCAACAAAGAGTAGGACAGAAACCTTATTTTAAGAATAGGATTACTGTTTGTAGTTAATAAAACAAGAGAAACATAACCAGGTTACTACCACTACTGCCGTCATTATCGCATTCTTTTCCCACCAAAAATTACGAGTTCACAGTCGAAGACGTTTTAGGAATGGGTTTATACAAGCAGCATTGTAGCGACTTTGTCTCTTTTACGATTTGAAAAATCTGTGCTCCAAACTCGGAGCGTTCAACATCTTATTTTGGCATGGTAACAGGGCTTGAAGTCCGTAACTAACAAACAAACGAAAATTCCAAAGATATAGGATAATCAATCAGAGCTTGTAGTTACTTTGGATGAATTAATGAATATATAATCGAAAAGTTGAAAAAAAAACAGGTTGGATCACATCACCAACCGGCTATACAAGTGGCGAGACGGGCGTGTTTCCCTCTAAACCAATATACCTGTAATCAGCAACAATCTGGCAACCTTTAAATTCCGTTCCGAATTTTGATTGAAATTTTGAGAGGTTGGGGAGAGCAAATAATCAACACCATCCATTCGTAAACTTGTCGCACACGATAGAAATGGATTCGACAGCAATAATTACAACGTATACCGGCACGTAACGACTTGAACAGACTACTGTCTGGCTAATCAGTAATTCAAAACGGGTTGCCCTTTTACGATTTTGATTAAATTAAGGCAAAATTCTTAACGACAATTGAAGTAATAATGCGATAACTCGTTTTTCAGTTAACGTGATCCAAAAAAAATGCAGGCAAAATTTATTGCGTGAGGCGAATACGGCACATTACAATGAGAAAGTTCAGCTCTCTTTATCATCACTGTCATCATCACCAGCTCGCTCAATCACTAGAACATGTTTTTCATCTTTCCTTTTTTCTCAACTTCCAAATTAAAAATTACAAAAAAAAAAGAAACATCGATCGTGACCCACAAGGGAATCTGCCGTAAACAGAAACTTGAATGGCGAGGATCCAAACAAAGACAACAACAAAAGAATATGGAGGGGTTGTGGGTGGCAAAAACATAGCGATACCTAGCGATATATGACGCAGCATGCGGTCAGGTTAAGGTGAGATAAAACTTTTTTTTCTTTATACTTTAGGCTATTGAGTTTCCAACATCCAACAACAGTTTTCTCAACAAAAAAAAGTCTTGTTCACAGATACATCCCCCGTTTTCATCGGGCGAATAGTTGAGAAAGCAAAATAAAAGAAAACCGTGAAGGCCGAATAAATTGTACACAGCTAGGGGTGCCGTCTCTTTTTACGAGAGCGGGACGGAAAAAGATACAACATCAAGAGATTGTCAAAATAAAACGTGTGAGATTGTCAGTTAGTTGCCGCAAATAAAGTTCGGCCGCTACATCCGAACCGCATAAAAAGAAATAGGAAGTCCATCAGACCAGTCCAGTATGTATGGGGTAGAAAAATGTGTGGTAGGAGACACAAAAGAGAGTGTGTGAGAGAAAAAAAGAAACCGAGTTGTGATGGCGAAATGCGCAGTCAGATCACGGCCCAGGACGGGCAACCTTTCACTCTTCAGGTTCCTTACGTTTCATCCTCGGATACAGCTTCATATATGAATAAAAAAAGGACCAAAATGAACATGGCGTTCATGTTGATTAATGCGATAAGAGGAAAGCGAGAAAGCCTTTTTGGCGACTTACCCCGAGTAAGTTACGAGGCACGTAACCTTCATGATCGCTGAGACGGGACCACCACCATTCGCGCTCGTAATCGTCTCCTTTACGCAGTACGATAAGTTCGTCTCCCATCCGAAAAGTCAGCTCGTCCGAGTTCTGCGCCTCGTAGTCGTAGACGGCCGAGACTCGACCTCCGTTCAAGATTCCCAGTTTCTCTTGGATGCCTAAAAAAGAGAATGGTTTAAACGCCCATGTCAACTTACGTCACACGGAATAAGACGTATTTACTGTAGAGATATTCGGAGCATCCGTCGAAGCCTTCCTCGTCTTCCTCGCACTTTTCAGCTGCCGTTTCTTGGTCGCTGAGCGTCGCAGCAAAGATACAGGCTCCGTGCTCCACCAAGAACTTCACCATGGCCAGATTGTTGCACGAAGCGGCACAGTGCAACGGTGTCCTGTTTGACGACACAACAAAAAAAAGTTATAATCCATCAGTCGACGCCGTTAACGGAAGCCGAAAAACGTGTTCCAGTACCATCCGTCACTGTCTTGCGCGTTGACGTCACAGCCAAGCTCAACAAGGAAGCGCACGATCTCTAAATGACCCGCGCATATGGCGTTGTGTAGGGCCGTAATTCCTTCGTCGTTGGCAGCACTGGGGTTAGACACCTACAACACAGACACACAATCAAGTTTATTCATAGAAGGTATCCCTTTCAAAAGTTTTTCAGAGCTATAAATATACCTCTAGGGCCGTCTTCTTGACGAGTTCGAGTTCGCCTTCTAGAGAAGCGTCCAACAACAAGGCTAGGGGATCAAAGCTGACTCGTCGAGACTTTCGCAAAGCGTCTGCTGTGCCGCTCTTCAGATTGCCTTTACGTAAACGGCGGGCAACACCTTCGAGGGGTGGAGACGGATCGTTGGTTTCCGTCACTAAAGACGTCGCCCCTTTATCACTGAGCTCATCTTCGTAGGCAGACGTAGGATGAACGCCGCCACCGCCGCCACTAGGAGATTCTACGGACTGATCGGAATAGCAGCTAGCTACCCGTTCCTCTTGACCTATTTGTGGTTGAGACGGTTCATCCTGCATCCGTTCTTCCTCTTGATCCGCCTCTTCCTTACTCATCTCCGCTGAGAATTCAGGGGGCTGAGATGGCGGTAGAGGTGGCGGAGGAGGCGGCGGAGGTGGAATCACATGTTTTTTCAACGTGAGAGGTTTAGGCTTAAGTGGAAGCTCCGCTTTAGCCAACAGATAGTCCGTGTTTTTCTCGTCCTGAAAAGAGGCAAGAAGAAAAAAGACGTTCAGTTATGTGGGACACGAAATAAAACAGTTAAATCCGGCTGACAACTTACAGAAGAGGGTTGGGGAGATGCATCGGTAGAAGAATCTTTGTCGGGATTCTGTCTGGGCGGCAGAAGTGGCTTATAATTCACGGCAGGCTTTGGCGGGAGAGCGGGTTTTTCGGCCACCTGCGGAGGGACCGAGGCCACCTTTAAACCTTTCATCATCGTCGGCGAGCCCCTCATATTGTTGTTGTTATTGTTGTTATTGTGGAAGTTCATCGGCAGGAAACGGGTGTTGTAGGGCAGTGTTTGATACTTTGGATCGCCCTTACTAGCCGTAAAATCCGTCACATCATCGTCACGCTGGTCAGCGATGTTGGATTGTGATTGCGGCTGCTGCTGGCGGTTGAAAGGTTCAATCGCTGCCACTTGCGACACGGAATTCTTCACCGGCCTTTGCTGTTGTTGTTGTTGTTGTTGCTGCTGTTGTTGTTGCGATAGAACTTTGTTGTTCTTCTGTGACGAATCACTAAGTTGACTGGCCAGTTGCTGATTGAGCATCTTCTTTCGCTGCAATCGTTCGCGTAGTTCATTGATTCGAATTTCCATATCGCCAACGTTTTCGCGATTCTCCAGCAGCCTGGCCTTCTTTTCCTTCAAATCGGCCGCCTTCTGTTCGTTCAGCTTGTTCCGATACTGCAACGATAAATTAAAGAGTCAAAATGGGTACTTAACACTTGGTAAATGGACAGGTTTAATGGAAAAATACCATCAGCTCGGCTCTGAGACGTTCAAGGTGAAGCTGGACAAAATACGCCTTGCTTCCCGGATGAGCCTGGGCGTGGTGAGTCTGAGCGCTGAACTGTTCCAACTGGCGAGTTAGCTCCTCCACCTGGGCCGCGGCCATGCTCAGCTCCTTCTCCTTCTCGTTGAAGAGCGCTCGGATCGACGTCAAGTCCGCAGCTGTGCAGAGGCAATCAAATCAGAGAATCCAGAAAAACAGAAAGAGTTACGACACCACATAAAAGCATAGAGATAAGATGTGCCTTTTCGCTTTTGGCTTCTTTGCGCCGGTATTCTTACAGAGAGATCCATTGGTGATCCGTTGTTGGTCGACCTGGCCCCGCAGAGCTCGCAGCTTGCGCAATTTGGCCTCCTGGGCTTCAACTCTCTCGCGCAATTTGCGGACTCGCTCCGCCTCGCTGCTGGCACTAGCGTCATTGACGGCCTGGACCCCCTCCTGCACCTGTTTAAACATACGCAGATCGGACAGAACAACAGAATGCAACGTTAGCGGAATCGTAGCAACACTGCGGGAACATAATTGAACAGTTAGATTGTGTCTTGGCTCCATTCTCTTTTTTTCGACTACTACTACGTCGACGACTGCCATTCGCAATTAAAGAGCATTTCGTGACCGACCGTAATCAGCTACGAATATGATTGCTCATTCTCTTTTTCTCCGAAGGCAAAACCCCCGCAAAGACAATTAAACACATGAAAATAACTGTTGGATACCATCTAAACTGCCTACTTTCTCCATCAGAAATTTTTTCTTCTTCTTTTAAAGCGACATTGCAAACAATGAGAAGGTCCCCCGCCATTTAGTCGGACACGATAGCAATATACCTGTCGCAAACGGTGCTCGCGGGCGGCAATCAGCCTTGCTTGAGTGTCCAGCTGCTGCTGCTGCCTGGCGGCCAGGGCCTGCAATTCACTGGTGGTCGGCTCGCCCCTCATTTTTCTCTTCCTTGTGTAATCCTTTTTCTTCTTCTACTTCTAGTCCTTTCTGTTTTCTCTCCAGTCAGTGGACAAACTGAGGTGAGCTTCTGCTTCCGGGCATCCTGGATTTATTGAAAGGGCAAAGAGACGTTCAATGCATGTTGATTAAACACCCACACACAACCGTTGTCACGACATTTAAAAGCTACAAAAACAAAACCGCACGACGATGAAAGAAAGAATGGAGAGAAAAACTTTCCCAAAAAGTGTTCAGAGAAAAAAAGAAAGCTTCCAGTTTCCCGTCAAATAGTACGGGCGATATGCGGTTATCCTCTATCGGGTTCTTTTACGAGAGGAAGAAAAAACAAGTGTCACGGCGCGGCGGTAACCTGGCGTGAGAGACGCTAAAAGAGAGGCAGATCGTTGTGTACCCCACCTAGAATGGGATGGTTAACCTACTGCCCTAGGTGAAATGAGAAAAAGAAGACCCGGATTCTCTTCTACTCTTGCGTCTTTTCCGTCTTCACTCTTCACAAACGGCCCCGTCCAATTTGCATCGACAACACACTACGACCGTGTTCTCCTTCTGATCGATTCCCCCCCTCTTTTTACCTTTTTAACGTTTAAAACCACAACACCACTGCCTGTCTGCTTACTGCCAGCCCCCTTCCATCATAAACAAGATTAAGTCTTGAGCAAAAAAGAAAAGAAAATCCGAAAAAACACCTCCCTGTTTGCATTATGAATAAACAAAGTCGACAAGGAAAAAGAAAAAAAGAAGAGAAAAAAAGAAGGTAAAAGAAATGAAGGACGCTAAGGGTCAGTTCATGTCCCGCGGACATCCTACTTCTATTTTAACGGGCCTTACGCCGTTGTGTGTTACACATGTTTCCTATATCTTTTGGCGCCCAAAGGTACGTTCACCACCATTCCTCGAATATTCCAAAGAATTCTGCAAGTCTAAAGTATCGGGTAACCGAAAAATAGAAACTCAAGTATTCTACTGTGTAGGCTAGGCTTCATGCCTGCCCGGTTGCCCAGTGTTAGGTAACGCCCACGAAATATTCGGCTCAGCAGTTTTGGTAAAATGGCCCAATCAACCTGCCGACGCGAAGAAACCGAATACCTTTTCTTTATCATCACTGGCACTTTCGGGGCCACTCGATCGGAACACAACACAACAAACTGCTGTTGAAAATATCTAGATTGCTTTATACAATAGACAACAATAGGGCAACACAAAATCAAAAGAGTTACGGCCTACTGATTTCTATCTCGGGTGCTGCATTCCAACGCTGGGTCAAAACTAGACGACTGAAATAAGGTAGGCGTGAGAGGAGGCCTCGGGGTATCGAGATTCCATGAAGTCAGCAGAACGAAACTTAATGAGTAGGGAAATTTTGGCACGTTGGGCGACTGATTTTTCTCACAAGACAAAACGGTCTGTGAGACTTTGAATTTTAACGATCTAGTCCAGCCAATACGGCTTCTGCTGCAAGGGAAACAGAGGAGACACAAGCCGTCGAGTATACGCACTGCAGAGATTAAAAATGGCCGGAATTCCCAGTGTTGAGCGCTAAAAACGTACACCACCAACAGATTTCCAACGTGACGGTTCGTCAAAGACTGATGTAGAACTGAGATATTTCCGGTTTCTCGCTCCAACAATCACAATCTCAGTGCACAACACACTCTCAACGCTCTCTCCACTCGACTGTGTACTGCCAATGCAATGCACTTGTAGCTGGCCGAGAGAGAGCAGGTCGAAAACACAACGGCCATAGACTCGAAACGTTGTGAACTAAACAACGAACAGGAAAATGGATGGTGCATGGTGGTAAAATGTGGGAGGGGAGAATGCCAGCCCGAGGTTTTGGTCCCTTCAGGTGAGACTGCCTCAGAGTCATCTAGCGTTCGGCGTCATCACCAGCTAGTTTCGAACGACAAAAGAAGAAAAAAGAGAAGCGAAAACGAACAAACGGTTTTTTTTCATATTTTTAAAGAGGAATAAACGAAACACCCGTATATTTTTCGTTTCTCTTCTGTAAATGCCTCAACCACACACATTTTCTTAACGACAAAAAGCTGCAGCACTTGTGGGGGACACGGCTCGTTTTTCGTTTTTTTTTAAACATCGACAGTTTAACAACAGCTAGATGGTATGTGCTGATGCTACTGTTCGAATACAAATTGCGCCGAGGAAGAACATCAACGACAAAAAAACAAAAACAAAATGTTCAAATGTCCCGCGGAGAAGACCCTGCCCCATCAAGTTTTTTCTTCATCTTGCATCTTTTTTTTGGGAGACAAAGTTGACAAGAAAAATATACAAGGCACCTATTTCATATATCAATCGATCATATTGTTGTATATATATGCTTGGGATAAAACTTGGAAGCTGAATATATTTGCAGACTAAACGGCTTTCGACCTCTCTGTCCTTTTAGCCGAAAACACTCGAAGAATATATATATATATAAATTGTAGTTGTATACAAAAGCAAAGAAATTAAACATAAGAGATGAAAAAATTGTCGCAATGGCAAGGCTGTGTACTCCTGTATCGTCACGAAAGGTGGGAGGGCTGCTGCTGGCACTAATGCCCTTTTGTTTTTCTTCTTTTGTATCCAGCTCAATTCTGGGTGGCGGTGGTGGTAGCGTTGAAAAGAGCGGACGAGCGTTTCACTCGCGAGCCTTGATTGTTCTGCTGATGGCGTTTCTCGTCGCTAGAGTCGCCTGTATCGATTCCAGAGTCCTCTTCTCCCACACGGCTAGAGGTGGTGGTAGTAACGGAAGATGAAGAGGACACCGGACTCGACTCAACTATCTCTTTCAGTACTTCAGTGACGTGAGTGAAGAAGTCTGGAACGCCTTCATAGCCTGAGAAAAGCAAAACGAGCCCACCGAGATGAAAAAAAAAAGATCGGTTAGCCGCTATCAGTTACAAACACCGGGTAGGATTAGGTTACGTCAGCAGCGAGCCTTGAACAAGGGCGGCCAACGCAAACATGCTTTATCTCGTTTTTTATCCATCCTCTTGTACCTGGAAATGCGTTGATGTCGATGATAGCATAATGTCCAGTACTCTTCTCTACCACAATGTCGACGCCGAAAAGATTCATTTCCAGCGCAAAGCGCAGCATAGATATCACACTATCAAGAAGTTCTCCACTAATGGCAGGGCGAACATCACTCTTTTCGTCGTCGTCAAGGATACTCAACAGAGAGACGGAATCGGGTTTCGATACATCATGGCTGTCGAAAAATATAGTAGGTCTCTCTGTGGGAAAGAAAATAGAACGCTAATTCAATTAAACGAAAAGGGTTTAACTATCATGATGGTAATACCGGCAGCGCTAAAATTCTTTAGCGATGGTCTTTCGACCACAAAGTATTTCTTGCCAATAACAAATATCTTAAAAAGCACGGCATCGTGGGGAATAAAAGTCTGAGCAACACATGGTGGTTCACAGTCCTTGACTGCTCCTTCATGAAATATTATTGACATCTGTGAATATAATACATTAAATAACTTCCAAAGCATAAATTATGACAATTTTTTAAAGAATCATGCCTGATGAGCCATTTTCGATCCGTGGGCAACGGCAGGCTTGCACACTAAAAATGAATAGGTTTGATTATATTTTGAGATGAATAAAGAGTCATAAATCACCTACCAAATGGATATCTTACTCCAGCTTCTCTGAGTTTTCTTATGTTTTCATCAACATCAGAACTAACTAAATCAACAAACGGTGGGACAAACACTTCACCTGTAATATAATGAACATTTGCAAGAAATTGTTGGATTGTGTGACTTTAGGAAACATACCAGCCTTATGCAGATCACTGTTATTAATTTTGCTGTATGTTTGATATCTGTCAAGGAGCTGACGAAGATTGTCAAATGGATCAATGATTTTAATTTTAGGATTGGCACAAATAAAGCGTTCAAAAGATTGAACAATGGTAAGACTCTGTAAAAGAAATAACTTTCTATTAGTAGAACTGACATTATTATACAGCAGCACAAAATTATTTTTTACCTCTTGATCACCAAGGTCAGCTTGTGCTATAACATCAGTCATCTTGTGAATGATGACAGAAAATGGACCCTGGTCTTCAATTGGAAGGTTAAAGTTAATCTGAATGGGTGTGCCAACAAAAATTCCAGTTACAACCTGTCGATCTCTAATGTTTTATTTATCGCACATACCTTGACCAAGTCAAGTCCAGCTTCATCACAAATTCCATGAAACTCTTCTAAATTAAATTTCTTACTTTTTTTTTCACTGAACCAATAGCCAATCCTGTGTCGTGGTTTACTTACAGAATCCATTCTGATCGAACTGCTGCGAAAAAAGTTTCAACGAAGAAAGTGAGTGTCTATACTCTTTGAAAATTAGAAGTAGATAAATCTGGCTAAAAATTGGGAGGGAAAAATAGTATACTAGCACTGATAGAGGAACTAAGATTAACTCAGACTCTCTGGCTAAGATTACTTAGGTGATTGCAAAACCACAAGTGATAAAGACACCCACAGAGCTGTTGAAACTCCATATCCACATAGAGTGGGATAACCTAGTTTTACTATAGAAAACAAAACCAAAATTTCTCCTTTCGTTCGACTGTTAATACCTCGCTACTTTGTCCACAAACCATATTTTTTGCTAGCTGTTTTTTATCACCTGCTTGGCTAGACGTCACGTGTGGCTAGGTAAACCTTTCACACAGTATTCAATAAGGCCGTTCGGGAAGACCAGTAAATGTCTGACGTTTTCCATAGGCTCACCCTCGCTTTCAGTCCTCTGTTTAGTGACAGAATTTGAAAGTTGACGATCTAAAACTATGCGCTAGCGATCGCGATTGTATACACAACACTTCCACGCACCCGGTTCGAGATGTGACTAGCTTCCCTTTGCCTGACTGACTGACATCCCTCAACTGAAATCGCTCCGCGCAACGATGCGTTACTCATAAAAGGATTTTCTACCATTTCATCATCTCATTCATTGTTATTTCCATTTTAAAAGGTTTCAAGGTAAAACCCCAGAGAGAGTAATATCCCCCCAAAACGAGTTTTCTCAACAGCATAAATTCCAAGCAGTGGCCTTTAAAATTTCTGAAAGTCGTTTTATGCTCCGCAACGTTCATCTCGGCTGTCGGAAAGGCCCGCCCAGGGGAAATACAACAAAAAATAACTACGATGGAAGAGTTGCAACGCACAAGCACGCAAAGATATCATGAGAAGCAGCGAAACGGATAGTTTTCCTAAGGGCTTCGTGCAGCTGGGATGGCGCGTTTTATGTGTACAAGATCACTATTATCGGCGTTTATACGTCGGTTCTTGTAAACAAACCTTCCAAAAATTGAGGTACGGCTGCGCCATCTCGTAATAATAAAAAACCCGCTTTTGGAATGTGTGTCAAAAATAAAAATAAAATAGCAAAAAATACATCAAAAAAGCTTTCTTCAGGTTTTTACACGTTGTATTTGAAAGTTATGAAATATATTGCGCAGAAAACGTTGACCACACAAGTTAAAAAAAAAGAACCCAAACACCTGAAAAAAAAACTGATTACATTTAAAAATTTGAATGAATGAAGTCACAAGACAAAAAAAACTCGTTTTTGGCCCATTCTATACATAGACGAGCTACTAGAGGTCACTCTCGAACTTGACACGCTTGTTTCGTGTGTTGGCCTCCGATTTGGACGGGACTCGTTTAAACGGCATGGTGTTGATCGTGCTGGCTGATTCGGTCGAATCGTCAGTCTGATCCAAGATGCGTTCAATTGACGGGGTTATGCTGAATTCGGAGCCACTCAGACTGATGTCGTCCATTTGAACAGGTTGAACTCCATCCTTTTCACCGAGAACAACTGGAGCTTCCAGTAGGACAATATCCATAACTTTATTGTCATTGCTGAAAAAGTAGTTGGAGCCGGTCTCGGGGGCTGGTCCCAAGTAGCGTGGACTTGGCATTTCTATGAAGACGCTGGGTGGTGGAGCTACGCTCTCTTGGCTCGCAATGCTGTCGTTGGGGCTTGTTGCTGGCTTCTCGGCTTTGACTTTGAAAGAGGTCGAAGTAAGACGCATTACCTCCACCGAGTTGAAATGCAGCACAAAGAGATAAGGCCCTCGATAGGCAAATGCCAACGGCAATCGAGTCCATTTTACGTCTTCCGAGCGACTCCTCCGACCGTACCTGGAAAATTGCCAAAAGAAGAAAAAAACATAACGAATTTAGTTTACAAGCGGATCTAGACTAAAAATCAATTAGGATTACCCGTCGACGAAAATTCCAAATTCGTGGTAGCAAAGAAGGAATTCAGTTTCGCCTCTGCGCGGAGTCACCTCCAGTATAGCTACAGGGAAACTGTGTACTTGCTTTAGGCCAAAGACGACATAAGCCAGTGTAGAGTCAGAGGCATCGAGGAATTCCTCGGCTGAGAAGTTGCCCAAGTCTACTTCGTAGAATCGATCGCATCCGACCAATACTGAGTGCTCGGTAAAGTGAATGCAGCTACACGTTTCGGAGACGATAAGTTCCTTTCGCAAGACGAAGGCACTATTGTGGGTGTTCCACTTGAACAACTTGACGCGATCTTGTGTAGCGGCGCATAGGAAGACGTCATCTTTTTCCAAATTTGAGACTTCAAAGAGGTGGCACTCTTCGCAATTAGGTACCACGTCTACTTCTAGTGTTGGCTGAGCGCATTGTACGGCGTCAGCGCATCCTTGCAATACTCGCAATTCAGTCAAGACAAGCTGGCGCTCTTCACCGACGATCATCAAGACGGCGCTCAACTTGGGAACAAGAACGATTTGTTGGACGCTGGTGACTCCCTCAATCTTGACCAAGTCCTTTCTGTTGCCATGCAGACGGTAGCTGAAAAGGCCTTCCTTGGCTCCAATGAGTAAGACTCCTTCGCTGATTGGGACGATGCAGTTGACGTCGAGCGGGTTTTCCAATCGCAAAACTAATTTGGGTTTGCGGTGCGCTTGAATCGCTGATTGCCGATTGGATTCTGCTTGAGTGACGGCTTCAAGAGCACTCACCCAGGCTTTTTTGTGCTGGAAATTGAGAGCCAGAACCAACAAAGTACGGCCGGGCCAGCAGGTCGTAAGTGGAACTGATTCAATCATGAACATGTATGGCACGTCTGTTTTGGCAGTGGCAAAGACTTCTGATTGCGCCACAGCACTGTGTATGGCAACAGTGCTACCGTCAGTTGGCCGCAAATCAAAAGTGTCGGTCGGTTGCATGTTATCCGAGGAAGGTTCATGGTCGTAAATACAAAGTTTGCTTCCCTGAAGCTAAAGTAACAAACAATAAACGACTATTTAAAAAATGCGATCAAACTAGTAATAAAAATAAGGACCTACCTTCATAAACTTGCGCTCCCAACAGGTAGCTTTGCCCGGTCGCGGAATCTTGACCCATCCTTTCATGTGATTTGAAGATGTCGGAGAGATTTCGCCCTTTTCATTGCTCACTTCTTGACCGAGAACGTTGCCGAAATGTTCAGCTAAACCCACTGGCAGACCGCAAGTGCTTGGCAAATGAGCAGCACACTTTGCATGAGCAGAAGCTCCGCAATCTTGACACACCGAGACTTGACGTCCAAAGTGGATCGAATCTAGACAGACAGCACAATTGGTTGCTCGCATGACCATCTGTGACTGGAGACGATGGGGAATGTTGTGGTGCATACGTTGGCTAGCCAACCCGATGCTGCTTGTTGATGGCGAAGATTGCTGAAATGCCAAAATTGCACATCAGTATTACTTCAATATTAATTGACTCATTCAGAAAAGTACCTGTGTTCCAGGAGATTGAGTGATTCGACTTAATGCTCGATGGGGAATCGGAGTTCCGATTTGACATTTGATCGGCATATCACTGCCTAAAGATGGAGTCTTTGTAAGATCTCTAGATTTACCGTTGGAGTCTTTTAAAGCCGACAATTCAGCTTTGCATTTGTTCAACTGTTCAGTCAGAACGCGGCATTCTGTCGTTTTTTTCACGAGATTGGATTCTAGCTCGCGATATGCAAGCGGGATGCTGGGTTGGTTCTCTTTTTTGTGTGATCCAAAGATCTTGTCGGTAAGAGTTGGCTTTTTCTTTGGTTGCTCTGCCTTTGCCTGCAGGAAATCAATCAATTTGGTTTGTTGGGCAATTGTCGATTCGTACTTCAATTCCCGCTCGTTGTGCATCACACGAGTAGTTTCAATTTGAGCTTCCAACTGAATGATTTTGGTCTTGTACGTCTCCGCTTTCGTAATGGCTTGTTCTAGACCTTCGCTTAGGACAGCATTCGAATTTTTGACGGAAATCAGCTGAGTCCTCAGTGCAGTTGACTCTTCTTGAAGTTTTATATTATCATCACTCAAGACGGCGACTTTGCGCTCCAAACTATTGACTGATAACTCGGCATCAGCCAATTGTTGATCGAGTTCGCCGACTTGCGCATTTAATTCTGTAACTGCGGTAGAGTATTCAGCAGCTTGTTTCTGAAGTAAAGTGATGCGCGATTCCGTGTCTGTTTCGCAACTGTTGAGTCGCGATTCCACATCGCGAAGACGGCTTTCGGTAAATAACTTAAGCGATTTCTCTTCGTTTACCGACTGTTTGGCAGTGCGAACTTCTTGCTTAAGACGTTCAATCTCCTGTGAAAGCTTTGACTTTTCCTTTTCAAATTCAGCCTGCTTTTCGTCATTTCCTTGACAAATGTTGTCGAAAGTCTAACAAATTATGGGCTTAGCAAAATAGAAGAACGTCAACGGAAAGCTCGTAAAATACCTGGAGCTGCTCATCCATGACAGCCATCGTCTCTTTAAGAATCTTAAGGTTTTCTTCGCCATCTTGCACTTTCTTCTTCTCCTCCTCTAATAACTGCTGCATTTCTTTTTTCTCTTCCATGTATCGACTAATACGCTCTTCGGCTCTTTGCACTTCAGATTCCAGAGAGCCCTTAAGTCGCTGGGAGATGGCCAACTCGTCCTGAAAACAACACAAATATTGGAAAACTAGGAAAAGCTTCGAAGCAATATCAGCGTTACCTTGGCGAACTGCATTTCACGACGTAGCTCTCGAGCACTGTTGGCAGTTTTATTGGCTTGTTCCAAGTTTCTCTCGTACTCGGCTTGCGCCTTCTCCTTTTCAGCCAGGGTTTGCTGAACTTCAGTAAGTTCCTTCTTAACTTTGCTCGCTTCGACCCGGATAGTCAACATTTCATCGTCTTTGGCCTGCAATAAAGAACAGAACTTTAAGAACTTGCTTTACGGATTATTTGAAACACCTTACCTTTAACTTTCCTTCCCACAGCTTGGCATCTTCCTTAAGTTTAGTCATTTCGGCTTCCGTAGAAGTCATTTCTCGTTTGGCGATGCGCAGATCGATTTTGGCATCATTGAGCTCCTTTTCCTTCTTATACAATTCCGTCTGAGTTTGTCGCGATTTTTCGCGTTCAAGCGTCAAATTTTCACGACTTCTCTCAAGCTGCTGTTCCAGTTTGCTGATCTGGCCCTCAAAAAATACAATTTTCTGTTTCATTTCTTCGACTTCGGGGCTAGATTGATTTTTGGCATGCGATAAGGAGTTTGACAGTTGTTCTGACAAATCGTGGTTCTTCTGTTCAAGTCGATCAACAGCTTCTCGCATATCCACAAACATGGTTTCGTATTGTTGCAGGTGCATAGCTTCTCTGTGCGAAATTTCAGCAACCTGGTTCTGAAGCTCTAACTTCATGTCTGCTGTGCTTCTTAAATCGGCTTCGAGTTGTTTCACTTTCTTCTCTAACTCGCTCTCACGAATTGAAAAACTAGTTTCAAAGCCTGTTTTCCATTGGAGGGTATCGTCCAGACTCCTCTGAAGATGTTCAGCTCGCTCCTGCAGCTTTTGACATTCAGTCAACTGAGTCTTCAAATTAGCTTCCAGTTCCTAATTTAAAAATAAAACACATATTGAATACAATGTAAATTCAACGATAGTGTAAGGATTCTTTACTTTAATGCGGTTCTCTTTGTCCTTGAGAATTTTTTCTTCCAGATGGGCAATTTTGGCGTGGAATTCATTTTCGCGATCAGTTGACTGCGTCAACCAATGACGTTGTTCTTCTTCTAATTGTTTCCCAAAATTTGCCTGTGCTTTGCGCATGTTGTCTTCTAGGATTTGAATTTGCTCTTTGAGTTCCGCCTTGTGAGCCCTTTCTCTTTCTAGTTGCTGCTGCGTTTGTAGCAACGCTTCGTTTGGTGGCGCGATGCACATACTGGCACGTTTTTCTCCAACCCGATGTCCGCGGGCCGCCAGCTCCTTGTATCTGGCAGCTTTTTCTTTCCATGCCTTGGATTCTTCCGTAACTTTTACAACACTGTCCATAGTTTCCTGTATAAGTTCCTTGTACTCTTCTTCTTTATGCTTCAACTCGGAATTCATTTGCTGCAGGACCTATTTAAACATAAGTAAACCATAAGTAAAAGCTTACAATTACAAATAAACGAAAAGGAATTACCCGTAGATCGTTCATCAATTGATTTTTCTCCTTTTCGGAACTTTTTTCACAATTTCGCTTAATATCTTTAACCAATTCTACAACTTTCGCTTCATTCTTAAGTCGCTCAGATTTTTCCGTTTCCAAGGCTCGACGCTGGTACTCGGCATCTCTTTGGGCGCGCACCAATTTCTTCTCTAGACTGTCTCGCTCTCCTTCCAGTCGGGTGATTTTCTGGTTGAGAAGATCCGTATTAGCCCGTTTTTTCTCCTGCTCATACTGTAGTTTTTGCTTTCTGAGTTCGGAAATTTCCTTAGTCTTGTTTTGCAATTCCGACTCGAGCTCCACAATTTTCTTTTGAAATTCAACAGATGAAGGGGCAAACTCAATCTGGGGGGCAAGGCTGTTTTCTTTAACATAGGTAAATCCTATAAATGGCAGGTTTCGTCCACTGGTCTGCTTTGTATTCTTCAAGTTAATTGTTGAATGTGCTGTAATCCCTTCACTTTCGAAATCTTCAAAATTAGAGGTGTCATCCAAACTGGTGATAAGTGGAACATAGGGGGGCGATTTCTCACGCAAACCATTCCAATCGATAGTTGCAAAGAATGGGTGGTGCATAAGTTTCTGATATCCGAGTCTTGTTGGGGGATCACAAAGTAGTCCAGATATTAAACTGCTAAATTCCGAAGAAACTGTCTTCGAGGTTGGCATCTTGAAAGAGTTTTTGAAATTCATGATGTTGCCATAGGTGGTGCTCATTTTCTCAGATCCAAACGGTGTAGAGCCGTACACCATTTCATATGCCATAATACCCAAGGACCAATAATCGCATTCGACTCCATAACCGCCAGCAAGAAGCCCGGTGTTATTAATTGATGTCAACACTTCAGGGGCGATGTAATCGGCTGTTCCAACGGCCATCTCATTTCGAACGAAGCCGGTGGAATCTAGCTTGGCAGCAGAGCCGAAATCTGCCAACTTGATGTGTCCGAGTCGATCAAGCAATACATTTTCGGGCTTAATGTCTCTGTGCACATAGCCCATCGAATGAAGCGTATGTAGAGCCAGGACCATTTCAGCCAAGTAGAATCGAGCTTCATCTTCAGATAGTGTTCCATCACGACGACTTAACAAGGAAAGTAAATCACCGCCAGGATGAAATTCCATAACCTTTTCAAATAACAACGGTTTGTTAAACACAAAAATCGGATTTCTCTTGTGCATCGTAATATTACCAAATAAAGATTTTCCTGGTCTTGAAAGGAGCAATGCAACAACGTTAACCATTCTGATTTAGCCTTGGCCATAATGTCTTTCTCCTCTTCGTAAAATGCAATCTAATTTATTTATTAAACAAAATAGATAACTTGAGCTACTTATTGGTGATAAGTTGGTCTTACATTTTGTTTTTCAAGGGTGTCTTTTTTCTTCATGATTTTCATGGCATACACATTTCCAGTCTGTTTCTCTTTCACAAGATGGACTTCACCAAAATGGCCACGTCCAATGACTTTTTTCAACTCAAAATCTCCTACATTAACTCGGATTTTTCGTAGTTTGGTAACTACTGGCTGGTCTATCAATGTAAATGAAATGTTTGTTTTTTTTAGCAGAAGCCTTATAAATATGAAAAAAGTAGTTAGCTTACATGTATCAACAAAATTGACTGTGTGCGTGTCCTTTTTGGATATATCCGAACTGCACTCATCATAGAGTACTAAAAGAGCATCAATTAGTCCATCCTTGGTTAGCTGACGCTGGTCTTTCTCTCCATCAAATAAATTTCTCCGCCCCAATAAGATTTGCTGAAGGACAGAATTTCTCACACAAATTGGTTCTGTTGAGGGTGTGGTCATTTTCCTGGAAAGGAAATGGTCTCTATGAAAGATAAACAGGGGATTTACTTGCAAAATTACTAACGGCTTTTACGAAACCAAAACGGCTTTGGTGTTTTGGAGGGAACACATGAGTGATAACAAAATAAGTAAAAAAAAATAAACTTGATGTTTCCAGAGAAACCGATGGATCACTTTTTAGACTAATTCCAACCTTAACGTTATGTCTTATAAGATATATTTTTAAGCGAAATAAAACGTAACAATGATTTCAACTTACGACCGTTTCGTAGAGGACCCCGCTGTTGACTGTTGAATTTTCGTCGTTTGAAAACTCAAAACTGCAGCGTTGCGCGATCTCACAAAGAGGCAACGAATTTTTCGCGGGCTCTTATCTCGAATTTATCTCGTAGTGGAGTAAAGTTAATTTTTAGCCTAGAACAAATTGCAATGTCAGATTTTTTACATGAACTTACTAGCTTGAAGTATAAACAGTCAAATTTAAAAACCCTCCCGAAAAATAAATATATTTACTATTGATAAGACGTAATTGAAATTCGTATCTCGTATCGTAAATATGACCATGCTCGTAAACAGTCGTAACTGTTTTAGGCTAATAACTCGTATAACCGTTTTCAATGATTAAATAATAAATCTAATTCAGAGGCCTCACAACAATTTACTTGGCTTGCTGAACCCTTTATAATGAGAATCCAGACACCTTGAGCTTGAGGATGAAGAAGATTGTCCCGAATGCCGACCGGGCTAAATTTACATGTCAGACAGGTGCATCGCCAAGAAACAAGAATGCGATGGCGTATCTGATGTATGGACTATGGATTGATCCGATGAACAATGATGTCGTCCAGATGGACAGTTTTACATGTTTATCTATATAAATCTATGTGTATCGTTTCCCCTCTTAATAGAGTGCAAAACGAAATGGTGAAAATTATTGAACACGTTTGACTGCTCTCATTTCGTTACCTTGTTTTATGTTCAGCCATTTTAATTTCTTTTTCCATGTTTCAGCATGATAATCCGGCAGGAAACTGCTTCGTTGTGCCAACTCGTTGTATTGATTTGATAATACACTGTGGTAATATCTCTTAGAACTGTTTCTTATTTGTTTTCATTTATTTATTTGTAAAGGAAAACTAATGTTCTCCTACTATAACCCTTTTCTATCACATTACGCGAATCGTTCTACGCTAGGATTCGTTTCAAAGGTTTCAAAAAGTTAAAGGCTGAGTTGTGTCTGGCGTAATGTGTAGGCGCGTCTGAATCCAGAACAAACATTATTATTGCGCCATTAAACACTTGATCAGGTAAATAAACCTTTTATACGTTAAAAAAAGTTGGTTCTAATTCAAGTGTTAAATTAATTTACATCTTATATTTATCAAAAATTATGCATCCTTATCAAAATGAACCAAGATTTTTTTTAACATTAAAAGGTGAATAAAGCAATGGAATGGATCGATCATCGTTGTAGTCGTCGTCTTTGAGGTTTCGACGGTGGGGTAAAGCCGTAACGATCCTTACGGACTATAAGGTATAAGGAGACAGTAAATGAAAATAAATATAATGTTTAGTTGAACCGTTTTATTTTTGATAATCATTTACAGTTGGTTTTCAAAATGTCACAGAACAGAAGAATCAATTACCGAATAACACAATAATAAAAAAGTTTTCTTGAAAACTAGAATGACTATAGTATGTAGTATATGACCTCTTTTGGATGTCCATTCGATGTCAAAGTAGTACTTGATTGGAAGAGGAAAAGAAATCAAGTAAATTTACGCAAGCATTGTTTACGTAAAATCACGGTTGAGCGCCGTCGGGAACTTCCCCCTAGGCCCTGCCCGTGCTCCTTTTTGGTCCGTGGACCGAGGCGGAAGTTAGTTCCTCAAAGTATTTTGGTGCACAGCGGTTACTTGCTCACTTGTTAATCCGGCCGGGCGTATGTCTGCAGTGATCTCTCATTTCCTAGAAAAAAGATTAGTATCCTTCCGAGAGATCCTGCCGACGTCTTGGCATGACAGTCCGTTCAGCTGAGCCCGTTAGCATCCGTTACTACCCCACTACGCTATGAGGCCCGCTAGAACTTTGATCATGGGGCGTGATCAAACCTAGCTTACACGGGCGCAGCACAGATCTGTCAGTTAAGGGTATACAAATGACCCTTTGCAAGATTCGTGATATATTTGAGAGGTCTCCAACCCCGTAGCATTCTTTTCTTTTCGGAGAGGCGGCCGTCAAAAAACCACTAACCCAATTGCCAGTTAAGTTTTTTGAAGCCGTCTCTTCTACGGAATTGGATTCCACTCATTAATATAAATCAGTATTAAAGTATATCACGAATGGCTTTCACCGCTGTGCACCTGAGACAAAAAAAATTTCAAATAAATTAGGAGAAAGATACAGTTACGGTTTACGGTTACAGTTACGATTACAATTTATAACTTAAAAGAATGAAAATAATAATTAATTAAAATCTATACAAGCCGTCGCCGTCGGAAACTTCCCCCTAGGCCAAGCAAGTGCTCCTTTTTGGTCCGTAGACCGAGGCGGAAGTTAGTTCCTCTATACGAGCTGTCGCCATCGGGAACTTCCCCCTAGGCCAAGCCAGTGCTCCTTTTCTATACGGTCCGTAGACCGAGGTGCGGTCCGAAGACCGAGGCGGAAGTTAGTTCCTCTATGAGAGCCGTCGCCGTCGGGAACTTCCCCTTAGGCCATGCCCGTGCTCCTTTTTGGTCCGTAGACCGAGGCGGAAGTTAGTTCCTCAAAGTTATGTATGCAAACACGTTCACGGTTGAGCGCCATTGGGAACTGCCCCCAATGGCCATGCCCGTGCTCCTTTTTGGCCCGTAGACCGAGGCGGAAGTTAGTTCCTCAAAGTTTTTTTTGTGCACAGCGGTTACTTGCTCACTTGTTAATCCGGCCGGGCGTATGTCTGCAGTGATCTCTCATTTCCTAGAAAAAAGATTAGTATCCTTCCGAGAGATCCTGCCGACGTCTTGGCATGACAGTCCGTTCAGCTGAGCCCGTTAGCATCCGTTACTACCCCACTACGCTATGAGGCCCGCTAGAACTTTGATCATGGGGCGTGATCAAACCTAGCTTACACGGGCGCAGCACAGATCTGTCAGTTAAGGCTATACAAATGACCCTTTGCAAGATTCGTGATATATTTGAGAGGTCTCCAACCCCGTAGCATTCTTTTCTTTTCGGAGAGGCGGCCGTCAAAAAACCACTAACCCAATGGCCATCAGTTAAGTTTTTTGAAGCCGTCTCTTCTACGGAATTGGATTCCACTCATTAATATAAATCAGTATTAAAGTATATCACGAATGGCTTTCACCGCTGTGCACCTGAGACAAAAAAAATTTCAAATAAATTAGGAGAAAGATACAGTTACGGTTTACGGTTACAGTTACGATTACAATTTATAACTTAAAAGAATGAAAATTTTAATTATGAAAATCTAGACGAGCCTCGCCTTCGGGAACTTCCCCCTAGGCCAAGCAAGTGCTCCTTTTTGGTCCGTAGACCGAGGCGGAAGTTAGTTCCTCCTAGTTTTTTGCACTGAGGTTACTTGCTCACTTGTTATTCCGGTCTCACTGTTAACCAGGAATGGCTTTCACCGCTGTGCACCTGAGAGAAAAAAAAGTTTGAAATGAATTCAGAGAAACATACAGTTGCGGTTTACGGTTACAGTTACGATTACAATTTATAACTTGAGTGAATGAAAATAATAATTAATTAAAATCTATACAAGCCGTCGCCTTCGGGAACTTCCCCCTAGGCCAAGCAAGTGCTCCTTTTTGGTCCGTAGACCGAGGCGGAAGTTAGTTCCTCTATACGAGCCGTCGCCTTCGGGAACTTCCCCCTAGGCCAGGCCGTTGCTCCTTTTTGGTCCGTAGACCGAGGCGGAAGTTAGTTCCTCTATGAGAGCCGTCGCCGTCGGGAACTTCCCCCTAGGCCATGCCCGTGCTCCTTTTTGGTCCGTAGACCGAGGCGGAAGTTAGTTCCTCAAAGTTATGTATGCAAACACGTTCACGGTTGAGCGCCATTGGGAACTGCCCCCAATGGTCATGCCCGTGCTCCTTTTTGGCCCGTAGACCGAGGCGGAAGTTAGTTCCTCAAAGTTTTTTTTGTGCACAGCGGTTACTTGCTCACTTGTTAATCCGGCCGGGCGTATGTCTGCAGTGATCTCTCATTTCCTAGAAAAAAGATTAGTAACCTTCCGAGAGATCCTGCCGACGTCTTGGCATCACGGTCCGTTCAGCTGAGCCCGTTAGCACCTGATACTATACCCCACGACGCTATGAGGCCCGCTAGAACTTTGATCATCGGGCGTGATCAAAGCTTTCACGGGCGCCACAGATCCGCAGTTAAGGGTATACAGATGACCCTTTGCAAGATTCGTGATATATTTGAGAGTTCACCAACCCCCGTAACATTCTTTTCTTTTCGGAGAGGCGGCCTTCAAAAAACCACTAACCCAATTGCCAGTTAAGCTTTTTGAATCCGTCTCTCCGATGTGGGATTGGATTCCTTCTCATTAATAATTAATAAAATAATTAAAATATATCACGAATGGCTTTCACCGCTGTGCACCTGTAATACCTAACCTATAGAAGCTAAAAATTATGAATGTGAAAAATCGTTTCAAATTAGTTATGAGGAACATACAGAAACTATTTTCCAAAAACTTACCTTATTTTGGAAAATAGTTTTTGTTTGTTTCTTGCCTTATTTATAACTTAACTGAATGAAAATTGTAATTAATTTTTAAAAAAAACCTACCCTAGCCGTCGCCTTCGGGAACTTCCCCCTAGGCCAGGCCGTTGCTCCTTTTTGGCCCTTAGACCGAGGCGGAAGTTAGTTCCTCCATCTTTTCGCTAGACCTAAGTATCTCCTTGGACCGTCTAAAGGCCTTAGTCCCTGAATAAAAGGTTAACTCGATTGTTGTAAAGCCAAACAATAACGGATAGAAAGAAAGTTAATAGTCGAACAGCTTACTTGTTTATCAGCAATGGTCATCATTGAGTTAGAACTGCGAGTTTTCTTGCCCAAGTGTACAAGAAATTGTACAGGTGTGGGGTTGGATTTTTAACTCTGGCTCTTCAAGGCATATTGCGACAGCGGCAAGACACTGACGGGCCTATATATATCCGTGTGTATATATAAGAGGACAATACACCAAACTCTCAGACTCATTGGCGCTCCTTTGCCACACCCTGCTTAGTAAGGATTCAGCGTTTCGACCATTAGTTATCACTGGCTTTACAACAATAAAGTTAACATTTAATTAAAGGACTAGAGTCGTTAGACCGTCCAAGGCCGGGAAATTTCCTGAAAAGATTTTTTGAGGTACGACTCGAATTTTTCTCAAATAGCAAATAAAGCAATTCCAGAGTCGTACCCCTAAAAATCTTCTCGGGTTGTGTCTAGCGGAAAGGTAGTTCTAAGAGAAATTATGCTAAAAAAGTATTAACTTACAAAAATAGTTACTAAATAATACATAACTAAGTAAATTAGTTACCAAATCCAAATCGATGCGGTGACCGATGCGATGCGGTGCGATCCGATCCCGCTGGATTGACCGATGCACTGGACGAGAAAACTTGTCTTTTTTCCGCGGTAACTGGAATTCTGCTGCCGGATGCCGAACTCTAGACGAACTCTTGGTCCTAATTTTCTTCGTGTCACGCCCTAGACTTTGTCCTGTTGCTTGCTTTGATGAGAATGGCGTTTGAGCCATTCGGCGTTTTTCCCCAATTTTTTATTTAATTTATGCATTAATTAGTACTAAAGTGCCTTTCTCCAATTAATTTGACTTTTTCCTACTTTATTCAATCATTAGAATCTAAATTCAAATGAATTTTAAGTATATTTAAAGAATCTTTAGTCTCCCGATTTGGACGTCTTTAGGCTTACAGTAAACCAATGCTCGTGAAAGCAAGCAAACAAACATTTAGAAATTCGACAGGCCATTCTTTGAAAATTGATCAAAACCTTTCTAAATATTTTTTTCTATACGAAAACCGATTGAGTGTCAAAAATCGGTTTAATTGATTACGATAAGCAATTCTTTTTCTTGCATGTCTTCTCTGCATATCCCAGCCACAGTGTCGAAGCTAAACTGGTTTGCCAAACATTGGCTTGCTCTTATTAGGAGGTCAATCAATATTTTGCGAATTTCATGGAAATTCCTTCTATATTCCTTTTTATTCGTTTCCTTTTTATTGCACTCTGCAAAACTTGGCCAGACCCTGGGCCTGGCACTCTGCCGACTCTGCTTTAAGAGAAATGGCAACCTCCCCCATGACTGGTTGAATTTGTTGTCTGTCAGTGTGCTCTGAAACCTATTGCTCGTCCGGTTTTTCAGGCATCTCGTAGAAAATAAGAGAACTTACTTAGCTTTCAAGACGCATTAGTTCTTTTGCTCACAATGGTAATATTGTTTCAAAATTTTTAAAAAATACTTTGCAATTACATTTTTGCGATGTCTCTTTTAGGCTCGTCGTTATGACACACGTACAACCATCTTTTCCCCTGAAGGTACGCCGTGAAAACATATTTGACGCAACAATTTGTAATTTTTGCAATTGTACCAATGTAAATTCAAATGTATATGTTACAGGGCGTCTTTACCAAGTTGAATATGCTATGGAAGCTATTGGTCATGCTGGAACTTGCTTAGGTAAGAGCTTATTAACACATTTTTTATCAGAGAAAATGTCAAATTAGTGTTAGTCTTTTTGTAAGAAAAAAATACATTTACATCTATTTGCAGGAATTTTAGCTTCAGATGGTATTGTGTTGGCAGCTGAGAGGCGCAATACCAACAAACTCTTAGATGAAGTTTTTTTCTCTGAGAAAATCTATCAACTCAATGCTGACATGGTCTGCAGTGTAGCGGGAATCACTTCTGATGCCAATGTCTTGACTAATGAACTCCGCCTCATCTCTCAACGATACCTTCTTCAATATGGAGAATCTATCCCATGTGAACAGCTGGTTTCTTGGCTGTGTGATGTCAAACAAGCTTACACTCAGTATGGTGGTAAAAGGCCTTTTGGTGTGTCACTCCTGTATGCAGGATGGGATCATCAATATGGCTTTCAACTGTACCAGTCAGATCCTTCAGGAAACTATGGTGGATGGAAAGCAACTTGCATTGGAAATAACAGTGCAGCTGCAGTATCCATGCTTAAGCAAGTATGTTGCCATGTTTTTGTACCTAAAAAGTGTTTTTTATTAATGAATTATTTTTATAAATAGGAATACAAAGAAGGTGAAACCAGCCTGAATGATGCCCTGGCCTTGGCTATTCGTGTGATGAGTAAGACTATGGATGCCACAAAGCTCACCCCAGACAAGCTTGAATTGGCCACACTCACCAGACAAGATAACAAAACCACTATCAAAGTGCTCCCAGTTGCACGAGTCAAAGAGTTGATTGCCGATCACGAAAAGAAAGAAGCTGCAGAGGCAGCTAAATCCAAACCACCCACAACTTCTTAGAATATCTCGCTTATGTATTCCAATCTGTTTTGGATTCTGAAACTTGAAAAGTACACCCCTGTGCTATTGATGAGAATGTCTTTTCTGTCTATTAATGTCTGTTTGTTTCAAGGTGGGATTAGACTTTATTTCAGGGTTTATTTTTCAGATAATTTCTGGGTGGCACTTTTTCTTGTTCCCGACTTCATAAATTCACTTTTTTATTCATAATGCTGAAAGAAAACGACGCATTTTATCAGCTTAACAACTTTTTTCGATGTTTGGTCGTAGCCTCGTAGTGAACAAGAAACAGTGCTGGTGCCTAGTCTGAACCCACCTAGGTGGTGTTGTCAGGGGAAAACTCAAACTGTTCTTAGTTTTGCCGGTAATGCATTTATTTACATAGTTAAGTGGGTCACATGTAACATAAGTGGTAAATTTTTTTTGAATAGGAATTACGAAATATTGTAATCTTATTCTTTGATATATGTTTACAAACCTACATTGTCTGATGGATTATTCAAAGTCATAATGAATGTATATTTTTGTATTGATTCTACCGCAGATTTTCGACACCTTTTATTTTTAAAAAGATAGCCATGGTAAGAAATTTGGTGCTAGTTGCTGGGGATTTTATTCTAATTTTTCAATTCTAATTTAAAAGAGGCGCTTCACCGCCATTTACAAAATGGCCTAGCGTTCTTCAACTGTTTTTTCATCTCCGTACTCCGTGTCATTGTCGTCTGCATAACCGATCTCTCTCGACGTTCGGGATTTAGGCTATTTGGTCTCGTGAATCTGAATAGCACCTCTTATATTCATTATTAATTCATCATGTCTTTTGTAACCACACTTTACAACAATGTCCTCCGCCGTTCGTCCACATACGCTTTGGCGATTGTGAGCGGAGCTTTCTTCTTCGAAAGGGCCTTCGATTTGGCTACCGAGAACTTGTACAGTGAAATTAACAAAGGAGTAAGTTGAAAAATTGTTTGTAAATTCTAGGAGGTCGACATGTATTCTCATTTTATTTGATTGTTATTTGTTACAGAAACTCTGGAAGGACATCAAAGACAACTATGCTCCTGCTGAATGAGAATCCTTTCGGACAAGGTCGAAGAAAACCAGCAGATTATGTTCATTCTTCTGTGTAGTTGGTCAATAAAATTGTACAAACCTTCATGTTGTTTTCAAACTTTTCATCTACAGTGCCATTATAAGGTCACACAAGTAATGGGGTATTTATTGCACTTCAGAATCAAAGCTTTCCTAGGTTTGTGTTCCATCCCCAACAAGGAATTTTTGTTAAACACATGGCAAAAGTACGATAATTTCTTGCAAAGATTAAAGAGATTCAAATATAAAAAGTCTTTAATGGGAATTATGCTGGGAAACTGCTAATTAATAATTAACTGTTAGTATATGATCCTTTATAGTTCTTTTAGATTTCCCAACAGCCAAAAAGACCTTTTTTCTAAATCATAAACCGTTTAAAATAAATTTGGTGTTTAATAGTAGGGATGTGGAAATATCTCAGTAGTTTATTTTTATTAATTTGATCCCATTTTGTTAATTCACATAAACCCAGAGGCTGCCCAGAGGCCAGAATTAAGGCACCTTTTTAGGAGGTAGCGACAGACCGACATTTCTAGACAAGTTGGCAATGGTGTGAGACGCTTTGCAAGCCGTAGAAAAGAAAAAAATCCTTCTTCTTCAAATAGTAGAGCCAAGTTTCTGTTTTGATCGATCGTTCGAATCTGACTACATCTTTTTCATCAAGTAAAACTGACCAATAATACCAAGTAGACAATATGTCGATCGGTGTTCCAATCAAAGTGCTCCATGAAGCTGAAGGACACATCATCACCTGTGAAACGAATACCGGAGAAATTTACCGGGGAAAATTGGTCGAAGCCGAAGATAATATGAACTGTCAAATGACAAACATTACTGTGACATACAGGTAATTAATAAACTTTAGAGCTTTTTCTATGACAAACAATTATTTACAATATTTTGGTGACTGTAGGGATGGTCGAGTTGCCCAACTGGAAAATGTTTACATCCGTGGATCAAAAATTCGTTTCCTTATATTACCTGACATGTTAAAAAATGCACCCATGTTTAAAAGGCAGGGTGCAAAAGCTGCAAGTTCTGGACCTGCTTCAGGAAGAGGAAAATCAGCCATTCTTAGAGCACAAGGTAAACATCTTTGTTTTGACAAGAAAATGTCCCAACCCCTGGCATTAGTAGTCATGTTTTGGTGCCTTGATCATTTGTACCAGAACATGATATAGTTTCCACTGATTGTCATACCTTGTTCTAACTATTTTCATTCTTAGCTGCACGTGGAAGAGGAAGAGCTAGAGGAGGAAGTTCAAGAGGCTGGACACCTGGAGGTGGTGGAGCTCAGGCACCTGGAAGAGGAAGGGGTGCACCTCAATAACTTACTGAAGTTCTCGTCAAGTGTTGAAAATTCAATACAACTTTTTTTTATACATGTATGCATGTTCAACTTTGTGTTAATCCAAGCAACCAGATGAACCAGTCGATCAACCTTCACAAAGTACAGTTGAATGGGACTCAAATAACCTACTCTTACATTTATTTACATTTTGTTTTTCTAGCAAACTAAATAAATGTGAGAAACAATTTCATGTAACTCGATATCTACTTGGTTAATTAGTTGTAAATAACAAGTCATGGTTTTTGTGCATGGCAATGCTGACTTTGGGTAAATAATAAGGAGGAGGTGCAGACGACATTTTGAGGGAATCGTCCTGGGACGAGGTGTCAAAACATTGCAAAATGGCTCTTTTAACCGCTGATTGGAATCCTCTCGGAAGAGAAGCTTATTATAGGTTAATTTAAAGCACAAATTGAATTTTTATATACTTAATACATGGTTTTCTTTAGAAAGTTTGAGATTTACTCTATGGAATGGGCTGATCAAATCAATCTTCAGGAATTAAAAGTTGCTGTTGCCCCTTCTGGTGGGCCTATTGCTGTTGTCAGAGATGATACCAAATTAACAGCAGTTCAAACTTCTGGCAAACCCATCATTTTCATCTTTTCTCCATCAGGGGAGCTCAAGTCATCCATTAAAGTTGGTAGCAATTATTCCAAATGAAAAGTTACTCCATAAACACAATGGCTTTTTACTGTGCAGTGGAGTGGGGGTAAAGTTATTGGAATAGAATGGTCAGCATCTGAGGAGCTTCTTTGTATTCAAGATGATGGAACTGTGTCTCTTTATGACATATTTGGCACCTACCAAAACTCGTTTCAGATGGGCCAAGAGGCTAAAGAAATGAAAATTATTGGAGTGCGTACCTTTGCAACCACAAGTGGAACAGGACTTATAGTTTTGACTACAAACTTCAGATTCTTTGTTGTAAATAATATTAAAGATCCGAGGATTAGGAGGTTTCCAGACATTCCAGGTATTTACAGGACCAGTCCATTTCATTTTCTTCAGACAACTTTAGCTGAGATTTGTTGATTATTTTTAGGTGCTAATATTGCACCCAGTTGCTGGACAGTGATTCATGGTGATGATAGGCAGACCAAAGTCATTGTTGCCAAAGAAAAGGACATATACATCCTTGACTACAGTGAGCAGCATGTCGCCCAGCGAATTCCCGAAATATCTCATCACCATCTTTCAATAGTCGCAATCGCTGTATCACCGTGTACTAAGCTGACTGCACTACTGACTGACGCGGGTAATAAGCGCAAATTTTATTCAGCACTGTATCTTATAATTTTAATTGGAACACTTTACCTTTTTAAAGGTGTAATATGGATTGGTTCATCTGATTTTCGACGAAAGTTCTGCGAACACGATGCACAGTGTTTGTCGCCTGCCGTACAATTGGTTTGGTGTGCGTCGGGTGCAGTAGTTCTCAATCTTGGATCAGTTCTTCTAGTCCTTTCGCCCAGCAGGGACAATTTTACCTTAATTTTGGACTCTCATAGTCACGTGTACCCTGAAATCGACGGATTGCGCATCATTACGAACAGCAGCCACGAATTTCTACAAAAAGTCCCCTTGCCAAACCAAGAAATCTTTCGAATTGGATCGATGTCCCCCGGTGCTATTCTAGTCGAGGTTTGAAAATCCTATTCGTAATATTATTTCGTTTCAATAAATAACCTTACTTCTGTTTAGGCATCAAGAGAATTTCAGAAGCGCAGTCATCGAGCTGAAGAGTACATTCGGCTAGTGAAGAATCAATTAGAATTGGCCGTGACCCAATGTATTCAGGCGGCTGGGAACGAGTGGCAGCCTACCGTTCAAAAGGTGCTGCTTCGAGCCGCTCAGCTGGGAAAAAGCTTCCTGTTTGACAAAGTCGACTCGGAGTTATTTGTCGGCATTTGCCAGACTTTACGGATACTGAACGCTGTTCGCAATTATAAAATAGCATTACCGCTGACTTTTCAACAATACGAGCAACTGGGAAAGACAGGCCTACTAAATCGTCTTATTCTTCGTCGCCAATACACCGTAGCCATTCAGATCTGTCAGTTCCTACAAATGTCAGAGGCTGATGGCATACCACGCGTGTTAACAGAATGGGCGTGCTACAAGATTAAGCATGGTGTCGGGAAGGTGGACGCAGAGCAGCTGGCATGTGAAATTTCTGCTAAACTGGGTACTGGCTCGAAGGTGTCGTATAGTAGTATTGCTCACAAAGCGATGGAATGTAAACAAGAAAAACTAGCCATCAGGTACTCAACTTCTTAAATTTATTGGTTTCTTAAAACTGATAAATTTTTTCTTAGGTTATTGGATTTTGAGCACCGAGCTTCCGAACAAATTCCGTTGCTGTTAAAGTTGGGACAAGAGCCTCAAGCCCTTACCAAGGCGGTTGAAAGCGGTGATCCAAATCTCATCTATTACGTTCTGGTCGTCATGAAAGAAAACTATTCCGCTGACAAGTTTTACATGACTATTCGTCATTACCCATCTGTGAATGCTCTTTACGCCAAGTTATGCCGCACTGTTCAAATGGGTTCTCTTGAACAGATTTACGAGCAAGAAGATAATTTCAACGCTCAAGCCATTCTCAGCGTTCGCGATAGCTATCGAGCCCAAGTGCGCTTTAAATCTCGACTGTTTAGTAATGAAGCGTTGCTTATTCATTTTTCTGTTTGTGTTTTCAGAAACTTGAGAATCGGTCTGCAATGCTAACGACAGCAGTGAAACAGTACCGACAAGCCAAAGTCGAAATAGCCGCTAGTCTCACCGAAGATCAACTAAAGCTGTTGAAAAGCCAATCGAGCTACGAAACGAAATTTGGCTGTCCCGCTGTTGATGTTTCTTTGAATGACACCCTAAAGCTATTAATGCGCCGGAGAGATTGGAAGGAAACTGAAGAGATGGTTAAGAAATTCAAAGTTCCTGAGAGACGGTATACTTACTGTTACAATGTCCTAGTTTTCTCGTAAAATTATCAAGCGGTATCATCTAGATTGTGGTGGCTCAAAGTGACTACTTTCGCTGAAATCGGTGACTGGGCTGAACTGGAGAAGCTAAGTCGAGTGAAAAAGTCACCGATAGGATACGAGGTAAAGAGGACACGACGGTATTTTCTTTGGAAAGCGAATCACATGATAAAAACTTTCTCTTTTTTATTAGCCTTTCGTGGACGCCTGCCTGCAGTACAATAACATTCCTGAAGCCCAACGATATTTGCCGAAAGTAGATGAGCATCTTTCCATCAAGTACTACGTCAAAGCCAAACTGTACACAGAAGCGGCCCAGATCGCCTTTCAGCGTAGAGACACGGAAGCGTTGCATTACATACAAACACGCTGTTCTTCAAATCGCGATGCTGTCGATATGATCAATAACCTAATCGCCAAGTTGGCAAATCCTGCAGAAGGCCAAACCAAACGTTAAACAAATATTCTCATGTTTCAATTTTGTACATGACGCATTTCCGAACTCGTTTCAAATTATACTTTTTCCCAAATAAAAACATATCGATACCCCCATCCTATCAGTTCAGCAAGAGTCCACTAAATGGAATTCATTCTCGTTTAATTACCGAATTCAAAGTATTTATGAGAGTGAAAATTGTTTGAAAGTAGCATGTGCTGAACGCGAGTTCAAGAAATATTCGTTGAGGAAGTAATTAAGTTTTCAGTCATCCAAAATAACAGGTTTTCAGAAGTTGCTTGTGTCTACAGGGTTTCGTCTGCGTGTCTTAATCACTAATTAATGACTGTTTAATCCAGATAATTCTAAGGTAATTTAAGAGGAAATGGAGCAATTTACAGAGGAAGAGCAACAAGGGGAGTTTGAAATTGAGGAAGACGGATATGGTGACGACCATGTGCCCGAGTACAAACCCGAATTTTACATACACGAAGAGCGGGAGAAATGCATTTGCGGTTTGTGGGTTGTCTTTTTCTTGACGCTCGTCAGTTTCGTGGTCGGCGGAACGCTTTACGTAAACCAAGTTTTTTTCGTCGTCAAAGACCCAGAGCCTTCGTTTTCGACCGCCGATATCCTTCCGGGATGCCGACATGACTTTTTCCACGAACCCAAGACTTTCAACGAGTCTCAACGGATTTGCGCTGCACGGAATTCCCATTTGGTCGTCTTCAACAACTCTGTCGAAAACTCGCGGTTCAACGAGTTTGTTACGACAACATTTCAGCCATTCGTTCGCAACCAAACAACCGATCAATGGAAGAGGAGAGGCCTTCAGATCTGGACCGGCATAAGGATCATCTTCCAGGCATCAAAAACGACTCAACTTGACTGGCCCGATCGAATGGAATGCCCCATGGAGATGTTGAAATTCTATGCCGACTCACAAGAAGATCGCTTATGTCATGTTACGACTATGGAACGGATGCGTCAATATCGGAAGGCAATGCAAAGTAGAAGAGCAAACAAGCAGTTTATTGTCAAAGACTTTACGGGACAGTTTGAGAATTCACTGAACGAAACGGGTTGCTGGCAGATTCGCATACTGCAAGAGAACGAATCGCTGCTTTTACCATTTGTTTGCAAAAGCGGAAGTCCCATCATCGTTCCTACCATCGCGCCAATCAATCCAAATTAGCAGTGGCCGAGGTTGGAATCCGGGAAGATAGATGGCGGGAAATTTTTTTCATTTGTTTGTGACAATTTTTTTTCACAGTGCTGTAGACGCGGAAAGTTCTGGAAAATACAATTTATCACAAGGATATTCACGAGGAAATTCACGAGGGTAAAAGAAAGTTTCTGTGCGCGCGAGTTATATTGGAATTTGATCAGGGTTTTCTTTCTCGGGTTAGCGAACTTTCACGTCAGTGACTTTATTATAGACCCGCTTCGTGTCGCTTGTTGATAATAATTAACCTAATTATAGTTATTAGCCCAGTCAACAGCGGCACGTGAGTTATCATTTGTCTGAAAAGGTGGCTTGAATTTTATCAATCTGTTTGCCTCAAGATAAAGGCATAGTACGGACTTGGCAAACAGAAATCACGGCAGACCGCGTGATACATCACATCATGTGCTAGAACTAGTATAATGTACCCACACCCTATCAAAAACCGTGATGCAAGCCAAAGGGGACGAGAAGTTTGCTGTTTCAAGGTTATTTTCTTGACGTGAATAAACAAGCCCTGTTTATTTCGTTCATGGTTGGCGCACTTAGAGGACATGCAACAGCAACTCTTCGCTCACCCACAATCACGGTACAATATAATGGTTAGATTAGCTGCTGTTGGCATGGCAACTTGCGTTACAAGGACAGAGGCAGCGTGCTAGGCGTCAGATTCTCTGAACCTCATTGTACTTTAAAAGAAAAAAAGTGAAAGGTCTCGTGGTGATGTTCAGCCAAGGTTGGAAACTGAAAAATATCCAGCATGTTGGACATATAGATGTAAGATACACACTCCTACAGCTGAAACATTAACCTACTGCGACGCTTCTGGCACCTTCGGAAACCAGAGACATTTGCATTCCGCTGGACGACTCAACCGTCTCAGACGGGTGTAGCACAGACAGATAGAATTCGACAAGACACCACCGACTCAAAGGGCCATTGACAGCTAGGGCCTCATTCTTTTGTTGTCGTGACCCATTCTCTCGGTTGTTGCTGCGCGGGGAAGTTTCTTGTTTTCAAATGCTTTTACTTTCTTGGCACAATTGATCGTAGTAGAGATTTGAGTGTGGCCGTAAAAATAAATGTCAACGGCATAGTAATCCGGTTGTTGCGCTGCTACATTTACTAAGAAAAAAATTATTCTTGAGCTTGTTTTCAACCAAAAGTGGCTCGCGCCACGCGCGAGATGTATAATATAAGAAAAACTGACAGCGCACCTGCAAGGTAACGGGACACTTCTAGCCTAAAGCCCGGCTCCCCACAATGATAGAAGAAACCGGTGTCTTCATCGAAAGAATACAATCCTTTTTCTACGAAACGGTTGAATTTCCATCGTCTTCTATGCAAATGTAAGTCAGAGTACATCATCAGCGTACCCAGAACACTGAAATCAGCTTAAGGATAGAGCGAGGTCAAAAGAGGGAACTCCCTCCTATAAGCTATTTGATGGGCCGAGGTTTCCCCAGCCCGTTTAAAATCATTGGTGAAAACAACGAATGGCTGCGGGATATTGAATTCCCACTCCCTCTCCAACTACTTAAAAAAAAAGAAAACCGGTTGAATCCGGTCTGACCATTTCCCGCGGCCACTAAGCCTTATTATTCGCATCCTCCCCTCATTCATTGTGCTTAGTAACCGGCATAACAGCAGCGAACGTCTTTTGTTTGCGGTTGTCGTTTGTTAGTGGCGAGTACCCCCTGGTAGCGCACGGTTACTTCTCTGTGGTGAATCAGTTCAGTTCGTACTCGCCGTCGTATCTGACGATCAAAGTTTTCTGTCTCTTGAGACACGGTGATAAGATGAACGATAATAACCAACAAACAGTTCCTTTGCTGGATAGTTCCGCCGGAATCCCACCTGGAGTAACTAGGGAACATGTGAGGATTGTCAACAATCTTGCAACAGTAACCAAGGTACATACTTTCTTTTGTGGCGGGGGTTAAAAAAAAAAGAGAAAAGAAACAAACACGGGATGCGACGTAAGACTTTTGACCCGACGGGATATATGGCAGCTGATTGGTTGATTGACAATTCAATAGAAAAAAAGGGGGCAGGCTTTCGTATGGCGCTACGAACAGTAAACAACTGACAATCGCTTTCGAGCTTTACACGCTCACGCGTCAGTTGAGTTACGTAAAAGGACGTGAAAGCACGCTTCCTTCTGTACTGCTCCGCAGATAAGGGAAAAAACAGATTTCCGTTGTGTACACGAAATCTCGCAGCAGCATTGAAAAGCCATAAGATTTCACATCAGTTTGTCACAATAGTACTTGATTCTCCACAAGTGGTTTACCTTAAAGGGAGCGTATTTTCTACAGAAGAGGAAAAATATTCCACAATTCTGTCCCTAGTGACAATTAAATGGAAGATAAGTTGAAGGTAAATATCTAGACATTTCTTTTGCCAGAAACGTGGTTTCTAGAATGATCCTCGTGACGATGTTTGTTTATTTACAATGTGTCAGTGTGATAGATTTGGCCGACACAGTGCGGTATTTAACCTCGAGTCTCCCATCTATGGCGTCGAGTTGAAAGGGAAAGGAAGTCCTCGTGTAGAAGCCCACTAATAATATCCTCTTTATGTTTCTATTTCTCTGAGCGTGAAAATTGAAGCAACGAGATGACACCGAGTCAAACTAAATTGGCGTTGTTAATAATTACGGCCTTCACGTCAATTTTACAGTACAGCGACGTCGTCGTAGTCGACAAACTTTTACTTTTAAATGCCCGTTTTCAAGGCGTGATGAGTTTGATACATAGCCACACAGAAGCCCCATTGTGTTAACACGCCCACGGCGCGTTTTTCCTTCGATTCACCTGTAGCTTTTATGACAATGAGCGTGTTGGCTATTCATAGTCACGCTACCGAAAATTTACGTTTCTACCTTTTTTGGGTTACATAAATTGTTGGCAGACAGATTGCCCTATTCTTGGAATAGCGGATTTTTCATTAGTATTCATCGACTGTCCCGTAAATAACATTGTTGTCGAAATCTCTTGTTTACAGTAATTCTTTTGTTCTTTTTTAGCAGACGAATGTTGCCATACCCGCGACACCTACATCTATTGAGGATGCTGATTCCGAATACGATACAGTTTCTTCCAGGTATTTTTTTTTTCTAATCTCTTTCTTTTGTGACCTGGAATAGAAATGTTTTCTTACTTTTTTGATCATGTAGAACTCCTCTCAAAAAGAGAACTGGGTTCGTCTTGCCCCCACCGTCCAACAATGATATCGAAAGTGGCAAGAAAGAAACAGAGGCAGATCCCGCCGATAAAGCAGATTGCACAACACCTTTAAATCCAAATAATCAGAAGAATGGCAGTCCATCATTTACCGACCGAATCAAAGATAAGATAACAGTAAGTTGAATTGATTTGTATATACTAGTCTATAGCCAACTACTTTGTGATTAAACAACTCTCACACTTGACAACCTAATAATTATTTATTTTTTCTTTATTTTAGAATGCAGTACCAAATGTGATGCACAAAGAAAAACCTCGGGAGTACAAACTCAGGGCTTTTGTTGGATTCTTGTTTCTGATCATTGTTTTCCTTGTTGGTTTTGCCTACATCTTTTATTATCAACAACTTGCCAGAGTGAGTGATTAATGACCCTTGGTTTCATTATTCCCAAAAATTCAGTAGCTCATCTGTTTAAATTTAGAAAACCTATTTTGAGCGCATCCGATTTACTAAAGAAGATCGTCTTATGCGGGTGTTTGATGATGCTGGACTCGAAGCTCTAAGAGGCCACATGGGCGCCGCATTTCCTGTATCCGAAAAATCCTACGAATGCCACGATAGGCACCGACCTCCGAACTCTACCCTTTGCTTGGAATGGATGGGCAGAGGACGGTTCTCACTAGCCCAAACTCCAAACAAAAATCAGGACGATAGGTCGCGATGCTACAGAGTGATATGGCAAGCGCTCTCTCCAGACACCTTCCCCACCGACTGCTACGAAATGAGCAATCATTTGTGGTTCGGTGCTGGTGCCGTTCTGGGTCAACAACATGACTTTGCTGGTATTTTTATTAGTTTGTCTTCTGTGACTAGACTGTAATAATAAAAATTGTTTTCACAGGGTGGCCTTTAAATAGAGCCGAAGTGCCTATGAGCCCATTCGTGACTGGCAGTGAAGTTCGGGGACATAACGGCTGGGGCCCAGTTTTGCGACGCTATTTCATGAGCTCTAAAGCTGCCGCTATCATTGTCGACGATTCCACCCCATTGTGGGTGTCAGTCAACGCCAACCAAAGTCAACGTCTTTGTTTACAATCAAGGAGTGTGGGCTTCCCCTACTTTGACCACGGAGAAGAATCTGTAGCTCCCGACAACACCACCAAACGCAATGCGACCAAAAATAATCCCGCCGTCCATTCCATCTTGAACTATACTATTTGCACCGCCACCGATCTCGAAACACTGCTCACCTCGCTAGCCGATGCTTGGTGGGATGGACTGAGAAAAGACGAAATGGAGGTACGATTTGAACAGGATTTTGAAGGTTAAATATCACTGAAGGCGATTACGTTTGTCGATTTAAAAAACCAGTTCAGTAATGGTTCAAACGAAAACGTCCTTCAAGGTGTTACTTTACTCATTTATGTAACGACGTAGAAAGTAAATTAACATCGGTTTACTACTTCACCGATTATATAGCCACATCGTGTGTACACGCGTTATTGTTTCTATTTTTTATAGCATTTAATTATTTTTTAATACAGGTTTTAAAGAAACTGATGGAAGATCCCGTCTGGAGATTCCAACCGTCGGCTGATGATAATCAAACTGTCCAAAGCTTGATGAAGTACACCAACAGCATAGTCGGCTCGGTCTGGACCAGTCCAGGTTATTTGTTGATTGATACCCCATGGGAAGAGCGTCCTGGTGATTTAGAATTCGATGCAAATCGGTTCCAGGTTAGTTATTTGAATATCACCTTCTTTTTGTACAAATAATAATAGCTGGTATGAATCCTTTAGGGTTTGAACGAAGCTCTTGAAATCATTCATCGAAAAGGATTCAAAGTTGCCGTTACCGTGCGTCCTTTCGTCAGTACGTTCTCCAAGACGTACAAAAGTGGATTGGACTTTTTAATGCCCAACACAACACCGAATACAACGGGAGCATGGATTCGCCAGCCTTATGGCGAAGGATCGCCTGCGCTGACGAGCTTTGATGGCGACCACAGTTTAGCGTTAGCTGATGTTACTTCCCGCGATATATCTTCTTGGGTTGCTGATCGTCTTCATACTCTAATCAAGAACTATGAATTGGACGGAATCTTCTTCGAAAGCGTCACTGCCGACTACCTGCCCCATTACTACCTAACACACAAGCCTCTGCCTGATCCATCAAAGCTGAGCAGCTTGTGGGTAGATGCAGCTCGTCAAGTTACCACAGTTATCAGCGTCACTTCAGCAACGCAAATGCCCAGACTCCCGACTTTTGTAGCCATTCCTTGGCTTCCGTCCTCCTGGGATGGGTTGGCACACTTACTTCCGCTGGTCTTGACGTTGAGCGTCTCTGGCTACCCATTTTTGATTCCCCCTCCAGTTGGTGGCTTTTCGGCTAATGCAACGAAGCCTGATAAGGAGCTTTACATTCGCTGGCTTCAAGTTAGTACTTTCCTGCCGGTGATACAATTTGCAACCATACCATCCTCCTACGATGCGGAAGTGGAACGAATGGCAAGCAATCTGACTGGTCTGAGACAGTCAACCGTACTTCCTATTCTACAGCGCTATGGTGGCAGTTCAGTATTCGACGGACTGCCCATCATCAGACCACTCTGGATGTTGGATCCCTTCGACAAAGAAGGGCTCGACGTTGCGGACGAATTCTGCGTTGGTGATGAGCTACTCGTGGCCCCTGTCCTGGAGGTGGGTGCACGCGAGCGAGAAGTCTATCTACCCAAGGGTGTATGGAAGGATGGCATTGATGGCAGTCTTCGGAAAGGAGGACGCTGGATCCACCACTACAGAACTAAGCTCGATCAAATTCCATTTTTCAGCCGGGCAGCGGAGGGAACGCGGTTATAACACAACAAGCACAACGAAACAAATTGAACTATCAATATGAAGGGTTAGCAGATTCCTATGTTGTAAGTTTCGTGTTGAAAATTGTTTTTAGTATGCATTTTATTCGCGAATATGTGTCTTAGTTCGTTGACATTATGTTGCCAACTGTCCAGTGAAATTCATTTCTTTTATAAGGAAAGAGAAACTATACCCCCTCCTCTTTTAAACCCTTACGAGAAATAATACAAATGATCTATCAAATGATAATGTGTCTTTAAAACTTGTTGATTCCAGAAAATCTAGCGACGATGTAATATAACTTGTCCAGAATACACTCGTAATTTATCCCTTCCAAAAGATTTCTTGTTTCTTTGTCATGAGTGCGTAAGCAACAACGGACCTCTCGGATTCAATGCCTTGCCATGCTTGGGGCTGTTGAAAGCCAGAAGCATGCTAAGGACAAACATTTTCCGAGGATTCTAACATGTTGGAAATGTTGAAAAAAAGAAATAAAGTTTGAATGGTAGTAATGTAAAAAAAATGAAAAAGTACTAAATACACGATAGAGGGTAGTGGGGGAGAGATGGGGGGAAATGACCAATTGATGTTTTTTGCCAAAAAAATATTGATTCTCATGATGGCGTGAAATGGGAAAAGATTCAACTCGGCTTCTGTCTGTTATCGATCAATTCCTGAACAGCGTCTATCAGAGTTTGAACTGCGTCTTGATTTGATGCTGGTTCCGTTTTTATTTCGCCAGTTTCATCTTCTTCGCACACACCTTCGGTGTCTTCTACCGTTTGGGCTGTCGCGTACGCAACGGCCGTCTAGATAAACGGTTCGTCAGCCAAAAGCTCTTAAAAACAAATTAGTTGATTTTTTGAAGGCCTACCTGAGTGCCGTCTTCCAAAGTTTGCACAAGAATCAATTGACCATTCTCCGTTTCGACCAGTTGTCCACCTGCAGGCGCTAAAACAGCACTTCCGTCAGGTTGGAGGATAACAATTTGTCCCGATTCGACAAAGGCGTGACCGAGATCTCCACGCAGCATGCCATCCTCATCGTCGTCGTAAACTCCACCTTCCACCAGATCATGTTCGCCATCTGCTCGACCCGGTCCAACCATGAGTCGCATCTATTCCAACAAATCATACATGTTGAGGTAACATTTTCTACAAAAAAAAGGCGATATAATACCTGGCCATCCTCGCCGTAAACTAAGTGATGAGTAGATAAAACTTCTTGTCCAGACATTGGTTGCTCCAGTTGAACCATCTCTCCTACGTCGATTCTCACTGGTTCTTCCTCCTCCTCCTCTTCTTCTTCCTCCTCTTCATCTGCTGGATTCTCGTCAGTTTTGCACATCTCTTCTGGGTAACCCACCACTTCTCCCTGTATAAGAATAGCAACAATGTATGACACATTGAACAGTTGGATAAAGGGATAGTGTACATACCTTGGAGGTAACAAAGGCGCCGGTTTGGTCATCAAGAAGTGTCTCGTCTTCCGGCAACGGACCAATGTCAAACTGGCTATCAGGCCTCTCAGCTGGCCTAAGCTCAACGATAGTTTCAGGAACCTTTTTCCGTCGTAAAGGACGTCCACTCGATCCAAAACGTTGAATGGCCGGCCGGAATCGCAGTATTTGTGTTCGTTCCATGAAAACATCCCAGTTATCCCAATATGTGGGAGGGAAGACAACTTTAGGCGTCTTAAGTCCAGCGAATGGATCCGTTGACAAGCGATTATTAGCCGCTCCTCGTTTAGTGTAAACTAGAGCTGGAGTCCCCTTGTTCCCATTCAACATCTAAATTCAACAAATGGTGACTTAGAGAATACAATTCTATTGCAAAAAAGTTTGGAAGCGTACCTTATTGATAACAACAGGATCGACTTTTTTGTGGATAATTTCCATTGATCCGCTTGCAGAGGCTTCATCTTTGCCATCAACCTCTGGCATTTCAGCAGGGATCGGTTCTAAGTCAGTGCCCGGAATTGGGTGGATGTAACGTACGTGGTTCTCCCAATATTCTCGTTTACCAAACTTGAAACCGCAAACCTAGATGGACGACAAAATTTTGGTAACATAATCAGGGGAATTTACGTTTCATCGTTTCATACCTGACAGTGATGAAAGAGTTTACGATCGTGGTTACTTAGATGCCAGCGTAAATTCTTTTTGTCGCCAAAAGTGCGATGGCATTTGCTGCACTTGAAAGGCCGATCTTTGTTGTGCACCACTTTTATGTGGCGTTCCAAATCGCCACGTCGGGTAAAGCGGGCGTCGCACAAATCACACGCATGTGGTCGTTCGTGGGCATGGGTCTTCAAATGTGCCTTCAACGAACCAGGTTTCATGATACGATGGCACGACAGGCACTCGATCCTGGCCCCTTCTCCCTCACCAACAACAATGGTGCGCACTTGGATACGGCCTTCGCCGTCCTCTTCAAACTCTTCTAAATCCTCAGCATTCTATTTGATTCAAATTACATAAAACAGTTAATGGCTGACATTCGATTAGGTAGAATGGTCAAAGGAAACTTACCGTTGGGACAATAAAACTAGTACTGGCGGTCAATTTTTTCTTCTTGGCAGGGGGCGATTGGCTAGCTGCTTCTTCTTCATTCTCTAGCTTCCATTCAAAATCACTGTCTTGATCTTCAGTCGATTCAAAGGTCATCTTTTGGTGTGTCACAATATTAACTTCTTGAGGTGGTTGTGTGTTGACAGGTTGGTGTGTTTCTTTCTGAACCAACTCTTCTTCTTCTTCTGTTTCCATCGTAACACTCATTGACTGAACTGCAAGCTCTAGTACTTGGCCTAGATGTACTTTTTCCTTTTTGGGAGCTTCCTTTTGGTCTGTTTCTGGAACTTCTGTAACGTCTTCAGCCTGAATGCTCAAAATGTTCACTTCAATGGGTTTGTTTTCACTAGGTTCCTCTTCTTGAGCAGCTGGTGCAGTGTATCTCCTGGGGCGACCTGGTCCACGCTTAACTTCTGGCTCTGGTGTGGTTTTGTTCTTGGAGCCTGATGGATACAATGCATCTTGTTAGAGCAAACATGGTAACAAAATATGAAGTTGTCATTTACCTGGAGGCCTTCCTCTTTTCCTTTTTACTTCTTGAGTGTCTGCAGTTTCAGATTCATCAGCTGTGGATTCACTCTTATTGCCTTTGCTGTAGTTTCGTACAGCTGGAACGTAATATTCATAATCCTCATCATTATAGCGTTTGGCCATTGATCTACGCCTTGGAGATGACTTGTTGCTCATCTGTTTAGAAAACCATTGAAGATAGAGTAAGAACCAAACAAACTAGGGTGAATCACTTGTTAGCATCGAAATGACAGTCTTAAAAGTTCAATTCTTTTCTTTTTGAATGCGAATGTGCCCGTACAGTTTACGATGGCGATGGCGTCCTCTGCCAACCAGGCTGAATTTACTTGCGCCCAACCCAAAACTCGACACCACTAGCTAAAACAACAACTAACTGTCACTGGGAAGTGTATATAATCGTAATAAAGATGACATACGTTTGGTTTGAAAAGAGTCCCCGGCCCGGGAACAATCAAATATTTTTGTGTGTTGAATCGGCTTTCCTCTCTATTCAGGGTTGTACGACTCGTAGAAAATCGGAAAATGGCCGCCCAGCGCTTTTTAATTTACACACACGGGAATGGGGATGTTTATATAAAATTACTCGTTAACACAAAAAGGCTATACTTTTACAATAATTTCTCGTGGATCATGATATAAAAAATTTTTTAAAGTCCATGGCCATTTTTAAAATGTGTTTCGAGTTATATTTAACTTGAAATACTTAAACAAAATTACCCCAATTCAAAGTTGGATTTGGCGGGAAGTAAATCGACTATTAAATTCTCTATGACAACTACAAGTTAATCAATTTCCAGATAAAAAAATGAACTGCTAGAAATTCAATTTGAGTAAAAATCTACACAAATTTCTTACAACTTGCTATTCTATTTGCTTAAAAGGGCATGAGAGAGTCATCATTCAGTCAAGTACCAGCTCATAAATTAGTTTGACAGAGAAAAGCATGGAACTTTCCCTATAAAATTAAGAAAAATAAGAAGCCATGTTGGAAAATTATCTAGTTTCCATTGAACAATGACATAATTTTCAGTTTAAAATTTTTTCATTTTGTAACGTAGCTACTACCACTACTACAGACGCCCTAGGCAGTTGGCGTCTGTCTCTACGTCTTCTTTCTGGAGACCTGGCACCACGGTAGTCCTTTCTGTTCTCTTTCTCCGGAACGTCGAGTCGAGACCGCCACTCAAAATGGTAAGGATTATTTATACAATTCATCTTTAAAAATCTTGGACATCTGTCCTATTTAACCAAAAATTGCGATTCCAACCAATCCGTTGGTTTCATGTACAATTGATTGACTGCATTCGTATCGTCCTAAAGGGACATGTCAAAGAAAAGCCGATTCGTGTTTCATCATGGTGTTGTTTCTATTTTTTGGTGAATTGTGTAGGGCCGCGTACGTACCAAGACCGTGAAGAAGGCTGCCAAGCTGATCATCGAGAAGTACTACACTCGATTGACGCTTGACTTCCACACCAACAAGCGAATCTGCGAGGAAATTGCCATCATCCCTAGCAAACCGCTGAGGAACAAGATCGCTGGGTATGTCAAAACCAATTACCTATTTTAAAAATTCATGTATTTAACGCTCGTATTTTCCCTTCAGGTTCGTCACCCATTTGATGAAACGTCTTCAACACAAGACTGTCCGTGGTATCTCCATCAAGTTGCAAGAAGAAGAGCGTGAGAGGAGAGATAACTATGTCCCTGAACAATCTGTCTTGGATATGGACACTATTGAAATTGATTCAGAGACCAAGGAGATGTTGAAAATGCTGGTCAGTATTGATTCATTTGAGTTTGTTATTGTTGGTGTGTAACATGTACTCAACTGCAACTTTTCTGTAGGAGTTGGAAAAGATCCCCAAGCTGCACGTGGTCAATCCTCAGCCAACTGGACATGGTGGTGGTCATCAACACGGTGGTCAGCGTCGTTAAGGTTTCTGTATTGCCCATACCTTTGTTCAAATGTGAAAATACATATTGTAACAAGGACAAACATAGACATATTTATCATTTGCACACCACTTCAATTTAACATTAAAATCAGATAAAAATAAACATAACAAATCCTTCATTTCTAATATAATATGGAGCTAGTGGCCATTGAAGTTTAGTGGCCTTAACAACACTACTCCATGGACTTAATGAAATTATATATGCTTATAGCAATATACCAAATTGGTAGTAATAAAATAGTACAAATGTAAAAAATTTTCCTGGTTACATTCAGCTATTACTGATGGATGTATTTTAAACACATTGTACAAGAACATTGAGTGGGAAATAAGATTCATGACATTTGATCACTTAATTAGCAATCCAAAAAGTTGGCAGCCATTAAAAGCTCCAAGGCAATTTCTGGGGCAATTGGAAATTCAGGAATTTCAGTAGAGCTGTTGGTATAGCGCACCTTGTATGTGAAATACATGCAGACCTTCTGAAGAACATGGGACCTGAAGAACCAAACAAGTTTGGACGTTAACAATTGGAAAGTTATTGCAACTCTACAATCTTGCTTACGGAATTTCACGAAAGTTGACTTCATTGGTTTCATTTTCAGCAAACTGCCCTGGTCCAGACAACATAGCCTTAATGGTTCCAGATGTCAGAGCATGTTCTCTCTTGACAATAAATTCATGTCCATCAGATGAAATCAGCTTAACATACATGGCATTGGGTCCCTCACATCCCCCATAAGAGTTGTTTTCCTGTAATTGCAAAATGGTTTCATTTTCTTTAGAACAATGTATCTTGAAGAGATGTAAGTAACACGAGGTAAAAGAAGAAAGAGTTCGGAAGCAGGTTTCGGGAACACAGCTAGAAGAACTGGATCTGAATTGTAGGGAAAATTTGCTGTTTCAGTGTGTCACTGATTTGAACTAAGAACAAAGCACAACAGAGAACAGACGAAATCTTACGTTTCCATCAGACATTTTTAATTGATTACGGTGTTAAAGTAACCACAATCGACAAGTTCAATAATTGCGAAAGGTTTATGTTTGATGATGACCAATATCTGGAAATATTTCCACGAGAAAGAAAATGTTGACACCAAATGCGACGTTGCCGGGATTTTGATATGTAGCAACTCCACAGCAATCACACACGTGTTTTTTATCTGAAAAATTTTAACGGGGACTTTTAATTAAAGTTTATTCGACCAAGAAATTTTAAATTTGAATTTTTAGAAATTCTATATTTAGTTTTAATATCTATTTGTATTTTTTTTAAATAAAACATGAATCACTTATTTTAGTGATTCATGTTTGTAACTGCAGACGAACCGATTTCCACGTGCCTTGAGAGTTAAGCCCTCTGCTCAAGACTTCGGATGAAATTAGTGTCTTTTTGAAAGGTAGTATAAACAAAATAATGCATTTTTTTGTGCCAAAATTGTTTTGATTACTTTTTCTCTTTCATTTTAGGTCGTATGGTATGATCCTCATGTGCAAAAGACAAAGTTCTTAATGGGAGTGAACCTTATATTTACTCTCAGTAGACTAGGTAAATCAGTTGGTTTAAATTCATTCGTACGAAGTCTAGCTGCGTGGACAAAAATGGACCTGAGTCTTCCTGATGTCCGCGGAATGACTAGTTTAGATAGAGAAAAATTTGTCAAAGATGTCAGTGTGCCTTCTGTTGAAATTCCTAGCAGAAATGTGGGGAAGACTATGCAAGTTTTCAAAAAATTCCTGCTAAAGTTAGAAAAGCTCAAACCAGTTGTAGAAGTAGAGGGCACTGAAGATAGAAGGAAACTACTGTTGGATCCCTTGTTATTTGAAACATTGGACAAACTAAGTGAAGAGCATCAACAGAAATTGTCTGAGCTAGAAGTCAACAAGGAATGCTTCTCCACTACCAGTTTGCATCTAGAATATCAAAATTTCAGGATCGATGATGTAATGAAAGCTGTTTTGCCTGAGGGAAAGGAAGGCTGCACATCTTATTCAAGAATAGGACACATCATCCATCTGAACCTTAGAGATCACTTGCTACCTTACAAGCATCTTATTGGCCAAGTGTTGATAGACAAGCTTATTGGTGTGAAAACAGTAGTGAACAAAAGTTCTGCCATTGACTCGACGTACCGCAACTTCCAAATGGAAGTGCTTGCGGGCGAAGCTGACTTTGTAGCTGAAGTGAAGGAGAATATGTGTACATTTAAGTTTGACTTTAGTCAAGTGTATTGGAATTCAAGATTATGTACGGAACACGAGCGGATCATCAAATTGCTACCTCATAAGTGCGTCCTGTTTGACGTCTTTGCTGGCGTGGGGCCGTTTTCCATTCCGGCTGCCAAGGTGCGCAAGTGCCGCGTCTTCGCTAATGATCTCAATCCATCAAGCTTCCACTGGCTTAAGGAAAACGCTCGACTTAACAAAGTTGAAAATTGTGAGACGTTTAATTTGGACGGGCGCCAATTCATTCGGGAACAGATGCCCCCTTTCCTCCTTACTCGACCAACCAATCCCATTCATGTGACGATGAACCTCCCCGCCCTCGCTGTCGAGTTCCTCGACGCCTTTATTGGACTTATGGCTGGCGTTGAACAGAGTTTAGCACTTCCGGACATCACCGTCCACGTCTACAGTTTTTGCGAAGAGTCTTCCGCATTTTCCGACATGCGCTCTAAAGTGGAAGCAGCTTTGAAGCATTCACTTGAAGATGGACAAATAGTCGAATTGGTTGACGTAAGAGATGTTTCACCGAAGAAGCACATGCTTCGATTGTCATTTCGGATGCCGTCAAGCGTCCTTACGAAATCTATTGAACAAGAAGAAGAAGCACCTGAATCGAAGCGACCAAAGTTGGATATGGAGCCGGAGCCAGATAAATAGGTAAAATTGTCTAGTCAGAAGTTTTCTTCTTGGTTAACTTGATAACGAAATTTTCCGTTCTATTATGTTCAGGAAAAAGATGGAATTCACAGACTGCAACCAGTGTGTTTCAATTTCCTTTATCGATATCTGATATTAAAAGATCGACGAATGTAACCGAAACATTGGAATACATCTTCAACAATCGATCGAAGACTAGAATTTAATATCGGCTAATATCTGTTGTTAATGTAAGAGAAACGAAAGTAAAGTTTTGTTGGACTTGTGAATAGTGAATGTTCTTCTCTTCGCAGGATATCCTGTGTTTTGAAGAATTTATTTTTTTCGAAGTAATTAAGTGATTGACTTCTTCGTCTCGTAATCAGTCGACATTGTTACCAAGATCTTCCATAACCTTCGCCGCGCGGAGATATCCTGGGAAAAGGTAAGGCAACGGCTACGCCACTCTATTTTCTCCCAAAGTTTTCGAGAATCCCTTCAATCCGTCTCACAACATCGAACTAGGTACTACTCAACTTTCGGCGTCTAAGTTGTGTAAATTCTGTAGGAAAATTGGAAACGGGTTTCTAGCTGCCGTCATATTTGTTGGATGGTGCCATAGAGGCGATGTTTTTGCTAGGAAAGTTTCCAAGACGAATAGTATATACGGGCTTGATGCCGTTTGCTTTTGATCCGAGCCGTGAACGGGCGGATCACGCGGTTCCGTAGCCGAACGCATCTTGTCGTAAAATAGGCAAAGGCAAACGTGGAATGAATAGAGAACTAGATGGTAGACTACTACTGCTTCTACCACCTTTTGTCTCTCGATGACGTGTGTGTACCAAACAAAGCAATCATCCAAAGTGTTTGGCGGAGTAACAAGAAGAGCTTGTTGGCAACTCCCAGCGACAGCAGGGCCCTAGAAGCTGATTGATGAACCCTGGTTGAATGGCGTCGTCCATTCAACAAACAAAGACCCTTTTGGTTTGTAAGAAGGCGGTGGAGGTCGGTGTAATAGAGCGTCGAGCTCAACACCTCGTCGCCTTTTGCTCAGAAATCTCAAAACCCGGTTTCGAAGACCTTGCTGCCGCTGCTTCTTTCTCTGTTTGCTATTAATCCCCTCCATCGTGCCGATTTCCCAGGGAGCCGTGCGCCAGTTCCGCCTTTCCCCATCTCTACTGGGCGGCCTCATTTGCCGTTGTGTAGTTGTTGAGCTGCCGGGTCTCCGCGACACCATTAACGAACGTCGACGAGTTCGTCTACTCGTTGCAACCCACTCATATGTAGTATGTGGTGTGTGTTGGCCCGGGTAGCGCGCGGTGTCTGTGTAATTCACTCAATCGCCTGGCTGATCGTGGATGGTTCTGTCGACGGAGCCGGTTGTCTAATCAATTTACATGCGAGGAACAAATCTCCTGCGCTAGTAAAGACGACGGGATTGATGAGGTAGCAGCGGGCCAGCCGACGGAGGAAGAACGACGCTCGGTGCTAAATTGCCAATTAAAAGGGCTCGCCGACTGAAAAGCGCGTTAAACCGCGCTGATGGTTCGGATTATGATTGCGCGCGCGCCCAACGAAATAATAACCCTAAAGATGGCAAATGCAACACTTGACTACTCACCATTCCAGAATTTAGGGACAGAGTAGGCACACATCAAGAGATGAGAAAGTAACAACAACACATTTATTATAAAGTGTATGAAGCCCGGGAGGATTGCGGACAAGTTGGCACAATCAACGAATGCATCGAGGCGGGCGGGCGGGCGTTGAGGAGAATATCTCCCAGGTGTCTTAAGGCCAAGATCATCGATGATGTGAAAGACCCAGACGCGTCGAGCCAAAGAAAAAAAAAAGTTCCGATCCTTTTTTTTTTCTTCTTCTATTTCTTTTCTCTTTCTCTTTTTCTCTTTTTGTTTACGATGTGCAAGCGGCGGATTACACTCCAGGGTTCCGGAGAGAACAACGAGGGGAGGCTCGAGTCAATCAGCGCTTCTCGTCGGAGAGCGCTAGTGACGTCACTCTCTTCGTTCTCCCTCTTCGCCGCCTCTTAGCATATAAAGGAGGCCTGTGCCGTACTAAAAATGAAAAGATCTCGATTCATCAGGATTGCAGCCGTTTGAATAAGTTGGTAGGCGGGAGGAGGAAAAAAAGAAGAGCTTGGAATCAGTAGTAGTAGGAAATCATATTTCTTGTCAGACTGGAAAGGGTGCCTGGCTCGTTATGCGCGTAAAGAGAGCAGAGCAGCACGGCCCGGAACCATCGCTATAAATTGCGATTTTTCGGGGGAACCTGCTATCAGTATAGGATGATGGTGAATATAAGCTCCGACATCAAACCCGAGTGCGCTAACCATCAAAACAGCGGCAGCAGCATCAGCCAGCCAAACTGTATATCGACGCAAATGTTTCTCCGGAAATCTTGGGGATCGAGAAATCAGCACGCAGATGTTTGCTGCTACCCTAACTATGCTCTCCAATAACTCGGGCTCTCAAAGTTTGTGTGGCCCAGCTCGGTTTCCGATCATTAAAGCCCCATCAATAGTTGACAAGTTGCATCTTGGGGGAGTAAGTTTCTCGATGGATGGACTGGCCCGGGAAGGTGAATGGCGTTCACGTGGCCCCGCCATCGGCAATCAATCTACATTGGCCGAAGTATATCCAACCCCCCAAAAAAATAACAAATAAAGCCGACCATTTTCTTTTGTCCGCCAAAAAAAAAAATTCTGAAAAGGAAAAGTTGTTCGTCTTGGCTGTCCGGGCGGGACTTGTTCGTGACAGAAGGAGTTTACACGTGGGGATATATATATATGAATGACCTTGCGGCCCCCTTGTGCTAGCTGTTGGAACAGGCTCGGTGTACTTTCAACAGCCACGTGGGAGGGAGGTAAGAATCGCCAGGTCCCCTGTGCTCTGCTGTTGTAGAGCTGCTTTCCTGATGGGCTTTTCTCTCGGCTCCCGCATCGCCGTCTTTGACGGCACAAGGCTCTCGCCGCTGTTGCCGAGATCAATAGGAGAGCAGCGGCGGCGGCAGAGGCTGCTGCTAGTCTTATTGGCCGAGTGTTCTCATAGATCTATATGAAACCTAGAAACATCATTTCCTGTTTGATGGATGACTACTGTGCTCTACTACTACTACCACCGCGCTGCGTACGGTTATATATCCCCTCCACTTTTGTTGTGGATGTTTGCCTTTTTGCCCCAACGTCTTATCGAGCTTCCTTCAAAGCTACACTCGCTTTTCTTGACGGCCGATGTCGAATGATGATGTTTGCCTTTTACGACGGCCACTGCTGGCCGGCCGTTCATCATCCCATCGGATTTACTTCTTTTGCTTTTTGTGTGTGCGCCAGTAGAATTTGAGCTCTATAGTATGGATGCTCTTTGCCTTTTTCGCCAATCCAATCAGCTATGAAAGATTATTGTATTCTCAATACGGAAGGCTCGCCTCAGAAGTTGACTTCCCACTCTAAATCGGCCATTGAACCCATGAATTTTAAGTTAAGAATTGACTTTGTACTCTCTGTCTTCCTCGCTCGCTCGGCCAGTCGGCAGTTTTCAAATCCTCCTAAATGATTTCAAAAGTTGCAAACAAAGAGCCTTGTCTTGTTTAAGGCTTTTCATTCGCCTTCCTCGGATCGTTTGTCAATTACTTTTTAATGAATTCTAGCTGAAAAAAAGAAAGCCTGCCCGGAACAGGAAATCGAAGACTTGCATAGAGTAAGGACTTTGAACTAAAGTTATTTCCTCCCATTAAAGAAACAACAAGAGTGAAAAGAGAGAAAATAGAGTCAGGCTGCGCATCTCGCAATCAACTTCTCCTTTTTGACATCTTGACGTGAACCGGACTACTTATTACTTTCTGTTCCGTCTGGGTATTGCAGACGAAAAAAAAAAAACTAAAAGCGATTGTCAAAAGTTAAACATTTCTCCCCCCATTTTTTTTCCTTAAATAAAAGGTTCCTCTTTTTCAGAGAATTCCAATACAAAAATCATGTAATCTATAGTCTTGTCTTCTTGTTTTTCTCGGCTTCTTAATAGGAGCACGTAAAGGAGCGCCCGGTCCCTTGTTGTAAATGAATGATTAATCGGATTAAGCTGTAAATAACTCCTCGCTGTGACGAGACGGTTCCATGAGAGAACATTAGTATATCATTTATAGATGCGATGCGATGCGCATCAGCCACCATCCATCGTCTCTGTACACCCCAGAACCAGTACGTCGAGTATAGTCGAGGTTCTAATCGAATAACAATAACGATGTAAGCCGGAATAAGAGGAGGAAAACCTAGCGAGATTGCCGTTTTCTGAGTATACGAGGAGCTCTTCGACATTGTGTCACCAGGACACCGATGGAATGAGAGACGGACACAGTACGTAGCGCGCGGGCGTCTCAGTGTCAAGTGAGAGCTCAGAGAGCGCTCGGGAGCTAATTGTCATTCGTCAATCAGTTGGAGGTTGGTAATCCGCTCGGAACAAATGGTTGCGCGCTCGATTATTGGGAGCTGCTGCTGCTGCTCGGTTCTTTTGCGCTGCTGCAGCGCATTCATTTTCCGATTGGTTTATTTGTCGGGGAATTATACATTGATTAGATTAGACTAGCTACACTAACGATCTAGCGCAACGGGCATAAGAGTGAAAGATGTAGTAACGGGAGCCCTCTCGCTTCCTATTGCTAGCCGCTGTTTGTTTGCCAACATCCATCATTCCACCCGAGTTGGGAATGCGCTCAACCGGCGGCCTCTTCAGCTGACTGTTGTTTTATTTAAAAGAGGCTCCTACTGCTGCTGCTCCTGCTTTTTGGAGAGGACCAGCAGTGAGCAGGCCTGTGAAAAACCCAAGAAGCGAGATAAGTTGGGGCTTGTCGCCGACGTCGGTTAAAACGATCCGTCATTGATTTCCAGCTAGTGTCTTTTTTTGTTGTTGTTGTAGTCTTCGTTGTTTGTTTTCAAATAAATTACTGCATGACTCGCGACGACCTAGTGAAGCGATAATCAAGCCGACCAGAAACTGTAAATAACACAGAGAAAAAGAGAAGAAGAAGAAATAATCTTCATATTTATTTGTGCGGGAGCCGAGAGGAAATCTCTCATCTTTCACGTCTCCGTTCTTTCTCTTGTTCGAGTTGCGATTTCTTTTTGCGTGAAAGATGGATGGCGACCTCGACCTAGAGAAAAACCCAGCGCCGCCATCACCATGTAGCGCTCCGTATAATTAAGACTAGGCGTTGTCATTTACAATCCTTCCGGATTGGGAAGATGAAGCTCTTTTGATCCCTGGTTTTATGTATACGGCCAATCAGACTATGGTATAGCGCGGGCGCGCTGCGAGGCGTCGTCGTCGTCGTCGTCTATACAATTCGATTCATTTTCAATGGTCGTTCCTTTGCGTAATTCTCCGAGAGCAACAAGGAAAGCAAACAGCCGACAAACAGTTAGCTAGCTGCTTCATGTTGGTGGTGGTGGCGCACCACCAAGTGAAATGAGATGGCTTTGACGTCATTGGCTGGCGACATTTCGCCCGCTGGATTTATTGACTCATCGCCAGTCGAGTACACTCGGTGCGCACCAACAACTCTACTCTGCTGCTTGCTGCTGCTGTTGTGTCATAGACGAATGAATCCCTTTCCATATAGATATGGAGGTCAAGTTCAAGTTGCAACTATCGCCAGTCTCACAGCAAATATCGGGGGCAGAAGCTTTTCAATCTTGGTCGACCATCTGCCAAATGCAATTCGCCAATGGTCATCCATCATTTGCGCCAGGGAATTGGTGTATACGACCGAGTTGGCAAATGGCGAATGTTTGGGAAGCTGGCTACGGAAATAGCGCGCCCGTCTAGTACCGTACCGTACTGGTACTCGTCGAGAATAACAAAAATTTTCGCGACGTGAATTCCGGGGGTCGCCGTCGACAAGACAACGCAACAACAACAACAACGGGATCTTCCTTTGAAGGCGTTTTGGTGTGTTGGCCGTCTCTCTCACAACTTGTGTGGGCGGCCAACATAATGCCTTTCTCTGTACTACGACTCTTCTGCTGACGATTGGCCGGTTCGCTTGGTCGCTTTGCCATCATCGCCAAGTCCGGCTTGAAAGAGCACGCGCGCTCCCGACTCTCTCACCGCGCCAAGCCCGTGTTCGTTCCCTCGGAATAATATCAAGAAATGGCTCGCCCTTTTTTCTTTTTCTCTCTTTCTGGTACATAGCGGACATACACAACACTTTTCGCTTTCGCAAGAAAAAAAGAATCCTTTTTGGCCTGAACCAATCAAATAGCCGCTCCTACTCCTCTCTCTCTCTTTTAACGTTTATTCTCCTTATCGGAAACAATAGATCGAATCAAACTAGAGAGAGTACTTTCCGGTTCGAAAGAAGAAGAAGGAAAAAAACAGCAACAAGCAGATAATACTCTTATCTCTTTACCGAGTGCCGCCCCAAACTTCGCCCTTTGCGCCATCCCACGCGGAGCGCCATATTTGAAAGCTTTTATTTTTTTAACGAAACAAAAAAGAGAAAATCTTTTTTTTATTCTTTTTGTCCTAATGTGGTATACATGTACTTGAGCGAGCTAGAATTCTCAAAGGTATAGAACGTCCCAATCTCTTTTCTTTATACCGGAAGACTATAATATTCATCGTTCTGGAATATTTATAATTTTAAATGGAATTTTTACTTTTTTCCTTCCTTTTCTCCAGCGGAGATGATGAAAGTTTCTGTGCTGGTCGAATGCGATTAGTGTCTTTTTAAGTTCTCTCGTTGGAGGAAGCTCCGACGCGCAAAAGAGAGCCCTGTTGCCCCATATTAGTCTCAACACCCCATAGACAGCATCGTCTAGTATAGAGAGAAAGACCCCACGGAAATGAGTAGGAAGATCACTTGTACCGCACGCTCGCTAAGTTCAACGGAATGTGCTCCCGGCTGCTGCTGCTGCTGTTTCGGGTGCGTAACCTTCACCCTCCATATAAGAGAAATGTATAGCGCGTTTCTATTCTTGTATACTATAGCGCGCGGGCCCACCCCATTTGACCGGGCGCTGCCACCCGGAGCACGACTGGGATTCCAAACACAAACAACAATCAGGGAGCGCAGCCTGTTTAACCTTTAGCCCCTGACAAAGTATAGCTAGCCAGAGAAACAGTTTCCCTCCGCCGCGTGACTGGCGAGGTGGGCCACCACCACCACCACCGAATGGTTTTTCTTTTTTTTCCGAGACAAAAGCAACAAATCGACACGGGCACACACACAGCTGGACGCGTGATTGCCGTCCCGTGCCTATTGGAGGACGTTACCAAACACGGAAACGTCGCAGACTAATCAACTCGAATCGTATATTATTACGGCGATTCCATTTTCTTTTTGTTTTTGTTTTCTTCTGTTTGTTTTTTTTTCGTTTTGTTCTCGGCGATCGATAAGGTGCGACATCTCGCGGACGGAACTGATCGCAAACAAAACTTGTACGACGAGTAATAGTGTTAGATCCTCTTACGGGCCGGTCGTGTGTTGCTTTATCACGCGGCGGTTGTCGATCGATTGGTTCCCATTTATTTTATGAATAGAGCGCGCTAGAAAAAAAAGAGAGAGAGGCGGACAGGTCGAAAAAAAGGATCATTGTCATCTTATAAAAGCGGGCTGACGTACAAGATTGGGACGTTAGATTAGGAAGCCCCCTAGTATCTATAATATAAGGTCATAGGAGCGGATAGGAGCGTAACAAGCGCAACTAGGGAAAAAAGAAAGGCACAATAGGCCCCGAAGAATGCACACAGCGCCGAGAGTCAAAGGGAGAGCCTGTAGTAGGGATAGGGACTGAGACGACGCCAACGCCACGACGTTTGGGGTTGTGCTCCAGTCAGACGGGCTTTACAGCGTCAGTGCCGTCTTCGACGTCGAGCCAAACAGTCGCTCTCTCTCCTCCGACAGTCAGCTGAAATCTTTTTTAAAGCTTTCTATCTCCGAAGTCTTGTTTTTATTTTTACCGGTTCCGTTTCGACAGCGAAAGTTGTTTCAAGAGTTTGGTTTTTCCTGGACTTGCGAATTGCAAAAATTCCTGGACAATTGAAAGAGAGTGTGACGCCCGACTTTTTCCAGGTGATAAGCGACGGATCATCATGTGATCGCCCCGTGGAGAGGACTTTAGCCCAATCAATCACAACAGGTCAGTGCTGAGCTCCAACTGGAACACACACAAAAAAAATGATTTATTGTTTTGTCGTGTTTGCGGCCGTTTGTGTTTCCGGGACTGATGTCAAGGGCGTCGATGGGAATCTCTCAGGGTGTAGTATATATAGTGCCTCTGGGTACGCAGTTCTTATCCGGAAATTTCGGGCCATTAGGTAAATAAGAGCCTCGACGACGAGCATCCCAACAACAAAAAATATAAAAGTTGTTGCCTTGTGATGTTCAGAGAGATCTCTCTCGGCCTTGGCCGTTCCTCTTCTTTTCGTTGACGAAACGGGGAGTAGTAGTATCTGACATGCTGCCACTCTGACACGATCTCCCCTTTTGTTTTCCGCCCTTTCTCTCTCTCTCTTCTTCTTTATCTCAAGTCTTTTGCCATCTTCAACCGCCCCGACTTTCGGCACTGACGACAGAGAGGGAAAACGAGAATGGTCTTGTTTATTGCCCGTCTCCCTTTCTTCTTTTGCTTCTTCTTATTTTTGTTTATAGTAGAAGAGTTTGCCGCAAGATAAGAAAGCGAACAAACGAAATGCCGGGGCTTTATATTCTTGATGATTCATCTTTGATACGTCAGAGTCCTTCTCTTGAAGGTTCAACTTGTTTCTCTCTCTGTGCGTGTTCTGCCTGACATTTTGTATCATCGCCAGGCCGGTCTTTTTCCTTTACGCCTTTTTTTTTAGATATATACGTCGTGTTTTATGAGCCTCTTGTTTTTCATCATTTGGGACCGGAGGGATTTTTGGCCAAAAAGAAGAAGTAAGACTTGCGCTTGTATATATCTCCTTATGGAGGACGTGGCCGTTTCGCTCCGTGGTACATCAGTTCGCGGGTCGTTTGACTTTCCTGCAGCAAACTAGACGCACTGCCTCCCACAACTACAGGCTCTTTTTATGTTTGATTTATTAAGCTAGTACAGCACAGGCTGATGCGGCTGCTGGAGCCCTTCTGTAATTGATCGACTGGAAAGAGCAACGCCGTGCGCCCTCACTTGATACCACGACATCACAGATTGAAGTGCGCTGCAAAGTCTCTAATGCCGGCCTAAGTTCTCTTTGGGCTCATCTCTCATTTTGCTATAAAAAGGGAATCAAAATGGGGCAGGAAAGAGTCGCATCCCGCAGTTACTAGAACTATTTATACAGGAAACAAGGTCGTCTAAACCAAATTGGATTCCTGTGACTCCTATATATATATGGGTCTGTCCCTTTTTAGCCGAACGAGTCAGTTTGAGGTCGCCCTGTCATCAGGTTCTGGACTCATTACCGACCCCATCAGAAGATTCGATATCTCTGATTTCGCCAAAAAGGTCTCGGATGACATTTGCTCTCCGGCCTTATAATACCTTGGAAAAAGTTCCACTTTATCCGAGGACCCAGTCAACCTTCTGTCGCATGCTGTCGTCCCGTGTAACAATCACCGGGCAGGGATTTTACGTACACAGAAACCTTAGAGAGAGAGAGAGAGAGTAAGGAAAAAGAGGCTTTCAACGAAGGGAAAAAATCTCCGATGGTCATATGCGCTCTCTAAGCCTACTACGACTACTTCTACTGCGGATTGAGTATATAGAAGAGGGGAAAAAGGGCAACCTCATTCCAATCTTATTTCGCTCCGTTGTTGTTGTTTTTTTTTTCTGTCGAGATATTTGTATGCGGCCAATAGGAAAATAGAGAGAAATCCCAAAAAGAAGAAGAAGAAGAAGAAAACAAGCCGAGAGAAGAGAAGAACATGTGAATTTGATTGGCACCGCCGTATTGAGCGCACCGGAGCGTGTTGATATGTTCTTCCGACTGTCGGTGACTGGCTCTTTCTCTCTTTCGCCTGTACACAAGGCTCTCTCATTCTCTTCTTTTCCATCTTTCCGCCGCTCTGACATTCTATCTTTTTTTTCTTCCTCCTTCATCCTTTTTCTACGTCCTCGTTCTCGTTATTCTCTTCTCGAAAACTGTTTTCACATTTTTGCGCGGAGCGGTCGTGTGCCGCGATCGATAAAATCAGCCGGCGGCCAAAGAGCTCTTCTGGGGGTCCACTGCTGTCTGCTGCTGCTGCGGCGCATGCAGCCCCGGAAAAAATAAAAAAAAAGGATAGACAAGAGCAAACAATAAGAATCGTAATGGCAATAATGAAATCCCTGCTCCGTATGGTGCGCCGATTGGCCTCCGTCTCTCTCATCAAAAACACAAACGCGCCAGATTGTTTCCTCGCTGATGTTTTTATATATAGATCCGCCGCTGCCGCCGACAGCGGACCGTTCCCCGCTTTTCCCTATTTTATTTAGACAGACATCGCCCGAAATGTAGTAGTACTATGTTAAACATTTAGATGCGCTGGAGCACGCAATAATGACAAAGTATGCTAGCCGTCTTTTCCCCTCCAAATAAATAAATAAATATATATATATTTTCCGCATATATTGAATTGAGGAAATTCCCCGTCTGGTTCAGGTTTTCTCCAAATATAGCTCTTGTATTATTGAATCGGTCTCGGAAAAGAAGATTGAATGGAAGAAGAATGGGGATGATGCGTGACGAAGAGAAAAGGAATCGTCAGCTCGATCGAGTCGCAACGAGTCGGGAACTCGGCAGAGCGTTGGCGGTCCTGGTGGCCGGCGCGGTACTCTGTTAGGCCTATTGTTATTTGATGCGTTCAGTGGGTTGGAACAATGCGCTGTTGTGTGCTGTGTTGCTTTGTATGGCGACGGATGGACGTCAGTTGTGTGGATATCTCTCTCTCCGGTAAGGAAGACGACAGAGAGAGAGTCAGCGAGATGGAGACAAGACATTTCGTTGAAGAGACAAGAGAAAGGATTTATAACCGAGACATATTGATATGGACGCGCTACAGTGCTGCCGGTGCTGCTTGGCGCAACTCGGATCATGTCGTCAGTTGTCTCTCTACAAGAGAGAAAGAAAGACCGAGCGGCCATCCGTCATTTCCCCCCTCCGTCTCTTTCGCTGGAGGAAAATAAACCGTCGCAACTCGGACGATATCTTTCTTTCTCTTTTTTTTACTTGACCGTCGGCTGTCTCCCGCAATTTCTTTCCTACATTTGTTATTTTCCTTATTCCCCTTTTATATATCTTTGCGCGCACAACAATTGGACCCAGCAGCATGATGGATCTCTTCTTACCACCCCAAATTCCCCGCTTATTCCCTGATGCGGCGCCTATCCGGATATTCTTTTCAATCAAACAACACCTCAGATGATGAGAGAGCGCTCCATTCCCTTTTTATGACGCTGTCTGCGTAACGCGCCGCATCCGTTCCGCGTCTCTTTTTTTTTTTCTTTTTTTCTAAGTTCGAAGAGCGCGCGCCAACTGCAGGAAATTTCCTGATTATTTGATGTTGTTGCCCGAAACTTTTGCACTCAGTTTCGGTCAAATTGGCATCGTTTATTGACGTTGTCGTCTCTTATTCCAACATTTTGTACGACGTTCCTGATGAGGTTAATCGAGCGAACTCGGCACTCTATCCATAGAAGATACACCCGAGCTTAAAAAGACGGGCGTCTATATAACACAGCGTCAAAGGGAGACGCTCCCCTCAATTCCAATCAAAGAAAATCCGATTGCTATAGAGTATGTGTGTGTGCTCTCTGGCCTTTTTTCTATCTACGATCGTCTGTGCGACGCTGGGGCGCCGCTGTTGGAATCCATGTCGAATCCGATTGACAAGAAGAGTGCGTCTATACGTTACCGCTAATACCCGTAGAGTAACGGGAAACAAGGTTCAAATAAGAACGATATATATCGGAGCGGAAAACGAGGTTGATCGATACGGAGAAAAACGCGGTTCCGCGCGGTCGTCGCCATTTTGATGCAACTTGTACTACATCCCGGATGTTGAGAACCATTTCTTTCTTTCTTCTTTTTTTGTTCGGCTGTCGCGTCGGGCCCGTTTCCATCACAACGAAAACACGATCGCCGTAGCTCCGCGGAGAGATTGATGAAGCAAATAGGCAGCCGCGCGGGTTTTGAGAGAGCTAAGGAAAATGGGTGTCGGCGAAAGCTTTCAGCGCTTTCGTCGTCGAGTTCCTATCTGGTTCTATCACCCGCTGAGAGGCTGGAAGAGTAGTAGGCCTTTGTTCTTTCTCAGTGTCTCGGCGTCTATCTCATCGCCCGGCACTGAATAAATGAAGGAAAACAACAATGATAAGAAGAAGAAGAAAGAGAGAGAGAGAGAGAGACGAAAAGGATAAAGGGGACGCGCGCGCGTAGAGTCTCTCCCCCAATCCTCGTGCCGGTAAGCCCGGTCGCCTGGTAGAGAAGCAGCAGCCAGCAGGCTGCACGAGCCTTGTATATATATGAATGTATATATTTAGCTCAGTGTCTCCGCTGCTGGCTCTTGTCTTGGCTATGTAGTCAGTTGTATCTCTCTCTTTCTCTCTTTGATCTCGCCAGCAAAAGCTCCGGGACTCGACGCAGACTTCTAGCAGACGATTCGATTGAATCAAACGCCCGGGATAGAGAAATGTAAAGATCAAGAAAGGGACGCGAGATTCTGGTCTCTCTGACTCGCGTTGATTGCTAATGTAGAGAGAGAGAGAGAGAAAGACCAGACGTCCGCTATGCAAAGTTCGCCCGTCCGTAATGAGCGTAGCCTCTCGCCCTGATTATCCGCGCATACCATTGTGTTGCGTACGGAAGGCGCCCCGGAGCGACACTATAGTTTCCATAGACCACAAGATGGTGTGGCATTAAAATGTAATTATTAACGAGACTGGCCGAAATTAACTCATCATTCCCTCTCTGCTCGCTCAAGGCGAGCCGCATACCATCCCAATCAGTGTATTGTGTGTACTGGCGCGACCGGAGCTAATTACAACAGTGGGGTCCCTAATGTATTGTAAGGCCCCGGGTATATTCTGGCATCGCCAAAGTAGAGCTCCTATACAGAGAGAGACGGAAGGAAGGAAAGGAACTTTGTTCCGGGTGTAGGTTTTGAAATGATGCAGGTGCGTTGTTGTTCGATTCTTCCCAGTCAACTGACGAAAAGCATCAGGCGTCGCATATTTACTTATTAAAACGCCCAAGGTGATTACTCTTCGCATTGCGGAGGAAATCCCGCGGCCTGGAGAGTGCACAGATTCAATTAGCCTCAATCCGACCTCTACGCTTTTTAGAGAGATCTTCTTTCTTTTCTTCTCTTGTTCGTCTTCTTTTTCTTCTTCCTTTTTTTCCACGGTCAAAAGTTCTTCGTCTGAAGTATATTGTTATAGCCAATCAATGACTAACTACTCGTTGACTTTTCAGTTGACTTTATCGACGGAGAAAAAGTCAACGGGGTTTTCAAATCAAATGTTTTCCCGGCTAAATTGAAAAGTTCTTTTTTCTCTTTTTGTCTCCGTCGGGGCTGATATCGACCGACGCGCGTCATGGCAACCCCCGACTGCTAAAAGTCTCGACCGCTCTGTCTGTCCAACAACTTCTATTTTCACTGCAGCCTCTCATAGCAAACTGCTTCCTGGAACTCTATGAATAATGTCATTCAACCTTTTTTTTTGGCTCTCCTAGCGATGGTCATTGATGCTCGGACTTCCGCGGAAGAGTAGTAGTATTGAGACGGCCGTTAGTGGTGCTCATCTCTCTGAGAACTTGTGGAATTAAGCCGAGGCTCGTTAATTAGCTATTAAAGCCTTCGGTAACTACTTACTATGCTTCTATATATTTAAGAGAAAGGTGGTAAAGCCTCTTTGCCAACTTGAGATACTTTAATCAACTGCGAACGAGCTGCCGAAAAGAGAGGATAGGCCAGAAATGAGGATGGATCGTCTGCTGTTTCCTAACTTTTTAAAAATTTAAAAATACAAAAATAAAGGAAGGAAATTGAAGATTTTTTTTTTAGTTTTTGGAGGAGGCGCTGTAACTGGCTCTGATTACTAGAGATGTTTGTTGTGAAACTTATTACAGCTCGCTACCCATTCCCTTTCATATTATCTCATCTTGATTTCCACGAATATTAATCCGACGGCGTGGGGGTGGTATTATACTGCAACTAGATCTACCAGCTCGACGAAAACTTTGTTTCGTTTTTCCTCCTTTTTCCTCCTTCTTCTAATTATCCGATTCTTCTTTTTGTCTTTTCTTTCTCTTTTTTGTTTTTGACGCGTTTCAAACATTGTTGTTATATCACGTCTGGGCGTTGAAGAGCTTAGGCGAAATGTTTGAACGTTCTCGTTAGCGGAGGAGCACGACGCCCTCGTTATTCGGAGTAAGTCGCTATGTCGCTTCTACAGCGCGCAGTCTGCGCTTCTTCCGCCTACAGCCATGTGCCAAACTTGATATACAGCAAAAAGGAAATACAAAGCTGGAGATGTATGGTATGGTATATATACACTCGGCGAGTGTTTTGGATATGTTTCGCAGATCGATTGCAGCCATTTCCGATGTTTGTTTCACGCCGTTTTGTTGGTTTTCCTCTCCCCTCTACCAAGCAGCAAGCAAACTCGCGCGAGTCTTTAGTCGAAGCTTATCGAATAAACTGCTGATGTGGTCCTACTTGGGTTTGGCAGCGGCCCAGCCACGTCGGCCGCAGTGCCTCCGTTTGTTGATTCAATCGATGCTAATGTCTGTGACGCTCGTACTCTTTACCTCCGCTGCTGTTCTCGTCCGGGCTTAGTTTTTTCTTTTCCGTGTTAGTGCATCGAAACAACAAGGAAAAGCGGAGCGCAGAACAAACAAACGATGCGTGTCGCTCTGTTGACTTTTCCAAAGGCGACAACGAAAGCGACAGGGCCAGTCGGCGGCCGTCATATCGTCGTGTCGTCATAAAAACACCCAGCAGTAGCAGCAGGAGCGACAACTACCCCCGGTTATACGAGTAGCCCAGGTTATCGAGGGCGGCGGCGGTGGTTCCGTGCCAACTTGTCAACGCTCTTGTTTCTCGGTATTCAGTTGAACTAACATTTCCCAGCAGCACTTTTGTTATTCTTGTTCTAATATTGTCTTTAAGAAAAGGAACGAAAATTTTCTCTGTCTCTCTCTCTCGAGTTCGTTGACGATAGAAACGCGACGGCGTTGCGTAACAAGTTAATGATGAGAAATAGACGGGCAGCAGCAGTCAAAGGACGAGATCGTTTCGTTTTATTATATGCACGCGGCTGTCAATCGATGGAGCCGGAACGAGATTAGACCTACTCTGTTATTCTCACGATCCACAGTCACGAGTTTCGCCTTTTTTGAGAGAGAAGGGAGGAAGAAGACGAATGAAACGAAAGAGGAAACAAGACATCTTCTTCCAGCTCTCTTTCTCTCTCTCTTTCATTAGTTGTTCTTTTCTCAGGCTCGACAGGTTTTTTTTTTCATCCGACGGCGAAAGTCGACAGTCACGATTCGCCGGAAGTCTGACAGAGAGACGTGCAGACGTCAAACGGATGACTGACGGGAATAATAACAAGGCCCAACGAAAAATGTCGATGTATATTTCTATTTATTTATATATATAGTTATAGAGAGATTTTCTAGACGGCGGTCTCGGGGTCGCTGGCCCCAGAATATTTGCGCGATGCAACAAAGTATCGATCGCTTTCAGCCCGGCTTTCATGTTCAATTCAAATGTCTGGCCCCGTATGAGGAAACGGACAGTCGGGGATACTCTGCGGCAGCCGGAGATCCAGGCAAAGTTGCTGGCCAGTAGAACGGAAAAGAAGTGGAGCAAAAGAGAAGAAGCTCGGGATATGATTGGTGAGACGCCCGCTTCGATAAATCGCCCGGAGGATGTATAGTACACACATATATATATATATACAGAGGGACATAGAAAGATGGAAAGGAGCACAACAAAGAGAAACGGGAAATAAGGTGCTCAGAATTCTAGCTAAAAAGGAATCAGCAGAGAGAGAAAAAGGACGGCCAAGGAGAAAAAGTTGGGAAGGTTATTATTCAACTTGGCTTTAGCCTACGTAAGAGGATCGGATTGGCGCACATAGCGAGGTCTTTTTTTTCTCAGACTCGTCGCTCACTCGATGTACGTGAGCGCGCCATTGTTCGCGGTCTTCTTCTACAACTTCTTCTTCTTCTTCTCTTTTCCGCGTTTTTTTATATTTTATTTACCATCTTCGTCGAGCCGTGGCCAAAGCTCTCCTCGGTGACATTCCACCTGACTGAAGAATTGCGCACCCGCCGCGGGCCCGTTCCGCCGGAAGGATCCATTTGATGCGGCATAAATAAATAGATTTTTTTTCCACCCTTTTTCTTTGGCGGAGGGTCCCTCCTATTGTTGCCGACGTCTTCCGAGAGGAAGGCAATAAGTTTATTTGCTATGTACATGTTTTCTCCCTTCTTCGATATATCTCAAGAAAGGAGAGATCTCTGCTCTTCCGCAAAGTGCTTTGTGCGGAGCCAGAGTGCGCGCCCCGCCGCCCGAGTGGTTAGAACGCGGAAAAAACGCGGGGCGCCACTAAGAAGGAGGTGAGGATTAGAGAGGTTTCTCTCGGCGGCGATGGCGAGAGGGGGGAGCGAAGAAATCAGCTCAACGTCAACCGCCCATCCGACCTCCCTTTTTTCGACCCCCCACTGGCAGCAGCGCATTATGATGCGGCCGGGCAATACACAGAAACTGCTAGACATTCGGACGTCTAACGTGTCGACCGTCTTTGACTCGACGGTCTTGGCTTTATTAGGCGACTGGCGCGCAACAGAGCTTCCGGAAGTGGACCAGGAAATGAAACTCGGAGGAGGGTATTAGCGGCTTTGCCTTTCGCAGGCTAGCGCCAGATAAACAGAGCTGTGAAAACGCAATTGCCTTAGCCTATATCTCGACACAAGCACCAGCACCAGAAAATAAAAAATAAGAAAAAAGCCTTTCTTGTGCTCTTTGGCGCTCCGGGGTGGTTAGCGCTTTACTGACAACGCCTCTAGATTGATTCCGGCAGCGAAATAGATTTTCTTTTTAAAAAGGTTACATAATCATCTTTTAATCGTCTTAGAATTGAGAACATTTCGTGAATTTGTTATAGTCTTCAAGGACAAACTCTCTGTTGCCACCAACTTGCCATCGCCCTGAGCTTAGCCTATACTTGTGTGTTTAGATAATGCGCTCCTCGTCCCACCGGAAAGAAAAAGAATCAAAAAATCCGCCTCCACCCGCTCTACCACGAAGACACTGAATTTGATGCGGCACGTGCTGCTGCGCTGTGCGATACCGCAAAAGCGCTATTGTTCCGCCCGCCCAACGAAATACTACGGCGGCGCATCTCACACACGAGTTATTATTTGGTTTCATCTCGTCGTCGGTGTAGTACATTATAAATCAAATAGAGTTGGCAGCCGCTTAGACGACAATGTTGTATTTTTTTTCTCTTTTTGTTCACAAGGCAAACACGGATCTAATCTCTGTCGCCGGCTTTTTCATTGTAATGCGCTATACCGAGAGATTATATTTGTGGTGCCGTGAACAACAACAACAAGAAAAAAAAGATGAGTGGTGACTTTTTTTTCTGTTTGTTTCCGCTCCGGCTGGTTTCGTCGGAGAGATTGTAGCTGTTTACCGTCGTGCAAAATCGTCTCTTCGACGAAGAGACAAAGAAAGTTTGAACAGCCGCCGACGTCTCACCAGCGGCAGCAGCAGTCTTTTTCCCATCGTCTATTAGTCGAGTTCGTCTCTTTTGATTATCTTTACCTAAAGGAGAGCCTCCGGCGAGTCCTCTTTGGCGTAACAAACCGTGGCGCATATATATCTCGGATGCGGACTCGATTCCGTCCCTCTGCTAATGTCAATATTGCTCCGCCAAACCCTAAGAGAGAGAGAGAGAAAGGAGATTGATAATTGATTGAAAAAGGGTTGAGAGAGAAAGAGAAAGAGTTGTTGCTTTAACGTCGAAAGGGGGGGAGGGTGACGCTTGTTGACGTAGCAAACAAGAGCCAAGTGGTGGCCGAATGGTGACGGACTGTGTGCGTGCGTCCTGGAGGGATCTCTGATCGCCTTCCAAGTCCACTTGACAGAATGGAGCAAAGTATAACTTTTTTCTCCCAACGACCGTCGCGGACAAAAAGCCAACACACAAAAAAAAAGAGAATAAAACACGGCCGGCCACCGTTGGGGACGACGTCAGGAGATATAGATATAAAAAAAAAGGAGGGAGGACTTTTGGGTCCGAGAGTTGTTTGACCGGACCTCCGTCCCCAGATCATCCGATATACGACGCCTTAAGTGCTCGCGGGGCTCTGGCCAGCCAGTTCGCAGAGATAGGCGACGGGTCTAAAGGTTCCTATAGATCCTGCTCTTCAAGACGGAGCGCACAACGCACACAAAAAGCTTAAGGACACATCGTCCACTCACCAAAGAGTTTGTATATATGTGCTGGCCCGGCCCGGCTCTCTCTTTTTTTCTTTCAAATAGGCAGTTTCTCTCTTGGCCAAGAGCTTTGATGCCTTAGTGGCATTTCAGTCCAAGAGTTGAAATCGAATCCGGCTCGTCTCTATATACTTGAGGAGTCGAGTGGGCGGAAGAGGGTAGAACGATATCGTTCCAGTCTCTAAGGTTAAGCAAGTGTGTGCCTAGAGATATAGCAAGGGGAGAAGTCTGTTACAACGATAAGATCCTTTCCTTGTCACTCTGCCAAAAACAACTTTGTTCGGCCCAGTTCGACGGAATATAGAAAAAAAACCTCGGAAAAATAGGCCGTCTCTTGAGCTGGAGACGAGCCCGAGAGGAGAGAGACTACACTGTGTATTCCTTTTCTTTATTGTTATCGTGATGATGATGATTTCGGAGACGGGCATAGCCAGCAGCGTGAGAATAATCAGCTGCCCTCCCCGTAGAACCGTCTTCTTCTCCCCATCCAAATCGATCCCCTTGACTCGGCGGGCTGGGCGATAGCCTTATCGTAACATGCTGGACTCGAAAAAGAAGAAGAAGACACGGGTCAGCCACTCGGATGTTTTATGCGGCGACAATCTTCGTTCCCGACGCCCACTCTACGGTCCGTCGCCGCCGTGGTGGTCGTCACGCAACGCTCTCGACCCTGAACCAAACCCGTTTGTGGTGCTACAACAAAAAGGTCGACTACGGTTTTGGAGGAATAAAGAAAAAAGGAATCGAGGAATGAGGCAGTAGAAGAGAGAGAGAGAGAGACAAGAGCTCAAATGAGTCCCGTGATTGTTGTTTATGACTAGAGTTATGGGGCACGCGATTTTTCCAGCCCGTCGCGAGAATATATCTGAGCTGCGCGGTTCGCCTTTTCTCTTACCTCCTCCTCATCCCTTCTATGGGGCGTTAATTATCGTAATGGAGTCGCCGACTGGTCCACCGAGAGACCCAGAGTTTTTTGTTTCCTCTCTCTCTCTACCAACTCTGACAGCACGCTGCGTATTTTTGGCAGCAAGGGGTTGTTTCTTTTCTTTTCTTTTTTCTCTGTTTCTTTCTCACCGCGATTCCGGCGGTAGGCCAGCCGGTATTCTAATAATACGACGTATAGTATACCCCGCGACGTCATCTTCTATTTTGTTTTGGCCTCCTGGAGCAATAAGAGAAAAAGAGGAAAGAAGAATCTTTCTTCCCATCCGAAATAGATGTGTAGTACACCCTCTCGAGCGCTCCCTCTCCGCTCGTTTTGGTTCTTTTTTTCTTTCTTCTTTGGGTACCCTTTTCCAATGAATTATTGCCCGCTGTTATGTTTAGCACCCCGAGACGGAACAGTTTGGATGGGTCTCAACGAAAAAAATAAAAAGAAGAGAAAGACTCTAGGCCACCAAGTTATACTACCGGGCTTGAATGAATAATGCTGATGATGGAAACGATCGTCTTGACCGACTGGATTTATCTCCTTTTTATTCAAATATTTCTCTTAAGCCATTTTTTCTTTCTAAAAGGAAAAATTTCATATATTTATATTTTTCATTTGTTTACAGGGAAGATATTGTTTACTGGCTACTAGACGACGGCTCGGACGAAATCATCAAGTGAAAAAACAAAAAAGACGTTGTTGGTGCCGATTTCGATTTGAATAATTTCAACGAGGCGAGGACCAGCCGCGCCCAGCCCAGAAGGAGGAGCCAAATGATGAAGACTAAGGACATGGCCTCTGCGTCGCTGTGCGTCGTCTGCCTCCTCATTTTCCAGACACTCTTGCGAGGTAAATGAAGCGCGTCGTTCGGTGCTCCCGGCGCTCTGTATTTTTTTTCCCCACTTCCAATTTGTCTTTTCTCGCTATTTCGTTAGCGTTTGGGGATGGTGATTATTTCTCTCCCTCCTTTCGTTTTTGTTGACGCCATTATTCTGCTCTGACTGGCGCTCCCGTTGTCTATCGATTTCCACCATCGACATTCGCATCAACGATTTGACATGATTGGGTGAGCGGTGTAGAGGAGACCGCGCCACCGCATAATATTTCTTCAAATGTTTTGGAATGTCGCCATTTCCCCCCATCCGATACGCGTACTATGTTTTGTGAATGCGAAATCGACAGCGCTGCTTTCACACTGGGGAGGCGTTCTCCAACATTGTGGGAGACGGTTGTTCGGCATCTTTTTTTTTAGTTACAAAGACGAGACGACCGTCTTTTATATTCCCTTTAGACAAGGAAGGGATCGATCGACGTCGTTGTTTTGTTTCCCTTTTGGCGACGCCGACTAAATGACCTGCTCCATCCAGACTGTGCGTCATTTGATTTATCCGATTGATTGGCTATTGTTCCGGAGAAGCGACTGCCAAAGAAAACTGGGGGGGAGAAGGTAATAACGTCGTCGTTGGCTAAAATACATAGAGAAGAGAAGCTACTACTCTTTGGGGCAACTAAAAAAAAAAGAATAAAAATAAGGCGGCCTTTTGTGTCCCGTGTAGTCGTAGCTCGTCTCCGCATTTGCAATGGACGGGCGTCGCAGCCGTTGATAATGTGTATCTCCGACCGGTGGATCGATATTGGCAACCTTGCCTTAGGAGAAAACGTCGCGGTGAATATAAGAGGCGGCTGCGGGAATCATAAATACATGAGGGGGCACAATGTCGTCGACGGCCGTGATGGCCGATTCATATTCAGACTCGGCTGACATCGTCGCCAGTTAAATAACAATAAAAGCGCTAGACAACGACGACCGTCCTCCTCTCCAACATTTTCTTTTTTCCTCTTTTTCATCTCGGCGTCGTCTTTTTCAGAATTCGATTCTTATCGATTGATTAGCATACATACAAGTTGTTTTTTTTTTTCCTTTCCTTCTCCGCGTCTGATGCCGAAAGGGCTGCCGAGATCGAAGAGAACAGAGAGATGGTTCTATTTTTGATATTCCCCCATTGTTGCGCCGAAATGATGGAAAAGTTTTGCGCCGCGGTTTGGCGATGCGGCGCTTCCAAACAACAAACACCGCGGCTGACTCTGAAAGGTAGTCTTCCAAAAACATCACAAAGGCAAAGGAACAACAACTCTGCGCCGCTCCTAGTTCGATAGGTTATTATTATGCAATGAAGAAAAGATGGGGAAATTCGAGGCCTCAAACAATAGTGATAGTTGGCCCGGCTGTTGGAGAAAAAGCGGTTTATAATATTACAAAACGAAACAGCACTGGTAGTAGTTGTGTTTTTCCGCAAAAAATATCGTCGGCCAAAAGCGGCCCAAGTTTAGCGCATGCACGGCGAAACCTCCGCCGCTCTCCGATGATGAACTCGGCTATAAAGTTAACTATATTGGGATAGTGTGTGTGTGTATCTACTGCTGCGCCAGCCGCTGCCTACGGACATTCAGCGGACAAGTTTTGGCTTCTGTTGATGATGATGATTGCGCTCTATACATATATACGGACGCGATGATATAAATGTATAATGTTACAGTAGTAGTAGTAGTTGATGATGACCGAGTCAAGAGCCAAACTGTCATAACCGTAGGTGTCTATGTATGTATACACCGACAGCAAGAAACTGGGCAACTGCTGAAAGTTAACGACGTCGAGGAAGAAGACATATTAGTAGTGCCCGGCAGCGCTGGAAACTCTGCGCGCGCGATCTCAAGTTTTCCGGGAGAAAAGGAGGACTTAAAACGAAGGGACCGCGTCGCCAGTTTCGTAGGGGATTAAGTCCACTTGACTGATATCGAGAAGAGGCCAGTATATATATTCAATGACCCCCTTCCTCGCTCCTCGCTCCTCGTTATTAGATAGACGTCTAATTAGACGTTTTCACGACTCGACACCTGTCATCGATTCACCTACGGGACCTTGTGATGTTTGCCAGACATTTTTCATCGCAAATGGGCGAGTAATCCGAGCGTTATAGAGCGTAGTCATTAAAGGCGACCTTCCAGAACGGGAGAGATCTTATCTGATGTATATATCTTAAAGGGCAGATATATATATATATATATATGGACAAACAGAAGCGGAAGGAAGTTTATGAGGGGCAAGTATATCATGACTGGATATCACTTTACCAATTAAGAGCGCGCAGTAGCAGGAGCGCAAAACCCCGAAAGATCTCGAAAGATCCAACACAACTTTGAAGTTTCCTCTTTGGCGCGAGCAGGAGGAAAGTACATTATTTCTTGTCCTTCTTCTTCTTTTTTTCCTATTGATTTCCCTCGCCCGTTGGAAGAGAAAGCAGCTATAGCGGTCGTCGTCGTCCACTAAGGAAAATCCCCAAAAGGAAACGCGCTAGAGAGAATATCACGAAGATCAGATGTCAAGTGCCTCGGAAGCTTTACAACACGCGGCGTCTATCCTCCCCGCCACCGCAGAATCTATAGAGAGACAAGAGCGGAGCATAGCGTGCGCCGACCGCGTTCAAGAAACCGCGACGAGCCTGAAAGGGACAAAACTAGAGGATTCAAGAAGATTGAGACAGCGCTGGTCTGCTGTTGCTGGTGGTAGAACGTTCCGGATTGGCGCTCTGTCGGACTTGTTTCTTTTTTTCCTGCCTTTATATTCTTCTTCTTCTTTTCTTATAAAATCTAAGGAGCTTCTGCGGGGAGAGAGAAAGAGAGCGTGCGAAGAAGAGAATGGCGGAGCGGAGTTGGAGCGATGAGAGAGCTAGTTTGAAGAGGCAGTGGGAGACATTCTTCCAGCTCGTTGTCCGTCTTGATGGTGCAGTGGCGAGGACACAAGAGTGAGAGAATGAGAAATTGAGGGAAACGTATATATACAACAGGCTAGGAAAAGTAGTCGTCGTAGTAAGAGACGGCTTGCGGTCTGCGCCCTTGATTCAGTATTTATAGATACATCTTATCGACCCAGAGAGGCACCATCATCATGGCCGCCTCCGCAGAATCATGGCCCACCGCAACCGCTTTCTTCCTCCTCCAAGACGCACTCTATTACCATCTTTCTACTAGATACTAATGCGATGGCTCCTCCGCTTTAACGCCCGCCCCATCTTTCATCATTATGATGTGCAGTCTTCTTTTCACGAGAAAAAAGTCTACCTTGAAGAGTTCTTCGTTCCTGCTGATGATACGAATGCGGCGAGAGATGAAGAAGAACAAGAGGCGCGATGAATAAAGAGGCCAAAGGCTGCCGAAATCGAGTCAAAGAAGAAGAAGAATAGAATAATAGGTCTAGCTACAGCGTACAAGGTGAGCAGACCGACAACTCGATTGGCAGCCGGGCGATGTTTCCCATTTTCGAGACGAAGCCTTCTCCAATCATCTTCACATACGCAGTTTCGTCGATAACTCGGGCTGTGTGCAGCTATAGGCTAACGCCAATAACCTGAAAATGACGTTGGATTTCCACATCAGCCCGTCAAGTCCTCCCCACACTCAGTTATTGGGCATCCCGTCCGCTCTCTCTCTCTCACGACATTATATACCTTCCCCCATCTGGCTTCTAGCTCCTGGCTTTGCTCCTAGCTCCTGTTAGATGCTTTGACTCTGAATTCTTCTCTCTTTAGGGTAGGTGTGTCTACCTCTTTCCTTTTTTTTGTTGTTGGGAGGATTGCTCGACAACAAAGGGACCCAGCGACTGATCGAGTTATGTCGGGCAACGTCGTCCGGCGTCTCCTTGGAGACGGGCAGATAGAGCTAGTCGGCAATTGAGGAAAAGATTTAATACTCAAAGATAGAGGGAGGCCTTCTCGTTCCGTATCGTAAAATATCCGCGTTATATATTAAATTTATCGTAATGCGTTTATATATCGGGAGCTGCTACTGCCATCGGGCCCGATATCCCGACACTAGCTCGACTTCTTCCGTCGCCCGACGATGACGCAGATCCGGTTGCGATATTCTCCCGATGGCTCTCACACAATCGATGCGTCCATCCGTTCAGATTGGCCCCGATGACTCCGAGATGGCCTTCCACTTTGATGTACGGCCGATAGTCGTCCATTCACTTTGGCCGCTCGTGCTCCTGCAAGCTGCTCCTCCGCGCGCAACCGAAACCGGCCCTATTGAAAAAGCGGATGCAATACAAGTTCTTCTTTACCCGGACACAAGAATGACCGTCGTCCTTCTTCTTGTTGTTGGCCACCGTTTTGTACGGATTCAGCGGGCCAAACGCGCCGCGGTGTTGGGCCGCAACAATACGCGTCAGCGACGCTCTAGCCGAGCGTTCTGATTTGATTAAAAAATAAATAAATAAATACAAGGACGATGTATTGCCTATATATTTCGACGGGCCGAAGGTATTGAGGGCAGTTATATAAGGAGCCGATCGCATGGAACCGATTGATGGATGGCGCGGGGAAAAAATCGGGAAATATATATATCGTGTTTTTATTTTTTCTTAGGAGCGGCAGCGACGACTGGCGACAAAATGGAAACGAGCGAATCGTCGTCGTTGGCGTCGTCCGTAGCGGCGGATGAGCCGTGGATCCAGCAGCAGAGCGGAGTCGTCAACGGCGGCGGCGTCGCAACTCCGCCGCTGATCGACCTGTCAACGGGCGTGATGGGATTGGAATCGCTCAGCCCGGACGAACAACAGCAGATCGTCGGGGGTCCCGGGAGCGAGGCCGGCCCGCTATTCGACCCGACGACCGAGCGCAACGTCACGGTCCTCGTCGGCCGCACGGCGCACCTGCATTGCCGCGTCCGTTACCTTGGAAACAGAACGGTCAGTATACAGATATAGATAAATAAGTAACTGACGACTCGATCCCACTTATGCGAGCGACGAAATCCACTCGGCCGGAATGGGACGGCCTAAAGAGATCTATACTCTAAAGCGCCCGGCAAATGGAGAAAAGCGGTACAGTACTAGCAATTTGCCCCCCGGAGACAGTTGCTCAGAGAGTTAGTGGAAACGGGAAGCGATAAACATATTCCCAACTCATATTTATGGACTCAATCTATTAAGAGATTCCTTTTCTCTGGCCCACACGAAAAAAATGGAGGCCGGACTTGTCATTTCGATTTATGTACGCTTTTGATTTTTCTAGCTGGTATAGTAGCTTTAGGTTTTTGTTATGTTTAGCAGTCTAGATCTTCGTCGTCGTCGTCGTTTTTTTTTCTTCTCCATCTCTTTGCCCTTTCAGCAGCGAGCAGTGGCCTTGTCGGTGAGTGGGTAGCGGGCGTACATCAATTTGTCTTTGAAAGCGACCGCGCTGAGAGAGCCAGTGCCAGTGCCAGCCAAGGCAAAAGCCTTCTGCCTTAGACTGACGATAATTTACTGCACGTCATCGGAAGCTGAACGATAAGACCTGCTCTCTCGTTTTTTTTCTTTTTCTACTTTTACCCTTTTCTTCTTCTTCTTCTATTTATATAAATATAAATTTTTTTAACGTTTAATGATATATCAAAATGGAAAAAAAGAAATAGGACGATCGTGTTTTATTCAATCAAAAAGTCAGAAGAAGACAACAACAACAAAAAAATGAGGAAAAGGGAGAAAAAGTTGTTGTTCCAGTTGCTGTCGCTCGCCGTAGTGGAAAATCCTCGAGACAGGGGCAGACACGGCCTCTACGCCCGCCAGTCGAGTGGTAGCGAGATTGGCGTAGTCTACGTATACGAGTCCGCATGGTTCGGGGACGAGGATTCATGTTCGATCCAATTAAGGAGACCGTCTGCCGAAGGCTTAAATCTTATACCGTGGCCCTGCGTGACGCGCTCGCCCGAGCTTTCGGTTCGTTTCGTCGTCCAACTCTAAACCGAAAAATAGGGCGCCTTCTATTACTTCTTCTTCTTCTTCTTTTCCTTATACCCCTATCTCTTTACGGGTTATTATTCTACTATATTACCGACGATGGAATATATACTTTTTTTTTCTTGCCTTCGTACAAGACTTACCGAGCTTGGTTTCGTCACGCTCCGATGGCTCCGTGCGATGACGAGTCCCTTATTTCCTCGGTCCTACTCGTCTAGTGCACTTTGGCATTTTTTCTTCCACCGGGGCAAATCTCGAAAAGGCGGAATGAAGAGGAAATCTATATAGTACGGAGAACAAAAGTTTTATTTCAAAAAAAAGAAAAAAAAAGACAAAATCTGAGTGGGTGGTGGTTTGGTTGCGTGTGACGCGTACGCCCAACCGAGTCGACAAAGACACACAAACATCGGGAAATATATATCGTATATATATATATATATATATATATATATAAGACAGTGTTGGATATATAAAGGGCATGTCACGACCAACCACTCGATTCTCTCTTCTTTTTGTGCGAGTTTTGGATTGAATCGGGCTGTTGAAACCAGCCCCGAAATCTCCTTTTGCCACCGACTTGGTCGTCGTCGTCGTCGTTCTTTTCTTCTTTTACGCCACGACGAAGACTACTATGCCGTTTTCTCCGTCTCCTTCACTTCCTTCATCCTTCTACCCACTTGAAACCACTCTAGGAGCGGCTTGCCGATGGATGGATGCTCGGAAGCTGTTGAATGACCCGAGATTCTCTCCTCTCTGGCGCGCACAGACGTCAATACCGGGCTAACGAGAAATGAGAGCGGAACGACGGCAGCAGCAGCGACAGCGGCAGCAGCGCGTGTCGTCCTTCAAATAAAAAGGAGGAAGAAGAACTAAAGGGAGAAAGAGAGAGAGAGAGAAAAGTTTATCATCATCATTCTCGGCTGCATTCAGACATGGACGTGAGAGAGAGAGAGAACGCTGCTAGCGCGAGTTCGTCTCTCTCCTGCGAAATGAGCCCAGTTGGCGTTAGAGCTAGTTTGGCAAACTGTTTACACGACGACGAATGGAACGACTGCCGCCGCATTGATGTCAGTTTGCTTATAGCCAGTGAGAGCTAGAGACAGACTGGAGAGAGAATAGGGTTGGTAGAAGATCAAGAATGGATCGAACGTCTCGTCTGCTCTCTGCTGCTGTTCTCTGCTGATTCGCCAACTGATGCTGTCGAGTTGGCGTTTCCTGTTGAATAATGAAAAGCTGCCGCTCAATGGGTTTCTCTCTCTCTCTCTCTTGTTTTCATTCTCATTTTAGGTGAGCTGGATCCGACATCGTGACGTCCACATCCTGACAGTCGGTCGATACACGTACGCGTCCGACCAGCGCTTCAGCATTGTCAAAACGCGCCCGTCCGAGGATTGGACACTGCAAATCAAATTCACGCAAGCCAGAGACGCCGGATTATACGAATGCCAGATATCCACTCAGCCGCATCGCAGTCAATTCATTCGATTGAATGTCGTCGGTTAGTTTCTTACATACCAATCATCTTATAGTACTATACTTTTACACTAGATATAAGAGAGCTGAGAGAGAGAGAGAGACGCCAGACGTCGTAGTATGTCGTTCCTTTTTCTCTCTCTGGACGGCTGCCGTCCTTCCGATTCCGCATGACACTGTAGTCATTCGATTTCGCCTTAGTGGCTATTGGGCCCGGGACACAAGTCGCAGACGATGCCCTTTTTCTTCTCTAGCTATAGACCCTATTGTTTTCTAATGCCGGTCGCATCGGCTCGCTACTGTTGCCGACCCGATTGTTTCACGCCAAGTTTGTCATGTCTCGATGCCAGCGGCAGTCGGCCGCACGGCGCCGATATTCTTCCAATACTGCGCTAGCTAGAGCTACAGCCTATTGCCTCTCGCAACTTACGTACTATACGGTTTCGACTAGTCCAGTAGTGTATAAATATCCCGGAATGGAATGACGCAATGACGGGACCAGCAGAACGGCCCGGCGGCCCACTCTCCGGATTCCTTTAGCCCATTTCGATTAGCTTCCGCAGCTCCTTTTTTTTCTTCTTCTTCTTCTTCCTTGTCCTACTTTTCCTTTTGTTTGGTATTTTGTCGTCTTCTCCGTTTTTTGATTATGTTCGCGTGCTCTGCCCTTGCGTGTCGTCCCGAATCGCTAAACTTTGAATTCTATATTTAACGCTATAAAGAGGGGAAAAGAATTACCTACTGGTTTTCACTAGCCCTATTTATTTTTCTTTTAACGACTTTCCTCCTGCATTTTTACGTTTGGTGACGTTAGAATGATTCGCCAAACATAACAGTGGAACAGTGTTGATTTACAGTGATTCTTATTAGACAATAACACGGTCGCCCTGCTGGCCGCTATGCTCATATACGTATATATATTTAGAAAAAATATATACGTATATATATATATATTCTTTTTGTCCCGATATATGTTTTTTACTTTTGATTTATGTTTATAGCCCAGCCGTTACGGCTGTTAATGTTGACTCTCCCAGCGCACGAGTCGTCGTCGATTTTTTTTCTTTCTTTCTTCGGTTTTTTATTATCATATTTTTTTTCATTTGATTTTTAGTCTTTTGTGTCTGCTCTTCTTTTCTATTTAAAAAAAGAGGAAAATATTTTTTATTTTACCTTTTCGGCGTTCTTTTTATGAAAGTTTTTCGCTCTCTTTCTTTGTTAAATGTTTTATGTGTGTGTTCATTAGATGACAGTCCTGTCGGTGATCAGGGTCACGCGGCCACCGGATCAAAGTCATCCAAACTGGGCAAAAAGAATCTCGCCCAGTACAGTAATTTGAGTTAATTGAGTTCCATTCTCTATTTTCTTTCTCTCTGTCTCTTTCTTACATTCATTATTTAGCCACAAAAAGAATTTTGTTTTTTTATTTTAGTTGCACAAATTTGATTTGCCAATTTTCTTTTTATTTGCTCTTCTCCACACAAGAAAAAAAAAACACTTTTTCACTCTAGTCGCATTTGTCTAAGCGAAAGACTGATTTAGATTATATGTACTGATAGAAAGAAACAAAGAAAAAAAACCATGACGCTCATGTTGCCATTTTGGAATTTTTTTTTTTGTTTTTTTGTCGTTTGTTAAAAACTTTGTGTATTCACCGTCATCGTTGCCTCAACGGATGTGATATACCCCTCGCAGCTCCCAAGGCGGTGATTCTGGGCGGACCCGAGTTCCACGTCGACGTCGGCAGTCACGTCAATCTGACTTGCATCGTCCAGTATAGTCCCGAACCGCCAGAGTACGTCTTTTGGCATCATCACGATCAAGTAAGAGAATCAGCGTGCATTTCTTTCTTTTTTAAAATTTTATTCCATATCCCTGTCTCGCCTCATCATTCAATCTTCCACCTTCGAACCGACTGGGAAAAAAACTCGACAACCCCTTTTCTCTGATTATTTCAACTGTTCTTGTTTGAATTGTTTAATCGGCGTAGCGTGTCTATCACGCACCAGTCACGCGCCTTCACATTTATTCTAAAGGAAAAAAAAAAATGTCTAAGAAATTCCTGTTTGGAATAAGGAGGGAAACGGAATTGTTTGGCTAATACAACGAGCCCAGATGCTTGGGATGCCGCTCGGCAGCGAAGCAATGTGCTCCATCATTTTCTTAGTCGTGCTTGCCAAATATGAAATACGAAGAATCCGGCATAAGAGATTCCCTTCTTGTTGTTGCGAAGACGCGCTGCCTTATCGCGCCTCAGTCCGTCGACTCGGCTGAAACGGAACAGTGATATCAAATAGCTAATGAATGTTACACCCCAACAAACTGCATCAGAAGCCCAGCTGCTGGATATGCAGCCGGGAATGTATATGTCAGGCCCTGTTCCCCGTATTCCACCGCCGGCATATTTGGTTTTTGTTATAGCGAAAAGGTATACGAACTCTACAGCGTTGTTTTTTTTTTTTTTGTTGTTTTTTTCTGCCTGGTGGGGAAACAACAGGAGTTGAGACACGATTCGGCGCGAGGCGGCGTGGCGATCTTGACGGATAAAACGAATCCGGTGACATCAACATCCTTGCTTCTACGCCATGTTCGACTTTCCGATTCCGGGAAATACTCGTGCACGCCGTCCAACGCTGATCCGGCCTCCGTCACTCTCCACGTCCTTCAAGGTTCGTGTTGGAAATTTCGTCGCTCGATTTTTTACGTCTCTGCTAATTGCTTTGTTATGTTGTGTTTTCCACGATGTTATTGGGTACCTTCCAGGTGAACGGCCGGCCGCCATGCAGAGCAACGACGGCGTTTCCATCCTACTCAGCTCACCTCTGATGCTCTCCACCTTATTCCTCGGCTCTGTCTGGCTCTTAGATCGTCGTCTGACAACGTGGATCACGTGATCCTTCTGCGTCTCCTTCTAGTTGAGAACAAAAGACAAAAATCGGTCGAATTTCTTCAGAAACAAAAACTCGAGAGGATTCAAATTCTCTCTAGCTCTTTTTCGGTTCAAATTGAATGTGGAGCAGCACGCGTATTAAGTCTGTGTGATTTATTTCAGTACCGTATCGTTTCGATTCTTTTCACCTGTCTTATCAGTACTATCATCTATCGATTTTCTTATAAGCTCCGTGTCCCATTACATTTCGAGATCAAAGGCGGTTGAAGGCCGAAGTCTTCAACCAGTTGCATGCTGAACAGCGGTTTAACCAAGAGGGAGAAAACACCAAGTTTATACATATATATATATAATAATAATATAGAACAATGATTCTACAAGAAAACAAGAAGGAAACCAACAATCCCGTTTCTGATTCCCCGTTTCTTTTTCATCCCTTCGATCGTTTCGTGCGGTATATCCCCTCCAATAACACTCCACGACCCTCCCCTATAGTTCTTTACGTCGTATACTATATATATACTTTTTACCCGAGCGCATACTTATATTATAAATCGAGGACGAGAACAAAAAGAGCCCTGCGTGTTTGGTTGTCGTTTTCTCTGATCGTACACGACATTTTAGTTCCACTCTTTTTTTTTTTAGATCTAAATTGTCTATAATAAAAAAAGAAGGTAAACCAACAACCTTTTGCGTTTCTTAGGCCACTTACTATCAAACGGGAGGGAGAAGGAGTTGCATACCATTTATTATAGAAGCGAGATTGAAAGTGGTTAGAGTCCGTAGAACGAACATCCTTCATTGAAAGTTTGAAAACCAATCAGCCAGAAACAGCAATTCTTTTTTTTTAATATAAAGAAAGTAAATAATTTCTCATTATAATTTCGGGTGCGAACCATCGTCCATTATCACGAATGGAATCACTTTCATTTCTAATATAAAAAATCATATATTTAATCAAACCAACCAAAAAAAAAAAAAGAAAGTGACAATTGTCTTTTTGGTTTCACTTTTTTCTGACATTTATTCTTATTCATCGAGTTCCGGATCAAGTAAAAATTACTATGAAACATCCGTCACGATCACAAGTGAACATGATCATCATTTCTTATGTAAATACGTTATTTTACCGACAGCAGGTCGAAGATGAGAGAAGAAACATTGAAATGAAATTTGACTCTGTCGTCGACATGCTCCCCCACACCCAACATGTTTCCCCCGAACCCCCCCAAAAAACACCTCCTCAGATTTTGGTCGATGATGACATATGAATGATGTTGTTCTTCAATACATACCATTTCGAATCGAATATATTACAAGCCGCCTCAGAGTTATTTTTCACTGCACTGAGTCTGTGATTCATTCCTGGGAAACGTCGCGTGAAATTTGGCAAATAATAAATGACCAGTCACTGGACGCCAGGTGGCTCTCACCAATAACTGTCAGCGGCGGCCAGATAAGAAGTAGGTCTGCTGCCCAATGGCGACGTTATTACCCCACACGTGATGCTGCGCGGTATATATCAACAAAAGGAGGAAAAACTTAGCACTTTACTTCAAGAAAGACGACCGACATCCCATGGGTAAGTTCTGAATACCCTTCGTTTTCACCTTTTCTGTTATTCATTCACCGAAAGTAAGAATGGCAAACTATCACGGCCCACGTCGTCGACGCTCCATGTGATGTTTTGTCGCCAATTCCTGTTTTTTTTTGGCTCGTTCGGTCCCAACTTGACTCTTCTTTGTTGTCTGGGAGATGTTGCTCTCATCCAGTGGACTTTTGTCGTTCTTGTTACATCCTCTATGACGTCGATATCTAGGGAATAACCAATCAGGATTTTGGCATCAGTTGGCTTCGTATATCGGTAGTAGTCACGGCGAATTCACGAGTTGGAACGAATGTTTGATCGTCTGAGAATAAGTCGAGAAATAGCAGTCTGATGGCGAGAGGAAATAAGCCAGTATCCTCGCCAACCTAGAAAATTCGCCACTTTTCAATCCAACTATCAATGCATTTGACATGAGGGCTCGTGAGGGCATCATCCTCAATACTCGCAACTTTGCAGACTTTTAAACTTTGCTTTTTTTAAAAAGAATCAAGTTTTGGGCGAATGTTGGTACTTAAAACATAAATTTAGGATGAGAAAAAATCGATAATTGGCCGATTATACATTTGTACGGCATCAAAATTCTCTCTTTTCTCTCTCAATCCTTTTTTCTTTTCCCCTTTGAGCGAAGCAGAAGCATTTCGGACACATGAGAAAAACACTGAGCTCGCCCCTTTCTATAATAGCACGGAAATGGGGCTCACAGTTTTCGACAGAAGTTGGGCGTAACGTCGGGAGGGTGCCACGATATCCGTCACGACAAACCGGTTGGAATGGGGAGATTTGGGCGGAGCACGTTGGGTTCTCTGCTACTTCGGTTTTTCTTTCCCCCTTTTCTAAACGGGTGGCGTGCGATGTCGGCTACTAGCAGCACTCTGTAATCGCCTTTAACCCCATCACAGTCCCCACCGGCCCTCAAAAACGGCGCCCTCCCACCTTGTATGGTCACCGGCGACTCTATTCATGAAGAGGGTCGCCTACTACTTTGGATCCTTTTGAAGGTTTTCCTCTTTGATTCATTCCGGCCATTATGTTATGTAAGAAATCCTTCTCTATCTCAATCTTAACTCGAGGCCCTGCTCTAAATTTATTGATGTTAGGTTACCACGGGCCTCACTGCGAAGACAACGGGCCCTACGAGTGCTGCGCTGCGACCGGGAAATAGGAGACGAGTTATCTTCAATTACTCGGTCGGCATAGAACAGGAGGAGGCGGGAAGGGTTTTGTGCGTGAGCTGAATGACTGTTTGGGCAGTGACCCGCTCTGCTGGGCCATACATCAACGACCTAATGAGTTGACATGTCTCTCTCTCTCTCTACACATACTCGAGACAGTCGACTCTAATAAATAAAACGGGGGAGCGCGCGCTAGAGAGAGAGAGGCTGCCGGTGCTAGTTTGCCCGCTTATTTTATTGATTTCTCTCGGAGCGTGACGTTTCGGATGGAAGAGAAACGGGGGACAACAATCAACTGTTTGGGTAATTGTATAGCTATTGGCAGCTAGGCAGCACGATCTCCTCGTTGTCGCAGGATGTTTTCTCTCTCAGCTCTTCTTTTTCTCAGGGTCCGTTGATGCGATCCTCGTATGGAAACCGGCTGCCGCTCCGTGCACCTTACTGACGACAGAAAAAAAGAAGAGGAAGCGAAGAGATACGCTCCGAGAGACAGTTGGATCGAATTACATAACTAGGTGCAGATTGGCAGCCTGATTAGTTTGAGCCCAGACAGGAATAGAGCGCCAGCTCTCCTGGTTGGTCGATCCATGCCCGTGAACGTCCCTTTTCTCTCCGTCGCCGTCGTCGTCGGGGATCGAAACTTGTGTGTGAGAGCTAGTTGATGGATTTCCACGGAAGTCCGTCTGAGCAAGCGATTTGCGATGTTGATTTTTTTCCCTTTCTCCCTCCGCGTTGTCTCTCTCATTCTTGCAATTCCAAGTTTCCTGTCGACGCTAGCAGAAAAATAAAAGACAGCGTATCTACCTCGAAAGAGACTTGGGCGACGGCCCAGCATTTGCATACTCCCACGAATTCTCCGTCTCGGTGCCTCTTGTTTTATTTTTTTCTCTCTCTATCTTTTACTTTCGTCACTGTATACATTTTGTGGGGAGCTTTTTCTTTTTTGACGACCAATCCCCTGACGTTAGGCGACTCCATCAAAGAGATTTTTATAGGACACATAAGAGGCGGCTATTTCATCTGTAGGCTTTCCCTTCTTCTTCGTCGTCAGTTTCTATTTTTCTTCCTGGGCGGCTTTTATTTGCGCAGCGGCGGCAGTTCTCGGTGGCTTTTTTTTTTCACCCGCAAAAAAAAAAATCGAACGGCCTTACGACTGACGGGTGCGGGTTCGGTTCTTAAAATAAACAGCCGCCAAGAAGAGAGAGAAAAGGGAAGTCGTCGACAAAAGGCGAGCCGGAAACTGCAGACACAAGGGCCTCTCCGAGTCCTTTGGCTTCCGGTCTCCTCATCTTTCATTAAGAATCCGTCGAAGAAAAGACGCGGCAGCTTTTGAAATAGACTTACATCTCGCCTATTAGGGCCGTCTTATATTCTCCACTTTACTCCGTCGCCAAAATAATACTGTAGACGCGGAGCCCGGCTGGTTGGGTTCTTGCCTCGCGACGACTTGGATCGTTTTTCGTTCCGTTTGTCCGTCTTGTCCCTTTTTTTTCTTTCTGGTGTGAGGATGGGTATATAACAACTGGTTCCTCTTGTGCTCCGCTCATTAAACCTACATTATCATCTGCTATGTAGAAAGCCGGAGCGTTGGCAGAATCATGGAAATGGGATGATTCGTACTGCTGATGTTACTCGGCTTTGCGCTGCTCTCTCATGACGACGACCGGCGGTACGCGCGTGGGTGAACCCTTTTTTTCCGGCTTGGTAGTCGCAGCGAGAGGACGAACGAATTGCGCTTGCATAGCAATAGACATCGGGCTCGGCTGAATGTTTTAAGTCAACGTCTCGGAATATGTGCGTCACCGGGTAGACATTACAATATCAAAAGAGGCCCGCTTGATGACGACTCGACGACTCGAACGTTTTGCCTCCCGGAAGACGGGCGACATTTGCCTATTACCATGCCCGCCCGCTTGCTATTTATGCACGGTTCTGTAAACGACTTGTATTTATCCAAAAAAAAAAGAAAAAAGACGCTCTCGCTCATTTTATCTTTAAAGAGGGACAAAATTTCGTATGGATTTATCTCGTCGATGAATTCATCCGGCATCGAAACTTTGTTATCAATTGACCGACCCCTTTTATTCAAATATTTGAAGCGTCGTTAGTTATGCCCGATACTGTGCGGCTACATCGACTGTGGCGTGTTTTTGCGCAAAAGAGCGGAGGAGCGCCTCTTCCGCTTGGCTGATCATAAAGTCATCGCTGTCCCGGTCTCTCTCTCTCCGTCTTTTCCCAGTTTCCCCAAATGGACTGTATATATCGTCGATCTATTTCTTCTTCCGCTCGTCTCGCGCGTCCGCATCGTCGATGAAGACTCGAGTATATGATTCGATTACGGCCATCGGGGCGGACGGTGAAGCAAATGCGTCGGATGCAACGGGAGGGGGTCCGCCTTGACACCGTAGGGCCTACTACTACTCTACTACACAGCAGCGACTGGGCGCTATATATCGTTGTGCATCGCGCAAGAGCGCCAGTCTTAGTATATTCTAACTTCGTGAATTATTCATGAGCAGCGCCGAGAATCGGCGGCGCACACATCACACGGATCTAGTCCCGGTGCCGATGTTTCAAGATGTCGAAAAATCGAGGGCAACAAGACCGAAACAGAGCGGTGGGAAAAAAAGAGAAACCGAGTGGTCCTATAGATGAAATAGGAAACCGAACTAATGTATGTACAATTCCTAGGGTTTCGTCCTTGATGTAATCGTCGAGGTTTCGACCGTTTTAAAGCGCATTGATGTTACTCTTATTTCAATGTACGCCTCTCCTTCTTCTTTTTTCTTTTAGTTCTCCGCTTTGGGCACGCGCCGACTCGACTCGGCTCGCATCAGACTAATAAACGACATCGAGAGAGCTGCTCCTCTCTTTTTTTGCCCGGAAACGAGCCATTTCGATGTTAACATCTAACGAGCTGGTAGACTGTTGATGATGGCCGTCAAAAGATGCTGGGGCGCAATTTCGCTGACGAGATTCTAGATTGTTGCATGCCCGGAAGGCGATGCGACAATTTCAATCTGAATATTTAGCCTAGACAAGCGAACAAAGACAAAAAGGAAAAAAGGAAGAAAAGATGAGGCATTTCGAATTTTGCTAGAGGGAGAGTTTGCGCTATTAGAGACGAAAAACCGTTTATGTCCTTTGCGCTCTGTGTCGTCGCATCAACAGCCAACGGGCCGCCTTGATGGGCCTTTGATCTCTTGGCCGTCGGGCCCGACTTTGTAATGTCACCGCGTAATCTTCTCCTTTTTTATTTCACGAGACAGCCGGAAACGCTGAATAAAATAGTGGGTACTTTACCCAAAGAAGGCGACCTATTTTCAAACGAGATAATATATATCCCCCTCTTGTTTACGCAGCGTTTTTTTTTCTATTTTTCAAACAAACTAAATAAAATATTTATAAAAAAAGAAACAAGACCCTACTCCACCTAGGATCTAGGTTTTGTTTTATTCATCCCCGTGTCTCGTAGTACATGCGTAGCTACGCGCTTCCAATTATTCCGCAGCAACCGAGTCACAGGTGAATACTGTATTAGTGCATCGATCCGCCTAGGTGACGGATTTCTCCTTAATTGAAACTGCGAGATAAAAAGCAAAAAACAAAAGCGAAAAAAGGCTAGCGCCTCTTTGAAACGTTGCCGGCAACAATCCTATCGGCTGGAAAAAAAAATAAAACGAAATGATCAAAGTCGTTTCCGATGGAATAGGTAAAAACGATCGCGTCGGGGGAGATTTTGTTGGCTCGGGTCATGGATTGCGTGGCAAAAAACACGCCGACGTCGGGAAACTACTACCTAATCGTTGCGGTGTTATTTTGTTGGGATGGGATGGGGGAGAGAGAGAGAGAGAAAGGGATCGATCGATTGGTTTTGTGCGCGAGGCTCGCCGACTCTGCGGGGACTTTCTGTCTTAGTCCGGGAGAGAGAGAAAAAAGGAGAGAAAACATAACCGACAGCATCGCTTCGTTGAGCCGTTGCAGATCGATGGCTGCCAATTCAGCAGGAGGCGCTGTAGCGCATTTCGCAGACTTCGGGTCGATGCTGGAGAGAGAGAAGAAGAAGAAGAGGAGAAGAGAGGCGGCTGGGGTGGGTGGATGGGTGAATGATGTTAGATTGTTCCATTCGATGATTTGGCCAGGGAGGAGCTCAGTCGAGTCTTCACTCACTCCCGGGTTTTCTATATAGGCCCTAGCGAACGCTTTGAGAATAGCCAAAACTGCCGAGCGCGGCGGCAAGCTGTTCTCTTCTTCTTCTTCTCGCTTTTATTCCTTTTTCTTATTTTTTCTTCTTCTAGTTTCTCTCATCGGGGGCTATAGAGCTCGGAGGGGGTGCGTGAGAGTCGCGTCTGGCTTTTCATTAGCTACGGCGAGTTCAAACTGCCTGTCATCAAGGGCCTATAATGATTGCCTTCTGCCGCCGCGGTTTTCTCGTTGTTGTCGGCTGCGGCGGCGGGGCGCGCGCACTCTATATATTTGAGAATGGGCATTCCGTTAGTTCGCCTTTTTTTTTTTATGTCGATGCTGCTGCTCCTTTTGGATTGGGACGAGATTCGTTAGCGATTCAAGGCCCGTGCTCATCGCGATCGTCGTCGTCGTCGGTCTTTTGATGCGCCTTCGCCATCATCAAAACCAGAGCGCCGCCCGTTTCGTGCCGCGCCGAGGCGGAATGGCTGCTGGCACGACGCAGCCAGTGCGCCCCACTTTTTTTTCTTTCTTTTTCTTCTTTTTATTCCTCGATTATAGCTATACCAACCGCAAACATCTGACAAGGAACCGAGGACGTGGTGGTAGTCGTCGTCTTTCCATCCGGCTTTTTGGAAATCATCCATCATTTCACCGCGGCGCTCTATAACTGATTGTACAACTCCTTCTCTTTATACTTTGCAGAGTTCAAACATCTTCCTTCCCCCAACTGCGCCACTCGATGCAAAAGGTTCTCCTCTTTCCTTTGCTGCTCCGACCGCAGCACAGTGTCTATAGCCCGCTCTCTGAAGCTATTCATCATCGTTTTCTATAGCCTACGCCAAAACTCGTACTCCGCGCCATTGAACTTGCTGATTTCAAAACGAAAGGGGGTGAGGATGATGAAGCTCTCTTGTCGGGGCCAGAAGGGAACATTCTAACCTCCCGAGGTAGTTTTGCTTATCAAAGGGGCATCAAACCTGCCAATTGAATAGGTGCAATTCCTAGTTAGACTCTGTAACCTACATATATCGGGATTTTCGGTAGCTCGCAGTGTAGACGCGAAGCCGTAATGGCCAGGCCACGTGTGGGAAACCCAATAGGATTGTGAAGGCATAAGAATCGGCGGCCGTCTTTTGTCGTCTTCGGCTCCTTTTCTATTGGCGCCTCTTTCCGACCCCTTCCGCCCGACTTCCGTTTGCGTGAACTGTATGGAGAATGAAGGAGCTGAAAGAAAAAGGAAAACCGACGACAACGAATAAGAAATGTGGTTGTAGTTTTGACGACCGACTATGTTGTAGTAGTCGTCGTTTTCGTCGAGTATTAGTGGTGTATGTCTCCAGGCCGGGTCTCTCTTTTGCTTTTGGAAAAAGACAAGACGTCATCGCGGTTCCGGAGACGGTATAGAATAGATCAAACTTTAGCCTGTAAGCGGTTGTACAGGCTTCTCATTTCCTCGGGGCTCCTACGTGATGGTGTGGTGGCAGGCCGCACACAAAGACTCCGGAACGGAGGAACCTGATGACGCAAGTCACCGATTGATTATTATGTTGATGGCTTTTGTAAAATAGGCCTACTTATTTATCCTTGTGGGCAATGCTCAAGAACCGCGTACCACGCATCCACTCGAACCTATATATTTGAAAGCCTCAATCGAATAAATGCCTGCTGCTGCCGCCTCCGCTGCTGCTGCGCCGGGGTATGGCGTTCAAAACAGTTTCCACTCTTTTTATTATTATATATTCTTCTATTCTTTCTTTTTTTTTTTCTTTTCTTTCTTTCTCTCTCCTCTTCCGTGACGATGGGAATTCGATTTCCCACCAGCGCAAAGTGGCAGCTTCAGTCGTCATCACGTATAATATGGACTGAAAAGAACAGAGAAAGCTTTTTACATTTTCATTAAACCGATGGGCGAGTGAGAAACTCTACTGCGACGAATATATCGGAGACTATATACAAGACAAAACTTTTTTTTTTTTGGCCGGAAAAAAATTGATAAAACGATAAGCTGCTAGACGAGAGCCATCTACCTAAACAGCCGCGAGATTCTCTTCTTGGATGAAATCGATCTTCCCCTTCACCTCTGAGCAAAAACCTCTTGAAAAGAGGTTCGTTATATACTTGTCGTTTTCCACTTGGTAACGAAGAAGAAGAAGAAACACTCAGAAGTCTATTCTCGACATTATTAATAACACGCGTTCGTGTTTTTTGCACCTCTTCGGCTCACTCTGGTGAAGTTTCGACGAGTGCTCGGCGACTAACGTGTCGAAAGGGGAAAAAACACGAGGAGCTATCAGCTTCCTTTTATGATGAGGCACATTGAAGCGGTGCCGTTGCCTAGCCAACTGCATTGTTGAAAAAAAAAGAAAAAAATCGAGAGGGAAATTTTCTACAATTTAAAAATGCTTTCTGGATATTTGATCTCTCCAGATATTTTTGAACGGCTTCTATATGCGGCGTATTGATAATGAATTCCGGAGTTGCGTAAAATCGAACCTATCGTCAACTGACGTATCTATAACTTTGACGGTGTAGATCAACGCATCGATGTGAAAAAACATCCCCTGCCGCCGTGTTCAACGAGCTGTAGTGCCGCCATTTCCGGCAGATCTCTTCCGTTCCATCATAGGCTATTAGAGGGATTTTCTTTCAACCTTACATTATTTATAGATTCGACGCGTTTTTTTTTTCCTCTTCACTCTTCCAACCTGTTATCCGCATTCTGTCAAAAACTTTGTTAGTCAACTACTTTTTGCCACCTACTGTCTCCGACATTGGAAACCCTCCTTCTCCTCCCCCCACGCACAGAATGGCGGCAACAAGGTAACCGACAAGTTCTGCTTATTCGGGCGTTACTCTCCCTAAAACCAGATGAAATGGGAACCCCGCTCTCGAGTCGTGTCACTTTGGTGCCATGGCGACGACATGCTCGGCATTTTGATGGCGGCCACTCATCTCCAGATTATTTGCTCTTCATTCGCAACGTTGCTCACTGCGCGCAATTCCCTTGGCATAATCGATCAGGCAACTGTTAACGAGCTGAAACGTGACGGAAGACTAGACATAATCTGATATGCTATCGACTAACATCGTTGGAAACTGCGAGTTTTAAAAGCCGCGGCAACTGCTCAGACCCAGTTCTGGAGAAAAAAGAAGAAGAAGAAAAAAGGAAAATGATTGACGGCGCACATCGTCGCCCGGTTGCCCGGGAGTTCCCGTCGGCCGGTTATAACTACTCGTCAACTCTTGCCGAGTTGAAACATGACTGGCAAGTCACGCTTTCGATTGCCGCGATCAACAATGGAAATGAACTTTGTTTCGCTCTGATTCTGGAGAACAAAAGGCGAACGAATGGCAGTGCCAACTCTCCAGCCTTCGCGACTTCTGAATTAGAGTTTAACTTGATCCCCATAGTGAACCTTTGCGGCACTACATACAGCTCGCGGGGTTCCTCCACAGTTGCTATAGTGAAACGGTGACATTTTCCGTCTTGTGCGCTTGGCCAACTCCTGTCCCCAGCTGATAAGATGTACGCCCTTGCATTCCTATAACCGTTGCCGAGTTGTCGAGGTCCTGGCGCCCAACTATCGTTGGTGTTGCACGGACGGTTTAATCAACCGGCCAGTAGAATTTCCTCGCAGCGAAAATTAATGGACGACGCCGATAGAGAATGGGAATAAGCTGCGGCTGCTGGCGCTTCTAGAAACAAAAACAAATGTAACTTTGTGGTTTGAAAACGTGACGTTTTCTCTTTTGCGCCTTTATTAGACACCGTCGACTGCGCTTAGGCTACTCATTTTATAGCTTTAATCATCCGACTAAATGTCGGCTCCGGAATTCATTCGTGACGCATCAGGACGAACGCTGACGTCTACAATTAAACTATGTTTAATGCAAGCGCGCTAATCGTTTCCCACCTACGCTGTAATGAACGGACGACGCTTGTCGATGCAGCCCACGATGATTAACCTTACCCTTCCGCGTTAGCAGCGGGGAATTCTAAAGATCTTCTTCTTTGGAGGGGACGAGAGCGTAGTCGAGCGCTTGGTTGATTCAAAGAACTATGATCCACGTTCCGCTTTTCGACACATGACGATGAATTCGAGACACTTGTTTCCCAGATATTTCATTACTGGACAAGAGCGAATGAGAGCCGGTTATTACGTCAGCATTAAGCCAAGTGTATTACGAAAAGCGTTTCAATAATGAATTGACGGCTCGAAAGTGTGTACCAGTTCTCTGTCGCTCGCAGCTGTCGTCGGTTCTTTGGAGTATTTAATAATTGCCCCCCGTCTCGAAGAAAAGTCTTCATCTTGAGTTGATGCATAATTGAAAATGATCCGACTTCCCCCCGACCCTCCCCAAATTTAGAATGTTGGTTTCCGCCCTAATTTCGTTGCTGGTGCCGTAAATAAGCTTTTTGCGTTGGAGGTTACCCTTATCAATTATTTGACGGGCCAAGACCCGTTTGGTTTTATAACAAAAAAGGACAGCTATACTCGGCTCGGTTACTGTTTCTGGAACCGAGGCTTCGTCGTCAGTAAACTACTCACGTTGTCAAAGCTGTACATATTTAATTTAGTTGAAACCGGAACAAATGTTATACCGCCGAGTATATCATAGCCAATCAGAAGAGAGCTTGTCTGAGTACAAGTAGTGGAATAGGAGCCAATGTGTAGGTAAATATATAGCCGAGTTTACGATTTATCTTTCATGTTCAGTCGGGCGTATCGCCTTACTCGCTCATCAATTTGAAAGAATTTCTTTTTCCTCCTTCTTTTCCCTAACATAAATGCGAAAAGTTATGCCATTTGCATCCTTTTTACAGATATTGAAAGTATTCCGTGCGGAATTCACAAGTAAACCAATTTTTGTAAGTAATCGCAACTTTCCCTTGTAAATTTTTTTTCTCCCTTTTTTCCTTATCTTTCGCTTGGCCTGCGGTGCTTCACAGTTTGGAGTGTTGCCATGTCAAACATCCGTGCAAAAAAGACACAGGTGGTGGCGCCGTTTCGATGTCACAGAGTAGAAGTTGGGGAAGATCGTGCGCAATCTGAACTAGTAATTTTCAACGAACAAAGTTTCATTCCCTTTATAGTTCTCGATGACATTGCTTCGACTACTAGGAAGCTGATTGCGTTACTATGAGAAAGGACATTCTCCTTTGTCTCAACTAATGAGCTTTTAAAATTTGTCGAATCATTTCTAAGGTTAATGCCAAGCCGAATGAACTGTCAGCGGCAGTATGACAACAGGGATTGCCATTGACGCGATCGATATTCTGTCTAGTTCTGTCTAGTCTTCTGCTGGGCTTAAAAAATAAAAAGAAGAAAAGAAAATCGATGTCATCATCCCTTTGTTGCGTTTTATGCTGAACTGACTAGGCCCTGAAATCAAATAGGAAATGAATGCATTGTCTCGATTGTCTGGTCTCGGAAAGGATGGTAAACGGTTACTTACTTTACTTTTAAGATGTTGTTGTGTGTTCAGAGGCGATAATAACAAAACACTGACTGTGGTAATGGTAGACAACGGAGATTAACTGCTTCGGTCTCAGTGACGTTCATGGCCGTAGTATCGGTCAAGTGATTTCGCCCGCCACCGTCTGCGCACACATACAATCCTTCATTTACTATTAATAATTACTTTCGGGAAAATCGGCTTTATGGATTTTTCTTAATAAAGGGTTTAAATGAATAAATTGTGTGTCTTTGTCGTGTTTAAGGAGAGTGCCAATTGTTAAAAGTTGAACGCAGCTTTTGATTCTTCACGAAACTCTCTGAAATGTTGTTTGTTTCTTGTCGACAGGTTTTTTTTTTTTAATAATGCGCAACTGTTGCTGGAATCACGCCATTAAGCTCTACAAGGTCTTCATTTTTCATCACGTTTGTCCTTTATATTTTGTTTACTTGATTGCTTGCCATTCTCTTTTCATATAATTGGATGGAAACTCCTTCTTCTGAGTTAGCGAGAAAAGATCCAGCCGGCCAAATTAAAGTCCCCTCGAGTTTCCTTGAAGAGCATCTTCCCCGTGGAAGATGTTGTAGTACAAAATTTACTCTCTTTTGAATAAACAAATGGTAATGAACGTCGACACGACCCCTAATTGCAGACGTGGAACAAAGACGAGCCAGGAAGGGTGGCTTCTACAGAAGACGACTCTGCCGAAGGACGTTCGCTCACGTTGCAAATGTATATTCAGCCGACCTTCTCTGTTCTGAGAAGGAAGATCCGCACTGACTTGGCGAATATTCGTTTATCTGGGAATGTTATTACGCTCTCGTTTCTCCAGTCACGTGTCACCTCTTGTGACTGCAACCGACCGTGTCCCAGGAGCAATAAGGCTGGACGGGACGAAGACTCAATATTTGACCATCTACATTTTCTCCTGGAGATGCAGCGTTTGATGCAGATGAACGAGTAGCGACCAGTGAGTGAACTTACTCGTCCTACTCGTCGTCTCTATTATGCCGTACATGTTCAAGAGAGTGTATGCCTCTTGAAAACCTCACACGTGAAGAAGAAAAAAACACGTGAACCGTCGCTACGTGCTATTATCCGGTACTACGTAGGTTGCTGCTTTGAGCTGATTTAGGTTTATAATGTGTTCGGTCACGTGTACGCTACCTCTGCTACTTATTGCAATGCCAGCTGCATGCTGTGTATCATCTGGTGGAAGAAAGTTTGAGGTTGCAAAGGTTAAGTGTTATTCTCGGTAGTGACTAGTTGGACTCTCTCTCTCTCTCTCTCTCTCTCTGTATATACACTAGCTGTGTCATGTTGTTGAAATGTGGACTGTAACGATCGGCGTACTGGGGTTTCTCGGTGGAGAGAGAGTGCGCAATTGACGCAGGTATCTTCTTTTTTCCTCAGGATTTTGGAGGTCTGACAATGGCGAATGCGGAAGACAATACGAGGAAGTCTGCGTGACTTTTGGTTGAGGAGTAGCGTGTTTTGGAACAATCATATCGACGCGCCATGACTATGTGTGTATATGCTTGCGAATTCTTTTAATTTCAGATCAACTGATGTTTGGTTTCCTCTGTGTTCAGGTGGCGAGAACCAGCAATACTTAAGCGTTGCAGACATTTTTAGACTTAACCTGTAACCTTCTGTTATTAGTTAAGCCTCTTGTTAAGCGGTACGTGATGTATCGAGCGGCAGCAGAACGAAGTGATGAGTGATGAATCATTCAAATCTTTCGTTTCCGGTACACACATTTTTTATTTCTTTTTTTTTTGTAGATAAAGTACGTAATAACACCATAATAATCCCTACATCCCTACAATTTGCGTCTCTGAATGGGTCTCCGACTGGGTTTTTACAACTCATTCAACAGCCGGAAGCTGTCGGAAAAGTTTACTCTGGCCTAATAATAAAAAAAAGAATTCGCCTATGGTAAACGGAGAACTGAATTGATAAAACCAATTTACCTGACGTTCGCTGATGAATGGAGGAATTGGTATTAATGTGTGTCACTCAAGTCAGGGATTATCCGTTGTCAACTCCCATTATACATTTGGATACATTTGGATAATTCCTTTTCGATGTTCCCCATTTCCACCAGCCTCAATTTCTGGCAACGGCAGGTAGGATTGAGGATTGTGAAGTAATGTTTGATGAACTCACTGTTTTCAAACAGACATAACCAAAACATTAAACGTGCATCATCGTGTTGCTTAGTGGACCGCAGGTTGATTCTTTTGTGGCCAATTTTGCAGTTTGATCCTGATACGACTCGTCGTCTATCACTAAAGTTGCAAAAATCTAATGATATTCTGCCTCAAGGCCACGGTCGATTTTCATGTCTCGCCGAATAACTTCCGTGTCGCACGCGTTGTCGCGTTTCCCATTGATTTCAGCTCTTGTCCGCACTAAAGAAAGATTTTTAAAAACATTTTAATATTTGCTTTAGTGCAGTGAATGTACGTAAACACAAAAATAGGCAATTTAAAAAATGAAGGAGAGGGGAAACCTAGAGCAAGTTTTCTTTAAAAATCGAGTGCAGGCACTGAGGCTTACTAGCAAAACAAGACAAAAGACAATGCGAACTAACGGATATATGCCCACGTTTGGTGAACAATTTTTAAAGGGAAGTTGCTCGATTTCTACACGTCAAAACATGTAAGCTTTAGTAAGGATGATTTGATGATTTTAATTACATTACTTTTCATAAAAGGTTGAAAAAAGGAACTCTGTTAACAAAGAAGTAAATGGAAGCGCCCCTTTACGCATTGTCGGATACTGGGGCGTAGCAAAACAGGACAAGGGCCAATATTTGGATGCGGACTAACGGATATGCCCATGCCCACGATCGGTGTGCAATTTATGGGAAGTTGCTGTACTTTACGCGTCGAAAAATACCGGTTTGCAAAGAATAGTTGATGATTTCAACTACGTAACTTTGTGTTCGTCTTTTTAGAAAAGGTTGAAGTAAACTCCTGTTAACAAAGAAGAACGTGGAAAACGCCCCCTCACCCCCATTAAAGCGACTAGGTAGGTCGGGAAAGTTTTAGACACAGTTCGGTAACTTCAGTACTAGCAGTTAAACTTAAATATAACAAGAGATCGTGATCAAACTATGGATCAAAAGGATTTGCGATTCCATATGATTCAATAAGTTGGGAAAGTTAGACAACGGAAATTGGCAAATTTAGTAATTGCTCAACTACTGGCTAACATGGGATCGAAATACCAATTAAATCGTGATCGAAAATGAAATTACGTGTTTTATTCTTCCTTAAACGGAGCAGACATCTAATCGTTTTCTTCGCGGAAGAAATTTGAAGTTGGAGAAAAGAAAAATCTGAAATTAGTTCAATTGGTCATTTAAATCTGCTTCTACAAACTGGCCCCATTTGCCCGCTTCTCTGTTTTCGTTGAACCATAGGTATACATATTCGTAATGAGCGACGATAAAGCAACCTGTTCCTTTCTTAGAACTATAGCAAATTTATATGCATCACATGGATTGCACGCTGGTCTCCTTCGAAGGTCGTACGATCCGACAAACTTCTCGTGTATTTAATTAAATATGCAAATCATTTGTTGGAATGACAATACATGATTTTTGCTTCCAACTTGTGTTTATTATCAAGTCAGAACTGGCTAAGGGCTATATGCACACCCCTGTTCATAACCCTTACAAAAACAGATCACGTCTCCGCGTTGACCACAAATATATGGAACAATACTACAATTTCATAACATTATGAAATAGGACACACAGCCCGTACCACTCTACCCCAAAAGTTTATAAAACAACATATTTAAATGCCTAATGATGTTAAGGACAGAAAGAGATATCTCAAGGTACATAATAAGGACTTCCGAATAGTAGCATCTGGTGGAAGATCTCTTTTTTTAAGGCAACTACTGGATTATTCCTTTCAATATTCATCTCATAGTTGTAACACACAAGAAACACAAATGTTGACAAAAGTTGCGGCTTCACTTCCCCGTTCACGACGACGCCGCAAACCTGAAATGCTACGATGACGTATGCTATCATCGCGCAAAATATTTAACAACTAGCCTACGCGTAAGAAAAAAGTTTGCCCACAAATATTTGCATGATTTACATGCAAAATGTGTCCTTGAAGGCATCTAAATCGGAACTTGGTCCATACAAAATAAAGAAAAACAAAAATCATTAAAACTTGTTTTTAAAACAAATCAACGAAAAAAACGCTCCCACGAGACTAACAGAAGACCGAACTTACACATTTTCAGCTACAACGACGTTTTCAGTAGAAAGCTTGTTGGTTACGAATTCAGAATTGAACAGATTACATCAGGGATGGATTATGCACGGAGCACCTTTCCACCTGCTGACGTCTTTAACCTGTAAAAACTAAAGAATTCTTTGCACGTAATTGGTTAACATCTTTACTTCACAACAAATAAAGGGATTGAAGGATTGAAGTTGATAAAACGGAATCAGATAACGCTTGCACACGTGGCAAATCCATTATCAATGATTCTGCATACCTGTTTCTCTATAACAACCATAACAACAGACGGTTATCACCCACTCCGTTGGCACTTCGCACATGAATGTTGGAAACCTGGAATAAACAAAAAAATTGCCAAAATTGGATATTGAAAAGCGAAAAGTTCCCAACAAGCACTAACATAACATTGCGTTGGTGCCGTGGATACGTGTCCTGGCACTTTGGTTGGTTACATTGGTAAACTAGGTAAAGTAAAGTAAACAAAAATGTTTTACCACAAAATCGGTAAAGTAAAGTAACCTAGTTTCTCTGATACCTAGTTTTTATCTAGTTTTACCGAGTTTAGTAAAACTAGGTAATACTAGGTTGAAAAAATTTACTAGGTAAAGTAAAGTAAAGTTATTATCTAGTTGACAAAAAAACTAGGTAAACTAGGTATTGCCAATACTACATTCTGGTCGCAGAAAAAAAGCCTCTAGACGACCCTCTCTCTTCCCGCCAAACAGTTTGAACGACTCTAACCTCGGGGACTCCGATTCGACTATACGGGAAATCTGAATATGTTGAATTGGGGTTTAAAAATTACAGAATTCAACATTCCACTGGGTAGAATGTTAAGTGTAGTAATCGCAAAAGTAACTCCACTTACCAGTGGAACAACAAGCTCCGGCAGGGAGCTCTCGATTTGTTCCCATTGGAACAATCTGCGAAAGTTCGTTATAGAAATCCATTTACCGATCCGGTGACCAATTGTGTCGATTTTCAGCAAGAAGATTTATGTTCTTCACTATTAGAGGCGCTAGGCGTAACAGTTTTATATATAAATAACATATAACTTTTAAGAATTCATTACTTAATATAGTAACTAAATTTTTATTGAATATAATACCAGGAAGTACGTCACGACGACGAAACATTGTGAACAGCTGAACCCCCTTCATCTCTGAGCTGAACACATTGTTTGAAGTTGAAAACAGAAAGAAACTATCAAATCACTTTTACCAATTAGTTTCCAGGTTCCGCCAGGTAGCGTTGCTGCCTGTAGATATTGCAATTTGCAAACGACCGAAAGGTGGCGGACTAGGCGGAGCCGGCGGGCGGTTGAACTCCGTCGTCTGCACCTAGCATAGTAAAATGCAAATGGCGGGGATAACAAGCCAGCGCGTCAAACTTAAAGAGGAATCATGTCAATGTCACGGATAAGTTCAAATATTTAATATTTATCACTGTTTTTACTAATCTATGTTCAAATGTTACATTTAAATGTGTTAGTCCCTCTCCTGAAACTTCTGATAACGTAAATGTCCTCTCGTCATTTTGTAACATCACGTCATTCTCGAGAAATTTGGCTTTAGCAAAAAAGAGATGATTGTATTTGCATTCATATTTTTTACATTTCATGCTTACTGATTCCAGCATGCATGAAAGGATTCTTTATTCTCGGTTCGTGTAATATTGAAAATTATGTTCATTGTTAAATCAACAGAACTGGGTACATGTTCACATGAATCCATGTGCCAGTACTACATTTGGTTACGAGATATCTGATTGCTGGAGATAATCCCTGCTTGTTTAACCATTTGTTGAGGATTGTTTCCATTTCTGATGTCATAATTCCTCTAAACTTCGATTATGTACTTCAAGTAATTTATAGTATAGGTCAGCAGGAGCTATCAGATTTACTGTGATATTTGTGGTTGCTGATTATAGCTATCATGCTATCATTAAAATGGCAAGGGATATATGAAATTCTAATTGCCTCCACCTGCCACCTCTTCTGAGTTTATTCCAGTTGATTCTGAGTAATATTAGTTTTCTCATTAGACCAGAGGCCACATTCTCATTAGGCACTACAGGCCACTGTGTGTTGTTTCATGGAAAGTTGCCTTACAATTCTTGACATCAATTTTCAGTTCTATTGGAATCCTTCATTTAAGGTTGGCTCATTTGTGTATTTCAGATATTTCAGAAAAATGGAAATTTATTGTGAGTGAATGGTTTCTGATGATGGGTGTAAGCTATTTCTTGTAAACACACAAATCAAACTTGTATCGCCTGTGCAAAGGATGTACCGCGGTGATGTACCGTGACCAGGTTTCTTTCCATCCATTTGTATTAACATAAAGTAAAGAAACATGTAACGGCAAAAGTTTGGATCACTTTCAATGCAACAAGTTGGGAAAATGAAATACAATAATAATCCTGTCAGAAGTTTCATGAATCTGTTATAAAAACATCTTTTCCAGTATACTGTGATTCTGTGAACAATCGAGAGTTCTTCACGAAACTATAAAAATAAAAAATTGGTGTTAAGTGTTTCTTTCTTTTTTTCTTCTTCTAATAATCTATATATGTATTCATTGGAAACGGATATGTTAATAGTAGCCGTGTGGTAAAGCGTCGAGATGTGACGCCAAAGATCCGAGGTTCGAATCCTCGTACAAAGATTTGATGTTGCACGAAGGGGATTCCAGGAGAAATTCCCATATTTTCAATTCCTCCTAAAGATACAAGACAATTTCGCATCACAAAATATCAGAAATTAATGCAACCCAATAATAATACACCACATTTTTTAAAAATCACAAAAAAATAAACCAATAATACCAACCACCATACTAAACTATATAATACCATACCAAAAGATACTTAAATAAATAAACGCGCTGGTAAATTTCTGCAAACCGGTTCGGCTCTCGCCCAGAGAGGCCCGGATTATCCCCGGGCCTGTCGTACTTGCGCTTTACCCCTGAGTATTAGGTGCAGGGGGGGATTCCACAGGAATCTCCGTTGATCAACTACATGTCGCTTACGAGGACTCGAACCTCCGACTTCGAGCATTTCAGCGCGACGCTTTACCGCTTCGGCTATTACTGCCTATTGTAAATGCTACTGGGGAAACGAATACAACAACGGGAGAAGAAATGTATGAATAATGAAAATGAAACGGACAACAGCAAACGCGATTCTACGTTGACCAAATACATGTCGCTTCACGAGGATTCGAACCTCTGGCTTCATGCATCTCAGCTCGACGTTTTACCACTTCGGCTACTACGGTCAATAAGAAATGCTTCTGGGAAGTCGGAACGAATAATGCAAAGCGAGAGAAGAAATAAGATATGAAAATGGAAAGATAACAAGATTTTGAAATTGCCGATTGATTATATTAGATTCTTCAACTCCCGTACTTTAAACTCCCTGGTGCACCACACTTGTAATATCGATTTTCTTCTAATTGAGGATTCGAACCTCAAACTTACAGAGTCACAACTGCCCGCTTTACCACTGAGCTACCACTGACATATAAATCACGAATGCAAACCAAGTTTTTTAGTCGGAAAAGAAGTGTAAGGAATACAATTGAAATCGATACATAAATTTTATTCAAAATAGGTTAACTGTCATCGACAGTTGAATCAGAGCTGGTTGAATAGAAAAGAAACGGACAACAAAAACACTATGTATTATGGAAGAGCAAGGACATTTCAATCCAGCAGGGTTTTTTTTAGCTCCAGAAAGATATAGGATGATTCGAATCTCCGATTTGTTCGTCACTTCTCGACGCTTAATCTTATTGCCACGCAGCTACAACCAGAAGTTGTTTACTCAGTTTAAATACTTTTGAACACTTTAAACACAGTTGAGTACTTTTTTCAGTTGAATTGTTCTAGTATACTCTGCTGCCTACAAGTGTCAAGTGTTGCATGAGAATTGAGAACTTTTGAAAAAGAAAAACGCATTTCTATTAGCCTACATTAAACAAACTTGGCAACTGGGATGAAGAGGATGGGCGCTCAAATCGGCCATTATTCAGATCAGAAAAATGAGGCGACTGGAGCTGGACGGACGGAAAACGTGTTCTCTTGTCGCTGTTAAATTTACAATTACGCTCGTGTACGGTAAAGCTATCTAGTCATTTCTGAATTTAAGGAACATTCCAGTTCACACGATTTTGATTTGCCTTCTACTTAAAATTTTCTCTACAAGTTTTTGCATCTTTCAAAACAATTCAACTTCACTCAAATGGCTGTCTCTGGTCTGATTCATGAGAGCTTTTGTTGATGTAATCTGTCACTCAACTGAAAGGTAGCTTAATTCTTTTTTTGTCAGCAGGAAATTTCCTTTCTCATGTTGTGGTTTTCTTCAAGTTGATTGCTATGTGCAGTTGTACAATTTTTCTCAGTTGTATTACAGGCTTAAATGTAAGATCTTTTTTTTTTAAATTCAGGTGTTGCAGTCACGTGGTGAAGATCTGTTCTGGGGCTGGAACTGGAGATTCGAATCCTCGTGTCGTTTTGTAGATTATTGTGTAAATTTAGCAACTCAGTTAAAATGTAGAGTCATCAAACCTGATGATACGAAACCTGGTTGGTTTTTCTAGTCAGTTGGGAAATCAAATAATTTTGGTTGCTGACTCATCAGCATTATGAATCTCTCCCAATTCTGATACCACCTGTCAAATGTGGCCTTGTGGCAAAGCATCGCACTATGCTTGAGTCAGGGGTTCGAATCCTCGTGGTGCTTAAACTATATTGATGGAAAATAAAATCTGTAAAAAATACATGTTCTCTTTATCTGCATTCATGAAAAAACTATCATTGCCTTACATTCTTCCAGACGCCCGGCATTCCGGTGTATCGATGGTCGAAGTTTGATCGTTTGATCTTCATAATTAGTAAGCAGGACACCAAAGGGTTTTGCAAAAACAATAAAAGAATTTAATAACCAAGTTTTCAGTTTTTTTTTTTTTTTTTATTGACCCTCCTCCTCCCACTTTCCGCCACATTAGTAGCTACATTACATGACATACAATACATTGAACACTACCCGTTGGCTGCCGCGCCACATTACCCGTAAGTAAAATACTACGATCTAATGGGACTTGTCCGAAGACAAGTCCGGGTGATACGAGTCGAGTGTCTTCACCCGGGAACCTACACCCACAAACACTCGCACGCATCAACAAGGGGAAATCCCTATGGTAGGTTGCCTATACAGGTAAAATTCTAGGCTGTGCAACTGCTCGGACCAACGGCATGTGGGCGATGGGACCGAACAGCGCGGAGCCATAAGCTAAAAAGCTAAAGGAAAATTCAAAGGCGGCAGCCAACGGGTTTTAACACAATCAAAACAGATTTACCACAACACAAACGAATGTAAGGCTGTAAAGCTGACTATCCGCATCAGAAGTTTTTGGTTGTTATCGTAGATTCCGTGAGTTGCGTCAGGTAGGAAAATCCTTTTCTTCGCCTTCTCCAGTAGTAGCCTTGACAAAGAAATTTAAGTATAACGTGAAGGAATTTGAATATCTGCACATAAAGACGACATACCTTTGCTAGCGTGTTTCAAGGATGTGTTATGATGAACAGCGGAAAAGGTGACGAAGAATCGAAGAAACATCTGGGCCGAAGGCGATAATCTTGACTGACTTCTGTAAAGTAGGCAAAAAATAAAGTAAAGTGTCCAAAATCTTAGTTAAAGGTGATGTTCAGCGATTTTCTAGTAAGCAAATAAACACTTGTGATTTCATCCTGTAATTCTACCCATCAGTGGAGGTGTACCTATATTTTTTACGTTTGAAACTAGACCTACCGGTCAACAACACTTTTCAACACAATTAGAAACACCTCCACTGAGCCAGTTGAATTCATCATTTTGACTACCGTCGAAAACTAAAAACCCAAAACTCTACCACCAATCTACAAGATCGAAACAGATGTATATACGACAAGTATACGACAAGTGGCATGGACTTGTCGAAAAGATGAATTTACTTAAATTTTTTACGGAAAAAATAAATTTACATTTCAGATCCAAATTACACATCAGGTCATATGGCCTCAAATTTTGTTTGATTCAGGCAGAAAAATGTACCATATAGGCCATGGTCTGAAGTGTAGTGGCCTGAGCCACCGTACACGGTACATATTCTTAGGAAGCGAGATTGCAGAACAATTAATGAAATTAAATATCTTACCGGCATTCCTACTTAAGAATCCGGAATAGGATGGATAATGGTTGGTCTTAAATGAAGGGTGTTCCTTGCAAACTAAACAGGTGCTGCACATCCTTAAAGCAGTAATTACTTAGTAGGCCTATTTGCAGAACAATACAGTACAGCATACAGCCTCCTAAGTTCTAAGGAAAGACAAATTCAATAAAAAAAAAGTTTTCTACTTGTTGAAGTACAAGTTTCTTGTTGCAGTGAACACAACAATGAAAAAACTTAATAGTTTTCAAAAACTAATTTGTAATTGGGATTTACCTTTAAAGCAATAACTAGAAAAGGCTGAAAAGTCATTGTGTGATGTAACTCATATCACACAACAAACACTGATAAGAATTAATGAGCTGGAGTACAGAGCTACGTACATTTTACACTTCTTTATAGCTTAATATAAGGAAATCCCAGCTTCAAAATGAGATTTATCATTACTTCCATTTCAAATGCATAAGACATGCAAGATTGCAAGACACAAGACTGGAGAACAACAATACACTGTTGCACGATTTACGATTGGTTAGCTGTCATCGAAAGTGGCGGCCGGCGGGCGGCGGGGGTCCCTAAACCGGGGAATTGGAATGGGGAATTTGGACCACTATTTAGTGGAATTTGTTCCTTTTTTTTCTTTAAGATTCCTCTGATTAGAGTCTGTGGAATTTCCGCTTGGCCTCCTATTTAGTGGAATTCTTAAATACCATATTTGGGGCTTAATATTTGACTTTAATATTAATTGGGACTTTAGTTTTGACACTAATCGTTTACATTCCACACTCCGCAAGCGCTGGCTTCTGACGGCTTCGGGGACTAAGGACTCAATAAAAGTTTAGATTATTTTATTATGCGCCACCAGCACTCACTTTTACGATTTGATTTTCGCTCGCATTTTCGACTTAAATGTTTTGTTTGTCGTCGTTGTTATTTTCTGATCACGTGTTGATGATGTGCAAATTTGTCAAAAAGGTCCCTGGTTTTGCCACAACTGCGCTTAAGTTCTACTGATTAATAAAAACTAATAAAAATAAGGCTGAATATAAAAAATTAGGCTGAATAGGCAAAATTAGGCAAAAAATAAAAAGGGCAAAAGGGAGAAAAATATTTGAAAATTCCACTAATTAGGGTGTTTTTTGGAAAAAAAAGGGGGAAAAAGTTCCACTATTTAGGGATTTTTCCTTCAGTATTCCACGGTTTTTGAGCACCACCGCAGGGCAAAATCGTGGAAGAATTCCACTAAATAGTGGTCCAAATTCCCCGTTCCAATACAGCCAAGGCAAAATTAGGCAAAAAATAAAAAAAGAACAAGAAAAAATATTTGGAAGAATTCCACTAAATAGTGGTCCAAATTCAGAAATCGTGGATTATCCACTTTTCCCCTACCCCATACACTTCGGGGACCTCACGACGCACACCGTTTGACACTTAAATGTGTTTCTTGTTGTTAACACTAGGAAACTCGCAACGAATACAACAACGGGAGAAGAAATATTTTCAAAGATAATGAAAATGAGACGAGATAATGAAAACTCAATCGAGTCTGGGACTTGGTACATTATGCTCGTAGTTTTACCACAATTTATTTGATTTTCCTTCACACTTCGTTTCTGATTGAGGGATCGAACTCACACCTACGGCGTCACAATTCGCCGCTTTGCCATTGAGCTAACATTAACATTCAATATAAGAATGCAAACCAAGCCCTATATTCGGAAAAGAACTGTGAAGATTTGAATACCATATGTATTGACTAGCGATAGATTCTACTTGTCGTGAAGTCGTAGTCGTGTGGCAAAGCGTCGAGATGTGACGCCAAAGGACGGAGGTTCAAATCCTCAAGAAATGACTATTGTAAATTGATGCATATACTAGAAGTCGTCTTCTCTTAAAGTAATTTGACCAACTGGATGTTGTACGCCTTCATATATTCGTGTATGTCTGCTCCTACTGCATTAATATTCATTACAATTCACTGTTAACATATTAATGATAGCCGTGTGGCAAATCTCCGGCATGTGACGTAAAAGCTCGGAGGTTCGAATCCTCATCTGACGACCCGTTGGGTAACGGAATACAAATACAAAGAAAATTTCCAACGACTTTTGCTTACTAAAAATTCAGCAATATATCCCAGTTGGCAAAACCGAGACATTTGATGATTATTTTGTATTAAGACAATTAACATCGATACATTCGAGATCAGAGCAGATAATCTCTAGAAGAGATAATCGTTATTCATCATTCCGTTCGTTGCCTCTCGTCGCTCGGACGGACCGTTTGGCTCCCCGGGAAAGAACCGGAGGAGCCGGAAAGAGAGAAGAGTGACGGTTCGGGCCAGTTCTTAGGGTGCAAACCTACTTGATTGAGAGCAACAATACGCTGTTGCGCGATTTAAAATAAGTTACCTGTCATCGAAAATGACAGGCCACACCCCCACACGCAGACCACAGAGTACGCAGGCCACACGATGTCCCGGGAATAATCCCAGTTCATAGTCATACCCTCAGGGAAATTTGCGACGCAAGTCGCTTGACACAATTTTCTTTTTGAGCCACCTGATTCCCCACCTTTATATGCTTCTGTTTTAATTCACGTATCACTGCCCTGCTTTTTCTACCATTTTAAATTTTTCAATACCATATCCTCCGGAGATCTTGCGATGCAAGTTGCATGACACAATTAACCTGTCTTCAAAATGACAGGCCGCACGATGTCCCGGGCATATATAATCAAAAATTCAAAATTCGCTCCAAAGTCCAAGTTGGCGTAAACGAGCTTCAGTGCACGTTTGACAGATGGCATGACGGAGTCATGTTTACACTTTTCGACCCGATTGACATCTCCGAAAACGAATGGAGGAGGAAGCGCCGATTATTTATGGTCTGGATTTTCAGGTGCGTTTGCCAACTCTTGGACTATTTAAAATTTGCATTTCAAGATTGTGTTTGTTTGTTTATCTTCAGGCTAGATCACTATGTGCCCAGTATGGCGAAACAGAAATGGTCCGATTTTTAATCGGCACACAATCTCTCAAGTCGGAAAACTCCATCCACTGTGTTGAATATGACGAAGAATCTGTTTTAGTGAGCAAATTTGTTTATCCTCATCCTCTTGGAGAGATATGGCAGACAAATGCCCATCCCAACCAAGCAGATATCGTTGGAACTGTTCACAGTAATATATACTTCTAAAATTTTGCTTAAAATAGACTTCATTTTACAATTTCATATTATAAAAACTCAAAGAGGGTCCAAATCAGAAAATGGCAGCAACTATTTACAAGATGAGTCCTGTCCCTGACATTGGACAGTCCATTGACTCTCTTGATTCAACATCTCATGGCCAACTGGAAGTCCTGGCCAGTTTGGAATGCAGAGATGACCTAGAAGTTACAAAGCTGCTGTGGCAGCCAAATGATGGCAACAAAGTGGTCACAGTCAATACAGACAGTCGTATAAATGTGTGGGACTTTAGCAGTGAAGGAAGAGTCCAGGTGAGATATAGTTTGTTCTGCTGCTTTCTCATGTAATGCAAGACTGGTAATTATGTGGGATTTCAGAATGAAGTACATTCCGAGCCCCTAGTCAAAACACATAATCAGGTGACCGCAGCCAACTGGTCCCCGCATCACGGCACCAATCAAGTAGCCGTGGCGATGGAAACAAACCTTCAAGTCGTCGACCTCCGTTCAATCAACAAAGGGCCGATTTACAACATAGAAAACGCTCACATGGAACCCATACGAGACTTGGATTTCAACCCCAATCGCCAGTATTACATGGCCACCTGCGGAGACGACGGCTGTACCAAATTCTGGGACGTCCGCAATATTGGCAGCCCGGTCCTTAACCGGCATGATCACTACCATTGGTACATCCATTCAAAAACATTCCGTACCTTAAAGGGGTCGGAAAGAGAGAGTAGCGAAATAATGTTTTCTCTTTTACGACAGGGTATGGCAAGTACGGTATAACGTATTCCACGATCAATTGGTGTTAACAGCAGGAAGCGACGCCCGAGTGGTTTTATCATCGGCCGCGTCCTTGTCATCCGAGCCCTTTGGCAAACTCATGTCTGACGAAAAGGACAACGATGAAGGTGATTCATTCGTATTCATTATCTTTTCTCATTATTCATAAGACCTCTCACAACTAAACGTGGCGCGTCTGTATATTTATGGTCAGATGATGACGTACGGAGTCCTCTGGCGGACGGAGTAATCACCGCGTACGAGGAGCACGAAGATTCCGTTTATTCGGTAGCCTGGTCCAGCGCCGATTCGTGGACCTTTGCCTCTCTCTCGTACGGTGGCCGGCTACTGATTCATCGCGTTCCACGCTCTTTAAAACACAGCATCTTATTCTAAATGCCCCCTAACTCCATGTTTGCCCTGTGGATTAATTTATGAGAGGTTGAATGGCAGAGATCGAGACGAGACATATATTAAAAGTGTTAAAAAAGAAAAGAAAAAGCTACTAGAATATGTTAATGCGGCATAGAATTTCCAAACGGGAATGGGCACGATAAAGCAATTCGTTATATTCGCTGCTGCCTATCGACGACGGGGAAAAACGGCGGCGGCAGCGTATAAGCAGACGAGCCACACACATACACCGGTTTTCTCTTTCTATGATTTTTTTTTGTTTTGTTTTGTTTTGTTTCTTATTTTCTATTTTGTTGTCTCGAATATTTGTTTCGTATTTGGAGTTGCCAAGACGCAGTCGCCCTTGCCGCGGGGCTAGCCAGCGCGTAACCGAACTCTCCAGGAGGATGAAATTTCTTTTTCATTTTCTTCATCTCGTCAAAGGGACCTGCCATAAGAAGGTGGGAGGGAATTAAGGTGCAGTGGGGTCCGACGCACTTCCTTTTCGATACTTTATTCCGTTCCCCTACTGTTTTTCAGGTAAATTATAAATGTCGCTATGTGTGTCGAAGAACATTCTTCTCTCTCTCTCTCTCTTCTCTCTATCCGATGAGGGTGGCTCACAGCAAACAAAACGGCCGGACAAGCGGACTCTCTGCTGTGTGTCGACAAAATATTTTCAAAGAAGAAAAAAAATATAGAGAGAGAGAGGAAAGGCTTTTTGTTGAAACCTGAAAAGAGAGAGGGACAATAAAAGGGCCCTGTTTTCTGTGAGGAGGAGCGGAGAATGAGAGAGAGAGAGAGAGCGAGCTATGAGGGGACGGTTGGTAGAGAGGGGAGGTAGTAGTGTAGTAGACTTAGTTTGAAAGTTCCAGCCGGACGAGACGGTTGCAACATCTCTCTCACGTGAGCTGCTTACCAGCGGTGCAGCTAAAAAAAAAAACACCAAAAAAAAACTTTCCTCCAAGAGTCGAGGCTAATTTACAAGCACCCGAGACGACTACAAACAAGAGCTTCGTGAGTGTGTCCGGAGAGCCGAGACGTGTTTTCGTTTTCAAGTACCGTGTCGTGCCCAGTACCGACGACGACGACGAATAAGAAGTGCCCGTGTCGTGTTGTATTCGGCGACACACTTTCACTCGGTCGCCGCGCAATCTTCCAAAGTTCCTGCGTATCAGATTGTTGTGTTTTGGCGTGAACCGCGGATTATTAGACTCTCCCGACTCCGTGTGTGACTTGTCAAACGAGTGACCCCGCTGCAGCAGTGTTTGGGGGCGCCTTGGCGACCGGACCGTTTTTTCCCGCCATTCTACCAGCCTAAACAAAACAAGAGAAGAGTAAGAGTGGCGGTGGTGGGTAAGAGGAGAAGAGGGAGGGTCTTACCTTCCGGCAGGCTTTTGAACCTCCTGCGAATCACCTTTCAACACAGCAGTGGTGCGCGCGGCGGTCCGGGCCGATCGGTTAGTCGACAGAATAATAATCCGATCCGTGGCGGACTGAGATCCGCACAACTCATGGCTTCGTCTTACAACATTACTGGCTGCGTTGCTGCTGCTGCTCCCGCTGCCACCCGATCGTCTTCTTCTCCTGCTACAACAGAGATCGTTCACAGAGATTAACCGCCCGTTCGCAGCCCGTGGCATTGACCACTGAGAGGAGTTGGTAGGAGAAGAAGAAGAAGAAGAAGAGGGGGGTCCGCCATCCTCTCTTTCATCTCATCCTTGTTTTATTTTTACCAAAATAAAAATAAAATACCATTCGCCACCAGCACGACCAGCAGCGGATGATAAAAAGGTCAGTGGCCAACAAGATGGCTGCTGCCAGCAGCTCTATGTTCATTTGGACACCCGGCTCCGCTTCGGGCATTGTCTCCAGTCCATCGGTCAACTAATTCTTCTCGCCAACACCACCTCCTTCTTTTACTTCTTTTTTTTCTTCTTCTTCCATCCCTTTTTTTTCCTACTCACTACTACTCTACCTGTTTGGTCATCCTTTCACTCGGCGAGGACACACCAACTAGTCTTCCGACAACAACTTGCGGTAAATTTGAGAAAGAGAGAGAGAGAGTTCAGAGAATTAAAGCACCGATCATTTCAAAACCTGTTCTTGATCTACTTTTCTTGCGAGTGGCAATTCCATGAGCCGACAGCAGATCAGCGCAGGTAGAACAAAGAGTCAGAGAAAAACAATCGGTTGTATCCGTTTAAGAGGCTCCTAAAAATAGAAATTGAGATGAAAAAGCAAGTCTACATGGGTATTTTAGACCTCGGGGGCTCTTTTTTCCCATTGGGGTTCCATCCCAAAGGGCGGAATTTATTGCCTTTCATTCGAACTTTTTTTTTCTCTCTTTCTATCTTACCTTTCGAAGCCCATCACCTGGGCTCTCGACCACTTACAGGCAGCCTATAATCATGCGAGACACGGGGAGAGAATAGAGAGCTTTGAACAAGGAAAGGTTCATGCCTTTAACGAGCACTTTCACGCCATCATCTCGGCCATAGCCAGAGTCAATATGTGGTTTTTGAGAACAAGCCGACGAGAGTTTATTATATTAGACCCAGGTGTTTGTTGTTAGGTAGTGGATTCGGGTGTGTTTGCAGGAGCTGGCGAATAGAACAATCGGATTAGTGATGAACGCAGCACGATTTCTTAGCCGCTTGCAGTCGAGACAGGTTTCTTATATCCACCAATTGCTCTTTGATCGATTAGGTTCTTCCAGTGGAGCGGTAGCTGCTGTGTTGGCTGAGTAGTAGTGAATCATTCGAGCATGTTGAAACACCTGAGTACACGCCAGACAGCAGCCGATCACTTGCGGACACCATCCAACGAAGACTCATCGGGCCAGTCGGATCATCAGCCGCCTACTCGCCGCCTACTAACAAATAACATGACTCCTCACCCGTCGCATCAGCATCAACTGGCCAACGGCTATGCTTCGCCAGGGCGCTACTCGACCGTCGGCTCTTCGCACAAACAGCAACAGCAGCAGCAACAATTGCACGTTTCCATGCTCAACAGTTCCAAACACTCGCTCAGTCCCACAACGAGTGTCAGTCCCGGAACGGGTGCCAACCACACAAAGACGACGTTAACCAATTTGGACCATTCACGCGACGAGTCTCTGCCGTTCAATTTCAGCCACGGACCACTGTCCTCCTCCGTGTTCATCACGGATCGCTCACTGCCCAACGCCAACCACACCTTCCTGTCCAATAGGTGAGAGAATATAATCACAATCATCCTTTTCTTTTTATGGCGCTGATGGTTATAATCATTGTTATGATCCGGAAGAATTCGGTTTTTTTTTTCTCCATTCTCCCCTCTCGTGTCATTTTTTCCAAACTGATTTTTTCTCTTTTCCCCATTCGGCTACTATTGCTGTCGCCCCCTTTTTAGTGGAGGAGGGTTAAATAAAGGCGTTACGGCCAACGGTGGAATGCACATCCGGCGCGGAAGTCCTCTGCCGACGTCCGTTACGAAGCTGGCAGCTGCAACGCGTCAGGTTTCCGCCAGCGTCATCGGAGTGCGCGAGATGTTGACTTCGCTCGGCCTTTTGTGTCTCCTGTCCCTGATGATGGCTCTTTTGGGCCTCATCTTCTTGCTCAAAATGAGTCCGCCGCCAGACGCCATCCATTTCGTCGACCAGGTGCGCATCGTTTCGCCAGACGAGGCCGCCTCCGTCTACGAAGTCAGCCTAGCACTTTGCTCCCTGGCAATGACGTTGGACGTGTGCTGCTGCCTCGTCTGCGCCACCCAGCTCCTCTTCGCCGCCCGCCTGATAACAGCCTCGACCTGCTCATCATCAAATTCAAGTCGAGATCGGTTAGTAGCGATAAAGACTCACAAAAAGAAACATCTGTTTCCTCTCCAAGGGAGTGAGAGAGCATTTTTTCCAACATTTCTCTGTTTATTTTTAAACCTGACGTTTGATGTTTAGGATCAAAAAGTTCTTGAGGGACTCGGCCGTCACTCGCATTTGCGCCGTGGCTGGATTTTTCGTCTCGATCCCCGTCTTTCTCACAGGTTCGTTTTTCTTCCTTTGCTAGATATGGACGACTTCCGCTGTCGAGCCGGTCTCCTCTTTCAACTCCCAAAAACTAATTGACCTTTTCTTTCAGACATCGTCCTCTACACCATCCTTCAGTTCCCTTCAACTCCCGCCATCACTACAAGTATAGGTTAGTTGGTGACTCAAATTTAATATTATTTGATCAGAAAATAATACTATTTTTACTTACGGGTATAGTGATCAGTGTGGGAATTGTCCTTTGCGGTTGCGCTATGCTTCACAATATTGTGGTCTGGCAGAGGGTAAGAAACGCTTGATTACGTTGAATCGCTGACCGATTGAATCAACTTGATATTGTTTGAACAGCACAAGAGCTCATCGTCGAATTTGGGCTCCATGTTGCCTGATCTGTCGGGCATTGAAAAGCATCCGGACGCCATCAACGGAAGGATCATGTCTCCAACACAAATGCCACCGGCCACTTTGGATCTGAGTGCTCTGAATGGCAATGCCAACTTGAGCAGTCATATGCTCGAGCTTTCAACCCTGGTCTGAAAAATGAACGTCCAGCTCCAGTTGTACAGTTATTCTTTAAAAAAAGCAAAAAACATATTCGAGCACTTTAGCTTAAGTAAGTGTGATCGTCTCCGTCGAACTTTGTTTTCGAGCCATTTGATTTGAATGACATGGAAGCCTAGTCACTTGAATTAACAAGAGGAAGTATCGATAACGAAATTCGCTTCGTTCAATAACTTTCCCCGAAATGATACCGACAATTGTGAATAATGCCAGGCTATGTCATTGGACGAAACACGTGAAACTAGTACTACTCCTAGTTGGTCTTCATTCAGACGCACACCAAATCGCTGAAGCCTTGATACTCCCGCGGCCTGCTCCATTCATACTTAATTTAAAATGCACACACACACACACACGCCATTCTCATGATGAATTCAATTCGAGTGCTAGCATGACTGTTTGTATAATTCCAGTGCCAAGTGAGTTGTAAATATTCCTTGCGTTATTTTCTCTCTCTCTCTTTCGATATTTTGTTCCCGAAACTATTCCCTCCTCCCCAAAACACAAGAGAATTACACCAAATTATAAATTCAAATCCAATCGTTTTCTACCATTTTTTTTTTCAAAACAATATTTCCAACGTACGAGACCTGTCATCGCACCCAAAAGCGTTTGACGCCAAAGACGCTGAACAGATGGCCGGATTGAATAAACATAAACATTATGATCAGGATGGGGTCTTCTTGATCCATTCAACGTCAGTTGAGCACGAGTGCACCATCAGCCAGCATGTTTAACCGACTGTAACCACAATATTTTTTTCTGGAAAACAACAAACTAGTCGTTTCACTATTTGAATTGTATTCTCTCTCTCCAGGTTTCTAGCTATCGTCTTAGCGTCAACTTGCGTCAGCGCTTTCCAAGATGACGGTTTCTATGTGGCTGAAGATTTGAGCGATTCCGACATCCTTCAAGCAGTCAGGTATATCAATTGAGGAATAATTCAACAAAAAAACAAAATGTCCCAACACGTCAAAATCATTACAGGCCGAGCCCGATCGAGTGCCCGTCAGAGGATGTAATCGTTCAACGCTATAGATGTCACGGTATCTAGTTTTTTTATAGACTATGGTCTAATGGTTACGATCACGAAACCGAAAATTAAATAAATTTCCGTGTAGATAAAGACACGGACGGATGGAAAGACTGCTTTCAGCGCAGTTGCTGCCAAAATTATACTTTCATAGCCGGACGTTGCGTGGCGGCAGATAAGGATCCATGCACGCTCGATTTGTGTGGTAAGAGTTTTTTTTTATCAAGTTAAAAAAAAAATGCCAATTAATAAAACAAGTTTTTTTTCTACAGAACAAAAATGTTCTGTTTTCTTCGGAAGAGTCATTTGTACTTGCTTTGCCGGATACAAGTTCAACGCCGAAAATCAAAAGAATGGAATACGGCCTTACTGCATCGGTATTTGACATTAATCAAGAAGTAAAAAAAAAAGAACACGAGTATAACTAAGGAATTTCCTTATGACAGATATCGATGAATGTGAAGAGGACAACGGGAATTGCGAGCAAGAATGCATCAACACTCCAGGGTCATTCCAGTGTCGGTGTGGAAGCGGATTCCAGTTGCGCGAGGATGGTCGAACTTGTCAGCCAGACAGCGATACCTCGGCGGCTGCCTCAGTAGTAGAAGGCAACTCGACCGTAACGACACAGTTGGTTGTAACAACCGGCGAAACCGGTAACGAAACAATGTCGCTGCGATGTCAAGCATCTTGCGATCACGTAACCAAAATGGAACAGAAGATGAAAAGATTGGAAGAAAAGATTACGGCGATGAGTACGGCCATCAAACTGTACAGCTTCGCTTCTGGTCCGCCGGGCCCCGAAGGTATACAAAAACTTATTCCAAACGGGTTTATAGGCAGACGTCGATATTATTTAAATTCGTCGATGTAGGACCACCTGGACCTGAAGGCCCAACTGGACCAAGAGGGTATCATTTGCATAATTAAATCAGAAGACAAGAAAAGGGTACTCAAGTTTTTATTGAATAGATTCCCAGGACCTAATGGTTCACCTGGCAGTCCTGGGCCGATTGGAAGACCGGGCAAAGCTGGGCCGGCCCAAGCACCGGCTCTGGAACAAGACGATCTGCCTCTCGATTCCTACACATTAATTAGCAACGGGAAAGAGCAAGGACAGCCCAGCAAATTCTGTCGCTGCAAACGAGGCCCTATTGTAATTAACAGCCGTGTTTTAAAAAATGAATATGGCAGTGATTTGAAGAAATCTTCATCATTAATAAGGGACCTGCCGGACCACCTGGTGTGACTGGAGAGCGAGGTCTTCGTGGTGAAACGGGACTAAAGGGCGACAAGGGCGAACAGGGCAATTTCGAACATTTACTTCTTCTACTCGCCGACCTCAGATTCGATATTAAAGCGCTACAAGAGAAAGTGTTTGACGGGAAACCGTAAGTTTCGATTGTCTAACGAAAAGAATTGTCGAGTAAACCAACAACGATTTTTTTTTCTTTTTAAATTGAATTCTGTAGACCGCCTTCAATGGACCTCCACGAAGCAATTCGGATGGAATTGTCAGCTTCAAAACCTTAAATTGTTTACAATAGCCTATACTTTTGAGGTTGTAATTGTTGGAAATGATATTATTCTCCAATCTATTGGCGAATAGATTGCAGCTACTGGTTAAAGAATGATTACAACAGTTTAGACAAGTAGACAGTAACAGGCCGCCATGGGTAATACAAATTACGTAATCCGACGATTCACTAGTTTCTAAATACACTTGTACGTTTGAAAAATAAAACTTATCCGAATTTTGTTATGTGATGAACTTTGAGCGTAACATCCATCGGATCAATAATTCCGAAAATTCTTGTTTCCCACATGCAAGACAGGAAAGCGAATATTCAAATAGCGTGTGGAATTGCGGGTTGCGAACTGCGATCGCAAACTTAGGGAGAACACCTGACTGTCATAACTAGCTATTGCTCTTTTCCTGTACCTTCGGCAAAACACGCAAACTTTCGAGTTCAAATGAGGATTTCAATAATGGCGGTCGTGCTAGTGGTGTTGTCACCGCTGACTGTTTACCATCCCAACCTTTTCCTCGGTACATTTATGGCAGTCATGATTTCAAGGAATTTCGACGAAAAATACGCAAACGCAGCTCTGATGGTGCTATTCATACTCGCGAAATATAATCCAAGGAATCACCCAGGGAATAACGAAATCATCTTCCCGCAACACGGACCCAATCATTTTCATAGAACGTTTGGCTAATTAATCCTAAAAGATTTTCTAGTATCAATAGAGTTACTGTCACTGGAGTTTAACTCGTCAAGAATGTTTCCTTTGATCGCAATACAAATAAGGTGCTATAAGTAATTTGAGTATTAAATGACTTGAACATAATTTTAAATGAATTAAGTCAACGGAAAATGAATAGAGAGTATTTCCATACGCACACAAAAGAAACGTAAAATGGCAAAAACGCACGGAAGAGAGCGTTGCTTTTGCCAAATTTAAACGAGAAACGATGTCAATTTCCTTAGGATCGGATTCAATATTGTTTTTGTCTTGTTTTCCTCGCAAAAAAAAAAACATAAAATAGAACAACACAATGCCGCTCTTGAAAGAGATTATTCATGCGACTTTTAACGGTCTGTTTGTGTGCATCTTCCTTCGTCACTGCCCGCCCAAAACTCTGGAAGACTTCTTTCAGTACTTTTCTAAATACGTTCTCGTGCACACGCTAAGGATGGCGTTTGAGGATGAAGAGATCCAGGAGGACTTACTCCATTTAAGAGACGAATACGAGCGCGAGCGGATGGAAAAGGAATATCCAGCAGGACCGATTAGAACCCGTATGACAACTTTACGTTTTTGTCTTTAATACTTTGATCAAATACCTTGTCAACGTGTAGTAATCATTTGTCCATTATGCGAATGAGCTAAATAAAAAAAAGATTTCTCATAATCGGAATATAAGTCTCAAGAATGCTTCCTTTGATTGCAATACATGGCAATACAAATAAGATGCTATAGCTAATTTTAGTATTCAATGACTTGAACATAATTTAAAATGAATTAAGTTAAAGGAAAATTAATAGATAGTATTTCCACGCACACAAAAGAAACGTAAAATGGCAAAAAAGCACGGAAAAGTGCTTTACTTTTGCCCAGTTGAAACGAGAGAGCGATGTCAATGTCGTAAGATTCGCTAAAGTTCTAGTCTTGTTTTCCCCGCAAAAAGCGTAAAATAGAACAACACAATGTCGCTCTTGATAAAGATTATTCATTTGGTTCTTAACATTCTATCTGCTTACATCTGGGTTTATCACTTATGCCTAGCGCCGCAAGCAAGTCTGGAAAACTTATGTCGGTTCACTCTTAAAAAATTACTCGTGAATATGGTAAGGATTCTGTTTGAGGATGAAAGGATCCGGGAGGAATTTCTCATCCTAAGAGATGAATATGAGCGCGAGCGGATGGAAAATGAATATCCAGCAGGAAATTCTAGAACCTTTATGACAACTTTACGTTTTTGCCTTTGAGAAGACAACACTTTGTTCAATAACCCGTCAGTAATCATTTGTACCATTATGCGAATGAGCTAAATAAACGAACAATTCTTTCTCATATTGTGTTAATACAAATTATTTTGTTTGAACTAGAAGCCAAATAAGGTTGAACGTTAAAAAATCATCAAAAAGCAAGCGCTAAATTAGAAAGAATCTTTCAAATTTGTAAATATCGTGCGATTTGACGAGTTGCGATTGCGATTTTCAGCGGTCAAATCAACTAATCCGCAAAGGTATAAGAAGGTGTCTGCACTCTGTAATCTCCGCATTTACTAAATTCTACACGAAAATGAAGTTTACAGTAACTATAACGATGGCAATTTTGTTGATGGGTTCGTTGACAGTCGCCCAACATAATCCTGGAAGTGTAGACGAGCCAGTTGTTGGCGCATCGGGAAACTCTATCCAATCTCATTTGAGGGGAGACCAGGACTTCGATTCTATTCCGAAGATACCTCCCACTCCAGAGACCAGTTTCACTCAAAAGACCCCATCAATTCACGAGACTGTTACTACTCAGGAGATCACCTCCCAGAAGCCCGTTCCGATACAAACAACTTGTCCAACAGTTTCGACAACATCAATACCAGAGGAAGAAGATAGTTATTATTCTTTCATTGTCAAAACAATCATCAAATTGGTCAAATTGTCGATGCCAAACACCACAGAGACGGAAATTCTCATCATTCTTTCTTTGTGGATCTGGGGCTTTACTATGATGAATTTCTTTGCCATTTTGGTCATTACCTGCGTTCTTCACAAGCAACTTTGACAATTTTGCATTCTTGTTTCCATGTCTGACATGTCCGTATCTGATTGAATAAACGAGGCACAAAAAAAAATCTAAAGAGTATTTGAATTAAATTTTACATTTTTGGAAAGAGGCCAAAAGGCTGACGTCTGGGGGTGACATTGGGGACGGCGTGATATACAATTACTTCAAAGGAGTTTGGTATTGATCTAGCCAAGAAAGAAAGGAAGAAAGGAAAAAAAAGACAAGGAGGAAACCCGAGAATTTGTGAACGCAATCGCATTTCATGCACCAACGCCGACAAAACCTCAGAAAAAAGGAAAAGGCAGATTACGCCTGCATGTGCATGTTTAACAAGATGAACATCAACGCCTTTCTCACTTTTACTTTGCCGACCCTAATCGGCACTTGGCGAGCTTCGGATGGAATAGTAGCGGAAGTCGGTCCTACTCAACACCTAAACTTACTCTCGGAACGATTCCCTAGCATTACCATCAAAGAGTTTTGGAAAAAAAAAATTACATGGGCCCTTTCATCCTGTAAAACTTTGATCTCGTCCTGACATTGTCTTTTAAAAAGTAACAAGATTTGCCGGCCCAATACTAGAAACTTCTGTTATAAGACTTTAAGCGAGGGATCAAATCAAATAAATCCTCCGTTCGACTGACGTCACATGATTTCAATGCTTCTAATCCGGCTTATACGGGCAGCTCTCTCAAAGATAACGTAACAGATACTTGTAAAGGTACTAATGCAGATACACAGCGACGGAAGCCGTAACCCTGCACATCATAAAAAAGTTGCATCAAAAGTAAAATACATTGTCGTGCGTAGGAGAAAGGGGGGAAAACGGGAACGACAACTTGTAGTAACTTTTTATGACCATAATTCGAGATCATTCGACAGCATACTGCACATAAAGTCCAACAGATCAAACCCAACGACCGGTCCTACTGGCGACGACGCATTAATCTACATTATAAAGCGGGGCTGTGCAGCCATCCGGCTATGGAACGTTGCCTGGCAACGACGGATAGTGGATTCTCTTACGCCGTCAGCGAACCGTTCACATCCGGATCAACCGGCTTGTGCAATCCTTTGATCGATGATACACTAGACAGAGTCCATTCGAGACCGGTTGAGAGTCAAGTTATTATTAAACAAGGTCACCGTCTGATTGTATCGCTTGTCTTCAAGGCATACGACACTTTCACCTAAATAAATTCGACGCTAGTGTCATCGTAAAGTTACCGTACAAATAAAACTTAATGGGATTTTCCTCATCATAAAAAAAAAACTTAACGACCGTCCTAAAAGGCGGAAACATATGGTCGTTAAAGAGTAAGTTTTAAAAAATTGGCCTGGTTGAGTGCTAGAGAGTTGGACGCGAAGTTCGTGAACGCGAATCGTAAACTAACCCGGTCACGGTTAGTGCGCAGAATCAACAATCGATTGGACAAGGTCTCGTATTTAAAAGTAAAAATGCTTGAAGAAGGTACGTAGGGAACCAATTATTGTATGAAGAATTCCTCAAAAACTTGTTTACAATATGAATCAATTAAGATTGAATAACTGTTTAGTAGATTAACTGTGGTTACAGTCCTATATTTCAAAGCTACTAAAGGCTATTACTATTGTACTAGTACATAAACTTTTGGGCAGTTTAGCTAATTATCATTTTTTTAATGCCAGGCGAGGGTTTACTGAGTTTCGTGTATAACTCAACAAACAATCAGTAATGAAATTGGTCTGGGATACTTTTTGGTTGTCGAACAAATATCGAAGGTTTTATATATACCTTCTTTAAGTCTACAAGCAAGTTGTCGTTGAAGGTCTGTGATAGCTGTCCTTACTAGAAAGTTAGACCAAGTTCGTATAAAATGCGAATCGTAAACTAACCCCTTCCCGGTTCTACGCAGAATCAACAACCAATTGGACAGGGTTACGTTTTTCAACTTAACAATTCTTGAAAAAAGTAGGAAACCTATAATCAAGTGGAAGTAATATTTACAATAGTTAACTGACTACGAAAACGTTAAGATTCAATGACAGTGAAGCAGATTCATCATAGTTACAATCGTCATTTAAAAAAGCACCGCCAGTACTACAGCAGTTGCGATGCAAGCGCAATTGCATTTTTGAACAGATCAAAAAATGAAAGTTTCCAAAATTCTGGTGATGCCGGTGTTGTTGGGGGTTCTGGTGATCCTGGCTCTCCGGATCGGGAGCAGCATTGAGGAAAAACCTGTACAGTCAGACCAACTGACAATCATTGAAGGCTCATCTCTTATAACTTATATTGAAGCACCATTGGCAGCTGATTCCCAAGCTGAATCCGAACAAGCGATGTCGCTCTACGCACAGGAAAAGCCTACATTTCAACATCATGCCAAATTTCCGAATATTATGATAACCAATATCGGCAAAGGGCTCTACTATACGCTAGTTGCCCTACTAGTTATCACAGTCGTCAACTTCACGCTTGTTTTCACGGTCTGCCTTTTGTGCTGCTGCTATCTTTTTATAGATGTCTTAAGAGAAGAACCGATGGCGAATGTCGAGCCGAGAGAAGAATCAGTTCCGATCGTCCGAGAAATTAATTGTACTATTCAACTGGATTTCGATGAGGATAAATTAACCATATCATCTCACCTTGACCTCCACTGAATTCTATCATGCAATTATTGATGTTCTGAATATGAGGTTATGCCAATACATGTTCAATAGCAACACCGTTTGCTAAGTTTTTTTTAGTGATTTACATTCAATTACATTGTATTACACCTACAATAGGTGTGAAATAGGTAGCGAAATGCGAAAAGTTATGTTTACACACTAAAAAGGAACTGCCTATTTCCGGCAAATGATAGACTTTTCGTATTTGAACTTGACAATGCTTGAAAAAAGTAGGAAACCTATAGTTAAACGTATAATTTTACAATAATTAATTACAATATGAATACGTTAAGATTCAGTGAAAGTAAAGTAGATTCATCATGGTTACAATCGTCATTAAAAAAGCTCAGTGGGTACTAGAGCAGTTGCGATACAAGCGTAATTACATTTTTGAACGGATTAAAGTATCTCGCAAAATGAAAATTTGCATATTTCTGGTGATGCTGGTGCTACTGGGGAGTATGGTGACGATCGGAAGCAACCTTGAGGAAAAACCTATACCGTCAGACCATGTGACAATCGTTGAGGGCTCGTCTCTTATAATAATTAACATTGGAGCACCATTGACAGCTGAATCCGAACATACGATGTCGCTCTACGCACAGGAAAAACCTTGGGAAAAACCTACAGTTCAACATGCCGAACTTCCGAATAAGACCAACAAAATAAGGAAGTGGCTCTTCTTTACGATCGTTACCCTATTAATTATTACGGTCGTCATCTCCACGGTCTCCTTATTGTTTTGCTGCTGTATCTTACGGTGTTTGAAAGCAGCTATTGAATGGACTATTTAACCTTCCATTTCTTATCTTATGATCATCGCTTAATTATATCATGCAATCATTGATGTTCTGAACGGGGTTACCAATACATGTTCAATAGCAACGTTTGCGAGTTTTTTACAAACTATCACAATGTAGTTATTAAGCCTATAGGTATAACATGGTGTGAAACAGGTAGCGAAACGCGAAAAACGATGTTTACACACCATAATTTAGCTACAAACAATCAATTTCCGGTAAATGGTATGCTTGTTACTCATTGCTACTAGCAATGGTTTGGTAACCACTGTCACTTAGCGGTTCTTGCTAAATTTTAAACAAACAGCCTGACAAGTAGCACCCGCCAAAATGAATACATTCAAATTGTCATTCAAGGTCTGTGTTGTCCTTCCTATTTTGTTCATGACCGTACTTGGCTCGGTTGCGGGAGACGAAAAAGGAACGTCGATTGACCCGATACAGATCGATCAGCCTGGACAACATTTGGGAGAAAAGTCGATGAAAGAGGTAATGGGCGTGTTCAATTCGAGACTTGTCCACCCTTCCAACCCCACCCCTCAGCAAAGTAGCAGTAACAAGCTCGACATTTCGCCTTCGACTACAGGGCAAGTTTCCAACGAAATCGACTACGATTACGACGAAGACGATGTCATGAGCGATGAAGAGCGACAAAAGCTAACGGCTAAACTTTACTACACCTTGCAGCGGGAACGTAAAATGAAAGAGTTGCAGCAAAAGCTGAACGAGAATTCTAACGTCTCAATGGCTCAAAAGGAGGAAATGACACGTGAGCTGATGAAATTAGCCGAAGAACTAGCTATGGAGTCGTCTGGACAGACCCTACCGTCTAGCAGTAAAGGACAATCCATCAAACGACCGTCTTGTTTTCTTTTGGCTCTTGTCCTAGTGGCCAATCCCTTCTGTCGGACATTTTCTTAATCGTCGTGCTGTCGCCTTTACAAGCATCCTTAATGAACGATCTGTTTTTTAAAAAATCACTGGAAGTTGTTCGTTGACCTCAAATAAACTGTGTTCGAAAATAAAATAAAAAACAAAACAATGTCTTTCCTTTTAACTTAAGAAGGCGTTTCGATTTATTGATTAGTTGATAAACCAGCAGGAGTTTCTGTTAGCCACCTGCCTTCGATTGGCGCTAACAAAACAAGATAGTATCAAAAAGTTTCTCTACTTTCAAGTTCGATAAAAAAACAGACTCTCGGAAGTAAATTGGGAACTTCACGACTTTATCAAGGCCGTCCTTTTGTACTCAAAACTACTATCGTCTTTAATGACAGTAAAAAGATGTGTATCAGGTAATAAATAGTCTGGAATTCGCCAACTGCTCGCCCAGCTGGCCAAAGATGGAGGCTATTAGTCGGCCCTAACAAACATGTGGCCCATTAGCCTTCGAACTCTGATGCTATCTGTCTATCCCAGCGACAAGCTGCGAGACAAGACGACGTGTCGACCAGTTGCAACACAGAAACAACAGTTTGGGTATTTTCTTTACAGATGAGAAGTGTAAATAACTCAAGGATGAAAATGTTCAGGTTTGAAGCTCGAGGGTGAATTCAAGCTGAACCAATGAAAAATGATGTGATGGAGGGCAAACTGTCTTGCATTGTTGGGATTCATGCAAGCATGTAATTGATGCAAAAACAAGAGGTATGCAAGTTTCAAGACTATATAACTAGCCATGCTGATGGCTACTCAGTGATTATTTCTTTTGCCCTACCTTGTAGTCGGCGTCGGTTTCCAATTAGTTGTTGACATCAATCATACGTCTTAATCTGGATTTCGTGCAGGGCTGATCTACTCCATTTATGAGAAAATCAATTTCAAGGTTACAACACAAAAACTTGAGAATCCATCGATCAAGTCCAAGTAGCTAATTATTACCTCGCAAAAATAATGTGCGCGCGTCACTTTCAGGTCACTTAATCAATTGAGAACATAGCCCGTAGTAATATTTAACCTTCATGACGAAAATGGAATCAACTGCTGAATGAAGATCAACCGAGTACTGAGCAAAACACGTGCGAAAATGAAAACAACCGCGCGCCGGTAATGAAAGCTTACTTGACAATAGATTGCGAAGCCTCTTCTCGCTATCTAATTTCTGTTTTAATGAATTTGAATCTGCACCCGCACCTGCTGCACGTGCTTTTCTCACATTAAATGCTAATAAATGATCCTTGTTACAAAAATTAAGATATTAGTTAAGCTTATCGGGCAATCTGTTTCGTGCTTTCGTCGTTTTCTTGCCATGCTTAATGCTTATCCCCTCAATCAGATAAGAATATTGAAGAAAGAAAAGACTCGCTAAGACAGAATCTAAACAAGGGCCTTTCCTCGTCATAAAAATTAGGTCATTCAATATTTGCATGGGATTTTCGTTTGTTACCCAAGAAGGAAAAACTGGGTAAAAATAAAAACTTGACCTGTCTCATCTTCCTGGCTGTCCTACTCGGCTGCACTGATTAGAGGATCAGTGTCCCAGTTAATAGCCCCGTAAATCACAGTGGAAAGCCAATAAAAAGTGATCATTAAAATAAACACGACTCCCTAAGCTCCAGCACGCTCGTAAATAAACAAACATGGCCCCCAAAGTGGCTATAAAAATGTTCAAGCATCCGCGAACGATTCCTCTTTCCCTCGCGTACGTGATTATTACGAGTCCATAATCTTTGATGTAAGGCACGAGTCTGATCGGCATTTTACGGCCGGTTCGCCCAGCGCTATTTTGGAACCAACCGATTGACGCAAAAAGGAACACACCGAAAAAAATGTGGAAAAAAATAAAGCGTCTGGCAAGACTGGCATAGAAATATCAAGGCAAAAGAGTAAGAAACAGAAACCAAATGTTGGTGTATAATGAGGGCGGAGGGGCTGCGTACTGTAGCAGCTGGACTGCTTTCCCCATTAACCCGCCTTCGATGCGTCACGCCAGGCTTGTCAACATCCCCTAGTGCGGGCACACACACACACACATATACACACATAAATAACATTCGCTTCATTTAAAAAGATTTCCCAAAAGAAAGAGAGAGGCGTAGAGGAACCCAGGGAAAAAAAACACAGCTGATCGATCACTCGGCAACAGATGGGCAGATCGTGATTTAATACAACCGTGCCCTCGCCGACAGCTCCCACAAGCCGAAAATGACGGATTGTGTTGTTTTCTTCAGACGACGACGCAGGTCGAGTCAAAGGGCGACACACGTAGAAAAAAAAACGGTATATTCTTTATTCTTAAAGGAACGAGGTCATCGCCAAACAAAAAGAAAACAAAACAACAGCTAAGAACAAGGCACACAATAGTAGTTATGGACGGAATTGTGGTAGGCATCATCATCACTGTGCTATATAGCTTCATTTCAATGCAGGAGTATAGACTTCGTATTCGAGTACGGAGAAATTGTAATCACCCATGAGAGAGTCGGGTGATGCGTCTTCGCCGTCGTACGAATGTGGCAGATTCGAGTATGAATCCATGTTGGCGTGGCACTGGTCCGATATGTACAGATCGGCACCAGCGCCAAAGATTGGCCCGCATTCCAGATGGTAGCAGATACCAAATGTTTTCTTAGTAATATCATATTTGCGCGGAGAGATTTGACCGTGACCGTCGACTAAATTGAAGAGGAAGGCTCTATCCGATGCGATGTAACGTCCTTTGTTGCTCACAACGGGTTGACTGGCCGGTGGAAGAGTCCAGGGAACATCGGTGAATCCACCACAGACCTTTTGAAAAAATGTTTAGATTGGGAATTTTGAATATTGAGGAAATTGTTCAACATACCTCGCCCTTGGGTCCGAGAATGATGACGTAGAGAGGTGCCAAGCCGTCGCAGATGCGATGGAATTCGGAAGCGGAAAAGTCATACTGCGACGCGCGAAAGACAAGTTTCCAGGTGACACTCGAGAGGGTTGAATGCGAGTTCGAGTACCATTGATTCAGCACGTTTTGCAAAGAAACGCGATCTCGGTTGAGAATCTGCGAATTAGCAAAGGCTTTGGTGGGCACGCGCGGTTGAAGCCGTTTATCTTCATGGTTGACGGGTTGTTGAGGCAGCTGCTGTTGCTGTTCGCGGAATTTCGCTGGCAAAGCCGCTAGTCTGTATCGTTCGAGGGAGACTTCCATTGGGACGGCTCCTGTCGGTTCGACTTCCTCGGCAAAGACTTGGCTGTCGATCAAAAGCAGTCGGACGTGATTGATCACGCCACCTAAAGATTGGCAGACACGTTGACGCTCATCCTCGTTCCACATTTGAGTATTAGATTGAGATACATTGGCCTGATAATGAATATAAATGGTTAGTTAGTCGATAATGAAAATAAATGTCTTGAAAAATTACCTGGTGGCGCGCCCAGGTCAAAACTGCTCGCCAAATTTCCACTTCCTCCAACGCCAAGTGATCAGATGAAACAAGACGAATGAGAGCATCTTTGGATAATCTGAGGAAGCCAGTGGTCTGGAAGCACTCACTGGCATTGTCCCCAATAAAATGAACACAGCGCTCCACAAAACTGGAGCCAGAACTATTGCTTCTCTGGGCCATTTGTTCCTCTTTGGCCAAAGCTGAAGCCAGCAAAGCGCAGGCATTGTCCACATTTAGGCTTCTGGTGATGTGATCCTCACAAAACAGCCTGAGTTCTTCCAGGTTCAAATCCTGACACAATGTCCACATCTCAAAGACATTTTGGTCATCCAGGAGAACTTTGCCAGTGTAGAGATAGACGAGAGCCAATTTAAAGTTGTCTGGCTTGTGATTGGGCAATCTAATGGTTTGCGTAGAAGATCCCGGCAGCACAGCCCTCTTGAGAAAAGTGGCAGTCTTACACCTACAAATCAAATGTGAAGTGTTGATGTTTATGGCCAAATGACATATGCATCATCACACCCAAGATTTCATACCGAGCGTTGAGCAACAGGCGATGAGCGTAGAACGCCGTTTCCTCCCGGCCCACTAGAAAGAGGATGTCTGCGTGATCGTGCGTTTCCAACAGCTTCTGTAAATCATCCAACAGACGCGGGACTCCTGCTAGGACGGCATCATTCATCGGCGGGTAAGACATGTTTTTCTTTGTAGCTCGGCGCCGAAAACTGAACCAAAACACAAGCGACCCATGAATCTCCCTCCCAAGCTTTGACAGATTTGACAGTCGAGTGCGAGACTCGTTCGTTAGATGGCGCTGATCACCGATCTCTTTCTCGAGTGCGCACAATTCTTTTCATCTTTCTGCCTCCGCGCTCACGCCGCGTTAACGGTTATTGATTCCTTTATAGACACCACAAAACCCCTTGCTTGGCAGGAATAGTCGGGACTACTATTGGATCGGACTACCATTTTTCTCTCTGCCTCTTCACCCTCTGCCTGCCGCGGCCATGCAATATATCTTTTGATAAAGTAAACCCTACTGCCGTGGAGAGCGAGTTGCAGGGCCTCCGTATAAATCCCGGAGGAACCATTAACGCTCACGAAAGGGGGGGAGAGAGTCCCGTTGTATAAAAAAGAAGGAGAAAGAAGCATATCCAATATAAAAGAGCTTTTTCGGACAGCTACAATTCATTTCCCCCCGTCTCCCGCGCTCTCCATTTCTCGGTGCTGCTGTTGCCGCTGTTCCTGCCTTGTTCGATTCAAATGAAACGACGGGATCAAGTGAGGAAATTTCGTACGTGACTCACGAACAAACAACTTTTCTGTTTTGCATTATAAATTTTCCCCTCTCTTCCTTTTTGAGTTACACTAACCAATTTTGGAGCTGCTGCTGCCGTTGAGTCAACAGGACCAAATAAAACAAAAGGGCTTTTTACGACCGTAAAAGTAATGTTGATACAAGTACTACTACCCCAAGCCGTGTTTTTTTTTCTTTAAAAAAACACGAAAATGAAGAAGATAAAAAAAAGAAACATTTTCTGAAACTCGTCAGGGCGTTGTTCCGGAGCTGTCAGCACTCAATTTGGAGGACGCGATAAGGCACAGTTGTATGTTCTGTGCTGGATTGAATTAAGAGCAACGCACCATGTGAGACAATATCAGTTCACGAACATGACAACCCATCAAGTCGTCGAGAAAAAAAAAAAAAGCTGTCAAAAGAGACACAGACACACCCGTGTTAGCCCGGCCGTTTTTACTTGGGCGAACCGCGTTTTATCGAAGAAGATGGGACTACAAGTGCTGGTGGCGACCGGGGGGAGAGAGAGAAACGAAATTTTTTGGTCAAAAAACCGATAAGATAAATCGATCGACACTGATATACACAGACGCTTCCATGTCGGACAATCTCAGGACAAGTTGTTGTTGATCGGCCTGCCAGAGTTTGAAATTCATCAAGTTGAAAACATTCCAACGCGCCTGTCCTGCCTGCCTGCCTACTGTTGTTTGTATATCGAAAAAAAGAAGAAAAAAATTAGAAAAGGAAGAGGGGCAGAAAGCTGCTGTTTGTTATGTATACATCTCGTCGACTATGAGTGATCCTCTCCAGAAAACCCCAAAGGGAAAAAAAAATATTTCTAAATATACATATAAATTCCCACAACTCATTGAGCAACTTGGGTGCAACAACGAACGGTTCAGTTCAGTGAGACTGTTGTTGCTGATTAAAACCAGCGGAAGTTCCACGGGGCTTTCGAGTCCATATACCTTTGTCATCAGTAGCTTCTGCTGCTGCTGTCTGCTCCATTGTGTAAACAGGGTCCCCACCTCAAACAAATAACTCCCCATCTCTTGAAAAATTGTTTACTCACCCACAGCAGTCCCATGGACATATATTTATAAATTTGTGTGCTTCCCCGTCGAGAGTTTCTGCCTTTCCTTTTTTGAGGTCAAGCCTCTTTTCTCTGGGCATAACCACATGAACTGGCAGCTAGAGCATTCCCATCGTCACTTTCGCCCAGTCACTCAACTAAGTAATGGCCGAGAGAGGAAGAATTAAGAAAACATGTACTGTACTCTAGTACACAGCACTCTCTTCTCTTTACTGTAGTACCATAGCAGCAGTACGTGGGGAAGAATTAGTAGGAAATGAAGGGACAAGCTCGGCATGAAGGCAAGGTCTCACTGGGAATAATCATTTCGCCCCGTAGTGTCCAACTAAATTCGACAGGTATTGTCCGTAATCCGCACAGGTGCTCAGCTCTGCTACCCTAGAAAATAAGCTTTCATCCTCCTACTTACTATACCTCCCACTCTCTTTTAACATGTTTCTCTCTTATCATCATCCGTAGTTTCGTCGTCTCATCATAAGGAAATAAGTAGAAGAAGAAGAAGAGGTCAGGTGAAGAAGAGGGTCGTCCACACCCAAAGTCCTCGTGTCCACCCTTTTTGATCTCTAAATTGACCACAGCAAAGTAAAAAGAAAAGAATGAACAAAAAAAAAGAGAAAAATGTAAAAAAACAAAGCCCTCCATCGTCGTCCGTTTCTCCAACGTGTCAAAGTACTTCAAAAAGGTGGGCGGAGTAAGTGAATCCGGATGAATGCTTCCCAGAGTCTACTACAGCATTCCTCTTGGCTGCGTTATTCGAGTCAGACAAATTGGTCGTCGTCACTTTTCCTGAGAACATCACATCGCTTCTTTTTTCCTCGTTTTAAATTTTCATTTCAATCTGTTGCCCACATCTCGTGACAACTATCCAGAGCTTTTGATTTTATCTTCTTCTGTTCTCCCGTAAGAAAAAACGCACATTTCTCTGGCTCCTCTACACAATGACCCTAAACGTGGCGATACTGCGCCAGCGCGAGCCACGAGGAGATCCGACACCAGGTGGCTCCACAGTCCTCCTCTGACCGTACTCCCCTCTCGTCTCAGCCCGTGCGTGTTTGGGATAACAAATCGTCGTCAGTCGTTGTCCGTCAGTGGTAGGATCGAGACCCAAACAACATCACCTCTAGCTACGTACTCGACGGGGCGCCAAATGCAAATTGAATTAGTTTCAGCGTCGAGTATTCTTCAGTGTTTGTGAATGCAGCCCTCGAAGAAGAGAAAGAACAACAACGTCTGCAGTTGCTGTGCTCTGTGAGTGGAGAGCCGGGGCCGATCATCGTTTTGTCACCGTTACGTGAATTTCAACGGCGCTATGGCGATCGGTTTGTGCGTTTGGCTCGTAGCGACGCTGACGCTCTTTTGGACCATTTGGTCCGTCGATGGATTAGCAGCCGGACCCGCCAATGTGCCGTCAGTGTCTAGCAGTGCCGTCAATAGTGGTAACGGCCCTGTTTTGGCCGTGAAAAAGGACGCACGATGTGAAGAAATTACCATCCCTATGTGCCGCGGAATTGGATACAACTGGACGTCCATGCCCAACTCGCTCCATCACGGTAAAATAACGATGACGACTGTCTGCTGTCTGTTTTGTTTCTTCTTCTTCTTACTAGAATTGATTGAACTTTGGAAGCTACTACAACTACAACTTAAAAAACAAACACCAAACTACGCGTCTAGACGTTTTCTTGTGCATGTTTACGAGTAAATCACGATCAAAGTTCAGGCAACTTGTCTGAATCCTTAGTCCATCGTCTTTCTAATCTTTTCCAAGTACTTCTCTTTAGAAGGAAAGAAAGAAGAAAGTCGTCTCTTCGTCTCTCTTCGTCTCTCCCTTTGATCCTTTTTCGAGCACCCCATTGATTCGTCCGTAGGAAAGCCATAAAAACTGATGATGACGACATTTCTCTCCTTTTTGTAACTTTGCAGAGACTCAAGAAGAGGCGGGACTGGAGGTGCATCAATTCTGGCCTTTGGTGGAGATCCAGTGCTCGCCCGATATGCGGTTCTTCCTCTGCTCCATCTACGCGCCCATTTGCATCCAGGACTACCCGACGTCGATTCCGGCTTGCAAGTCCGTCTGTCTCAGGGCAGAGGCCGGCTGTGCTCCACTGATGCGCAAATACGGGTTCGCCTGGCCGGATCGGATGCAATGCGACAAGTTCCCCAATTTCGGTGATCCTCAGAACCTTTGCATGGACGCCCGCAATGGGACTCTGCCTCCGCCGACGATCGCTCCTCCGCCGTCTCAGCTTCTACCACTTCCGCCCGAAGCTATCGAGCCGTTGGAGAGGCCGGCTAACAAGCAACGTCCCAGCGTGATGCCGAAAACATGCAAAGGACCCAACAAACGTCTTTGCCTGCCCGAGGAGCTCGGAGGCAGCGCTGGCGTCTCGACTTCGTGCGAGTGCCAGTGTCGGGCCCCGCTCATCCGGCTCAGCCCCAACGACGGCCGTTACAATCGTTCATCCAGTCTCAGTGTTGGCGGCATTCCCAACTGCCTTTTGCCGTGTTCCAGCCCGTTCTTCTCCGAAGACGAACAGTGGTTCGCCTCGTTGTGGATCGCCCTCTGGGCCGCCATTGCCGCCCTATCGTCTGCCCTCACCTTTGCCACTTTTCTCATCGATCGGCCTCGGTTCAGGTACGTAATAGGCCTTACTATCTTCTACTTACCCTATTATATGCACTAGACGTCTCAGAGGCTTTTTCCTATCAATTTAATCCGGGACGGTCTTCGTCGTCAGTCGGTCGCCGGGAAATACGATCGCGTGACTATATTAAAATGTCTACGACGAGACGAGACACAAAGAAGAAGGTTGAAACAGTAGCGGAACTCTGTGAGTGAAACGAAAGAGGCCGTTACACAATGTGCCAGTCAAGGCTTAGTTATCAAGTGGCAGAATCCACTCCGTCGACGCAATTCGACCCCGTTCGCTTCCATTAACCGAATTAAAAGAAATAAACTCAACCATTGGTTCTCTCTCTTTCGTTTATAGGTATCCAGAGAGACCGCTGATCTTCCTGTCGGCATGTTACGTCGGTCTCAGTTTGGGCTATCTGGTGCGAATCGTCGTCGGTGGCCGGGATGTGGTAGCATGTGAAGGAAACGCCATCCGTTACGGCGCCGCTCCGTCGCTCATCACAACCGGAGCCGGAGCCAGTTTTATCGGCGTCAGCAGTTCGACTTCCAGTCCGACCTGTGTCGTCACTTTCCTTCTCGTCTATTTCTTCGGCCAAGCAGCTGGGCTCTGGTAAGTTCACAATTCTATCGCTGTTTTCACCTGTCTCCGGCATTGATAAATTGACAATTGATTGACATTGAAACAACAGATAAGAAAACTTAACTATAACTTCCTGTTTGTTGTTGTTGTTTTCGCCAGGTGGGTCATTTTGTCGTTGACCTGGTTCTTGGCCGCCGGACGCAAATGGGGTAGCGAAGCCATTGCTAGGTGTTCGCCGTACTTCCACCTGGTCGCCTGGACCATCCCAGCCGTCCAAACAGCCGCCGCGCTCCTCATGGCCGCTGTCGACGGCGATTCGTTAGCTGGAGTGTGTCACGTTGGCGTCCAGCAGACCGTTTTGCTTCGTTGGTTGGTTCTGTTCCCATTAGGCCTCCACTTACTATTGGGCGGAGGATTCCTGCTGGCCGGACTCGCCGGTTTGGCACGTATCCGACGTGTTCTGAAGGAGCAAGGCCGGCCTAAAGCCGAGAAGCTTGAAAAATTGATGATTCGCATCGGTATCTTCAGCGTGCTTTATTCTGTTCCGGCCGCAATCCTTCTGGGCTGTTACGCATACGAAGTAGCCTTTCACGTTGAATGGGGAAAGACTCTGACGTGCTCCGGCTGTCCATCATCGCCAGACGCTACGCCATTACCATCCTATCAATCACGGCCAGACTTTTCCATCTTTATGCTCAAGTGAGTCGTGCCTGGTCTATCGATGGATCTCGTGACGTCATTTTCAATTATGGTTTCTTCTTTTGTTTCTTCCCCCCTCCTGACAATAATTAGGTATTTCATGACGTTGGTCGTCGGCATCACATCCGGTTTTTGGATCTGGTCGCATAAAACTTTGGATTCTTGGCGGAAATTCTACCGTCGTCTGTGTCACACTCGGCCCAAGACGGCCATCCAGCATCCTCAACAACAACAGCCGCAACAGCTGCACCATCATCATCAACAACAGCAGCAACAACAGTTCCAACAGCAACAGCAGCAACTGATGGCCCCGACTGTTCCGCCTCTACCCGGCCAGCATCACCACCAATACCCGATGAGTAACAAATCGTCCAGTTTGATCAAACAGCCGTTGATGCAGAGCGTCCAAAGTCATCTCGGCAGTACGTATAAAGCGCCTCCGTTGAGTCACGTCTGATGTTGACTCTTCTCCTCCATTCCAATCTGACTTGAATTCAACATTATCTCATCAAGTTTTACGTCGCTAGGGGAACAACTTTTTCCCCCTCCATTCTCTCTCTCTCTTTCTCTCCCCCATTGAACCAACACAGAGTAGGGGTCGCGTATTGATCGTGCGGATCCCCTCTCCATCCTCCCCAACACCCTCTGTCAGCAGGGACGTAAAAGAAAGCACAGAACCTCTTGTGTGCGCGCGCGAGTGGTGGCCATTTAAGGCCTGCAAAAAAAAGGAAAGAAAGGAAATCCTTCTATTACTAAACTCTCCTCGTTAAGAAAGATTTTTAGCCAAATCATTAACGACGGATTAACTCAACTACCACTACCTGGACGTATACGTAGAGAAGAAAAAGAAAGATGATCCGGTCATCAACTCCCACAGCGTCTGCACATATTTACTTGCATTTCCAGAGTTTGGGGGGAGAAATTTGAGACCCGTTGAGTTGGGTGTGTGTGTGTGTGAGGATGTGCAGGCCCCCCGTTTATGTCAACACTTTTGACGCCCCAAACTCTTCACACACACGCGCACGTATATATACGTATATATATATATATATATAAATATTTTTTAAACTTTATTGTGTTATACTTGTGACTCTCTTTCTTCCCCTTCAATTTCTTTGTTGCCTCTCCACAGTTCTCTAGTCACGCATTTTCCCCATTTTTTTTTTGCTATATGTTTTCCCCGGACCAGGTATCTAACTAAAATAATAATATTATATTAAGATGAAATAACTATGATATGACTATGTCCCCTTGATTTGTGCCATTATATTGTTGATATTTATAAATAGCGCTATGCAACAATTTCTCTCTGTCTCTCTCAGCCTATGAATATAATATGAAGATGATGAAGAAAGGGAAACAACAACAACAAAACAACAATCTTTTTTAGGGTATACGAATCTGCGCGTTTGTGTGTGTAATGTATACATTCTCCATCATTATGTGGTGGGCTGTGTGTTTGTGTATATGGCGCGCTACCTGTTTTTGTAAAACGTCGTGCGATAATAAACAACTCGTCTTCTTTGTATTTCTGGCCGTCTTCGTCGCTCGCTCTCTCGGTCGTTCGTCGTGTGTTTGGAAGAAGGCACGTTCTTAAGTATATACTAAACAAGAAAATTATCTATAGGGACCGACAACTTACTATATTCTCCAAAACTGCTGCCAAGGCTAATGAAGAGAAGATGAGTTGGAGCATTTTCACTTTGATCTTTTTTTTCTCTCTCCTTCGAGAGCACAAAGAAAGCTACTGTTGGACGAGATAAACCCCCAACGTGAATGATTACAAAGGGATTCGTCGCTGGTTGGAAAGAAGAGGAAGATTTTTCTCAACGTGTGTCTCCCTTTTGTCATTTTCTCTTGGTAGCAGCACGTAACTCACTGCTGAGCAGCTCTCGGCAGTCTGACATTTTGATTTATGATGTTTCTACTTGATGCAGAGTAATTTTGTTGATTAAAACTCGGGAGGCAGACGACAGGTGATTCATCAACTGACAACATTAAGCACGCCAGCGTTGCCGAGAATGATATTCAAATGAGAATGGAGCAATGACACGGAGAAGGGGGGATAAAGAAAAAAGAGAAGATGGCGCATGCGTTTTATGACAACTTTTACGTACGTTGTACCCCGAGACTTATAATACAAGAAGGGGGAGGATTTTATATCCTTCCGGCAGCAGAGTACTTTCTTTATTGATCCGAAGCCTTTCAAGTACCTATTTAGATCGTCTGGCTATTATTCCCTCATCAAAGGTAACTTGATATCTCCGTTTCTCACCAATTTTTAAACGGAATCTGCTAGAAAACGAAAGTTAAAATGGAGCCAAAAAATTGTTCGCAGAGTTGAACAATACACCCTCTGTGGGCGTGGTTTTGTGCGGTTGATATATTAACATTATACGCACCACACTCCCCCTTCTCTTAACTGCTGTTTCGTCCCCCTTCTCTCTCTCCGCGCGACCATATTCATCTAACACTCTCCGCGTTGGTTGTGCGGAGCGGAGCAGCAGGACCAGCGGAAACGACAGATGACGTTCGCTCGGATGAAAGTCGATCTGAATTTGTAATTAAAACTGTCTAAAGAATCGTTCATCCGTCACTGAATCACTGTATACGCGGTTATATGAAACGCGCATCCAACAGCAGCAGCAGCAGCAGAGAATTTCCTCATCAACTTTATTAGCATACGCCATGTGAAAGACTATGTTATTCTTCAACAGAAAAATAGTTGTGTATTTTCACTATGATCAATGCGCGCTTTTCTCTTCTCTTTTTTTTTGTACGGTTATTTTTTTCATTTTTTTTTTTTTGTTCATGAAGGATAAGGTGTATATATTGAATTATAAAGAGGCGGAGGATGTGGGGAACTGGGTCCGGGAGCGTGATTGCTTATAGGAGAGATTCGTCACATGCACACACGCACTCACGCACACACACATTCTCACATCTCCTTATCAGATCCTGTTTTTTTCCTTCGTCTTCTTCTCAATTTGTTTAGAAAAAAAAATCTTTAAATTCTTTTTGCTCCCCTAAGTTGTTGTATCAGGGAAAAGAACAAAACAATATGAAACCCTATTTAGAAGAAAGAAATTCAAGTTCATCCCGTATTTGACGCAATCTTTAAAAAAAAAAAACAAGAAAAAAAAAACATTTTGCCCATTACAAAATAAACTTTTAGTTTTTGTTTCCATTTTTTCTATCTCTCAAATAAATCGATAATAGGCGGCAACAAGAATCGAGACTTCGTTAATCTCGAATTCGTGCACTCGATCAACAGCCAAAAAAAACATGATTTTCGGAAGCGGATGGATGGCGTGTGGTTAAAAAAAAAAGTAAGATTACACATGCACAACTTGGAACCATTCACCTGGTATTTATAAAAAAAATAGTAGTAGTGAGGGAGGGAGGAGACAGGGACCCATAGCGGCCACAACGATAGGGAATAGTATCTTTTTTTCTTCATTTTCCTTTTTTTGCCTCTTGTGTTGTGTGTGTGCAAACGAATTTGTACTTGGATGGATGGAGGAACCCCCAAGCATTGCGGTTGGTCTTTATACTTTCAGTTACTGTGGATAGGTGACAGCACCGGACGGTTGGCTCGACGAGTTGCTAGCGTGAGACTGGCTGTGAGCGTAGGCTTGGTAGTCCATGGTTAGCGGCACGGGACCCGTTGACATGACGGGCAGCGTCATGGTCACGTGACCAGGTACGTGGCTCGTCAGGTAATGCGGCGTCGAGACGTGACCACCCGTGTTGTAGGACGAAGGCGACGGAGACGGCTCACCACCCATTCCTTGTTGTTGTTGTTGATGTTGCGGAGCGTGGCCCTGAGACGTTGGCGATGGAGTTACTCCGCCACTAGCCCCACCGCCGCTACCAGCCGCGATCATCATAGGATCATCCTCGTCCAAATCGTCATCATATCTATATCAAAGTTGAAAGATGAGAAGAATTCTCCTTCCAATCGAAATCGATAATGTTGAATAGCTTACACATCGTCACCGTCGGGAGGTGGTCCACTTTCGGCTAAAGCTGCGTCGTAGCTTTCGCCGGCCTCCTCGGCCGCTTTTATCCGTTTGATCCGATTATATAGTGATGAATAAGGGACGTTGAAGTGGATGGCTGCTTGATTAATGGACATCTCTCCCTGCCGCACCGCTTCCATGGCGTCCGTCATGTTTGTATCGGACCATGGTCTATCTCCGCTGTAGCTTTGCTGTAAACAATGATCACAGAGAAAAAGTTGATTTTCAAGTCTCGACAGAAACAAGTTTTATTCGCGTCATCTCACCTTATGAACCAGTTCGATGCCTTCTCGTTTACACCGACCGTAAAGCGTCCCGGACGGAATGCCAAATTGTGTAGCTGCTCTCTGGACGGACATGCCACCTCGAATAGCTTCAAGCGCTCGACCTAAAAAAAAAAAAAAAAGAAAAAAAAATAACATTTAGTCTCACAAATCATATTTCGGCCGTTACACATTTGTCGTTAATGTTAAACTTACCCAGGTCATCTGGACTCCAAGTCGTCGGTGAGGCATTGAATGGAGCTGCTAACTTGATTCCCTCCTGAAATCATACAGAGACGGTTGCTGGTTGGATCGTCGATAAAGTGTGCAGTATTTCGATTTTACCTTTCTCGCAATTTTGTACAATGTAGAACTAGGAATACCATATTCCTTGGAAGCTCTATTGGCCGATATTCTACCGGCTCTTAGGGCATCCAGCGCCAGTCGGAGATCATCCTCTGACCAGTGTCGACTGGAGGGATCCTTTTTCATCGGAGTGTCAATCCCCAATCGATGGGCTCGTTGCCATAACGTGGTGGATGGAATACCAAATGCGGCAGCCGCTCTCGTCAGACTCATACTACCGTTACGTAGGGCGTCTAGGGCGGCTTCCATCGATTCCGGTGTATACATTTTCTTCGTTGGCGTGTCGCTGACCGCGTTCAACGACGCTCCGCCGTCACTACCTCCTCCAGCACCACTTGCAGTGTCGCCGTTATTATTGCCGATGGGGCCGTCAGTGGTGTTCTGACCGCTACCACCTGAATGGTGTCCCTGATGTTGTTGATGAGAGTGTGGGTGATGGCCGTGCATAGGTATGTGCGATGGTATTAGTCCTAAAATTTCCGGCGTTACCGTCAACCCTCCTCCATCGTCGTGCCCGTTCTGTTGAATTTACAAGAAACCATGTAGACTACTGGTGTTAAGACCACAACAAATTATCTCAGTTTACCCTTTCAGAGTCATTCACAGAAGGTACAGCTTCACTCCGGACGGCGGATGTGTGAGAAAATTCACCACCTCCTCCACCGTGTCCACCAGGTTCTGTTTTAAAAGATCTGTCCTGTTGCTGCCCTGACGAATTGCCACCGGAAGGTGCCGGGCTGAACGTGTGAGCGTGAGATGCATGTTGGCTTAGGTGATGTTGCCATGGACTTGGCAAATGGTCAAGTGCAACAGGACTACTATAGCTTCTGGTGTCGCCATAGAGATTGGTTGTTTGAGGCTGTGAATCAAGTGAGGAAGGCGCGGAATGAACTGGAGTATTCGATGCAGAAGGATTTGCATGGTATCCTCCTACATCGCCTCCTCCTCCTCCGCCTGGATTACCCTGTAGTGACTGCGGCGTTTGCACCATCATCGAATCGTTGTCTTGGACTAAATCGACCGAATCTGAACCAATTATGCATACAAAACAAAATGTAGAACCGTTTTTCGCAGTTACTTGTTGGACAATTGTCTTCTTACCTTGGCTGCTGCTGCCCTGTACAGTACTCTGATTGGACCCAGTTGGTGATGTTTTAGAAGGCGATCGACTGGGCCAAGAACCACGATAGGCACCTCGAGTTGGACGTCGTACGCCACCGCTCGAGTTCAGCCCAGCTGCTGCTGCATTCCGTTTTTCCCCACCACCACCGGTCCATCCTCCTCGGCCGGAACCAGAAGAGCCTGAAGGCCTTCTACCTCTCGGCCTTCCTCGATAGGATGGGGAGTACGAAGGCCGCTGCTGATTGTTGTTCTGTCCCGGTGAAACTATCTGATTGATGGGTTGCGTCATAGTTGCCATCGAGACGACAGTGTTGTTGGGTACTCCTAGAGATGCTGCTACAGTTGTCAAAGAAGAATCATTCACAACACCAGTATAGCTGCTGCCAATTGTACCCGGTCCTGGGCCTGACTGATGCTCTGCCACAGGTGGGAGTGGCAGAGTGTGTGACATGACAGAGCCCACTGATTGAGTTTCATTTTGCTGCTGTGACACTTCACACAATCCTACATAATGAATGCACATTAGAGAGAACCAGCATACTTGACTCGATGATGAACCTTTACCTTTAATTTTTAAAAGTTCTGCCACTCGCACTATAGAAGAGAGCTGGTCCCTAGTTACATAAGTCTCTCCTCTATAGATGAATTCAACAATTGCTCTCAAATCAGCATGGCCAACACCAACAGGTAGAATCAGCACAGGGTGTTTGCAAGGATTGTCTAAAAGCACCCGCTGAAAATAGGGGGAACAGGCTGACAAAACAACCTGATGAACAAAATGGTGTGTCAGTAAAACCATCAATTCTGAATTGAAATCTGAAAAGGTGTACTCTGTGAGCTTTGATTCTGGCACCATCACAGGCCAGAGTGACGTCGACAAAGGCTTCTTCAGCCAGTAGCTGGTTTATCACTGACGTCATATTGCAGTGGTAGTTGTTCCATCTTAGACAGAACTGGTCTCCAATTCCCAATGCCATCTGAAAACAAAACATAAAGAATGTCATATTGGAGAAAGAGGAGCTGACAACACAATTATCAACTTTTATCTTTTGTACAATTCACAACATCCCCATCCCCTTCTTCTTCTTCTTCTTCTCTTTCTCTCTCTCCTTCTCCCACCCTTTTCCCCTCTCCAAACCCACTTGACATCAGACACACCTGCCAAAAGGTATAGCTAGAGAACTATGAGAACCGAAAATATTTTCACCTCGTTAGATATGTCAATCGAGTTATCCGTAATAAAAAATGGAGGATTATCCAGCCCCAAAATTGGGGCCACACACACAGAACGGGTGACGCCGCACGGAGTAAGCAGCTGGAAAAACGGAAAAAAATCCAAAATGGCAAAGCGACGCTTCTTGTCCACTCACAGAGAACGGAAGGTTTTTATTTATTAAAAAATATCCGACTGGTGAGAATCTATCGGCCGGGATATTTCGTAGGGGAGACCTTTACACGCACACACATACACACACACACACACACACTGAATTCTCCTGACTTTTGACGCTCGTCTTCCCCCTTCTCTCTCTTCTTCTTCGTTTCTTCGTCGTTCTCTGCTCTTCAACAGTCTCTTCTAACAGTTTCTACAAAGGGTACCCTGTAGTACAAGAAAAGCTGCGTGCGAGCGCCAGGGAGGAGCAATGAGAGAAGCAGTGCGAGGCTTGGGGTAAGCCCAAGCAAGTCGAAAAAGACACTAGCGACGCCATGCGGACGGACAGTGCATGCCATTTCGTTGATTTGCGCTTTTTCTAATCAATCAATTTATCTACATAAAATTGCGTTGATGAGCTAGCTAGCTGAAGAAGATAATAGTTCAAGAGAGAAAGATAAAGCCGGTGGCATGTTACTCTAGCCATTGAGTTATCAGGAATTTTCCTCGGCCAGTGCATCGAAACTTGATACAACGACCGTTTTGGCGCTGGGATAGTTCCGATGAACCGAGTCTCTAACCTGCTTTATCCGCTCTCTTTTCTGAGCCCTTCTCCACCAACGACCAAAATGGCGCGCTTCCCTGCCCCTTCTCTCTAGTTTTATCCTTTGTCCTCCGTTGCCCCGTTTTCATCAGACCTCCTTCTACCCACTTCCTCTCCGGCTCTTTTTTTTTTCCTTTTTTTCCAAAGATTATTTCATCCTCGCGTGACTCGCGTTCGCTATGGTCTACATGTACACATTTTCACCCACATTTTTTTTTCAATGTCTACCACACCCGGCCGGCCGGCCGCATGAAAAATAACATTTTATAAATTGATCGTAAAGTTAGGGAAAAACCAGTTATAGAGACGCGAACCGCACTCGGGTTCTTCTTTTCAGAGCGGGCGTTTTCTTTTGGGTTGCTCGACTTTTGACAACTCACCAGAAAATTTTTACAGCAAGCAGTCCGTATAAGGCATATTCATCATTTATAAAAGTTCATCTATAAAAATTATTATTTTTATTTTTTTTTTTTTTTTTGACGTTGAAACGAGAGCACGGACGCCGTAATCGCCATCTGTGAACACTGAATTGCACTGGTTTCGAAATGAGGCCATTCATAGGGAAAATGGCCAAGTTGAGAAAAGTAGTATATTTTTCATCTGATCGTGTCCACGAGAAAAGTAGACATAAAGTGAGAAGTTGATTAGAAGTCGAGTCATAACATAATGTTCGTGTCGTCTAAACGTGATCTTTTATCGCAAAACACGCACGACCGGGGGGCATTGAACTCGCTATCGCCGCGCGCCCGCGCTTAGTCTCCGCTCCTTTTCTTTTGATTGTCGATTATAGCCAAAACGGAAAGAAGGTGGCGACCGTTCGTGAGTGTGTAGGTAGAGTTTTGCATTGTGTTACAAGTCAATCGCCGGTTGCTATAACAAGCAAGAGAACATGCCTGAATTCGTCGATCATCAATTTCTATTTTAAAAAAGTAGGTCAATCAATCGAGTCACCTAGTGGTCGTCGATGAAACTAGTCTGTATAGGAAAAAAAGGAAAAAATAAGAAAAAAAATAAGAAATCGTCTGCTTGTTTGATGTATGTTGTTGATTTGTTGTTCTGACCCGGTTGTTTTGGAAATCCAATTTTACTTTTTGTGTCTCCACGTATTTATTTTTTCTCAGTGAAATGTCAGACGCATGGGAGGAGATCCAGGCTGTTAAGTCTAAAAGAAACGAACTCCGGGAACGCTTACATAAAAGAAGAAAAGAAAGAGAAGATTTGCTTGGCGGCGGTGATTCTACTTCAACTGTGAAAACAGAAAACAACCCAAGGATTTCGGGTACTCGATTAGAAAGATTGGTGCATTTGGGATTCTTCTAAGCCCCTTTTATTTTTAGATGAAGTTTGTGAAATTGATTCATCTAGTTCCTCCAACAAGACAAACAAGGAAATTGAAAATTGTGTACTTCGGATCTTGACTGATGCCACACTTTCTTTGCCTTCAGATAGCAGAATAATTTGTCACAATGTTTCTACACAGATTGGTAACAAAGTATCTCATACAATTGTTAGTAATCTTCTCCAAAAGTTTGCTGCTCAGGAACTTATTAGGTTGGCTAACTAAATTTCCCTGAAATAAATATAAGGAAGACTAATTTCCCTTTCTGTTTTATGCAGACTAGTAGATGGCATTCAAGAGAATCAGCCAGTGTTGACAATCACTCATGCAGAACATGTTCGTCTAGTTGCCATGGTCAATGAAGACCAACAAAGAATTGCTCTATCTCTAAAACGAAAGCGTAATTTTCTTTTTACTTTATTCTTTTTACTATTTCTTCATTCACTATTCTAACAATACAGAAAATGAAGTGGAAACTGAAGAAACTGCAACTCCTTCACAATCTTTGCCAGTTAAAGAAGACTTGTCCAAGTCAAAGAGAGAGAAAAAAGACTCTAAGAATGATGATGTCATGGTAGGAGCCATAAATGCCAATGCTTATTGTGTTTTGAATCTTTTATTGAAATTGCCTATAGAGTCTGCTATCGCTTCCGTCAACGCGAGAAAAGGAGAATAAGAAAATGGGCGAAGAAATCCTTGATCTCTTGTCGAAACCCACTGTAAAAGAGAAGTCTTTAGCAGAAAGGTTCCGCTCGCAAGGAGGTCAGTTGACGATATCACTGTCTCGATCGACACACTTCACTTCAGTTATTTTTATTCTTTCATTGTAGGAGCACAAGTCAAAGAATTTTGTGCCCACGGTACTAAAGATGAATGCCGCAAAGTCTGGATGTCTGAGTCGGATGAAGGGCCAGACAGCAAATGGAACTGCCATAGGCTTCATTTTCGTAAAATTATACAGTCGCATACGGATGAGTCACTAGGCGACTGCTCCTTCTTGAATACATGTTTCCACATGGAGACTTGTAAATACGTGAGTAGCTGCGCGCATTCTCTGTATCACATTTCCTGGGCTAAAAATAGACACTTTTTTAGGTTCATTACGAGGTGGACCAAACGATCAAAACTAAAGACGAGTTTGAACCTTCCCTGCTTGGCCAATCAGTGGTAACGCGAGGTGAAAGCACTGTGCTTTATCCACCTCAGTGGATCCAGTGTGATTTACGTTCGCTGGATATGAGCATTTTAGGTCAGTAGTGCAATTAGATGTCTTTTGAATTCCGCATTCGCTAAAAATATGCTCGCAGGCAAATTTTCGGTTATAATGGCTGATCCTCCGTGGGATATTCACATGGAACTACCTTACGGGACACTTTCTGATGACGAAATGAGGCAGCTGAGTATCCCCATTCTTCAAGATGAGGGACTGATATTTCTGTGGGTAACTGGGCGGGCTATGGAATTGGGCAGAGAGGTACGGTTCCGTTTTTTTAAAAGTAAGTTGGGGACTGCGTCACCTGGTTTGTAAAATTTGTTTGCAGTGCCTTCAGCTATGGGGCTACGAAAGGGTCGATGAAATCATCTGGGTCAAGACCAACCAGCTACAAAGAATTATTCGAACTGGACGAACAGGTCACTGGCTCAACCACGGGAAAGAACATTGTCTGGTAATCTGGTATTGGTTTCGGTTTGCCACGGCATTCATCACCCTATGACACTATGTCTTTTTTTATTGCCAGGTGGGTATGAAGGGTAATCCCAGAATGCTCAACCGCGGACTGGATTGTGATGTTATAGTGGCCGAAGTCCGAGCAACAAGCCACAAACCAGACGAAATGTATGGCATAATCGAACGTCTTTCGCCTGGAACGCGCAAGATCGAACTATTCGGAAGGCCTCACAACGTTCAGCCCAATTGGTTAGTTCAGTTGGTTGACCTTCATATGTTTACAATACTGGCCTTCTATTCTGGTAACCTGACGCCTGGCGTAGTTATTTCAAGTATTTTGCGGTCTACTTTCATGGCCGAGCGTTTGCCTCGGAAAGAAACGCATTGTAACTAGATGTGTTATCGCTTAGAATTGAACGGCATTGTTATGCGATATCGACTAGAGGATCACTTTTTTTCTTACAGGATAACGCTTGGCAACCAGTTGGACGGAGTTCATCTTTTGGATCCCGACATCGCCCGAGCCTACCAAACACATTATCCGGACGCTAGCGCCCCGAATCCAAAATAAAGAACAAAGATACAGGCATTCCTGATGCTACGACGTGGATGCATTCTTTTGCTCTATTTGTCCTTGGTTCTTTTCCATTTTTCAAAACTCGATTTCGTAAAATAAAAAGATGATGAACATTGTTAACGTATCGTTACACCTAATCATGGAAAACGGGCCGATGAAATTTGAACGACTTACGCCGCAGTAAGTCCATCATGCGTCGATCACGTGAGGCGTTCTTTCTCATCGAGCTCGTTATTTCAAAACAAACCGTTTCACAGATTGCATAACACTCGTTTTGACCGACAAAAGACTCATCTTCTTGAAACAGTCAAACATCAGAAGAAAACGCGACATTCGAAAAGACAAAAAAGAGTGGGCGTATATATTAAAAAAACCTGTGTCGATACGGTAGCTTTCAATCGATGCATACTGCTATCGCTCGCACTGTATCGTCCCGCCCATAAAGTCAGCAGAGGAAAACGAAATCTCACAATCATTTGACTCACTTCTTTTCAGCTAGTCGCTGTTTGCGTGACTTAGCGAATGTAGCTGGAGGGAAAGTAGCTTGACACACGCGGCGGATGTCTTTCTAAATGACGAACATTTCAAGTAAGATACATGAAAATTTTTAGTATTTATTGAAAGGTATTTTATGTTTGAATTCTTTGTCTTTTTTCAGTGTGTGCACACAGTTTTTTTCTGTTTACCTACTAGAATTTGACGGAAACAGCTTACACGACCATTTTATCTCTTCAAGGACGACTTGCTGATTCGTCGGACATCCCCCAATCACGCGATTGTTTTCTCTTGTTTGTGAATCCAGTGAAACCGCGCGAGGAAAATTGCCGCATTAACTGCGTTATATATGACCTTGGGTTTTATTTAAAAGGAGAGATTGAAGTAGTCCCTAAACTAGAAGCAAGTACAGAAAACCTGTATGAGTAACAGAATGCCAGGGCTCAACAAAATTATTGGCCATCAGTCCTTGAACTCCAGTAAAACAGAGAAATCAGAAAAATGGAACTGGCCAGGTTGGTTTAGGAAAAGGAAGGTAAATTCAAGAACGAAGGAACCTAGTTCCAACCAATTGGTGCCAAAAGTTGACAGTGTTGTTGTTCCTCGGGAATATGATGACATGCCTAGTCATTCACAAGGAGGTAATCTTAACTTTCTAATTGCCAAAGTCACAAACTTCATTCATGATTCTTGTATCTGCAGGCTTAGTCATTAGTCAGAGAAACCAAGAGATGGAGACTATGGAAGACATTCTTCATGATGACTTGGTTTGTCTTCTTTGTCTTCAAGTTCCTAATGAGTGGTTTACCATTGAGGCCTGCCATTGTCGTTTTTGTCAGCAGGTTTGTTACTAATGTTTTAAATACCCAAGCCACATATCTAACACATGTCCTTTCTTAAGTGCATGGAAATGTATGCTCATTGTAGCATAAGAAGTGGAAATGTCCCTATAAGTTGCCCAGATGCCCACTGTTCCCTTAATCAACAAGGAACTACCAGTCAGCTGTCACGAAATGAAGTAAGTTTTGTTCAACACTTGGTCAAGCATTGATGATTTTCTCAAGGGCTTCTTTTGCTTCCAAGGTCAGACAACTTGTACCAAATGACATTTTCCCCCTCTACTTGAGATTGCAACTTAACACAGGTAAATTATCTTACTATTACATATCAAGTCTTACCTGTAAAAGATTCATTTTCATCCTTAAATACAGAAGTTGCAATCAACCCCAGATTGATCTGGTGCCCACGTCCAGGTTGTGAAACTGTATGTACTTTAACAGAAGAGGTCTCTCACAAAAAGACCAAGAAAAAGTTCTTCGGCATGTTACCTATTTCACGCAACCAGCGCAATCAAGCAGTTGTGTGCTCTTCCTGTGAATTTTCTTTCTGTTCCCAATGCAAAACCCCTTGGCATATTGACTCGCCGTGTCCAAGTCTCAGTCGATTACTTGCCGATCCAAATAAGAAAACACATGAACCGGTAACTAAGTTCCCAAGTCTGGACGTCTAGGTATCTAACATTTAAATTAAATTTTTTTTTTTACCTCAGGATGACCCAATCGCTATGCTCGAACGTGATGGCCATATTAAGCGGTGCCCATTTTGCCAGGTAGGCTATCGTATACGCTACCTCACAGTCAGTTAGCCGCCGTACTATGAATATTTAAATGGTTTATGCAGGTACCAATAGAAAGGGACGATGGATGCGCCCAGATGATGTGCAAAAACTGCCGACACGTTTTCTGTTGGTTTTGCTTAGCTTCTCTCGACGACGATTTTATGTTGCGACATTACGACTCAGGTATTTGCGCACTTTGCTTCTCGGACTCGTTCCAGTAGAAAGTTTACTTCCAATTTAGGACCGTGTCGAAGTCGTTTGGGCCATTCGAGAATTTCGGTTGTCTGGCATCGTACCCAGGTGAGATTGATTGTTAAAGGATTTTCTGGTAATGTATTTTCTCAAGGCCAATTTCTCACACTTATCTATTCTGCAAGGTGGTCTCGGCTTTTCTAGGACTCGGCGTATTGTTTCTGGTGACGTCGCCACTCCTTTTGCTAGCTTCGCCTTGTTTCTTCTGTTGGCGACATCATTCCCAGCAAAAAGAGACTTCAGTTCGCGGCAATGCAGATTCGGCTACAAACTTCGTCTCCTCACCCAGTCAAGAACGTCTTTGACGATTCCTTTCTCCAAAAAGAAGTAAGACGTTTAGTGTCGACTTCTATAACCAGTTTTTGGTTCGTTCAACAATTAATCTTTTTGACTTTTCGTCCATAAGTATAATTATGTTATGTGTCGATAGTAGGGTTTTGAACAGTGATACGTACCTTTTGACGTGCTCAATTCCTAGCGTGATTTGTGCCGGACTAGTGCCGACACTTTATTCTCAAACTTTCTTTATGTGCAAAACTTGTGCTTCATCATTGCCATTGTTTACGACGCTGTGCAAATTAATCAAGATAATAATAAACGTAAAATAGTTCATGTTGGTATTTTCCTCATTCGGAGAAGATTGTAATCTGGGTTGTAAATTAGATGAATAGCGTCGGAATAGTAAAGTCCCCTCACGTAATCGCTCGACAGAAAAATCTTAATGAATCCGAAGCCGAGACTCGACAAGAAAGAGCTTCATTGCGCCGATGGTGGGAGAGAGCAAATCCTCCGTAGAAAATGACGGATTAATATTCAATTGCCTCATTCGGCCGCTTGCGTATGGGGTTGAGAGGCGGGGATTTGAAAAGGAACCCCGCCTCTGTAACACAAAAGATGTTCAGTACACCCGCATGAACCAACAGCTCGCCATTACTTTGTACACTCTCTTTCGATCGTAGTTAACATTCATACATTCATATCCTTTTAATCAAACATTACAGAACAACTGAAGTGGAAGTTTGACCTCTAGAAAATCGAAAAAGAAAAAAACACGGAAAGTTTTTCCATAACGTTTTAACATTACAAATTCAATGTTACTTCCTGTGTTACGACAACCGCATCCTAATAAGTCTTTATGCGGTAGAATTTTGATTTACGACTGAAACTGAATATCTGGAAGGCAAGTCGCATTAAGATGAACAATTAAGGACATGACGAAAAGTTAAGAACTTACGTTGAAAGGGAGGAGATTGGAAGCGTTGAAGGATCGTTGAGCGCGAAGGATTGCGCGCGCTATATAGGGGACATATACTCTGGAGTAAAAGCCGAAGACACGCTCAGTCGCTATTTGGTGCTGCATTTAGGACACCAGCTAGTTTCCTTCCGTTACGTTCTGAATCTGATACTTGATTCGAAGTGAAGTAAGATGGAAAGTTCTTCGAAGAAGTTCACAAGAAAAGAACCAATTTTGCCGTCTTCGATGACTGATGCACGTTTCGTGCAAAGTTTGCTACTAGCTACGCCACTTTATTTCTATTACCAACATTTGACTCCACCTGGTTATTTCAGTAATCTTTTAAAAGGGTTGGTTCAAATGCGAAATGCAAACGAAGAGCAAAATGTCGTTGTTGAATGTGGCATCAATCTAAGTCGCAACGCAACTTCAAAGTTAAGGTATACGTATTTTTCTAAGTATCAGAACTGGAGATAACAAAAGCATTTGTTCTAGTGCTGGGAAGAGGAAAAGTGTCTTCGATGGACCAGAACGAAAGGCAAAGAAAACTAAAGATCGAGCAGACGCGTCTCCTAGAGCGACCAACTCACCCGATCAACCACCAGCCGTATCGCCATCACTCCCTTAGACTAAAGCTGATGTGACAGCTGAACGAGTGTATTTCCCGCACCAACAGATCCAAATCATGTGTACCCTCGTTCCTGACCATTTGTAAGAGTTTTCTCTTACTTAATTATTTTTGTTTTTGGGTTAACCTGGGTTGCACAAAAGATTGATGTCCCCTTCCCCCCGTTTCACGCTTTATCAGAGCGTGATGAAAAAGCTTTATGGCTTGCAGCGCTCCAGGAAACGAGGATACAAGCAGACTTCGCGGATATGGTAACGGTTCAACATCCAGCAAAGGAAGCGCTCCAGGCCAAGACCGTAACCACCATGCGGGCATGTTCCAAATCGTCGCTACAGAAATATATTTGTAAGCATTATCGTCTAAAGTTACCAATAAACAATCTTTACGTCAACATACCTGATCAATATACCAGTAGTACGGAGTGGGATCAATTTCAGCCTTTTTGAAGGCTTCAACTAGCTCATCGTGATCATCAGTACGCATGGAACCACCAATAATTTCTCCAACACCCGGCATTAACAGATCCACCTAAAATTTCTTAATATTAGAATACCTATCATAGGACATGACTGTCAATAATATTAGTCCATACTGATTCAGTCAATTGGCGATCTTCCGGGCACCGTTTCATGTAAAAGGCCTTGATACCGGCTGGGAAACGACAGAGCATTATAGGTTCGTTGATTTTGTCCGTCATTTTTCTCTCCGGCATTTCAGGAATATCCTAAAATTAAAATCGTTATATTTACTGACAGTGAAGTAAGTAGTGATCAGTTATACCTCTCCAAATTCGTAGAATGACCCGTCATCTTTGGTAATGCCGTTTTCCTTCAAGTACACAATAGCCTCTGAATAGTTCATGCGACGGAAAGGTTTCTTAGGCACGACGAAAGAAGGGTTCAGCTCAAGAACGAGGTTAGCGTATGGTGACTTCATAACACGTTCACTGACGTCGACCACCAAGTCCTCAAGTCGATCGAGTAGATCGTCAAAAGAGATAAAAGGACATTCAGCCTCTACGTGGGAGTACCTAAAAAAGTTTAAACGTTAAATTATTGATCGGCTTATTCAATTCTCTGTAAATGTTTACTCTGATAGATGGCGACGAGTACGGCTCTGTTCAGCTCGGTATGATTGAGCGATACAATAAACATCCCCGAGAGCTGGAATTGCCGTCTCTAAGTACAGCTGAGAGCTTTGAGTAAGGTAGGCCTTTTCACTAAGAGAATCAAGACAGTAAAATGGATGTCGTGGAAGAATGTGAAGGCGCTTGTTACCCAAAATAGTTTAGCTCAAACAAGGTAGATCCCCCCTCGACTTGGGTTTGAACGAAGGTAGGTGGAGCTACTTCATTGTAGCCGCGAGAGTCAAAATGCTCTCTGAATGCTTGTGTAATTACGGAACGAAGTCTCAAGACTTTGGAAGTCTAAAAATAAACCATCGTAAAAAATATGATCGGGACTTGATCACAAAAAACTGCTTACGTTTTCACCGCGAATCATCATGTGCCTCTGATCGAGCTGAACGTCCGGATGGGCATCCTCGTTCAGCAAAGCTTCCGCGCCACCAGGGGGTGCCGATCCAATCAGTTTCCAGTAGTCTACGTTCAATTCGTGACCTCCTGGAGCACTCTTACCTTCAGGCACTAGTTTTAGGGTGCCGAATAGCTGCACGGACGATTCTGTTCACAAAGTAGGCAAACTGATGATTCTGAAGATTGCTTCAAATCAAACGAAACCATCTACCAGTGCTCAAAGTAACTGCATCGTAAGTTTGGCAGAGCTGATCCGAAAGGACGCACTGAAGAAGTCCGGTGCCGTCACGTAGTGTAATGAACATCAATGCTTTGCCTACGAGCCAATTTATACAAACGTAAGATTAGGAAGATAACGACAAAGTGGTAATTTTTATTTCAATACCTTGACGACGTAATCTGTGGACCCAGCCAAAAACTTTAACGCGCTGTCCTCTAAGAGCCTCCAGTTTACAGATCTTCGACAACTGTGCGGCCGGGAGAGAGGCATCTTCTTTGATAACAATTTTCTTGGCTTCTTCCAGGTTTTTGGCTCTTTTCTCTGCATCCTCAGCTTCTTTCTTGGCCTTTTCACTAGACTTTTTTTGCTCAGATTTCAGGATCTTAATCATTTTTTTCAAAGAAGATGCAGATGCTGGTTCGTACCTCTACAAAAATTGAAAAATCAAACCTTAATAAATGCATTGTATAACAACTTGCACTGTGCTTTGACACATAAACAACCCCCATGAATATTACTTTCCCTGAACATGTTTATTTAAAAAAAAGATAACTTACCTTCCCCTCTGTTTTGCCATCAACAAAGATAGCAGGAAAAGGCTCTTTTTCAGCACGTCGCAGGGCTTCAAGAACCGTCTTGAATGGTTTGTCTTGCGTACCATCACCATTTTCATCACTACCGGTTTTCTCCGAAGTGTACAACTCTCCGGGACCTACCAAACATGACAGAACAAGTCGAGTTTTAGGCAATACAAAAACCCGATCAATTTTAAATCACAAATATAAATTGCCACATACCAATAACGAGATCTTTCATATCCTCAACAACTTCAGCCATACTTGAAGAGTGAATAGGAATATTATAACAAGAAAGTTTACGCTAAAAGCGTGTATCGTTCTAGCACGAAGTTCAGAAACGTGCAGACAGAAAGGCGACTTTGACTGAATGACGGCGATACCACTGTACCAGTACTTATGGCTGCCCTAAGTCTACAACAAGGCAATGCTGATGCAATATGGCGCAATTTTTTCTTTTATCTTAACCCAAATAGTATAATTATACAAGAATTATAGACTGTTTTCCTTATTTATTTTTAATTGGAAATCAGCGTAAATGAATTTTTGCATGGTGGTAGCGTGTGTGGTTTATCGCCTATCGTTTTTTGACAGACAAACTCGTTGATGGCGCTCCCCCTGCTATCTACCGGTGCTTATATTTACCACAAGGCCGTATTCGCCTGTGCACATGTGGTTACCTTTCTGTAAATAGGTAGGTAGAATTTTTTGTGCATTCAAGTTCCGAGTTAACAAACCTGCCCACTCGGTTCAACTACGACCTTAATAGATATGCGGTTGAATGCACTTTGCGAATTTAGTAGCGCTTATTCCGACCGCTCTCGCGGTTGCTGTTTTCATCAAATAGCTGCCAAACATAGCTTCTCTATAGTTTATACCAGTTTAAAATTGATGAATTTTTTTAAAGCATGGTCTCGATGAAAATCAAGTAATCGTGGCGATAACTTAGAGGTGAGATCATCGTATAGTATTCTCTGGGTAAAAAATAATGAACCTATAGACAACAGTAGGCAAACTCCTGAATTTCCGAGAATTTCCGAGTTACAAAGATGCAACCGAGCAAAAAGAATACGAATATCATGGTAGCCCGAGGCACATATCCACAAATTCATGCGATCTGGTTTTCATTTTGTCAAAAGTGTTCAACGTACTTCTCTTTTTTTCGTGCTACTTTTTTTTATTATGGGATAGCCGTGCCACTATCAGCAAGGACCGTTTACCTGCCTACTTCTAATTTCTCTGTGCCTTTCCTTTGGAGAAAGGGCACATGGACTAGGTCCTACTTACACATTCACGGGTAAAACGGGCGATAAAAGTCGTGCTCGTTTCTCAGCTTAGCTTTCCTAAAGTGGAACGTCAAACAGCGCCACTCGTGGAGGCATTAGAGAAAATTGATATTTTAAAATTCAAATCACGTAGCGATTTTAATTGCAACCAGTAACAATAGAAACATTTCAGATAGTTGTTGGCGTAGTTCTGTTGGCTCAATTCCACTCCAATGTTTAATTACACGATATAGATGGCTCTATTTAGAGTAAATTAAAAAGACAGCCGGGCCTGTGTTAAAGTAGAAGAAGGAAAAGTAGTTGGGGTTGGCGCTTTCTGTACCACCCAGCCACCACCCGCCATTAGAGGGAGGGGAAAAAGGGGAGGGGCCAACGCGCAGAGCCAGAAGCGCCTCTATCCCCGCGCAGTCACAGCCCACCCCCTCTCTCGTACTTTTTTTCTTTCTTTCTCTTGCTTTCCTATTGCCCCAACCATCGTGCCCCAACCGACAAAGTCGCCTACTCTCCAGGATTCTAGCCATAGGACTCTAGCCGAATACTCTCCTTGTAAGCTGGCATTATGCGAATGGACGTGAACGAGTACACAAGGGGGGCTCCAGACTGATTTCGCTCATTTTTTTGCCCCGTCGACGGGTACCCCATAGTGATGGACCAGGTCAGGTCCAGTGCATCGAGAATCTTCAACATAACTTCTGTCGAAGGCCGGGATGATTGGGATGAGGTAAAAATTAATTCAATTGACGTCGTCTTGTCGCCCTCCGTCGCCCTCCTCTTTTAGGTGGCCGCCATCTTGGGCGGAAACGTCACTTTATTGATGTCTCGCTAGATGGCGCCCGAGTCACGATACCGCTCGATTCGAATTCTTTAGATCCACTGACAACAATCATAGTTTATTTTGTGTTCTAGTTTTCATTTGTCTAGTGTTGTTTCATCAAAGCCTAGTACTGCAGGTTTCCCTCTTCAATTTCTTGTATTTGACACTATCGTAGTTTGTTGTGTTGTCGAGTTAATCGATCTTTGTTGACGTTGCATTTTTTTTCTCTGTTCTCAACTAGAAATGCGATCGTACATTTGGAGTCGTGCAGAATCTGATAAACGATTTATCAGAAAAAGAGGCTCATGATGCTCTTACAAGTGCTGTGTGTAAGGATGCAAAAACTCATGAAGATGTGTGTGTTGGTCTTGTCTACATGATCCTCACAGATCAGCAAAATGCTGCAAGGGTAAGTGGTGACAAAAAATCAGTCCATATTCAAAGACTAACCCTTGTTTGTTTCTCATCAGAGCTTCCGTGACCTGTCTTTTATCGCAAAGGATGGATTGGTGTTTGTTTTGAGTCACCTGACTCAACTAGTGATTGACAGGTTTCCTCGACTACTGGATTCTGTTCGTTCCCAGTTGATGTGGCTCATCAAAGAGCTGGTGAGGGCTAATGTCACTGGGACAGACATGGTGATCTGGAATCTAATGAGACAGATTGCAGGTGGGGATGTTGCTGCAAGAAACATTTGGTTAGCTGACACTTTGATGGATTTGTTGATTGATCAAAGGTAAAGGTGTTGGGTTGAATTTCATGATCCTGTTTGTGTCTCATACCTACCTTTGTAAATATTTTTCCAGAGCGTGGCTTGACAAGTTCCCATTCCTCATAGCATCTGTGGTTTACACTTACTTAAGATTGATTGAAGACCACATAAGTCCGACCTATGCAGTCATCCGACAAAAAGAGACAAATTTTTGCATCTCATTACTGAGAGAAAAGTTCAGTGATTGCATGACTATCGGAAGAGACCTGGTGCGCCTTCTTCAGCATGTTGCCCGGGTGCCCGAGTTTGAACTCTTATGGAGGGACATTCTGCACAATCCCAAAGCCCTATTGCCAACCTTTACGGGCCTGTCTCAGCTTATGCAGATTCGGACGTCGCGTCGGTTTTTGTTCCTCCGCCTAACTCCCGACATGGAAAAGAAAATGGTCTTTTTGACAACATCTGTTCGATTTGGTAATCAGAAACGATACCAGGATTGGTTTCAGCGCCAGTACCTTTCAACACCCGAGTCGCAATCACTACGGTGCGATCTGATTCGCTTCATCGTGGGAGTGATTCACCCGTCCAACGAAGTCCTCTGTTCGGATATAATACCCCGCTGGGCCATCCTCGGTTGGCTCCTTACAACTTGCACTCACCCGGTGGCAGCCTCCAACGCCAAAATGGCTTTGTTTTACGACTGGCTGTTTTATGATGCTGAACGTGATAACATTATGAATATAGGTAGGTTTTCGCTAGTCTGCAAACCGCGACAAATACCTCATTTCCTTTTCATATTTTTTTCTTCTATAGAACCCGCCATATTAGTCATGTACCATTCGATGAGACCTCATCCAGCCATAACGGCTACATTGTTGGATTTTCTGTGTAGAGTAAGTCGGCTTTCATGTTTTGGACCATCCTGTATCATAATCATCTCTTCAATGAATTTAGATAATTCCAAATTTCTATCCACCGATGGCGAACCAAGTCCGGCTGGGTATTTTGACATCGTTGCGCCAGATATTGGAAAAACGTGTGCTACCCTCGCTCTCGCCATTGATGACCAACCCAAAGCTGGACAAGGAGCTGCAACTTCTCATTCAAGAATCATTTCCCGAGTTCTGCCGAGCAACACAGAACAGCAGTCCGCCAACAATAGACGGAGTGAAATCCGAGGATTTTAAAGAGATTGACGGTGAAAGCATTATCATCAGTAGTAGTAGTGAATCTGTTCTGGCACCTCCCTCCCTCATTCCGGCTTCCGAAACTACCCACGAACCAGTCTTCAGCGATGACGAGGACCAGGATGACATTCCGATCGGTATGTTATCAGCCCATATTGCAGATATACGTGTTTAAAATAGGTCAACCTGACGTTCGTAACTTACCCTTCTCCACAGCCACCAAGATGAAAATGAGAGGCAAGACATCCACCAGCTCCGTGCGGACGATTCCTGCCCAACTACTTGAAATTTCCAACACCGTGGCACAACTCGACGGTGATGTGCGAGTCTACGTTGAAATGCTCGTCTCTGAATCGGATAATGAAGCGCGGTATGACATTATATGATTTGGTTTGATGAGTTGATACTCAAATTGTCATTTATGTTACCTTAGATGTTCTGCTGTGGAGAATCTGGTCCAGTCTATTTCTCAAGATCCCCTTGAAAGCGAGCAAGCTCAAATGTTGGTCCAGTGTCTGCATGCCATATTCTTGCACGACCTGAGTACAACGCCCTTACTCACAGGGTCGCTCAACTTAGAGTGAGTTATTGCATAAAAACACGAATCTTCGTGCCTTTTTTTTTATTCATATGTTTGATTGGATTTTGTAGGGTCATGGAGGACAGCATCTCACGTCCCATGTTTGTCCTACTTCGTTGCTTTGCCGAAATGGTTGATGATGATTCCTTGAACCGGTCTCCAATAGCAGAATTGCTAGTGGAGCTCTATAAGCTCCAACCTAAGACGGGTTATTTCCTGCTCTACTTTTTACGAACAAGGTACGCCATTCTGATTGAAATACTTTGCCAATTAAAAAATCAACCACTATTATGAACTTGCAGTAAAGCCAGTGAATCCAAGTTTGCTTCCTACCGAGAAGTCTGCCAGGCTCGTGATATGGAAGTGGCTCACTGCTTACTGGAGGATTTAAAGATCTGTGCTGATGATGACGTCAACCTACTCTGCTACATGGCAGTTGACGTGTTTCAAAAGTTTCCCGATGAGAGTCGCAACAACAGTGAACTTCTTCATCTATACGTATCGAATATTGACGGTACGCAGCTCTACCAACTTGTGGTGCAGTGCTTACATGGAGCCCTGGTCTTATTTGACAAAGATCCATCTATAGTCGAGCTACTCGGTAAGAATTCAAATAACTCCAAGTGATCGACAGTTGTGCTTATTTTTCATGTTTTGTTGTTATTGTTATCCACAGCATCTAGCCTCGAGTGGGAAACATTCGAACAGATGGCCTTGTGGCAGCTGGTGGCGGCCCACAGCATACCTCTATCACTACTGCTTTCACTGCTACCCAAGCTTAAGGAAGGCCAGCATTGCGAAGCGCTCACAGCGCTTCTGGCAATGATCAAACACGAACGGCCCAATAATGACCTTCTTAAAGCACTACTGAGCTGTCCCATTGAATCCCTCATCTCGGCTTTGCTGTCTCATTGGTCGAGTGAATCGTCTACGACGCTGGCACAGATACTGGCTAATCAGTTTAATTCAGCGCTCAACATGAATTCCCTACCTGGTGGTTTGTCATCGAACAACTCCCCGGGAAAGCGGAAAAGAACGACGATGAATTCTCTTTCGGCTGCCACGGGTTTTAAAGTAACACCAACTCCTGGATCCGGCATTGATCCTTCCATCGAATTAATGATGACGCACATGGAAATCCTGAGAACGTGCCTAACAGCCAATCTGTTAACGAAAAGTAAAACTTGTCTCTCAGTCTGACTATGCAACAGAATTAATCTAAACACTCATTTGTAACTATTTAGATGGCAAGCAACAGCCGGCCGAGATCAAAGTCTTTGCCCACGAGAGCATGCAACAGGCGTTACAACAGGTGCAGCAAGTCTGTAATGACTCGCAAAAGAAGAAGTTCAGTGACCTGTTCTCTCTGCTGGACACGAATGACGAGCCGGAAGTGAGTAGTGGTAGTCGGCGACCCGCCGGACGGGGAAGCAAACGAACCGGCAATCGATTGACGACCAATAATTCGAACCGCAACAGCAAGCAATCGAACAAGGAAGAGAGCGAAGAAGAGAGCAGTGAAGAAGAGGTCATCATTAAGCAGCGGACGGCCAAGAAGAGAAGGAAAGTTAACCTTGTCGGCTCTGATTCTGACTGAAAAAAGCAATTGAACTGATGATTTAAAAAAACAATTAGTGGCACAAAAACAGTGTGATCGACTGGCCTGTGACCGAGTCTGTGAATGAAGTTCGAACCATTTTTCGGCTTTTATTGAAAACATCACTCATAGACTGCCATGACTACTTTGAATGATCATTTCGACGACTGCCATACCAGGAGGGCTTGTTATTCCAAAAGGTGATCGTTCAAGAGTCCTTGGCCTGCTCTTTCTCAACCTCTTTGACCGACGAGTCGTGGCTCTTGATATTCGTTTCTATTTCAGCTATGTCTCCCGATTGAGTGTACAGCAAAAAAACAATGGGCACAGTTTCTGGTGTGACCATTCAAAATTGTAAATACATCTTGTTTCTCATTCTATTTCAAAAAGTGGGTTGTCCCTTGTGTAAAAAGAATTGCGCGCACCGTTTCCCCTCGTTTTTTTTTCCTGAGCTCATCACGTGTTGAAGGAACAATAAAAAAAATGAAAACTGCACACACACAAACACGTCTTCTCCAATAAAGATGCATCCTTTCTTTTGAAGCGCACATCGAAGTGTGTAGGCAACCTTGGTCGAAACAATTTCATCAAACATGCATTGCGGCCACCTGGCTCTTTATTTGTGTGATTATTAGGAAATTACATAAGAACATGTGAGAGAGCAGCGAAATTGAAATCTGTAGTTCGAATATACCGCCGTCTACATGAAACACAAATGAGGACAAGACTTCGTTTCCACATTTTTCGGCTGAAAAGTCAGAAAAAAATTGGAGGAGACGAGAAGAGTTTTAAGTAAAAACATCATCCAAAGAACTCGCGTTGAAAAATTCCTTGAATGAATGCCAAGTCCAAGAGACTTTTAAAAAAAGAAATAGATTTTCGTTTTGGAAAAGAACATTTTTATTTTTTTTCTCCTTTTCGTGGGGATTTCGCACGATATTTACTTTACGAGCGGAGGGAAAGGAAGAAAACGACATCAAATTGGTTCACTAACCTAAAACAAAAAAAAACATAAAAAAGTATTCCTCCAAGTGGGCTCAAATTCATCCCAAATCAACTGGTGCAATCGTAACCCTTGAAAAACAAGACAGAAGAGAAAGGAATCTGTAGTCTCGACAAGAAACTGAAAGCATTAGAGAGTCGGTAATACTTTGTTTTCTCCCATGATTTCTCTCTCGGTTTAAAATGCGTTTAGTTCGAGCCCCAATAAGATCCTCCGTAGGTCGGCTTCGATCCTTGTTTGTTCTGTTGGCCGCCGCTTTGAGAACGCTGTCCGGGTCCACTGGTAGAGTCCTGGTAAAAGGAAGCGGTAATGATTAATTCATCTATTCGTCAAATGTGTCAGAAGGGAGAATATGCTGGAAAAGGACTCGGAATGCAACACACCTGATGAAGTTGCTGATGCATCATGTGCGAATGCTGAGATTGATGAGGCGCGAGTGTCGGGATAAACATGTGCTGAGCTCCATATGGTGACGGACCTCCAACACCCACTCCTACACTGACACCTACACCCAACGGAGCTGCACTAGCGTTTCCGGCCATGCCATAAGGAGGTGGTGTACCCGTATGGAATCCTCCAGTTTTATCGTACGTCTAATAAAACAAACACAAGTCCTTTGTGAATACATTGAATAACAAATCAAGTCATGAATATGCCATGAGACTTACATTGATCTTGCCGAGTTGGTTGTGGGTCTTCCCGTAAACAGTGGGCCCAAGATCCGCAGACCCTGTGGCACCAACGGAGGGGCCTGTCGAAGCACCGACTCCACCGATCTTTGCCGTCTGAGCAGCTGCACTGCCAACGCTTACGGAATTGTAAACCGCTTTGGAAAAATCTTCGTAGCTCGAACCGTAGCTGGCGTATCCAGAGGCCGTGGCATTTGACGGACCTCCAGCATTTACACCACCCGACGATTGACCTGACTGGGCAGCACCAGTACCACTTCCGCTTAAACCTCCTTTGCCGTATTGAGCTGCGCCGCTTGCAGCGTGACCCGAAGTGGCCGCTGAAACCGGATACAAGGCTGCGGGAGCACCAAACTGGTAACCACCGGGCATTACGCCACCACTGTAGTAGTAAGCGTAGGCCGGAGTAAGCGGAGTTGCAGCTGCGGCGGCCGGTGTAATAAACGCTCCGCCATGACTTTGAGCAGCATTCTGTTTGAACAAAGAAAACGAAAGATTAATCAAATGTCAATGACGGATTGTGACGCATCTTGTGGAGAATTTACCTGAGATAGCGAGGTAGGAACTGGAGAGTTATTTTCATTGCGCGAAAACTTGGCATCGGTTCCGGTAGCGTAAGCCAACGAGGCCAGAGTTCCATCACGGCCACCACCCAAACTGGTAGGCGACTGATAGCCCATATCGTAATACCCCGCCGCAGCTAGGTGTGGATACCTGTACTGCATATCCTCTAGACTGTACACTGGGTGCTGCTGGATACCAGCAGCAGCGGCAGCAGCGTAATAGGGCAAGCCGGGTGCCTGACCCATGATGAAGCTACCGGGACCAATCATGGGCACACCAGGCGGCATGTTGGGCAGTCCTGAGCCGCTAGTCGCGAGTGTCGTGCCCGCTGGCTTGTTGGCCGACGTAGCTGCAGACGTGACGGTTCCAGGTTGTCTTGAGGAAGTCGATGCTACCGTAGCACTGGGCATTTCACCTCTTAGCGAGGAGACGGAGTTCGATCCATCATTCAAGCTGGTCGCGTTCATTTTGTTGTTGTACGTCTGGTAGCTGGACTGCTGTTGCTGGGATTGCTGCTGCTGTTGCGGTTGTTGCTGCTGTTGTTGGGCATACGAACCGTAAGCTGTTTGACTGCTAGCACCTTGATATCCCGAGCTGGCCGTTCCGCTGTTACTGTACACTCCTGCAAAATGCACGAATTAGAGAAAAAATGTTACACTCATAGAACATGCATCAAACTTAACAGCATTCATACCTGCATTCGTCTGATTGCTAGACGGATAAGCACCAGCAGGCTGAGAGACACCCGTAGACGTTGCCTGAGTAGAAGCACTGTTGACGCCTGGAGGCGCATACGTTGTGCCGTATGGATACGACGCCGGACTATTGGTCGATTTAACCTGAGTGGATGTCGTAGCCATGGATTGCTGTGAAGCCGAGGCCGACGATGCGGAAAACCCACCAAGCGAAGAATCGGGTTTGGGCAATGACGAGGGTGCAGGCGGTTGGGGAGCTGGTGCGTTGCTCGCGTACTGTTGTTCCATCTTTGACATTAATCCATGCTGCTGTTGCTGCTGTTGTTGATGATGATGATCGGACTGCTTCGACATACCAATGTTTGCCGTTGACGATGGTGTCATCGAAACGTCTAGGTTCATATCAAAACCAGAAGGTTCGATACCAAAGTCAAGCGTTCCAAACTTCACGTCCAGTCCGGACACAATTGGATCATCCGGCATTTCAACAGCCGACAAAGGAATCTAAATAACAACACAAATGTTACTTAATGCGACGGAAAGAATCAAAACTGAATTAGCGTTACCTTAGAAGGTGGTGGGATTTTGGCTCGCAATGGCTTGGCAGATTTCACGCTGGCGGAAGGCCCACCGACACCCATTGCGGCTTTGAGTGCATCAGTTGCTTGTTGGCTATACTGGAGGAATTGTTGCTGCATTGATGACCCGGCCACAGTTACGCCTGACGTCTTTTGAAGTAAAGCGTTCAAGTCGATGCCTTGTTGCGCGCTGTTGTTCATGGTGGAGTAGTGAACCTGAGGAGGAGGGGGAGCAGCAGCAGCAGCGACAACAGTAGCAGGTTCCACGATGTTGCTACTACCAACACCACCGCCATTGGAGACCGACGACGATCCGTTTGTCAGAGGTACAGGTTCTGGAACAACGGTAGCTGGAACATTGGCTGCTGCCGATTGAGATGGTGTAAACACTTTGGTTTCCACCAGAGAACCAATGTACTCTTCGTTGTCCCAGTCTTCTGCGGATGGAAACGAGTCGACTCCCCACGGTTCGACGTTCGTAAGGGTGCCGGAATATTCAGCATTTTCATCCCATGTTTCTGCAACTGGAGCTGGTCCGCGTTGTCCTCGACGGAATCCTCCTCCGCGCCCGCCTCGAGTACCACTGCCCCTACCGCTAGATCCTTCTCTTCCGGGTCCATTTGACATGCGTGGGCCGCTACGAGATCCTCTTCCACGAGATCCACCGAAATGTTCTCCTTCGCCATCTTCAACATTTTCCTTGTTATCACGACCACGGCCACGACCTCGTAGCCTAGGTGGACCACCACGGCTGCTTCGAGGCCTGTCCCTCTCGCGATCTCTTCCACGTCCGGCTCCTGTTCCAGTGCCAACATCAGCTCCATCACCACCTGCTGGACCATGCTGTTGAGCTGACTGCTTGGGTTTTTTCTTCTTCCCTGATACCTCCCAGTCACCCTAAGTAAACATTTCACATGAGATGATGCCCACAAAGTGGATGATAACAATGCATACCTCAGTTTCACCATCTAGGAGGGCAGCTATAGCTTGGTCCAGATCGTTGTTAGAATCATGGAGAGCAATGATTGCAGCATCAGAACTGCAGTTGGTCAACTCTACCAGCTACAGAAAACAAAGTTGAAATACAAAAGGAAAAATAAATATATCAAGTTTGTCAATACCTTGTTGACTTTTTCTGGAAGTTCTGGATCATCCCTCTTGCTGTCACTGATCATCTGAGCTAGACGAAGTTGCTCAGCAGTGGGCTACATGGAAGAAAGGAGAAATGTTTACACTATCAAATAGAGAGACTAAGATTAAACTTACCAGAAGCTTGGGATTGATTTGCTCAACTGCTTTGCTGGAATCATTTTTAGCTTCTCCAACCTTGGAATTAGCCGTTTTGGTGGAAGAGGATGCTGTGTCCTTAGATAAAGGAAGGGAAGGATTGGTGGAGGACTTCCCTTTGTCCCCTTTCTTGGCTGTTGAACTCATTCTCATTCGTACAAGTTTGCCACTGGTTTAGTACTGTTGTGCCCCAAACCAATTACCGATTTGTATGTACACACAACTATGTACAGAAATTCTGCAAGATAAGTGAAAAAGATCCAGGTATTACTGAGAGTTGAAGTTAACTTATGAAAAGTTAAGTTAGTTTCTATCTTCGTGCAATCATGACGAGAAAAAAAAATCAGATTACGAAACAAATAACGAGCATACACAATCACCGTGAAATCGAGAACGATAACTTATTAAACCGCGACAACAATTTCCGATTCAACAAGGCTAGGAAGTAAAACGCAACGCAAAACTGATTAAAACGGAGAGCAAACGTTAAAAGCGTTGTTCAATGTTCTCGAATCGTTCTTTCGACATCCAGAACAATACAAAGGATAGGGCCATGTGGCTTACAGAGACGCCATCTTTGCTTATGAGAAGAAGAAGGGGGGGGGGACGCCGGCAACAATCAGGCCCGCGCCCGTTTCTAAAAGCCTCGAGCCTCATCAAAGGCTGAGCCACATTTCATGCTTTTTGACCAATTAACCAGAGCTCGTTCAATCTACCTTCTTCCCCTTTCCACAGTGACAAATCACAAACAATGTGCATAAATCACGAAATGTTTTTAAGTAAATTCCAATGTGAAAATCGAGGCCGTACCTGCTGCAAAGTAGATTCTACACGATGATCACACACAAAGCCCCTCTGTATAACTTGAATGCGCCGTTGCCAGTTCGCTTTCTCTCTCGCTACTTCGAACCCACTACTACTACCTATACCACTAGGCACTAGGCACTCTCCCTTTATCGTTTCCCATGCTACCGAAAGGTAGTATCCAGCGTAAAAGTAAAATATTGATCCGTTTATTGATCCACCTGTCTATTTACAAGAAGACGATGATATACAGATAACACCCACGTTTTCCCCGTTGACGCCAACATCTCTCGGAGTAACATCCCGATTAAGATTCCCGATCAATGAAAGTTGCTCCTCGTTGATTTCTCTATTGAAGAATTGTTTAGAGCCCTCTTTTTTTCGTTGGTTTTTTAGAAAGGGATGGGGTTTGCGGCAAACTTTCTTTTTTTCCCCGCTTGTAATAAAAATCAAGCGCAAAGAAGGATAAGTAGATCGAGACCTAAACCCTATTAAATGATTTCCCTTAATAATTTGTTCCGAGTGAAAAAACAAAGTTTTCGAGTATGGTAGTTGATTCCCACATTATCGGAATATCGTGCAATAATTAAAGAAAGAAAAAGCCAGACGTTTGCACACGTGCACCAATTAATGGCTTGAGCAAATGTCTGCGGTAAAATTATTCGCTAATATATAGCACCAAGCAGTTATGTGCGCGAAGTTAGGGAGTGTTTGTTTCTCAAATTTTTATGATGTGTAATTAGATTTCGAGACCATCATGGAACAAAAATCTACTCCACATCCGTATTGCGGGCATCTGCAGATACTCGGCAGGATTACCACTCGATACTATAATGCGGCTGCATTTTGTTTTAGCCATATCTAAAGAATGTTACTATTAAACAAAAAGAATGCACTTTATAATTTTAAAAATAACACAATAATGTGAAGATTTGATTAAAATAGGACGGAGAGTGTAATGTTTGATCAAATGTATTAAATGTATCGATATACAAGATCCCAAATAAATCGACATTTGAGAGGAAATCATCTGTTTACCAGTTTATTTTTCTACATTTTGTTTTCATTGTAGAAAACAACGAAATGTCGAAAACTACCTCCTTTATTATGAGTTAGACAGACTGAACTTTGATGTAAGCATGGATCGACTCTCATTTCAAATTGGCGAGCGGGTTGATTATTTACAGGTACCTAAATACACATATTTTTTCTACTGTTAACAACAACAAAAACCGGTTACTTTTTTACGTACGCAGCACACAATTTCGCCTTATTTTCAAAGTGGCGCACGCTTCGCTACAAATGCCTTAAATTACGTATCAAATCAGAGTAGCTCAGCCTTCACGAGCATTGTAGGGCCAAGAAATAATGATATCCCTTTTCAAACCTGGGCTCGTTGGCAATGGAGTTGGTTCCTTGAAAGCTGCCATACATGGATTCAAAATATGCAACAATCTCTGTCCAGCCATTACAGTGGAGTAGGCCAGTTCTTTGAAAGTGTTCTCAGTGTTCTCAAGCAAAAGCTTCTACAGCTACAATCCTTGCTGAGTTACCAAGTTATCCAACAATATTTATCAACAGTTGATCAGAGCCACATTTACTTTCTTCTTGCTGGAATTGCTATTGGATTCATTATTGGCATACAGATCAAGCAGAATGTCAAGCCTGTAACACGCATGAGAGCCCTAGTCTGTAATTCATACAAAGGAGCTCCTGAATCTATCTCTATGATTGATGACATGGTGGCCCCAAGCAGCTGTGGTGCTGAAGATGTGCTCATCCAAGTTAAAGCAGCTTCCATTGACCCAATTGACATCAAAATTACTTTTGGATATGGCAAAGTGATTAGAAGCCAGTATCATCAGTACAATAAAGTAAGAAGTTATTTTTAAATTTTAAATCTCATTTCTATTGAAGTCTGAACTAAATTCTAGACACATGGCAAGAATTTGCTTTTCCCGTTTGTGTTGGGGAGAGAGTGCTCCGGCCGAATCGTCGAGCTAGGATCGAAAGTTCAAGATTTGGATGTTGGGGACGAAGTTTACGCCGCAGTACCTTATTACGCCTGCGGAACAGCTTCCGAATGCGTTCTTATACCTGCTCAATGGGTGGCCAAAAAACCAAGAAAGTTGTCTTATGAAGCAGCCGCTTCGCTCCCGTATTCGGCTTCCATCGTATGGAATGCTCTCGTCTACCAAGCATCCTTCAACGAGCATACCACTAAAGGAAAACGGCAAGTGTCATTATTGTGTTTAGAAGAAGAAAAGCTCTAATCTTGCAATCCATAATACCAGGGTACTAGTACACAGCGTCGACAATCCGGTAGGGTGTATCGCAGTACAGTTGATAAAAGCCTGGGGCGGACATGTAACAGCCACGGTAAGTTCCCGAGCAGTTGCTACCGCCCAGCAATTAGATATCGACGACTTGGTTCTTCACGATGGCCATGAGATAGATTTCGATTCCTTATTGTCATCACGTCCCAAGTTTGACCTCGTGCTCAACACTGTCGGCTCTTTTCTGCACGATTCTTGTCGCGCACTCTGCCAAGACGGAGGACTTGTGGTATCAACCGTTGCCTCACCACCTGCGTCTGATAGATACGGTATACTATATGGCTCTATGTATTCGATGTGGCTTCGAACTAAACTAATATTTCTCAAGGTAAGTCTGCCCTTCCCCCCCCCCTCTTATTTTGTACACCTGTTACTTGACTAAACTGTTTCTAATTTCAACGTAGGGTTCAATTTGTGGTTCTACTATAATCTCAAAGTCGATTTTGGATGAAATCTCAAATCTAGTCAACAAAGGTCATCTTCAACCTGTAATCGAGCGCGTATTTGAAATCGACCAGGCAGAGCAGGCCGGCCAATACGCCGCCAAGGGCGATCACATTGGAAAAATTATCGTTAGATTCAGGTAACAAGAACACAATTATTTTCTTGAGGTTGTGTAATCGGAGCGGATTGGCGGCGTTGCGCAGATATTTTCAAGTATCTGTAAAAAAAATAGGAGTACATTATCTTTATTCCTCCTCTTCTGCTTCGCCTTCCTCTCCGCCTTCTTCCCCACTCCCAGCTTCGTTTGCTCCAGCTCCCTCGGCTTCCATATCAGATTGATCATCGTCACCTGTTGAGAAAAATAGGGAATTTAATATTTTGAGTATTATTTACATTCCGTGATATCGTGTTACCCCCAATTTCGGCATTTTCCAATTCAGCCTTCTCCATTTGGCGAGCCAACTCGGCTTCATCCATAGCTGTAACAACTTTTGGCTGAAAGAAAAATTACCAATTTTCAAATTAATTCACTCTTGACAAAATGGAAGCGAAAAACTTACAGCCATTTGAATATTGAAGACCCCACCAAGCTCGACTATGACCCCCCGCACTTTTTCAATAGCTACTTCCAATCCCTTGAGTCCATCTTGACGTTCGGGCGTCTGTGTCGTCATGACGTAAAGTGGAGGTGCAATCAAGTTAATTTTGATAGGGATCTCTTCGGTAGAGCAGGCGATACCAGCCTTTAAGGCTTTTTTCACGGCACCAATTCCCTCGTAGCCATAGCAGGCTACCTCGATGTCGGCGCGGATTTTCACGGCCTGTTGAGTCAGCTTCCGCCTAATAATACCCAATAGGGTCTCTTTGGTGTTGTCGTCCAGACCGCATTCGTCGAGAAGAGAAGGATCACTAAAATCAAAATAAATTAATGTTTACATTTTGATCATTTGAAGGAACCGGCCGTTAAATCGAATGGAAGGATTTGCATAGGAGCTACACATTTAACATGGTGTGCCAAACTTAACATGTAGTACAAACCATATTGGTGTTAAACACAAAATAAAATTTATGACACATCTAGCAATCTTTGTATCTTACTTGACAGCTTGCTTGAAAACATCATAAGAGGATGATTGCTTCTTGGACTTCTCCTCAAAAAGCCATGCTGTTTTTCTGTAAAGGTCTTCCAATTCCTCATCAGTCTGGTACTTCAAAAGTTCAGCCACATGTCGCAATATAGAGTTTACAGCCTTAGCTTTTGAATACTTTTCCAAGCACTTGTCTACATCCTCAGGGCTTACTCGTCTTTTTGACAGATCTATGTAACCTGGAAATGAATAAAGTAGTAATATTTAGAGATGACAAAAAAATAAACACACAATAAAAGTAAAACAAACCTTTCTCCTTGTCCACCCTGATAACTACAACTGGTTCTGTTTTGCCAACTCTGATTAGCTTATTAATGGAGCGAATACGTCTTCGGGACAACTCAGAGAGCAAGATCATGCCCTCAATATTGTTGTACTCTAACAAGTGCACATAAGCTCCCATTTCAGCTATGGATCTCACATTCACCATAACTACATCGTCAACTTCTGGATACTTTTGACCGTAGTACCGACAAAATAAGGGCATTTTTACGATGGCAGCCTGGAAAGTGTGAATAACGATTCATTATAATAAAAGCTCTTTCTCTATATAAAGTGATGCATTTTGGTAGGAGTTTTTAAAAATTATTAAATTACCTTGCGGGATGGGATAACTGGAAAAAATATAAGAGATTAGTCCGAATATTAGATGATGCCGGGACAGCAATCTTACGTCAGCAACGAGCAACCTGAAAACTTGTCCGCAGCAGACTAAGCAAGAGCATGTGGGCAACGTTGTCAATAAAGTTTTGGCCGCGTTCGCACGGACGCTAAAAACTTTCTATTTTGCAAAGTGTGTTAAGTGACTTGCAAAACCGAAGGATTTCAAATTGCAAATGGGAAGAATACAAAACTCGGTACAGTTTAAAGTACGCAAAATAATATTTACTTCAGTATAGCTCTTATGCAGAGTCCTTTGTATCATAAAGTCAACCGTTATCGCGTATTTTCCAGGTAATTTCGTATCCTACGTTCGGGGAATTTTTCTCAAACCAAATTTTTAAAAAATAAACGTATTTCGTGCATCTAAAAAATTCGTATTGATTAAATTGCCTATTTTTCGTTATAACAATCATAGCTACCTTAACGTATTGGTTTTCATTTATTACGTAAGTCTTTGTCTTTATCAGTATATACCGATGGTGACACAAAATTTAACAGTTTTAGGCCGTACCGAGGCGCACTTATATAGTGACCTCCCGTAGTATACATCAATCATAGCCGTTTTGTTATCAGCGCTATCTTCCCCTTAGGAAACCGTTGCTATCAAAGGAAAATCTTCGCAAACATACGCACACCAGTCGTTGATCGGGCGCTACGCCAGTGAATCTCTACGGTTTCGTCGTGCCGTTTGACTGCATTAAAACTCGTTTTAAGAACCCAAAAAGGAGAGAACAAGTACTCGTGCAACATGATGCGATTCCGTGAAGAGGAAGTTACAATTGAAGAAGATGCGGATGTTTACTTTAACGACACTCGAGTTAAACGAATATTGAAGTCAATGTACACTACCAACAGTGCGATTGCTCTTCCATCACTTGTTCTTCTGATTCCGGCAAGTACACACAAACCTCATTATTTGTAAGGTAAAATAGCAGTAATAATATGAAAGATGTTTCCCATCAAGATATTGGCAAGTTTTATGGATCCAAGCCGTGATTATGTTTTGTTCCTCTGTCTCGGACTTCTTCCGGCCATCTGCATTTGCCAGACCTCTGCAATCGTTGCTAAAGCTGCCAAAAAGAACAGAAGCCTAAAATTGTAAATTTCACACCCATAACGCATGAAGCCCCTCCCTCATATAAAATTAGTAATAGATGATATTTTTGGGTCTATTTTTCCTTATTCAGGCTAAAAGCGGCAGCTATTCTCGCTGTTTGTTTTTGCATTTTGGGTGCCTTGGGACTGATTTCGGTGAGCGCGCTTCTTGTTTTTGCCAGCAAAGCATGCGAGAGACCTACCTGTAATGTATTCATTCAGCATTAATTGAGTCTAATGTAAAAGTCCGTCCTTTTAATTTTTAGCTTTTCTGAAATCGCCGAATTAGGTGTCAGTGACGCAATTTGTTCCGGTATTCTCTGCTTGGTTACCATAATCGGCATTGTCTATAACATAATCCACGCAAAGGTGTTGATCGGCGCTATTTGGTACAACGAGGTTGTGGACGAACGAGCAGTACGACCATCACAAATATCAAAATAAAATACTCATTAACTTCCGAAAGCGGCCTACACTAATAACTACTCTCAATCCATCCACGTATTTAGAATACGCTTCACCTAGACAACATTGTGCTGGACGATGGGCCAATTTCGACAATCAGCGAAGGAAGAGAATCTCCAATTACAAACGAACAACTAGGATTTTCATATTTGCGAATGGAGAATCCGGTTGAAGTTTTCCCTTAACATTTTGTGATTATTTAAATTTTACAACAGTCAACTCTCTCTGGTTATCAAATGACCCGGTTGAGTACGTATTGAAAATCTATACCATGTAAAAACAAAATATAAAGTATAAATGAGATTCCAATATGTCTGCGAAATCAGTCAGCGGATAACATCTTCTTTAAGATGTACCATCAATTGTCAAGGAAGAAATTGGTGAAACAATGGCTACGCTTTTGCTCCCAATTCGGAAGTATCTCTTTGATCCATCAGTGAGAAGACATGCCTGTCTCGCAAATACGTGTCTCTAGTGTGAATGCCAATGTGTTCAACCGAGATGGATCAGGTTTATAGGTGCCGATGATCGAATGGATTCCGTAGTATTTTTCTTCCTTCAGGATTGACGCCATCGGATTATACAAGGGAACTGGAGTGTCAACATTAATACCCATGGATTCAATGGAATTCTACCGAGTAGTACGTAGCCTAACGTAGTCCCCAAAATAAACTCGTGGTGTTATTCCACCGCGAAAATGTTTACTTTGAATGGATTGCAGTTCTAATTTGAAACAAAACAGATAATAGCTTCCATTATTTTAAGAGTCGTTGATAACAACTAACAAGATTACAATGTACAAGGTGACATTGTCTCTGTATTTTAACGAACTTTCAAGGGTTCACATATAGTTAGTTCGTTGAAATTGAAACATTTCTGGTAAATGAGAAAAATGTCGGTCGGTTTGTCGGTGAACGATATAGTTGTTAATTACGTCATCGCAACTTGGAACGGCCAAGTTTATTTTTTTGGTAGCAGTGGCGGTACAAACGATCACAATAGCGGGCGTGCAAGCAGGGGTATTTGAACTGAGAGTCCGTGATTATTTGGTGACCAGCAAGACCCGTGTTGCCACCGACAAATATTTATAACTCTACCACCGAGACACGCCGTCCATTTGCTTTTAAATTGTAGGTTACAGCTCCAACAGTCGCGCCAACGATGCAAACAACTCCCGCGCGCACGGGTAAAAATAAACGATTTAATTCCACAAGAGACTAGGTCAAAAAAAAAGAGGAGCTTTACACTGTTGTTAGTTTTACGCGGTAGTTAGTATTGTATCATTCCGTCGTTGACATTGTCTAAGCCCTGCCCATATACTGGAAATCGTCGTCCGGCATCATTGTTCCGTCGTCAAGCATTATATTGAGACTCTTCCTCTTCCGTGAAAAGATGAGAAAAACCAGGCCCGATACGCCGAACTGGAAGCAAACATACCAGGCCAGGTAGTAGGAGAAACCATGGTACCAAACCGATTCGACGGGGAAAATACTGAGCAAGTGAGACCTTGCATAGTCTGCTCCATTGGATACAACTTCAATCAGCACCAATACAGTCGCAGCTAAATTTTGTGAAAAAAAAAATGTTATAAAATTCCATTTCGTTTCAGACTTAAACAAGACAAACCTGTAATTAGATGCATGCAGCCGGCCAGCCGTTTGAACGTATAGCGTGAGTTGCTGAACGTATAAATCGAGAAGGAAACAGCCATAACGTGGCAGAGGAGACTAAGGCCCGCCAAGGCTACAATAGTTCGCCGGTAATCTGTCGTGCAAAGTTTGTTCACACTAGATTAGACAACTGAGACCCAAAGCGGCAAGTTTTATGGCTAAGCAGTCGGACGGAAAAATTTATTTTCTGCGAAACAGACTCGTAAACAAGTTGTTTTTGGCAAGTGAAAATCGGGACAAAAATTCCTGAAAAGTGAAAAAATGTCGCAAAAATACCTATGATTGTCCTGGCAATAGTAGGCTGGGCCCTAAGTTCGTGATCTTCTTGTTCCAAATTGTGGTACGAACAGCCATCTGTAAAAGATCAACATCATAACAAGTTAGATAGGGTCTGGCGAGTGTCCAGCATCATAACTCGCATATCACTTGCGTTATACGCTCTTGTCACGGTTGAGAGGATTCCACTAGGGCATCAACCGATCCTATCTGCGATATGACTTCATATTGGGCAAGGAACACGATATGCAAAAGTCAAACACTTTTTTTAAAATCTCATCCCGGAAACCAAATAAAAATTCCGCCGTTTTACGATAGGCAATTAACGTTGTTTTGGCGTCGTCTGTCTTATGCCCGATGGAAAATTTCCACAATCACGTCGCATTTCATGAACTGTCAATCCTCTTTTCAATCGTTTAATGGAGCAAAAGAGTTTATGTTTGCATAACTAAAAGACGCAGAAGGGGGTTGGCGCGTAACAAGAAAATAACACGAAAAAGAGAGTAAGAGAGGGAGAGAGAGAGAAGGGGGACTTTCTTTAAATAGAAAATAACTCGCACGAGGGAAGCTGAGAAGCCGGAAAGAGTCTTGCGTCAACAACAAGACCTAATCTTTCACCTCTCAGGTTTTCCCCTTCCTCGTTACTGCTACTGTGCTCCACAATACGAAATAACCGAGGAAGTAAATTTTCGATGTCGACGACAGTTTTTTAGGAGGATTGACTCATCCGCATTGCAACTCTCGTCGTTCGAGTGCCAATGTGTCGGCTACTATTTTGTGTTGTTTTGTTTTGTAGTGTCTGACTCGGTCTCGTTGTTGGCAAAGTTATCCTCACGTACTTGAGCTAGTGGTAAGCGAGACATAAGACGCAGAGGCCGAAGAGGTGACTTACCGCCTGGACCGGTCGAATCGTCGGTTTTCTGCCGGTTCGTGACGCAGCCACGCCATACACCCAGATGACTTTTCAGAACGGCTGTTGCATCAGTTCCGTTGCCGTTGTTCTGGACTGAGTCCACGACGATCCAGAAATCGGTCGACAATGCAACGACCCACAGCTGCCAAAGCGAAATTAAAGTGGATTAACATTCCGTACGACCGGGATAGAGTATACAGGCTTATAATAAAGAAACTTACAGCAGTCGCGATGCCGCACAGAACTGTCATGACGAGGAGGATCTTTCTTTCACGCAACAACTCACCTCGCCGCTTGGTCAAAGCGGCTTCATTCTCGATTTCGGTGTTGCGCCGCCGTGGAACAATTTTGCTTTGCCTGTGGTGTCCGGAACGCTGCGCATGATGATGAGCGTCAGCCGGCATGGCCTAAATACTGAAAAAACTGTCTGCCTGAACGGAAAGAAAACTCAAACGTGGCCGGATTGGAGAACGCGCGAGTTCCAACTGAGCCAAAACGTGTGTTCACCTCGCTGTAGTCGTCGCTGAGAGCTAATAAAAGACCCTTGGTGTGGCGCAACTAGCGCCTGCCGGCCGCAAGCAACGCGGAGGGGAGATGACAAACGAAGATAGTCCTCCTCGTGTAACATCCATCTTATGTATTCCATAGACGTTTAAGTCAAAACAGTCACTTTTTGCACTATGGGGCACATGACAAAGTACACAGGGTTGTGATTAGTGGCACAAAAATTCCTTTTTTCCCAATCTACTGGGTAGCTTTGGCAGGTTTGGGGGAGGGGATCACCATACTCAATAAATAAAAGAGAGGAATGATGGCGTGGCCGATGAAATAGATTGATTTCCAATAAGCGAGTGTTACGTCCATGGCTAGCAAAGAGAATGCAACGCCCTGTTGTTTCAATAAAAAAATGATTACCAATCAAATTATATATTTTTGGTACGGAATATGAATGAGCGTTACCATGTAAGAGAACCACTGAATTTTCATAAATCCGGCTATGATGTCGAAGATCTTCGGGCTCTATGAGGTACAATACGAGGAGATTATTAGTCACTAGAGGTGACGGAAGATAATAATTCCCAATAACTCACCAGATGACGGAACTTGCGCTTGACGGCATCTTCAGCCACCAAGATGAAGGGGACCGTCAACATCGACAAATAATAGCCCGAGTGAACGCCGTGCCAAAAAGCGGAAGTCAGCATGGTTACTGCAGTCCTCAGCGCCTTGAGGGGGAAGCGGCGGTGCACGTTGACGGCCAACCACCATTGTACTGTCATGTTCCACGACTTGAGACTTCCTCGGACGTCGTAAGTTTCAGCTGCGTATTCGTCAATATTGTGGATTGTCTCGAAATTGTAGGTCATTGAGGACCGGTCCTTTTTCTCACTATTTAATACAGAATATTTTAAAATGACATAAATAATTATAGCATTTTTTTGGGCCAAGACTTTCTTACAGATGCTGAAGAGCAGTTGGTCCATTTCCTGGTCTCGGCTGAGATTCGGCAGGATAAGCCCCCAAACCGGCCATAATACAAGCAACTTCAGACAGGATGAACCCGGAATAGAAACGCATTCGGAACGTGAAAAAGAGGGGCGTCATGTACCAAATGCGGTAAAAGAGTGAACGTTCTTCGAAAATCTCTTCCGATGTTGCGTACTGAAATGTAGGCATTTTAGAATTTTTCATTAGTTGAGAAAAAAGAAAGCTAATTACCGAAAGGGGGAAGTAGTAGCTCGAGATGACAAAAAGGAAGGCGTAAATTGGAAGATATTGGATTCTTTGGCGCACGTGACTGAAGAAAGAAGCTTGGCTGTCTTTTGCTTGTAGCATGTCCCAGTAAGTCCTATATTTGAAGTATGGTCCTGTGGTCCACATTCCAGTTATTCGAGATCAGAAATATGTAACATTCGAGTCTTTGTTCATACCAGTAAGAACACCAATGTAGCAGAATGCATAGTGGAAAATGTCAAGGAAACCAGGTGTCACTCCCTGGTGCTTCAAAGCAAGCTCAATATTTTTGAGATCAGGTTTTTCATCTTGGTTCTCTCCAGCTGCCTTTGATTGTTTCAACTGTTTCTTGAGCTTGGCGGTTTCATGCACTTCAAGTGCCAATCCAACCATCTGTTGCATCACATACATATCAATTGTCATTTGTAAATTTTTCTGATTTTACAAGTGTTATGCCTACTTTTAAAGTGAGAAGCATTTGAATAGCATTAGTGTGACTGGGAACTTTGGGAAGACCAAATGTGACAGCAAATCGAAAGAAGAGAAGGTAAAGGAAACTGAATGCAAAACTGAGTCCATGGCAGTACCTGTAAGACAAAAGAAAAATAATCAAACTTAATCATCAATGGCGTAGGATTTTAACGGAATAGAAATGTAGAATTACTTTGGAGACACGAAACATATGATCACAGCGTTAATGATAGCTGTCACCAAGCAATGAAGGATATGGAAGCCTGAAACAATGAAGACGACGATGATGCCGATGGCAGTTCCGACAGTTTGTTTAAGCGGAGCATTGTCTAATCGTCGGATGAATTCTCCCACTGCAATCGTCAACAGTAACAAACACAAATAAATAACATCGTCGCCTTCCATGTTGTTCCTAACCGGTAGCAGAAGACGGCCGTCTTTGCACGAAGACGCAAAAACTGTTTGGGGTTCGTTAAACCCGCGGACGGCCAGCAGATGGCACGAAAAGGAATTGAAATTAAAGGCAAGCAGTTCGGGATCGACAAACGACGATGTTGAAGCTGGACCTTCCATTTCAACTGATTATTGTAGATTGGACGCGTACGCCGAGAAGTCTTTCCTCTTAAAATTATTGGAACTACCTCGATGCCCGTCACGTGCTGTCGTTGCATATTTAATATTCCAATCGCCATCGTCCGCCACGTCTCCCCTCCGTGCGCGTTTTTTGACGCTAAAGGGCTTTGGCATGTCTTCATCATCGCTCGACTATGAGGAAAAAAAGTAAAACCTCATCATCCTCATTTCCATATAACACAGCAGCTAAGGCCATTTTAGCCCTTTCAACACATATTTTCCCTGCCGCAGAAAGTTCTTTGAAGTCCTTGGTCGTCGGAGCCAATGGGCGCGTTCATTGCAAACGACATGGTCCTCGTTTATTGATAAGCAGACGAACATTTTCCTTTCTAAAGAACAATATGGATACATACAGCTGGAAGCGCTGAAAGCCTAGGAAAACAAACCTCTCACGTTTCAATATATCAGTGGCCCCGCACGGGCAGATGTTTGTGGCCGCAGAGGCCATCGATTATACAAGACGCGCCCAACACACCCGAACGGATATGAGAATCCCCGACCCCGGCCGACGAGTGTGGATCATACATCTCTCCATCTTCTTCTTCTATCACCCAGACTTTTTCCTTTTCCGAGACAGCACGCAGCGCACTTTATGAAATAAATGGCCTACCCATCTTCTGTCCTAGATGTTGAAAAAAGCGGATTAAGTGGATTACGCTCAACATCCTAATTAGTGCTGATTTATTCGGATAGAGAATACATTCATTTTGATCTAGGTTTACTGCAACTGGTTGATCCAATCTTTTGAAGGGTTTTTTTCCCCTACACTTTCTTGTTGTGAAATGATGAGCGCCCAAACGAGTTGTGCCGGACAGAGAAGAGGGCTCTCCAGGAACTCGTTGTCCAACTTTATGGCAGTCGTGCTGGGCATCGAAGTGACCCTTTTTTTCCTTGTTGAAACTTCCAGGGGATTCTGATTCGATCTGCTTCCGTATAGAAACTTGGGGCCGTCGTAACATTGTCCATTGTTTTCCACCGCAACGGCCATTGTCCCTTGTATATGTGGTAAAGAAAAGTTTAACTCCTTATCCGTTTGCAAATGAACGAACGTCGGAACGTGACATGACATCCAAACAGCCGGGAAAACAAGACGAAAATCCTTATTTGAAAATTCCACCATATACACGCATGTTAGCTTCTTCAGATATTGATATGCTCGTGGATTTGTCCGCGTCTTTGCGTGTACACTGTGAGAAAACCCGCAGCTGTTGACACCCTCCAGGTTTTTCTTCTCGACCGTCGAGGGAATCTAGTAACGTCGACGTGGTCTATTTATTAGGCCAATAAAATAAACAAAAAGTATTGACTTGTGTCTTCTTCTTTCATAAATGAGATGAGTTCCACCACCGAATAGACTCAAAATCCCTGTCAATATTGATCGGATTTTGTCAACTGACAAAGTCCTTCTTTTACGATGAAGAGTTTTTTGGGTACAACCTAACAAAATCGACTTGTTCGTCTCCCCCCTTGCCGTTGCTGCGGAAAAGGTAATACGATTTGAGAGCGTCTTCTTTTGTGCGACTGTCGGCTACTTTCTCATTGACAATGTTTTCCCCGCCGTCTCGTCGTCTTCCACTTTACAGAGCCCCGGGCCATTTGCGCCGACAAACTCCACCAGTTGAACGATCCGGTTGGTGAATAAAGTAGAGAGAGAGAAAGAGAAAGGAAATCAAAGGCAGAACGAAGAGGACTCCAGCCGCTGCTCCTGACAAACGGAGCGAATCACCAAAGAGGATTGGTTTTCTTGGAGTTTATTTACCGACTCGTCTCCGCGGTTTTGGAACAATAGAAGGGGGAATTTACGGATGTTATGCCGTCGACTACAGCAATCGTCTCTCATCGCTGTATTTATAAATATAAAAGAGCTATTTGACGCGACGAGGGTCAATATAGAATCGATCGGCGTAAAGAAGGGGACACACAAAAAAATATACCCCGAAAAAACTCGTCGAAACAAGGAAATGCAGCAGCAGAAGAAGAAGTCTGCCGATCCAATCATTTCCTCTTTTCCTTTCCCATCATCCCGGATTTCTTTTACTTTTTTTTTTCTTCCCTCTTCTCTGTGTTTTTTGGAGAGAGAGAGAGAGCTCCGTCTTTTTCTTATTTCCTAAGCTGTTATATATTTCTTTTGGTGACGCGCAAAGGCCAACGCAACCCCAAAGTAACCATTGGATTTTCTATTCTTGAAAAGAAGAAAATCCTACACTAGCTAGCGGGTATAGACTGTTTTTAGAGTCGGGATGAAACTTGATTTATTGAATAGGCTACAGTCGAAAGGATGGAGCTCCATCATTGACTCGACAGTGAATGGATATCCCCTTTTCTCTCTCGATCGTTTATTATGGGGACCGTTCTCCTATCTAACAGTTTGGTTGACTGGAAGGCCCCCCGATAGAAAAGGGACATGTTGCTGTAACTGGTACAACAGAGCGGACTGGAATCGGTATGGCGTACTATTGTCGGTTGGCATACTACTCGTCGACGGCAGCCAACTGAACAATCGGTCAAATCCTTATTGAATATTGATTCAATTTTCTGGTGGTCCATTAAGTCGGTCGATTGTTTTCCGAGTCAACAGAAGCTGCATGGCAATGTCTCTTTCTATTAGTAGATTTAAGTTGCCATGCACGACAGTTGGCCGTCGCGGTCATGATGTCCATTACTAATAGCTATATATACTGTGTCTATAACCCGTACAAAAGGTTGTACGACCACTACAACCACCTATATAGCCGAGGTCCAATTAGCCCGCGAACTGTAATCCCGTTGATCCATTATACGAGCATCATTAGTGTATACGGGAGGAAATCGCATTGATCCTCACGCGGATGCGGCCGTGCTGACTAAGCAGCTTACAACACATCAAATCGCCAGTCTCCTCTTCTTCTTTTTTTTTTTCCTGCCTCGCTTTTATTTATGTTACGGCCGCGCGTAGCCGACTGGCAAATACTACAACAACCATTAAGGAATAAAGTATAGGACTATAGTCTATAAATAACTGGCAATTTTTTAAATAGATGGAATTACCTTCACTTCGGATTGAATAACCAATTACGTTCAGCCTTACCTATAGTTTATTGTAAGTAAGTTATATTCGACAGATATATTTTTTTAAAGGGATGAAACGAGATACTCGCTAATTATTTTCCTTCCGGTCTGGATTTCGGTTATGTAGAAAGATGCATGCTAATTACGTAGCCAGAATATCGAGCGCCCGTCGATAGCTTATTATGTCAACTACCTTGTGAGAAGGCAGGTTATACGAGTGTTCGCAATCATCGGCTCGGAATCGCAAAACGAGCTCCTCGGTCCCTTTTCTTCCTCTCTTCCACGACGAATTGATGCACGCGCACACTTGATTAGGTCGTCACAAGAAGAAATTTCTTCTCTTTCTTCTTTTACCGTTTTCAAGAAGAAAAAGAAAAGGAGGGCGAATAAAGAAAAAAAGAAACCGTATGACGAGTAGAGCGAGACGGGAAAGCTTGTTGAGTGGCCAAAGCCTGGAAGTAGGAGGAGAGGACGACAGCATCGATCACGTACCAAGATATATATTTTTTCCCCCTTTTTCTCTCTGTGTGAAAAAAAGAGCCCTTTGGGACGAGATAGAGAGACTGTATAGTCTCGTCGTTCGAGTTGCTGCTTCAATAATGGCAACTTTCGATGATGACTGTTCTTCCTCTCTCTCTCTAGCTCCTCTTTTTTTTTATTTCCTTCCTCCCTCACGCACTTTTCATTGGTCCTTTTTTTGCTTCCGAGACACTACGCGACTAGCCACCTCGTTTTCTTCTTTTTTTTGGTGCGTGCTGGCGATCGATGCCGCACCCCTCTCCTAGATTTAGTCTCTACTACACAATAGGGGGAAAGAGTCTAGACGGCCTACCCGATCTTTTGTATTCGTATCGATAAAAATTAATCTTTTCTCATCTCTCTCTCTCTTTTCTGATTGAACTAGGATAGCCCGTAGGATCGACTTGCTTTTTTTCTAATCTCTTTACGAAAGTAGCGCATTTACATAATGACTCGTTACAAAGCTATACCGGTCCCAAAGAAGAAGAAGAAAAAAAGTGGAAGTAACCTTTCAGAAAAGCGGATGAGACGCAACGAAAATAAAAAAAGAAGAACCCCGACGGCGATCATTTCCCATGAGAAAGTGAGTATCAACTCAAGGAGGGAGGAAAGAGAGAGAGAGAAAAAAAAGGCTTGAAGATTGGCACTAGCTGATCAATACGTTATACATACAGCAGGGCTTGTGATGCGTAGACACAACAAGGAAAGAAGAAGAAGAAGGAAAAAAAAAATCTCTGGCCCCGTCCCAATCGCTTGGTCCGTCCATTGATGGCGCGTCGACCGACGGAAGAGAACACGAAACGAGCAAAAGACTTAAGCTGATGGTTACAACCCGCTGGCGGAATAAAAGTTGGCAAAAAAGGAAGAAGAAGAAGAAGAAACCTCGGGCCGTATCCGAAATCTGATCGGTACCGGACTTGGAGAACTCGCTCCTTTTTGGCCGATGTTTCTGATTGAATCAGACCGAGTCTGAACGCCTTCTCTTTGGACCGCCACGATGCCCCTTTCTATAGAATGAAAGTCTACGTTATTATTATTCCATAGAAAGATATTGGCCTATAATACGCGGGAGTTGGCCGGAAGGTAGTGAAATACGATCGAAACTAGAGCTTCTCTCTCTCGGACGGGCCGCGCTATAACTATAGAGGGACGCAAAAAAAGAAAACATCAAAAGAGTTGTTATTATCGCTGGGAACCATATAACGAAACGAAACCAAATATATAGCCGTGTAACGAGCCGCCTAGCACGTGCCAAAGGGGAAGTGCCAAAGAGAATATAGGCTTGCGCGCGAAATTGTCCGTCTAACGAGGTCCACCGCCACTATACGAGAGGAGAAAAACAACCAGAAAAAAAAATAGGAAAGGAAAAACGACGGGCTCTATCGTGTCAAACAATCAAGAGTCATGCCTTGAGCTTTTTTCCGGCGGCTGGATGGCTGTCCTCTTTGGCGCTCCCTACCACATCACAAGCGTCTAAAGCACGGGGATGTTTCTGATAGAGTTACAAGTCCATCTCCTCGCGCCGCCACCCGACAAGAAAAAACCAAAAAAAAACCAACGAGAAACACTGCGTGGCTCAAGGGCTGGTCTTGGGTGATCCATCAGTATTCTCGGTTCTCCTATACCTCTTCTATATATTCACAACTTGGATGGTAGTGGTGGTGGCCTTTGGTGGGTCAGTCGGAGGCTTCCATTTGGTCCGTCGCCGAATACTGATGACGCTGGAAAATGTCGCCGACACATTTTCAACGGATGATGCGGCCCTAGCTGAGCGACAATATCGAATCAACAAGAATCTGAAAAAAATCGCGTCGACCTTAGAAGGTGATGGGGCTGCTAGGGGTTGGTAAGTCGGGGGACGGTAGCGGCGCAGTCATGTGTCATCGTGCGGTCATGCGATTACCATCACATTGACGCTCCTTCGTCTGACTCTCATTACGAAGATATAAAAGAATGATGAAGCTATTTGAACCACGGCTCTGGCTGATGTGCTCTCTCCGTCCGCCCCGCTCCGGCCTGACAGCGCGGAGGCATCGGCTCCGTTCGGCCGAGGCATTCAGTCGCCAGTCGCCGTCGCGTCCAGACGTGGGTGGGGCGATCTCGCGCGTCTTTTTGTTGTTGTTGTTGTGAGTGCCCAGTTCTCTTCCGACGGCTAAAAACACCGAGAATCCCATCATCCGTCGCTCTATTTCGCGCTACTAATAACTGGGTCGAGAGGCTCCGTAAGTAATTTCTCACCCGAAAATTTTTGCGCTAAAAATCGATTCGCAGAGTCTGCGAACGACGGCTGGCGCCAATGAGGAGCGCTCCTCCGGTTATATAGTCGGCGATGGCTTTTGGAATATGGTAGTACGTATATATACAGCCCGCCACAAAAGGATATAATAATCGTCTCTAAAAGAAACTGGATCTGGAAGAAAAGAAGAGGACGACGAAAGGAGCGCCAGAGAGAGAGAAAAGACTTGGAACGTAATTGGAGCTAACGAGAGAGAGGAGCGCCCCAGCGGTCGCCGCCGTCCGACGCGCGTCTTACATTCAATAATATTCTGGAACGGTTAAGTAAGAAGGAGAGAAGAAAAGAGGGTCCGTCCGACTTATAGACGCCGCGGCGCGTGCGGTAAAAAGAAGTCGATGGAGAAACGTGGCCTCTTGGCGACGAATCTAATCACGGGTGGTACACGACGGACCACCGCCGCCCGCCGCACTGATTTCGCCTCTTAGATGGGTGTGGTCTCTTTATCATTTCGTCACCTCGCGTACAGTGCGACATCAGTTTTTGATGTCGGCTAAATGGGAAAGAGATCGTTTAGTTTTCTTCTGCTTCTTTTTGCAGTCCTGCAGTGCGACGGACGTCCATCAGATTCTCTGATACAAAAAAATAAAGGAAAAGAAGTTTAGATTCGATACGGACGATTGTTCACTGGCCGTCAGCTGTCTACAACTATATCAAATTCTTGGCCGACAAGAACAGAAAGGCTTGTAGTAGTGATCTTTCTTCTTCGATCCTGTCGTACCGTCACTACGAGTCTCGAGATCACTGTTGCGTGACGACGCGTTCACCTCGTCACCCCTTTAGCGATATTTATGAGCCCGACGGCGTATAAATAGATCGACTCTGTGCCCGACGTATACTCTCCATATTGAAATGGTAATCGACGGCATAAGCATCGATTTCCCCCGCCGACACAACCGCAGCAGCGCCCCGTGTATAATCGCCGCCGAAAATTGTTCTCCGACGCCTTGTTTTTTTTCATTTTCTTGGAAAAGATTCGTCTCCATGGTAACCTTAAGCATCGCTATGGAGGAAGTTAAATATCTCTAGCTCTTTTTGCTCTCTCTCTCCCTTTTTCTTCCCGTCGATATCTCCCCCATCGCGACACGGTCCTCTTTTCTTGCTCCGGCCGTCCGAGTGGCACAAAAACAGAGCGGATATGAGCCGTCGATTGACTTATAGCTACGTCGTCGATCGACCTGATTGATTTGCTTCTCGTTGCAATCATTCCACTCGACTCGGCTCCAACAGCAGCTTCTTCTTCTTCTTTCTCCTTCTTTTTTCTTTCCTTTTCTTCGTAGATATATATTTATTTACTCGGTCGGGTTGTACGTGTCCGTTCTCGACTTTGCGCTTCCCACGCATCTTCTGTTTCCTTCTGTGGCTTCGATCGCGGACTTGTTCGTTTTGGCTTCCGATCGAATTATCATCTGTCTCCCATAGATGCCGGCGATTCAAAGTTGATGATTTTCTTCTCCTACTTGTATTCTACATATTCTATGTATAAAGGGCCATGAGGTGGACGCCGACAGCTGGCGACGGAACAGCTGGAGGAGTTGGAGATCTTCTCGATCATCTTCAGCCATGACTGTCGATTTGGACGCGGCCATCCGCCTACTCCGGCTGCTGACCCCGCTGTCGGCATCGTTGGCTTTCGTCACAGTCGCCGTCGGACTCGTCACCAGCCACTGGCTCTACAGCGAAGAGAAAATGTCCAATCCGAAATTCAACCGGACTGGCGATCCCGAATTGGAATATCTATCCAAATTCACCGTCAGCGGATTGTGGACCCTCTGCTATACCAATCGTTAGTTGTACATTTTCAATTTTCTAAATGTTCAAATCTTTTAAAAAATTCTATTCTGAAAACAGCCGGAGAGACGGAAAGGCATTGTTTCAACATCGATTACTTCCCGATCGAGGAATACAGTCCCGATCCCAACGATTCCACGCTATCCATCCCTTGTGAGTTTCATTATGCTTAGTGCTTTTCAACGGATCGATATATTTAATATCAATTACGTACAAAATAGACGCCGTTCTGAGATCGGCCCCGTTTTTCTTCATGGCAACGGCACTTTTGGTCGTCGGGGAGATCTCGTGTTTCCTCGGACACTTTGCTCCGCGAAGACGTTACTGCACCTTCCTCTCTGGCGTTACTTTCATCCTCTCAGGTATGAATTCTAAACGATTCGTTTTATTGTATTCATTACGGATGCGTTACGATGCGAATTCTTCTTCTCAACAGGTCTGCTGCTTTTACTCGGTCTGGTCGTCTACGTCTCCGTCTTCACGGCGGAAATCGGAAGTAAATTGCGGCCCAGCTCATCGTTACAACCGCCTATGTTCACCTATACGTATGGCTATAGTTTTCATTTGGTCGTCACCGGTTTCCTGGCCGCCGAGGTAGAATTTCTTGTCAGTCAGTTTTCAAACCGCTATACAAAAATCGATTGTGCCAATTGTTTACAGGTAGCCGGCACTTCGGCCATCTTCTTATTCATTTACTGGCACCGCAACCGTATTGCCAAGAAGGAAATGCACCGGAAGATGACTCTGGCTCTGGTCCAGACGCCAGTCGATCTCGGATACACTGCCGCCCATGGCCACCTTCTGGCCATCGTTCCGCCTCCTCCGCCCTCTCAACACCATCACCCGCTGACCAACACTTTATCGCCTTGCCTTCACCATTGTTATCATCAAGACCAGCGCGGCCATCACCATCCGCATCCGAAATTAGAACAATTCCAACAACAACAACAACAACAGCAACAGTGCAACGGTTTCGTTAAAATCCCTTGCTCCTGTTCGGTCGGAATTGGCGGAATTACCGATGACGAGTCGTCTATCCCCACTCCACCGCCGGCCGTTTCCGTCTATCCGCCGAGAGATTGCCCCATCCATTACCTTTCGGATCGTAATCCGTACGTGACGGTCCACAGTCCGGCCACTGGATCTTACCCTCCGCTGTCCAGCATCCGGCGTCATCACAATTACCAGAAGCAGCAGAGTCAAGACAGAGATATGCCGGACATAACGGCGTTTAGCCGAATGCTGGTCCATCAGCGGCGACAGTTTAGCACCGATTCGGAGAACAGCGGCTATAAAATCGGTGTCGGCGGCAATTCGGCGCCCATCCGGCAACAATCTGAACCCCATCAGACGACGATTTGTTATCAGTGTCACGGTGCCGGGCATGTGGCGCTGCCCGTTGCTAGCGAAAGTGTCCGCCAGATGCCGTACAACTCTCTACCGCGAGATTTAACGGCCAGCACGGTCTGCAGCAGCGGCGTTCCCATGGATATCGAGAGTCCGGAAGATGAATGCGAGGAACAGCACGGCCGTCGCGCGGAAGAGGAATCCGTGTTCCATCCGCGTCATCAACGGAGTCATTCTTCCGGCACCAATTATCACGGTTCGCTCAGAAGGATCACCGCCGTTTGAAATTTATTAGGAATGAAAGTGCGCCAAATCGTTATCGTTATTAGTAGAATTGTGAACTCTGAAAATATTTGAAAAAAACCAACATTGCTTTGAAATAAACTCATGATGTTATTTGTACATAAATTTAGATATTGTGGAATGAATATTTGGATGATGTTGTATAGTTTGAAGACGAAGAAATTAAATTATCAGATGCTAAAAGATAATTTTAATCCCTGCGCGCGCTCTATCGTCCTAAATAAAAAGGTTCTTTGACAAATATTGTCCAAGTTATCTTATCGGCTTGGATTTTCGATCTAAAATCGAAACTTGACTCGTCGAAGTTACGCCGTGGATTCATTTGTCCACGACACTATAGGTGACACTAATCAATCGGCCAAGTTCGTCTTTACATCATGGCTTTTGTCGTAAAATGGGTGACGAGTCCAGTGAAAGTTACTTGCCAAGTAGTTACTGGAAACTTTGAAGGAGCTGGCGAAACGGTCAAGGATTTGGTGGTTTCGACACCGGTCTTGTCTCACGCAGCAGCTGGAGCCGTTTTGGTTGCTGGAGAAAAGGAAGCCGCTGCTGATTTGTGGAACCATAGCAACCAGAATTTGAATCATATTACTAATTCAATCCCGGTCGTCGGCCACGCTAAAGGACTAGTCCATTACGCTTGCGACGATCCTACTGGCGGCAAGGAAGCTATGGAAAAGGCTAACAGAACCACCATGGCTATCGGAACGGGTGTCGGAGAACTCGTGGCGATTGTACCGAAAGCAGCCGCGACCGTAGTGGTTGCTGGAGCCGAGATGACCACGGAGGCTGTCAAAACTATTCATCCGAATTCTTCATCCTGGGATACTTGGGAAAACGATATGTAACATCCAAAATATTTGATTACTCACTTCATGAAGTGAATGGCTAATAAACAGAACATAAAAGTTGGCACAATTGTGGCAAATAGTCTAAACTTATTATTTGTCTTAAATTTATTTTAAGACGATTAATTTATTATAAAGTATGTAAATAAAGTGAGGGTAAACTGGGTGTCTTACAGTTGCTAAAAATGTACCAGAGAATAGACTAAACTTCGCCTTGGGTTGAATAAGATCTTCGGGACTTGGAGTGAAAATGAGGCTGATTGGATCCACTGGACTGTCACTTTCGTTACCAAGTTGTTGTTGCGGTGCAACACGGAGTATTGGGGGAGTCCAAGAAGGTGAAAACTGTGGACCGGAAACAGGTCCGTTAGAAGCTAATGACTGAGGATCGTAAGCGGAAGATGGATGATTCATTCCTGTCAAATTTGCCAGGTGGATCATAGGGCCGATCATGGACGATGGACGCGGATGATAGAGATTTGGAGGTGGCGGTGAAGGCGCAGCAGTAGCGACGTACTTTCCAGATGGATTCAAAAACCTTAACCCATAGTTAACATTAGTCTTTTGGAAAGTTGGCATTGAGACAATAAATCTGATACCACAATCGATCGCCGATAAAGAGAGGTCTAGGAGCCAGAATGCCCAGCGATGAATAATATTGTTGAGCAAGCATCTCCAAGTCGTTAGTATATTTACGCTTCCACTTGGTGCGGCGATTTTGAACCATATTTTAATCGATACAATGATACGTAAAAACGTTAAGATATTTATTACCATAAACGATTAGGATTTGCATGTTACAAACCTGAGTTTCAGTTAGCTTCAATTGTTTTGAGAGCTGCATGCGTTTCGAAACGAAAAGATACTTGTTTCTTTCAAACTCTGATTCTAATGCCTATTTCGAAATACAAAATCCACATTCTTTGGAAATTCGATTAAGAACAGATTATTTAAAAAGGAGAATTGCAATGACCTTGATCTGAACTGCAGAAAACGCCGTTCGAGGTCTTTTCTTCCGTTCCTCTCCACTGCTGCCAGTCTGTCCATCATCTAAAATAAGATTTAAAAAAAATGTTTAAATTGTTTTAAAACAATTATAGAAAGATTACTGCTGTTAATCTGAGGAGTTAGTGAATGTTACTCTACTCTACCCCCCAATTTGTTCGATTGGAGGTGTCTAGACTCGCCATAATGATCTTCCCGCCCCAACTCAGTTTGCCTCGAACTTAGCTCGAACTTGGATTATGGTCTCCCGAATTGCTTAACAACTCTTTTCAAATAACAAACCTTAAAAGTGATGGAGGTTGCTTAGTGAGAGCAGTAAAAATTTATTAACCAGTGTTGGTGTCTATCATTTAAATGCATTATTTGGATAAAAATAACTCGGAATTTAGCTCAAGTGTATAGTGTTATCATTACGCGACCACGTGCTTCGTTTACGGCCTCGTCATCCCGGTAAGTTTGAAGGCTCTACTTCACCATGTGTCTTTCACATAAATTCTCTAAGTTTGACTATAAACTGGTCTTGGACATGTCGAGGAAAACTAAATTGAAATATTTACATATTTACACTCTATCTCTCTCTATATCACTCCATCTCTAGGCTCTACCAGAACGTAACTTCTAGCCTCGTGGTCTATGCCGGTTCACCAACACACATCTCGCGCAAGATGTTAATGGTAAGTCTTGTCCATATAATTTATCACGTCAACTAAAAGCTAGAGCTTGTTGTTGCAAGATGTGAAAAACAGGCAGTATGATTCTTGGACTGGGAGAGGGTGTCCATTGGTTACTCTCCCCACTGAAATGTGTTACGTATTTGCTTTTACTTTTGACTAGCTTTTCTGGGCCTATCTCTTTCCCACGAAGACCTAGTTCATTCAAAATTGTCGTACTAAAACTTCCTGTTGTATACCCCAAAACTATATTGAAATTCACGTCTGGATCGTCCTAGGCGTTTAACTTGTAGCTACCACCAAAAAAAGCGTCTTTTTATGTCCGTTTTTCCCCCATTTAGTTGGTACGAAAGAGGACGAGTCTATTGAAGACCGGGTCTGTTTGAATTGTGGGGCTATATAAATTTTGAATGGCAGGCTACATAGAGACCATCATGAAGTGGCTAAGCTGCGTGCTCGCTGCTGGAAAAGGGACAAATCATCGGCATTCGGAACGCGGTGACAATCACGCGCGGGCTGGCTCGTGTCAAAGCGACCACTCGTCTGTACAAACACTAAAATATCAAGAGCAATTCAAGTTACAGTCGTCCTCCCTTTTGTGATTGTTGCTCCTGTACCCGTAAGTTTTCCCTCTTTTTTCCCCCTACTCCTGTGTTGTGACATTGGTCGTCGTTACGCCCGTACAATAGAAAAAGGGTGGTCGAGCGACCGGAATGTGTCAAAGGTGATAACGACACCAGGTGAGTCGAGTTAGGGTGGAGCAAGGGGGATCGAGCGCGTGCCGTCCAACAAGATGGCCTTAGGTAACGCAAATAACGACTCCGATGTGTTGTTGCTCATTCCTATTCCTTTTTTTTTATTGGATAAACAGCCCCAACTGAGTTGTGATACGATGCCATTGAGTCGTTTGACCGCCAGCCGCTCATTACGACTCTCTGGGTTGTTAAATAAATGACCCCATTAGTTTGTACACCAGCAGCTCTGCTGGTGTGTGAAAGTTCCTCCATGTTAGTGATTTGTGTGGGATTCGTTTTGTCGAAATCTTTTTTTCTTCTTCAAAGTTATTTAAACACAAGTCTTGAAAGAAACAAAGAAGAAAGAAATAGTATTTTGCGTGTTGATTGATTTGAACGGCTCCCGACACGCTCTGCTATAAATTTACAGCCCTGTGTAACGCGTCGATGATTACGGAAAAACCAAACCGCTCAAGACTATTCATCCGAATTCTTCATCCTGGGATACTTGGGAAAACAATATGTAACATCCAAAATATTTGATTACTCACTTCATGAAGTGAATGGCTAATGAACAGAACATAAAAAGTTGGCACAGTTGTGTGTAAACAAGTATATGGCAAGTAACGTAGTCTTAACTTCTTATTTGTCTTAAATTTATTTTGACAGTTTTTAAACATCCTGGCATAAAATCAGTGAGATCAGTGAGCGTTAGAAATTTGTTGAGAATCGTATAACTTTATTTGATTAAAAAGATCCGAGGGTGACCATATATGGGCCATTCGGTTCATTTGGAATCCTTTATTTGTGGACACGGTGTTGTGGGAATTAAACGGCTTTACTTATATTATTTATAGACCTCATACCGATACGTATATCTAGTAGGTGTTTGCGTGTAGCTCGCTTTGAAAAACTACGCAACGCAGTTACCCAGTAAAACACCGTCCACATCATAATCAATTCAGCATGAGCACGCGAATGGAAGTAGATCGGGTATTGCTATGAGAATCTATTGGCACACACATTAATATAGAAGATTTGAAGCACTATTTCATTTTGTGGCAAGCAGACGGACGAGGGGATGGTCACTGAGGCGAATCTTTGTACACCTGGCCCAGGATCAATTATATGAGGCAGAATTGGAAAGTTGAGGACAGAATCGCGCTCGATTCTGAATCTCGTTCACCCCAAGGCCAAGTTGCCAACCCCTCGCAGACGGAAAATTCTATTCGTACCGTGATTGTAAGCCAAGGATTAAAACACGTTTGCGAGAAAATGTTCATCTATTTTTAACACATCACTATTTCGAGATGCCGGTGCTGGCTGATGGCCGCATACGACGGTACGTAGGCATGGACCTTTGGCCCCATTGAGTCTTTCGTTAATTATTGTTCAAGCCTTATTCGCTACTATGGCCTCCCTTGTGAGGTTAGCTCGAACCAGTACTAGGCCCAGAGCCGTCCGACAGGCCCAGTTTCCAAAATTTCTGTATATAATCCAACCAAATGATATTTTGCATTCTTTTTCAAGTTTTGTATCCCTCATTCAAATCTGAAATACACTGGGCAGCGCTCTCTACTGAGTATGCCCATTCACAATAAAAAATATAAAAAATACTCTTCACCTACACCTGCCTACCCAACCAGTCCCCCTTATGAAATCCTTCTACCTTTCAATCGTTTCATGTAACTGAAAGGAAGTGATGAGTCATCAGAATGATATTCTCATCGCATCCTAGGGTCAGTTTTGTATAATCTAGAAAGATAGTTCCAACCTTTGAATTTTCGCCATTAGAGAAAGAACTGGAAAATACAGCGTGATAGCCAAGTGGTTCCAGTCAGTTGAGAGGGGGGTGGGGTGATATCCTCATCTTAGTGTTTTATTCAAATCTGTTGCTCTTGCTCTGTCAGTATAGCCCAATATAAAAAATGGATGTACATCACAGTAGATAGAAGGCATTTCCAACAAGGCGCGACGGTAATATAATGTATATTCGTTTATCACACAAGAGCTTATTGTTGTTCATGTGTCTTTTGTTGCTATGACTTCTAATGCCATCGCCAATAATAGATTTATATTATAAACGTATGCTGTTCAGTGAACTAAACATACCTGAAGTGGCCTACATGTTTTGCTTGGCTAAATAAGCGTTAAATGATCCAGACGCACTTCTTCCCAATTGTTTTCCGGGAAATAAATCGAAAGATAGTCTTGTGAAAGCTCTTGCAGGAATCTATTGCGTTGATGATCTGTATACATTGCTTTTTTGTACATCGAGAAAACGCACGCTAAAAAACTTATTCATTATAATGCTACCCATAAGTTTGATTTTATTAATTTTGATAATATGTTTTACAAATAAAACTTTTGAACTCTCACCGGTGCATCAGTCTCGAAATTTGTTGAATGGGCAGCACCTCCGCGTTATCTGGGTATAAATATTTGGATATTCTCCTAAGTTCAAATTAAGCGATAACTCAGGATTATCAAATTGTTTTTTTCGCTTTCTCTAAGACCCGCTGGGAGGGTAACCGTAAAGGACTTGGCGGGCCGCTTAAAAGTGGTGTAATCCTTGATTACCTTTCAGCACGTTATAACTTTACGTAAGAAGCTAAAAGAAGATTGTGTCACTTAAAATTATGCCAAAACTTTTTAAAACTTAAATACAGATACAATATGTTACAAGTATCGGGGGATATATTGGAAACATCAATTAAAGGAAATGGACTGTTCACCTACCTACAGGAACAGGTTGAATTTGAATTAGATCTATTATTTGTATTTGTAATGTTTTTATGTACCTTATTGTTTCTAACACATATATTGGATTTTTAAAATGTAATTATTATTTGACAAGAGCAGCGATGCGATCTGCTGCTCCAAGATGTGGTGGCATCAAGCAGACGATTGAATATTATAGATTTGACGACGCCATGGAATTACGGATACCTTGCATTTCTCATTCCTGTTCCTGATAACATAGCTAACATCAGCGCTGTTGTCAAACCCTTTCAGTGGCCGGTATACTTCTTCATAGAAACGGCAGTAGCTTTATACTGGAATTGTATCGCTGTATGTGTTTGAAATTACTTTAGGTTTGGCTCTCAGTTTTGGTTTCAATCCCATGCGTAATTTTTACTTTAAATCAACTGCAACGATTTCGGGGAAAGTTTTTTAGTTCCGAAAAAGGCCCAAAGTCCGAAGGAAATAGTCCAGTTGATTGGCGGGAAAAAGGACACAAATCACACAATGGACTGATTGTTTCAAGAGAAATGGATAGCATATACCTTTATGTGTTTGGGAATTTGCTGTCGCAAGGTTTCTCGAATTTATCCGGGTATTTTTGAAACAACACACTGTCTGAATCAGAAAATCTATAGGTAGCCCCTTCATATCAAAACGGCTTTCCTTGCGCATAGTGGCTGGCGTCTGGACCCTTGGGGCCTTCGTCATCGTTCAAGCTTACACATCGACTCTCTTCACTTACGTGATGATCCCCAATAGTTCACCTTTGATTAATTCCATCTTTGACGTTGTTGAAAAACCAGGTATAAATATGTTTATTAGGAAAGGAAATGATCTTGACTACGCGTTTTCGGTACGTTCAGATGGAGCATGTTGAAATTAATGAATTTAGACAGTTATTTGAATATTTTTTCCCACAGAATACTAAAGATGTTGAACTTTACAAAAAACTGGGGGAAAAACTTGACTCTTCGCCAAACTCTCGATGCATTAATGCATCAGAATGTGTTAGACTGATTCGCCCAACATCAAAAAACGTCTTTTTGGATGTAAGTTAGATATGACATTCGATCCAGAGTCACTATCACACAATGCTGTTCCACATATTTAAACATTTTTTTAATTAAAAAAGTCCATTTATTATCAAATGGATATAATCAAACAACAATTTCAAAAAACTGGGAAATGTAGTCTACAGCTAGCCAACGAAGGTTTCATTGGCAACTTTATGACATCGTTTGCTCTCCAAAAAAACAGTCCTTATACTAGTACTGTGAGTCATGGGTGAGAGTTTCAAATCAAATACGTATTTAAACAGATAAAACTGATGAGGGGAGTACTCGCTGCATCGCGGCGCTTGGTCACTTTTTACATGTTACTGATCTCGGATTCTTTCATTTCTATGATGCGGCAAAAGGCTTCTCGAACTACGAGAAATCGGATTGATCGACCACTGGGATACATGGTTCCGTCCTATGCCCCCTCAGTGCATTAACAACTTAAAACTTGGCTACAAAAATAAGTCCCCGGAAGATTTTCATAACAAAATTTCACCACTCTCACTAAAACACTTGTCTGGTGTTTTTCTGATACTTTTAATCGGTTTCACATTGTCTGTGATGATTTTCTTTTGGGAACTCAAGCAAAAATTTGAAATCAAGAAACATATGATAATATAAAATGTGAAGCAATATAATCAGGAAATCTTTCGTTCCTCATTGTCTGTCTGATAAATGTAAGCGACTTGAGGTTATAAAAGCTAGCTTCTGACTAACTACAATAGTCGTAAATTATATTAATCCCTAGAATATTCGTCATTTTCCGAAAGTAACTGGAATCGTCCGTTTGAAGTGTAAGTCTCATATCTACCTGAGCAGTGTTGTAGAGGTGGAGAAGATCTGCATCGCGTGTACGTCGTGAATGAGAAATGGCATTCCATAATTTCTTGAAATCCATGTCTTCGAAAGGTTGTGGTAGTCAACGATGCGATGTTAAAGATTGTATAGTTAAAAATTGTGGGATCTTTATTCAGCCACGGGAAAAAGTTTATATTGACGCGTTGCACGAAGTCTGGCTTTTATAGCCGAAGTAGTTTTCTGCAACTGTGTTAATCGTCTATCCTGACAAAACTGCCATCATTCTGTCAACCCTTTGACAGCTAATATCAAAATTTCTAGGGAATTCTTCAACAGAGCTCGAAGGAGAGTTCTTTCGCAAAGATACTATATTCCTATACCTCTAAAATTAGGTCGCGGCCAAACGAGTATAAGAACCTCTGTATTTCTGAGAAAAACAACAAATTCTAACAGCGCTCGTCCGCGCTTGCTGACCTACCGAGCAGCCAGTGCTCAAAAGATTTGAGCACTGGTCGCGACCTTTCTCTTTACCACTAATGTTCATTACATTGTGAGTCAACCGACTATTGCCACTTCACATTAATTATAAACATATTCTCCGTATCGGAAGAGATGAAAACGCCTAAATTTCCCTTACATGCATCTGGTGGCAACGGCAAGATTTCCCTTACATCTGGTGGCAGCGGCGAGATTTCCCTTACAGTCGTTCGTGTGCCTTTTGTTGCCATTAATTTCAGTATCCCTGTCAATAATTAATTGCCCATCCACGAACGTGCATTATTTTACACGTGTGTGAAGTAGTCCACAGGGCTTGCTTGGTTATAAAAGCAATGTTCCTAACGCACTTCTATCTTATTGTTCTTAGCGGATATAAAACGGAGAGTCTTGTGAAAACTATTGTAGCAATCTGTTGCGTAGATGATATTTCTATACATATCCATATATTTCGTTTTACATCTGTTGCGATCTATATAGCTTGCAAAACGCACGCGCATTAGTTATTACAATGCTTTCCGTTAGTTTCATTTTATTCTTTTTGATAATAATTTGTTTCATGCGCGAAACTTTTGAAATCTCGCCGGTGCACCAAGGTTCTCGAAATACTTTAAATGGGCAGCACCTCCGCGTTATTTGGGTAAAAAAAAATTGGTATCCCTTTTGTAGTTCTCATGCAACTCAGGGATAAAACAATTTTTGTATGCTTTCCCCATCAAGACCCGCTGGGAGGGTAACCGTAAACGACTAGGTGGACCGCTTAAAAGTGGCGTAATTCTTGATTACCTTTCATCGCGATTCAATTTTACGTAAGAAGCTAAAAGAAGATCGTCTGTTTCATGCACTGCAACAGCTTTTATAAAACTTAAATAATAGATACAATATGTTACAAGTAACGGAGGATACATTGGAAACATCAATTAAAGGAAATGGACTATTCACCTACCTACAGGAACAGGTTGAGTTTATGTTCATATTTATTGTCCACAGATTTGTTGCTTCTATAACATATGATGGATCGTAAAATTTAACTATATCATAAGAGCAGCAATGCGATCTGTTGCTCCAAGATGTGACGCCAGGAAGCAGAAGGTTAAGGATTATGGATCTGACGACGCCATGGAATTATGGATACCTCGCTTTTCTCATTCCTGTTCCTGATAACGTGGCTAACATAAGTGCTGTTGTCAAACCTTTTCAGTGGCCAGTATACTTTCAAATCGAAAAAGTAATACCATTAAACTGCCATTACCGACAAGTGTTTAAAATTCCTTTAGGTTTGGCTTGCAGTTTTGGTTTCAATCCCATGCGTAATTTTTACTTTAAATCAACTGCAACGATTTCGAGGAAAGTTTTTTAGTTCCGAAAAAGGCCCAAAGTCCGAAGGAAAGAGTCCAGTTGATTGGCGGGAAAAAGAAAACAATGGGCTAATTGTTTCAAGGGAAATGGATAGCATATACCTTTATGTGTTTGGGAATTTGCTGTCGCAAGGTTTCTCGAATTTATCCGGGTATTTTTGAAACAACACACTGTCTGAATCAGAAAATCTATAGGTAGCCCCTTCATATCAAAACGGCTTTCCTTGCGCATAGTGGCTGGCGTCTGGACCCTTGGGGCCTTCGTCATCGTTCAAGCTTACACATCGACTCTCTTCACTTACGTGATGATTCCCAATAGTACACCTTTGATTAATTCAATCTTTGACGTTGTTGAAAAACCAGGTATAAGTATGTTTATTAGGAAAGGAAATGATCTTGACGTTGCATTTTCGGTACGTTCAGATTAAACTTAATTATTTACTTTTTAGAAAGTAATTTTTCATTTTCCCCAACAGATTACTAAAGATGTAGAATTATTCAGAAAATTGGGAGAAAAACTTGATTCTGTGCCCAACTCCCGATGCATTAACGCATCAGAATGTGTTAGACTGATTACGCCAACATCAAAAAACGTCTTTTTAGATGTAATCAAATGTGACATTCGATGGAACGTTATCGCTGTTATTCCACATATTATGTCATTTATTTTATGAAATAGTCCATTTATTATCAAATGGATGTAATTAAACAACAATTTCAAAAAACGGGAAAATGTAGCCTACAGTTGGCGAACGAAGGTTTCATTGGTAACTTCATAGCATCCTTTGCTCTACAAAAAAACAGCCCTTATACTGATACTGTGAGTCGTGGGTGAGAAATTTAACTCAATTTTACTGAAGTTAGCTTTCACTATTACTAAAGATAAGAAAAATAAGAGCGTGTATGTACGTGCTGCACCAGCGTTTAGTCCCTTTTTTCGTGTTATATTGATCTCGGATTCTTTAATTTATTCTTTAATGCTCATAAGGCTTCTTGAACTACGAGAAATTGGACTGATCGACCACTGGGATACATGGTTCCGTCCAATGCCCCCTCAGTGCATCAACAATTTAAAAACTGGCTATAAAAACACGTCTCCGCGAGATTTTCATAACAAATCCCTTTCATTGAATCACTTGACTGGTGTTTTCTTAATACTTTTTATCGGTTTCACATTGTCTCTCATGGCGTTCTTTTGGGAACGTAATAAGTAATCATTATTTTAATTTTTCTAATGCTGGATGTGTGCTTGAGAAATTTTGAATTTAAAAGAATCAGCAGTGTAAGCTTTATTGAGCTGTAGTTATTACAAAACGTTTAGATACTTTAGACCAAAGCTAGTTTGTGGAATACTTACATCATCACCGTAAATTAAATAAATTCAAATATTTTACAGTTTTTTACAAGTATTAATAACAGGAACTGTTGATTTGTAACATTTCCTACTTTTAAAGAAGTCTCCAAATATTTTGACAAAACATTCTTCCCCTATTAAGAATATGGATAGATGTTTGATGACTGATGAGGCGCTTCAGCGTTTACCATCTACTTATTCGTCCATTCTTGCCGAGTTCTTCAATGCGACACTAAAAAAAGAAATTCCTGACAAAGGAGGACATGTTGAAGACGAAATTCTATTTGGCGGATTCAATCGGACTCCTCCTCCGGCGAGGCAATACCGATTTTTCACTAATACTCGTGACTGAAAAAAGTTGTAATCGTTTGTATTGTTTCATGAACATAGTCTTAATTGCTAGACTTTCTTGTTCGCCATTTAAATTTTTAAATTTAATATGCAGTTTCTAGATATGTGAGAATGTGCTAGAATCTTATATTACACACAAGTTATTGGGTCGCATTAGTCCCTTGGCCCTAGTCTTTTTACCTGTCTATTTTATATCGTAATTTGACCCTTAATAATTTGCTTCAGCAACAAAAGTATATATAGCCTACAGAACGAACATACCCTGACGGAGTCAACAAGCGTTCAATTATCGGACATCAGTTCAAATTTCACAATTCACAAACGAGGAGGAGTCGAGGATATCTCATGCATTGTGCTTCGCTGAAAATTTAAAACCTACGTCCTACGGAAAACTGGCTATCTACTTTTTGAAATGAAAAAACACAAGCGAAATAATTATTTTTATTGCTTCCGACACGTACGTTTGCTTGGTCCACCTCATTATTTACTGGTGGGATAGAATGTTTCTTAAAGATAAGGAGTAAAGATTGGTCGAGACATCAATATTAGATAAGCGCGAGAGAAGTGGCAATTTCATATGTGTCAAGAACATTAGTGAAACTGCTGCAGATAGTGAGACTGCTTGGAGTAGCGTCTAATTTTGTCTAGCGTTACACATATTTGTGAAGACGGCACAACTTTCCAAGACATGACAGAACGGCATTTGATTAAAATGGCCGCACTCGGTCGTCGATTCCAACTCGGTGATTTGTATAATTACCACAATGATCGCATTCTGACTGATGGTGACATTTCCAGAGCTTATTCAACGTTTTCATTTTAAACGATTAATTAATTTAATATGCACATTATAGATGGGACACTGTATCGCGAATTATCTAAAGCATTGTCAACCACTCCATACGATCCCGTAAAATTGATATTTGAAAGAAGCAATAAGCGGGAATGCATTGGTCTTGATGAGCACCTTCGAGCTAGTATAGTAACCGGTCTCATCAACAAGTACCGCGGTGCAAGCAATTACCTGAACGACCGTCCGAATCCTGCTCAAGCCACGCGAACACTTGTCTTCCAAGCAACGTCGAAGAAAGACAAGTGTTCACATAGTTGTTTCGGTGAAAATATTCGAAAGCTTAATAAAGCCACTCACGTTGTTGTTGGCGTTACCTATGGAGCCCAAGTGTACTGTGTCTTGACCCAAGATCTCGTAGCTAATCAGAATTTCCAAGACAACCTCGAGAAGATCGAAGAACATCTATCAAAGTTGACGATAAAAATGGAAAATGCTTTAGTCGATACTAAAAACTGTGCCGAATTCGAGAATGAATTCAACGAGGAAGCCAGGCAGCAAATACGACGCATAAAATGCCGTCTTTACGCCGATTTTCAAAATGAAACTGTTCTGGAATGCGACTTGTTTGAAGCTTACTCCAAATGTTTTCAGTTGATTACCGACGTCAGGATCAAAGCCGTTCCCATCAAGGTTCTACTATGCCCTCTGAGCACCGAAACCGGAAACATAGACTTTGACTTAGTGGCTCGTTGCTGTGACATTTGGGGAAATTTGGAGAGTATCGTTGTAAAAGCCAAGACCAATCAGGTCGACAAAAACAGTCGAATGTCTTACCTCCAGTTCACTGACACGATCGTCGCATACATGGAACTCTTACGGAAAAGTTTGAAGAGCGGCGTCTTAGATGCGCGTGAAGCCAACAGCTACACAACTTTAAGAAAATTCGTCGACATTGCTGAGAATCACCAACTTTTTGGGCTTTCTCCACTGAAACGATGGCTCTGCTACAAAGAGGCCGGACTGGCATTGATGGGGAAAATGAGTGTTACCACCGGCATTACGTTTGTGCCACATGGAAAGGAACTGGTTGGTGAGTTGGTCTATACATTGGACAAAAAGTACTCTCTCGTATTGATCGTTCCTTCGTTTGATAAATATACTAACGGAATTCTCAAAGCGATGAAAGACTACATGGGCACATACAGTAAGCTGATGCCGTTTGAATGGGTTAGCGAAGACAGTCAGCCATTTTATGAGGACAATGGTAAACGGAGGCAAGTGTTGGATAAGATTTGGGAACTGGAGCGCCATGTGGAAAGGAACAAACACTTGGATGGCCAAGTTCGTTTCTTCGTCACTACCGGAGAGTCCAACGACAGTTGCAGCTATTCCCTCTACGAGAGCGACGAGTTATTAAAGAACAACTTGGATCGATTGCCATCACCACCCACTAATTTAAGAATGACGGGCTTAACCAGAGAAGACGCCAAAATGTCTACTATTAAACTAGAGTGGGACTATGAATTTGAGGAAATTCCTTGCTACCAATTTGTTGTCCAGTTCCGATTGAAAGATCCGTCGACGAACGAGTCGTGGATGGAGCAGAAGATGTCCGATTCAAACGAAACTAGGATATCCGTCGAACGCGGAGCACCGATCGAAATTCGGGTAGCAGCCAGTACTTGCATAGGACGTAGTGAATTTAGCGACATATTGGACACGGAATCTGTTATAGTTCCATGGAAGTTGACAGTCGCCGACGTTTTTATACATGATCACAGTCAACTAATCGTAGAAGGCACCCCGAACATTTACTTGTTGAAGACTAAGGAGAACTTAATTGACGGCGATCTTCGTTGGTTGGATATCGGCTCGCCCAACGCAAAATCGAACCACAAAATCATCATTCTGATGGGCGCCACTGATAGCGGAAAAAGCACTCTTATTGATGGAATGGTCAACTACATCCTCGGCGTCCAATGGAAGGATCCATTTCGCTTCAAATGCGTCCGCGATGACGATGATCCGCAAGTGCAGACCAGTTCGGTGACGGCCTACACGATCCACCACCAAGAAGGAATGGCCATCCCTTACTCAATCACAATCGTCGATATGCCCAGTTACGGAGATGCTGATGGCGGGTTAAAAAGAAAGGATACAATTACAACGAATATCCGTCGATTTTTGTCTCATAAATCCAATCAGATTGACCAAATTCACGCCGCATGTTTTGTAGTACCTTCAAATGGCAGCAGCTACATAACGGAGCACCCAAATATCCTGGACCATTTCTTCTATATCTTCGCCAAAGATATCAAGGATTCCATACGACTGTTGGTGATGTTCGGCAACCATGCCGATTCAACAGTCCTCGACGCTTTACGTGCAGCGTATGGTCCTGAAAGATCTCCGTTTTTGGTCGATATTAAATCCCACAACTTTAACTGTTCGCTTTTGTTCTCATCCAATAACCAGTCTGAAAGTAACCTAGGTTATGAAAAACTTTTCTGGGATAGAGGACAGGAAAATTTTGAGAATTTTTTCACCGTGTTGAAAGGAATGGATGGTAAAGATCTAAGGTCCACCCGAGGAGTCATCAAACACCTCCAAAATTTAGAGCATTTAATTGAAAATATTGAATATAATTTACAACTCTGTGCTGTCACCAGAGAAGATATTGAAACGTGTATCAGTAAAATTGAAGAATGTGATTCAAAAATGAAATTAGTCAGGGAAAGCGAAATGGAAAAAACCGAAATACGTCACGAAACTGTCAGATGCGCTGAAGGTTTTGTGGCATACAATTGTCTTACTTGCAGAAAAACATGCGAAAACCCAAAACAAGCCAGTTTTTTTGACAAGTTTCGAACAAAGTCTTGTACTTCGGCGACCTGCAATTGCTCAGAGTCTGAGCACGACTACCAACAATTTGAATGGCGTATAACTGAGGAGATTGTGAGAGAGATTTCGCCGGAAATGAAAGACATCTACGATTCCAATCACTGGAAGAAGATCGAAATTGGGGCGCAGTTGAAAACGAGTTCTGACGAATTCGTCAGAGCTCAAGATTTCCTCTTAAATCTACTGCACCAACTGGATGTCGTCAGCCGTTTACTTAAGTCGGAAGCTATGCTCTCGGATGCGCCTAGTCCAGTGGATTACCTAAAGTCGTGGATAACTAGTTTTGACGAGCGAGTACCACTCGACTACCAGCAGTCGGCATGCTTACATGAAATTGTGGATGGACTACAGGAAACTCTACTCAACGAGGAATCAGTTGAACTTTAACGCCTTTGTCTTTATTGTGACAGTCGAATAAACGCTTTTTAGACTAGCTAATTATGGTTCCGTTTATTTGTTCTTATACCTTTATTAGATCCACTAAAAGTCTATAGCAGAGCAAACAAATAATTATTAGTTATTTAGTTTTACTGGATACTTATAGTCATTTCTCTGGACACCATTTACAGGATGTCAGATTGTTCAACTGACAACGGAATAATGCTGTCTATTAGTTTCGCTTGTCGATCTGCTTTTTCCCGTAGTTCTTCTAGCTTTTTCTTTTTCTCTGGATTTCCCTTCGCATTCTCTATCATAACGTCGAAGTACTCCAAATTGGAAATATGATGTGGCAGTAAGGCGATTTTATTCAGTCTCTGGAGGTGGAGTAATATTTCTTGCACAAGATCCTGAACTTCTTTCTCGTTCTGGTCCATCTCCTCTTGGATTTCTTCCAGCGATTGTTTATTGCTAAACATTTCATTAGCGATTTTGCTGCGCTGCTGTCGAATAGTGTCCGACTCGACCATTTCGTAGCGATACTTTTGATTGAAATGGTCAGTCCACGGACATTTGCAGATCATGCAACGACCGTCCGGGTCCATCATGGAACATTTCTTTTTGTCCCCATCGCTTGCCTGACTGCATGGAAAATGGCAAGTTTTTTTACACTCTTGGCAGTTGGTAGTAAACTGGCCCGTCCCACAAATGTCCACCGAATGTACGGTCTCAATTTCATCAGAGTCCTTGTTGGCATACATCAATTCTTGGTTTTCGTGGAGCTTCTTCTTGTTCTGTTCGAGCTGCTGCATTCGTACAAATTTTCTTTCGGTCTTCATTTCAAGATCCCCAACAAGAGCTTCGAGTTGTTTGCGTTCTTCGAGAACTTCACGCGTCAGTACCAACGATTTGGTCTTCATGTGACTCAAGTCAGCAAAGAACTGCATGAAACCACTGACAGTCATGTCGAAGTACATTCGGCTGTTTTCGTTCCTTTGACCATCAAAGAAAAATGGACTGTTGAATTTGTAGTAGAGCGGAAGATTAGTGACTGGATCGATGGAGAAAGGGACTTCAGCCTTCTCGACAACCGCCAGGACGGGTGGTTCAGTGGTGTCACCAAACGTCACCATTAGTCGGATATTGTCTTTGATGTCCTGACCAAAAATGGACAGGATCGAGTTGAAAATGTATTTTTGCTCTTCTGTCAGTCTGGCTTGGGACGACTGAACGACAAAGCAAACGGCCTCCAACTGCCGAATCCCTTCAGGACAGTGGAAATATTTTTCGATTTGCTGCATAATTAGCTTGTCTTTTTCCATGCCACTAGTGTCGCCAAATCCTGGCGTATCGAGGACGGTCAGTGAAAATTCTACATTGGAGCCTTTCGTGTGATACAAATCGTAGGTTGTTATCGACTCCGTCTGACTGTAAGCTTGTGACTTTCCGGCTGGTTCGTCGATCAATTTGAATCGAAATTCGTCCTCCCATTGAACGCCCAGAAAGTAATTGACCATGGCATTGATCAAGGTCGTCTTGCCAGAGCCTGTAGCGCCCAGCAAAAGAATTGTCCTCTGACGGCGCTTACCGAAGAGGGCCGAAAAGCTCGGTTTGCCAAAAGCATAGTGTCCGATACCCGAAGAGTTTTGCTCCTTCAATAATGGCAACTTGTAAACAGCAAGACCTGTTAGGCCATTGGTCAATGGTATACTGATTTGTCGGACAATGTGGGCTGCACGTTCAGGATGCAATGTTCTAACTCTTAGGAACCCAGCCGGACCGTATAATTTCAAGTTCGTACTATTGTCACATACGGCTCTGATTTGGATGCAGTAGAGCGTATCTGAAATCAGCGGTTCCAGCGTGAGCGTCTTTTCCTTGGCCCATCGTTGGATGAAGGATTCTTGCTGGTGGCCGTCAATCCAACAGTCGATCGAAAACGATGTAACGGTAACCGTTTCAACACTCCAACCGCCATGATTCCAGGAAATAGTGATGGCCGTGTCAGTGACTGACTCGCATTTAATATCAGCTGGTGGCAGAAAAACAGGATCGATTGTCACCTTACGGCTGGTTGGACCAAATGGACTTTTCCCTCCTTTTGTCACGGCAGCAACACGGAACAAGTAGTCCTCTCCCGATTGCAAGTGATTTATGGTAATCATGTTGGAATCTGATTCATGTTTCGTCCACTTACTTTCAGATTTATTAACGCTGCAGTGCTGGACCAGGAAACTGTTGCCACTGTCTCTTGACGTTTTTTCGTCCCACGTCCAAGTTAACGTGATAGCACCTCGATGGTTCTCCTTGACTGTAATTTGTCCTGGAGCATTGGGGATACTGAAATTTGTGAACGATTTCTCTCCTGAACCGCATTCGTACAACCGTATAGACGGTTTTAAATTTTCTGTTGTGCAAATGTGCTGTTCGTCGTAAAATAGTATGTATCTGACATTGTCCATGTCACGGTTATGATTCGTCACCCAGTTAGAAAACTCATGACGGACGTTTGATAATTGATGAATTTTTGTGAGAGTGACAGCAACTTTTTCTCCTTGCTTTTCTCTAGTCCAGCTGGACGGATCGGAAGAGTCGAACTGATCGGCGTAACGATTCATCTTGTCGATGACATATTGTGACTTGGCGGCTATATTGCTGGGCAAATGAAGAACGACGGCATTGGAACCAACGACGATGCCTTTGTTAATCTCTTTTTTCAATTGTTCTTCGTCAGAAACGAAATGGAGACCAGGCAGCTGAATTGTTTCTCTCCAAAAGTCCATGAGTTGTCTTTGGCGACAGATCCATTGAATCAATTTTCTAGGAACAAAAGGGGATTTGGTTTGAACGGCGCTGATCATCGCTGTCAATGTTATCTCACTGACGCCAGCATTACGACGGATGGAAATAGTCAAGTCTCTCAGGGCTTTTGTTAAAATTGTCAAAAATTTCACTAATGTTTTGTCAAAATTTTGCGTTCTTTTTCTTGCGGATAGATCGCAAGGCTGAAAAAGTTTTTCAAACTGGGCCATCAACGAATTCGTTTTTGATCGAATATTTTGCAATCGATCGCGCATCAACTGACAGCGAATGACTACCTCGCGACTGACATCCAGCAGCAAACTGTCCAGCATGGGACTAATCCCTACTATGCTGGGCTTCAATTTGCTGAGAGGGCACAACCAAATTTTCAAAGGAATTGCCTTGTTCGTAGACTGATTCAAAACCTTCTTGCAAGCTTCGTATTGCTCAGAGATGGGCTTCAAAGTCCAGCTTTCACCGCTTTTGGTTTCTATCAAGTCGCTATAGAGAACGCAGTTCAAATCTGACGGAACTAAACAATGTCGGCCGTCCTCTTTCTCCGTCTCTAGTCGATTTTGGCCGTCGGATAGGCTGTCAGCAAAATAACGCGCGTAATTAAGTATTTTGCTCGAACTTTCTGCATCATCGCAAGTCATCGCTTTCTGTGGATTGGAGAAAAGACAAAATGCTTCTAAGCCGTAACCTATTGCCACCACAACGTGCGTGGCGTTACTTAGCTTGTCTGTCTGGCAAATAACCTCCGGTTGACTGTCAGGATTGAGCGATACGATCCTGCTGGAGCGACGGCAATGAACGGCCACTTGGTATGAATTCGCTACTGAATTTGCACGATCAACCGCATATTTCCAAGCTCCCTTGTAGTCAGGAGTTGACATATTAGCGATGAAACTCATTGCAGAATGTTCGTCCATCCCTAAATCGAACAACAGTGGCCCCCGACGTTCTTGCCCGTCGTCTTCCTCGCTATCCTTTTGTTCAACAGACATGGTGTGGATTTTGACTGTCATTTTCGTTTTAGAACTGGTGGCCACCAAACGAGAAACTTCTTCCCGATCCCACAACCTAACTGCAGAAATTAATTGGAAGAAATTATGGTCTCAATGTATATTATTGGTACACAGGACTTCAATATAGCCTACTTGGTATGATGATGTCTTCGACGAAATTGTAAAGAGTGCCAATGGTGAACTTGCGGCCTCCAAGAGGCTTGATAATTTTAATATACTCATCGTATCTCCTCTGCATGTTAGCTCATGCTTTGACGTAACTAATAATACAAGATTTAGTTAAATTACCTACAGAGTATTTGATATGTACTGCATGTATGTCTCGAGACTCTCGCCTACCCAATTCGTCAAATGTTGTTTTCAGGGCTGCTCCAGGGATTTTAGTTTTTGCTCGGTCGCGAGAGAGCGCCTCAGATCTGGACGATTTGCCTGCTCATTGAGGCTCGAAGCCTTGAATGTTGAACGCGTGTGGCGACTTTCTTATCGCTTGTTATTGACCTTATTTTTGATTGCTCAAACTCAGTCTCTATAATAATCCGTAGCTTAAGTCGTCTATCGTACGTGTGCATTCTTCTGATAAAACACGTGTGGTCAGTAGTTTAAATTTAAGCCGGCTGATGATTGCTAGTGAGTCGTCAACGCACTTCAACAAGTCAGAAAATACAGAAAACTAAGTTTTGTAGTTTCTGTATACACAATCCACAAATGAACCTTACCCCTGCATAAAACGCGTAGTAACGCGTGTAATTGTCGAGAGCTTCAGCATGGTTTTCGACAATACCGTATGCATTTTTTAATAGAGAATATTTTATAGACAAAACACGGATAGTACATGTCTATTTATGGTTTTTTACTAGAACTGTGTATTGTTAAGTACTTTAGCCTTAGCGGAGTCACTTGATTTCTCTATTGTTATTCCGGTCATGTCAGCATAACAGATTATAATATTTTTTGTATTGAAAGGTGAACCTGGTTCTAATAATAATCGCGGGCTTAATATCGATCCCGACTTATTAATGGATGTTTATTGCAAATATTGTTGGTAATTTCGGACATCTGGCGAAGTTTTCTTAAGCTTTTGATTCTTTCTTGAAATCCGTCCCGGCGTTCATTCTGTTCAGCGTCGATGATCAGGTCAATGTATTGCGGGGTTGAGAACGGATTCGGCCGGAGAGCGATCTCATCCAAGCGACGAATACACTTTACTACGGTTTCGATTCGTCCCAGCACTACTCCGCGGTTATCATCTAGCTCTTTTTGCAACACAACGACCAGTTCCTCCGCCGTCAGTTTCTTCTCTGATGCAGCCTCGTACTTTTCTTTCATGGCGTTCAACGTAATTTCCTTTTCGACGTTCTCGTACTCCCACGTGTATTCTTGGTTGAAGTGGAGGTTCCACAAGCATTTGTTCGGGCAGACGGTACAGGTACGGTCCCTTTTAGACTTTCTCTTATCCATGATTGAACATTTGAATTTTGTCTCGCCTTTAGAGATGCCACAAGGATTGTGACAAGTGACGAAGCACTTGCTGCAGTTGGTTACAAAACCTCCGTTTCGAATCATGACTTTTTTGGGTTCCATCACATCAATTTTAAAGGCGAAGTCGTTGTTAGCTTTGATTTGTTCCTGAAAGTTTTCGATGCTTTCCTTCGTCTTTCTCATCTCCTCTAGTTTGGCCAAATCGACCTTGATGAGCGGCTGAAGTCCGTTCACTGTGGCTTCCAGTAGCTTCCTCTCTCCCAGCACCTCTTTGGTAAGCGACAGCGATTTAGTCTTCATCGTGGTCAAAACATTAAAGAATTTCTCAAAGTTCTTCATGCCCATCTCCCAAAAGAATTTGTTGAATTTTTCGACGGAATTGCCACCTGATCCGTGATTTGAACAGAAAAAACCCGAGTTGTTGAATTTATGATGAATTATTTGTCCAGTCTGGGAATCCTTCGAACAAGGCAAATCAGCCTCGGCGATGGCGTTCAACACGGGTGGCACTTGGCTGTCGGCAAACGTCAACATGAAACTGATATTTTCACCGACGTCTTTGCCAAAAATGGAGAGGACAGAGTCGATGATGTAAACTTGCGTTGGTGTCAGACGGGCTGATGAAGCTTGGGCAACGAAGCCGATCACATCCAATTCTTGGATGCCTCTTTTGTCTTCAAAGAACAGGCGGATCATCTCGGTGATTTCCTTATCCCTCTCCACCCCTTTGGTGTCGCCGTAGCCGGGCGTGTCGACGATGGTCAACGAATACGGAACGCGAAATCCTTTGCAATGGTGAATATCGTAAGTCGTGACGCAACTCGTTTGGCTCTCCTCTTTCGATCTGGCAGCAAGTTGCTCCTGAATTAGTTGGAAACGGAAAGGGTCCTCCCATCGGACGTCGAAGATGTAATTTATCATAGCGTTGATGAGCGTCGTCTTGCCCGCACCAGTGGCGCCCATCACCAAAATAGTTTTGTGCTGGAAGTTTCTTCCATTCTCGCAATCGACTGAGCCAAAGGAATAGCGCTCGATCGTTTCTTCTTTATTACCGGTTGTCTGTTTTATCAGAGGAACGGCAAATAAATCAATCCCGTTCCGTTTACCAATTTTTTGGCAGCGATCAACTATCACTTCTGCGAAACGGACGGCTTCTCCGGTCAGACTAAGATTTTCGATGAGTACATCCGTGCCCTGTTGTCCCTTTGACATTTCGGCCACTTTTTCCGGCTTTTCCAACGGTTCAACTGTTTCAGCGTTGGGTTCTCGCGTTCTTGTCTCAATTTTCTCCTCAACTTTTTCCTGTGGTGTTACCGATTCCACGCCCTCGATGTCGCTAAACTCGCTTAGTCCAATGCAAGTGTCCGCCGCCACTCGAAACTCAATCGCTGATCTATTCGAAATTAAGCTAATAGCCATTTCAGTTTCGCCCGGTTTGGCCGTCTTCCTTTGTTGCCAGTTTTCATCAGCACTTCCTTGAACCCGAAACTGAACCAAAAAGTGGTAAGGGTAGCCCAGGTCTTTGTAATCCCACTTCACACGAAAAACTGAAGTCTCTTTGTCCGCCTCGACTCGAAGGCCAGTTGGTGATGCGGGCAAATCGGCCAGACTGCCCTTGACAAGATTACCAGATTGATAAACGAAAAAGCCATCGTCTACGTTTAAAGCAATGAAAAAATGCGCTTGATTCTTCTCCACCAGAATTGTGTTCCTGCTGACGTGATCGACAAGTTCGCGGACTTTGGACATCGTTCGAATCTGTTCTCCGTGTTCGGTGTGCCAAGGAACATCGTTGTTGAACTCTTCAATGTCGTCGACCGCCACCAGCGTCTTGTAGGTGTCCAAGTATCCCTTCATTTTTTTCAGAACTTTGTTGGTTTGTACGTCCATCGACTGAATCCCAAGGACTAGGGCGTATTTCCTGGATTCGACTAGTCTATTTTCCAACTCGTTTTTGTTGGCCACCAAGGTGATTCCGGCGACATTGATCATCTTGCCAACCATTCTGATTTCTGACTGTTTCCAGTCGAGCCATTGGTCCAGTTGAGCAAGTTGAAAATGAAGATGATTCTCGGCTATCGTCACGGTCGTCTCAACTTCCTCGTTTCCGCCGATTGCACGCGCCTTTTCGACGCCTCTCTCCAGTCTCCTAATGAAAAGTTGTTGGTATTGTTGGATGGCTTTGGCAAATTCTAGAAGAGAACTGTTGTTGGCTTTTCTGTTTGTGCTGCGATCAGTCTTCGCCAAGGCTTTGGCTTTGGCCTTCTTCTCCTCCAATGCAGCCCATAATAAACTGCAACGGCGTACTAGATCCGTTTCGACGTCGTAGTAATCGTTAAAACTATAGCCGATTTCTCCGGCTGTTGCCATGATAACTTTCAGTGGCAAGAGATGGACTTTGATCGGAACGGCCTTGTTACTTGATTTGTTCATCATTTGCTCTACTAGGGTGAAACAGTGTCTGTAGGTGTCAAAAACGTCACCTTCGCGGCTGGACTGAACCTGACAATCAATGTACAACCGGAATTCCAACCGACCAAGCGCTTTTCTGTCCTCTTCGTCGAATTGATTCTTGAAATCGGTCGGGTTCTGAGTGTCGTATAAAGCATTCCTCATTTTCGACATTACCTTCGACAAGTTTTCAACGGCCTCTTCTCGAGCTTCTTCCTCGTCTTTTCTGTAGTCCAAATCGATGGGCATGACGCAATATGCTTCAGCTCCGTAGGTGATGCCCACCACAACATGGGTGGCTTCTGACCACCCTGGATTCCTTTCTCCGTTTAGAAGATTGGAAAAATCTTGACTTGGAAAATTATTGAAATCTAAACCCTGTTTCTTGCTCCTTGTGCGACAAATGAGGGTTTCGGTGACTTGCATTGGATTTTCTGTGTCGTTGAGGTAATTAATTGCTCCACGGTATTTATCGATGAGACCGATCAAGACACTTGCCTGCGAATGCGCATCAAGTCCCATGTGTTCCCACTTGTTATTAGACTCTGGGCGGATTACTCTCAGTTTAAATTCTTCGTCAACGCTAGCAAATGATGCCCAGAGCTGATGCAATCGTGTATCTGTAAAATAAATCGTTATTGAAGTTTGGAACACCATATAACTAATAGATTAGAAGAAAATTCCTGATGCAAACAGCATAGTGGAGGCCATATGCTTACCTGGCAAGATGCGGTCTTTGCGGTAATCGTATAAATCACCAAGTTGAAACCGACGACCAAGTGCGGAAATCTTTATTATATGTTGCTTCATTTCGCTGGTTGCCATGTTGATGCCGTCTCTCGCTTCCATAACAAAATGCGATTAAATGAATTTAAAAGATTTTACTACTCTATAAGATATTTTATAATTACATGTAATGTTATTGGTGACAGCTTATTCCGATGTAAAATATTAATTATGGTAATAGTAGAAGCTAAAAGTGTTTCACTCTAATCTTTTGGGGAAGTGAGGAATATGCTTGTGCTTACAGTGGTAGTAAGGAGAACTTAATTGGATAGCCGTCGAATAATCATTGAGCGCTTGTGCAGCAACAGTAAACTTTGGACGGCAATTGTGATATGGTCGTTTTATACTGAAGCATTTGTCTGAAAGTCCCAACTATTAAGATCTTATCACTCGGACATGTACAGCTGCGTCATATAGTAGGATTGCCAGAGCATTACTGCGCCAGCCCATAAAACGTTTACACAACACGACTACGCAGCTTCTCGATAAGTAAAGTAGCTAGGTAATCAAGGGAAAATATACTTTTGTTATTACTTTGCAGTTTCAGTTACAGACAACCAAAATAGTGAACGCTGTACGAACGACTAGTTGTTTTTCGTGGAATAAATTCTATAACAGATGGCTGAACAAACTTTACGACTGTCTGCTCTGGGCCAAGACGTTAAGGTCGGATGCCTCTATAACTATTATCACCATGAGATCCAAAATACAAGTACGTATAAGTCGATAAAGCTAATAGTTTTCCAAAAACTATGCAGTTTTTTCTATATTAAAGTCCTTTTATTTCAGCAAATGTTAAGCCAGAAGAATGCATCATCGAAGAAAAATCGACTAAGCCAGAAGTGAACTATTTTTTTCAACGATCGGAAAAATTTAAACGATGGATGTTGGGAATCCGCTCGCACTGGGCGCGTAGCATCGAACACGGATCCCGAAGTTTGAAACAGTTCTGGTTCGTCAATTACTTAAATGAAGAAAATCAGATGAAAGACGACCATCTGGCCCAAGTCACTATCTATTTTAAAGTTACTCGACGAATCGAGGCACTCAATCAGTGTCGCATCGAATCAATGATCAAAGAGTATCAAGAAAATGCAAACGGCTGGGCAACGCACTTGGTAGAACAAGTTACATACGGCGCCGAGTTCATTTGTTTGATGCGGAAACCGTTTGATCAACGGCGCGAAACCAAAGAAATCGCCGAAGAAAGTATTTACAATGCGGCTAAAAAGTATTTTGATCAGATCGTCGGTTTGAATTCAGCTGGCAATACTATCAAACCACCAAATGAACTCAACAATGTAACCTACACCATTCTAAGCAGCTTAGAAAACGGCAAACAGTCGAACGACACTTTTCAACTATTATCCAGCAGCCGACTTGTGAAAGTTATAAGTGGTGATGCAGAAAGTAACAAGTTTTCCGAGACCTGGCGACCCATAGAAATTACTTTGCGTCTTATTCCGCTCCAAATCGAATTTCGGATTCAGTGTGATCGGATAAACGATTTAATGGTCGACATTGAACAAAGTATGCAATTGGCCATCGAGGAAAGTTGCAGACTATCAAACTGTTCGTCTCTTTATCGGGTCCCTTCAATTAAAAGAGCCGTTTGTCATTTCCACCATCTAATTTTACTTCTCCCTGAAAAAGTTAAAAAGAAATGTGAAGAATGCAAAATCCAGTGTAATAGTCGAGAGGAACTACTAAAAGAACTAAAATCCCTTGCAGATTTACTATTCTATTTGAACGGCTGGTTGATCCTTCAACGAAGTCAAATCGATAGGATTTTGGGGCTTTTGGAGGGCACGCAGATTCCAGTTTTAGAGTTGTCATCAATAACTTCAGTAAGTAGCGGATGTGATGCTCATGTGTTTGTCTTGGGAATTGACTTTGTTGAAGATCCGTTGATCGAGCATATTCGGATACTTATCGGTCATTCAGAGCCAACATTCATGGTTCCTGTCTTAAGAATTGCGTCCGACAGTACACAACACCTCAAAGAATTAAGGCAGGATTTGTGCGAATTTGCGAATCATCAGTACTCAGTTTGCGGCAGCGGTTATTATGTAGGACTTGTGTCATCTTCAACATTTAAAGACGGCACCATTGTCGTCACTGAGTGCCCTTCTTATGTAGCCCAAAGACTTGTAAACGAAAATACAGAAAATAACCAACAACAGAACGAGTCAACGACTCAGCCTGTGATCGACAGTGTCAGCATTGCAGCCCCAACTGTAGCTGGTTTAGCCGGAAATGATAACGAAGAACTGGAGCAGTGGGACGAATTTACACCAGAAGATATTGCTGTTGCGCAATCTGAATTATCAGCAGCCGAATCGGGTAGCAACATGACAAACGAGATACGACAGGACACCGCCACCGTCGTCGGAACGAAAGAAACCAACATCAGCATAGATAATCTAACTGAAAAGCAAACTTTCCAACATAACGAAATAGAAGATTGTCAGATGATGGTTCAAGAAAAAATTGCGGAAAATACCGAATCTAATAACACTGACGTCCAAAAACAAACAGCAGAACATAGTTGTAGAGCAGATAGGGAATGTCCTTCAAGAATCGCCGAGATCTTCAAACAGGAGACCAACGCAAACAGTCAATTAATATCGCGTGGTCAGCCAGACATTTACCAGTTGAATGCGAAACAAAATTCAGCTTCTACTGATTTCCGGTGGTTCGACATCGGACGGACAAACGAAACTCTGGCGCGGGACCACAAAGTCATCATCTTGATGGGCGCCACCGGTTGTGGAAAGAGTACCCTCATTAACGGAATGGTCAACTACATTCTCGACGTCCAATGGGCCGATCCGTTCCGTTTCAAATGTGTCCGCGAAGACGAATGCGAGTCACGGAATCAGGCGCACAGTCAGACGAGTTCGGTGACGGCCTACACCATTCATCACCAGGAAGGGATGGCCGTTCCGTACTCCATAACAATTATCGATACGCCCGGTTATGGAGATACTAGGGGAGTTGCACGGGACAAAGAAATAACTAAAATCATTCACCAGTTTCTGACACAGAAGGAGACTCAAATTGACCAAATACACGCAGTCTGTTTTGTGGCCGCTTCGGGCGACAGTCGGCTGACAGTAACTCAGCGCTACATCCTCGACTCGGTTCTCTCTATTTTCGGCAAAGACATCCGAGACAACATTCGACTCTTAGTGACGTTCGCCGACAACGCCGATCCGCCCGTCGTCGAAGCCTGTCAGGTCGCAAACTTTCCCGTGACTTCCCCGTCAACAGGTATCTCGTACAGTAAATTCAATAGTTCCGTCCTGTACGCATCCAACACGCAACAAGTAGAAAACGATTTCTCTTTTGACGAACTCTTCTGGGATATGGGCCAAGAGAATTTTCAAAAGTTTTTCACCATGTTGGATGGGATGAATGGAAAAGACCTGGAAGCGACTCGTGAAGTCATCAGGCACCGCCGCCAGCTAGAACAGTCGCTCAAAGATATCGAACACGAGCTTGAAGTTTGTTTGATTAAAATCGAAAACATGGACATGTTTCGAATGAAATTGCTGGGACACAGTCACAAAATGGAGGCCAATAAGAATTATGTCATCGAAAAAACAGAGCTTTGTTCGTCCAAAGTGGATTGCAGAAAAGGATATCGGGCTTACAATTGTCGTTACTGCCAAAGGACCTGCAAGTTATTTGCCAAGAATGCGGTCATTTTGGAAACAAAGCAATCCTCTGTCAACTGCCAGTTGTGCTCATGCCCAAATTTCGAGCACTCGCTGGAAAAACGTGAATGGCGTCAGGTTCCGGTGAAAGTTCGAACGACATTAGAAGACATGAAGGCCGAATTCGAATCAAATTGCGGTGGCACATTAAGCGTTGAACAGCATCTCACAAAATGTTCACAAGAACTGAATTTAGCCAAAGGGAAAGTGATAGACTTGCTGGATCAGTTAGGCGCCAATGTTCGTTCGCTGGATTCGACGGCTCTGCGTTCCAATGTCCTCAGTCCGGCCGATTACTTGAACTTGATGAGAAGCCGCGTCGCCGAGGAACAGACACCGGGATACCTTTTACGTTTAGAGACGCTGGGGGAGCTACAGCAAATGTTAACAGTCAAACAGTCTAAAGAACATGAGTTAGTGCAAAAGTTCGATCCGCCCATTAGGCAATAACGGTAGCGGATCTTAGCTCAGTACCCTATCAAATTCCACAGACTGAACGGTGTGTTTAGCCCCCATCATGTACATTCGTCGAGCTCATCATTATTTATGCCACGCTGGATTTTACGGTAGATAGATGATCTAATTTGATTTCAAGCAAATATTCTTAATAATAGACTTGTATTCACTTTGATTTTGTTCTTGTTTAGTTGTAATCGCGTATGAAACATGTTTTCTTTAACGTTTATATTTTCCCGACTATAATCAGTGCGGTAGACATCTCGTCGTTGCGCCGTGCCATCTTCTAAAGCTTTTCTGCCGGAGAAATCTATTAGAGATTGCTATAGAAAGCAGAAATACAAATATATTGAGCAAAGTACTTTTTTCTCACCTGTATACTATTTTTGTGAAATTAAAATTGTATTTAATGGAACTTAATGTTTAAATACATCATTGATGATAAGTATTGTATCAAATCGACCAAATCGTCCTAAAGAGTCAAGAGAATTTTACCCGTATTAATTGGCAATCCCACGAAAGTTTCCAAATTTATGGAGGGGACTGTAGAGATATCATAGGCGATCCAGGGGCGATCAAAGAAAGTTTTTCTCATAATTAACAACATTAAAATTACAACAAAAGAAGAATTGGCATAAAGATCTCAAAACAGAAGTAAAAGGTACCCGTCTGAACGATGCTGGAGATGGAGCAGTGGTGCTGATATTTGTCCATCTGTCAAGTTGCTTGGATCCATCTTTCGCATGCCGGGGTCGGTTTATACGGGATAGTGATTTTCTTGATGACCTAATACCTTATTATTTTATACCTTATTATTATCATTACATATTATTACATGCTAGCTCACTGAGCTAGCATATAATACTAGCTCACTGAGCTAGCATATAATACTAGCTCACTGAGCTAGCATGTAGCATGCAACTCCGACAGAATTGCATTAATAATTTAAATTCTAAAGAAAACTAAGTGCGCGAGCAAGAATCCAACTGTCACAACCGTGAACTATATATGCTTGAAATGAGAAACATTCTTCAAAAATTTCTAATTTTTAAAAATGATGACGTAGTCACGTGATGGGAGAATCATCTAATTGTAGGCTACATAGGAGTTTTAATAATGTATTATTTGTATGTTGCTCGTTGCTATGACTCTTATTGTACTTGTAATCTTATTGGCACCACACTATAAAGAACACATGAGGCAATATTTAATTTTGTGGCGGGCAAACGAGCAATTCATTCTGATGGTGACCGCTAGCCAGTATAACTAGCACTTCCACGATGTCTAGAATGCCAACTTGTCGTATTTTACCAATTTTAATCATTTTTCTTTCAACTGAGACATTCGGACTCGTGTCAGCGCATAAAAAGCTGAATCCATTAAACGGCCAACACCTCCGTGTTATTTGGGTACGTTTATTATATATTTTAATATGATAGTAGAGTTTCGGTTAAAAATTGAACTATAACAACTCTTTCCTCTATATAGCCTCTTTGGGAGGGTAATCCTAAAGGAATAGGAGGACCTCTCAAAGGTGGAGTGGTTATCGATTATCTCTCGTCCCGATTCAATTTCACGTAAGAATCCAACATTATTATGATTTAAATTATTTTTACTGTAACAGTTCATTTACGTCAGGTACGAAATGGTAAGAGTAACGGAAATGTTGTTACAATCCCCCAAAGGAAGAGGACTCTTCGATTATTTGTTGGAACAAGTTGGGTTATTTATTCTTTTAAACATTGTTTTTTTTTATTAATTCAGACCGTTAGTTAAGTTAATTAATTTAATTAGTTAACCTATACTGTTAAAACAACGAAAATTTATAACAATGGTCATCTTGCATCTTTAACAGCGAAGTGATTTGCTTCTCCAAGATGTAACTCCAACAAGTCAGAGGATGAAGATTGTAGATTTGACGACGCCTTGGATTTACGCATACATGGCATTCCTCATTCCCGTTCCTGATACAAGTGATAATACTTCTAACCTGAGCGCAATCATAAAACCCTTTCAATGGCCAGTAGGCTATACTTTTCAGCTTCATAAAATCTACTTCTATAGCTAGAGATTAATGTTGAATGATAATGTAACACTATTTATAGGTGTGGCTTTTTATTCTGGTTTCCATTATTTGTATAATTTTCACTTTAAATCAACTTCAACGGATCTTGGAAAAAGTCTTTGATTCTAATACGGTCGAAGACAAAAATGCTTTGGAATCAATAAAAAAGCAGAACACGATATATCTATACGTTTTTGGAAATTTGCTATCACAAGGTATTGCGTGTGAATAATATTTAACAATGTTAACACGCAAGTTAATTCTCCATTTTTCTTGAAAATATACCGTAATATTAGGTGGTCCTTGTTCCTCCAATCGTCTACCATTTCGGGTTGTCGCTGGCGTATGGACTCTTGTGGCTTTCGTTCTCGTTCAAGCCTATACGTCAATTCTCTTCACTTATATAATGACTCCAGTCAGTTCACCTTTGATCAAATCCATCTATGACCTTGCTGAAAAAAGTGATGTAAATTTGTTTATTCGGAAAGGGATCATCCTCGATCTATTATTGTCGGTATAAGTCTACGTACATTTGCCCATCCTGTTGGATAAATATTATTAATCGCAGTGCTTGAAAATCAAATGCTGTTTATTTCATAGAACACTAGCGATGTGGAAGTCAATAGAAAATTGGGGAAAAAGCTCGATTCCTCGCCCAACTCTCGTTGTATTTATGCTTCAGATTGCATCAATTCTATTACACCTGGATCAAGAAACGTCTTTCTAGATGTATGTATGAAGCAAGATGCTGCGGGAATTTGTTAATGGTAGGCCTATTCTCATCGCATACTGAAAATAATTTTGCTTCATCCAGTCAGTAAATTTCCAAAAAGACGCCATAATAGATATTTTTGAAAGAACTGGAAAATGTAGCGTGCAAATCGCGGATCTTTATCCCCTTTTATCTAGAAGCACCATTATTGCTACCTTTGCCTTACCCAAACAAAGCCCATACACGAAAACTGTGAGTCAAGGGTAAGAATGCGGAACGCTTTAAATTTATCTTTAAAAAACACTTTAAAAAACTTAAATATCTATCTCAATTGATATTCTAAACATGGAAATAAGGATACTTGAACTGCGGGAAAACGGTTTGATTGACCACTGGGATTCGTGGTTTCGTCCTGTGCCTCCTCGTTGCAACAATAACCTAAGATCTGACTACAAGCCTCCAAAGGGTGCCAACAAAATTTCGCCAATTCCGCTCAAAAATTTGTTTGGGGCCTTTATGATCCTTGTGGTTGGTTGCATTCTATCTTTCTTGGCTTTTCTTCACGAGAAAATACGGTTTTGGTTGGGTACCGCAAGACTCGGCGAAATCCATCGGCAAGACTATTCATCGGCAACTTATTTGGCAATCGCCGAATCAATCATATTAATAATAAATTCAAACATCGGCAAACTTCAAACTACACCCAATAATCTGTCGCAAAGTACCGACTGAAGATAAGTTGGGCATGAGCGGCATGAAGACCAACGATATGGACAGCGACGATTTTTAATATAATGATAAAAATAAGGACGATCGTCCTTAGTAGCAGTGACGTTCCAGACGTTCCACGTATAAAAATTTAAAAACTAACCAGATTCATGGGGATAGTTGGTCAACCGAGTGTTCAAAAACCCATAAGGCTTTGTGCTTTGAAGCCAATCTGCCAAGCTTGTATAGGGTCTCTACATAAGCAGAATTTTGCTTCAAAGCCTTATGGGCTTTTCAACACGCGGCTGACCAAATAATAACCATCCCCATGAGCCATGACTCTGACCTAACTATCGTTTAAAATTGGCAACGTGTATATTACAACAAGAGAATATGGATAGTATGTTCTAGCGCCTTTCTATATACTTTTAAAAGCACTTCCTTTATTACTATTAAAAATTCATCTTAAACACGATTAAATTCGAAGAAAATGCCTTAGTTAAAACAATGAAAGTAAAAAACACTATATATGACGTACCGCTGCGACGTTCACCGTCAATTTTGACGTATTTTAAATTTTACGGTGATATCACCGTCAACTCGAGTTAACGTTTTCTTCTGACTTTGACGTATCCAAAACTGCGTGACGTTTACGACGTTCACCCGATACTCAAACGTCACAATTTTTTTATTGATGTTCCGATCACTGGTTATATTCTTCTGTTATTGGTGCTTGCACTTTATTTTCTTAGAAAAATGATGGATCGTTTTTATATGTTCCGTGAAGAATAAAGACTTAAAGTGTATTGCGGTAAGAACCTCGTCAATCTAAATTTCTATTACGACAATACTGTAAAAGTAGACATTTCAATAGTGATTCGTGACTTCTAGTCACGCCAATTGACTTATCCGACAAGGCTGAAGGCACAGCTGATTGATCATAGGTAGGCCTGATATTTTTGTGTCTTGTTGTTACGATGAGATTGAATCCCATTGTTAATAATGTACAAATAATGAATTTAAAATATGAACTCTGTCAGTACAGTACACAGCACCGGTAGTCCGATACTTCAATTTTTTCCACGGGGCGCGTCATTCGTTTTCATGTGTCGTATCGAGAATGTAATGTATCACGTGACCATATCCGGTGGGTGGCGCAGCGAAAACTTGTACTATATAAACGATGCTACCAATCGTACTTTAGTCATTTTGTGCCTATTAAAGAAAGTAGGCCTACACTGACCCGTTTATTACAATGAAACACATAATTAGTTTGATAGTATTCAGTTTTATAATTTATTTTAAAAATGAGGCTTTTGGTCTCTCACTGCACCAGTCTCCAAATCCGTTAAATGGGCAGCACCTCCGCGTCATTTGGGTATAATTACGTTCGTTCTTATTTTAATACATCTTACAACACTAGCATCAAATAATTTTTGAAATGCTTTCCCCAAGACCCGCTGGGAGGGCAACCCTAAAGGATTGGGTGGGCCGCTTAAAAGTGGTGTGATTCTTGAATATTTGTCATCCCGATTCAATTTCACGTAAGAAGAACAAATTTAGTATTTCCCGCTTTAATTGCATACTGTAATAATTCACTCATAGTAATACATAACATTATTATTTTACCATTTTATTTACAGATACAGTATGGTGCAAGTATCAGAGATTACATTGGAATCACCCGAGAAAGGAAAGGGTCTCTTCCACTACCTCTTGAATAACGTTGAGTGATTTTTACCTTCTTATTGCTAACCTACTACTAAGCTTAGTTCAGGAAATGTTTTCAGTAGAAAATTTTTGCTGTCCAGAATTTCGATTTCCACTTTCCACCAGAAATGTCGATACATATACACTTCAACGAGCGGAGGGAAGGATTTATAAACTAAAGACCTCGCAATTTTATCGAAGGAAGTTACACACTAATTTTTTCAGGCCTTCGAAGATCCCTTCGTAACGAAATAAAAAGTGATTCGAAGCTCTTCAGAGTAACTTTGGAGTATTTCGAAGCACTTTCCATTTCGCTGCGAAAAGGATTAAAAAATGTAAGTGTACCATACAATAAAAGGATCGAGATATAAAATACATTTTGAGAGAATACTTAATAAAAAAGGATTAATTATTAAGTGAGTGATTCGGACGAAGACTGTTTTTAATAGTCGGACATTTCAACGTGTTTGCTCTAATTAAACAAGCATATTCCGACATATTCCCCAACCATGGATATAGGCTTACAATATACCTGTTGTTGTTTTATATCGAACTGACCGAAGGTATAATTTAAATAAAAAAGAGTAGCGATGTGATTTGGTGCTTCAAGACGTGTTTCCAACAAATCGGCGGATGGAAATCGTGGATCTGACGACGGCGTGGCACTACTCGTATCTTATATTCCTTATTCCCATCCCTGATTACACTTCCGACACCAGTGCTATCATTAAACCCTTTCAGTTGCAGGTAAAGTTTTCAATTTAAAAAAAATGCTATCGAATTACAGAAAATATTTTACGATACAGGTGTGGCTTTCAGTTTTGGTTTCTGTCATTTGCGCAATTTTCACTTTGAATCAATTGCAACGATTTGGGAGAAAATTCTTCGTCTCCAAAAGATCAATATTGCAGGAAAAATACGAAGAAGAACGTCGTGTCATATTGAGAAGGAATAACGATAGCGCATACCTTTATGTGTTCGGCAACTTGATGTCACAAGGTTTATTTTCGTTGGGAATTACTTTCGTTATCCCATTTTAGTAACCGTACACAAATGTTATTAATAACTTTATAGGCGGCCCTTGCACATCCAAATGGCTCTCTTTTCGTGTTGTTGCTGGCGCGTGGACCCTCGGGGCCTTCGTCATCGTTCAAGCCTATACTTCGATTCTCTTTACTTACATAATGACCCCAATCAGTTCACCTTTAATAGACTCCATCTCCGACGTTTTTAATCGATCGGATATCAATTTGTTAATTCGAAAAGGGGGTTCTATGGATTTAGAATTTTCGGTAGGCCTAATAAATGTGTTCATTCTTATAAAAGCTTCAATTTTGAAATAGCACACGCACACCGGCTGTACCGTATATCCTTTTCTATAACAGAACACTAGCGAAATAGAATTATACAGAAAATTCCGAAAAAAACTCGATTACTCGCCCAACTCTCGATGCACTCGCGCGTCAGAATGTATAAATTTGATTACACCTGGATCAAGAAACGTCTTTTTAGATGTAGGTCTTATTATAAAACTATAAAACTAGGTTTTTATTGAACGTGAATCAACGGTATTCTTATCGGAATTTGTATAATTTTTCAATATTAGTCAATTTATTTCCAAATGGACGCCATCAAAGAAAACTTTGACAGAACTGGAAAATGTAACCTACAATTAGCATCAGCTACTGGTTTTACATCAGGCTTTATTATGTCAACCTTTGCTCTGGAAAAACACAGTCCCTATACTCGTACTGTGAGTCAAGGGTGAGTCTTTATATATCTTCCGCACAATTCTGTAGTAACGGAGCCTGGTAATCACTAGTAAGTAGTAACATACGTACTAATAAGTAAATCTTGACTTTTGCTTTTGCTTTTTTTTTCTTATGGACGCAAAAGCCTTCTTGAACTACGTGAAATCGGATTGATTAACCACTGGGATGCATGGTTTCGTCCGATGCCTCCTCAGTGCATCAACAACCTAAAGCCAAGTTACAATAAGGGTCCCAAAGGTGTTGAAAAAGTTTCTCCCCTCTCGTTTAAGAATCTGTCTGGTGCCTTTCTTGTACTATCTGTCGGGATTAGTCTCTCTATATTGGCATTTCTTTGCGAGAAAAATATTACTTTTTTCTTCGCTTTACTTCATAGTAGCTATTATGTCTAACGCTGGGACTAAACACGTATGATCTCCAAGGCCGAGCCGCATGGGCCATCCCGACGTAACTCGTAAGTACAAAGTAAGACGTAATAGGCTACTGCGAGAATTCCGTTCTCTGCTGCGTTCATAGTTGCGTCGTATTGATGATTCTTATGTATTTTATGAATTTATTCATTGTAGACGAATAGAAAAAATTTTGTTATCGTGTGTCTGTTGCGTTTCTTCCTTTCCTTTCGTGTTCTCTAATCTCTTGTGGGCTGCTTGGTTATTCAATGGTCTTTCGATGATCGACTCGGCCGTCGCGTGAATATAGCATCAGTGAGTGGAATACAAACCGAAACAGATTCAAACTTCGTTTGACAGTAGACCTGAATTGATTTGATTACGCGAGGACATAACTCGCTTTAATGATAAATGAATGGTTATTCATGTCTTATAATAAGAAGTTTAGTGCTATGGAGGTCTGTATAAATAGTTACGGTACCTAAAGGCCTTTTTTTATTATATCCACCCGAAGCCCGAGCATACACCCTAAGAAGAGGTGACCGTAAATACCAGACATAATGTCTGGCAACTGGGGCCTCGAGAATGCCAATTTGGTTCCCACACAGTTTTTAAAATCAAATTTCGCTCCCACCGCCGACGGGATTTAATTTGCGTCGATATGTAGATGACAATGAAATAAAGAAAGAAACGCGTTTTTTTAATGTAGGCTAACGATAAAACGCTGAGGTATGCATGAAGTGAATCATACACTTACGATATTCTTATAAGAGTTTGTAGTTAGCTTATCAAAAATCAACTATAATTCCCTGGAGCTGGAAATAAATTCCTTTTGAAAATAGTTTTCGGCAACTTGGGCTTTAAGAAAAAATACTTGCTTAGAAACGTTTAGTGTACAACGACGCGCGTGGTTACATATTAATGCGTTAATATTGACCGTTCGTTTTTTTTCTTAAGGACGGAAAAGCCTTACTAAACTATGGGCGACTATGGGAAATCTAATTTCATATAGCTCTGATTGCTACCTCATCTACTGAACATTTGCAGTCGTTTCTCTAGTTTTCCCAGTAACGTTGCTCTCTAACGAGCGTCGTCGCGACTGTAGCAATATTATCAGTTGATTGTTTGTTGGATTGGAAAAATTGGAAAATTCGAATTTCGAAAACACGGGTTGCCACTTTAGAAAATTAAATTTAGAAAATAAATATTTTTGCAAGATTTGTACAAGGTAAATTAAGAGGATTTTAAATTTTAGTTTAAAGGATTTTAGAGGAAAAAAAATCAAGATACATAGGGGAAAAAGCAAAGGGAAAACGGAATTTCATTTTTCAGGATTGTAGAAGACTTGAAGCCCTGGAAATAGGAAGTGATGTCTGCTTCTTTTCTTTCAAAAACTCCAAACTCTCCATGTGAGATGTGATTCCGAATATCCGACTTACAAGTTACAAAGCGTTTAATCAAAACCTTCTATAGCTTTACCATTTGGTGGCACCTTATAAACAGGATACTTCAATTCTATTTTCAACCTTTGGTTCCGTTTTTAGTTTCCTTCGTCTTTCTCAAAATGGACGAGTACTCAACATATCGTAATCCTTTGTCATCACGATATGCCTCAGATCAAATGTTATTCAACTTTAGTGAAAGAAAAAAATTTACCACTTGGAGGAAACTATGGGTTTATCTTGCACGAGCATCGAAAGTAAACCAGTAGAAGAAACAAGAGCACTATCTTATTCTAATATCACATTCATTCAAAGGACTTAGGTATTGACATCAGTGATGCACAAATTGCTGAGATGGAATCTCATGTTGATGATGTGGACATCAAAGCTGCTGAAGAAGAAGAGAGAAGAACCAAACATGATGTTATGGCACATCTTCATGTCTTTGCTGCACAATGTCCAACAGCGAGCCCCATTATTCATTTGGGAGCTACTTCATGCTATGTTGGAGATAACACAGTATGAAACAACAACATTGCATGCAAATACTGTCTTATTTATAAGTAATAATTATAACTTCTTTAAATAGGATCTTATTGTTATCAAGGATGGGCTTGACATTCTTCTTCCCAAAATAGCTCAAAGCATTAGCAAGCTTTCGCAGTTTGCCAGGGAGTACAAGGAACTCCCTACTTTAGGTTTCACTCATCTACAGTAATGAAAATAATGTTTAAATATATATGTGAAAAACTGTTTATTAAAATTACTTGGCAGGGCGGCACAGTTAACAACGGTTGGTAAGAGAGCTTGTTTGTGGATTCAAGATCTGCTTATGGATGAAATGGCCATCCGAACAGTGCGAGATAATCTTCGCTTTCGTGGTGTCAAGGGAACAACTGGAACGCAAGCATCGTTTCTACAACTTTTTCAAGGTAGTTTAAATGCTACATAGCCTTCGATTAGATGTTACCACTTTTAGTTTTTTTTTCTCTCTTTTTCTCTCCCCCAGGGGATCATGAAAAGGTTAAACAAGCCGATCGGCTGGTCACTGAAATGGCCGGATTTAACCGATCCTTCATCATCTGTGGTCAGACTTACACAAGGAAACTTGATATTGAGGTTGTAAATGCTTTGAGCAGCCTGGCTGCGTCAATTCATAAGGTACTGCGTCTTTTATTTAAAGCTTATAAAACAAAGAAATTTTGCCTAAACCAACATTTATAGATGTGTACTGATATACGTCTTCTGGCATCGAGAAAAGAACTAGAAGAGCCTTTTGAAAAATCGCAAATTGGTTCGAGTGCCATGGTTATAAGTCCTTTTATTTTTCTTTAATTATTTTCATAATGTCATACTTACCACTTTTAATGTCAATAGCCTTACAAGAGGAACCCAATGAGGTCAGAGCGCTGTTGCTCCCTTGCCCGGCATTTAATGACACTTGCTGCCAATCCGCTCCATACGGCTGCAAACCAGTGGATGGAACGCACTTTGGACGACAGCGCCAATAGAAGAATTACTCTGGGTGAGGCCTTCCTTACTGCGGATGCATTGTTGCAAACGATGCAAAACATTGCCCAAGGGCTCGTCGTATACCCTCGGGTATATTTTTCATACAAATAATCGTCTACTAGGGAATACTTAACTTGTAACTTCTTGTGCAGGTTATAGAACGATACATTCAACAAGAACTTCCTTTTATGGCGACCGAAAATATTATCATGGCAATAGTAAAAGCAGGCGGAGATCGTCAGGTAAAGTTTAGCGGTACTTTTTTTGTTGCTGTGATGACATTCGAATTAATGTGGTAAACATTGAAGGAATGTCATGAACAAATCCGAGTGTTGAGCCAACAAGCTGGTAATGTGGTCAAGCAAGAAGGAGGTGACAATGATTTAGTTCAACGCATTGCAACCTGCAACTACTTTCAACCGATACACAACCAAATCCAAAGTTTGCTGGATCCAGCAACTTTTATTGGTAGGGCACCTGAGCAAGTGGAAGAGTTTTTGCAAGAAGAAGTTGCGCCCATTCTGGCAATGTATCCGGGAGTTGCGGACAATGTCTTCGTTGAACTAAAAGTGTAGCTTCAGAGCAAGTTCAATGCCTTTCTCGGCGAGCTCCAAAAACTTCACCTTCTCAATGAAGCTGAAGGTTTCTGGAGCTCGCCAAAAAGGACCTGCAGTCGAGTTCGCCTTCTAAGGCGAACGGGGAGGAAACGTCGACTGTTGCTCTTTATATAGATTGAGCCATCTACTTATCTTTCGTCTTTGCTAAAGACAGCGTGACCCAAAGACTCTTAGCGTCAGGCTGTCATTATTTAGTCAATCATGAATAATACAATTAGTCAATATCACATACATGGACTGAATATAATTTATTGCTGATATATCAGCATGAGACCAGCAAAAATGTACAATCATTTAATACAGTGTTAACAGAAAGGTATTTAACACAAAACATAAAAAATTAATTGTTGCCATATTTGGCCATTAATTGTCAGTTGAATTGGTACAAGAATTACAAATGCACTCACACCCAACAGCTAGCTTACTTAAGCTGTGCACATGTCTCTCCAAGAATGCCAGTCTTTGCCTGCAAATATCCAGTTCATTTTGCAAGTCTCCATTGTCCAATTTTAGGTGAATGTTCTCCAATACAATTGCTTGGTTTTCTGAGATGTCTTTTGTAAAAGTGTCCTTTCCTAGATTTTCTGAGCATTCAAGTGATGGTGTGGTTGAAGATGATAGAGAATATGGTTCATTATCACTATCTTGCATATCCACTTCCACTACAAGTGAGGCTTCAAGTGCTTCATCCTCTGAACTTTCATTGTCATCTGATTCTTCATTTGTAGTTAATATTTGGTTTTCTTCCACTTCTTCCATTTGTTCTTGCAATGGAATCCACACCTGGTGGAATTTTGGTTGCTGATTTCCATGGTGAATTGCTGTTATTTTTCTTGCTGTTATTGGTGTACTGGTTTGTGTTTCTGTAGTCCTCAAATTGCTTGTGGCCATATTTCGTTTCATGAATGGAACAGCATTATGGACTAGTTTTGGTCGTTTGGCATTGATATTAAGGTACTGATCCCTCCGAAAATGCCTTGAACAAAGAAGAATCCGGCCAGCTTTGTCTGGATTCATGTCTTGTGGACATAATTCAAGCCATTTAGCCATTCTATCAGGATCACTGTAGGGAAACCTATAAGAAGAAAAATAAGCATTTAAAGATTCAATTACATACCTAAGAGGCTAAGATATCAAAGCTGTGATATCACTTAATACTTGTGAAACATGATGGCAGTTTTTCCGTTCATAGACGAATTGCACCCAATCGCGACACACTTTCTCCCCATTGTCTAAAACTGTTTGAAATGGTCACAAAAAAAAATCTTAAAACTAAGCTTACAACTTGTGTCAATGAAAGGAAAATGGAAGATAATATAAAAACTACCAAGTTCAAAAATGCACGTAAACACTAGCCATGAATGTAAACAATCGCCATAACGAATTATTCCGCCACCTAACGAGAAATACACTTACTCAATGTCAAGTACTCATGTCAACACAGCACATAGTACATGTGCTGAACAGAGTTAGTTGTGTTACAAAACGTGTGTCAATGCCGGGAACAAAAATGGAAATATTAAGATTATATAAACAGTTGCTGAGAGAGTCGGCGAAATTCTCGTCCTATAACTTCAGGTTGCATTTTGGCTTCTAGCCCTAACGCAGAAATTTCTGAACTTAAAGTTGCATGTTTTTTTTCAGAGAGTATGCCCTTATGCGTGTGAAAGCCGCTTTTCGTGAAAATAGAAACATGGCAGATCCTGCTGCTGTGAAAACACTGAAAGCTGAAGGTTACAAAAACCTAGCAATTATAAAGAGACAAGTAATAACCATTCCATTTTTCTCCATCAAACATGACACTACTCGGGCTAACAAAATTTCCCCTCTCTCCAGGTTGTCATTGGTCACATGTTTGAGCCAGACAGACTAGTCATTGAAAAGCCTCTTAATTAAAGATCATGTTATTATAGTGTTTTCTTGTTTAGGATGTGATTGCTCGGATGAAAAGTAAATGCAATTATCCTTACCTTAAAGTTTCTTTAGAATAAATGATTCATTTTCTTCACTCAGTTTTTATTATTTCTCCTAGTATTTTATGCATATGGAATAATCTTTTTTTTTTGTTCAGCAAAAAGGCTTTAATATACGTGGTAGAAATCATTAAGTCAGAAATGCAAAAGTAAAAATGTTTTTACTAGTTTATGTAATAACATTTAGTGTAAATTGTTTAACTTAGTTTTGTATAGGAGCTAGTACCTATTCAAAACAACTTAAAATGAAATTTTCCCTCATTTCATATATGTATGGGTCTCCTGAAAAATCTTTTGCATAATAGAATCCTATAATAATCATGAATCTAAGTCTTTGAAATTTGTGAAAGAAATATTTCCGCATTCCAAGTACTAATTTGTATTACCCATTACGTATACAATAGTTTAAGCCGGAAACGGAACATCCGGAGAGTCTTGCTACTATAATAATGAACAGTTGGTTTCATTTACTCCCCGACAGTCGAAGGTAAATATGGAACACATTTTACAGGCGTGAAACAGGTGGCTCTTTATGAGCCAGAGATGGAAGACCGTTTTTCAGTCATACATATTGAGCGAGGTCTACATAAAGAGCGCGACTTCAAAGACACGTGATGCTGCTCTTGTTGCTGTCCAGCAAACTGATAAAAATGTCGTTTTTATCGAAAAGTCTATCGCGCACTTCCTTTGTTTGTGTAATATGAGACCAGTTTTAACTACACGAGTCTCTTTGAAGTTCCCTAGTCATCGTCTTCAAGGAAGGTTAAGATTAAGGTTCATCGTCTCAATCTAATCAAACTGGGTCATTTTTGTTTGAAGGGTTATTCCTTTATAATTGCTGCCGATTTTCTCCAGACTTTACGTTACAGGATGCACGTAGACTCTTATTGCGACAAAGTATATGAGACGACGTCACGTCAGCTGCATGTGTCGACGTTTCTTTGGTTGAATGCAGATTTTTTTAAACCAACACCTAGGCCACAGGTGTTGGGTGACGTGAACTGCGCCGAGTGAACCAAACAAATTTTCCTTGCATACCAGTTTTTCTTGGGGGGTTCCGCAAATTGAAATCAGAATTCGTTCAGTTGGTGTCCATCATGTGGAGCTCCGTCCGGCATCTGATAATATTAGTGCTAACATTCTTCGTGCTTGTGCCCGCCCATTGTTACGATGAACGCCGATCCATCGCTCTCATCGAAGACATAGACCGCTACCAACGTAGCATAGGGGACGAATTTGAAAACAGATTTGATCCCTTGGACGATCACGGTCACATTGGACACGATGATGAAGGTGCTGCTGGTATTGCACGCTTTACCAACGAATGGGTAGTGGAATTAACTGGTGGCCGAGCGGCCGCCGACAATTTAGCAGATGAAATGGGATACGAAATCGTCGGAGAGGTATTTTACATTATTTCTTAAGTACTAGTCCAAACATATTTTAAAAATCCTATGTTTAGGTCCCCAATTTTCCAAATATGTACCGAATGCACAAATCCGATCACCCAAGAAGAGCAAGAACGCATTCGTCTCATGTATCTCGCCAGTTGGTGGAAGATGTCCGGGTAACGTGGGCCGAACAGCAGTTCGCCAAAAGAAGACAAAAGCGAGATTTCCTACCGCACTATCCTCCGTTCGAGACGGAAGAGTCCGAGACAGAGAAAGATCGACCGCATGTCCGCATCAAGAGAGAATCCATCGAAAGTCGGCCTTCCATTATGGTTAACCTAAAACAACATACCAATAACTTTCTTTTGTAAAATAACCAGGCGATGAGAAATTAATTCGAAAGAAGCGACAAGATATGGAAGAGCCGACCAAACCGCGTCGTGTATTCAACGATGAATTGTGGGATCATCAGTGGTATCTGGTAAATTTCGATTTTGGGGGGAAATTTCGTATTTTCTATTTATCTTCTTCGTTTTCCTCACTCTAGCACGATACCCGAACAATGTCCACACTACCCCGATTGGATCTCAACGTTTTGCCCGTTTTCGATATGGGTTACAGCGGTCGTGGAGTCACTGTCGTCATCCTAGACGACGGGATCGAAACTACTCACAGCGACATCAGAAACAATTACAGGGCAGATATCAGCTACGACATGAACGACGACGATTCGGATCCGAGTCCGCGTTACGGTCGAGGCATTTTCAACAGTCACGGAACGAGATGCGCCGGTGAAATCGCCATGGAGGCCAATAACGTCAAATGCGGTGTAGGAGTAGCCTTCAACGCTGGAATTGGTGGTGTTCGAATGCTGGACGGCGCGGTCAGCGACCGAGTCGAAGCCTCATCTCTCGTCCACGCTTTAGACAAGGTTGATATCTACAGCGCTTCGTGGGGACCCAGCGATGATGGCAAGACGGTAGAAGGCCCCGGCAGTATGGCGCGCAAAGCATTCCACCGAGCAGTAACGGAAGTAATCGACAGATTGAACTTTCTATGAGAACCATAATGTGTGGAATAATAATCTTCTTTCAAGGGCAGAAATGGTAAAGGAGTTATCTATATATGGGCGGCCGGAAACGGCGGTCGGACTCACGATAATTGCAATTGTGACGGTTATGTTTCGTCCATCTACACCCTATCTATCGGTAGCGTATCGGAGCAAGGGTATTTCCCGTGGTACGGCGAGTTATGCACGTCTACTCTGGCCGTCACCTACTCCAGCGGGGCCTACAAAGACCAGAAAATCGTAAATTGCATTCCTATTGAAGATTTAGTACGTCCGGTTAAGTGACAGTAGTAACAATTCACAGTCTACCATGGATCTGAACGACACTTGTACCATGGATCACACTGGAACATCGGCTGCCGCTCCCCTAGCAGCCGGAATCGTTGCTTTAGCCTTGGAGGCCAAGTACGTATGGGATTTCCCCTCCATTTCGTCGACATATCGAAATTTGTAACAAAAGAATTTTATTTATAGCCCCAATTTGACTTGGAGAGATGTCCAGCATTTGGTAGCGTGGACCAGCGAGTACAAACCACTGGCGCGGAATTTCGACTGGCAAGAGAATGCAGTGGGACTTCGTTACAATTTACGTTTCGGATTCGGGTTGATGAACGCGGAGGCATTCGTCAAAACAGCCATCAATTGGACGTCAGTTCCAGAGAAATCGATTTGCACCATCCCGGCAATCAACGGGTAATTTGGCACATCATCATTAGGCCGCTGACTCTTTAACGATCATCATCCACCGATGAGAGTTCCATCCCATCCAAAATTTGAGTTTTTTCCTTTGAAATGCAGCGAATCAACGTTTACCAACGACCAGTGGGGAAGCGTTGAATTTGAAAGCGATAGTTGTTCAGGGACGTTGAACGAGGTCAATTACCTGGAACATGTGGAAGTGATCGCCAGCATTGACTATCCGGTTCGGGGTCATTTGGAAATCGATCTAGTCTCTCCTTCGGGTCAGTAACTCGGGCCCGTTCCCAACTGCTCTTTCTTTTTTTTATAGATTTTATTAGATGCTGTAAAAACTTCAACTCCATCATCGTATATTTCATTGACCAAAAAAAAATAAATAAATAAAAACAAATTACGTACCAAACCATATAGGAACTCGAACGCAAGTTTTAAAGCCGCGACCGAAAGACAAATCAAGGCAGGGCTTTGTCAAATGGCCATTCATGTCCGTTCATACTTGGGGAGAGGATCCGAAAGGCCGATGGAAATTGATCGTGACTGATATGGTGAATTTTGTTACTACTACTACTACTACTACTACCAAAAGCTTTTGTTGTTAGCCCCAACGAACTCTAAGCGACCTCTAGTATATATATCTATTATGTCGATCTGTTGGGTGTTGCCCAGTCGGACCAGTATTCACGGACGCCATTGTCCGGACGCATCGTTAACGCCGCGTTAGTCCTGCACGGCACTTCCGCCATGCCCGACTACCGGAAGAACGGCGCTAGGATTTATGACGACGCATTCAGCCAGCTTTCTTCTCGCTCTGTACGTATATATATATAGTATAGTGTACGACGCACAATGTTCGCCGCGTTTTAGGCTACGGTATCGATTCCACGAAATCATCGACCGCTTTTCTTTTCGTTTCTCTCTTTCATCTAACACGCCGGACGGATAAAGGAAACATATGGCGACCGAATGGCGGACGATATTGACTGGAAAGTGGACCTGAATCAACTGCGCTCCGAGAATCCTGGCTTATCTTGGAATGATTTGATTGGATTGAAGCTGGCCGGCCGTCGGGCTCCCCAAAACTAATATAGTAGTGGTTTGCAGCACATTTTTTTCTTTTTTTTTGAAAACAATTTGTATTGGCTTTGAATTATTTTTGGTACGTACTTCTTTTGTTGTTTTCTGTCTAATGAACATCGTCAAAAACAACTAGCGGATGAAAAGGGAGGAGTGTGTGGACGACATTGGACGCAAACAGGCCCGGTTCTTCTGCTTTTTTGTTTTTTTTTCTCAACAACGAATATATGATAATAAAAAGTAGTACATCGAATAATAGGATCATGTTACAAAAAAGACAAAGAAACGGGGGGAACCGACACAACGGGGCACCGCAAACAGACACGCCCAACATTCTTTTGATATGTTACAATATTTTTTACGTTATTATTTCTTCTTCTTCTCTTTTGCCCTGTTTAATTCCGTGTCTTTAATACATCAGAAGCGTACCAGTCTCTAGTAAAACGCACGCTCGGATGCCTCTTTCTTTTGTTCCGTTTTCAAACAGGCTCCTCGGCTAATGGATATTTGAAAACAACGGGCGGAAGCTGGCGGCAATAGACGCCGATATTGGCACAATGATTGACGGCTGCCGCCACCGACTCGAAACGGCGGTCCGGCAGCGTTGCCAGGGTGAAATCCTCGATAATTGAAGGGTCGTCGCAGCTGACATTGGCGATGATGCGGACGTGTAAGAAACCGTTTTCGCCTCTGTCGAATAAAGACGAAACTAGTTCGTTAGTTCAAATAGAGAACTTTTCTTTTGTTTAATTGTCATTATATATATCTACAGATATACCTGGCGGCTAGAAAGTAGTCGTCGTGGCTGGCCAACGAGTCACGAACGAGGAACGAGCCCGCCGGCGCTGGTCTCAGTCGTTTTTCTGCATCCCGTCGCGTGATGGACCCGTGATACCAACTGGGCGATTATGAGTAACGGATGTAGCTCGTTAAGTCAAAGATGAAACAAAGAGACAACAGAGAGAAAGACGGGCTTTGTTCTCGCGTACCTTTGAATATCGAGCGGAATCGTCTCGTCGACCAGATCCTTGAAGCCAATCGCCGGCGCTACGAACGGAAGGCTCTGCAACGGTGGTGGGAAAGGCAGCGTGAGTGAAAGCTGACGGACCGGTCCGCTGGGACCTTGCGGCTGCCCGCCGAATCCGGCGTTAGCTCCTCCACCGCGACGCAATTTAGGCATGAGAAAGGGCAGACTCTCTTCCGGCGGCTCCGACGACGACGATGACAGGAACTCTATAAAGAAATAAACAAACCCCCACAAACTCAGTTTCAGCGACCGATCGATTGGCCAGAGAAGTTTGGCATTTCCTTGACTGGGCGGAATCGATAAGAACGTATAGAGTAGGTATTGGCTTACCGTGACTATTGTTGAGAGAGAGGTGCGTCGGCTTGTGCGGCTGTTGAAAGGTTTCGTGCGACGACAAAGAATTTGCCGAAATGGAGATGCCACTGTCGGAGCTGTTGAAAGCCGCACTTCCGACCGGCCTGTTGTTGATGATGCTGGGAAAAAGCGACTGGGGGCGTCGCCTCGGAATGCTCGTCGCATTGAATTCGCTAGTCGCTAAAGCCGATGATGACGGAGCTACTGCTGCGCCCGTGCAGCTCAACATTTGACTCGTTTCGTTCTCGGACTTGTCCGAGATGGGCGAGAGGACGGCCTCGCCAATTCGACTGGTCCGCTGCTTCGGCGACAGGTGGAGCGAGAATCCGCGATGATGCTCTGACGACGAGTGCAAAAGGTGAGTTTGCTGGAGCGATCGAGAACGATTAAGAACGAAGCGGCCGTCTTCGCCCAGCTCTTCAACGTCCAGACTGCACATGGATGTCTGCAAACTGGATTGGCCGGAGCGGTTGTGCTGCTGGTTGGCCGTCGTTGCTTCATCGTCGTCCGATTGCGCCATCGTGTCAGTGTTGTGATGACTGCTGCTGGCCAAACCAGCGGAAGCCACCGCTTTTCTGGCTCGGATCACGGCCTGCTGGATTCGTCTCACGATCGGGTGGTTTATAGCAGAATCCACTTGATCGGTCGGATGTTGCTGGTCCGGCTGCTGCGTCCAACCGGGCCGTCCGTCAAAAAATGACGTTTCGTAAACATAACGAATTCTGACAGCTGATGCCATCCGCACGGTCGCACTCGATGACGTCACTAGTCCTTGGAAATCTTTTTTTTTTCTTTTTGTTTTGTTTTGTTTTCGGCGCGAAATTTCAAAAGTGGCTTTTGGACTTTTTTCTTTTTTAACCAAAAAAATGTGCTTACTGCGGATTTGATTTGTGCGACGGAGTAGGAGCTTGTAAACTGCGGCTGCCGCCACCGCCGGGAGCACGACCCGCTATGACGGAAGGGAACACACGCTGGTGCTGGACTCTCTGGTCCGACGACGTCGGGGGTACCTGGGGTTCCATGGGTGAATCATCGGGCTGCCACCACCGACGAACTACTCTGGCTCCTCCTACCCAACATCCAAAAGGGGCCAGTCGATGGGGTGAGTCGTCGTCGACGCCGATCAATACGTCCATCTTGCCGCCTGCTCCGCGCTATATAGTACTCCCTGGTGCATTCTCCCTCTGTACTACACATACTACACTCTGTGTATGTATATATAGAAAAAAGGGCCGGAGGAGGTGTGTAGGAAGCGGGAGGAGGGTGAAAAAGGGCGATCCTGCGCGCCGCAAACAGTGACGGGCGGCGGTGACTCACTCCGAACGTCCGCCGACTCCTCTGCTGACGACGCTGCCGACGGAGAGGGGGGGTTTTCTCTCTTCTTGATACACACGCATTTCCTCTTTTTGTGTCCTGGTTCCTCCTTCGTTTTCCCTCTTAGACATTTATATAACCGAGAAACGAACACGTTCTTACACCTTATTGATCCCCGTCTGTCGTCGTTCCAGCCGCGTCATCCCTTTTTTTTTGTGCGGAGGAGAACTTGATTGAAGAAGAACACCCCCACAGCATCAGAGAAGAGTAGGATCTAAACGCGTTTAGGCAAATCAAACAAGGGGTAGGAGATTGAACGTCGGCAGTGTGCGACGCGGGAGCATTAAAGCGATGATTTATTGATTTCCCATTTCTCGGATGGAGGATTACGGCCGCAACTCTTCTTCTTCTCTTTCCGTCAATAGGAAACCTCTTTGGCGTTTGACGGGCAATCAACAGAGGAGCCGGCAGGCAGCACAGTTCTGACGACGTCGAAATGATTGAAAAGGCGTCGGTTATTGCGCCAGCGCTGCCATATAGAGCCGGAGCAGCAGGCCCGGACTGGTGGTGCTACATCCTCTAATAATAAAGATAGCGGGCCTTGATGGAAACGTCATTACCGCGGGAGAAAAGACGTGTCCTGTGTAGAACATACTCTCTCTCTCCCTCTCTGACTCTATTGATCGTTTTGGGACGAGTCACGAGCCCAAGAGCCCTCTCTGCTGTGTTGTCTACTCTAAAGAGGCACCTCCTAGTGGATGCGAAAAGTGACATGTGGGTACACGCGGGGGAGAGAGAAGAAAACCAGAAGAAATAATCCGACATGTCTTATAGAGGGATTAGATGGGGATCAGTATGCGAAAGAGGGGATTATCTGTTATTGATAGTCCTCTTAATCTCGTAGAATGGAAAACCGCAACCCAACCCAACCCCCCGCTCTAAGCCTTCTCCATCAGGACAACACAGAAGAAAAAAAGGGACGAGAGTGTCATCATCAAGTTTGTCCTTGTCCTGACGCAATCACGAAACAAGTCCGTTTCTTTGTATATAGAGAGGAGAGAGAGAGTCTTGATAGAGAAAGTCGCGTCCTTGGGTGAACCTGCAATTAGTCCGGTATTTTTCTTTAAAATAAAATACCGTCTTCAGACGGGTTGAACGGGCTTTGTTTTCTTTCGTCCCACGAGTGTTGCTACTCTGCTGCCCATTGAAGATAAGACAATTTTCTGGGAAATGTAATAAAACCAAATGGAATGGAATATACACGGGCTTGTAGAATGTGACGAAGCATTTCACATTTTCACACACGGACGGCGCGACCCAAGTTCTTTTTTCTTTTTGTGCCGCTTCAAAAGAGAAAATGATGACATAGAAGAGCGGCGCGCGTGAGGATTTTCTACCGTCGCGCGGCGTCGTCGCCCGTGTTGGCATTTTGTTCTCTCGCCCTGCTTTTGGCGACAACGCGTGACCGGAATCTGATCGACTCTTTTGCTTACACTGTCCTCTTCTTCTTTTTCTTTTTCTTTCTCCTACTCCTTTCTCTTTTTCAATATTTTCACCGTTTTCCGTCGAGATGAAGGAGCGGATATCCGCGCGCTGTCGACCCGACTGCTGCTGCTGCCCGTTGGCCCTTCTCTTTTTTTTCGTATCTATTGAGAAATATCTGAGAATAGAAGTTCTAGTCGGTTAAACATCTAGAAGAATAGGACAACCCCGTCAAATGTATTAAACTGCCACCCGTCGAGACGTCGTGTCACGCTCTGACAACTCTGGAAGAGATAAGAAAGAGAAAATAACACCATTGGTGCTTTCGTTTGTTGTATTATTGAGAATCGCTGCTGCTGCTGCTGCTACTGCAGCGTTAGTAGTTGTTTCATCAAAGACAGCAACTTGTTATTTGCTCCGGTTTCGAGAGTCTTCACGAATCGATCATTGATTGCAGTTCTTTGTCTTCTGTTGGGTATACGAGGGACGCGAGCTCTTATTTTGATAGACATCAAGATCAGAGGACCGTGAATCATTTCCCTCGTCTTTTTATGACGCCCTTAACTGAGATACGCTTTAATGGCTTTGTTGATGGAGAACGCGCTAGGCTGCTGGTGGGAAATTAGTCATAAAACCAAGCCATAATAATGCTGGGTTTTTTGTGTACGCGTATTATCAATAAATACGTACACAAAAGGAGAGGACGGCACTTTTTAGGTAGATCCATATCGAGTTGCGTTTTGGATTAGACACAGAGAGGAAAAAAAGCCGTTGGGTACTCGGGCGAACCGTTTGGAATTTCACGCTTGGAAGCAATACGTCTTGGGGAAACTATTAATCCAGTTTTATGTCACGAACAGCGCGGCTCTTATTCGCTGCCCAGCAATCGAATGTTGATCAATCGATAAAGGACAGCAGTCGCAAATAGCATCTGATGACGGTATTGACGACGACGAGCGTCAAAAGCACGCCTACTCCAACGGAAGCTTGTGCGCTGAAACAAATACAAAGTCATTAGCAAGGCTTTGTCGGCGTGAAAGTAGGTCCAGCAGCACTGCTGGGCATCTTCATAATGACCAGAGAGTCCAGTACATGTAGTGTAGCATAAACTAGATTGACCCACTCTGTGTGATGAGCTATGGGAGCGACTTTTTTCGGTTGTCGTATTGTGTCGGTTTTCCCCGTATTCAGCAAAGCTGGACCGTCGTAGACTCATAAAAAATGGACGGAAAAGCACTAGTATACTAAAGTATTTAAGACCCAAAAAGATTTGTAGGTGGATTGCAGAACGGATTATACTGTATACACAAGTATACCGTGACGTCATGTGAAAGTGGCCAGCAGTTGGCGCTTTTCTGCAGGGAGAAAGAGGAAAACCAACCAGAGGGCTTTTTTTTGCTGCTGCTGCTGCTTTGCTTTACACTACGGCTCTTTTTGTGTACTGTGCGTGTATGCAATTTCGACATCATGAGCGCTGTCTGCTGCTCTCGGTGGCGAAAGTGAAGGTCCAGTCTAGCTGCAGGCTCTTTAGTTTAATATACACAGAAGGAGTCCGAGGGAGACTTGAGGGAGAAAAGAATACAAATAATAAAGTCTCTCGTCAGTACGAGTCGAGATCTGTGTACGTCGAGACCTGGAAAACTTTCTACTCCTGGAGAGTTTGAAGGCAAACGTCAAAACAACATAACGCGCAGACGAGCAGAGCAGAGGGATTCGATTTCTTCTTCTCTGCAGTAAAATTTCACCGTCCTGTCATCGCAGAGGGTAAATATACAACTGATTTTGTTTGCATTCTGCCACTGAAATGACGTCCGAAAAGAAACCAAAACAATCGGGCGGATGGACCCCTTAAAAAAAAGTTGAGCAACTCTGTTTTCTAGTGATGTTGACAGTTGCTCAATGTTGTCACAACAGATCAGGAAGCTGATTGCTGGTTGACATATTTGATGTGAGCCAATCAATATCCGTGGGCAGCAGTTATTGTTCCCATTCCAAGGGGAAAAGGGAAAGTTTCTCGTGCTCCATACACACAAGTCTAGTGTTCTATTATAGAAGAAGAAAAAAAATCCTATAGCCTTGAGCTGTATCTCATGTATAGTAAAAAGACTTGTACAACAGCTATTGAAATCTCTTTGATCCAATTTCTCTAAATGCCCTCCATTTTCGTGTTGCAGGCTACCAATGGACCCTACTTCTCGGTGTTTTTGACTGCGAGAAACTCAGCAGGAGGGAGAATGTCTTCCAGACTCGGCTACCAGAGAACTTGTGATACAACAGTGATGTCTGTGATCATCAGGCAGATGATTCTGCTGGCTATCTTTTACTTTTCCTACTGCTGTGCTAAAATTGTGGACGGATCCAATGACTTGGTGTACAATAATCAATTCGCAGTGAACATTCCAAATGCTACTGAAGTGCTAGTCCAGCTCATCGCAGAGAAACATGGCTTCCGCAGCTTGGGCCAGGTACCCCTTTACAACTTACATGGAAAACCTTCTAAATCTCAACATATGCATATAAGTGGGGAAAGTCTTCTTCTTCCACAAGTTGAAGCTAAAGCTCTCTCTCTCTCTCTGAACTGAAGTTGTTATATGAGGACTTTCATGTGAAGCATTTTTCATTGAAAAGGAGAAAGTCTATTCACTGTCATTTTCTTTTTCAACTACCAAACTAGTCCTGCAGGGTTTTTTTTTTTTTGTCTTGTAAACCAGATCTCCTTTTATGGGGTCCTTGAAAGCCGGTTTTTTTAAGTAGTCTGGTTCTCGGCAGGTTGAATGCTTAATAATTTCCTTTTCATCCCGTACATAGGTTGGATCTCTGGATGGGTATTTTTTATTTGAACATGAACACGTCCACAAGCGGTCGGCCGATCCGAGCGGCCTTCACCACGAAAAGCTCGTCAACGAACCGGGGGTATGCTAATCAATTTTGATGAATGTGCTCGTCGCTACCGCTTTGATCCCGACTAAATCTTTCCTACTGGAAACTGCAGGTTGTTTGGGTGGCGCAGCAGTACGAAAGGAGGAGATACAAACGCGATTTCGCTCCTTTGAGCCCGTTGCGAGCGGCTATCAGCAACTTCGCCTTGGGTAAAGGCAGCGAATTTCCCGATCCTTTCTACAGAGAGCAGTGGTATCTGGTAAGTTTTTATCGACATCATCAAAAACCTCTGCGATTTCTTTTCGCTGCATCTACTCACCAAGGTCGACACACACCTTGAACACGCATGTAAACCCTTTCGGCAGCCCGGGCAATTTTCTGTCTTGTTCACGGGCGTCATGCAATGTTGTTGGGTATAAAAGAAAATAAAGCTCGGCTTCGCGGATCGCGTTCGCATAACGTCAAATTCCATTTGACTGAAAAGGGCACAACTATTAGGCACGCACGCGGCGGATGAGGAGGGAGTTTCCAATTCCGTGTATTGTTTTCTTCGTCTTCTTTTTTTCCTTTTTTTTTTTTCTTTTTCTTGGCTTATTTTCGCCACAATAAGTTTACATGTCTGGCTTTCTATTGCTGGGGACTTTCAATCAACGAAGAGAGAGAAGCGACGGGTTCCAGGTGCGGGAAAGTTGATCGTGTCTGCAAATATTTATTCATAAATATAAGCAACTTGCGCCCGCCGTCTTCGTTCTTCCAGAAGGACTCTTTTCATTCAATGCTTGCATGGCACGAAGTGGTCTTCAAGGTTCCCGAAGCGGAACACACACCTTCAAGGACGGCAAATAGAGCAGAAACCTGAAACGAACCAACGTTGATGACGATGAAAGATTCTCCATGACATGTCGTTTTGTTTGGGATTTTTAAATTTCTTCTTGGGTTCCTCGTTCCTCCCCGTGCACCGAACAAAAGAAGTTGTGCGACCAATGTTGATTCTTTCTATTATCCAGCACGGCGGAAGTCAAGAGGGATTCGATATGAACGTCATCCCAGCTTGGCGCAAAGGCTATTCGGGCAAAGGGATCGTCGTTTCCATCTTGGATGACGGCATTCAAACCAACCACCCCGATTTGGCGCAGAATTACGTAATTCGACCTTTTTTTTCTTTAATTGCTGATTTTAATTGGAATTCTTTCCCTCTAACGTTACCTTTTGGCTCTTTAATGGAAAAGGATCCGCTGGCCAGCTCGGATATCAACGACAACGATAACGATCCCATGCCGAGAGATAATGGCGACAATAAACACGGGACGAGATGCGCTGGCGAAGTAGCCGCCGTTGCGTTTAATTCATTTTGCGGTGTTGGCATCGCTTTTAATGCCAGCATCGGCGGCGTGCGGATGCTCGACGGCACGGTCAACGATGCCGTTGAAGCGAGAGCACTCAGCCTTAATCCAGACCATATCGACATTTACAGCGCCTCTTGGGGACCGGAAGATGACGGCAAGACGGTCGATGGACCAGGACCTCTTGCCAAACGTGCCTTCATCAACGGTATTATGAAGGTAAAATTAAAAGTTATAAGTGAACCTTGTCGCATGAAATATGAGATTATATTTTTGTGTTGGGCGTGTTTTCTTCTTCTCAGGGGCGAAAGGGCAAAGGATCCATCTTTGTTTGGGCCTCGGGTAACGGAGGACGCCACGATGACTCGTGTAATTGTGATGGATACACCAACTCTATATTCACTCTGTCGATTTCCAGCGCCACGCAAGGAGGGTAGGTCCCATTCAGGAGTCGTGCCGTTCCAAAATGCGACTGGTTTTTTTGAAATATGGTTTGTAACTCTTTAAAACAGGTTCAAGCCTTGGTATCTCGAGGAATGTTCATCCACTTTGGCAACTACATATAGCTCGGGTCGGCCTGACGTGGATCGATCCATCGCCACGGTCGATATGGACGGCTCACTGCGACCGGAATTTCTCTGCACTTCGGATCATACAGGCACATCTGCCTCGGCTCCATTAGCCGCTGGTATCTGTGCCTTGGCCTTAGAAGCCAACTCTAACCTTACTTGGAGAGATATGCAGCACCTGGTCGTGTTCACATCCAGGCCAGATCCACTTCACGACAATGGCTGGGTTACTAATGGCATCGGGAAGAAAGGTAGTTTGCCACGGCTTTTCCCTCCGTCTGATCTGACATTCTTACTTACTTACTTGGGTTTTTTTTTCTCTTTGTTTATTTGACGCAGTGAGTCATAAATTCGGTTACGGTCTCATGGATGCAGCCGCTATGGTGACGTTGGCCGAGCAGTGGACCAATGTGCCTCCGCAGCACGTCTGTCAAACGCCCGCTGATGCCAGCGACCGGCCCATTCCCAATGGCTTTGGACAGAAATTGGAAGTGGTCGTAGAGACAGACGCTTGCGCCGGTTCCGCCCACGAAATCCGATTCTTGGAGCACGTCCAATGTAGAATCTCTCTACGATTCACTCCTCGCGGAAATCTACGAATTCGGTACGAGGCTCTGGTCTGATTACTTTTATGGGGCTTATTACTAAATATAGTGCGCCGCCTTATTTTTCCCCGTTTAGGCTCACTTCACCATCTGGAACTCAGTCGGTTCTCCTTTTTGAACGACCTCGAGACGTGCTCGATTCCTCATTTGATGATTGGCCTTTCATGAGCGTCCATTTTTGGGGCGAAAGGGCCGCTGGAAGATGGAAACTAGAAATTCTCAACGCCGGCGTTAAACGCGTTAACAAAGCCGGTACGACTCCCACAAACCCAGATGTTGTTGAACATTATTAATGCCCAATAAACGTATTTATTACAGGAATTCTGAAAAAATGGCAGCTTGTATTCTACGGCACAGACACCAATCCTATTCGTTTACGTTCACCTCAAACTCCCCGCCCCAATTTCCCCAACATTGGAGTAGCAGCTACTATCGGTAGAGACGTTCATGGACAAGCCCCACCCTCAGTGGCCACACCTTTTGCGTCGACTTTTACCAGCGTCGGACGGATTCCGATCCCATCAAGCAGCCCTTTACTCTTTCCCGGTAACCCAGGATTCCGCCCGTCTTACTTCCCCAATACGGGATACCCAGATTTCCTCCAGTTCGCTGGAAGCCAACCCGCTACCTATACCGCCCCGCTAGGAGCCACTGCTGCGTCTCCCGAAGCTGGCAACAAAAATAGCTGCCCGAAGTTCAGCCTCAATGGGTAATTTGATTTGCTTTAATTGAATCACCGAACAGAGTCATTACCTGAAGGTTATCTTTCAACAGAACTTGTGTCGATGCCTGTCCACAAACAGGATATTATGCCTCTGCTGATTTGCAATGCACGAGTTGCCACGCATCCTGCCATAATTGCACCGGTGCGGAACCGTACCAGTGCCTATCGTGCGCTCCATCTTTTAATCAGATAATTGACAAGAACCTGTGCGTGGATCACTGCCCCGACGGATACCACTTGGGTACATCAATTTTTCAAAAGTCAATTTCCCCATTGGAAGTTGTTTCATTTGTAAATTCTATTGTTTAGACACGGCGAAACGTTTGTGCATCCCCTGCCAGCCTCAGTGTAGTTCCTGCAACAATGCTCTAGAATGCACCAGCTGCGAATTCCGTTTTGTTATTCATGGAGGCCAATGTTTATCTTCTTGTTTACCCGGTTACTACGAGACGGATGACTATGCTTGTGCTCCGTGTGATACCACCTGCGCTACATGCCGCGGACCTCACGAGGATCATTGCGTCACTTGCGCCGACTCTTTCTCAGAGTTCAACGGAACGTGTGTTCAACACTGTCCGGCCGGATTCTGGAGCCATGGACGTAAACAGTGTCTCCCGTGTCCGCCCGGCTGCCAATCTTGTTCCTTGAAAGAAAACGGTTTCGGTCTGGCTTGTAGTCAGTGCGATGATCAGTGGGTCCTCGATGCTTCCACTCTTCTTTGTCTCAATCCCTCTTCAAATATCTGCTCTGAAGGTATTCACATGAATTTTTTAGCATATTTTTAGGAAGTATTAACAATTCAGTTGATTTCTCTAGGGGAATATGTTGTTGATGATAAGTGCTACCCCTGCCACGGCTCTTGCAATCAATGCAGCGGCTCTTCGAGCTCTCAGTGTACTCACTGCACCAATCGCACCATGCACCACGGTTCTTGTTTAGATAGCTGTCCTCAAGGCTCTTTTGCCGAGGCTGGTTCAGAGGATTCGAAACACATTCAGTTCTGTCGACCGTGTCCACAAGCTTGCGCTCAATGCGACAGTATGGATCATTGCACAGAATGTTTAGGAGTACTTCACCTGCAGAACGGAAAGTGTCTAGCAGCCTGCGATGACGGGTAATACTCCCACACTGCAATTGAAACTCTTTCCTTGTCTAACTGTTGTATTCGTCTTTGCAGTTATTACAGTGATCGTGGAGTCTGTGTGCGTTGCCACGGAAGTTGCGCTTCCTGTAGCGGGCCGCTGGCCACCGATTGCACTCGCTGCGCCAGTAGCTTTTCTTGGCTCCAGCAGCGCTGCCTATCTCAATGTCCTCTGGGTCACTACAACATATCTCTAGGATCCTTGATCGCCGAGGAATATCGAACACCAGCTAAGATGAACCACTTCCTTTGCGCACGGTGCCACGCTTCGTGTCGAACCTGCGAAGGAGACTCGCTCAATTGTCTTGCTTGTTCTGATGGCTTCGTCTGGACTAATAGCAGCTGCCTTCCCGCTTCTATAGAGTAAGTTGATTGAGTGTCGTATATCAAGGAATTATTGATTAATCGTTTTGTATTTCCAGTGCTAGGGTAATCGAAATTCCACTGGTCGAGTTCGTGAAAGAGTCTGAAGGTCGTGGCACTCGAGCCAAGGAAAACGCCGACCAAGGCAGCGTAATTGGTGCTTCTCACTGGTTCGTCGGATTTCTTGCCAGTTTCATGGCTGGAATAATCATCGTCATTGTGGTTCAGGTATTTTTGTTTGCTATTATCAGCTGCCTAGTATTCGGTTGGCTAAAATGTAATTTTATTTTAGTTGAAATCACGATTTACGAGGAATTACTCCCGGGTGCCATTATCAATACCCGGAGAAGACCACGAAATTGGAGTGGAGAAAGAACTGCTCTTCGCGTCGGACGAAGAAGATAGCGATAATACATTTCCGAAAGTTTAAAGGTAAACGACACCTATAAATTTTCACCTGTGCAATCTCTATGTAGTGATTGGCACGCAGGAAGCCGTAATGATCTTGCTAGTTTCCGACCAAAGGCAAAATAGATTTCAGCCTTTTTTGATCAAAATGGCTAATTTTTGCCCGCGACAATCGGCCACTTAAAAAAGAATTTTAAACGATATTGGTATCATTCAAGTTGTTACTTTTAAGTAATGTGATGTTATTGTACAATTGTGTTGATATTGGATGACGGACGTGTTAAGACGCTGACACATTTTCCATTCTGTTGGATAATACAAGCAATTAACAACTTTTACGTCACATTTGTCACAATGTATTACGAGGTACGAATTGTTGGCATTGCCACAGTACAGGTCTCCAGTTGTTTTTTTGTGTAGATTCAAACGAAATATTAGGGAGACGGAAGCATTAGTAAAATATAGAAGAGGGACAATTTTCATCATCATAAAAACAAAAATCCATCAAAATAAACGAAACGTTCGGCGAAATTGACGCCTTCAGGTCAAAAGTCTGCATCGAGTGTGAAAACGTGGCTCTCCTTGCTGCTTTGCATAACGCCTGCCTTCTGATACTCTCCTACTTTCTTTTCAAAGAAATTGGTTTTACCCTCAAGTGAGATGTGCTCCATAAAATCAAAGGGGTTTTCAACATTGTAGATCTAGAACGAAACAGCACATATTAATCAGCTCAAAAAGAAATGTTTCGCGAAAAAGAAAACTGTTTACCTTCCCACACCCAAGTTCGATCAGAAGACGATCGGCTACGAATTCAATGTACTGGCGCATAAGTTTGCAGTTCATTCCAATCATTTCAACGGGAAGTGCATCGCTAAGGAATTCTTGTTCGATTTTTACAGCATTGTTAATAATCTCGATGACACGTTCCTTCGAAGGCTTGGTAACTGCAGAAAAATTGTGGTTTAGCCAACATATCCGGAATTACCAGTAAATCTTGTTTACCTAGATGTTTGAACATGACACACGCAAAGTCGCAGTGCAATCCCTCATCTCGAGAGATGAGTTCATTAGAGAAGGTAAGACCAGGCATCAAACCTCGTTTCTTGAGCCAAAAAATTGCTGCAAAAGACCCAGAGAAGAAAATTCCCTCTACAGCAGCAAAAGCAACAATTCTTTCACTGTAAGGGGCTTCTTTGTTGCCAATCCATCTCATGGCCCACTCTGCTTTCTTGGCAACACAGGGCATGGTCTCAACAGCATTGAAGAGCCTAGTTCTCTCAGTAGAATCTTTGATGTAGGTTTCAATCAACAGGCTGTACATCTCTGAGTGGATGTTTTCCATGGCAATTTGAAAACCATAGAAACAGCGAGCTTCAGGGACCTGTGATAAGTGGAATATGCTTGTTAGTCCAATAGAAATAGAATCTTGAATATCCCTGAATATATACCTGAACTTCTTGGGCAAATCTCTCAACTAGATTTTCATTGACAATTCCATCAGAAGCAGCAAAGAAGGCAAGAACATGAGAAACAAAGTGTCTCTCTTGTGGCTGAAGATTTTCCCAGTCTTTCATGTCCTGAAACAAAGTATCATGACAAATCTATCATATTGTGTGGCTGAAAATTGTCTTTACCTTGGAAAGATCAACTTCTTCAGCAGTCCAGAATGAAGCTTCTGCTTTTTTGTACATCTGCCAGATGTCACGATATTGAATGGGAAACAGCACAAATCTGCTGGGGTTAGGACGCAGCAAAGGCTCCAGTTGGTCATTTTCACGCACTTGCACAGATTTCTGTAAAACCATTTTGACTTTATTTAAATAGTTCTTAACACTCTTCCATTTGGTAATGTGCACTTACCTCTGGCTTGGCTGGAACGAATGAGACGTTTTCATCATGAGCTTGCAGAATTTTTGGACTAGTAATTTTCTGACGGTTTTCCTTGTTATTGTCAGAGGTAGTAAGATTGTCGAATCGTTGAGAAAGGAAAGACATTTTCGAAAAAAGTCTTGATTAAAAAGGGCAGGAGAGTGACTGACTAAAATAATGGGTACTCGTGTGAGTGAGTTACTTCGAAGACTAACAACATTTTCGCGCCGAAACACTAGCTTTATAGCTTCGGTCGTGTTAACTGAAGGCCAAGGAGTTCTTTTTTTAATTTCTACCAGTTCCGGTCAAGCGCCAACTGTCAAAGACGCCACCTATGCTGGACAGTTTTGACGTTCAAACTTGTAATTTATCTTAATTTTCATTTAAAAGTCTTCTAAAAGACAATCTATTTTATTCAAACATTAAAACGTGGCATTATTTTGGTTCTAATAGTTGCGTGTTCAGTTTCATTTTGGCCGCTAGCGCTAGTCAGATGAACCCAAGAGCAGAAGTTGGAAACTCGAAGGCCTTCATTTTCTATGAGAATTTTGGGCGCGAAAGACGTGGTAACGGTAACCCTCATTGGGGGTGTCGTTTATGCTCGTATCCAATAGGGTTAATGCTTGATTACGTAACACTAACATAACTTGTCTTTGTTCATGTCAAAACTCTTGACTAAATAACTACGATGTCTTAGCAAATTTTAATTAAGTTTCCGATGACCGATGGTGCGAGGCACTCACCGTTTTATAATTTTGTATTTATTCCACACTAGGCTGTACAGTCCATTTAAGGAAGTTAGATTCATTTTTGTATCTACTTCCTTTGTTTGACGCCTTCCAGCATCTTCTGCGAGTTATTTATTTTTCCAGCCACGTATCGAATTATAAATCCATTCCCATTTTTCACTTTTGTTTCCTTAAGCGTTCCAGTGGTCAAGTTCCCTGATTATATTACTTTTAAGTCGTGAATAGAGTCCGTTTCTCATTTTTGATTTCTCAATCGGTTTCGAATTATTTCGGAACCGTGAACGTGATCCTTAACCTTTTATATCTTAAGAATTTAAGATGTCTAGTTTTTTTTTTTTATCTCAGTTTGTCAATCAAGTCCAATGACAATCAAGGTTCCACGAATTAATGCTCTATTTCATCATTTACTTCAGTCAGTCAAACAAATTCTTGTCCAAACTTGCCTATCGTATTTATACAGATCACATGTATTTGCGCGGTTATTGTTATTTCAAAATATAGGTCGCTACAGATACGGCAGCGACACCTATTATACTCTATGACCATAGTAGTGCTATCTAGTGGAATAGCCATGACACGTTTTCCATGCACATGGATTTGCATCTGAGACAATCTATTAATGTAATAGATAAACGAATTGGCCAGAGTATTACTAATGGCACAACTTTATGCAGCTACTCATTTGATAGTTGATTACCTTCATCTTATAATCTGGTCTACTCAAACATCTGTAACACTGACAATGTTTCAAATAGCCACTTTCCAGTATTCCAGTGCTGTTACTATTTTTATAATTGATGCATACACTATCAGACTACTGGATAGTCTAATTTAATCTAACCTTACTAAATATACACCTGTCTTTTTAATCTCTGTAAGAGACCAAGTTCTAATGGACACCATTCCAGGCACTTTAGATTCTTTCACTCCACCCAGAAACCTTTTGTCTAAAAAGCAACTATTTACAAATAAATCTTATGAATGGAAACAGTAACTGATGATCAGAAAGCAGTGTATTCAGTCTGACCACACAAATTAGAAAGTTTAACGGCGTTGCGCGGTTTGACCTGGCCTGTTGTCCTGCAAGTGTCATACACAATATTATGAATTTGTCACAAGGGGTTGATCTTAAAGTAGAATACTTACAGGTCGGTTGGGGAACCTTGGTGGAGGAGTCCTGATCTTTCTATCCTCACGTGAGCGATTGCGCACAACCTTGGAGTGGATGGCACATGACACACAGTAGTGCAATTTCGCATACAGCTTGGGCAAAGCAATGGCTGCATGAAAAAATGAATATTAGCTGAGTTCACTTGCAAAACAATGTGTTGAGCTTACAGGCAAAAGCACTGGCATCAGTGATGTCACGAACAGCAGCAGCTTCCACAATGTTGCGGATGACAAACTTCTTGATGGCCTTATCCTTGGCTACACAGCGAGCACAGTTGGTGCAACGAACGGCACTAACGTGTCCGCGGCCGTGCTTGGAGCGTCCATTGTTGCGGCGTTTGCTAGTCTGTAAAAAGAGTAGAAAATGAGCAACCATTCAATAGCCGGTGTCACAAACGTGGGTGACTTTACAATCAGGGCGTCTACTCAATATATTTAGGTAGAAAATGCTCAACTCGTTCAACATTTTAAACTGACAGAAATAACGTATCTAACATTATAAAATTGAAAAATCAGAGGATACAAATCGTACCATTCTCACGATGAGGGATCTTGAGGAGAAAGAAATGTGGTAGTAAAATGGCGGCCCACAGTACAGAAAGAAATATCGTGTGAGGTGGTACTCGCGTTCTAGACAATCCCTAAATACAGCCTTATTTATCGATCTACAACGCACGCTGATCAGTAAATATCAAAACGTATTTAAATTTACAACTTTACACAAGTTTGAGAAGAATTAATGGATGGGATCATGAATAAATGTAAACGTATAAGCGTAATTCATCTTTTTAATATTGAATTTTACAGGAACATTTCCAGCGACGGTGGATTACATTCGGCGGTCAAAACGAAATCTGAGAGACGGTACGGTAGACCTGGTCTTGTTTCGCTAAATTTGGCTTCCTATAAGAAGATAACGAAACAAGCGACAATTATAGCTGATATTTTTGCACGATCTTTAGAGAATGAGTTCTCCGTTGGTTCGAGTTCATCAGTTGACCTTCAGAGTTCGTTTATGTTGATTTTGGCATTTACCTCCGTATATGCTAACGAAGCCACGTTGACCACCTCTGAAAACCTTTGTCACTGCGCCGAAACTACTAGCTCATAATCGATTTAGGTGGTCACGTGGAAGTTCAAGAAGCCCTTCGTTGTCAGCGAGACATCCTTAATTTTTAAATCTAAACTTGCGTCAAGTAGTGTGTCAATAGGGCGTCCTAGAATCTATTTTTGGTACTACCATGTCCATTGCGATTGTTGATATGATGTTCATTCTTTCACACATTGATTAAATTGTAAATCTATTTTTTTTTATGTAATAGCCCATATATGCCTAAAAGATTGAATTCTGACGTTTATTGCGACGACTTCACTAACGTCGACGTCGGAACTACCATGTGTTCATGAGATAATCTATGTAATCTCATTAGCTGAACCAACCGGACCCGATCCAATTTGCCTAGCGCAGGGCGCCCCGTAGTATAAATACGCGCTTCCTAGTCCTATTGTTTTATCATTCGTTCCTGCAACACTCCAACTGAAGCAAAAATGGTGTACGCTCTTAAAGTTTTCAAGAAGACCTCACCTAACTCAAAGGTCACAGTTTACCTCGGTAAACGTGACTTTGTCGACAACATCACCAAGATCGAAGCAGTTGGTAAATCTTTCTAAATTTCCCTAACTAAAAAGGAATATTTTCTAATGTTTCCCTCTTATTTTAGATGGCGTCGCCTTGATTGATCCGGAGTACCTCAAAGGCCGCAAGTTGTTCGGTCAGATCGTTTGTAGCTTTCGTTACGGTCGCGAGGAAGATGAAGTCATGGGGCTCGAGTTCCAAAAGGACTTGCTCATGGCTTCCGGTGAAATTCAAGCCACATCGAAGAAAGAACTCACCAAAATGCAGGCATGAATCGATCAGATTTTTCCATGTCCTGATGTCCATCAGCTATTTAAAATATTATTTTCTTGACTGATATAGGAACGTTTGGTCAAAAAACTCGGCAGCAACGCTTATCCATTCACTTATGAACTGCCGAAAAACGCCCCACCATCAGTGACTCTGCAGCCAGGACCTGAAGCATCGGGAAAACCGTGCGGAGTGGAGTACTCGTTGCGGGTCTTTGTCGGAGAGTCGATGGACGATCGGGCTCATAAGAGGTATAAAATACTTACTTCAAATCCAAAATGACGGATAAACTGATTTTCCAATTTACAAATTTATAGGAGCTCCGTCTCAATGGGTATCCGCGTGATCCAGTACGCTCCGTCGCAACAGCAAGGACGTCAACCGTGCACGGTCGTTCGTCGTGACTTTGTCCTGAGCCCAGGAGATTTGGAAATGGAACTTAATTTGGACAAACAGGTAATTTAATCGGCTGTCATTTTTTGTTACAATTAATTGATTGATTTTTAAATGGCAATAATAGCTCTATCACCATGGCGACCCCATTGCCGTGAACGTCGTCATCCAAAATCGCAGTAACAAAACTGTGAAGAAAATCCGCGCTCAAGTTCTCCAGTGTATTGACGTATGCCTCTTTGAGCATGGGTCATACAAAACCCCCGTCGTCACTCTTGATACTACGTAAAAAACACATTTTTTAGATTGCATTGAATTCAAATATTAATTGTTCCACTACTCTTGATTAGCGACGGATGCCCAATTCCTCCCGGTAAGATTCCGTAACAATAAAATAATACCAGGAAAGCGATAACAATAATTTAATTATCCGAACAAGGTGGTACTCTACACCGTACATTCACGATGACCCCGCGCATCGGGACGGCCATTACGGACCGTCACGGTGTTGCCCTCGACGGTCGTCTTCGTAACGAAGATACAGAGCTTGCCTCAACCACTCTGTACGACTATTTTTTCCCCTTTTGCAAACTGCTGTTTATCATCAAAATTTTTTTTGTTATCTATAAATGCAGGATGGCTAGCCCTGATGACCGTGACGGTTTCGGTATCATCGTAACTTACCTAGTTAAAGTGAGGCTGTTCCTTGGTGCTTTAGCCGGTGAACTGGTTGGCGAGCTACCCATCATTATGATGCACCCGAAGGTAAATGTTTAGTCTACCCTTTATTGATAAATAGCCTAATAAATTTTTCTATCTAAAAATACAGCCCAATCCAAAGAAGTTGCCCAAAATGGATAGCGTTGCCTACGAGACATTCGGAACCAACTCGGTCGACGATGCTGGCGACGAAATGGATAAACTTAAGCTGGACAACGTGGATGAATAAAGAATAAAGAAATCCAACGAACCGGACATTTCATATGACTCCGACATATTTTAAGAGCAGCGAGTATAAACAGTTATTTAGATCTATGCTACTGTATGCTCCGAAGGTGTCATCCAATTATCCTTTGCGTATATACCAAAAAAATATAACCTTCGCAATTAGAAACAATATAGATTCATTCTCTTGAAGTTTGGTTTTCTTTATCTGACCGCGAAACATAAGATGCGGAAGCTGCACCAACTCTGGCTGCACTATCATGAGTCACGCTTGGTTTTCGGAAAAGCCGGCAACTTTCTTCCGATGACGCAGGCATACAGACGACTATCATGGAGGAATAGGGAAGGAGTACAATTGGGAAAGGTCGAAGGTGCAGCACCCAGCTCCATAATTCAATGCTCAATGTAATTACTACGGTGTTATTTTATAATATTTAATGTATAGATACCATATAGTATACGTGAGGATTACAATGAAGCCCCATAAGGGCAAATCCGCCGACTAGACATGGTGGCGCTGTGTACGTACCTTGAATCTCCTCCCACTTTTGTACATCGTGGCCGGGGAATGTATTTCCCGCTAACCGGTAATTTCGTCTGTTTGTCCAGAGACGTGTTTGAGTGCACGTGTGATAAAGATAATTCCGTCATCGCCGGTGTTAAGATATCATTTTAAATTCGATTCTCGAGTGTGAGGAACAGCAATGAGATGGCATTAGATCTGGGAATCGTTTTTTTAACGCTGGTAATCGGCCTTCTGGCTGGCGTTTTGGTGTGGTCTCTGAATCAGAAATCCGCCCAATCAAGCACAAAAGGTTAGTTCTACTGTTTTTCTTCTTTTCTCCCGCAAGACTGATTGTTGATTTTTTTTTACCAAGCAGGAAAGAGTGATAAAGGTGCTAATAGTAAGAAAGATGGAAAGAAGCAAGGGACCCAGTCTAAACCCGCCGTGTCCAAGAAGAAGGCTGCTCCAGCGGTCTCCAAGGATTCCAAATCAACATTCACTCATTCATGGCTGTTGACGTCATTGAAAGGCCACACTGGTGCCATCACTGATATGGATTTTAGCGCTAACGGGAAACATCTTGCCACTTGTGCAGAAGGTAATTTTCTTTTCTAGCAGTCTTGGTTGAGCAAAGTGTAATGATAGTTAGAATTAGATGAAGTATTTGTCTCCCAACCCATGGTAGAGACTCCAACCCCTAGTGAGACAGACTCTGGCTGTGTACTCAGCCGAAGACAGAAAAGAAACAGACAAAAGAGGACACAAGCCGGAAACAATAAGAAGAAAGAACAAACAACACAGTCAAAGAATGTGGAAAACAAGCAGAGAATGAGAAGAGCAACTCCATTGAAATACTATTCAAGACTTCAAATGAAGAATTCAGAGCTTTATTCTTTTTTATCCCAGTATTGCTTGCTTGATGATCAATTGCTCAATTTGGGCTACCCAGTTGAAAGTGCATTTTATCCCGATCGAGCCATCATTTACAAGACTCCGGAGGCGAACGTGACTTACTATCGCAGTGACGTCAAACGTGCTTTTAGACAACAACCAGAAACAATCGAAATGGCAGAACATCTCTACAGTTCCGAACACAACGATCCTTACGAAGAAAAACCCCCACTGAGCCCAAGTCTAGAGAAACGCTGCGTACGATGTAAAAAGGGATTCTTCGTCACGCTGGACGGAGAATATCTCACGGAAGAAAGATGTACATATCATTGGGGTCAGTGGAAGCGCTCCTGCTCTCCAGGCGAACGTCACGGCTTTACCTGTTGCCAGGGAGGCGAAGGCTCCGTCGGATGTACCACTGGCGACCTCCACGTTTGGAACGGCGTTAGCCCTGGAATGAATGGACCATTTACTGATTATGTCCGCACCACTCCAGGCACTGGTCCCAACAGTCACTCTGTGTACGCGTTAGACTGCGAAATGTGTTACACAGGGCGCGGCCTCGAAGTTTGCAAGGTGTCTGTCATCAGCATCGACGGCTGTCTTGTTTACGAATCTTTGGTGAAACCGCAGCGTCGAGTGATTGACTACAACACGCGCTTTTCTGGCCTTTGTGAACAAGACCTCAAGAAGGCCACCAAGACCGTGAGCGATGTTCAACGTGATCTGCTTGGTTTTATCCATGCTCAGACTATTCTCATCGGACATGGACTCGAAAATGACCTTCGTGCATTGCGTATTCTTCACTCAATTATAATCGATACTGCCGTCCTTTTCCCGCATTATTTTGGTTTCCCCTTCCGACGCTCGCTCAAATCTCTCGTTGCCTCCTACCTGCAACGTAACATTCAGGTAGGCCATAACGGCCACGATAGCTTCGAAGATGCGCGCGCCTGCGCCGAACTTGTTTTATGGAAAGCCGCGTGTCAATTACGACCGCGGCATAAATCTGAACACATGCCTTAAAGAATCAAACACACTCAAGATGACACAAATTTCTGTCGTTTTAATCTGAAAAAATCGTGTCTCTACACTCCTTTACTCAAAAGTCAAAGTGTTCTGCATTTGCGCGAAAAATACTCTTTATATTGCCAATCGCATTTGTCTCGTATTTATACCACTCTTTATAATTGTCTTTAAATTGTTATTATGTCTCTTTTACAACAATCAAGCAAAGCTCAAACGCTCAAAATACACTCGTGATTCGTCAATCGTGAAATCGTCTCGACATTTTCCTTATTATTATTCCCCCACTAGTCTAATTTAATGTCTAATATCTAAACGACTAATCTAAATAACCGGTTGAAATCACATAACATTGTTTTGTTATTGTTGTATCAATGACATTCGTTCAATAACATTTTCTCTTACGTTTCCGAGTATAGACCGATCGCTGATGTTGTGGAAAGTGAACTTGAGCGGCCTGGATTCTTCAGTGATGGAGCTCAATATGAAGGACATCCGGACTGTTCGAGCTCACGTTCAATACGATTCAGCCACACTCATCCGCTGGAGCCCAGATTCCAAGGCTTTGTTGACAGTTCGCGCTTTGGGTAATAATATCGAAATCTACAAGGTGATCAAGAAGCCTGAGGCTGGTGGCCTGCCGTCCGTTCAACCCTCGCACACATTCCAAAAGGTAAACATTTGGCTTCTTCATTTGTTTGCGTGCGTTTAACCTTGACTATTTTATTTTCCTAAGACTCGGGAAGCTGATCTGTTGGCCATTGACGTGGCTAGCACCGGGCGTTTCTTGATGACCTGTACACCAAAATGCGAACTGGACATTCTCGATCTAAAAGGCAATATCATAGCCTCTGTTGTAACTAATCAAATGGAGACTTACTCTGCCAAAATCTCACCCGATGGTCGCTTCGTAGCTACTTCTGGTTTGTTTTCTTTCTCGAGGCAAGAATGAGTATCATGTCTTTTCTAACGGTTGTCTTGTTCTTACAGGGTTCACACCTGAAGTGAGAGTCTGGGAGGTTGTTTTTGCCCGAACAGGAGAATTTGAGAAAGTCAACAAAGCTTTTGAGCTGGCTGGCCATACATCGGGCATTTACTCTTTTGATTATAGCCCGGATTCTGGTCGTATGGTATCCGTCTCGAAGGACGGCACTTGGCGCCTCTACAACACTAATAGTAATAACAATGCAATCATCGTCTTTTTATAAATCTTGACATAAATTACCTTTTTGTTAGTCGATTATCGTCAAGGACAACTCGCAACATTGCTGGCTTCCGGTAAATGGACCAAGAGCGTGGGAAACGATGCAGCATGCGTTGCCCTCGCACCGGATGGCCGAGTTTTGGCTATTGGTTCCGGTACTTCCCTCTACGTTTATTCCACGGCGAACAGTGAGCTGTTAGCTCACATTCCAAATGTTCATTCAAGTAAGAATTTCACATCTGCGGTCAATTTGACCATTTTCTAGTAACCGTTTTGTATAGCCCCTATTACGAGATTGCGCTTCGACTCTACTTCTCGGTTCATCCTAACAACCGGCGACAAATACGTCCGTATTTTCCATAATGTTGCTGGCCACAAGATAGCTGTGATTGAATTGGAATCCAAACTTAAGAAAGCTACCGGACAAGCGCTAAAAGAGCGTTGTCAGATCCAGCTGAAGGAGGCTCAAGCTCTAGTTGATCTATTTGATTCTCGAAATTAAAGAAAGCCAACAATACAGATGCCTGAATAAAGGGGGCTGGTCTCATACCATTTCTTCTTTATTTGGAACGCTGTTGTTTGAGTTTCTTGTCGATCGATCCCGCGCCGAGTCGTTATTACGTTAAGTATACTAGTACATATATAGCAGTACATATAGTAGGGTCTTTTCGTTATCACGAAACAACACAAACATGGGGGTTCGTACGTGATTAGTTACGATCGTGTGATCGTATAAATGATGACCGCCGATCATGCATGCGCATGCTACTTGAACTGTACCAGACATGCGTAGCCGGTACTGATGTTTCACCTGGACTATATGGTGGCATGGCAACCAGGAAGAAAACAGCACCGATTCATCGGTCTATATATGTTCAGTACCGCTCGTGTTTTCACGAGTTTGTCTGCTCTGCCTTTTTAAAAAAATTTTTAATCCAATGGTGTTAAAGATAGTCGGTGGATCAGAATTTCTCCAATTCGATCCAAGGATATGAATACCTCTGCCCGCAGTGATAATTTATCTGGAGGTGACCTCGCGCTACCTTTGGCCGCGGTCATTTCCCTAGCTATTACTTCTTATGTTGTTGTCGTCCTTGCTGGTAAGTATCGATTGCTCTGCCTTTCTTTCCCTGCCGTGATTTGACTTTGATTTACATCTACTTTCCCAGGAATTTTTCTACAAAAATGGCTAGTCAGGTTTTTTTGCTCGCCAAGCGAACCGACGACAGGTTGCCACTGTGATATTTGTCCCGTTTGTTTCACTTCAGCATGCTGCGGCAACTCAGGGATCAACTGTTGCAGCACGCCTCTGTTGAACTGCTGCAATGCGGTAAAAAACCACTTTCTCGCCCTTCTCTTTTGATTAAATAATTTGATTACGTCGACATAATTAGAATAAACACTCATCAGCTTCTTAACGACTAAAACCACTTTCCAGGATACTGTTAGTTCCTGTCGCTCTATTTTCGGTTGTTGCCATGAGACATCACAACCAATCGATTGCCAATCTTGCGACTGTTGTTGTTTCGAAATTGCATTTCATCTAAAAGGTCGACGGCAGGCTGGAACTGGAAGTGGCACGGTACCGTGAACATCATGCAAGCCCAATTGTAAGGTAAACAGAGAAATGAGAGGAACGACACGCGACCGCAATTAATGTGATACTAGAACGTGTATATTTTTAGACTCACAATTTGGAGAGTAATAGTGAGGGGAGAGGGCCAACGAGAATAATAACAAATAATGTGCAAATTAAAGTTAGCCGGATTAAATACGATATTTGCGTGTGGCTTGGTGCATGTAATTATTCCTCTGACGTGTTACCTGCATCGATTGGAATCAGATTTATGTTAATTTTGACCATTACAGTTATTTTACAAATTGGTGTTACTTTTGGCAGGGAAATTAGCAGCTGCTTGCGGGACGGGTGCCGGACTTGGAATCGGGGCACGGCTGCGGGGCGGTGAGATGGAGCGCCTTCGACTGGTTCCAAGTCGTGGTAGCAGGAATGTATTGTCGCGTGCACGTCGATTTTTCCTTTGATGAGACTGGGGACTTCGCAACCTGCCGGACGATCGAACCGCCGCCCGTACTGTTTGCTCGGTTTCCGGGACGATTGACATTTCCAAAGTTTCTTGATCCCAATCACGCTCGGCAAATGAATGCCTGTTTAGTTAAAAATCAAACCAACGATTGTTGGTGAGGTATATTGTTTGTTAAAATCTCTCTATACAAGATAACTATACACTCTCGAGTATCTATTGTGAAAGGAAATCGTACACTGAGACGTTGGACGCGATCATACTGGCGTTGTTCAGGTCCCTGAACGTTTGATCCATCAGCGGGTAAGTCATGTCGCTGTCGCGAATGCCTAAGAAGACAATGTTCCTGATTACTAGAAACTTGGTAAATTACAAACGAATAAGAATATTTACTAGATGTTGAAATATTGCGGTCGAAATGACCTGTTCCACCGAAACGAGGCTGCATTATGTATTGATTGACGCTTATAACAGCCTCGCTAAGCTCCAATTCCCCCTCGCTCAAATTGTTCTCGTCGACGACATTGTCGTTGCCTAAGCTCTAGAATATATATTTAAAAACTAACATAAAGAATAGTTCTCTATGCAAAAAGTGTGAAAAGACAAGGGCGTGACCAACGAATGGATCGTAAAATGACGGGTAATAAGAAAAAGAATCGATACCGGAGTTCCGCTCTCGCTGCTGGTCGACACCCACTCGTCCTCTGGCTGCACGCTAGTGCTTTGAAACCCGCCAGCCAATCGACGGACACTATCGGTTAAATTGAGCAATCGTTGAGATGGCGTGCTCTCAAAGACATCGTCCGTCAACAACGCTTCGTCGTTTTCAGTTGACGTGTTCAGAGCGGATGTTTGCGTAGCAGACAGACAAACTGTGGCTCCACGGTCGGGAACGGACGTCACAGAACTAGTTGGGTTACGCACATCACCACCTTCTTCTTCACTTTGAGCAAGTTCTTGATCTTGCCTTCCCTTTAGATAACCATATTGAGTCAAGCAATGTTGAAAAAGAAATAAAATTTCTTACCTCGGTAAAATCTTTGATGATGTTCAAGTAACGAGCGTGCTTTTGCAGCAGATTGGAAAGATATCTCTGGAGATCCCGACATTTTTGAAAGTAAGTCGGCGGGCGGACGTGAAATCTACAAAAATAAAAGTTATATTTAAAAAATAACTAAGTAAACCTCTTGTAACAAAAAAGTGAAATAACTTGCCGTAAGATGAGCGAATTGCTTTCCGGCCTTAGATAGCCTTCAGAGGCAAGGAGGTCAAGGCGGAAGAAACGATTATAGCCCCAACACTCTCCGGCATCAAATTCACTAGCAAATTCCCGAACTATGTTGCGGTTTGTGGAAAGACTGCCGCTGCCACCGCTGCTACTTCCATTGTTCGGTCCTTGGTACACCAGCTCGACTCGGTATTCGTATCTATTAACAGAAAAATTAGTTTATGTTATTTGCCGGTCGGAAAACGGCCTTGATTACTTGGCTGGCTCTGATACACCGCTCGTCAATTCAAGAAAAACTGACAAGTAGTTGCCACGGACGATGCCATTGCCATCAGGATATACCTTGAGAGAAAGAGTTTAAGACACTAACAGTTGGTCTTGAGAGAGTTGGAAAATATGAACCTTTAGTCTCCACTTTAGGCCGTCTACAACCAATGGAGGTGAGTAAATTGGATCTGCGTTATTCCTCATACGACTGAAATCTTCAATTGTAAAGATGCTGCTACTGTATGGGGGAACTATTTCACTTTGAAAATCCGCCGGAACGTGGTGTAACGTGAACGAACTTAAAGCTCGTCTTTGAGCCCTGTCCATTGCAGACATTATTTCGCCGCTCTTAGCTATCAGTTGACTCTTGGACTCATTTTGCAGAGTTGTTTCAGTTTCCTTAAAGATAAAAAAAAAATTCTTATTCATTTAAGTTCCAAGATAAGTTCTTTTAAAATTATCCCAACCTGAAGTAATGTTTCTAAATGATCAGTTTCTTGAGTAAGAACATTTTTTTGTCCCACTAACGAAAGGAGTTTGCTTCGTAACTGTGAATCTAGACGTGACACAATCAACTCTACGGCGTGGCGTATTTCACTAACTTTCTCGTCTTTTGCAGTACGTACGCTTTCGACGTTACGTTCCTTTATTCAAATATGCACAGTTGTTAGGCCTGTTTATCTCAGTGGTTAGCTAACTGTAAAATTAGTATTGTCTTACCACATCCTGAATGATCATGCTAATTTCCAATAGTCTCCTCCTCAACTGAGAGATTCCATCCCGAATTTTAGTGGCGTGAGTTTCGTACATTCCGTCTAAAGGCTAAATATAGAGCATAATAGAATTTTTATACTGCCAGTATTTACACTTCTTAAATTACCTGAAATGTATGGCCTGAGTGAGTGCCTTCCCAAAGTGCACATTTGTGGCAAATACAGCTCTTGCATGTTCCACAATAGACTGACAGTTTTTCATTGTGCATATCACACCTTCAAAAATAATAGAAAACTTTTACTGTTGACTAGTAATTGGGCATTAGTGAGTTAAAACAATACAAATCAGTTATGCTGTTGCTACTGTTGGTTGTCAAGTTTGATGAAGCAGCTGAGGGAGTTCCCTGAAGTTGGAGACTCTCTAATTGTTGTGTTACATCTCCAACCCAGCGACAGTTAACAAGCTCATGAGGACGAAGTGGGAGCCTGCAGTGTGGACATTGAGACCTTTGTTCAACAAGCCAACGTCGAATACAGGCAAAACAACACAGTTTTGAGCAATGTGGACATAGTCTTGCATCCCTCAATTTGTCCATACAAATGAAGCACCTAAAAACATCAGCAAGCCCCTGGAATTGTAGTATTAAAGTTAAGTAAACTTTATATTGACTCATCCTATGATGTCCTCATAGCAGAACTTGTGACATGTCATGTAAGTGTCCCAAAGTATCCTCGTTTGATCGATGCACCGCTATTTTAACAGACGTTTGGCAAAAAGAATTAAAAATCTTTAAAATACCTCCATGTTTGAAAATCAATGAATCCTATAGAAGCTCGATCAGCTGATATGAATGGCGTGAAATAGAAACAACCTCTAACCACGTTTCAGACAACTCTCACAACTATTATAAAAAGACATCTATAACAATCAAAAAATGTTCCGAATAAGCGCCCCAAGCAGAACTTCAAGGTTACGAAAGTAAACACACCTTCTGTTTCCCGAAGGGATTCTATACAGATTTGACACAGCCGCTTAGTTGCCCTGTTACAACCTAGATGGCTACGAGGGGCTGGTTTTTTTTCAAAGAGCGAAATTCGACTCTTTAAACATTTAAATTCGAATTTAAACATGAAAAATAGTAATAATTCGTGTGCCCCATTTTTTATCTAACATCATTTTATAGTTTTATTAGTTTTCACATTTTCGATGTTTTCTTCTTATAGCTAGGTAGGGGGGCCTTACGTCGACGAGCCTACATCCTCTTCGAAACTGATTATGAGGAATTTTTCCGGTACGCGTCTTATAAAGAGGGCGGCAGTCGTAAAATTGTTGAATTTCATTATACATATCATTATACATTTACACATACTACCAGCCCACTCTGAAATTCAAAAACAAATAATAAATCACAAAATTGCTACTGGAGAGAAATTGTAATGGGGTTAAGGTTAATGAGAACATAATAAATAACGGGGTAGTTGAACCAGGTGAACAACGGATACGAAATATTAGTTAAATATTGTGCCTATACGAGATCGCAAAAATAGTCTGAAGGAAAATTCCTACTAGAGATGGGTTCCGCAAAATCTAGCCGTGTCCTTTACGGCTTAAGGCAGCAATATTAAGCAAAGCGCTACTATTTCACTAAAGTTCAATACAAGACATTGTGAGGTATTACAGTTTTCCCACACATTGACTATTTGTTGATAACAAAACAATCCAATGTTACGGACGACGGAAGAGCAATTACGTACATTCATACAAGGGAAATTTCAAATATTGATACGTTTCAAACTCACGGGGGAGCGAGCGGGGGCGGAAACGTTTGTATCGATAATTCGTTCAATTCGCAGCGGTATTTGTGGAAAAATAAAGCCAAAAGATGCTCTGCCTGTTATTTACAACTAGGCTACCCCGTTCGACCCCGTTTTATCTAATATAGGCTATCTTACTTGTATTTGTACAAGGTTTTTCGCATTGCGATTTCCAAGAAATTGTAAAACTTCCAATTTAAAATAGTAACATCGTGGTATGTAGTCAATCCGGCCCCGGCCTTTCCGGCCCCAGCCATTCCGGCCCAAAAAATATGTGGCCGGAACGGCTCGCAAATAAGCCCATCCGGCCCCAACTTTCCGGCCCAAGCTTGCCCAAGCTATTACATCCCTCCCCTACTCCCTACAGCAAATATGAAATCTAAACAAGTCAGTTAATCGGCAAAATTAACCTCATTAAGCGACAACTTACATTTTTTGAAATGCCAATTGTATTTTTTATGGCTTTCCCTAAACCTAGATCAAAACACAATAGTTCTTTGCAATGCATGGCAATAATTTACCATGGCTATTATCTTTTACGCCAGTTTGAACTCGGATCATTCAATATTTTAGAGTAGTTGGATTGATGCATGTATGATTTACATTATTAGATCTTCGAAAAAAATCCTGTTCCCACCTCTACTTCCCAGCCCCTACAGACTACTCGATTTCCTCCTGATTTCTTCTTCATTGATTGTCATAAGCAATTTAAAATAATGTTGGGGTTATCATGCTATGTAATTTTGTCACCCGTTGCAAGCTTTTACATTACGAGTTATCTAGATTATAAGTTTAAAACCCTATAGCACCGCCCGTGGCCTTTGTGCTTAGAAAAGCAACTCTTATCAAAATTGCTTGGGCCGGAAAGGTTGGGGCCGGATTGACTAGCAACCTAACATCGTTAAAGCTTTTTTGCAGGGGAAACGTTTGCGAAGCTGTATTTATTAAATGGTTTATCCGGGTATAGGTCTTCAGTTGAGTTCTTCTAGTCTTTAAATTGATTTTTTTTGGCCTACTCCGTAATGGGAAATAATAAGAACTTTACGTACGTACATAACATTATCATTATACAGCCACGGTGCTTTGTAGAAAAGGGAGATTCTCACATCACAGAAAACAAAACCCCACGGTCCAAAATCTCCGTGCCTTCTACCTCGTCTATTAATGTCGAATTGATTTATTTATTCCGCTTCTATTAGCTAGTTTGTTTTGCATAAATTCCTTGACTTCTACCCCGTACTTTATGACTTAGCTATAGTTCTATTAAGCTAATGAGCGACTATTTCACTAAGTTAATCTCGGGCAGGCTTCCACAGTGAAGTTTCCTAAAATACTGGCGGTCATAACAATCCAATTTTACACAAGACGCGATTGCTGTTAGAAAGGGAAATTTTCATACGTTACAGAAAATCAAATTCACGGGGGAGCGAGCGCCCCGCCCATTCGCGTGGGCACCACCCACGCCCCGCGAGATCCCCCATGAGTAATGTAATGTACGTCAGATCTCAATGTTTCATTGATCAATTTATTCCTTTTTTTATTAGACTAGGTAACTTTGTGGTACATCAGTATCATTAATAGCCTACCGATCTCTTCACTCAGAGCGTTAGTCCTAAATGGCGTTGCTGATTTGAGTGCGTATACTTCAGAACACAAATACCACTAGACATAATGTTGATGAAAGCTACGATAAAATAAGTATATTTAAATAACACGCTTTTGCCTAAAAGACAGCAGGGCTTAAATAATAAAAAAAGGTTTATAAAGTTTTCTCATGTTAATAATTTCACTACGCGCAAGGAAAAATACTGATAAATAGATTCTTAAATTATGGGAAATTATAAGATGGAAGGGGAACACGAACTATCGATCTCCAAGATTAACCTGCGCCGTTTCTAAAAGCTTCTTTATTTGCGAATTTGAGTAAGTAAATCGAGTTAGATAAGAAAGATAAAATCCCTTCGGGATCCTCCCAGCGAGCGACGGAAGTCGGCGCTGGTAACAGTCATCCTCTTGGTTCCAACACCAAGTTTTTATTTTCCTCAATAGGGGGCAGTCGAAACGAAAAACAACATTCCCGGGACATTTGAAAATTCTGGCCAGCGCCGAGTACGGCGCGAGTTTCCCGAAGGGCCTTCCACTTGTCGATGGCGGAATATGCAACATATAAAGTATGCGTAATAGGCCCGGTGACTAATTAAATTGTCAATTAAATATTGGTTGGATTTTCTAATGCACGGAGCTCGTGGGTCGTCCGGTCCGCCGCCCACCGGCAACCCCCCTCGCTCCCTCTGTCTTATGGGACTATGGGGCTATAATTTTTATTCGTAAGAAATGAAGAAAAAAAGGTAAATATAGAGACGTATCATCAACGTCGGAGTCTCAGATATGACTCAGAGACCAGGCAGCAGAATTTGTATGAATCGATATTGACATTTTTCGTTTTTTTTTCAGAAATAAAACCTACGAATTATAGTTTGGTGCAAATTTACGATAAATTTCGTGATTTATCAAATAACTTGCAATTAAATACGAGAGAAACTTAATTAGTTATCAATGTTAGAATATTTGCCGTTCGCCATCTATCGGTAGAAAAACGAAAAAATGCGTCGTTTACAAAACAAAAGTGCATAGAATCCCTTCGGGAAATTTCAAATTGTGTGAAGAGACTTGCGTCGCGAAATTCCCGGAGGATGGTTAAAACTTGTAGAAATGTCGAACGACAGGCGGTACGAGAAAAATAGAAGCATATAAAGTGCTTAAGTGGGGAGTGTGAAAACTGAAAAGTGAATCAAACCGAATTATGGATCGGTAAAATGTTTAAAATTTTTGTTTAAAAATAATTTAGAAAATGTAAAAACCTTATGTATCTTGCTTTCATGACAGGGATCTCGTTGGCTCTTTCCTATATCCTTTTCTCTGGGCTCTGGCTGCCGGCTCGGCCCCGATTTTATCGGTGCGGGGCATAATCGGGTAGAAGTCTGCCTCGCCCCGAAGTTAATCGGGGTAAAGTCGGAAAACCCGCGGGTTGTCGGGATACCCCGATCAAATTTTCGCCCCATATTCGCCCCGATTACCCGATAAATTTTCCACCCTAATTACGTTTTTGCACCAGATTTGCCGCAATTACCCATTAGTGAAATGAACTATCGTTAAATGGCTCTTTTTCTTCTAGCTCGTCTTTTTAACAAAATTCAAACATTTTGCTTCATCTTGTGTACCACCAGTGAATGGAAAGTGAGAAAAAAAACTGGTAATCGGGGTAATATTATAATCGGGGTGAAAATTCAACCGGGGCAAATTAATAATCGGGGCCGAAAAATTTTGCAAAATTCGGGGCAAAATAAGACAAAATGCCCCGCCCCGCTGTAATCGGGTAGAGCCTTTTCCCCGCGCCGATCAAAATCGGGTAGAAGTCTGCCCCGCACTGCATGTAAATCGGGGAGACCATTTGTCCCGTTTTTTGTAATCGGGTTGCCGTTTTTCACCCCGATTGTGCTCGGGGGTCGGGGCCGAGCCCTAGGCTACCCTGCCTCTTTGCCGTCGATGACAGGTAAACAATCCTAAATAGCGCAACAGTGTATTGTTGTTCTCTCGGGCTTGCATCTTCCACGACCATTGCCACGACGTACGGATTTTGAATGGTAACTATTTCAATTCCTTCAATTGAGTAGCCTATAATTGATTTGATTGATAAGACTTTTATTAGAGACTAAGTAACTATCAAATGAACGAGTTTTAAGAATAGTTGTGTGATTAAGTAGACATTGTGACTGACTCTTTGTGTGTCAGGTAGTTGAAGGCAATAATAAATCTCACTTTGAAGCTCTGATTTGTCGTACGTCAAGCTAGGAAGAATTGTTATAAGAGATCAGTCAGATCACATAATGATGTGTTTTAGTTGCCTAAGGGTAGGCCTAATACCAAATATAGTAAATTTCTCATTGTTATGTTGAATGGAACTGTTTGGAAGAATTAATTTTCCTCGAATTAATGTGTCTTCTACCTAAACTTAAGAGATTCTATATTGTCACTCTGTCAGATACTTGTAACACATCTGGTGACAGTAAATCTGCCAACCACCAATTTTCTTTTGCCTCCTGGACTAGGGATCATGTGAATGTGTATGAATGATTGCTTCGGTGACAGACTATGTGTGTCTATTTAGAAATTTCTATATTGTATTCAGTTTGACTAACATCTTTTCTTCCAATATTTCAAGTATCGCCAGCCTGAACTACCATGGAGCTATCGTAGCTGCTTGTATCATCATATGTGCAGTTACTGCACATAACGGGACATCCTCCGACTACACCAACTTGCCAGGTACAATTTAATACTTAATTAGACGATGAACACAATAAAAAGTAAAAAACCGGAAGTGGACCGGAAGTAACAAGAACACGTCGTACAGCAAATGAAGGGCAGAATCAGATTCCTCGTCAAATTCTGAGCTAGGTTATCGTGTGTTAATCGACTTTCGGAACATGTCGAAAATCGAGAATTTTCGTGATTTCTTAAATTTGCGATTAGGTCAGTCTCTCAGATTTCGATAGCAACACACTACTCTTGCTCAGACAAGTGCGCTGATTCCAAATATCTACTTTGTTTTGTAATATCGGCAGTTTTTGCCACTTCTGGTTTATTTCCGGTCTCCGAAAATGTGCTCCTTCTACTTCATTCTGTGATTAACAGTTAATGTATATTTATCCAGGTGATTGCTGATGCCTAGCCGATGAGAGATGAGATGAGATCTCAGTGAGCGACATCTCTATGTATACCGCTGCTAGCTACCGGTAGGCTTTATAAGCAGGTATTTATTTTATATATTGTGTAAGTTTGAATATAAACATTTTGGGAAAGTTTTCGTCCTTTTATTTTTTCAGGGTGCTGAGTCAGGGTAATGACTCAAAGGCGGTAAAATTGCTCCGTTGTTGCGTCATCATCGCTGGTTGCGTCTTGTAGGTAAATTTACCTATAATATTTGCTGCATAAATTGGTACGTAACTTAAATTCACTATGAACAAACTTTCTTTCTTTTACTTGTCGGGTGATCCTTGCCGATGCCAAGCTGAATAGCTGATACAACACGACGTTGCACCTAATGTGAAGTTGCAGAGGAGTCATCATTGTTTTTCTTTACTCATGTAATAAACTCAGACGGCGACTGATGCTCCAACTTGCATCAGTCGATGTCGCTTATGTGATCAGCAGGTGGTAGGGATGGGCTCTGTCTCGAAAGGGTGAATACAGCCAAGCGCCCGACTAGGTTCAATCGCATCCCCTAAGAACTGGCCCGAACCGTCACTCTTCTCTATTTCCGGCTCCTCCGGTTCTTTCCCGGGGAGCCATGCCTCTCGTTGGGCGGTACGGTCCGTCCGAGCGACGAAGGGCAACGAACGAAATGATGAATAACGAATATCTCTTCTAGAGATTTTCTGCTCTGATCGTTCATAAAATAGTTTAAGACATATTATGTATTATTGGACTTTGTGTTTATAATAAACTTATGATAAACCTCGAAAAATCATTTGTTGAATGTTGTCACTCATGCGTTATTGTCGAGTTATAATAGGCGGTTGTCGTTGTACTCTTCGTTGCATCGTACGATCGTACATCAGGCGATTTTAAGTCCTCCCATATGGATTCAAATCTCCATTTGGTTAAAATCCTCTTCGATTTTCATGGTTAAGATGCTACTTTTTCAAATCACTTGCATATTTTCATTATATTTCTTGAGTAACCACTTTTAGATTTTGCATTTAATTAAAGTCGTATCATGAGGATCCGAACCTCCGACCTGTAGCGTCACAACTCGACACTTTGCCACATGGCTACCGTTAACTAAGCAAATAAGAATGAATCTATATTCAGTAGGAAAGGAATACACCCCCGCGTTGTTGTATTTATATGTTCCCAGTAACAATTGTAAATGTCTGTTGTAACCGAAGTGGTAAAGCGTCGAGCTATGATGCTCGAAGTCGGAGGTTCGAATCCTCGTGTAGCTGTCATACGTTTATTGTTTTCCGTTTCATTTTCATTATCCATATATTTCTTCTCCCGTTGTAGTATTCGTTTCGAGTAGCAGCTATAAGAGGCAGTGATAGCCAAAGTGGTAAAGTGTCGAGCTGAGATGCTCGAAGTCGGAGGTTCGAATCCTCGTGTAACGACAATATAGTTGGACATCGGAGATTCCTGTGGAATCCCCCCCTGCACCTAATACTCAGGGGTAAAACGCAAGTACGACAGGCCCGGGGATAATCCGGGCCTCTCTGGGCGAGAGCCGAACCGGTTTGCAGAAATTTACCAGCGCGTTTATTTTTTTTTTAAGTATCTTAGGTTTGGTATTATATGGTATGGTACCGAATTTTTTTTAATCATAATAAAAATACTAAACCAATAATACCAACCACTACTATATAATACCAAACCAAAAGAAACTTAAATAAACGTGCTGGTAAATTTCTGCAAACCGGTTCGGCTCTCGCCCAGAGAGGCCCGGATTATCCCCGGGCCTGTCGTACTTGCGTTTTACCCCTGAGTATTAGGTGCAGGGGGGGATTCCACAGGAATCTCCGATGTCCAACTATATTGTCGTTACACGAGGATTCGAACCTCCGACCCTTGGCATTTGAGTGCAGTGCTTTTCCACACGACTACGACTCACATAGTTCAAATGAGACATAGACAATGCAGTTGTCGAAGATACTTGAGAATATAGAAAAGAAACGGACATTAAACGAAATTATGAAATAACTACGGAATTCCAACCGTTCTGAAATTTTTTTCAACCGGAGGAATAAATGCGAGGATTCGAACCTACGACCTTTTGCGTCGTAGCGCAACGCTTTTCCACACGGGTATGCCTTGACAATTAATCGTGTACTGAGACAGACAACATAGTTGTCGAAGAATGAATTCTGTACTGAGACAGATAACCTAGTTGTCGAAGAAACTTGAGCGTACAGAAAAGAAACGAATTACAAACACGAATATATGGTTAATGATGTTCGGCCTCTCCGTTCGGATAATACGGGCCTCTCTGGGCGAGTGCCGCACCGGTTTGCAGAAATTTACCAGCGCGTTTATTTATTTGATTAAGTATCTTTTGGATTGGTATTATATATTTTGCTGGTATGGTGGTTGGTGTTATTTGGCATGGTTTTCATTGGTTTTCTATGACTGTGTTTTATATAATAATCTTAACCTCCACAAATCCACAATTCCACAAATTATTTAACACGAACATTTAGGAACCTTATTTTGTCAATATTGAGATTTTAATAAAAAGAGCGTCCGGTGGAAAATGCCGTCGGGCCACCTGACGATCAGAAATCGGGAAATGTCGGTTGAATGTTTCGCACATTATGATTTTATTGTATTACTAATGAGTAAAAAGAGTTCACGGAATCTTGAAAAATTGGCAATTACTACAATTTTTTTCGGTTCTAATGAGCCTCTCATAAAGCCAGCACCATTTCTAGCAAACCAGCATTAATGCAACCACGTATCATTTGAGGCACCATCAGAAAGCACTGGCAAAACCGTAGCAACTAGAAACGATTGCGTAAGACATGGTTTCTTAAATTCTCCAGGCAATTCTATTAGTAATAGTAACATTGATAATACAGAAATCTCTCGTTGCTACCCACCTTGCGATCGGACAGAAGCAAAGTGTGCTTGCTTCTTCTAGGTAATTCATTTATCACGGTAAAAATAAGGCTTGGTCCCCACTCCATCGATTCTTTCAAGTAACTTTCCTCTGGGAGACGGAAAAGAATATTAAATTGATTATAAATAAAAAGGCTGCACAGCAACCATACCTGGCTCCCAGGGCGATACAAATCGAGTCAAAAGACAACTACCTCAATTTCCTGTAAGATAAATAAAAAAATAGCCCAATCAATTTTAAAACAATTTTTTAGTCAACACTCACTAGCATTTTTTTTTAAAGAAACAGATTTTGAAATGCTGTAAATATTTAAAAAAGAAACAAAATTTTCGAAAAATTTAAAATGAATTTTGCTTAGAAACTTTCCCCAATACCAATTATGGAACTCGATTAACCATGTGTACGGCGTGTTTCAAAAGGCTTACTTGTGGGAAGTTGCGGTGTTTCCGCCCAGGCACTAAAACAGAATCGACAGTTATGGATCACAAATTTGGTTTCTGGGATTTTGGACAAGGGACAATGTCACTTTGACGTAACGACTCGTATCAAGAGCCAAGGTTGTTGGAAAATTCATTTCCATAACCATAACGACGTCGGAACAGTCGAGTGCGAATGGAACCTTGGCCGAAATGTAAATATCATCCTTTCACTTTTCTCGCCTCCATGATTCCCGCTATGCAACCTTCCCCCTTTGCACTTCACGGCGAGAAAAATCGAAGCGATTCCCGACGAGTTTAACTATTCGCATTTTAAGAACACTTCATGATTGCGTCGGATGGAAAATCACGATTCAGTCCTGCAGTTTTCAAATGTCCCGAGTACTTGCGCTTTGGCGGATCCAATTAACGCATAGGAAGCCAGACATCGTCCCCCGATGCCGTCAACTCGGTTTCGTGACGAAGCAGCACGTGAAATGAATAGAGACGATAGACGGGCGAATATTTAATCATTGTACTGAGGGGGCTAAAAATTACAATTTATAATTGTTGGTAGAAGACCTGCACACTTCCACGTCCTTTTGCACACAATTATACTTACTCCAGCGACACAATGAGTGAAAAATGAACGAGGTATACAAGAGAAAAAAAAATGAGCCCACAAACGGGGGGTATACACACATTATTGAGTTTAGAAACACCTTTCCACGACGGCAAAACACTCACACCAAAAAACAGACACGCGCGCCACACGGTGACTTGACGAATGATGGTGGGTGTTCAAGAGTCTTTTTTTCTTCTTTTTTTTTTACTTATTCCCTCATTGTCTGGCGAAGCATCCAGCCCAAATTATCGTAGCCGCTGGAAGACTTGGCCGACGAATTTGGCGTAGCACGATTATCATAACGCGCGCGTGTCAATTTATCACGAGATGAAAGAAAGAAAATTTTTTCAGAATGATTGGTCGAGGGGAGTGGATAGGGCTGATGTGGGGTATTTAAATTCCTTCTTTTAATTTCGTCCCTAGGCAAATCCCTCAGTAAATGACTTCGTAGACGGTGGCCTTTTTGTCGCCAGAACCCGTCACGATGTACTTGTCGTCAGAAGAAACGTCACAGCTAAGCACCGAAGACGACTCCTTCGACTGTAAAAGCATAATAAATCCGTTAGTTTAACTAAAATCAAAGACCGTCAAGATCTTGAAAACCGTACCTGGAAGATAGAAGCTCCGTAAGGAGTCCGCCAAGCATTAAGAAGATTATCTTTGCCAGTCGACACAAACCACTTGCCAGTAGCGGCAAATTTCAGCGAAAGGACACACGATTCGTGCAAGTGAAGTTGGTACTTGTCCGGCTTTAACGTGTGCAGCACCTACACCCGAATCATCAATCGCATTAGTCAACAAAAGACGAGACAAAACGTGTTTCATTTTCTTTTATACCTCGACAGTGGAGCTCTCCAATCCAACGGCCAGCCAATCTCCGGCCGGACAATAACCCAACGAAAATATTTGCGAGGCAAAGTCGTGCTGGGCCAACTGCCGGCCCTCACGCAGATCCCACGATCGCACCGTGTGGTCGAGTCCACCCGTCCACAGCCGAGTACCGTCGGCGCTCATGTCGATACAAGAGGCGCCGTCCGTGTGTCCCTGGAACTGTCGCACCAACGTCTGATTGTGCAAATCCCAAACGGCGATGTTTCCGTCGGAACAGCAACTGAAGCAAACCTGCAATTCAAATAGACAAATGGTCAAACAACTTGTTGAAAGAAAAGAGCAAATTAAAGTTGGTTACCTTGCTATCGGGACTGATGGCCAAAGCGTAGCAGGCCGGCGCCGAAGAGGTCAATTCGGCCTTGATGCGAGGAGTTGGGGCAGCCAAATCCCAAATCGAGAGTGTACTGGCTTCGCCACCCACAATCAGTGTCCGACCGTCGGGCAACAGTTTGACACTGCGAATGTAATTGTCTCTCTGCAAGCAGTCCAGCTGCGAAACAGGGATAGGGGATTTGCTGCCGTTCATACTTCCATTGGCCTGTCCGGCACTGCCAAAAAACTGGCTAATGTCCCAGACCTTGACGCATCCTTTACCGCCGGTGTAAACATATTTCGTGGGAGAAGAGATGGTCACTGCACACACTACTTCTCCGTGAGGAAGTGTACTCAGCGGTCGAGCAGCCCGGGGAATACCCGGCCCGACTAGAGCATCAGGGGGGAACGGGACTGGTTGGACGACTCCATCTCCACCGACATGGAACGAGTAAGCCGGTTTGCCACCGCTTTGCGACATGGAGCCCAATGGTCCACGCATTTGAGGATGCGGATCATATCCCAACATTGGTCTTGGAGGATATCCGGCGTGCATCGGAGGCGGTCCATAGGGTCCAGCCACACCCGCCATGTCCGGCGGTGGCCCGCCTGGTGGCATGTATGGCGGATACTGTCCTAGTGGAGAGGGTTTCGGCACTCCTTTCGCTCCCGGTGGTCCTGGCGGAGGAATACCACCCAATCCAGTTGGAGTCGCAGGCTTGGGAGCTATTCCAGCCGCGCCATTGTTTTTGTCTCCTTCGTGCTTCCCTTTGTTCATCTGATGCCCGCCGCTGTAAATCGAAAAGCAAAAAGATTTGTAAAAAAAAAAAACCATCGTGCTTTATCCGTTTTCATGAACGCACCTGTGAGACGAGTTGTGATCCTTCTTCGATTTATCGACTCCATTCTCCCTGGGCGAGTGATTGCGACTAGGAGGAGTAATGGGATCCTGTTGGAGAGGGAAAAAAATTTAAGTTTAGCATCTACCATTAGTTACGGTTGGCTTAATGTTAATCAATGATCAAGCGCGTCTTACATCTCCTCCGTCGTCGACCACCAAGTCTTGATCGCTCCGTTCGCCATCGCTCATCTGTAACGCGCGTTTTAGTAGCGCATCAATGAAAAAGAAAACCATTACGTATCACCAAACGAGCAACGACCGTATAACGTCTATCCCTTACATGTCCATCCTTGTCTTCGCGTTTGATCTTCTTCATGTCGGGCGCGTGCGGATCGCCGCTAGACATCGGCGAGCGAGCATTGCGGTACTTTTCGCGTTCCGTCGGAGAGATCGAATTCCTCTGTAAAAAGAAACAAAATGTTTAGAAACGTCGCCTTATTTCGTCGTTACTATCCATCGGCGGAAAACAATGTGACACGTCCGCTTAACTGGGCGACAACACGAATAGGGGGAGGGAGGGGAGGGACAAACTGGCAGCTAAAAATTTCAGCGATGCTACTACATCCATGGCAACTCGAGAAGAAGAAGAAGAAGAAGAGAGAAAAGTCATTTCCTCCTCTTCCCTCCCACGACAAAAGACATTGGGCGCCGAGGGGTCGGAAGATCCACTTTCACAGTCTCTCTCTCTTTCGCGTCATCTCATTAAGGAGCTCCCCTTCTGACTCCCTCCCTGGGGCTCTTTTCGAGTTTCTCCTCCGTCGAAGGGGCGCGCTACTACTACTACGACTACTCCTGCACACACAAAAGCATCCATAATTTCCATAGACAATAAGGGCATGTGCGTCACTTTTGTTCAGCTCTTTCTCTAAAGCTCCGTGCGAGTGTGTGCGTTGGCCCCTTAAAAAATGATAAAATATTCCAAGCAGTAAATCGATTAGAGAAGGAAAGGCTCCCGAGGCCACGGCGGTGTAACTTTTAAAAGCTCGCTGCTACCGATCATCGGGAAAGTCTGGCAAGTCGTAACTAACACGACGACGACGACTCCACCGCTAGCCAAGAAGCCCAAAAGCAATCTGCTGCCCTGTTCTGATGGTTGCGAGATAATTAAAAGCCGAGAAGAGGACGGGGATTCGTGATCGAAAGCTGTTGTACTAGGTTAACAGCGACAGGACTTGATTGGCCCCTTGGAACACAATGGCTTCCTCCCTCCTCTCTTTTTTCCCCGTACGCCTTTATCACTACTACGACGGTGACTAGCCTAGTAGTAGGCAAAAGGCTTATAGAAAAGAAGCCGAGAAGGCGGATGTTTCCATTCAAATAGGAAACCGATTGGGTAGGAGCAGAGATGATGGAAACCCATGGCAACCTTATTCCGGATGGCTGAGTCTCTCTCCTCTAAACATATATGATTTTCAGATTGAATACGTGTGTGAGTAAGACGAAATCGATATTGGACGCTGAGGCGGACACAATCGATGGAAAAGAAATAGAAACTATAAAAAAGAGAGAAAGAAAAAAAAAATCACTTACGTGTCGTTCCTCCAGGGGAATATCTGTTGGGAAAACAAACAGAAAAAAAAGGCAATTAGTAAAAGCTCTTCTTCTCTTTTTTTTTGTGTGTTGTTGTTGTAAGACGTCAAACAATGTTTATATATATAACAGGAAAAGGCGGGCTGACGCGAGCGTAGGAGAAACCAGCAGCAGCAGAAAGAGAGAGAGAGAGAGAGAGAGAGAAAAAAAGGAAAAAACACGGGACCCCATCAATGTTGAACCAAGAAGAAGCCAACCGCGCGCCGTGTTCAACCCGGCGCCGCCAATCAATCAGTCTCGTTTCCCTCCCTTTGCCTTGGCTCACGCGAGCTAGCATTATGCAAATAGCTCGCGCAGACACTTTGGAAGAAAGAAGGAAAAAAGGGGGATAGGAGGTAGGAGGAGAGTCTGTTCAAAGCCATCTTCAGATCGGATCGATAAGAGCCCTCTTGTACTCTCTTGGAACCGCTTGAAAAAGTCCCAAGACACGATAATTCACTTTCCACACGCCGTCGTCGGATACACAAATCTGAAGAGGAGGGTGCAATTAGCGTGAACGGGGCGCATGCAAGGTCGGTCACGGCTGTTTGATCACAGCTGACACGTTTCAAGATCTTCTTATTGAAGTACAAAAAAAGAGATGGAAAGCCAAAAATGAAAAAAGGTTCCTTTTAAAAAAATCATCGATCCATGAGACCGACAAATGATTTGAAAATGAATTCGGACGGAAGCCGATGACTATACGAAGTCAAGGGAGGTGCCGGAGGAGGAGGAGAGTCAATATTGGTTCGACGACTTTCGTGTAAACACAGGAGCCCCCCTTCTCTGCCACCCCCGAGCTCCTCTATCGCCCGCCATCCCTGGAAGCCATAAAAATAAGAAAAAGGAAGCTCTCAATAAAGTCAACAGTGCGTCATATTTATCCAGGCCGCAGCGTGTTGCTCTTGTTTGTTGGCTTTTCGCTACGCCCCAGAGGTCTGTCACGGTCCACACACGCCGATTGTGATAGTCGTGAGAGACCTGGGTGTATGCTGGTCGGTTGTAAGAGACTTGGTTGTTCCGTCGGTCCACGATAGCTCTAAAAACAGAGTGTCACAGACACAAAGATTGCTGGGGCTTATTTACTTTGTTTGTCGTCGCGTTCGGCCGCGGCCGCAGCAGCGTTGCGTTCGCGTTCACGCTCTCTTTCACGCTCGCGGTGTGACTCGTGCTTGTTGCCGGCTGGCGGCCCATTGGGTGGCGGTGGGCCTTGAGGAGGCTGTGGCATTCCGGGCGGCATTCCAGCCGCTGCTGCATTCAGCAGCGAGAGCGGATGAGGCGGTCCACCCGGTCCTGTTGGAGGCGGTGGCAATTGGCCCGGCAGTCCCATCAATGCAGCTCCGGCTGATGTCGGTGGCATGCCCGGATGACCGCCCATGCCCAGCGGGAGCGGAGGCGGGTGACCGGCCGCAGCGGCCGCTGCAGCCGCCGCGTGCGGGAGCTGTTGGGCGTGAAGTTGCTGCTGTAAAAAACCATAAAAACGGCGATTAGCTTTCCTCTTTCTTAAAAGAAAAACTTCTTCCTCCGCCGTAACCGAGCATCCATGATGGATTACTTTTTAAGATATTCAGAGCTCTTTCTCTCTCTTAGTTGTTGTTGTTGTTCTACCCGCCCACGCAAATACAACTGTTGTTTTATATCCCAGTACGGAGAATTTACGGACGGACGGACAAAGTGAATATCCCACTACCAACTCAAGATGCCGACAAGAGCTCTCAATCGTCAGAAGGTAATCACGCACACATTTTCGCGCGCATTATTTACAAAGAAAGAAAGACAAAGAAATATCATTTTAACGTTTAGTTTTTCTTTCGGCTCGGAAAAGGAAAGAAAACGGGATACGGTACTCGCAAGATTGGATGGGAAAGATACTGACCAACAACATAGAGGAGGGATCTGTCCGCTGCACGCACGAACAGATGGTAGAATGAAGGACGGGCGTTACACAGATAAGAAAAGGTCCCAAAAATAAAATAAAAAAATACAAAAAGCATTAAAAAGTGCAGACGAGATGAATCGATTCAGACAAGGAAAAGCCCATCCTTCGTTCAGCCTCGCTAATAATCGACAAAGCCACAACGGCGACTTTGAATGAAGAAAGAGAGAGAAAAATGTATAAACAAGAATGGTACGGAGATATTTACCCCGATAACCGCATTCAGCTCCGTCATCGTCACTTGTTTGGCTCGTTCCACGGCGCTGGCCACTTGTTGTTGATGCTGATAAAAATCAAACGACCAATCAAACTGTATTCAATGGTCCAACGACGTAAAAAAGTCTCGACTCTTTTGGGGTTCTAACCCCTTTTTTTCTTAATCTTTCTTTTTTTCAATTTTTATTTTAAAGAAAAAATATGTTTAAAAACATCCAACAGGGCGTCCTTAACAACTCACCTCTTGCGATAAGAAAGGCAGCACTTGAGCGATGATAGCATTCAGCCGCTTAGCGATCTCAGTCTGAAAAAAAAACACAAAACAACAATCATTAATTCACGAGTTTGTGTGAGATAAGACTAAAGAAAAAAGAAAAGATTTTTAGTATTTAAAAACAAAAACACGCCCGTTGATTTTAGAATCTCGTAGACAAAGGGGATGATGAACACCGTGGGTGGTGCCGCATCTTTTTAAAACTAGCCCATATGCCCCGACTAGCTTTTTTTAAAGGAGCGATACCCCAGCACAATTGTTGAACTTAGATAACCAAGAAAGAATCGACGTACTGAAATCCTCTTGTTGACTTTGTCAACAAAGAAAAATGGGAAAAGTCAACATGTTGGCCAATCTCTGTCAAAAGGTCAAAGTATTAAGCACACGAGTGGGCAAACGTTTTTATGGAGAATGATGAGGCACCCGAAAATCCCTGTCAGGCGCTGTTCTCTACATCATAAAAATCACAGACGACTGCGATGACGTCACAATGGCTGATTACCAACAACAACCGGTGCGGAATCGATGAAGAGGAATTGATCTCCGCCGGCTCATGCCGTGGATAAACCCATCCACCTGGCACGTTCACGCTCGGTAACTCGCTTGTAAGAAAAAGAGGAAAACAAGAAAAAAATTTCTCGAAAAAGACCACGGCGGAACTGATGTGTAGCTTCTGCGGTCTGAGACTCGGTCAGCCGAAACGGAATTTGACGCACACACCGGAATTCCCTTACTCTACTCCGATGGCAGCGATTAAATTTTCACCAGGGTGCCTGTGTGTGTGCTTCGAGGGGTCGAATACGCTCCCATCTGGAAATGATTCAAAAGGGCGTAGAGGGGGGATGAAGGAAACATCTTCCAGCGCGCGTGTGTGCGTCTAACCCTCGTCGTCGTATTGATCGTCGACGAGATGGAGCATCCAGCCTCCCATTCATTTTCCGTCTCTCCCCACCGTTACAGAAAAGAGCCCGACAAGATAATCCCCCCTCCCTCAATTTTCCTTCTTCTTCTACAAAAATATTTAGATAAATTTATTTCTTTAAAGAAAGAAAAAAATAGATCCCTGCGGTCTGCGTTATGTGGTTTCTCCCGCAACTAATCATCCATCTTATATCCATGCCCCGCCTTCAATAAAGAGTAGAAGAAAAAAAAAAGGCAAAAAACTTTTAAAGAAAAACTCCCGCGGCCAAGGAGAAAAAAAAGGATATCCCACCGGTCTTGTAAACAAGACCTCCATAAGGGCTGGGAACCGAAAAGACTTGGACCTCTTTTTTTTTGAGGTGGAAATTGACAACAGGTAAACCGCAAGATGTTTCGTGCTCGAGTGGTTTTTCTACTCCCTTTTGTTAGTTCTTTTCCTTCTCTACCTTCTTCCTTATTCCATTCTCTATTCACCAGTTAATGAAAAATCAGTGCCCATACCTGTTTGTGCATCTCGACGTTGAGGCCGTAAGACATCTCGTAATACTGTTAACACAATACAAAAAAAAAGAATGATAAGTGAAAAAAAGAGTAGTGGTAATAGTAGTCGCAGTTAATTTACCATAACGTAGTGTCGTTGAATTTCAATCTTCTCAGAGGCCAGTTTCTCGCATTCCAACTTGAGGCTAGAATAAGGGCAGAGAGAAAAAGGCAACATTTTCAAATAAGCATGGTCTCAAAATGGCGCCGTCGTCGACGACGACATAGATGTCAAACTCACTTGTGATATTGAGCCTGAAGGAAGGAAAATTCCTCTTTGATCCGGTCGCACGACTCGTTGATGGTAAACTTGAAAGGCTGGCCGGGTTGAGGCGGACCCTACAACGAGAAAACGAGAGCGGTTCTTTCAATCAAGATGTCATGTTTCAAAAGAACAGAGAAAAGAAAAGAAAGAGAGATACAAGCAGAAAAAAAAAAGAATCCATTCGGATCGTGTCTGCTTAATGAGGTTGCAAGGTCAACGTGTTCACCCGGCCTTGAGCGGGATTCGTGCACGCCGACACATTGAACATTTCTCACGCCAAGGCGACACGCCGATTGCCAAAACATACGTTTTCTTTTTATTATATTTAGAAAAGAAGAAAAGGAAAAAAAAGACGAAAATATTTTTCGACAAAAATAAAATAAAAAAGAATGGTCTACGAACCGGTAGAGCGGGACTGACGGGATGGCGGGCCGCGGCAGCAGCAGCTGCAGCGGCGGCTGGATTCATGGCCGAGTACATCCCTCGATGTGACGATGAGTGATTCAGTTTCAAATCGAAAGTTTTCCCAGTTTATACTTTAAAATGTCGATGCACCAGTGTGTGTAGTTGGTAAGCTCAAAGTAAAGAGCGTCGTTGTTGAATAGCCCGGTATTCAACCACTAGCATTTTTCCACCACGCCGTTTCTTCTCCAACTTTTCCTCTCTTTTTTTCAAGATGGCAAATTCCACGCCGCCATTGTAAAAATGGGGAGACGGGAAAAAAAGAAACAAGGCTTCCTTTCCACTCGGGCGCCACTTGCACACAGAGACACACACTGGTATACACTAGACACACACACAGACACAAAGACGCAGCCAAAAGAAGTCTTAATCCTCACGGAGTTTTGTCCGAAACGAATGTCGATTCTCGCCGGGTCGAAGCAAAATGGCAGCCGTTGTGTGGGCAGCTTTTCACATTACGAGACGACGCACACAGTACTAGTACTCTTTTAAAAACGTGGAGACGAAAAAAGGCGAGCGTCTTTCCTCGAGCTCGCGTCAGGAACCACTAGGGAGACGAGAGAGAAAAAGCCGCGAGAGAGAGTCGTCGAGAGAGAAGGGGGAGAAATACAGACTCGTTCTCGAGTAGACTCTACCGTTCCGTTAGTGCGGGAAACCAGTCGGCGAGCCTATTTTCTCCTCCTCACTCGTCCAAACTCGTCGATGCGTGTGTGTATATATTAAAGGACACGCAGATGGAAGTTGAGAGACTGGTAGCGCCACCCGGACGTCTACAACAACCTCAGCAGAAGGAGAAAGAAAAAAAAAGCCATTTCATATTTCAATTACTGGCGATAGGTATATTAACAGACACATGTAGAGAGGGAGACAACAAAAAAAAAAAGAAATTTAATTTTTTTTTCTTCCTTTTTTAGAAAAAAAAATCTTTTCATCTTTTTTTCATTCGTTTAAACCATCGTGATCAAACGGGGGAAAAAAAAGTGGGCGGACGGGTTGTTGTGTTGTTGTTCGTCACGGTGTCCAACAACAGAAAAAAAGGGAAGAGATGGTTCAACAAACAACCGAACAAAACTGCTAGCCGACTGACGCCATGGACCCCATCACGTGAAAGATGAATCGATAGAGTGTCGCATCGAAACGTGTCTTGAGCGTCTGCACAGGTGGCGCCTCAGCCGGTTGATTTCTTTTTTTCTCTCTCTCTCGTCTCTCATCGTCTTTCTTAATGTGGGTGGTATTCTTTTTCAACAGCATACACACATATATATATATAACACGCAAGGCCTTGAGATGCTGTGGGATGATTCGATCCTTTTTGGAATTACAAGAAGCCGCAGGGCCTTTTTTCTTCTGTACAACAACAACAAGCCTCCCGGAACATTGTTCTGCTGAAATGGAAGACGCTTCCGACACCCAAGGAATGTTGCCCGTCTCAGCACATACACACACACACACACACAAAATCATCACTTAAACAACGGATCTCCGGTGGCGTTTGCAACATTCCATGACGTCATAGATCATCGGCGTCAAAAAAAAAAATGAAAAGTTTTTCTTTCTTTTTTTTTAAAGATTTCGACCGAGGGGGTTAGAAAGTTTTCCCCCTTGTGTGTGTGTCTCCCCTCCGAGTTTTTTTTTCTCTCTCTCCTCTTTTATTTTTTTTTTTTACTTTTGTAGATGACCCTTGAACCCTATCTCCCTCTTCTTCTAGAGGCATCGAGTTACCTTCTTTTTAGACTCGACGAGGGGTTCATTCACACATTCCAGGTTTTCTGGGCTAGGGGAGGAGGATCAACGGCCATTTTTGACCCCAGGTAAAAAAGAACTCCCCCCCCCTTACAACCTCACGTTGTGTTCGAGAACAAGAGAGATCAATATGGGCAAGAGAGAAGGGGGGATAAAAGTTATGACTTTTCGAGTTCTTTTTTTTCTTTTTCTTCTCCTTCGTCTCTCCCTGGTCAATTTGTTAATAGGTCGGGGGTGGAAACCCCTCTCCAGTAAAAAAAAAACCTTTTTCTTGGTATCGATGCAATTAGACATGAAATATAAAAAAGAACCGATTGTTTTCAACGTTGGAAACCGTTGCGAATCGGAACCAGTACCGACACATTGGGGATGTACCTGGTATTGTATTGGATTTTTATGTGTGCTTTTCTATGAAAAATATGTATATCTATATAAGAAAGATGGAGGGGAGATCGGAAAAATAAAGAGAGGGGAACGAAAAAAAAAGAGAAGATTCGTTTTCCGGCGGAGGGTGAGAGGAGGAGGGTGGAATTTTCAGGAGCTACCAAATGCTCTTTTATGTGAACCGTTCCTCCTCTTTTTCTGACAGATCATCCGTAAAAGACACCAATCATTTCTCTTCTCATCTTTCAGGGGCCCATGTTATCTCGTTCCAAACGCACACAGATTCCTCGTCGGTCGCCCAATTAACAAACTTTTACCGTTAATGCAGCGAAACAAAAAGTTGGATACAAAATGGCCGGCGGACACGTGCGAAAAAAAAAATGTTCAGTAATTGTTTTTTCAAGTTCAATTACAGCACACACTGTGTCTGTATGCATGGGCTAGGGGGGCCCGGCTCGTACAAATCCACTCGAGCGTTGACAAACACTTTGGTATACCCCCCCCCCCCCCTCTTCCGACACATGCGCCATCCGGGGCTAACCCAAGGGAACCTGAGGCCCCCCCGTAAGAGTATGTAGGGGATGAAACAACCGCTTCGGACCGCAACTCAACCCCTCCTTTGGTATATCCATCGCACACCCCTCCTTCGTTACAGCTTAGTAGTTGTTCCCGCCAAGTCTATTGTGTGTCTGCCACCACCCCTTCTGGGGTTGATTTGATTATCTAGTGTAGTAGTAGTAGACTCAGAGCCCGGACAGAAGAGAGAGAGAGAGACAAGACACATGTGGACCCCTACACTATTTCTCGTTTCGGAACTCTCAACCGCCATTGCTTCGGCCAGGCTAATCGAGAGGCGGAGTGGGACGGCTCGCGCCATCTAGCGTCACTAATTGAAACGACACGCTCTTTACGCAACATTTGGTTTCTTTTATTTGTTGTTTTTACTGCCATCACGGACCAAAATAATTGAATTAAAAACACACAGCGATTAAAAATTGGGTGTAGGATTTTCTGTGAAACCAAGAAAGAAAAGAAAATCGGGGTTCTTTTTTTTTGTTTTAAGACGAGAAATTTATAAAAAACAAAACTAGTTGAGGGACGGGGAAGAGGGGTAGAAGGATTTTGTTTACACACGCACCGTGTATAATAATTATAAAAACAAATCTGAAGGAAAGAGAAACAGAAAATAGTAAACGACAGGAAAAAGAACTGAAAAACGAAAATTCAACACATTGAGGGGGGTGGGATAAGTGTTATCGATTACATAGTCTTTTCCTCTGCAATGACAATCGAAAACAAAACTGTATACAAAAAGCCTGTCTCGCGTTAATGTCGAAAAAGAACACAAACCGAGAGAAATGTGGTGTACAACGAGGCTATGAAAAAAAAAAATTATTAAATGAAATCAAACAGTCACACGAGAGAAGAATCCATTGCCGTTTCGCACTGATCTTTCCCAGCTGCACAGACGGGAGCAAGATGAAAGGGGGAGGCAGGATAAAAGAGAGGGAGGGGGGAAAGAGGACATGGAAGTCTTTGAGGTACACTAGGAGAGGAAAGAAAAATGAGAGGTTCTTCTTTGCTGAAATCCTTTTTTCACTCTTCAACAGCTGCAAGACTTTCTTTCTTTTTTGTTGTTTGCATCTTCTTCAAAAAAAGTAGTCCAAGAAGCTGCCAGTAACTATTGGGGGGAGAGAGGAGAGGAGGAGGAGCAAAGAGTGTTGATTTCTTAGCACTTTGATTCGGCCACCATTCGATTTCAATGCGTCGCTAACGACAAAGCATCAAACAGGATTGTTTTCTTCCTTATGTTTCACTGTGACGGATTCACGAACTAGGTGAAGAGATGGGTTTCAGGTTGATTCACTCAAATACCAATTAAGTCGACAGCATGTGTTGTATATATACGTATATATATATTTGTATGACGGAGGGCTGAAATGTCTTCTTCTTCTTTGAGGTGGGTAACTTAAACATTAATGGCTCGTTCTCGTTAGTTTCGTTCGGTTTCCGATTGATCTTCAGAAAATACGTTTGGTCAGGATTTTTTCTAGTAGATAACTTCGTAAACGGTGGCTTTTTTGTCGCCGGAACCCGTCACGATGTACTTGTCATCTGAAGAAATGTCACAACTCAACACTGACGACGACTCCTTCGACTGGAAAATGCAAAAAATAAATCCATTAGCTTCGGTTGTACTTGTAAGAACATGTCAAGGTGACAAAGACCGTACCTGGAAGATGGAAGCTCCATAAGGAGTCCGCCAAGCATTAAGAAGATTATCTTTGCCAGTCGACACAAACCACTTGCCAGTAGCGGCAAATTTCAGCGAAAGGACACACGATTCGTGCAAGTGAAGTTGGTACTTGTCCGGCTTTAACGTGTGCAGCACCTACACCCGAATCATCAATCGCATTAGTCAACAAAAGACGAGACAAAACGTGTTTCGTTTTCTTTTATACCTCGACAGTGGAGCTCTCCAATCCAACGGCCAGCCAATCTCCGGCCGGACAATAACCCAACGAAAATATTTGCGAGGCAAAGTCGTGCTGGGCCAACTGCCGGCCCTCACGCAGATCCCACGATCGCACCGTGTGGTCGAGTCCACCCGTCCACAGCCGAGTACCGTCGGCGCTCATGTCGATACAAGAGGCGCCGTCCGTGTGTCCCTGGAACTGTCGCACCAACGTCTGATTGTGCAAATCCCAAACGGCGATGTTTCCGTCGGAACAGCAACTGAAACAAACCTGCAATTCAAATAGACAAATGGTCATACAACTTCTTGAAAGAAAAGAGCAAATTGAAGTTGGTTACCTTGCTATCGGGACTGATGGCCAAAGCGTAGCAGGCCGGCGCCGAAGAGGTCAATTCGGCCTTGATGCGAGGAGTTGGGGCGGCCAAATCCCAAATCGAGAGTGTACTGGCTTCTCCGCCCACAATCAGTGTCCGACCATCGGGCAACAGTTTGACACTGCGAATGTAATTGTCTCTCTGCAAGCAGTCCAGCTGCGAAACAGGGATGGGATTTTTACTGCTGCTGCTATTGCTGCTGCCTCCACTGCCAAAAAACTGGCTAATGTCCCAGACTTTGACGCATCCTTTACCGCCGGTGTAAACATATTTCGTGGGAGAAGAGATGGTCACTGCACACACTACTTCTCCGTGAGGAAGTGTGCTCAGCGGCCGAGCAGCCCGGGGAATACCCGGCCCGACTAGAGCATCAGGAGGGAACGGGACTGGTTGGACGACTCCATCTCCACCGACATGGAACGAGTAAGCCGGTTTGCCGCCTGGTAGCGAGCCGAGGCCGTTAGAGTTCAGCGCAGCACCTCTCGACTGAGAATGAGCATCGTAACCCGGAGGGCGAGGATAACCCGCTAGACTGTTATGCACCGGCATAAAGCCAACGGCGCCCGGTTCGGGGAGCCTAGGTATAGCTTGACCAGGTAAACCCATTCCTGGTGGATATGGACCATAAGGTCCGGGAAGAGGTGGACCGCCAGCTCCCGGCCGCTGTAAACCGGCCATCAATGGATTAGCAATGGCTCCGGGCGGTAGAGCCGGGGTGGATGAGGAGGTCGGCGTTCCTCCTTTCGACGTTGGCGTCGTCGGCTTCTCCATTTGCTCTTTAGTTTTGAGTGAGGGCGTCGAGCGAGCGGACGAAGATCCTGAATGTGACGGTGGACGTTCGGCTCTCTCCAATTTGGCGCTTCCGACAAGTCCCATTCCGACCAGGCCGTGGCCTCCTCGCTCTCCATTCTCTCGGAGGTCTCCGCCACCTCTGTGCTCGCCGTTGGCCACAGGTGAATTGGGATCCTCATTGGCGACGTCCACCACCAAATCGGGATCGCTCTTCTCCCCGTCGCTGTCGGCTGCCCGTTCTTCCTTGCGTCGTTTCGACTCGAGATCGCTGATGAATCCGCCAGGTGAGCGAGTTCGCATGTGTTTGTCCAGCCTTTCGGCGGCGGCGGATGAGGACGGCGAGGCGGCCACCCGGTGCCGATCTTCGCTGCTGGAACCACCGCTCACTTTCACATGCTCCTCTCTGTCTCTCTCGCGATCCCTTTCGCGCTCCCTGTCTCTGTCTCGCTCCCGGTCTCGTTCTCTCTCCCGTTCTCGATCCCGCTCCATCCTTTCTCGCTCTCTGTCCCGTTCTCTGTGTTCCCGGTCGCCTCGGCTGCCGGACGACGGGGCTGAAGTGGAAGCCGGCCCTGTTGGCGTGCCAGTGACACCACCAACCGGCCCGGCTCCTCCCAATTCAGCCGCTTTAAGTAGCGGATGGAGTCCGCCCAGCGCTCCCAGTCCAGCAGCACCCGCTCCAGATGCTCCGGCTCCTGGAGGTAGTCCACCAGGAGGGCCACCGGCTAACGCCCCAAACGTCAACAATCCTCCCGCCACTCCCGGTGGCAATCCAGGCAATCCAGCTAATCCTGGATGTCCAGCTCCCAGTGGCAATCCAGCTCCATGAGGAAGTTGCTGTGCGTGCATCTGTTGCTGCAGAGAGGGGGAAACAAAACAACAAGAGATTAATAACAACCTCGTCAACAATTCATAAGGATGACGGACAAACAGTCGAACAGAGAAACCCAAGATCCATCAAGCGAATCGAGAGACGAGCAAGCTAAAAAGAGACAGCACACATAAAAGAGAGAGAGAGAGAGAGAGAACGACGTGACAGATCCCAAAGGGCGATGGGATAACACCGACCCCCTCGAGCCGAAACGGCAAGGAAATAGAGGGGGGAAAGGGGTCGATGAGATTAATGACGACGAGCGGCAAGTTGGACACTGAAAAATCAATGCGAGGCAAACGTAAATAATTCATTCAGTGCGCGCAAACACAACAAAGCGCGTCCAATCCGCCGTGTCGGATGTCTCCACGCTCTCTCTCTCTCTCTCTCTCTAGTCCCTAATGGTCGACGAAGGCAAACACACAACACAACACAGAGGTTTAATCGATTGAAAATTTCGGGCGTGTCAACAACACGGAGCGAAACGACACACGGCGGGAAACAAGAAACCTATTTGGACAACAACAACCGTGCACGCGATAATCTATTTGACCAAACCAGAAAAAAGAGAAGAGAAGAACAAAAAATAGAGAAACCAGACATTATGCAGTGACAATATGCAATTTTTTTGGTTGTTTTTTTTTTTTTACAGGAGAGAAAAAAAGAGATGTTACTAACCAGCAGCTGCTGCAGGCCGGCCTGCTGCTGTTGCTGCGCATTGTGTATGTGTGTCAATACCCCCATAGAGAGAAAGAATATAAAAGAGGAGAATAAAATAGCCGAAAAGGAAAAAAGAGAAGAGTAAGTAGCCTAACCGTGGTAGATTATTTAAATTGTTATGAAATAATAACTGTGATGAAAAATAAAAGAAACCAAGAAAGACCCCCATTAGAGGGAATCGTCATTTACCCCAATAATGGCGTTCAATTCGGTCATAGTCACTTGCTTCGCCCGTTCGACGGCAGTAGCCACTTGCTGTTGGTGCTGTTTGGGTGAAACAACAAAAAAAAAAAAATATCGATTAAAAGAAGCCTATACAGTAGCAGCGGGAGTAGAACGTGTCTTATTACCTCGGCTGAAAGAAAGGGCAAAACTTGGGCTATGATGGCGTTGAGCCGCTTGGCAATCTCCGTCTAGAGTAAAAGAAGAAGAAAAAAAAAAGATTCAATCAAGAACGGGCATGAAGCCTCAATAACGCAAACAAATAGATAAACACGCCGAGATGGAGCCGGGTAGGAAAAAGGCGCAGCAATCTGCGGGAGGGGTAGGGTGGTAGACGGGCAAACAACTTGGCGGATGATACACTTCGGCGAGATGAGAAGAGGGCGTCGTTGGGGGGTGGCAGCTGGAGGGTGACGGGGTGGAATGACAACAATCAGAACCTGCTCCGAGAGGGGGGAGGGAAAAGAAGGGAGAGAGAGAGAGGAGGGTGGGAGCAATCCAATAGAAAGCAGTGAGCCTTCAATAAGCGATCCATCTCGACGAGTTAAGGGAAAGGAGCAGAGAATAGAGAACTGGGGCGAAGAGGAGGGAGAGAAGCAAGAGGAGGAAGAGGCGGCGTCGGCGGCGTCGAAGGAGGGGAAAAATCAATGCAGCATCATTCCCCACCCGCAAGCGACACCCGACATGGATCCACCTCCTATTGCGCGTGCAGGTCACAACTGACACGCGACGGTGTTACAATCACGACGCGCACCTCCTCCTCCTCCGCCACCGCACACACACACACACACACAAAAGTCGACGACGACTACTTTACCTGTTTGTGCATCTCGACGTTGAGGCCGTAGGACATTTCGTAGTACTGATGGGGGGAAAAAATGAGCGTTAAGAAACACAAACAAAATAACTCGAGTCAAAACAAAAAAAGCGTACCATGACGTAGTGACGTTGCATTTCCGTCTTCTCCGATGCCAGCTTTTCGCACTCGAGTTTGAGACTAAACAATAGCAAAAGACAAAATAGAAATGGGCATTATTAACGTGTGTACTAGTGTTGATGAATGAGCTCTCTCGGGCTGATGAAATTTCGACGTCTTTTCTTCTTCTTGGCCCCGTCGCAGTCGTCGACGCGTCTTAGTCGTCGTCGACTGCGTTGGGTTCGGGATTGGAAGACGGGAAGGAAGTTAATCAAGTGAGGGGAATTTGATTTTCAGGCCGGAAAAGATGGCTGGAAAGACTCGCCTGTGATACTGAGCTTGGAGGAAATTGAATTCCTCTTTGATGCGATCACACGTGTCGGCCACGGTGAATTTCAGCTGACCCGGCGGTGGCGGCGGACCCTAGCAGCAGCAAGCACACGAGAGAAGAAAAAAAGGGAAAAAATCGATATCACATACAATAAAGAATAACAAAAGGTCCAACGTCTCACCGCCGAGGGATGCCGCGCTGGTGCCGGATACATTTTCTTCTTTTTGCTGCCCAACTTGACGGTGTAAAAATAACTGCGGGGCCCCTAAAAACTCGACGGCGTCGAACCCCTCCACAACGTCAACGGCCGTCTGTCTCTTCTTTTCCGCCTTCCTCTCTTCTTCTTCTTCGTTTTTCTTCCGTTTGTCCTCTCACTTTCTCTCTTTCACTGCGTGAAAACTTAATTGGCCGACACTCGTCGTTCCAAAGAGCGGATCATTGGCGTCAGGTTAATCGGTTGTTGGGCTGATGACGAGGGGAATTTTCGGTCACAACTTTACCCCACACCGAACTGACGGCGGTGGTGGGGAATAATCACGAGACGAACGTTTCTCTCGGCTCATGTCCGCGTGCACCCAATAGACACCACCACGACTCATCAACTTTTCTTTTCCCACTTTCAGCAAGCAAGCACGTAGACGGCCACACAAAACTGATGTGTGTGTGTGTGTGTGTGTGTATGTAAGTGATACAACACCGGATGGATACACACACACTGCACAGCACACAGACACAACTGCTTCGGCTAGTTTATAAAAAAAAACTCGGCTTTCAATCACTAAACGAACAAATGTTTCGACTCGATCAATCTTGCACTACACCCAATGCGGAATATCAAGACGTCGCCCACTAATCGCCAGCCGGGAACAATCTTTTCAAGCGGAGCGTAGAGAAACGCAGCCTTGTAGGATGTACACAGCCATCGCCATCTTGCCCGCTAGACGGCGTCTCTCTTTGGTTAGTAGCGATGAGGCCCCCCTTTACCCCAAACACATGAAGCCTTCTTTGTTTGGAGAAATCACGGGTGCCGATAGCCATAGATACCCCGGCACCTGGCGGTCGTTTTTCCAATCAAGATTTCGGCGCAATCCATTTCATCTCGATCGTGATTTGAAAAACGAATTCATTTAACAATTAAACGTGAAATCGATGTAGATGGTGGGTAATAGGCGAGAGACAAAACGAAATTTGCTGAAAAGAAAAGATTGCATCGAATTTTCGCCATCTAGCGGAAGAATTCGTAAACGGGGTGAGGGGGCCTGTTTTTCCGTGTCGTCAGCACTCAGCAAGAGCTCAGCAAAGTTTTGAGAGAAATCTTCTTTCCCCAACGACGATTTCTGTTGGATGAGCCTCGAGATCGTTTGATTGTCGTCTCGGGTTTGTTTCTCTTTTTTGCACATCTGAGAGTAGAGTCGAGGGAAAGTGAAGGGAAAAAAAAGGTTTCCATTTGTTTACATGGCGTCGTGACTCGACTACGGGTGCAGTGTCGTGTGGTGGTGGTGACTTTGAACTCGGTCCCCCAAACAGAAAAGAGACACACACTCATGGCGCCCGACTACAGTGTGAAACAAAAGAAGAGATTTGGGACCGAAGAAATGGCGTAGGATTTCGCCATCAACAACAAGTTTAGAAAACAAGGGCAGAATTGAGTGGCCTCTGTGTCATGATGGAACATCACAGCCTGGTGTTCAACGCTGCTCGCGACGGTAAACTACGACGTTTGAAGGTAACGTGACACAAAAACAAATCGATTAACTTCTCACATTCCGGTCTCGAAATTCGCTTTGACTCTTTAACGAAGGCTCCAATAGCAACCACCGGGTAGCTCCCATTTTCAGACTCTGCCTTCCTCCTTCCTTGAATCGTCGATTCCCTGTCGGCATTTCCGATTCCACTTGGGTCGACACCACCAACGTCCTCGACGTCAAAAACATTTATGTATTACCCAATCTAATTAATCTGCCATTTGTAGATTAACGCTCATAACTGTCCCCAGAACAAAAAACAGATGGGCCCGTCGCGAGGTCGAGTTAACTGGTGCCCTTGGAGCCCATTTTTAACGTGAGTCGTAATGGAGAGTCTAGGATGATGGGTTTTTCTCGTGTGATCCCAAATAACTTCTGGTACTTTTTGGCTCATCGTAAATTTTTCACGCAAACACCTTCATGGCTGCGGCTTCAATCGTACCCTAAAGAGGAAACCCCGAACTTTGAATGGCGGAAAAAACTCTCCAAGGCCGGCAATTTATCCGGAAGATTACATTTTTCTCTTCTTTTTTGTCTGATTCGCGTCTCGTTTCCAGCTACTTGTTCCCCACCTCTGTTTCCAGGCAAACATTGTAGCAGTTTTACAAGTTACTATCTTTTGGGGGTTTGCAACTTTTTCTTTGGCTGGATAACCTTCAATGGGGGCCTTCACTTCCTCGGCAAGAAAAAGGCTGGTCCACCTGGTGCTACTAGCTCAGTAGTTACTTTACCATCCACCTGCTTACATCGCTACACGTTTTCGTCGTCGTTCAGTTGTTTGTTTCTCTCGAGTCTAGGAGCTCGTGTGCTAGTGCGTTGTAGTTTCGTCGTGATTTCGTTATATAACAATGGCCGAAGGCGGTGCCCGTTTGCTGCCGGAAGATTGCGATGAATGTTGCAGTGGCAACACGATCCCGGTTGAGGAGCAGCCTCGATTGCATACAGAACGGTTGGTATCGAACCGATCGCGTGAAACGGAACGGAAGATAAGCTTCCCGGAGAGAGGATTCCGTCCGCGACCGGCCCAGCCCGTTGCATTAGAGGCTGTAGCCGATCCATTCGGCGAACAAGACGAAGACGTCCAAGCCGAAGCTAGGATAGATGTTGAACAAGCTGAGGAATTGGTTCAAGCACGAAATCCGCATCCGGCTGCGGCCGCACCAGCTCCTGGTCCTGGTGTCGGTTTCGCCAACAGGCAGGAATCCAACGGATCGGTAAGATGGCGAAAAAATGTTTTGTACCTCAAACCGGACACGACGACGTTCATCATCCCGGCCGGCCGTCATCTGATTCAAACCGCACAATTTTAAATTGACGAGCGGTTGACCAACAAATTCCCGCGTGCCGTTTGATGGGCTCATTTTTCTTACGACCTTGGCGCCTTATACTCGGCCTGACCGAGTTTTCTAATTCCATTCTGCGGTCGACCTTCGTTTTATTTATTTTTTCATTCTCAAAAAAAATATTAAAAAACCGGGATCCATTTCACACGCGGTCGCTTTTGCGTGACGTTCCGACCGAGATCTGGATCAAAAGACATTGGCCAAAAAAAAAGTAAAATTACATTGTTTAAATATTTTGGAAGAAAAAAAAAGTGATATTAATGACTAGGTCCGGTTGTTCGCGATTCGCTGATTTAACGTCTAGTAGTGACGTGCGGACCACGATAAGTAAGCCGTTGAAAATGCCAAGGCTCTCTTGTTATGCGACTTTCTAGATGCCGAAAACGGAACGTTCAAGGCTGTCCGGGTTGTCGTTTTTGCTTTGCAACGTGCGTGCAACAGACGCACGATTTGTATTTTTTTTTTCTCTTTCCATGATGGCCGCTATCCATCACAATTTTAGGCAATTTTACCTTGATTTTTTGGAAAATCATCCAGCTATCATTGTCATATCATTTTGCAGGGTTTCCTGGATCATCGGGCGCGGAATGAAGTTGCACTTCTCGTCTCGGCGAGGACTAATGGCGCTACGCCCATGCTCATGGCCTGTCGGAATGGCCATTTGGACGTAGTCGAATACCTTGTCGAACGATGTGGCGCCGATATCGAACAGGCTGGCTCAGGTAAATGCAATTTGCAATTAGTTATTTCCAAAAAAAAAAAAAACGGTGAAGGCTAATTGTGGGTAATTTTTTCAGTTACTTTTGATGGAGAAACGATCGAAGGAGCGCCGCCATTGTGGGTAGCCGCAGCAGCCGGCCATGTCCCTATTGTTCGCTTCCTGGTCAGACGTGGAGCTTCGGTGAATTGTACAACCAAAACGAATTCAACGCCATTGCGCGCCGCCTGTTTTGATGGCCATTTCGAAATTGTTAAGTATCTCATAGATCACGGAGCAGGTATTTATAAATAGGATGCAAGTTATATTAAGTACTAACATTCGTATTACTTGATCGTTTTAACATTACCATCGGATAGACATGGAGGTAGCCAACCGACACGGTCACACTTGCTTGATGATTGCTTGCTACAAGGGCCACCTGAAGATAGCCCGCTATCTAATCGAATTGGGTGCCGATGTCAACCGCAAAAGCGTCAAGGGTAATACGGCTCTGCACGATTGCGCCGAATCGGGCTCGTTGGAGATCCTTCAACTTTTGCTGACCAGCGGCGCCAAGATGGTTGTCGACTCTTACGGCATGACGCCTTTGTTGGCGGCGGCCGTTTCGGGCCACACGCACATTGTTGAATACATCGTCCATCACCTGGACACGGTCGGACGAAAAGAAAAGATTGACGCTCTAGAACTTTTAGGCGCTACTTTTGTCGATCGAAAACGCGATATGCTAGGCGCACTCGAATACTGGAAGCAAGCCATGCAAATCAGGTAACCTTACGGTTTTTTTTTCAAGTTCCTGTGATGGTGACCACTTAGTATTGATTGTATTTCCGTGTAGATACGAAACTGGTTTGTGTCCCTTACCCAAACCGCAAGGCCAATCACCAATCGCCGCGTTTGAGAATACACTGGAAGCCGCTACGATCGAACAGCTCGAGGAGGCCGTTTCCGATCCGGATGGTATGAGAATGCAAGCTCTCTTGGTCCGGGAAAGGATTTTGGGTAAATTCTTGAAACCAATTTTTATCTTCTCAAAATATGAAAACCTTGAGGTTATTTCTTCCGGTTTGGTGCAGGCGCGGCCCATCCAGAAACTTCTTATTACATCCGATACAGAGGAGCAGTGTATGCGGATACGGGCAACTTTAACCGTTGCATCAGATTGTGGATGTACGCTCTGGAGATGCAGCAATCCATGCTGGAGCCGCTGAGTCCCATGACAAATAGCTCGCTTCTTTCTTTCGCCGAGCTTTTTAGCTTCATGATGGCCGAACGGGACACCGAAACGAGGAATAACAATGGACCGGTTCAGAGTCATCGACAGCCCGAAGGCCAACAGCAGCAACAACAACAACCTGCAGCAGTGGGTCTAATGCCGCCGCAAAGGAGCCCACCCAACATTCCGCCCCTGTCATTCTCTGACGTCATGGCTGTCTTGAGCCGAGCAGTCCGTGAGATCAGGGCCGGCACGTTACAACTTTCGAAATTAGCGGTGGGCGAACGGGACCTGACGTACTACCATCGAACCCTTGGGATTATTGTCCACCTCATCTTCCTATTGGCCAAGATCCAGCCGCAGTTGAACAGCTCACAGGATCACGCGCTGAGAAAGTCACTTTACGATCTGGTCCGGCTCAATGCCCGCAGTCGCAACGGATACACGTTGCTCCATCTGGCCTGTACGCGAGATAGCACCACACTCAGCCGCTATCCCATCTGCAGTTTCCCTTCCACCGACGTCATCCGACTTTTGCTGGATGTCGGAGCCGATCCCGAGTCAATTGACCATGTAAGTTTTCATAACTTTTTTAATGAGGAAAGTTGACGCTCGTAATCATTCATCCCGTCTCTTTTTCTCTGTCGTTCAGGACGGGAACACGGCGCTGCACATACTGGCTCAAACTCAACCGTGCCCAGCTTCAGCTGTCAGCTTAGTGCTCCAGCGAGGATGCCATTTGGATCAAGTCAATTTGCAAGGCCGCTCCTTCGCCCAACTTTTGCAGTCTTTTCAACCCATTCACGAAGTTGTCAACCCACTGCAGTTCACAACGCTCAAGTGTCTATGCGCCCGAGTCATCCGCCAACACCGGTTGCCTTTCAACGGGTTGGTGCCGCAGACGCTTCAGCCGTTTGTTCTCAAACATTAATCTATTCTTAGCAGCTTACGCGGCGTAAACCCACCTTTTCCCCGTCTGTTCTTTTTCTCTTTCGTACAAAATCAACGCAAAGAACTAAGGCCCTCCTCCCATATGTTTCGGCTGGCTTTTGGTTCTTCCTTGAAATACTAAATGGTCCTGTTTTGACCAACTCTTTATGTCCTTACTTCCCATTCTTTCTCCCGGTTGATTTCCGTTGGCGCCCGCGTGCAATCGGCCTACCCTCGTCACCAACGATTGAGCAGTTTCTTTCTTTGAAAGAATTTTTTTTCCCCTTTTGTTTCTGTTATATCCCTTAATTTTGCCGATTTGGATACCTTACGTCGAATAATCATTTCGTTGTTCTGTTTTCAACCCCGAATGGGCTCGCGCTATTTTGCGCGTGTCGCTTTCTTTTTTGTTTGTTTATTGCTAAGATGAGGAAAGAAAAGCCAGAATGTCAAGTTTAAAACTAAATTGGATCTTACCGCGTTGCTGCTGTCTTTCGTAGTTCAATTACGAGTGGGAGCAACACCTGGAAGTTCAAAATATTGTCGCTGCAAAATAACTCTGTTAAAAAAAGGTGTTTCGATACGTTGATCATCCGCTTCACCGAAGGGTCTTTAAACGAAACAGTTTTTCAGGTCCATTATAGTAATTTCTAATTGGAGTGTGTGCCCCGTATTCTCCTCGCGTCCCTATTTTTCCCCCTTGCTCCGAGTCACAACAAAAGGATTTGGGATGTGATTTGTACATTTGTCTGCTTTTGCTGCAGGACCTGTACCCTGTCGTTGTACATTAGTTTTTTTTCTAGCAATACACTGCATATTACAATGAAACTCTTGTGAAAAAAAAAAGTCTAATCGTAAAATCAAGTGTTCAACATCCGATAAAATGTGCTTTTGAATTATCTAAAAATAATGGAAAGTGTTGGCATCTTGGGTGCAGATACTTAAGAGAAGTTGAAGGCAGAAGCTGGCTCAGTCTCTTCCTGTTCTTGCAGCGTTTCGGGCAAATTCTTCTCCCGAACGGGCATTGACATGTGACGTTGGAGTGGCGGCCTTTTCTGTCCGCCGTACGGACTCTTGAGTGGTGGAAGTATGGCCCTTTTAGCAACGACTGTAAAAGAGATGGCAATCTATTTTTAAAGCTGCACATACTTGTCATTTTTATGCAACGTTGTCTTACCGGCAGCTGGAGGAATCTTGGGAGAATACCTGGTGTAAATACAAAAATGATTATCATCTAACATCGTTTTTCCATTGAAGAAATGAATTATACTGATTGAGGACGTGGTCCTGCATTTCCGTTGGCATTGAAATCAGAACGCGAGAACGGAATTGCACGTCCATGGCCGGTACGTATCGTAGCTAAATAGAGAAAACATATTGAGGTTTAAATGTTGTATGAGGAAAGACAAACAAATTGCATTGGGTACCAAAGGGTCTGCTCCAGCTACAGCGTCCGCCATGTCGTCTACAACTTCGCTGATTTTTCCTTCAGGTTTGGCTCTTTCCATATGCGCTCGCAAGGAATTCTGAGTGGTGCAACTTATACTTAGTGTGTGCATCATCAACTTTGAATTGAAATTTAATACTTTAAAATGTTCCAAATATTCCTTTCCGTAAGAGGTTTGCACGTCATCCGGGCATTCGTCCCAATAGTTCTTCAAACTTTGGTACATCGGCTCAACGACAGAAATGTTCGTCCTAGCCGTCGCATGAAAACCGGAAACATTAATAAGTAAGTTCTTGATTAAAATGCATTGAATGTATGAGCATACTTGTATATACTCGGCTCAATACAATGGACGGAGATGCCCCATTTTTGCATTTCCCGTCGCAGTCCGTCAGCAAAGGCCACAACTGCAAATTTCGACATGGAGTAAGGCGTGAATCCTGGAACAGTAACTCGACCTTTAAGAAGAAAACGAACCGATAACAGATTAATTTAAATTTTTTACGATTAAAAGATGAAGATTTGTAAAAAATACCACTATACCAGCCATTGATGCTACGCAAACAACTCGTCCCTGAGATTCTCTTAGTAGCGGTAGAAAGGCTTTTGTTACCCTAACAGTCCCCAAAGTGTTTACTTCATGCATCTACATGATGTACTAAAATGTTGAATTGTTTAAATCGAATCCAGTTATTTTAAAGAAGGAACCTTTTCGAAAATGCTGATAGGGCACCATTCTATTTCGGACGAACAACCTATCCCTGCATTGTTGACCACTGCCCATAGTTCTGCATCCGTACAAAGTACAAGGTAGTTGAGATTAGTTAAGTGTTTGTTTATAATCATCAATCAACAAACTTCGATCTTCCAAAGTAGAGGCGACCAAATGAGTGGCGGCCGAGACCTGGTCATTCTTTGTGACATCTAGCGGGACTAGGTGTAGCCGATCAGAGCACTTTGTCTTGAGTTGATGGGCACCTTCCCCGTTCACGTTCAAACAGCCCGCGTAAACTTTGAACCCGATGCCGTCTAACTTGATCGCTAATGCATGACCAAATCCAGAATCACAACCTATCAAAGTGATATAATAGTAGTTAGATATGCCTAATATAGACTAAAAGATATGGAAACAGACATAGGATTACACACCTGTGATCAATACAGCTTTGTCGTTGGTGTTGTCAATCAAGCGTCTGGGTAGTTTGTTAAAAATCAGCTTTGTGAACAAGTCACTAAGATTGAATGTAAGGTAGAGAAGCCCAACAGTACCTAAAATTGTCATGTCAATCCACTCGTACCTGAAAAAATTCATTGTGTACCATTGTTAAACTACAAAGGGTGGATATGCTTCAAATCTATTTTACATGGCAGCACACACGGCAGCTCCAATTACAGCCATCACGACATTTCTCCTCTTCGAGAGTTGATGTAATAAAAAAAGATCCATGTACATCATCTTTGCACCCTGTTGACGTTCGCAAGTTGCCTACGATTGAGCGGGTACCAAGTATTAAGGAATAAGAACCCAACACGAAAATTGCCGATTCATGCTTATACGATACTTTACCTTGAAAAAGTGCAGCTGTAGGCTCTTTTCCAAAGTTTTACATCGACCAGAAAGAACTCGTTGTCAACAAACAGCCCTGGCCTTCAGTGAAACAGCGCCGTCTGCTTATCGAAACATAACCGCAGGCAAGTGAGATTGTTATAAATCTTATTTCTTGTTTCTTTTTACCTTAAAGTGGGGGAGTACCTGAGGGAAACGGAACGACGACGAGTGCGTATTGAATGTGTTTAGGCTCAACTCTTCCAACGCTTGACCACGTTAAGAGAAAAAATGTGCTGACGCTTTTATCTTCCGGTTAAGTGTATTATCAGACTTTGTAAACATATCAACATGAGGGCTGCAAATGGGCGAGGAGAGTGCAAATGAACAGCGAGTATAATGTTATCAGGATTTCTTAAGCGACGAGCGACTGAACAAAGTCCATATATGGGCGGAAAGCGACTGGTTCTGTTACTATATTAATACAATTTCTAATCTCCGAGTCAAAAGTTCTTCCGTTTTTTTGCAGTTTTCGTTAACCGGCACTTTGTAAGTAGGACATTCTGGACAAAAAAATTAAATTTTCAAATCGGCAACTTCAAAAATGCTTCTCTTTGGCCTTATTAGTATACTATTGGATTAAATACAGTAGAGAAATTAGCGAAGTTGCCTTTTTATAAATTAAAACAGATATCAGGATAGCAGATTGTACTAAAGCCCGTGTAGCATCATACTATTGCGCAGAAGCTCTAGTTTCGAAAAATTAGTACGCAATTGTTTTTTATGGATGCGGTATGTGCCCATATCGGCACGCCGTATCGGCACTTTCGATTTTTTCCGTTTCGGCCTTAGATTGTTTCCGTTTCGGCACTCATAAATTTTGAAGATTTTAAATACATCCGTTTCGGCCCTCGCAACAGAGAAATTTTCGGCCCTCATTGCAGTAACCAACGTTATTCCTTCAATGGACTCAATATGTAACTTGTTTTTGACGTTTTGTATGTTGAAGCTTTGCAAGTAGAAAAAAACTCTAAGAAGTTAATGCAAGGACAGAAAATTATGAGAGAGAACAAAACTTACCAAAAACTTAACGATATTTTGTTCAAGCTATGGGGTAAGTACCAAGCATCTAAAATCAAAGCAGAACAGCTCTTAACACAATGCGAGGATTCCTATACCAGCGTGAATGCATCAAAGTTCACGAAAAATGTTGATGATGACAGGGAATTGGAACTTGAAATAGATTAAGTGTTATTCGTCGTTTATATTCCCTCTCGTTTCCCTCCGTTTGAGGAAACTGCAATGAGGGCTGTAGTCCAGCGAGGGCCGAAACGGACAGTAAAAATTGACCAGAAAACATCTACAAAATTTATGAGTGCCGAAACGGAATCCATCCGGGCCGATCATGTCAAAAGTTACGGTTGCCGATATGGGGTATAACCATGGATGCAAGTAATAAGTAAACCGAGCACAGGCCAATCGTTCTTCATTAGGAAATGGATGAAATGGACCTTGGCTCTACTATCAGCTATTGTTAATCGTACATCTCGTATTTGTTGACGTGCGGAAATGATTGCTGCTTTTTTTCCTCTGGAGCGACCTGTTGCTCTCTTGCGCGGAATTCTTGACTAGCGCTGACAACGGCAAGCCAAAAGTAGAAGGTCGCACCTTAAATTGGATATTAGATTTGTCATTCACTATTGTCATATTGCAATTTTTTGTACCTATAAAGATGAGCATAAGCACACAGAACACAATTAGACATCCATCTGTGAACCAACAAGGGAATTGAAAATATTATTGCGCTTATCAAAAAGGTTTTGATTAATTACAATCCATTTGCTTCTTGCTGACGAGGACTCCAAAGCACCAAGCTAGAAAAGCGAAAGATGCAAAACATAGTAGTTGACGAAAAAAATCGGCTACCAACCACGGTATCAAGTAACCAGAAGACTCCTGCGCTCAAAAAAAATTTGATGTTTTGAATTGACAGCGATGACAAGTTTTGCCGAATACTGACCTTAACGGCTCCAACGAACAGAAGTAAACAGAGGAAAAAATAAAAAGATTTCAGGACCATGCTGGCAATCATAACATTTTGAGTAGCTAGCAAAGAAACGAACACAATTGATTTTTAGCATTTTCGAAAGATGATTATAATCTTAGATTTTACTAGCGACGCTGGTCGTGACCGCACTCGTGAGGTAGCTGCTCCCCTGGTCAGCTGGCAAACCGTGTATAATGATTGCCACTAACGGCTTAAAACCTTCATTGAAGTAAGCTAGCATTAATCCTAATGCGAGTAAAATTAACCCAGTAAAAATCTAGAAAAGATTTAATCACCATTTTAATTACAAAATTTACAAAAACTGTATCTCGCATTATGATGTCACTTACCATGTATAAAACGGCAATTATCAAAGAACCGGTCCGCATGCTACAGCAGCAACACGAGCGCATTATCGACATTGTCCCTTCTTCCAAAGAAAGTTGCAAGAAACGGATCAGCGATCAGGTAATGCTAAAAGTGGAATGTGGCGAAAATCATCGAACAGGTCACTAGAAGTCTCGGTATCGTGGTTACAAGGTGACATCAGATCGATGGCAATTAAACTGCTCATGAAAGCAGGCAATAATTTGGCTATTGTTGTTCCGGCGTGAGAACAATACGGAATGCGTCTATTTCTTTTAGTTATTGCACGCCGCATCAATTGGACAGAAATAGAAAGTGTCGACGCTTTGTTTCCATACCAACATATCGATTCAGAGTTAACGCCACTCGTCGCTAACGATGACATACTGTGAGTGACAATTCCAGCGTATTTAAAAATTTACGTTTTTTCTACACCACTCTTTGCATGTATCGATCTGCTTACATGAAAATAAAATTTGAAATGATACGGTACAGAGGAATAAAATGAAAATAGCATGAAGAATTGAGCACAATTCATAGGTGAAAATCAAACGTAATTAGCTTAAGGTTTCTTTCTTTTTTAATTTATTCTGCCGTCATTCCTCGAGGTGCTCCACTTTTTAGTTGCTATGTAATGGAAAGAATTGACGGCTCGTTAGTATAATTTAAAATTTGTTAAAAATTCTTCATAAAATACTTTGTCCAACTCCTTCTTTACTTTTTCTTCAAATTCACGAATATCGTCCATAGTCAATTTGCACCAATCATCCAGCAAACAGTAAATCTGGCTATAAAGCAACGCATTTTCCAAACGCTTCTATCAGAAATCTTAATTCTGTTTATAATTATAGACTTCTTAATTTACCGATGGAAGAGTCTGAAAACTCTTTCTTCAGTGTTCATAATGTGATTTTCAACTCGGCTTTGTAATCCGAACCATTTAAACTCAACTGTGACTAATTTGTAACATGTCATTAGCGAACCAGTCTGTATCTGCGCGCCATATCCAAGTTAAATATTAAATTATGAGTATCTTGCGTTAATACTTGAACATTATTGGTACTTTAATGCCTTATCTCATACTGATTTTTGCCACGTTCCTTCTAACGGTCCCCGTCCGGTCTTTTTTGAACGGTAGATTGTCGGATCTAACTCGGCCTTGTAGTCTTTCGAAGATATCCTATCGTTGGCGATGTCAATGTGTACGACTTCTCTCATCTTCAATTGCTCACTTGATAAATTCAGAACCTACAAGGGAGTTCAAACTTATTAGTCGTGAGAAAACGGAAACATTTTCAGCCGTTCTACAAACATTATCAGCATCCGGTCCTCCGGCGCGATGCATCGATTCGATGATCAGTTGAAAGTTTTCTTTCATGTACTTCGGATTCTGTATTGAGACAATACACTAGTTTAAAAAGAACTGGCGAAATGAAAAGGCGAAAGTTACGCTACCGTAATAACAGTTTTAGAATACGGATATGCATTCCAGGACTCTTCGTGAAATTCCAGGCATCCTTTTGGCATAAATTTTTGAACAAACGCAGGTGCTTTACTGTAAAATAACGTTAGTAAAAATCACTTTTAACCGAGTCACGGGCTTCATGACCTCCATATAGAAGTTTTACACAATAACTGATAAATCTTATCAGTTTTTTGTACTATACAACTGTCAATCGGAACATAAGGCCATTCGATTTTTATTGCCGGTATAGTATCTGTATAAATTATGAACATGATAGTCTATATCTAACTTAAATAAATAATTGTGAAACAAAATCCGCCTTATCTTGACCAAACAAAGAAAATTAAGCGACATACTCGTTTAGTTGAATTTAGCTAACTCCTCACTCAATCCCTATCCACATCATAAAAATCAATCGACTACTTTATTCCTTCTTATTTTCATAGTGACGACTCTATTCTTACCTCCCCATGTAGTAAATTTTATAAGTGTACTGGCCGCTGTGTGGCTTATTATTTAACAACAGAACATCTTCGAACGGTTCAGAACGGACGACTTCGATGCCTTCCCCGCCACCAGTGTTGTTTAAACTTTCCACGGAGAACGCATACAACTGACCGTGTTGATACTATAGCAAGAACAAAATATCATGTTTAGACGAAGTATCCTTGTAAATGTGAGTAATCGACCTACTTCATTGACGGACAGTGGCATAGGGATCCGGCTTTCCGGGAAAAAGATTTGGAAATTAGACAATAGAAAACAAGTGCGCTCGAAACATTTCGCAAGATTCGGTTACCATCATATTACACAATTAGTTGCTGATATAAACACTGGGACATACACACTGAAAGAAGATACAATTAGAACTTACAATTCTTTGATGAGCATGATGAGTCACTGAGTAGTATGTTGCAAAGTTGTATAGTATGAAAGGTGGCCGATTTTAGTCGTGACTGGGTAAAAATTAGAGAACCGAGTAACTTTATCAACTCGTTATCAGAAGTTGAACATGACGCACGCACACGGCAAGGGATTCAGACGAAGTACCGCCTCTTTTTCAAATATTTGTATTGCATGGCCGGGTGATAATTTGGAAAAAAGGGACAAGTCTAAGTAACTGTTAGCAAAGTGAAGCGATTTCCAATCAATTCCACATCACTATCATTGTCGGAACTTGCTTTGTCCGATTCAGACGAATTGGCTTCAGTAACATTGGTTTTTCCTCGGCGTTTTTTGGTTCGTTTTCTTGGTTTGTTAGGACCATGTGGGGTCCAATTTGTCAAATGTGAAGGCGCTAACTCGTACACGATTTCAGTGTAATTTTGAAAAGTCTGAAAAAGAGTAGATGAAGTTCCTCCCAAAAGCTTTTCCGCCAGAACCAAGCGCTCGTAGCCTTTGAAGAGACTAGCAGCATTGTAAATAAATGTACCCCAATAAAAGTCGGAAGGGGACGCACAAGGAAGTCCGCTGTCGATAATCTGGTTGAGTGTATGGGCTAAGTAAAATGTAGCCTGAAACTCTGCCAAAACATGAACCGTGTCACGTTCATAGTTGATGTCGTGCGAAAGCATTCTTGACGCAACTTCTTGAAATTTGAAGGTGTTTTTAGCCATGTTGACATAATCCATTATGGAATCGTCCTTTGCTTTTGTTGCAGCAATATTTTGCAGCCGCTTCAGGCTGCGTATTCGCCCGATGCGCGGTTCCACGATAGACAGATAGATTAACCCGACTATCAGTCCGTCAACGTGGTAACTCCGAACACGGCAATGTGAATGCCGTATCCAATGAACGATTGTGGCAAAAACTAGCTGCCATTTTACAGGAAATTCGAGAATTCGTCCAGTATTTTCGTCAAGAATGATACTAAATAGCAGTTGCTGTTTCTGTTCTGCCGTCATTTCTCCAAGGGCGGAAAGTCCAGGGAGCTTCATGGTGAAATCCAACTGCGATATCGTAAGCCGTTTAAAGACTAGTTCAGAGTTTTTCCGCCAAAGGGTCATGAGTTTGTTATTGATTTGAGAGTCCCAGCATATTAAAGCAATTGCTTTCAACAGGTCGCAGCAGCAGGAAAAGCTATTACTATAACGTACAGACTCGACTTGTGATTGGTAAGGCATTTTGTGAGAGAGCATAACATCAACCACCCATGGGGGAATTTCCGAATCACAATATATCTTACAAAACCATTCAGGTATGTTTTCCTCCATTAAATTGTTAATCACTTTCTCTCCTGCAATAATAGTGATCATAAGTATACCAAATGGAATGTGAATAAATACAAAAAAATACTTAGATCGGAGGTGGAATTCATTTCTCCATTATTTTCATCCTCGTACGCATTTAAGCTAGTACGAATAGCTACTTCTACTTCGATGTGATGAATTTTTTTAACAAACATCAATATCTAAGAGATGAAATTAATAAAGCCCATGGAAATACGCATAAGAATGGCGATAGCTAACAATACTCGATCAATTGCTTCTTCCACCGTCTGGCCTTTCAACCATTCCAGGAGTCCTTGAAGTCTCCGATGTTGATCATTCATCGACTTGCTTTTGGGTAGGTGAATTTGGGAGAAAACATTTTCGAAAAGTCTCTTGTCAGCATAATCGTTCCCTAGTAGTGTCCCCATGAGTGGGAAAATACTAGCATCTTTATGCCCTATGCTAAAAAAAAGTTCGTTTAGTGATATATTCACCATAGAGCAACCAAAAAAAACAAAAATTTCTTACAATTTTAGGAATTTTGTCATGTCAAATAATTTGCATTGTACTGCAAATCCTTCATCACACTTAACAGCTGAATTTAATTCCATAAGTGACAAGGGAATAACAAGTATATCCATAACATAAAAATCTGAATCATTACTAACAACTGGACACTTCAAACCACGAGCTAGGGAGGCAATATCACCATCAGCTTCATACTGACACTGAATCACATCAACTCCAAATTCTTTGAGCACTCCAATAAATAGAGTTTTAAGCAGCAAGGGAAGCACAGACATCCTAGAGAGAGACTGGGATTATAATTTTTACCCTGTAAGGTAATGTTGTAACATAATACCTATGCTGGTTGCTGGGTTTAACTTTGATTGAGGCAATTAGTTTTTGCTTGGCTCGAAGCAACCTGGTTTGTTGCTTTCTTTCTCCTAGATCCATTCCACCATCAAAAATGACAATCGCATTAATATTGCATCTCTGAAATAATCTGAAGACATCCCTGACATGTTCACTGAAGATATTATAGTCTCCCCCAAAGCTAGGATTTTGTCTCTGGCAGCTAAGATACAAGAAATGTAGTAGATTGCTCCCTGCAATTTTGAATACATATCATGTGAGAGACTTGTTAAAATTGCTGATTTATACTTTTAACAATAGTTACCATCAACTACTATGTTAGAATTACGGAGTTTAAGGTCGACAAGACACTTTTCAGATCTCGACTGAATATACGAAGACAGACCTCTTATCCCCATTTTTTTAATCTTTCAAAATTGATGACATATGAGAATGTTACAGTATCTATCCAATTTCAAAAATTCGTTAGTTGTTAAACAGAGAATTGGAAAAAACCGATTATAATTCTTTGTTCAAGCATCAAGTAAAACAAGATGAAGAACAACTGCACGTGGATTCATGAAAGTCGTCTGCTAGACTCCAGTATTTTGTCGTCTGTCGCTGAGGACTACGTAAACAATCCCATGCAGCTCACTTTTCGATGGACAGGACCCTCTTGTATCTTGATCTCGAATTCCGAATCGCAGTAGCGCCATTACAGAAGTAGATTGGTGAAGTGAAATCAGTGAATTCTCTTTATTAAACGTTATGTGATTTCGTCAAGGATTTCGTACCATCTTATTCAACTTTAGCCGCAATTTGCAAGAGTTAAATGGGGGATTGGCTACATAGTTTCATATTCGCCGCCTGGGATAATGTTGTAGGTCCAAAAGTATTGAAGATATGGCCCGCTTCGAGTTTCGCATCTTCTGATGAATTAAACACCAACTACTTTGATGAAGTGGGAATTGAAATTCAAGAAGAAAAGGGAATTGATTCAACTGATGAACCCATTTCTCTAAAAAAGAATATTTTCACCAAAGTTGATGGAGATTCTGTTGCAAAATACATATCTGTCCATACTTTAACGGGGCATTTAGCAAAAACAAAACACACTGATTATGATGGTGTAAATGATATCTCACTAAGTGTTCCTGCATTGGGTTTTGCCTCTCAGACAGCAACATTTTACTGCCTTTGTTTTTCTAACATTGATGGAGAAAGTACCAACATCTGTGTTGAAGAGCCCCACATGGCCTCGCTTAGTATAGTTTTTGACTACAGCAAGTACCTTGATGCCTTTTGGAATCTTCAGCCCCTTATCCTTCATTTGTTGAGAAAAACAGTGGAGCGCCTTAAAGTTGGATTGTCTCAGGTTTCAAAGACACCCCCATGATTTATTTGAAATCCATTCACTAATTCAGTCTTTTATACAGGACTATAGTTATCATGAAGAACCTATTGTATCAAAGTGGCTTGGTGAAATCCATCAGACCTTGCTGGACAGTTGCAGACTTAGAGTTACTAATCAGATCACCAGCCCAATCTCAATTAAAAATATGATGAAGAAATCTCAAATAGCTTGGGATGTTGTCATCACTTCAATGCTTGTGACAATGGGTTCATGCTGTGTTGTTGGAAGAAATGAAGAACACATCAATGGGGTAAATAAATCAATTTTTTTTTCAATCAAGGACAAAGTAACTGATGCATATTTGTTATTTGCTATTTTAAGGTTATTGATGTGCTAGCATTTTTTCTTCCAGAAGTGCACCAGTTCTCGTGCTCACGATATGCCTCTAAATGTTTCTCTGGTGGGCTATATATTCAGGTATGCGATGCGCAAGTGAAATTTACATACAACTAAAAACAAATGTATCTTTTATACTATCAAATAGGGACTTTTAGAGAATGTAAATGGTGTAAGGAATATAAATTCCGCAGACATTTTGTTGAATGAGTTCCCCCTTACGTTACTCGATCTTTCACAAAAAGGAAAGGTGCGTTTTTCTGGAAATGTTCACGAGCATTATCGTTGCAAGCAACGTCATTCTCGAGAACAAGAATTTAACATAATCCAACGGAGACAACCAGACATTCCTTTCACAACTGAGTAAATTGTAATAGTAGCCGCTTTGTACATTTTATTGAATATCGATTATCTTTGCGCAACAGAAGTGTCTTCCGTCCATGTGGCGAGTCAAGCCGTTACGTTCGATGGTGCTTGGAACAACTTGCTACTCACAATTCGGAACAATGGTCACGAATTATTTCAGCGTTCCATCAAGCTCTGGCCTTGCAAGCTCACGATGTTATCAAGGCCTTTGAGTCAAAACCTCTGTATGTCTCATACATAACTAATTCCATATCCTATGCTAATGTGGCGATTTTCCCCTTTAGAAGTGGAGAAAGTCTCAAACTTATGCGAAACCAACTTAAAAAGTCAATGAAAATAGCCGAATCAGATTTCTGGCTTTTGGTTTCTACTGCTGAACGACTAAAACCTGGATTCTGCAGAATTTTTGCCAATTACAGGCTTTAAGTTTCTTCAGTGATATCTCGTTTCCGTCATCCCGACTTCGATCAAAGAATGCTGTGGCATTTAATACAACATCATGTTTAATACGCGTTATTTATTTTAGAACTAAGCTATGTCCTGTGTTCACTCGTCTGATTAGATCTATTAGTGTTGCTCTCTGAATTAATTCACAGGTTGAAAAGTTTTTTAAAAAGTTAGAAACTATCCGAAATATCGCTGATTCGATGAAGCAAGAAAAAAGAAACTTCCAATAATCACAGTTGTATTGAAAATTCACGTTTATCGTTTTCCTCCTCGGCCCTTTCCTTTCCCCTTCGAACTGCTCCGCCCAGCAGTAGCTCCCTTTTTACTTCCCATCTTTTTGTCCTTGGTACCTTTGTGTTTTCTTTTCCCAAGATCCTTCTTCAATTGAGTTTTAGATTTCTTTTCCAGTCCTTTACCCTTATAGTCGGATGATGGTTGGTTCATCTCTCGGTTTACAGCCTTCTCAATGTCGAGTTTAGGTTTCTTGTTACTTAGTTTGTCCAAAATGTCAAGACTATAAGAAACAGAGTATGTTAGCAACTTAAACTTTACTTGACTTCATAAAGATCATACCTTTTAGTGGTTTCTTTCTTTATATCGCCGACTAATGGGTCAAAATGACGTTTCTGACCACTTTTCAAAACAGGCTTTTGCTCTGCAAGGTTGGGCTGGAATTTGCCCACTGAAGCTGTGGCCGTGTGTGCAATAAACACTGACCGGTTAAGTTGTTCAGCTGTGGGCCTTTCTGTTGGTTCTAAGCTGATTCTAGATTTAGCCTTTGATTTTTGCATTCTGGCTGAAATATTTCTCAATCTTTGCAACTCATTCTTGGCAACTGATTCTTGCTTTTTGGTTTTATGCAAAGCAATTGGATCACAACCATCCTTAGCATTCCCTGGTACTTCAACAACCCAATTTTTCTCTTTCTCAGCAAGAGCTTTTTTGAAACCAAATCTGGGAACCCATTTCTACACAAAAAGAACAAATGAATACAATGACATTGAGTGAAAACACTAAACTTGTGACCTACCTGTAACTCTTCATCCCATGTTGCTTTAGACTTCTTCCGTTTAGTGATTCCCTTTTCTTTAGCATACTTTTCCCACTTGGTTAGCTGCTTTTCTTTGGGAGCAGGCTTTGCACGTGGAAGTCTTGTGGTGGCTGCGGGTGTGGCTAAAAGGTGGACTTGGACTTGGACTTCGGGGGATCTAATCGGTGGACTTAAGTTTAGTGATTCCCTTTTCTTTAGCATACTTTTCCCACTTGGTTAGCTGCTTTTCTTTGGGAGCAGGCTTTGCACGTGGAAGTCTTGTGGTGGCTGCTGGTAACTTGATAACAACTTCATTGTCAACTTTAATGGTCGGTAATTGAAAAATCTGATTGATCAATAACTGAACGTTGTCTCTGGAAAGATTCGCAAGAAACGTCTCTTTTTCCGTTCTAAGGAGAAAAATAATGTTTACCACGTGAGCGGAACGACTGAAGTTTTCATCCACTCACCTAAGCTGATTAACGTCAAGATCATTAATGTCATAGGCTAGAAGGTTTCCTAAATCGTAGTCCAACTCGACAACTTTATCAACTTGTATGGATTTTAACTTTTCTGCCTCATCTTCTGCTGCTTTGGAAAGCACGTTTTGAACGATAGAGGCGGCCATGATGGACTGACTGGATGGTCATGGTTAAGCAACCTCGGCCGGTTTCGGTGGTTTCGGTGATGGGTGACCAGCGTTGCTGAAACTGATGAAAAACCTCATGAGGTAGAAAATATTCCGCAACACCGCCAGGTGGAAACAGTCATCAAACAAATCCAATCACGTGTAGGCAAGTTTGAAACACATGTTAAAAGGTGCGTTTAATCTGTCAGTTATCTGCAAAGTATCACCATTGGTGTCACCGTAAAATCTTTCAGTTATCGTTGTCTGAAGGGTGATATCAAGGTCTTTCTATCAAGGCAAACAATAAAGTGGAATGTAGTTGGTTAGGTTTTTACAGTAATGTGAGACACAGTCCAGTTAAAAGGGCCTGATTTCAAAAAGTACCCAACAACATTCATCATTTCACACGAGTCGTATCTATAATAACTTAAGCAGGGTGGTTAAGAACCCAAAAACAATAGGAAAATGGTGAACAGTTCTTCCTCCATTCACTATTACTTCATTCATTCATTTTAAATGTTATTTTGTTTTTGTTTAGAGTATATTTTCATTACTGCTGCTGCTGCTGAACATCATGCCAAATCTAGTAGTGGGGGCTACAGTGAACTCAAAAGCTGACAGTGATGAGCTACCTTTATATTGGGGCTGGTTTGTTGAAACTGACTACTCTTCCAGTTTCTTGAATCGTAGTCATAAATTGTTGGCTGACACACTTCAAGAAGTACCTGAATTCTTGAAGGATGTACAGAATTTCACCCACAAGTTCTATATTTCTGATATCTTATTACACTACACAAGGGAAAAGCCAGAAGAAGTGCTTCACTGCACAGCAATGTTCAATGGTGTTTATCCAAATTATACTGCTGGAGCACAGGAATATGCTGATCGTCAAGTTGTAAAGGTAGAATTTCCCTTCCAAAGTATTGGCTACTAGGATATTTTAAATCAACCAGAGTATTTCAAGGACAATGTAAATCAGCCTTCAGTCCTCCATTCAATTGGCTGGATTTTAACACCTCGCACTTTTGGCGCGCGGATCAAATTAACGCCCAATCAACTTTTGCTTTGGAATCAGAATGACACTGAAGGGAACCCTCCCTTGTCAAAAACTTCGGAAACGAATTCAAAAATGTATACGAGTCCCTACTATAAGAAGAAAGAACAGTTCTCTATTAGAGAAAACGCTACAGACCAAGATCCCGACGTTATGGGTAGCAAATGGCTCATCTTTAAATATTGAACCGCTTAAAAAATAGTTTTGCAATTATTATAGGGAATTTTCAGCCGACATATGGAAATGGAAGCAAGGCACATTTGACTTTGGGTTGTTCTCCTGGCGTCGGCGCTGTCACGACAGGATGGGATCTTGTCGATATTATTCGTCTTGAAGGGTTAAATAGTACCGACGTGCAGACATACAACTTGCAAGATGGATGGCTGAGGAGTTACGGAGAGGGCCAGTGGGTGTTTTATCCAACTAAACAGTGGTAAGAGGGTAAACATGATTTGGACGTCTACACAAAATATTTAATCCGTTATTTGAAATATCGAAAGGTTATTGGAAAGCACCTTTCTCGGTTATGAAGATCCTTCCATTAGTGGAACTCATCGGATTGTAATATCAATAAGTGTATTGTGTTTATCGTGCGTTATTTCAATTATCTGCATGTTTTTCCCAGAATAATGGTAGATACCCTTATATATCATAGTAAGCAATACACATTCTGGAATGCATTACTTGTGTTTTAACGTGTATTTTTGTGGCATGTCATGTGATCGATGGTGAGAAAACAAAATATTATAAAAAGTGGTATATTAAATGTGTGGAGCGTTCACAAGTCAGGATCATTCACAGACGATTCCATCCCACCATTCGTTGCTCATGACATTATTTAATTTGTTAACAAATCGTCATAAACTCCGAAGTGTCTATTACGTGGAGAACAACACACAATAAAGGTAAACAAGAGCATTTGACGAGCGCAACGAAAAAAAAAAAAATTATAATAACCTGCAGTACCCATTATTAGTAGAACCCATTAGGCAAAATGCCTTTGTGCGAGATTAGTCAAAAATGGGAGACCATAAACGACAAGCTGCATCATGTTAAAGATTACAAAGTAAAATGTGAAAAAAGGTCCAATTCTTCAATTCACACTATTGCTGAAATATTTGAGATTGAAACAACTACGAGACTCATTTCAAGGCAATGGTAATAGATAATGAGAAAATTGGGAGAGAAAAGGGAGAGATTCGTCGTGTTCAGGCATGGGCGCACATACAAACGAAAGATTCAAACGCTATGACCCAAGACTGAGGGTACAGGCGAAGGCTGAAGACATAACGAGGGCACTTGAGAGTAGCTGGATTCATCCATGTCGCCACGACAACTCGACTGGTCATCAAAGAAGATTATGTCCGAACAGAATGAAGAGGTTAGCGAAGGTGAAAGAGTTTCTTGAGAAGCTAGAGGAGCGCCAATTCGGCCTCGCCGGAAACGGCTTGGCGGGCTGCGACGACGCTTTGGGATCGGAGGAGCAGCTTCAGTGCTGAGGAATAGTTCAAGACTATTAGGAAATTTTAAAAATGGAAACGAAGAGGATGCGTTCAAGACAATGCTTTACGTTTGATGCAAGCAAGACAGAGGACAACGTAAGTTAGAATTTCTGAGCTAATCAAGACATTTCACGTATACCAAACACGTTCCAATAGATCTCTACTTTAATCCAGTATATTGCTATCTACATGTAGGAATGATTTTCTAAATGTGAAGGGAATTTTACCTTAGTATGTAGGTAGGTATGGGATGTACGTGAGTTTTAGTGATGATGGTTTGTTTGCTTTGATCGATCTATTAAGCCTCTTCCGCTGTGCGGAGTGGCTTAAGAACGATACGAGGATCGTCATCCATCATCCGCTCTGTATCCTCACTGCAAAAACGTGTTAAACAGCAGTCAGAACACAACATTCACTGATGACTAATCCATGCAGTTAGTTTTTTTTTAGTAATAATGCCAAATTATTTCAAAAGCACTAATGTTAAACAGTTAAATTTTTAAAATATTAAGAGTTTTACAAATGTACCTCTGAAATTTGCTATCCATCAAAGAATGCCTTTCTTCTTCAACTGGAGCAGCTGGCTCAAGATTCAGAGCCCCTGGTTCTTGCTAAAATAGGAAAAAAATCCATTAAGTATTGAAAATCTTAAATCTCATTACATTCTTTTCCCTCCTTACCTGAACTCCCTTATAGCTAATTGCAGTTTGATGACTTGATTCACTATGTACTGGCTGTCCACCAGAAGCATTCAAGTTTCCTGATCTTGTATTGTGATGCTGAGGAAGGAGTCCTCTGCACATTCCTTTTAGTTGAAGGAACACCACATACAGCACAAGACTGATGAGAATCAAGCATATACCAATGGAACCAAGAATAACATTTGTTTCATGGTCATGGCTATCTTCAGATTCATTAGCTGGGACTTCTTCTTGTTCAAAGTTCTCATCTGAATTGTCATCAAAAGTTGGAGAGGTCTCAATATCCGAAGTTTCATCTTTGTGTGTGTTGACATCATTGACCAATGCATAGATTGCAAGGCCCAACCCAAGAATTGCTAGGAGAACAGCTCCAGCAAGCAGTAATCGTTGAAGGTAGGGTTTCTGATAACATCCTGGAATAACCCGTTCAGTGATATAGTTGGTTGACCATTCTTTGTGACGTTCATAGGTGACTGTTGTAGGCTGGTACACTGGATTAGATGATGGCATTTTCCCTGTAAAATAATATAGATTTTTAGCCTGTGACACTATAACACTGTTATAGAGACAAAATTTCAAAACAATGGGGAACACACAAAGCGATGTTAAGTCACACCTGTCAAGAAATATTTTCCTGTTTGAGCAAATTTGTCAAGCGTTCAATCACGACAAGAAAAAGCAGCACTCTACCTGGAAAAGCGTCTGCGGTATACAGGAAACAATTCAATCGGCCAGACAGTTCGTTTTCTACCTTGAATTCAACTCAGAAATTGGCTCAAGGACTCTACCCGAAAGAGTTCCGGTTTTAGTAGGTTTTCAACAAGTCGCGCAGATGCAGCCCCGTCCAAACCAAACCCCTTCCAAATGAAAATATGCGTCACCTTGTGCCCTGGGGCTAGAATTCTTTTGGCCAATCACCTAATCCGAGTGGCTGCACTACAGCTGGGAAAACTGTTAAGACGGACACGATGCACGAAAAAGCAAAGATTTGAAAGCTGACATTCCGTCACGTTGATTATATGCTGTAGCTGATGATATAAAATTCCGATTGTCTTTTGTAAATCCACAGAAAAACTCGCTACCACCTGGGTCTTTTAATTGAAATTCCTCGATCAGCTTAAATTAAAATCTGAAGTGTGCTGGTGCGGTTATTTAACCTTTTACAAATATAAAACCATTTTTGTTTTACCGAATCGCGAAACAAAGCCTATTTGAGCTACTATTTCGACTTCAAATATTTTGGCAAGGCATAGAAATCGCAAGCAGCAAATATGCTGCTGGAGGATAAGAAAAATAAGCAATCCGGATTTAATTATAAATTTTAGAAAATAGGTGGAGTGTATCGGTAAACAATGTCTAAACAAACAAGATAGCCGCTTGAAATAGGTTATGTTTAACTTCGGAGGCTTAGTTTCACCAATTCACATCCCTATATTTGCCCGCTTATCTTTAAGGCCACATGGTGACCTTGTCTCAAAGCGCAAGTATTGCCCGTTGATTGATTGGCTGTTGGTATCTAGCCAACACTGCTAATTAGGTTATTTAGTTCATTAGCGATGATTGTGTACAGTTAATACAAAACTTTTACAGGATTTTTGAAGTAAAGACTCACCAAAATAATCTAACTAATCTTTCTATTTATAGTTGGCGAGGGTGTCAACGCAGCTAATTATGACTACACTGAACAGACCCCCGGTCGAACTAGAAATGAAAGAAGTCGATGTCAAACAAAACGTCGTCAACAATAAATGTTATGTATTGACTGCGCCTCAAAAAATTATTTTAACGGCATCGTTTAAAGAATAAGAAACAGTTTCTATTAAACGAAAACTTCGAATCGCTTTCACTTTACCATTTATTGTTATTTATTCTTCTTTTCAACAAATATGGAATGTAACTCTTATTTCTTTGTTTTTCTCGCGTTTCTTTGTATATCTCTGAATGAGTTCCGAAACACAAAAATGCTAAAATTATTAAGGCACGCTCACGTTATTTTTTTTCGCAACAGATAAGACCAACGACCGAAGTGTAAAAAAAAGGTTAAGGAAACAAAAGTAAAACTAACAAGGAAACAAAGGTCTTGTTAGCAAGTAGGGCTAAAAAAATATCAATAAAAATAATCGAACTGAACTGAAATTCTGACAGGCGCACTGGATATGTCTATGTAAAAACGCCACCAATGTGAAAGAAAAATAAAACGTTACCCTACTTAGTTCTATAAGTACGGAGATTCGAGAGATGAAGCAGCACTACAGAAAATGTAGTTAACTAAATCTGTTGATATTCAACAACACTTGTGTTGTTCGCTTCGACTCGCACCACACTACCCAAAGATCTCCTCATTTCGCTGGTTTCCCCCCAGTCCCTCGGATCGGGGCCGTCAAGGACGGGCCATACTCCGGCTGCTTCTTCTTTCCTTTACGAGTAGAAAGTGAGAACGGATGTCTGATTGCCGCGGACGAGCAGGAACGGAGGCATGTTGGCCGTCAATAATTCCAGCCAGGCCATATACAGCGGGGCGCTCACCGTTCCCTTTCGAGGCATTGGAAGCGTCCTAGAAAAAGAAAAGAACCACAGGATATTGTATCCGATCTTCTGTCGGGAAGAAGAAGATTAATTTCGTCTTACATGACGATAAGATTGGATGTCTTGGAGTGGAGAAGCAGCTGCTCGCGTAGTCGCATATGACGGTTGGTTTTGTCACGGAGGGCTAGCATTTCAGATTCTGTAATTCTGGCATCTGTTTCAAAGAAAATAGTTTCTCGTTTCATATCATCGACAAGACATCGATAAGCTATTTATAGTAACAACGACTTACTCTGTCCGTCTTCATTCTTGACAAAATTCTTGATTAGGCCATCAAAATAGTTGCGCGTAGGTTCAGATGGTTTCTTGGTAATGTCAGTAATGACGATGACGTCCGAAAAATCAATACGGAACTTGGACAACATGGCAGCCATTCTAAAGAAAGTCACAGAAAACCTTATGTAACAGCAGCTAGCTGGTTTTATTGCCATCAAATAATCACCTTCTTTGTTCACTATCCAACTCTTCTTTGCGGTTGGCTAAACAGAAAACTCGTAGTTTGCACGAACTCCAATTGGGACGGGTCGTTAGAATGTAGGGCAACAATAGAGTCAATCCTGTCATCGAAAAGACGAAGTTGAAAAAGTTGACATAAATTCTTTCAATTGACGAGACACGAACCTCCGTCATCGTATAACCACCAGACGTCGATGATGCCCTTCTTTTGTTTACGTTGGAACAACATCACACTGTTAAGGATTTCTTTAGGAAGAGGATTTCCAGCTGGATCAGTAAATAAGGCTTCACGAGATCCCTTCTTCTTGCTCTTTTTCAATCCCAATCCGCCGAGATTAACGCCGGCCGAAGAGCCGCCAAGTTCCTGCGAACCGTTACTGCGTTTCAACATAGGAGTTCCAGGTGGAGTCTGCTCAGAACTGCTTGCTGTTTACCAATTAAAAGAATGAGAACACGGTCGTCTAAGACTGGACTCTTGTGAATGGTTCATGCACTGTGGTTGCAAACAGCAATACAACTTGCTAGTAAAATAGTAGGCTAGTACGCAATAATGATCAGAGCATCCAGTGAGTTGATGACAAGGACAGTAGGACACTCATACCACACGAATAGGCATGCGTGTTTTTTTTATTATTACGCTTTACCTCGCCAAAAAGAGCGGGGCGAGAGACTGAAGAATCTTTTTGGCTCTAAAGAAGAGACGGCATCGGATTGACTTTTGGACGGCTGGACTAGTTCGTTTCATTTTTTTTCAAGATTAACATAATGATAGCTTACAAAACCAAGTTTTACCATGAGAATGAAGAGATTCTTGAGACTGACTCGTGGCTTTTCGGTCGCTCCAACCTGATGCGGTACTAGCTGATGGTTTAAGCGTTGCAGCAGGAGCTGCTGTAATAGCAGAAGCGTCAAGAGCAACGGACGGAACAGCAGAACGGTCTGCTGGCACGGCAGTTATCGGGTTGGTCGGTACAGGAGAGATGCAAGATTCCGCGATAATGCCAGAAAAGTCGAATCCTTCGGGTGCGCGCAGAATAGCCAAAGACATGTAGACGTCAAAGGCAGCACTGCAAGACGATAGTCAATAAAAAGTTAATAAAAAAAATATATGGCAAGACCATAAAATCACACGCTTACTGAATAACTCCAAAATAGTCATCTAAGTCGGCGTCAGGGCAAGTGTTCCAGTCGCGTTTATAGCCCATCAGGACCAAATTGGGTTTCATCTTACCCAAGCCACTCAGCTGCATCAAGGCTTGTGCTCCCTCTGCAATCCAAACAAAAGATGAATTTTTTGTTGTTTAAGAGGTGAGATAATTTTAGCTTACCTTTAAATCCAGTGTTGTCGGCTAAACTGTAGAAGGCTTTGATTTTATGATCACGGAGCCAGCGGTACATTCGCTGTGTGTAAGCGGAACGGGTTCGCTGGTTGAGAGGATGTTTGACAATGTGCCCGCAAACCATCATCGATAGATGTTTGCAAATCGAAAAGCCAAAATCGATCAATGGTGGCCTAGCGCTGGGCAAACCAGATAGGACAAGAATCTGAGGACGGTAATTCTTGACATGCTCTTCGATGTGAACCAATTCTTGGATGCTATTAAGAGCCGCTTTGTAAGTTTGTGCTTGTGTCGATGAACCCCAGTTCACATCTTAAACACAAAAGATAGATAACAGTTTGAACGAAAAATTTGGAAATGAATTTGTTAAATAACATACCAGGTTTTCGGTAGATGATAACAAGGTAAAGAGCGAATAAGCAGCCGAAAGTGATAAGTGCTGTTGGCCAGTTCATCAAGAACATGACGGCCACACAAAGAATCGCTCCAATTAAACTCAACCAGCCATTGTAATACTAGAGATTTGTTTTAATGATAGAAAATTAAAGCCTTGACCGATCAATACCATGTGAGTTGAGTACGTACTTTGAACGTAGGCCTCCATCCGACAGGTTTGACGAGTGAAGCATGGAAGGTGGAGAAGTTGACCAAGCCGTAAGCGGCCAAAAAGAAGTTGGAGATGAGGGGAGCGATAGCGTTTAATTCAGCGATAATGATACATCCCAGGGCGATGATGAAAGTCAAGATGTAGCCATTAACTGGTTCGTTGTTTTTGCCGTAGCCGCGGCCAAAGGGTCCCAAATAAGGGTAAAGCTTGTCTTTGCACAACGCCTGGAATACCTTTGGTGCCGACACCAAACTGGCCAAGGCCGAGCTAAGTGTAGCAGCAAAACAACCAGCGTAAATTAACGGACCGAAAGCGGACACCAGTTCGATAACCTTTAAGGTAATAAAAAGTAAGTAAAAATCTAATTTTTAAAATATTCACTTTAATCTTACTTGGAAACTGTTTTGAAGTCCCCATTCACAGTCTCCAGATGAACAATTGGTATAAGCTGTGCCGTTATAGAGGTCCTCGATGTTCCCAGTTGCTTGTCTCATCATCGTAGCGCCACAAATGATGGCAAAACCGACATAAGTCAAACTAGTAATAATAATTGCCAACATTGTTCCTTTCGGAATGGCGTTTTGTGGATCCTAATGGGGAGAAAAGAAATACGATCTTACTTAAAAGTTAATTGGTTCACAAGTAATTAGACATACTTTAAGGTCACCAGAAATGTTAGCTCCGGCCAAGATACCCGTGGCGGCAGGGAAAAAGACGGAGAAGACAGTAAAGAAACTATGTTCCTTGCCTTCACTGTACCGATAGTCAGGCGAAAAATTCTCCACGAATGTCTCCGCTGTAAAATGGAATTTAATGTTAATATCTGGTAGTTGTGGACAATTATAAATCCAATTACTTACCACTGTACCCCACAAAACCTTTTGCTTTCTCAGAATCATCAGTTGGACCCATGATACTTCCGATGACAAAGTCTATTTGGGCGACAACCAGAATGCCCAAAAGAACAATTTGAGCCTGAGTATGAGAGAAAGACTTCATTAATAAACTGTCACGCGGGTTATAATAATAATTTTTACCTTAGTTTCCCATTCGAGACCGATGACGACGATTCCAGTTAGTAATATGATGGTGATGGTGCCGATAATGCGCACATCATTGACACCGTTGTCGATGATTTTAAGATCGAACGTCTTCAGCAAGTCGTTGAGCGATTCGCAAAAACCGATGGTGTACATAGCTACGGCGACAGCATTTGCGATGGCAAAGATGACACCGATGGAAGCGCCAAAATCCGGGCCAAGCGATCGCGAGATCATGTAATACGTTCCACCACCTTTTATATTACCGTTGGTACTGATGGCACTCATTGATAGTCCCGTAATAGTAGTAACAACGCAGGCCAGCGTGATGATAATTACTCCCTCACCTGTGGCAAGTAGTTTGTTGAGATGACGAATCATTGAAATTTAATAACAGTTAAACACCGTTACCTATCCCGGCCTGTCCAACCACCCAAGAAAGACGGAGGAAGAGCATAACACCCCAAATGTTGAGAAGACTGTAAAAAAATTGCATCAAATTTTAAATTTAGTCTATTGTAGCATGAAGAGTTGACTCTGGAAATTACCATCGCACCAACACTCCTTTAATCCACCCAAATTTGACGAAGTTCGACTCGGTTGGACCTTCGGTTGCCTTCTCCGCAACAGACTGTAAAACAGTTTCCAAAAGATAACATCATTCTGGGAACACAAATACATATCAGATCCAAAATTTGGGGCGTGTAACCATGTACCAAGTGAAAACTACCAAGCATCTGGTTTTTCCCTGTTCCGTGATTAGTAATATTTTTTTTCCAGTGGAGCCCAAGAAGGTCATATGAATCATCATTAAAAAAGCGGCTTTCCCTGTAAAGGTGAGATTAGGGCTAGGACACACGTGAAATCCCCGTTGCGGGTTGCGCGAAGACGTGCTAACGAAAAACTGACCATTTAAAGGAGACTTCCTTCTTTGCATAATAATGGACAAATAAGTTGCGGAAAGTTAACGTTGGTGTAAGCTCGAGAATACGTCCGTTAACAAAAACAACTGTCTCGTAGATGATGGGCCGACATTTGACGGTCAGACAATGCAAGGCCTGTGTTGTTCCACCGTGTTTTTCCTTGTGTAAGGTACCCGCCGTTCCCAATAAGTTAGCAAGACAATCTATTATCGTAGTTCGATCGGTACGGATCAAACTCGTTTGACCGATCAGAAGAGGAATCATCAACAGACAGCTGTTCGTCAGAATTTGAATTGAATGCGCGCCACCCATCACGCTCGCACAATTGGGAGTAGGGCGTCGTTTATATTAAACTTGCTTTCGGACTTTTTGAGTCCGTTTTTAGGTTTCCTCTCGCAAAATTATTTTTTTTGCTCTTGATAGTCTCTTTCGTTAGTCATGAAAGAGTAATTAGATATCAGAAACGTATTCTCACTTTCTCTCTCCTATGAAATCTCGAGTGCTGGAAAACTGTAGCGTCATTACACGTATCGAGTGACGGAATTTTCTCTTTGCATTGAAGAAATTTAAGCTTGATTTACAACTCGCATTGGCATGTTTTTGGTCCGTCTGGAGTAATTTTTTGTCTCAATGTCCGGGTCGTTAGACTTCTTGTGGGCAAGGCTCTCGCAGGTTTCCAACTGTGAACGATGCCTTCAAGTTCAACAGCCGTTAAAGCGATACCCCTAAAAAAAATAGCTCTACATTTCTAGGCAGTGCCCCCCTTGACCACTTTCGGTTGAGATACTTTTTTTTATTTGACTGGAAATTTTAGAGCATTTACTGGTCGCGTGTGGTCGTTGCCCTTTCCCTGCTACCCTTTTTTTGTTGTTGTTTGGCGATTGTTTGCGGCTAGGTGTGACGGATAAGTACATTTTCATTTCATGTTTTTTTCCGTCTTGGGGTCGTAGACATTGCTTTTCTATGGAAATTCAATAACGGCTCAGTGACCACAAACTACTGGATTGTTGAATTCATTATTCAGTCATTCCAGTACGTTTCTGAAGTTTTATGTCAGAATCAAGAAGCACGACCATGCATTTACCTTCTCGTGAATTGTGGCATTGTGGAGTTCATCTAGTGTTGGCCTGTGTCCAGCTTGGATCGAAAGGATGTTGCGATAGTTATCCAAGCGGGGCAAAGCCTCGCGAGTCATATGGCGCAAACTTTTGGCGTATTTAGTTTGCTCATTGACCGTCATGTAGGAATTGCCTTGTGACAAAAGAGCAGTCGGAGAGGACGCCCGTTCACCTTCGTTGGACGCGGCCGAGCCAGGCCGTTCGCCCATTTCGATCGCCTCCGAGCTATTGCCCTTCTGGAATATAACAGTTCAATCAACCACATATTACTTCCCATTGTTGCCAAGGGAAATGCACAACATGTAATGTACGATACTTACTTCAGAGTCGTCGCCATCATCCGAATTGCCACCCCCAGAATTGACTCGATTCACTTTGAAACGATTGCGTCGCGATGACGCTACGTCAGCCATGATCTAGATAGTACCTAAAAATGTACACAAATACAGTTCGATAATCAATCAATACGGCAGCAAAGTACTTTAAGAGCCCGCTTCTACGTCAGAGACTCTATAGGGGACGAGACACTGAAAAATGTGATGATGTTTGAGCTTTCCCCTTTTATGGCGTTGAAACGCCGCAACACAGAAAACGAAACTCTTCACCCGGTATTTAATTGAAATGCAAATACAGTTAATGGCACCACCACAAAGACAGAATACGGCGAAACTAGACACCGTTTATATAGTCATCGAAGCAAACAACACACAAAAAAGAGAAAAGAAAAAAAGAAATCCTGGATATCAATCAGCTAACAGACGCTTAAGAAAACGCGAAGAGTGGATGACTGGCAAAGTTTCAACAACTCTCGATCGCGCCAAATGGTGTGTTGATTGAATCAACAATACACCGTGCCGACTACTTTCACCTATTTCGTTTGCTAATTCTAATTATTAGAATTCAAAGCCTCTTTGAACAAACCACGTGGAAAGATCAAATTTAAGTTTACCAGGATAAGTGATGTAGGAAGCCCAAAACTTGACAAAAGCGTCTGAACAGCGATAGAGAGAAGACACGTGGGGCACTTGAAGGTAACGGCAGTATGGTTAAAAATGGAGACCGGTAGCCGGTAGACGAGGAAGAACATACACAAGCAGCCTGCTCGTCGTAGCCTGCACTGAGTGCTCGAAGTGACAGCATTGGCTGTTTATAAGCCAACGGAAACACCAGCCCCCTGGAATCGTTGGATCTGGGGGCCTACTTTAGCCAACCGAGTCCCTACGAGAAAGTGAAGGAAGGGGGAGAAATTCCCCTTTCTGTTTACTGCTGGAGGGCTGTCGAATATTTTCAACAGAATCAGACACGTCTGAGAAACAACGAGCAAATTTTAAACTGTGCGATGAAGAAAAGGAGCGGTCGCTGCCAATCATCTTGTCCAAAATGAAATGGACACAACGAAATATGTTACAAGGAAAGCCAAAAACTGTGTTAAACACGAATAAAAATTCATCCGACCTCTTTTATTTCCATTTAATGTAGATGCATCGCCCTATTCTGTCCCTAATTTTTTTTTTAGGTTATTGGCTCTAGTTTTTGGGGTTTCTGAAAACGGACTGCGTCTTCGTCGGAAAAATGGTGCAAGAAGTCCCCCATTCCTAGTGGCTGTTGTGTTAGTGCAAGACAGTCTATAAATAGAGTTACATTTTTAAAATGCGTACTCGAGAAGTTCAACAAGAATTGAACACATTTATGTTTTTCAAAGAAGCCGCTCGTCGGACACGGAGAGTGACCTAGCGGATGATTCATGTACTGATATGCAAGAAAAATAACGCAGATGAATCGCTAAAATAATCTTTGGTTTTTGTGACAATTTTGTTTAGCAATCAGCAGCAGCATCATTATCAAGACCTGCTATTGTTGAATTTATATAGACTATTTATCAAAGATATTTTGAACTGAAGGTCAACCCGCAGGAAGAATTTCCTTTGTTGACTGATGAGAACAGTTTTCCATTTTATGTTGATGCGCTCGAAGCGGTAGTTATGAATTTATTACAAGGCGGTTTTCGGTTCAGAGTAAAGGTAGTTCTAATTCTACATGCTGCTGGCGATAGTTTCCCTATCTTTTAGCATCAACAGCAGGGTTGTTTGTGTGTTTGCTTCATTGGTTGCCATGGAAACTCTATTTTTGGGAGAGCCTGGAATAGAACGCATTCCTCATGATATAACCAGGAAATTTCACGTCATTTCCCAATTTTTGACCGAGCGTGACCTGCAGAGTGACCTAAGCGTGATGGCACGTGATAATTACAGAGACGCTTGGAAATTTTTGCCCAATTTTGTCATGCTACTCTACTGGTCGTGTTGCTTTAAGTGACATCACTTGCATGGAATCGGAAATTCACTGGTGTGGTCATGGGTGAGCTCTAGTACCCTTGAATAATAATTTCTATCGTCTATTTTGTTACGGTAGCAGTCTACCGAATATGTTAGTAACAACTCCGATGCCTATTCAATTAAGAAATTTTTAAAGTAATTAAGGTGGATCGATAGAACTTGCCTGTATCTGTCTCATATCCCCCTGTATGGACAGATTAATGACCCTTTTAAATGAATGAGAAGAAATTACGACGTAATAACCCTAGACAATCAATCCAATTTTAATTTCGTTTTTCGGGTCGTTGACTTCCATATATGTAGAATTCGGCAGCGTAACACTGCTTAAAGCGCTTTGCGTAAACGGTGATTAATAAAAACCCCAAGGTAACCGGTTCCTCTTGAATCAAGTTGTCGAGCATACTATTACGTCTACCTTAAGCGTTCCGGACGTCATCACGATGGGAAAACAGAGAATTATGAATGGCGCAAGAAAAAGAAAACCCGGTACGTATATTCAAAACTTGGCGTCGACATAGTCGTGAATTAACGATGAGGAATTTGCGTATGTCTGGAACACTAATTGAATTTCGCTGGCCGATGTCGTGCTGACTAGCTTAATGGATAAGGCGGATTACATAAGGTCTAGACAGTACCTACCTCCTACCTGCTTAGCTATCAAGATATTTCCAAGTAAGGGATTTAATCAGAATAAATTAATGAAGGTTGGAAGAACGGAGGAATAGCCTAATCCAAAGAAAGTGAGCTGATGCCGCCTCCTGATAATATTTCGCTCTCTGTTGGTTCCAGCGGCTTTCCTACTCGTGTTGTAGTCTAGTTGTGGTCAAACAACCCTTGAAATTCACTACAGTCTATTATTCAGCGCATCTGGAAGTTCGTCACTTTTTGTTTCACCCGTATTTGATGCTGACCACAATTTTTTCAGCCGCGTTCCCTCAACAAAACTCGCGGTTCACTGTCCCTCGGACCCTTCGGACAGTTTCATCGAAACTGTGGTATCACGCAAGTATTGCTCACTATGTGTAATTACTTTTTTTTCCTTCTTCCAGTCACTATAACACACGAGCGTGTCTCGATGTCGTCAACACATGTTCATCGGGTAATCACTGCTCAAATGACTCAACAAAGTCGTGAAAGTACTACTAGCGCCATCTGATTAACGTAATGGAATCGAACGTGCACATTTTCGTAATTTGAATTGAAATGAAATGTATCGGGAATTTAAATGAAGCGTTAGTAATCCTTCAGGCTTTGTAAAAGTCAAAGAAATATTAAATTATGATATTACATAACTGGCTTTATCGTCCTTAACTTCCACTCAGGTCACGTTTTTCGCCCGAATAACTCATTTACAAACCAAAGTTTTGCTTTCAGTTGATATTGTCAAACCAATACAAAACTTGCGATGTTCAGCGGTTTTATTTAATGGCGCCGCCCAGTTGTTCTTTAGTTGGTTAACCTCAGAGTTTCTGAAAATTTCTTAAAGGATTTACTGTTTAAACAGTTCCTTTTTAGAACAGTTAAACTTAGGACATTAGATCGATTGAATATTTGAATGAATGAAAACTAGTTTTTAAAAAGGCGGCAAAAAGTTGATCAGCTGGTTTTCACGACATCTGGCGATCTTACTAGCAGACTACACTTGACGTGTTGTGTTGGCCACTTTGACTCCTAAAAAGTTTTTTTTCTCCTTCCTCCACGTCTTTTTTCACTTGACGGGAAATAAAACATTAAAATTCACCAGTAACTTATTGTCTACTCTAGTATAATGGCTTTTACTTTGTGGAGCCTCTTGGAAGCCTCACTACTATTGGTCAATGCTATCTGTGTGTTGCATGAAGAACGATTTTTGGCTAAAGGTGGATTAGAATTATTATTTTTGTAGATAAACATTCACAAAAATATTTAATAATTATTGTTCTCCTTATAGTTGGATGGGGTGGGGATCAAGCAACCAATTATGGAAGTGGCCCAACTGTGAAATCCCAAATCCTTAATATCATCCGCTCAGTGCGAACTGTAATGAGAAGTAAGCTGCACTTTTTGCTCACTATAATTTCAGCTGCAACTTAATTTAATTTTTTTGTTTCTTTTTTCAGTTCCACTCATATTTATAAACATAGGTGTTATACTTGTGAAACTAGTCATTGGATGAAGTCTCACTGGAATTGTACCACACCAAATACATAATTTTTATAACAATGTTTTTAAATTGAATTCAGAACAAACCAATGGTTTAGGTCTGCTTACATGTAGCTTTGGTAACTGTAAAATTATCTGGCAACTGTTAAACTCATCTGGAGACACTGAATCTGTAACTGCATATTAAAGGAAGAACAACTATTTCAGACTCATTAAAACTCTAGGTGATCTAGGTTACATTCTTGCTAATATTAAACAAGCTGAACACCGACAAAAATTACTACGTCAAATACGGAGATTGATATCATTAAGATTAAGAAAAAGGAATACATAACTTGTCTTAGGATTTTTTTCGCGACAATAAGTTGCGTAGTTACTTTCGTTCTGAAACTGGCAACGGTTGCTTGGCCTATCTGACACATGTTGTTCACCGGTGTTATGGGCCCGTCCGCTCGTGTCAAATGTAAACATTGTGCAGCAATAAAAAACAACACTCAATTCAAGTAGGCCTACAGTTTAGATTTCCCGTCTCATAACGCGCTAAAGTCTGGCGTTGAGCTGTCAACAAACTTGTAATTCAAACTAGGAGCTAATTTTTTGTTTGATTTTCAAATAGATAAATTGTGACGATAAAAATTTACGGGCTTCGTACTTTGACCTGTCCAGGTTTTGATTTCGTTTTGGTTCTGTTATATTTGGCGTCCAACTAAAATGGCTCTTCAAGAAGCAAAGATTGTGGTTTTGGGTTCTTTTATGACAGATGTGGTTAGGTAGGTATAGTGTTGACAGCTTCATTTGCAGAGAAACTTATAAATCAAATTTTTTTTTATTGTGCTAGCTATGTTGATAAATTACCAAGAATTGGTGAGACCTTGTGTGGCCATAAACTAGCAATTTGTTGTGGGGGTAAGGGGGCCAATCAAGCTGTAACTGCAGCCAGACTTGGCTCAACAACTGCCATTATTGGAAAAGTATAAACATTTCTGTCTTCCTGAGAAATACATTTTATGGGTATTCTACTTTAGCTAGGAAATGACTCATTTGGAAAGTCATACTTGGAAGCCCTAAAGAAAGAAAACATCTTGACAAATCATGTTAGTCTTACCTCTGAAGCTCTGACAGGTAAAGAAATGAATTTCAAATTGCTAATTTTATATGGCCTTACTTTTAAAAGAATATGTTGCGTATCACTCAGGATTGGCTCAAATCATCGTTGAAGATAGCGGTCAGAACAGTATAGTCATCGTTCCTGGTGCTAATAACTGCCTGACTTCTGAAGACGTAATCAATTCGCGGGATACACTGAGCAGTGCGAAGATCATGCTCACTGTTCTCGAGGTTCCCCGACAGACTGTTCTTACCGGATTGAAGCTCGCGAATGAACTCGGGGGTAGATTTCTTCATTTTAATATAGAGTTATCAACATATTAATTGGGAAAATATTTTCGATAGTTTTAACAGTACTGAATGCGGCTCCCGCTGTGAAAGATTTGGAAAAAGATTTCTACACACTTTCCGATATTTTCTGTGTCAACGAAACAGAGGTGCTTTTGATTTTATAGGATTACCAAGTATCGGCTCAAAAAGTTGCTATCCGACAGGCTGAGATGCTCATAGGTCACCCTGTTACAAATGCGGACGAAGCTATAGCAGCAGCGAGCCATTTGATGGACAAGGGATGTAAGAATCACGTACTCATCACTTTGGGGAAAAACGGAGCCGTTTTGCTTTCGAGAAACGGAAGCAACGGCTTTCTAGAACCTGTGGTTGTCAAAGCTCCTGAAGTGAAAGCAATCGACACTACAGTAAGATACCTATAAACCTTCAGAAATATTTGTAAAGATTAATTGTTTGACTTTTTCATTTAGGGTGCTGGCGACTGTTTCCTTGGGGCGCTCGCTTTCTTCTTGGCGTATCATTCCGATTGGCCACTGGCTAAGGTTGTAGAAAATTCGTGCCGCGTTGCTTCGTTAAGTGTACAAAGAGCTGGTACCCAAACAAGTTTTCCCCATAAAAACGAGTTGGAATCCGACTTGTTTGTTTAAACATAAAGCATTTAAAACATTAACTTCAAATGAACAATGTTTAGTTTATACGTTTACCACAATATACTTTGTTATTCCTCTGCATGTCTTCAAAGCAGTGAGTTTTCAAAGCAGCACCCCTGCCTTTCAACTGGTAACGGAAGATATAATAGCCAATAGCTTTATTCAGCAAAGTCTGTGTGTTGAAAAATTAGAAAGCAACAACAGCATAGAGCACGATATTTCTTGAGTAACGGTGTCATTCTCTGGCAAATCATTTTTTATAAAGCGGACATGTCTTACACATTGATTGTACATACACAAAAAAAATTTTAACCCATGCGCTTCCTGTCGACAATATTTAAGAGGCTTCGACCGGAGCTTCATAGTTTTTTAAACGAATTACCACATTATCTCTTGCATATGGTATACTTAGAAGAAACAATAAACATAAAAACTATTTTCCGTGTGATTGCCTGTTTTAAAGGTGCTCACTCACTAGCCTCACTCGTTTCGAGACTTGTAACACACTGTAGGGCTGTTATAGGCAGTGTGACTGGAGAAGTCAGGATTGTTTGCGACAAATCGGCTGGCGGATGAACAGGAGTAGGTACCAAAAGGGCAATCGGCACATCAGAAGAAATTATCTATAGATAATACAAAAGTGTTTTTTTTTAAGTAAAGATCTGTATACTTTCTAACAAAATAAGGTTACCGACTGTGTGATGGGTTGAGCAACACGAACCGCCACTGGATTGCTTGGAGAAGTAGATAACGGCACCGACATGTCCGACGAGGAAAGAACCGAATAGCTCAAATCACTAGGGGAAGAAGCCGGATGATTGGTCTTGGCTGTGGAAGATGTTTTTCTACTTTGGCTAGGGGACCCGTTAACAGTCTAAATAACACGATTTATGGCTTATAAAGATGCACGATTTATTCTCCTTTGAAACTAATGAAATTACCGGAATCGATTTCTGGGAGGAGGGAGTTTTAGGCGACTGTTCAATAGGACTGCTGCAAATTTCTGTTTCTGCCGATTCAGCTTCCGTATTTTGGTTGGCATTGGCACAGGTGATCATGTGCTTTGGCCAATGTGCTTGCTGACATGGATAGTCACAATAAGCAGTGTTCCAGCAGCTAAATGAGAAGAAGAATTTAAATTAATCGGTTCGAAACATTCCTGATTTTCTCTTTTAAGTTACCAATAAAATATGGCCTCTTGACTACAGTGAGCACACCACTGTTTCTTCTTGATTTCATCGATCGCCTTTTGTTTTTCTGATTCCATTTGGCGACGTACTTCAGCTAAAGCTCGTTGTTTGTCAGTTTCAGCATTTGTTTGTTGAGCTTCCAAGGCTTTCTTCAATTCCGCAATCTCTTGTTGATGAACCGAGCGACAACGTTCCAAATCCAGTTGTAGCTGAACAATTGTTGCTTCCAGATTCCCAGCAGAACTCATCTCATGCATTAATGTTTCCAAGGTATTGCGTACCTATGAAAATAAAATAAAAATTTGCTTAAAAAATGTGTAAGGAAAGCGCAAATTTAGGATCGGCTTACCATATCGGCAATCTGCTGCGTTTTTGAGGCTAACTGGGCCGTGAGTGGCCCACAATCAGCTTTACTTTGCGCCGCCGATGCCGAAGAGGTGGAACTCGCTCCGGTTGCTGATGTGAACGCTGGAACAGAGCGATTGAAGGTGAGCAAAAGTCCTCCCGTACCAAATGCCGAGTCTGGTCCTAATGTATGCATCGTATTTAATGTGAGAGTACTGTTGCTGGTGCTGTTACTACTGGTTGTCGTTGATGACGCAGAACTCGATTGCTTCATTGCCGCAGTAGAAGGTGTCGCATCGGATGAACCCGACTGAAGGATTATACTAGGTTGGGTTGCTGGCAACTGCGTTACCGGCCGGACGGTAATTGAAGGAATGCGGGACGACGTCGACTGCTGAGACAGGGCAGATGGTCGGTTAATATCCACACCCAAGTGGCGACTAGGAATCGACACCATTGGGGGGGCGGCATTTTTCTGAGCTGGTTTTAGTAAAGTTTGCTGCCCTGTTTGGGCAACTGGGCGCGTCTTTGGAGGGAACGATTTTCGAGCTTTTGCAATTTGTGTGGGACCTCTTGCTTTTTGTAGGGCTACCGGGTCTACTTCAATCACCATGGGTTGCTCAACTGCTTCGTTTTCTTTGGATCTAGCACCACCTGCTGTTGCTGATCCCACTTTTCGCTTAGGCACGACTGTTATGGAAACATTTTCTCCCAGAGCATTCAAGGCCTAGAAAAATCGATCCAATTAATACCGGAAACTTAACAAAACAAGTATCGAAAAGAAATACTTGAAGATCGCTGGAGCTGATGGAACTTGCGCTTGCTACTTCACTGGAACTTTTGTTCGCCGCCTTTTTCTCATCATTGTTGATCAGTGTAATCGTGATCGTTGGATCAAGGTACATGGCTGGATCGAGATCTTCTTCTTCATCGCCACCGACCAATCGTCGATTCGTCGGAACAGATTTGACATTGCTTTTCGCGGCAGGTACGATTTTCGTGCCCATTAGACGATTTGTAGTTGTTTTTGGCGTAGACCTCGAGGTGGTTTTTGGTGTCGTTGACATTTTAGTACCAGAAGGTTTAGATGAGGTAGGTTTGGCGATAGATTTTGGGGTGGTTGATTTCGTTGTCGTCTCAATTTTGGGCTTGATAGATGCCACGGGCTTGTAGTTACCCACGACATTGTCGATTGCCAGGGAAATGGAACAGGCCTTGGATCCTACCATTGTGCAAGAATCATCTTCTTCCTCGACTTCAACCGGTTCTGTTTTAATTGGCACGGTTTCTTTCGATGTCGATGATCTTCGTGGTGGCTAAAGGATAACAAAAGTTAAGGTTAATGACGAAATAACAAGGTTGGTAACCACAAATTATTACCGAAGCGAGATGGGGTTTTGTTGTTTTGACAACTTCGCATGTGACTTCATTAGCACTACTATCATTGGGCGGTGTAGACGAACTACGAGTGATCGTCTCGCCAGCTGTTTCAATGCAGTTGGCCTTGGGATTTGAAGCGCGAGCCACTTTGCTACTCTTACCCTGAAAATAGTTATGTACCGTTGTAGATAACCGAAAGAAAATTTTTTTCATAAGTAAATTCACTTACCTGCACTTTTGCGGTAACAGTCTGTGTGACAGGGGCTGCAACGATCTTTGGCTCTACAACAGGAATTGCAGTTTGGCTTGGTACCGGCGACGCTGATGCTGAAGTGGGAGTGCCAGCTGTTGGCGTGGCTGTATCTGCAGTACGGGGAGCAAGCTGCAACAAGGCCAGAAAATTACGACCTTCGGCTCGGTCTTCTTCAGGGCCGCTAGCTGGAGGTGGGTCGTTATCAGCAGCCTCACCCGAGTCCGAGTCAGAATGCATTGATTCCGCTTCACCAGACTCCCCAATTTGGTCCGACTTGCATGAAGAGCCTTCTGTAACTTTGAACCTGTTGACCGAAAACAAATACATTATTTAGAATCAACTATTTATTCATGATATTCGTTTTCTATTATTTACCCTGGAATAAGCTGCTGCAGTTGTTCATCTTCCTTTAGCGGATTGTAAGCAGTACGCGGTGAAGGATAGCAGAAAGGTCCGTAGCGTTCAGTGAGCAATTTTATATGTTGATCGACTTCCTCAATAGAAGCGACCAAATTAGCTTTTCGCTGGTTTTTCAGCTGCATTGGCATTTCCCGACTGTTTACAAGGGAAATTAGGATGCAACAGTGCTGCAAAATATAATTTCGGAATGGTTATACCTGTAGAGGTAACAGTCTTTGGCGGGCACCCAAGCTCTATCATGCGCACCAAAAAAGCGCACATCAACATTACCTTCTTTGTTTGCCTTCATAGCTTTTGCTGGCCAATGAGGAAAACCCTAAAGAAGAAGCAACATGTTTAATATCAAGTAAAAGTGTCAGCATACAACAATCTGTAAAACGTAGAACTACTGGAAGCTTATATAAAATTAATTACCTTAAGTTTTGCCCAGAGTAGTAGATGAGGCCGACGACAGGGTTCCAAAAACCAGGTTTCTCGTTTGGTGTGAGCATGGACATAGCAATCGGCACAAGTATCGATCTCAGCCATTTCGTGCTTACACACCTGCACGTTAAAAATTGAGAAAAGTGTCATGCAAATGCAATTGAACGAATTACCTTCATTAAAGTCCTAGCTGTGCTAGTTAACTTTGAATGGAACGAATTAAAGATTATGCAATTGTGCAATATCCAGCGGAAATCAGCTAGGAAAGCTCTTGTTGAGGCAAAATAATTTTTCGCAATCTTATCCTCGAGTTGGCTGATGTCCACTGGACAAACGATGTATTCAGTGTAGTGAGGGAATTCTTCGGTGTCAACCGGTTTAAAGAAAGGTTGCGCATCCGCCACCGACTTGATTCGTTCCATCGCGAAATTGAGCATGACGGATAGCTGATCCATGTCAAGAAGGTTATGCTTTTCGGCGTTACGCACCGAACCACATTCCGTACACACCCACTTGGGTGGAATGGGAGACTGTAGCTGGACGCATCGTTGGTGAAACACACGAGGGCACTGTCGGCATTCTAGTACCTATAAAGAGATTAAACAATGTACAAAGTCATTAAGACCCATACAAATTATTGATCACAATTACCTGGCCGTCCATATGACACGCCCAGCAAAAGGTGTCATGGCGTGTAAATGTCTTGTTTTGCGACTCGATCAAATGACTACCAGCTTTAGTCGAGGGGGTACTTGTTATCGATCTAAGAGGAATGTTCACAATTGATTTATGCATGAAAATAGGTTAAATGCTGTAGGATGTATACTTTTTAGACTTCTTTTCTTGCACCGGAGAAGAATGGGGAGACTGCGCCACATCCGACCCCCCTGTATCCTCCCATTTGCGTTTTACAGCTTGCTGTTCAACCTTTGAATCGGTCTCACTTGTAGCACTGCGCACATACGAGTCCATCGAGCTTTTTACAGCAATTTGGTATTTGTGCATGAAAGACCTATTATAGGAAATATGAATAGTTAGTAAGCATAAATTCCCATTGATTAACGAGAAAGTTTTACTTTTGTTTTGCAATTATTTCCGGATTTAACTGTGACCGTGTGGTGCGACCTGCTGATGATGGCGTTTCATTTGGAGCTGGACTGGTTGGCAACTTGGTTCTGCTTGATCTCCTCAATGCTGCTGGAGTACCTTGCAACTTACTGCTAGATGGAAAACAATGATATAAAAAAATGCAATTAATTTTAGATGAAGCCTGTAGAAGGCTTATGAGCCATACAAGGAAAATATTATGCAAAGGGGTGTGGTAGTGAGAAGAGAGAAGGGAATATTACTTTTGGTTTTGGTCTCCTTTTTCACTATTTCCAAGCAAATCATCTTCAAGATGTCCACTTCCCACTTCACTGGAGAGGTTATCAGCAGTTTTCCCATCTTCATTGCCCTGTGTTGATATTCGGCTACTGAGTGTTGGAAGGGCTTCCTCATCCTCTGATGAATCTTGATCTCCTTTGCCATCATTTCCAGTGTCTGTTTGAACCAAAGCACCATCTGAGTCTCCTAGTTCTGGCATTTCATCTTCTTCATCATCATCTCCACTATCCCCATCTGTTTCCTCGGCAATGCAACCTTGTTCCTCATCATCATGCTGGGAATCATCAATTCCATTGATTTTAGGTTGAGGGATGTCTTCTCCGGGTGACAGAGCACTAGAATTTTCACAAGCAGAGGCAATATCATCAGCAGGTTCACTAGCTTCACTGTTTAAATCGACAGACCTTAAACCAACATCTTCCATGACTCTTTTAATTGCAGCTTCATCGATGACATCTGGAACTTCTGTGTCCATTCCAAGAACGCAGCACAGCTATGTCCTTGGTCCCTGTTAAGTTCAATCAGTATTTTCTAGATTAATTTGCCGTTGCGAAACGGAAAGCGAACGTAGATGTTGGCAAGCATACCAGGACTGACCTTCTTGTACTTCGTAGAAACTCCGCCAGAGTAGGCGGAATCCGGAGGATTTTTCAATCAAATAAGCCCCGCCCACAAGTACCAAACTTTTGGTTCCAGCAAGGTATCTAAATGGAGAAAAGGAGGATTAAAGTAATGCCTCTATCACTTGATGCATTTTTCATAGAAACCAATACTAGAAAGGGCGAAGATAATCTTGAGACTTGACTTTTAAGACGCACACGACATTCACCTGCTGAATTTTTCTTGATTTCTTCACCGGCCTGTCCAGCTAGTCGCAGCGTTGTCAATTGTAAAAAAAAAAGTGAAATTCAGATGGATTCTGTCGAAGAAGAACATCAATGTTTACATTTTCATTTTGACATGAAGTGAAGGTCTGGTTTAAAAAGCCTTGTCAATTTTAATTCCAAAGCCATTAAAGAATATCTCCGATGCCGTAATCCTTCCTAGTCTTTATCGATCAATTGCGCGCGCACCCCCTTAATTTTTAGGTTTTGGAAACCGTGAGTTCGGTGACAGGTGGAGGATATCCTTACGTCAAAAGGTTTTACCAAACTGTTATGTTGTGGTTTTTGGCGTAACTAATGTTTTTTTTTTGTTGTTGTTCCATATTCCATTCAGGTAAATAAAGTTATGAAATGGAGTTTGCTCATTTAATCAAGTCACCCAGAGTGGAAAAGGTGGTTGTTCATCGTCATCCATTCCAGAAATCTGTTGAAGGAGCCCTATGTATCACTGGACATCATCTAATTTTTTCTGCTGGTGGAGAAAACCCTAATGAATTTTGGGTATTTTTTTCTCTAAAAGAACTATTTGATCTGGATTTAATGAATGTTTGTCTCATACAAAAGCTGATTCACAGGATTATAGATTTAGTTGAAAGAAAACCCAACACACCCCCAGCCCCAGGCGGCACTCTTACTCTTAAGTGCAAAGATTTTTCTGTCATTAGTTTTGATTTTCAAAATTCAGAAGAACTTAGTAATGTTTCAGCCTCATTGGAGTGTTTATCATCAATAGGTATGTGTAGGCTTACTCAATGTAAGTTACTCATACAACCTGCTGACCAAGTTATATTTTATTTCCTAAACAGATAATCAAACTCTCTACTACCCTTTCTTCTATCAACCAGTTTACAATGTAATTGAAGATGGGTGGACAGCCTTTAGGCCTGAAATTGAATTTTCCAAGCTAGTCATGCAACAACAGGAAGACTGGAGAATTTCTTATGTCAATAAGGATTATTGGGTTTGCCCGTCCTATCCATCTGCCGTTGTCGTTCCAAAATCGGTCGATGATGAGGTCTTGGTAGCTGCCGCTTCTTTTAGAGTTGGAGGAAGGTTTCCAGTTTTATCTTACCGGCATGAAGGAGGAGTAAGTTAATAGCTTCTCAAGAAATTGAACACGACTTAATTTCGTAATTGTAAAATTTTAGGCAGTGATGATGAGAAGTAGTCAGCCCCATTCAGGGCCGAATGTCAAGCGATGTCGTGAGGATGAAAAGCTTTTAAACAGTGTGCTAAAACCAGGAATGCGGGGATACATTATTGACACTCGCCACCAAAGCACAACACCAACGCCCAAAGTAATACAAGTTAATTATACAATAGGCCTACTTTACTTCTAGTAGAAATTAATTTTTTGATGATTCAGTCTAAGAATGCTGGAGGTTTTGAAACGGAATCGCACTACCCACAATGGCGACGCATTCACAAGCCAATCGAAAGACTCCAATCTCTTTTAGAATCTCTGTCTAAACTAGTCGAAGGTATGCGTATCGAATTTCGCAAACAGTAACGGTTTATCTGAATTTTGCAACCTTTTTTTTTAAAGCCTGCCTTGATAGTGGCAGTTCCATGGATAAATGGCTTTCTCGCCTAGAATCTTCGCAATGGCTATCTTATGTCAAAGAAACTTTAAACTGCGCCTGTTTAGTTTCTCAGTGTATTGATCAAGAAACTGCTGCGGTGCTTTTGCACGGAGGTGAAGGTCTCGACTCTACTTTGGCTGTCTCAGCTCTCGCCCAGGTCATCCTTAGCCCAGATTCGCGCACTGTTCATGGGTATCACCTTAACTGATTTGAACGAGGCGTATGATTTACTAGTTTCATTGGAATTCAGATTTGAGGCATTGATTGAGCGTGAATGGATTCAGGCGGGATATCCATTCGTCCAACGTCACCACCGTTCGGCCCTGAGTAACACTGTCTCTCGGGGGAAAGAAAACGCACCTACATTTTTACTTTTTATCGATTGCACTTGGCAAATCATGCAACAATTCCCATGCAGTTTTGAGTTTAACGAAGGATTTCTTATTCAATTAGCTCGCCATTCTTACTGGTCTCAATTCGGTAAGTAAAAAGTTTCACATTTTCGCAGAAAAACTTCGTACCACTAACGAATTTTGGTTTAGGATCTTTTCTTGGGAATAACGAACTAGAACGCCAACAAATGCAGTTGTCGGTCAAAACCGTCAGTTTATGGTCGCATCTTAATCGGCCAGAAGTGCTTCGTTCTTTCCTGAACCCGTTATACGAGCCCAACAATCGCGTTATCTGGCCTTCAGTTGCTCCGATGAGCGTGGTATGTCCATAAATTACCTAAATTAGAAGATCATGAAAGGTATGCAAATTTTTCGTTTGGATTCTACAGAACTTGTGGCCAGCTATGTATCTGGCGTACGTGGTCGAGCCGAGCATCTACGACAGTGCTTGGCGCGAAATTTCAGCAATTTGTGAACGAGACAAAGAACTGCGTTCCAAAGCCCAGCGCCTCCGTCGACAACTAATTGATTTGGAACGTGATGCTATCTCTAAAGGTGTTTTCGATAGTCCCAGCAACAATATCGGAACTTCTGCAGTTTTTGATTAAAAGTTTTAATTTTCTATTTTCGTTTGTGTTGAACATACAAGAATTATGAATCGTAAGAGACTTAATGTATTTTCAACTTTCAAAATTTCAATGTATTGGATGTAATTATTGTATAGCATCCGTTTCTCCTACACCAAATTTCCATCCATTTCACGGCTGGACAACTCATTTCAAATGGTGATCGACGAATTATGCTACATTCTTAGAGAGCCGTACTGATTTTAGAGTGATATTATTTTTATGACGTTTCTTTTCCAGTTGCACGAAATGTTGTAGGTCTATAAAGCAGAGAGGGAAGACGGCTTAACTTTTAGTAGCTATACATTTGATCAGAATATTTTTCTCATAACCTGTTTGCTTATCTGCGCCAGAAAATCTTTATATTTAGGCCGTCAAGCAAGAATCTGAAAGAACAAAGAAACATGTCCCCTGTAGTTTCCTCAGGTATGCATCCGGCTTGCTTGGGCGTCATTCCCCTTCCTCCACAAAAGAGAGCAATCTCTTGTATAGAGGACCCGCGGGCCATTTCTTTTCTTTTCGGCTCCATAGAAAATTACATCCTTTAGGCCTTGGCTGGGTTTGTTGTAGGGGGAAAAAATGAAGAGGGGGCCGCCGGCCACCACGCCATGCTTTCTAAAATCACCCCTCCACCGTTTTTTGAAAAACGGTTTCTTTTTGACAGGCGAACAAAGAAAGAAGCAACAGGTAGATCTTCTTGATAGAATATTAAAAGGCAACTATTTTTAAAAGATAGGGGGGAGAGACCGAATGAGAGGGGGAAAAAACAGGTGGTCATACTGGTATATACGTATAGAAAGCTGGCTTGTCTAAGAAACGGCAACCAAGTTTTTTTTTCGGTGCTGTGTGCAGACAGTAAACAGATGGAGGGAACGTGTATATAAAAATGGTGAGCTTTCTCAAGGACAGCGCCTTGAGGAAGACGCCGTTCCTTGCTTCTCCCCTTCTCCCGCTTCTTTCTGGCCTTCGAAACTTGCGCGCACGCCTCTCTTTGTGCAGCAGTATTACTAGCAGCTCTCTCTTTTTTGTGTGTTCAAGCAAGTTCTCCTTGTATTTCGTCAACCAGATTACAAAAGACGTTATCGCAAATAAAAATAAAAAACAAAACAAGATATGTAAAACAAGAACAACTGGACGATATACCAACTGTGTTACTGGATGAGTGTGGATCTAGTCATGAATGCATCAACCAACAGCAAGTTCGGTCGCCAAATCAAGTAACATGGACCAGACACACAATCACCCGGCAACAAGTGGCTTGGTAGACTCGAAGAGATGTTGGAAGCGTGTTGCTTCTTCCTGCTCGGACGAAGCGTCACTGAAAAAGTGGGCCACGAAAACCGATGCGCGCCAAAGAGAAAGAGAATGAAGAAATGTAAAAAGAGAAAGAGAAAAAAGAAACCTAGAGAGAAAATCTCCCTAGAAAATCGGGCCGTCTAGGGCCGACGATGACGACGGAACAACTGCCGAGCAGCGCCTTTTTCTCGACAACAGCGCTCGCCTTCTTCTTCTTCCTCGTTTCCCAACCCCTAGTTTTCTTCTCCTCCCTTTTGAAAAGGGGCCCTTTTAGTTGGTAACAAAAAGCTCGATGGAAAAAAAGCTACGGCGCGCCAAAAAGCAAAATAACCCGCCTTTCCTCGTTGGCCATTGGTCGAAATTCCGAAATGGCGGCTAACCAGACCTCTTCGCTTGAGGCGCTATTTTACCCGTGACGCACGCACACTGCTACGTTAGAGAAAGGGGGGATATTCAAGATCGCTTCAATAGACCCGACATCTTTGTCGACAAAAAAAAAGATTTTTTCCCCTCAACTTCTCGAATATCTCTTCACCGCAATGTTAAATTTTTCGTAACCGAATTTTACTTGACACCGCTCATTCATCTAGTGAAAGCGCACCAACGCTGAGATTTTGTTTCCGTTTGTAAATAGATGAGAAAACTATATTAATGATTGTAACAGCAGCCCGCATGTCTACTGGCTGATGAATGCGATCGAACAACAGCGACCGTCATCCGACCGGAAAAAGAAAAACATACCATGTGGGTCAAGTTAAACGAGGAACAAAGACCCCAATTCACCAGCGGTGGTTGCGCATCAAAGAATCGTAAAAGACCCGCTTGTATTTTGGAAGTTTACAATTTTTAGCACGTGATTTACTCTTAAAAGCTACATGCTTGCTTGGCAGCCATTACTACGATTATTTTTTTTATCGCGTGGTTGTGAGAAGCCGAAGGGTCCGAAGAGAAGAGAGGGGGGGGGGGTATACGGAGGTCGAAGGTATTTTTTCTCTCTCTTCCTTTCTTCTCTCTAATGTTAAAGTGATGAGATGCTGTTGATGGAGATCTACCTCCAAGCCAAATAATTATAAATCCATCAGTCAATCAACTTTTTGTTAGGAAATTTTCGGAAGAGAATGCTTATGATCGATTTAAAATCATTATCGATTTACATTTTTAGCAGACGAATTTAATGTAAACATAAAGAATGTTACGGTATTTCAGACTCTTCTCAAAACAAATTTCGACGCCACATTCAGTGCGCTATCGGTCTACTTTTTCGAAATTTCAAGAATGGTGAAAGTTCTTTAAATTTTATCTTATGCGTGATATTTATTTGTACTTGTATCCTCAAAGGTATCGCGCTCTGTGGACTCCTAAAGTGCCGACTGCTCCATACAAACACGTGTGTCAAATTGGCGGTAATTCCTTCTTTTGCAAAATTACCCGTTTCCGTTGTAATGAATAGCGTGCACAACAGATCCTACTCTGAGATTGCGGGCGGCAGAGGTGAACCTAGAAGAGCTGAAAACTGAACGCTTGAAAAACATTCTCCTAGTACTGAGAAATGTAATGAAGCATTATAAATCAGTTGGGATATCTGCTCCTCAAATTGGTATCCCACTCAGGATTATGATGGTTGAAATTCCTGATTTTGTTGTTCAACATTTTGGCCCAGAGGTTTGCAAACATCGCGAAATGGTACCCACTCCCTTCAAGGTATAGATTGGTGGGACAAAAACTAGAACACTTTTACTTCTTAATATTCTATAATTTTGTAGGTTTTTATTAATCCAGTCATGGAGGTGAAGGATTACCAAAAAACAATGTTCCCTGAAGCTTGTGAGAGCATCAAAGGACTAAGTGCTTTAGTACCCAGATACAGAAGAGTATAAAACCCCTGAATTTTTGGTTTCCCAATAATAAATTTGTCTTTATTTCTTCATAGATTTATGTTAAAGGCTATGACTATGATGGATCTCCAACAGAATGGGAGGCAACAGGATGGGCTGCAAGAATTGTTCAACATGAAATTGATCATTTAGATGGTAGAATTTATACCGACATAATGGATTGCAAATCCCTTCAAGTTGATGGTTGGCAAACCATTAACGCGAGCGGCGGAAGAGTTCAATTAACTTATAGACAAAAATGAATTGAAACAATTTTGGAGTCAAACATAATGGCAATAAATATATTAAAATGTGTGTTGTACAGTACTATACATGAAAGATTTAGCATTTTTTGGATAACATTGCACGGCTTACTTTCGACCCAGTCGGTCGACCTAGTGCTTCGGACATGAACTGACCTGCATCAATGAGCTTATTCAGGTCAACTCCTGTATTTACGCCGAGACCGTGTAGCATGTAGACTACTTCTTCCGATGCCACATTACCCGAGGCACCCTTCGCGTACGGACAACCGCCCAATCCGCCGACAGACGAATCGACTACGCTTATTCCCATCTTAAGGGAAATCAAAATGACTTGTAGTTTTTTAATATAAATTATCTTAAAAGAAGTAAATTTGTTACCTCCAACCCTCTTAAGATATTCGCTAAAGCTTGTCCGTACGTGTCATGGCAATGGAGAGCCAGTGACTCCATGGGAACGTGCTTCGAGACTTCTTGTAACATTTTACCGATGGAGCCTGGTGTTCCAACACCGATAGTGTCACCCAAAGATACCTCATAACAACCTACAGCGTACAAGGCTTCTGCAACCTTAATTGAACGATAGTTAGTCTGATAGGAATCGGCATTTGCAATTAACTAAAGTTACTTGCGCCACGGCTGACGGAGCAATGGCACCTTCGTAAGGACACCCAACAACACAAGACACGTAGCCACGAATACGAATTCCGAATTTTTTGGCCTCGGTGACCACTTCTTCAAATCTCTGAATACTTTCTTTCACACTGCAATTAATGTTTTTCTTGCTAAAGGATTCTGATGCCGCTCCGAAGACGGCTACTTCCTTAGCTCCTGCCTTAATCTGTAAACATTAAGGAAGCAACACTAGCATTCCTTTCCTTCAAATACTGTGGTACAATTTTTCTTCACAGCAATGTAAGAACCTTACTGCAGATTTCAAGCCCATAACATTTGGGGTGAGAACTGGATAGCTGACATCAGGAAATTTAGTTATGCCCATAAGTACTTCTGTATGATCAGCCATCTGGGGTACCCATTTTGGTGAAACAAAACTAAAACAGTTTTAATATTGTTTGTTATCCAGAAAATCCAACCAGCCACATATTTGATACATACCTAGTGGCTTCAATAGATTTGAGTCCTGCAGCTGACAATTTATTTATAAATTCGATCTTTGTCGGAGTAGGAACGACTTGTTTTTCATTTTGTAGACCATCTCGAGGACCAACTTCAACGATTCGAACAGATCTACTTTGGACTACACTCTAATTAATGAAAGAGATTTGCAACATTTATCCCCGTTCATCTGTTTACATTACCTACACTATAGCATCGAAGAAATGACTTGTTGCAAAAAAGTTTTCGAATCATGATGAAGTTATTTCACTTTCCTCGTCTTTCCTTCTCAAGTTGTTTATTTAGTTACGGACTACGTCGTCTGCTACTGAGTGATTCGTAAAAAGCTCCACCGCGTCGCCACCAGCTTGAATGAATCACAAAGATTTTCTTTAAATTCTACTGTTAGTGTGGTGGTAGCGCTAAAATACTAACTCGGTTTGAAATTTGCAGCCAGTGTCCAAAGATGTTAACGTGAAACTGTTGATACTCTGTTCAAACTCTCCAAAGTCGGTGGTCCAAATAAACTACACAAGTAACTATACATCCAATAAGTTTACAAAGCACGCCTATCTACAAAGGGCAATAGAATTACGTGATTGTGGTCGTAGTGTGCCTAGCGATTGGTCGCATTTCAAAAGAATAAATAGTGTATTTTCGAATACTGTATGTACGAAAAACGAATTTAAGAAAATTTTGTGCCAGGTAAAAAACAGGCGTATTTCAGGTTTGTGTTGCGTTATTGGCAAAACGCGCTGCGACTGTAACTCGTCTCCTAGGCGAGGCATTTGCGGAAGCGCCGCTTGGACCAGCAAAAAGATTGGTGCTTATCGTTCCGGATGAAAGGTTGTGCAATGCTCCGGGTGGAGCAGGTGAAACATTGTAAGAAGCTAATGGAGGTGGTGTACGACTCGACAAGTTGCCTATTCGCTTAAGCTCTTGCCGAGCCTTTTCTCGTTCAAATTTCTCTTGAAGAACCTCTTGTTTCAAACGCTGATTTTCGCGAGTCAAATCAGCAACTTTGCCCTCAACGGCACACAGCTCAGCTTTCGAGTTTGCTCTAAACAAAACAATTCGAGGAAAATATAAATAACAAATAAAAAAGCATGCTTCCGATTGAGACGAACGTGTCATCTAAAAACGTAACATAAAACTTTAATGGGGGGAAATAAAAAAGCTCATTACAACTCCTCTTGCAACAGAATTTCTCGGTGATGTAAACGTGTCATGTCCTGAGACATTTGACGCATGGAAGTATCTTGTTGTGAACGCTCTTGGCGCAAAACGCCTACTAGTGACTCTAAGTTTCGGACATTTTCCCTTTCTTTAGCTAAGCGCTGCTCAAGTACACGCATGTCCTCTTGCAGCCGTGTTGTTTCGGATTCCATCTAATGAGAAAATATATAGAATAACGGTTCGTTGCCTACGTATTAAGTTCATTTTACCTGATGAGTTGTTGAATCTGCTTGCGCAGCTTCAGCACGAAGTTTTTCAAGTTGCTTTTCGAGTCGATGTTGGAGGTCGTTAGAAGCCCCAAGTTGCTGTTCCAGTCGTATCTAGTAAAACAGTATGTAATGAAAATGAATACGCGCATAAAGTTAGAATGGAAGTACGTACCTTGTCTCCGCGAGCATCCCGTAAATCTCGTTCCAAAGTACCCAGCCTTCGCAGTAAATCATCAGCTTGCATCTCTGCCTGTACTCCAGCAGTTTTCTGCTGTGAATAGAGTTGCTCCAGTTCTCCTAGTCGTCGTCTTACAGTCGTTAATTCCGTCTGCAAAGTTGTCACTTCTTGCTGCTGACTTCGGATCGATCGTTCCATGTTCTCTCTTTCCGCATCGAAATTGCTAGATTCGTTTGCCAGAGCTTGGAACTGTTTCAGCAAAGCATCTTTTTCTTCGTCCTGATTCATTAAAATTAAAGTAGTAAGCTCAGACTCGTGGACTCTTTATAACTACATCGATTATAATTAGACACCAAAACAAACCTTTCGTGCCAAAATGGATTCTACTTGTCGCACATGGCATACGTACGACTGGATCTCTCGTCGCAAGTCCTCGATTTCTTGACGTTCTCGTTCCAAGTCTGAGCGGGACTGAGTAAGAGAAGCGACTAGTCGCCTATTGCGGGGGAAAGTTTTTAAAAATTAGTACATAGAACGACGGTCTAAGATGGCTTCTTTTGTTTACTCATTTTCCTGTCGAAGTGAAGCGTTATCGATTTTGGATTTATCAATTTCGCTAGCAAGACGATCGTTTGTTCTTCGGTTAAGATCCACTTGGCTCTTCTTCTCATCGTTTTCTTTTTCAAGCATGTTGATCTTGTTTTCGTAGGTTTGGATATTTGATTGTAGCATGGTAATAGTGTCCTGCTTTGTGGTTGATTGTCTTTCCAGCTGGGTGATACGTGACCTGCACGAATCAAGTTCGTCCATAAGTTGTCGTTGTTCCGTCTCACCTTGGGCTCGTTGAACCTGTAAAAGGCAAAGTCGGTTTTATATTTGATTAATGAGCCCGTTTCTAAATATACTACCTGCAAACTTCGTAACTGCCCTTGAAGCCCACCTATTTGCTCCTCTAATCTGGACACTTGCTGTTCTAACTCGTTACAACGCCGGTTTGACGCATCGAGTTGTGTTGACTTCTCCATCATTTTTTTAGACAAAGCGGCGGCATTACTGTCAGCGTTTGAGATATCAGCCTGAAGTTGTTGGAGTCGATTTTTTTCATGCGACAATTCACGCTCCGCCCCCTTCAACTTATTTTGGGTATTGCTCATGTCCTGCTGAAGTTGTTGCACTTTGTCTCTCTCTGACTGCAGCTCGAGTTCCATATCATTCAATCTACTGTTGACCGCTTCCACATCATTCCCTTTTTGGTTTATTTGATCTTGCTTTGCGGTTAGCTGTTTCTCTAGTTGTAGGATGCGATTATTGCGGCCTTCGACTTCACTCATTAATTTTTGTACCGCAGGATTAGGACGCTGATTTTGGCTCTAGAATATTGAACAATTTAATGTTAATATGTATGATATTACTTTTAAAAGAACGTAAAACTGTAATTACCTGCAGAGCTTCCAGTTGATTTTTAAGACTAGTTATTTGATCGTCAAGTGCTGATACATTCTGCTCCATTTGGTTACATTTTAATTTTGAGGCTTCCAATTCAGTTGATTTCTCGACAAACTTTTGTGTCAGCGAAGAGGCATTTCCGTCGGCTTCATCGATATCCAAGCGAAGTTGTTGCAAGTTATTGCGTTCAGCTTGCAGACCTTGTTCTGCAGCACGTACTTGATTCTGAGATGTTTCCAATTGAGTTTGAAGTTTTCCTATAATGTCTTCAGCTTTTTGTAGTTTGTCAGTGATCTCATTGACTTTACTGTCCGCTTTTTGTGAATTTTCAGCAAGTTCATCCAATTCAAGTCGCATTTCAGTATTTTTCTCCTTCAAAGTTTTCTTTTCCTCCATTACTGCTTGAGCCCAAGATTGCATTTCATCAGGTAATTTTTCCAGGTCTTCCGCCGTAGGTACATAAACTTCGGCAGTTCCAGAATCTGTTTGAGTTTTACGATCCTGGACGTTAGTGGTTGTGGGTCTACTAATCCGTTGACTTGGGTCGTCGTACATATTAAAACCAGAAGACTGCGCACTTGTTTGTGTAGCCAACATTTGAGCACGTTGCGCAGGGGTAAGATTTGACTGTTGAGAATACATTTGAGGATTAACATTTGATTGGGATTGATATGATTGGGGATAACTGCCCGCACTGGGGTCATGTTGATATGTTTGGGAAAAACCGGGTTGAGCCTGGGATTGTAAAAACGCTTGCTGTGCTGCACCAGATAGACCACCACACACGCAAACGCCAGGAACTTTTTGTTGCTGCAGGTTGCTTAGTCCAAGATCTCTTTGTGATTGAGCATTCCACTGTAAATTGGGCTGAGCAAACGTTGGTTGTTGCTGTGGCGGCATTTCACCAATATTTTGTTGATATTGTGTAGGCGTTTGGGGATTCGACTGGGCAAACGCCTGCTGTGGCATATACGATTGGCCAAACGACGATGGTGGCGGATTCGGCGGTTGGAAATTAAGAAGTGGTGGTGTTTGTTGATATGAATACGCAGATTGGTTCGAACTTCGCATTTGTTGAGGTAAGGTGGATCCTTGCGGAAGGTTTTGCTGCAGAATTGAAGGTGGATTAGGGGTTCCTTGGGAGTCGGGAGTTTCCCTTCGCGAAGCGGATGATTGACCGATGCTGCTCTGTTGAGAATTTGAACGATTCTCTACAGGCAAAGCTTGACGATTTTTCATGTAGTTCATAAGTTGGTGAACATTGTCGTAATAAGATTGTCGTTGTTCTGCTAATCGTCTTAACCAGTTCTCACGATTACGCCCTCCACCTCCATCTTCTTGACCGGAACTTGGGGCTGATCCAATCAAAGACTCTACACCCGAGTCGGCAGCTTTTCCATTTTTGTTGTTGGTTTGAAAACGCACATTTTTGGCTTTTGGTCCCTGTGACGATGTCTCATCACTTACTAGAGTACGAATTTCGTTCATCAGCGCCGATTCTATTTTTAGGAAGATAGCAAAGTTGTAAAAAATATAATAATATATTTTACTATCGAAATGCACCTTGAGAGTGTAAACGATGGACTTCCTTCATCAACTCGTCTCTTTCCTTCTGAGTGGTAGTTAGCATTTGCTTCAGAACGTTGCGCTCCGATTCTAGACCTACCATTTTTTTCTCAACGCCCGCGTGTCTTGGGCACGTCTCTCGATTATGTGGTCGGCTTCCAGCAAGCATAATTGCCCTACTCATGGCTTCGTGTTGTTTTCGCACTGCCTCTGTATGTTTTTTATCAATTAAAACAAAGAACTCGTAAAAAGAAGTTAGTATCGTCGTCGTTACCCGATAGTTGAGCCTGAAGTTCCCTATTTTCTCGTTCTTTTTGTTCCATACGACATTTTAGTTGTGCATAATTTTGAGTCCCTTTGTTTCTATCTGCGTTTTCAAGTCGACTACGTTGGTTCTCATGCTGCAATAACTTTGGAACGATGACACAAAATCAATAGAGGAAATTACAATGATCGAGTAGCTCCCACGCCTACCTGCTTCTGATATTGCTCGCAAGTTTGCTGGCTGACATCGAGTGCTTTGCTAGTATTTTCTAATTCTCGTTCCAAGTTGCTGATTTTAGTTTCAGCGGCCTTTACCCAATCAATAATAGCCGGATTTTCAGAAGCCGATAGGATCTTTTTATAAAGGGATTGGATTTTTGAAAGATTGGCACTTGGTAGATCACCATCTTTTTCTATGTTTGGTCTAGCAACTTTGGAATGTGGGTCACCTAAATGGTTGAAAAATTAAATCAATAAATGAATGTTGTGTGGTAAGTATCTGTGTGACTCCAACTTACTTTTAGTCTTTCCATTCTGAAGCTGCAAAATCAATACAGCTTTTGAATCATTATCTTTTTTCAGCTTTTGAATTATAGAAGCATTTTGATCAAGGACAAACTTAAAGTCAGATATTTGTTCATTGAGTTTAGTGTTTTCTATTTGTAGTGCTGAAAGAGGAAGTAATAAATTAATGCAGGTTCTTCACAATAAAATTTTCTTGCCAAACATTACCCTCTATTTGTGCATTAGTTGTTCGCTCATTCCTGGTAATCCTCTGATGTGAACTGAGGCCTTCGTTATCATGGATCTGTTCTGCTGCACTTGAACCATTTGGTGGTGCACTTCTCTATTATTAAAACATTTATGATTAAATGAGAAGAAGGAAAAAAGCTAGTGGCTACCACGGTAGCTAAATGTGAAATGGATACCTTTCTTCCCATGCACAGGTCTTTATACTGAATGAGATCGGTGAGCAATTTATCAACTAATGGAACAGAGTCATTTGATAAGTAACTGTTGTAACCCAAGTCGTCCAATCGTTGGCGAACACTGACGTATTGTGATAAGCTAGGTTTTGATCGTAAATTGCTATGTGGATTGCTCTGGGTCCCCATGGTTACGCTACCGAAAATCAAAAAGTGACATGCAATATAGCTATTCTCACAAAAAGAAAAGATCGTTGGATTGTAAAAATCTCGAATGCACGAAACAACCGTTCATGCTTGATCTGCAGTAATACTCAGGAATGCCCCAAATAGATAGACCAACAACACAAAGCTTCATATTTCGAATCCGCGAACCAAAACATAGCAACCGTTCCGTTGGGTAACCAACAAATCGGACACCTATCGGTTAAACCTGTCAACTTATTTTATCTTTATTAAATGGCGGGCTATCTTGACTTGATAGCTACCGAAAAAGCAACTATTTCCAACTTTTCTATCTAAAAGTTGGACAAGTATACATTTTCTGACTTTCGTGTTACAGCGTTTTTCAACGCTCGATATAAAACGATTATGCTGGAAGGGACGGTCAATAACGTAAACGACAAGATCGATGAGATACGCAATGGAATTGCGCAAGTGCGGGTGTGTTAAGGTAAAAACAACCAGCTTTTAATTTACACTTTCATATATATATATATTATTATATATTTTTCAACAATGTAAGTTAAACAAGGTACATATGAGCTCTATTGAAATAACAAACAAGTTTAACTATTCCGAACAAATTCGGCGACAGTTTTGACGTAGACGTGAACACGGGCGTTCCGTTGTTCATTTTGAAGCGTATAATTTATCCTACTGAAAAGGTCCAGGTTAACATAAAAATTTTGCACAGGTAATTGCGTTGTTCCTTTCTGTTAGAAATGGCTGGCTTTCGCTGTTCATTTTTTTACGTTTGGCAAAACGACTACGTATCATCTGACGATTGTACTTGCTCAGAATCAGTATTACTCATCTGTTTCTGAGATGAATGTAACAACAAAAGTTTTGACACTAAAGAATCTCCAAATGCTTGACGATACATAGGACTAAGTTTGTCAAGCAAAGCATAAGGGGTTTCGTAATAGTCATCAGATGGAACATTTGTTTGATTGTACTCAAAGCCCACTACACGAAAACCCTGAGCTGTCAGTTCGATGCAGTACTGTTTTTTCTCCTTAGTTGTTAAATTCAAATGAATTAATTGATCACTATTAACAGATCCATCTGCAATGAAAATCTCAGAGACATGATCTTGAACATCATGAATCACTGCAAGAGCCTCAACTTTCCATTCTTCTCCACTTAGAACACGCTCATCATAATCATGGCCAGCCATTGGAATTTCCTGCAGAAGTGACAAAGTAAAATTAAATTAAGATTGCATATCCATCATAAATATCACAAAACATTTTGTTCAAAATTTTAGGTTCTTTGATTCATTCGCCATAAAGGGAATTGCATGAATCTGTATCGAGATGAGAAGAACGAATCTACTAACGAATATAGCAGTTTCAATTAAATCATACCTTGGCAATCAGACAATTTAGGATCAATCTTGCTTGAATTCAGTTTTTGTACTATACACGAATTGGCGTGCCCCTAGTATCAGCTGTATCGGTCACAAAGGAATTGCGGCTACTTATTGAATTACTTGGGACCAAAATAAGGCGAACAGATCAGAGCGAACCAGTTACCACAGTCCAGCTCCAGTTCGGCAGTGTTCTACAAGCTCAAAAGCCAAACATAAACAGACGACAAAAAGTCCCCTCAGGCAACTAAAACTGGGGGCAGCCGCAATATTTCATTGTTTAAAAATTAAAATTAATGTTTATCATGGATTCTTTATGAAATATTCTATGATTTTTATTAATAAAAAAAATAGATGCATTATCATCATTATTTTATTGTACAAACGTACACCTCGATTACGAAATAGCTATTTGTAAGTCCTCTAGTGTTGGGTACTACAAGCTCGTTGGCAATTGGCAACTGGTCCAGCGCGAAGTGAGTGGGCGCGGTGGGTTCCAGTGGTTGTGTGGCGCGAATTGTCTGAATATGTATGGATATATATCGTGCGGAATGGTCGTCACGTGACTTTTTCCTCTGATCGGGAAACCATGATTCATAAGGACCTTCCTATTGTATCATGGGGAAATCACGACTTTTTCACTTTTTGAAAGTTTAAAATTTTAATATTTACATGAAACTGTTTTAAGGCTCTTATATTTTACAAATTTTAATGAATAATTAATCTATAAAACTGATTTTAAACTATTTGTGTTTAAATTTTAATGATAATTGATAATAATGAGCCCTCGCGAGTCACTCGAGCGCTGTCCGCTGTGGCGCTTTTGCTTTCCAAATGATTTCATGAGTCATCTAGCAGTGGTATGTGAAAGCTCGAACAAAGACCTGAAAGAAAAAAATAAATACCGCATACCGGCGACCGGCAACACGACACGAAAGTCGAAAGTCCATACATTGTTTGTTGCCTGATAATTGCTAAAAGAATGAACGGAGTTAATTCTAAAGTACTGGAATTTTGCAAGTTCATGGGCAAATTGAAGGTGGTTTACTCAGTTTATTAGTTTTAATGCAAATTCAAGGTTACCAATGTGATTTCAACTAACCATTATACATACCAAATTTTTGGTTTTCTTTTTCTTTCCAGCATCTTCCTAGAACCGGATGGGTTATTAGAGACATCTCAAACTGTGAAACCGTTGCTGGTCACATGTAATACTTTCACCACAATTTCAACCTTTTTTTAAAAATATAATTGTGTGTATTTTTTTTCTTAAGGTACCGAATGGCTATGATGACTTTTCTTCTTGAAGCAAAGGATGATGTTGACATTCAAAGGTATTTTACTTTCTTGAGTTAAGATTTTGTCCTAGTTTCTAACATAAGAGTATCAGGTGCCTTAAAATGTGTCTTGTACACGATATGGCTGAAAGTATTGTTGGAGACTTAACACCTCATTGTGGTGTGTCAGTAGAGGACAAACATCGTCAAGAAGAAGCTGCCATGGAAACTTTGATCAAATTGGTTCCTGAACTTGCTGCTGACGATCTCAAGGCGTAAGACAATGATACCTTTGCATCTTTGAACATTGAATCATTTGTTTCTTATTTTCAGTTTGTTTATGGAATATGAAAACCAACAAACGAAAGAAGCTATTTTGGTCAAAGACCTTGACCGGTTCGATATGATCTGTCAGGCGTTCGAGTACGAGGAATCTCGTAATAAGCCCTTGGCCTTGCAAGAGTTTTTTGACGCCACTGAAGGTCGCTTCAAGCATCCTGAAGTGAAACGCTGGGTGGAAGAACTAAAGCAAAAACGCGCTCAATTTTCGTCTTCCGTAGCTGGCAAAGAGGACAAACCACTTAGTTTCTAAATAATCTCTGCCAAAGCATTTTAAAGAAAATTTCTAGTTCCAATTTTCTTTTTTCAAACATTTTTTTCTATCTTGGATAGGAATCTTAATAACTATAACCAAGTGTTCAGTTGGTGGTATACATCAACCTTTTTCTCTGTGTTTTATAAAAGTGTCATTGACTTTTGAACCGAGAAGTAAATTGCATTTTTTTGTCTGGTCAATTTGAAACAATAAACCAACCAAGTCTGATGGTTTTTAACACCATGTTTTTCATTTTTCCCCAAAATATTTTACACGACATTCGATCGATTGTAATCTTGACACACTTCTTATTCGGCACGCGCTACTTAATTGAAAAAAGAGGGGACCCTCTTGATTTGTCAGTAACAACATCAAAACAAACCCCTTCCCTTTGAGAAAAAAAGTAAAAAAAAAAGATTGAGAGTGCGCTAGGTGCAAAGAAAGTAAAAAGGGAGTCTGCGTGGGAAAAGCGTACGAAGCTGTGTCACACAGCTAAAAAGGCATCTCTTTTCCTTCTCTATTTAGATGATCCCATCCTCCGCGCTTTTTATATTATATCCATCATCCCGGTTGGTCGCATGCCCGGGCGTGCGCCACACACGCGTAAGTGTCTGGGAGAACGATCAAAAAGAGGGGGTGGACTCCCCCTTCATAGGGCAGTAAAAAAAAAAGAAGAGCTCTCCTCTCCCTGGAACCAAAATTCACCCTCCCTTTCCCACACATCGGATGGAGGGAGAAAGACACACGCCACCCCTACGAGCGAGCGTGTGTGTTAGAACCCGGCACGGTCCCATTTAAAACCGGACGACGTTCGTCCGTGTGCCAGTCGTCCGCCAGCAGCAGTCCAGTGAGCAAGTCCTCTAGCTCCAGCTCTTCCGGACTTGAAGCAACAACCTATCGGGTCTCTCTCTACCTGACATCCGGACGGTATCCAAGTGAGGCGGCAGTCTAGTTCCATGCAGATGTGGAGAAACAAGCGAGCCCTAAGCGAGAGTGATTGTGAGGATCTCTACCACGACGAACACTCCAATAAAGAGTAAGTCCAAAACATCTTGAAACAATTATCCTGTGACAAGTGACTTATTTCCTTCTTCTTTATTGTTTATATTAGTTGTTCTTCACCTGGTGAAGGCTTGAACGAATCTTGCGGCACATCCAGTACAGGAGGCAACATGACACGCAAAAGGAGGCGCGGAATTATTGAGAAGCGACGAAGAGATCGGATCAATCATAGTTTGTCCGAGTTGAGACGTCTAGTGCCATCAGCTTTCGAAAAACAAGGATCGGCTAAATTGGAGAAAGCAGAGATTCTCCAGCTCACCGTCGATCACCTTAAAATGCTCCATGCCAAAGGTTAGTAATTTTTATCTACTTTGTTCGAATTCTGAACACTTTTACTAATAGATTTAATTTCTAATAAATTAGGACTGGATGCATTAGCTTATGATCCACACAAGTTCGCTATGGACTACCACAACATTGGATTCCGTGAATGCGCGGCGGAAGTAGCGCGCTACTTGGTCTCTGTAGAGGGGATGGACGTCCAGGATCCGATGCGCTTGCGGCTGATGTCGCACCTGCAGTGCTTTGCCACTCAACGTGAACTCAGCAACAAACCAGTAGCTGCTCCAACTGCAGTGACTACGCCAGTTTCCAGCGTGACACCAGTCTCTTCCGTCAACACTCCGGCTCCCAGCAATTCGTGGCCTTTCCCACCTACACCCGGCTACGGCAGTGCTAACGTCAACAACGGCCACAATTACAATCATCCTTCCAATTCCGGCCAGCAAAATGGTACTCCGGGTCCAAGCAGCATGTTCGACCAATCTTCTCACCACTACGGAATGGATATGAGCAATTCTTTCGGTCATCCATCTGCGAATACTGCCCGTCTTCACCATCCGCACACGACGATGCCTCACCATCACAGCGGCGGAACGATGACGACGCTGCAACCCGTTCAGCCTGGACATCCCCATCATCCGGCTACGGCGGCTTATCCTCATGTCAATCATCATCCTTTCCCCTCGCTTGCCGCTCAGAATGCCAGCTACAGCACTTCCGGCAACCAAGTCAGACCATACAGGCCCTGGGGTGCCGAATTGGCTTATTAATATCCATCTCTTCTTCCCCTTATCTCCTTCATCTCTTTCGGCGTTTCAATAATGTATATACGTATTACTAATCGATCCCTGCTAGTCAGCAAGACCAACTCTTTTTTTTTCTTTCAATTTCCTTATTTTTTAATATTTTCGGAAACAAAAAGTGTATGTGTGTAATCCGGAGACGTCTAAAAGTCAGTCGCCTTTTCCTTTGATGTACAAACTCCGGAACTGAAGCAATTTCAATGACGCAATCTATATAACATGTAACGAGGAAACAAAAAGAATGGACCACTTTCTTGATGTGATGATCTCTTGATGCAATACATCTAGTTGATAAACTTAAACAACATGTTTTTATTTCATTCGTTGAGCTCTAGCTGACCTATTGTCGATCCAAAAGTAGAGGTAAACAAGTCATTTATACATGGTTTATTAACAAAGCTACTATTTCGCCCCCTATTTTGGCTTATGCATCCTCTCTTTCTCTGTCTGTGTTTTTTTACTCCGCAGAAAGATCCGTTTTGATGATGACGGCGGAAGCCGTGGGAAAGAAGGGGAGATGAGTGCCGCCACCAGTTGCCGGAGCCAAATAAAACATGCGCGCGTTACATTTTTGTTTTTGCCCCCCTCTCTTTCTTTTCTGTCTCTTTCTCTCTGCTATTTTTTTTCGGAAAAAAAAACACCAAGGTGACTATGATGGGATTATAGGATAGGGGAATAGAGAAAGGGCTCAATATCCGGTCATCAAACATACATTTACACGCTAGGGTAGTAGACGCACCGCCAACTATGCAAGGCTAGAAAGTATAATCATAAAATAATAACAATAACGAGCTTTACATGTCCATTAACCACGTTAATTACCGAACGGTAGCGCTATAGCCAGTTTTGCACGGCTGGCGTATATATCACCAGCAGAGACGGGATCTCATATATATTCTCCAACTGGAAACAGACACTCCCACACACCCTCGACCCTCTTCATAAAACCTCCCCAAACAGGAAATGATATGAATTTTATTGAAAATTCCCTTTTTTCCCTACAAAAAATACAACACCGTGCTACTAGAGACTAGATGAATGAAAGAAAAATTTCCGAGTTTAATGACTGTCTCTCGTGATGTTGTTAGGTACGTACGTAACGTTCCTCGGCAGCTGCTCCGTGTTCTTCAATAAATTTACATAGTCTGGCGGCAGCTTAAACTCGTCCAAAGGGACATTCATTTAGGTTTTAACCAAGTTGGTTCTACTTTCATGGTTTAATTTTGCAATTCTTTAGGCTACGAAAGATGGCAACATAGGTAACTTAAATGAGGCAAGTGCACTGTCCTTTTAAATAACACGACCTGCGTGTATTTAGCTCGTGCCGTGCATTGACGTATATACGGATGATTAGCGGTTGTGGACTGTATAGGCGAGGCGGGCACGTGGGAAACCTTCGATTCTCTGCCGGTTCTCACACTACTCGGTACACCCCACTCTCCCGCTTCAATGATGATTACCCGTCCCCCTCTCCCATGTCTCCCTCATCTCTTCGTTTCAATGTGTGTACACACAACATAACCTTATCCTCTAGACTCCATACATGGGGGGTTCTCATGGAGGTTTTCATAGGGAGTTCTCTGGCTATATGCGCATAGGCTATCTCGGAGATCGATGTAGATTATCGACTAGTTCTAACCATTCGCTGAAAAGGGTGAATTTAATGCAACGTTCAACAAGATCCGATCCGATTAGGCGGCTACCAAACGAAAACTAAGAGATTTTTTCTTCCTGCCTCCCACACAGCATCATCGTTTTACAAAAATGACTGCGTAAACAATTCAAATTCCCTCTAGTTCGTCGAGCTCTATGAATGGAATCTAAATGACATTGAATTCAAAGTTCAACTAGAAATAATTCCAAATTTTCAAGAAATCAAATTCACGGATGATGAATTTTCAATAAAGAAAAGGAGGCGCATCATATCATTTTTATCGAATGTTTATTATGCAAATGCGTAGTGATTTTCGGGTGAATAGATCAACAGCCCTACATTTACAAACTATCAAATAGAACGTAATAAGGGGAGGGAAACGGTAAATTTTTTTTCTATGAAAACGGGGAGACGTCAGTGTATGAAAAGGGCAAAAAGGGCCCCATGATTACTCTTTTATCATCGCATAACATACCGTCAAGCTGCTGTTGATTTCTAAACTAAGTTTTCCATATCTTCATTCAACGTCCCCCTTCTCCCCCTATGCACTCACACCCTCCCCATAGGTGAAATGACGAACGACGGCGTGAAAAGGTCTTTTGCCACTATGTATAATATACAGTATAGTTCATTATATCCGAGAACTGTAAAGTTTGAGTGCTTGGTCGGAATCGAAACAACTGCCGCTCGGCCTTCCTCAATATGTATCATATAGGCCATATAGGTACGTATACAACACGACAGATGACAATTTTCGAAATGCCCCCTACAACACCAACTCGCTACTAGGCAATATTTTCTCTTATTGTGTCCACTTCAAACGCAGCAAAAAGGGAGGGTTATAGAGGAGTAAGGTACCACAATCGTCATCGAACCGAATACAAACAGCCGGCCTTTGATATATCTATGGGAGTTGATCATGTAGCTGAGAGGGGGAAACAAGTGTCCGGCCGTCAAGTGTCAAAAAGTGGCGGTCAGCCGTCCATGATGTGACTGTGCACACCCCGTGCAACGGCCAATCTTAATGGAACAATACTCCAATACCAAGTCTCTATTTTCCAGGATATATCGGGGGGAAAGAATAGAGAGTACACAGACATCCTCCCTCGAGTAGTATACCACTCAATCGAAATCAAATCTAGATGCGCAGTACATATTGCACCGCTACTTCCATACTACTAGCACTTCGTAAATGTATATTGTTTGTAGCTGGTAAATCGGGCTATAGGCGATTGACCGGGAATGTGTCGACAGCTTTTGGGTTCCGATCTATTGTGATGTCATAAAAATAACAATCGCAGGGGCCAAGAGACAACGCGCTGCGGCATAACGCAATACCATCTGCCTTTGATAAAAATAACAATAGACAACAAGCTTGTAAAACTATAACCGACGAGGGATGAACTGCTGAGGAGGGATGTAACAAAATCTATTATTTAAAAACACAGGGAAAAAAAGTTATTGATGACTTTCGATTCAAAAGAGACGTTCTGTCCACGTTACAATGAGTTTTGAACGTTAAAAAATCGTACGTCGTCAAATTTTTTGTCTTCGGACGGTTGAATTCTTTTTCCTTTGTTGCAACGAATCTATGATTGATGAGAGTCAAAAGGGTTTTCTACTCCCCAACGACTTGTAATGTAATATCGAAGTTATTGTTATGTCCATTTCTCGGATCACTAGCAATCTGTTTAATTACAAGTAGGCGAACCAGGAAATTGTTATGTAGCTAATTACCCTAAAGAAAACTGCGGCCAAGATATTTAGAACCAACGGAGCTGTATTCATTTCCTTGTGAAATGATGGATGGATTTTCTAAAGTTCTTCTTCTTTTGGGTGGGGCTCGTAACTCGTCACAAACTTTAGACGCCAGTTGGGGTAAACGTACCGTGGAACTGTTACCCCCCTACTCGAAAATCTCGGCTGGAGGTCCAAAAACAACACTCGTCGGCTACACAGCATTTTATTTTTATTCGGTGAAAACGAACAAAATGTCCAACATGGCCGATAAAGTTGACCAAACACGTCTACAAAAAAATCATTTCAAAAGTTTGAGCATTTCGATTTCAAAAGACTGCTGCGTGTCCCCTCGATACAGGGAGCTAGGGTGTCATGAGCCGTCACCATTTTCAACATTAGACGCGCATCAGCGAGTTTCGTTCATTGCGTTCGGCTATTCATCGAGGGGTCGATCAAGAATATGAAATAAAAAAACACGATGATGATTGCTATGCTGAGATTTGGAGGGGAGAACTTCCTTTATTATTTTTTTGTATTCGAACAATAGAGAGCGGATTTCTTTTCATCTATCGATATGGCACGCGCCGTCTACGATCGTGTTGTTCCAACAGCCTACGACTTGTCGCAGATAACAGAGACACAGCTTGCATCATAACTGAAGTGGGTGAGAAAAAAACGTTCGCGGAATGACGCGCGAGATTGTAATGATTGCAGCGGTCAATTATTAGAAGGAGAGAAAAAAAATCATGAGTAATGAAAGTCTTTTTTTTATTCGCCGATTCGCATTCATCTGTCGATGCGCACGAGTAGTTTCGCTCATTGAACTGTCACGTAACGTTATCTGCACGTCATCCTCGTGCTACACGTCTATAGTTCATTGTTTATGATAGTGCTCCCATCATCAAGATAATTTTATTAACTTTCAACTAGAATTTTCATCTCGAGTGAAATCCTCATAAATCGATGCGGCATTTTACGGAACTAGAGCATCCGAAAATGTCAAAAGACTGTCGTCTGCTATTTCAAAATACATACAAATGGCTACGTGGACGTTGCAGTTCATTCTCCTTTTTCTCCTTTCTTTTTCAGAATGGGGCGGTTTTACAGTTGGCGCCGAAAAATTCGATGACAACGATGATGTAAGTACATTTTGAGTATAATATTTCTGTAGTTTGATGACCATTCAGTCTGAAACATTGCGAATCCTCGAGCGACTTTGCATACGTGTCGACTGCAACTATAGAATGATATCGTTTAATCGGACAGTTTTTCGCCGTAGGTCAAATTGTACGTCAATAAAGTTGGGCCCTACAATAATCCACATGAAACATACCATTACTACCGTTTGCCTGTTTGCAGGCCTGAAAAGGTAGATATTTATTTACTGCATTTTGAAATTATGATTAATTTTTTCCCTGCATATTTAGATTGAACACCGAAGCCTCAGTTTGGGAGAGGTTTTGGATGGAGATCGAATGGCTAAATCATTGTACAAATTAAAATTCAAAGAGAATGTGGAAAAGAAAAAACTCTGCACTTTAAATCTTGAAAAGAAAGAAGTTGAAAAGCTGTCTGAGGCAATTGAAGATCAGTACTATTTTGAATTTGTTGTGGATGATCTTCCTTTAAGAAACTTTGTTGGCCACCTAGAAGAAGAACGTATTTTCCCACATACTCACAAAATTACTTTATGGACTCACTATGATTTCACCTTCGAGTACAATGATCGGCAGATTATCAGTGCCAACGTCACCGTCGGTGATGGTATCGATTTGCCGGAAACAACCGAAACAGCTGTTGAGGTAACCCAAACCTACAGCGTCAAGTGGATTCCTACTAGCGTAAAATACGAAGATCGGCTTGATCGTTTCAAAGCGCGAAAATTCTTTCCTGTCACCCTTGAAATCCACTGGCTTTCCATCATCAATTCAATGGTTTTGGCATTTTTGCTCATAAGTTTCGTCGCCGTCATCTTGATGCGCATTGTCAAGAAAGATTTTGCTCGTTATAGCACCGAAGATTCTACCGGTATTTAAAGCACTCCAGAATTTGAGAATTTCATTTAATTCATCACAATATAGGAGGCGATGTTGACGAATACGGCTGGAAAATCGTCCACTCGGACGTCTTTCGTTTTCCACAAAGGAAAATGCTATTCTGCGCCGTACTCGGTGTCGGTTCCCAGTTGTTGTGCATGGCCACAATCATCATCACGCTGGCTTTGGCTGGGCAGTTTAGCGTACATCGTCACGGTGCGGTCAACGCCGCCTCTTGTTTTCTCTATGCCCTGACATCGTTTGTCAGCGGCTATGTGGCTTGCCGTTTTTTCAAACAGATGGGCGAAGGATTCCGGTGGGTTCAGTGCGTTCACCTTACGTCTTGCCTGTTTGCTGTTCCGTTCTTCGTTCTTTGGGGAATTCAAAATACTGTGGCATGGATGTATCACTCAACTCAAGCCCTGCCTTTCACAACGGTAGTCCTAATGTTGATGGTCTGGGTCTTTGTCGGTACGGTAGTCTTTAAAAAAATATACGGTATATATATATATCATTTTATTAACGATGTTTCAATTGATCAGGGTACCCGCTGACCGTCTTGGGAGGCATATTTGGAAAGAATTCTTCAGCTGATTTTGATGCACCTTGTCGAGCTAAAAATATTCCAAGAGAAATACCACATACTCCTTGGTATCGCTCTTGGATGGTCCACTATGTCGTTGGAGGATTCCTGCCCTTCAGTGCGATCTCAGTCGAATTATATTACGTCTTTGCTACGCTTTGGAGTCGTGAGCCTTACACCCTCTACGGGATCCTCGGTCTGACGTTCGTCATCCTCTTGTGCGTAACAGCAACCGTCTCGATTGCATTGACGTATTTCCAACTGGCCATCGAAGATCACGAATGGTGGGTTATTGATAGGTGTTATTTGTTTCTTGTTCATTTTAATAATTTATTTCCGTTTTAGGTGGTGGAGATCCATATTTGCAGCTGGATCAACAAGCGTGTTCATCTTTCTCTATGCCGCTTTTTATTATTTCCGTCGCTCAAACATGTCCGGCTTCTTTCAAACGGTTGAATTCTTTTCTTCTATCTTTATTACTTGTTACGCCTTTTTTCTTGCACTGGGCACAGTGGCTTTCTTTGCTTCGCTCAAGTTTGTCCGGTACATTTACGGTAGTATTAAAATGGATTGATTAAATTAGAGCCAATCGACAGGAACGATAACTCCAAATCAATTCTATTACAACAAATTTTCGTTTATTATTAGGTTGTTTCGCACACCTCAAGTTTTTCACTCGTTCCATCCATTTGTGCCCCTTGTTAACTTTCTCTCACGACCTATGATTTCGTTAGATAGCTGAGCGTCAGTAGAAATGTAAAATGATAAAGCTGATTCAGATGTTTCCCTAAATATGCCATAAGTGGCGCTTGAATTCAATATTTAATCCCCTAGGAATTGTTTTGATCAATTTACTGGGCTGTAATGACATTGTTCTGGTAACGGCCACGGTTCAATTGTTTAATAAATTCGTGGTTTGATAATTCTGGAACTTCTTACTTGTAACACGCTCAACTCATTAGATTCGAAAAGGATTTTAATTAACTGAACTTTTAAAAGTCAATAGGACAAATGATGAGCCAAGGAATAAGCATTATTATACTCTTTTACTCCATGACGTTGAGTTTAATTTTTATTGAATTCAATAAAATACTAAAAAAGCCGGGTCCTTCTACTTTCATTTACCTAACGATCGGCCTGTCTATATGTTCTCCATCATCATAAGTATATTAGGCTACTTTTCTTTTAATGAATCTATATATTCTTAACTTTGAATCAATAATAGAGATAGCTATTATTTTTAATACATATTTATAAGGAGCCCTGATTAGGATTTAGAAGATTCGTTGTTAAAAAAAAAAAATGGAAGAGTGACATTATGCTGTTCTTATGGCCTTGGGGTATTGGTCGAGAAGTATTACTTGATTATTAATTATTTATATTTATTCAGAGTTTTAATTAGGAGAAATTCACGTTCTGATTAAATATGGAAGAAGAAGAACATTTTATGTAACCGTCCTCATTGTCGCTCGACAACTAGTCACACGGGAACGACAGACGAATGCATGAACGACTGTCGCCGTGACAATACACCCATAATTAATAAGTAAAGAAAATTGTGATCTTAAATATAGATTTGACACTCAAAAAATGTGTTTTCCTGTGGTTTAACTAATGAAACTAATTTATTTGGTTTGCTATTTCAAGAGTCTTGTCGAAAAGACGCTACATTTCAGGTCGTTACTCGATAGCCCTTGAGTCATGGGTAAACATTTCATGTTGTGATTCTAGTTTTAAACTTGAAAGAAAAAAATAGCATATCGGTGACAGGCGTGACTTGTCTCGCAAGAGCCATAAAATTTCAATTTCAAATACGTGGAAAATCGGACTGCCCAGCAACAGAGCGCTGACAACTGAAGCGAAAAAACATAAAAGTAAACTGGCAACTGTGCTGTGCAGTTTATTGTTTACACTTTGGTACGGAAATGGCAATAGCCGTTGAAAATAAGTTTCGCTCAGCTGTGAAGGCAGTACGACGGGCACACAGACAGTGGATAGTTGCCCCATTATCTGCTCAAACAAGAGAAAATTGGAAAAAGGCCGAGGCCCGTAAGCGGAAAGTTATTATTCAGGCGAAAAAGAAAGCCTGGCGCGCCCACCTCAGCAACCTCGATCCCAGGGAGGACCCCTCCAAATTATGGAACTTTGTCAAAGGTATGTTGGGAAAGAAAACAGGTGGTAACCCGCTAGATGGTTCAACGATAACGGGCCCTGACGGTCGTAGATGTCAGTCTGCACAAGAAAAAGCCGCATTATTTTTGGACGTTTTCAGCAAAAATTTTGCCACGGTCATCCCAAACAATGAAGTATACGATTCAGTCATATTGACCAGCATTAGCTCTTTCACACCGAATACCCTTAACTCGCCCTTCACTACTGCTGAAATTAGCCCTTGTTTGATCAAACTGAAGAATTCTTCTATGGGGATCGATATGGTCCATAATAATATGCTGAAGAAGCTCACCCCGTGCAACCTGTCTCACTTATGTCATCTTTTCAACATCATGTTCGCCCATATGTACGTCCCAGAGCAGTGGAAAACCGCAATAGTCGTTCCGCTCCTGAAGCAAGGAAAGGCTGCTGACGATCCAGTGTCATACCGCCCAGTATCGCTTACATCTTGTATCTGTAAACTGTTTGAGAGGGTTATCGCCGCCCGGCTCGATTGGTTCGTAGAATCCAAAAACATCCTGAATAACTCTCAAGCTGGCTTCAGAAGACGTAGAAATACCACGGACCATATCGTCCAGCTTGAGCTGGACATAAAAGAAGGCTTTGCAGCTAAAAAATCAACTGTCGCCGTCTTCCTGGACATATCGAAGGCCTATGACTGTGTTTGGATACAGGGGCTCATCTTCAAGCTGGCCACAATTGGCGTTTCCGGATGGATGTTGGGTTGGATCCAGCACTTCCTCTCCGACAGACAGTTGTGCGTTCGGATTGGTAATCATCTCTCTGATTTTAGACTGGCCACGACTGGTGTTCCCCAAGGAGCGGTGTTAAGTCCTCTCCTGTTCAACATTATGCTGTACGATTTCCCGACACCTTTGTCCTTGATTAAAAAGCTACTGTATGCGGACGACATCACCATCTACACCAGGGTCAACTTGCCCTCTCAAGCAGAATCTATCCTTCAACCGTTTCTCGAAAAGGTCAGAATTGGGGGGAGAAAATGGAAATTTAAATTCTCTGGAGAAAAATCAGCAGCGGTCGTATTTACAAGAGCACACAACCCGGGGGACGACCCATTACTCTTTATTGATGGCCAGCGGATCCGCACTGTTCCGTTTTTCAAGCTGCTGGGGGTCACTTTCGACTACAAGCTTCGTTGGCATCATCATATAGCAAATGTTATCGCAGGGTGTGGTCGCCTCAAGAATCTGTTTGCAATCATCGCAAAAACGAGATACGGTCCTTCGACCAGAACCCTTATACTCCTGTACAAAAGTTTAGTGCAGAGTAGAATTGATTACGGAATCATCGCATATGGGGCGGCTAGCCCATCAAATATCGAACGGATCAACGTGGTTTCGCGAGCGATTCTTCGACTTATTCTCGGCTCTCGCTCGTCAACTCCTATTGAGGTGTTATATGCGGAATCGGGTGTTACACCAGTCAGCCAGAGAAGAAGCTGGCTAGCTACGAATTATCTGCTGAAGCTGAGTGACAACCCTAATAACTCAACGTATGCGTCGGCTTTTCGGCTATTCCACTCTACACAAGAGTGGCCGGCGCGTAGTACCCCGTGTGTTGTTCCTGATTTGCGCCTACTGAAACGCCTCAAATTTCGTCTATTTTGTGTTGAACCGGGTTACGTTAACCAGGGCTCGGCCCGGTCTCCCTCAGAAGCTCCTGTATGTGTTACTCTTTGGTTCCCGCTGACGAAAAAGCAATCTGTATCGAACTACAGCCTCACCAAAAGTTGTTTTCAGTCTCTAGTGTCGACGCTCCCAGCGTCTTCCACACTAGTGTATACTGATGGGTCTCTGTCCAGCGATAAAGAAACAACAGCGTGTGCCGTTTTTATTCCCGATCTGAATATTTCACGTTCGTGGCGACTGCAGAAAGGTTCCAGTGTTTTTTCGGCAGAACTGCATGGTATACGGCAAGCGTTGCAGATTATTTATGTACTGGATCGCTCTCTTGACGAAGTTTATATCTTCTCCGACTCCAAAGCTTCCATTCAAGCAATTTCCTCCTCGTCACCTCATACGAATCCATGTATCCCAGAAATTACCAACCTTCTCAGGTGTTTGAAGTCAGCCGGGACTAAAGTGTCATTGGTCTGGATTCCGAGTCATGCCGGGATCTCGGGAAATGAGGTTGCTGACTCGCTGGCCTCTGGAGAATGCACCTCTCCGTCGGGAAATCGGATCCATAACAAACTTGCAGCAGCTGAACATCTTGGAATCTTCCGTCATCGTTGGATGGACGACTGGTTACACCGTCTGAAATCGTGCCAAAAGACTACCGTTCAAATCAGGACTCACACTAGAAGAATCGAGTGGCATTTCTCGTCCAACAGACAAGTCACCACGAGTTTACATCGCCTTCGGTCAGGACACACTTTTCTGAACGATTTCAGCCACCGCATCGATCAGAATGCTGACCCGAGTTGCCGTAGAGGTTGTGAAGCATTGGAAACTGTCAAACACGTACTCCTCGACTGCCCAGTTCTGGAAGAGCACCGAAACGCAATTAAATCTTACTTCTCGTCCAACAGTTTCTCTCTCGACACCTCTTCCTTACTTGGTCTTAACCTTGAGATCCCGACATCGGCCCAGTTTCATATTCGCAATCTCCTTTCTCAGTTCCTCCTTCAATCAGGCCTCATTCACACAATCTAACTCGCTTCACTTTCTACCTTTCTGTCCCTTTTCCAGAGGACGGTCCGTTTCCTTCCTTACCCGGCCTTACCCAATCCGTCGGTGCGTTAAGGTGTCTCAACTAATTTTATGAGACGCCAGATAGTTGCGCCGGCCAGGCAACGCTGGTCGTCTGCAACTGCACCAATCTCTTAAAAAAAAAAAAAAAAAAAAAAAAATAAGTTTCAATGAGTGTTCTATTAGATATTATTATCGAAATATTATTGACAGTTTCGTCTTTTCGAAATATTTTTTTTCAATGTTCTGAAATATTGTGAAATGTTTGTCCTACTACACCAAACAAGAGACACGATTCCCGTGTGTCGACTGTGCGGTACACAGTTAAGCCTTGAAGTACCTTACTTTGACGTATTCGGTGATTCTGGACGGTTTCTGGCCTTTGCTATTCAGAAATATCTTGAGATTGAAGTATCTGATAAAGAAAATTATTCAAAAAATGTTTGCCATACTTGCAACCAGAGGATTGAAGAGTGGAATGACTTTTACACCAAGTGTCACGAACTGCAGACACTATTTAAAAACACACCACTGTTGCTTGGCAAATCAAACACCATCCAAACAGAAGTTCCTTCTGCTAATTTGGAGAATGAAAATGTTTCCAATCAAATTTCCAAGTTGGTTGAGGAGCTTGTGCAAGATGGCTCTATTGGAACAGAGAAAATCCAGGAGGAGGTTCTTGAAGTAACTACAGACTCTTCAAGAATCAAGTTAACTGGCAATACTGATACAAATCCAGATGAAACAGATCCCTTAGAAGTTGAAGATGACCACAGTGTTACAGAAGATGAGTTTGAAGAAGAGTTGACTACTGATAATGAGAGTGATGACAATTCTGACAATTCCACTGAAACTAAACCAAAACAGAAGCCAAGGCACAAAAAATTCATTTTTACCATCCCTTTTCTAGAAAAGAAAGTAAATAGAAAATTTACTTCTACAGAGAAAGCCAAACTCCAGAAACACATTAGCAAAAGGCAAAACACCTTAATATGTAAGCAAAACAACAAAAAGAATTCCTATTGAAAATAGTTTTTGGAACTCACATAACCTTTTTGTTGTTGTCTTTTTAGATGAAATGCTAATTGGTGGTGGACCTGGCCAACTATGGGAATGCCAAATCTGTCAGAAATCTGTTAAAGGGAGAGCTTGTGAAGTGACCAAGCACTATCTTAAAACCCACCAAGTTCAACCCATCTTTCCGTGCCACGCATGTGAATACACGAGCCGGACGGAGAAGATGTATCAGGCCCATCGAATGAGTCATCTCGTCGAGTACCCTTGTGAGCACTGCGGCAAAATTTTTAGTCAGCATTCGCGTCTCGTCTATCACATGAACTCGCACACGAACGAGCGCGAGTTTGAGTGTGATATCTGTCAGAAAAAGTTCAACACTGCCCAGTATGTGACGACGCACAAGCGTAAAGTCCACGGAGATCAAGAAAAGGTATTTGACCACGTAAACACCCAAAATAGTGCCAGAAACTTAATATGTTTTCTCTTTTAGCTTCTGAAGTACACTTGCGAGTTGTGTGGAATGCGATTCAAATACAAAAACCATCTGCAGTACCACCAGAAGAGACACCCGACAGATGAAAATCCGTACGAAAGAACCTTTTCCTTCCGTAAAGGCAAAGTTGTCTAAATGTTGTGGTCTTGTTGTTACAGATTGCCTTACAGTTGCAAGTATTGTGAAGAGCACTTTATGACACGTGCCGAGCAACTGGCCCACAGCAATACGGTTCACGCCGGCGAAGGGGATTTCGTCTGCCATTTGTGCGGCAAGAAGATGAAGACGATACTCTCGTTAGAAAATCACGTCAAGCTCCACTCCGGCCTCAAAGACTTCAAATGCGACGTTTGCGGCGCCGCATTCGCCACCAATCACAGCCTCAAGTGCCACAAAAAGATACACGAGCGAGGGCCGGACAACAGTTCACAGCACGTCTGCCCCGTTTGCCAGAAACCAATGAGCAACAAAAGCTCCCTGAACCAGCATTTGAAAACGCATCAGAGCACGAAACCACACCAGTGCCAACACTGTAGCGCCTCGTAATAATTTGTGAAACTTTTTTTTTTACTACTATTATCTGTTCTTGCATTTCAATGATCCTTTCCTATTTTGTTCATTACAGATTTATTCATAAAAACCGGTTGGAAATTCATATGCGGAAGCACACGGGTGAATTCCCTCACACTTGTGTCGATTGCGGTAAAGGATTCCGCAGCACGAGTAGCATGAATAGTCACCGTCAGTATGTCCACAGTGAACGAAAGTTTGCCTGCGAAGTTTGCCAAAAGGCTTTCAAAACACCCAGAGACCTCAAGGTGGAATTTACTTGTAGTTTTGTTTTGTGTAAGTTGGATTTTTCATGCGTTTCTTTTGCATACACAACAGGTTCATTCTACTTTACATACCGGTGAGAAGCCGAACATATGCGGACTGTGTGGCAAGGCTTTCAGGGTACGAGCCAACTACTTTAAACATCGAAAGATTCACATGCGGGCGGCCAATTCTGCTCAGCGGGAGACTGAGGCAACTGGCGAAGCTGCGACGGAGGAGCACGAAGACGAAGACGAGGGCGAAGAAGAGGAAGACGGAGTGGGTCAGGTTGAAGTCGAAGGGGATACCGGAATAACGGTCGGAGAAGCCGTTGTCCATCACAATCTGGTCCCGGTCGCCGCCTCGGCCGGCGATTTCTTCCCTTTCACAAACGAACAACAATGGATCACCTAGTTGCCTGTCCGTCCCTTTAATACTACTTATCTGACGGCCGTCATGTTTTAGTTACCATCCGATAGATGGGAGACTAACCGTCACATCCTTTGATTTCCGTCTTTGAACGTCTATGTTGTTTGATAACGTCGCCCGGGTGCGTGTGCTTGCTGGTGGCGTGGATCTCGGACTTGTCAATCGTCGGCATTGTGATTTCGTGGGAGGAGCCAAACTAAGTTTTTTTTTTTTTTTTTGGTCTGTCTGTCTGTGTATGTTCCTCTCTCTTGCCGTCGGTTTTTCAATGAAGGACAAGATACGACCCACCTCCTGCATCCGCACCATTGGTGCGTGGTTTTATTGTTGTTGCTGCTCTGGAAACGAGGAAAAAAGGAGACACACGGACGAGACCAGCTGAAATACTTTAATGGACCAAAAAAGAGAAGGGAAAGAATATAAAGATGTAAAACATAAAAAAAGCCCAGCTGTTTCTATTATTTTATACTTGTCTCTTTCTTTTCCCTCTTTTTTCCTTTTTTCTTTCCTTTTTTTATTTTTCGCTTTTTTTTTGTTGTTAACAAAATGTCGGACGAGGCGACATAGAAGAAAAGTTTTCGAGGCCGCGCGTCGAGCCTCATCATTCTATAGGGTACAAACGGCGTGGAGCACAAGATACCCCAGCCGAGAATGTCGTGTGGTTCCACGACGGAGGAATTCGAACGTCGAATAACTTTGCCTCGGCTAAATTTATTCCGGTGGTCTCGCTTATCTCTCTCTACGAACGCTAGCAGGAAGTCTCCGCGCACGGCTGGTAGAGATGAGCCCAACGACGGGTATGACACGACACACAGTTGTGACCGCCATTGGGACGACGGCGACGACGACGCGCGCGCGGTAAACACAGAAGAAAAGAGATAAAACAAGAAAAAGAGATTTAACCTATTTTCGTACGTGTTGATTGCATTTCTCTATTTTCGTTGGGCATTAAAACTGATTCGAACTTGCCTTGAAACAACAAACTGTTGTACTACGCTGCTGCTTAACAACAAAACAACAAATGATGACAATACGCCAACTTTTGGCCAAGGGATTCGATCCATTGTGTAACGTGTCGCAAATGAACGTTAAATCTTGTCGAGTTTCTTTTAATGGCGATCAAAGTCAGTTGAGATGGACTTGATAATTTCTCAACTGTTGCGGATCAACCACAAGAACGAGCCGGCAACAGAGGCGAACAGCAGACGACTCATTATTCTTTTTTGTCACATTCAATTCAAGTTTTTTTTGGTTAGTGCAAGATGGGTCGAATTCGAAAATAAAAGAAATAAAAGAAGTTTTCCTCTCGTTCTACTCGCGGTTGAATCAATTTCATCTTCTCATCGCGTCCAGGTAAATGAATTGTTTAAATTAAATAGGTTGTAAGGAGAAGTTTTGAGAGGTCCAGAGAAAGGACATCAAATATGTGGGATTCGTAGCTACTTGATTTGATGTCCGCTGACCGAGTAGCCGGCGGTGGAAAAATGAGAAGAGTGTTGTTGAAAGATTTAGTAGATGTACCATACAATGCCCCGTGTTTAACCACGTGGTTAAAGGTTTTTTTCCGACGGGCAAAGTTCCCAGCAAATGTGATGATTAAAACTCGTCCAATCTAGAAGTTTTTGGAACTCCACTGTGTGCAAGAGTTAATCAACAATCCACTATCTTTTATCAACGGCGAAAGATTCGCCGTGGAATTCCGGACGGACGGATATATAAAGCTTGAAAACTCCCCTTTTTGCCCGACTGCTGATTGTCGTCCATGTGGTGATGGTTTTGGCGCCTCGGTGTCGGCCCACTCACTGAATTATGGCCGAAAACTTTCCGTCTAATTCAAAGTTGCTCTTGCCAAAAAATCTTATTTGGAAAGAGCCGAGTTGCGCTGCCATTACTTTTGCTTTTAGCTCCATGAGACTGACAATTTCGGATATTGTTACGTCACCGGAAACTGAGCCGGGCAAAGTCTTGAAATATTTTTTTTCTTCTTTTCTTTTTCGTAACGAAAGAGCCCCGGAGTTTGTCAAAAGATCCAACGACTGATGAGAGAGGACAAGTGAGTGCCCATTTCAAACCAAAGAGAGAGAGAAAGAGGGAGCCCCTTTTTTTTTCTTCTTCTTCGGTTGAAATTGTGATCTTTCAACGTAACGGAAGAAGATTCCGGTGGACCGGATGGTGTCACAACGTCAACATGAGTCTGGGAGGGAGAGAAGGCAGAGAGGGAGTAAGAGCGGGGGGGTTGGAACATACCGAAAATCTTTTTTCGTTGTTTTACGAAGCGACGGCCAAAATGTTTTCGGGAGATGCCCCCGTCAAGTTGAAACAACATTGATGTATCTGTTGTCGCGCTAGTGCAAAAAGTCTAAAAACCTTCCGGCCTGCGCCAAGAAGAAGAAGAAGTCGACGGTCGAGGGATCTCTATACCTTTTAAAACTGATTGCCGCCGTTTCGGAATGTTAATTGGAGAGCCTTTCTAGTGCGCACATCTTTTCCCCTCCATTTTCTGCCCCAAAATGTTTTTTTTTCTCCTAAAATTCAGTCGGGCATTTATACCCGAGCTAGTTTGATGCGATCAAAAGTGATTCGTTTCCCGATTCATTGAAAACGCACGTTTAAAAAATTTCCATTGGATAATTCCCGGAATAGCCAAATGAGCGACGAAAAGGCGCGCGCGTAATGAATGAATCGAACAGATGCGCTTTAAGGTGCGCTGCCCATACCGTGGAATTGCATTTCCCAGATGCCCGTCTATCCGTACGATACAGACAATGTCCTGGCGACGGTGCCTTTTGGACGTTCTCATTCTACAAGTTTCTTAGTTGTCGACTAGAAATAACCGGGTGACGATATCGCTTCGAAAGAGACAACGGATCCTTAAAAAACGGAGCGAGTTATTACTGTCGAGCGTTTTCAGGTATATGTGGAAGAAAAGGGCAGAAGTCATAGAAGTTGGTGCGGCCGCGTCGTCTTGTATAGTGCCGCTCTTAAATCAACAAGAGTAGTATCATAGGCGGAGGGGTTGTTCCGACCCGTCCGGCTCTCTCTCTCTCCGGGTGTCGTTTGCGCGACGGCCATTAAACACTCGAACCAACGGCGGCCGGCTCCCGTCGTCTCTGACCGTCGCTCTGGGCGCGTGTTGAAGCTCCTCGCGGGATTTTCTGAAGCGAAAGACACTGCGTGACCAACAAAGTAATAATAAACACCCCCCTCTTTCTCTTTCTCTCTATTTCTTTTTGTTCCTTTGACTCACTGCGGAGCGAGTCCAAAAGGAAACCGCCATCATCCAAGAGATCCAGGAAATGAAGCCTCCTAAAACTTTTTCTTTCAAAGAAAAAAAAAAGTACTAGCCTACATTCTTCTGCATCTTTTGGCCGTCTTCTCTCTTCGTTTATCTATTTGAAAGCGAAGTTGGTCTTTGACACTATCTCTTACAAAAGGAGGAAGAAGAAGAAAAAACGCCGAGGGTTTGACACCGACCGTGAACGATCCGTGTAAATCATGCGTTCATTCCGGATGGATAAAAATGCCTTTTTCCTGTATAGTATAAGAGAGACTGGCCATAGTTTTCCTCTTTTTCCCGACGTGAAACAATTCGCCCTTCGAGGGAGGAAACACACAAAAAGAAACAACAACCGGTACGGTTTGTTTGTTTCCTTCATTTAACGAGTTCTCTTTTCTTTTATAGGCGCCAGCTATTCGAAATGGTTTCGCTCAGCTTCTCGCATCGTCAAAGCAGTTTCCGAGTGGCACAAAACCCCGCCGATGGCTGGGAAGGGGGGAAATGCAAAAGACGGACAAGGCACAGCTACAACAGAGAGTCTTGTAGGCGGGTTCGGCGGGCAAAAGAATAGCCACGGTCGATCAACAGTTTGAAAATAGAACCGGCGGCTGCTCTGTTGTGTCCTCTCTGTGCCTCTCGTTTTCTTCTCGGCAAGAGAGGTCTTTGACATCGGCCTTTTTCTTCTCTTTAAGTTCACCAGTAATAACTCGCTTTATGCTCTATACTCCGCGGAATCGGCGCCGAATTCAAATTATGAAAAGGTTATCCAACTTGATAACGATCGGTCCCCAGAAAAAGTTGTTTATTGGCATTTCTTTCGATGTATAATGACGTCGACTCTTCTGACAGGTTGATCTATCCACGTCACGGCGGCTCTTCTATAGCGACAATCGATTCTGTTGGCGTACGTATCGATGAATGATGCCGGGGGGCTTTGGATGTTATAAACATCGGACACGCGATGCCCTTTGCTTGTGGAGTACGTAGCCTACATATATATCGAGTTAATATATATAGTGCAGAGGACGATCTCTCTCTCTCTTTCACCGGGTCCCATTGCGGCCGCGTCTAGATCGTACGCCTCCCCGGTATACACTCGAACCGTCGCGAGTCCGTCCTGTGTAAACGCAAAAGGGCATTAATGGGATTATAGCATGCCGTCCGCGGTCCTTGAATCGATTGTATCACAATGTACCATGCCCCAAGAGTCCGGGGCTTGCTTTTGTCATTGCAGTTGCATCCACAAGCGCGGACGTCGTAGTAGTAGGGAGCCCCCCGGTTTGGGAGTCGCTCAATAAAGGGAAAACGGACGACCACTGATGAATCCTTATATGGTCCAAAAGGACCGTCAAAAGACAACGTCGACGACCGAGTCTGTAGCTAAGGCGACAAGCTGCATCTAGTCCATTCACAGTCGATAGTCATTTTCTTCTCTTGTTGTCTCTTTTTTAGTGGTGGTGGCCATTTGCCTAGTAAGAGCGAGTCACGGTGAAACGACAGGGGACAATGAAGGCATCAACCGCCGTGGAGCCGGATGGAATAGATAGCGCGCACCCAGACCTTCTTCTTCTTCTTTTTCTCGGTCAAATAGTTGGGGCACCTCTCTGGTCTACTTCTCTCTGTCCTCATGGGAGAGCCGACTCTTCCTTGTTTCTTCAGTATCACTCGGCTCTGGCCCTGCAGCGCAGAGGTAGCCCGGCTACATGTTAGAAAGGATTTGTGAAATGGAGTTTGGTGAGCTGTCGCTTGTAATTCTTCCCGCAATCGCAGCTGTTCGCCGACCTCACTCTCTCTCGTCCCCCACGACGAGTTTTACGAGTCCAGCTTCTTCTCTCCTTTTCTTCTTGTTGTTTTTTCTCTTGCCTGTTCCAGAGGCTCCTCCTTCTTCTTTTTTATCTTCTCCGCGGCGCGCGGGTATTATTTGACTTGTATCTGTCCGCGTCCCTGCCCTGTCTTTTGTCACCGAGCCGGTTAGCTCATTTCCAATCTGTTCCCCGGCGCTCCAAAGGATCTTTGTTTGACTGCTGATTGAATCTCGAGTTGGCGTTTTGTTGTGATTTCTGTCCTTCTTACACAGAAGCTGCCTGTTTGCGGTTTCTAGGGGTAAAGTCTCTTCTCTTCTACCTCTTCTGCCCGTCAACTTATGAAACTACTGGCGCCGTTGTTTGTGCTAGAGAAAATGAGAAAGGATTTTTCCCATTGTAAAACGTTTTTTTCTCTTTTTGACCGAGTAAATGATGTTCCGTTTTCGCCGTCCATTTTTAAGAAAGACAAGGAGGAAAAGAAAAAAAAAACAGCAACGCGCGACGAACTCTCTAGAAATAGAATTCTCTTCTTGGCTCAGCTCTTGTGTGTTGTGCGCGCGAGGAGCCGAGCGCAACGACAACAAGGAAGAGAAAACCCGCGCCGCTTCTGCTTCTCCTGCGCAAAACAAAACAAAATCCAAACTAGAGAAAAGAATCCCTATCGAAATCTTCTTTCTCTCTCTCTCTCTCTTCTTTTCTGGGAAAAAGAAAAACAGGCCGACCGGGGGCGTCTCCAAGTTTGATTTGCTGATGCGCCAGTACATATCTTTCAGTTTATCCCAAATAAAGGTGGACGTTATGAATGATTCAGACGACGACAGTCGCGCGGATGAACCATGGCCATTCGTCACCATCTCCGACAACAGTTTCTCATATTTTTCCTTTTTTTTTCTCCTAACGAACGCCTGTCATAAATAACACTTTCCAAATTTGACTGGAAAACTCTTCTTCTGGCCGACTTTGTCGTTGTTGTCGCAGTTATAAAAGAGGTTTATACGTTCTTCCAGTGGAATTTCCTTTCTACAACCCCGTCTTGTCCGACGATTGTACTACAGCGATGTACTCCCCGACGGACGGGTGCTGGAGCGCTAGCAGACGCCGTCGAATTTTTCACGCAGTGTTTGTTGTTGGCTCAGCTGCGCCGCGCGGTGTCGGAGCTGATGATCGCCGGAGCTCCTTCTCCTTCTCGCCCAGCTCGCCCGGGGATTAAAGCCGCCTAGCGGTTGGCGCATCTAAAGCGTGATCTATCGATGGTAAATATCTGTTGGGGCTGGGCCCTCTGTGACGTTGGAGGATTAAACGCCTACGGACCCCGAAAAAACGACGTCAGGCGACGCGACAGTCGACCCCGGCAGAGCTCTCTTCTATATGACAACTGCTCTCTCTCTTTTTCTGGTGGTGACCTACGCGAGAAATAAAAGGGAAAGGAAGAAACGGACACGCTTTGTCGCCGTTGAGGAATCGTCGTTCTTTTTCGTTTGTTAACTCTTCTCCTTCTTCTACTTCCAGTCCGGCCAATTTGGGATGAATATTCCCAACGTGAACAACGACGGATCGTCTTCGTCGTCACTGGGACGTAAATTCCCAGCAAAGAAAAAAGGCCCCGTTTCGCTCGCTGCTGTGTGGTGTCCTTCTCCTAGGTTGAATATTTACGATCATTGTTGCCGGGCGGAGGGCGGACGAAACCGAGCACCCTTTAACCACACTACTATAGCCTAGCTAGTAGTACGTCTTTCTTTCTTTCTTTTTCTTTTTCTTTTTTTTCGTCGCCCCTCCGGAACACGGACGTGATGTATGTCGCTGTTGGCAGTGCGGCGTCGTCATCGCCCTATAGCGCACCGGCATTTCGGACATAAAGCTTGTCAAAAGAGTCCATCATCGAAACACTACTGCCAACATTTCCGACACCGCCGACCCTTTCGGTCCGGCGCTCTCTCGCGCGAGCCAAGCCGGACGGCCCCTTTTCCCCTTCGAAATCAATGAAACGTTAAACATCGAGTTTTATTTATTTTATTTTTTTTAAAGAAAAAGATGAAAAACGGACGAGAAAAAAGAGGAAAATTGTAAATGGGGGGTCCGAGCGTAGCGTCACGCAGTGCGCCGATCGATCGCCGCCGATTGGAAATGTAAAACGGTCACAAAAGAAACATAAGGGCTTCGCACTGCTGCTGATCGGGTTGCGTCATGATTGTCGTCACGCTTCACAAGGAAAGAATTCTTTTTCCTCCGCGTCTTGTCGGGTTTCTCCGCGCATTATTTCTGCCCCGTTTCCATAATTTCCCGAATGGAAGGTGCTATATGGTACTAGTTGCAGGAAGAAACCGCAAAGGGACTCTGCTAAGGCGACTCGGATGGGCTAAATGAGAAATAGGGAAACGTTATGTGATTTACAGCTCCCCTCCACAGAAGAAGAAGAAAAAAAAGAAGCGGAAAGATGAAGCGCGTCGTTGAGGAACTGGAGGATTTGTTTCGATGGAAGTGATACATAGCGCAGGGCCGGAATAGCAATAGAACACAGCGACCTGATGGCGTCTTTCTCTCTCTCGGTTGGCGCGAAAATAAAATAATATTTGAAAAATATATATACCGCCACCACCAGTAGCAAAGTCCCCTCATTTCCTAACGAATAATAAAAAGGGAACTCGCCTCGTAAATAATCTCAGCTTCTCGATGATGTCTTCATGACGTTAACGAGCGCGTCATAAATATATCTCTAACAGTAGGACCCCTAGGTCGACTCGGTGATGTGTTACCGCTCCCCGGAGGAATATTTCCCATTGTCTTCGCCCATCGAGAACACAACAGAAGGAAGAAAAACGATAATTTCCTTTTCTTTTTTCGGAAAATTTGTATTTTTAGCGGGGAAATTTGAATGTTTAAAGATGATTACACTCGACATCACCGCGTGATTGTCCTCCTGGAAATCGATAGAATCGTTAGTTTCTAGGGTTTCTACTCGTCTTTTTTTCTTTTGTTCCACGAACATTTCGCGTCCGAAACGTTTCCGTCAATTGAGAAATCGATAAATCTGGCGGCCGCCTGTCGCTTTTCCTCATCGATTGGAATTCGAAAGTGACAACAACTTGAGGAAAACCAAAGTTCATTGGTGACGGCTTCCAGTTAACTGCGAGAGATGATTGCCTCGATTGAAGAGCGTCTCTCCAACTTTTACGGTGAGAGAAGAGAAACTCGCTCGGAGTTTTGGTAAGAAAAGGGCGATGGATGTCGCATGCGCGGCGCCACCGTCGGTGACGTTTCCCTTCTTGGTTGCTCCGTTTTTTTTTTCTTTTTTCGCGGGGCGCCGTGTCGGTTCCATGCGTGCGAACAGAGGGAGAATGGAGGAGAGAAAGGGAGGCGGATAGAAAGAGAGAGAGGGAACAACGACGGGAGCGCAGACACGACCGGCACTCCGGCGACGAAAGTAAGAGAGTCAGTCGGTTCCCCGTCGTCCATCCGCATCTACACCCGAAAAACAAAAACTTGTGTGCTGCCTATATCAACTATCCGATTCACAACAATACTATATACACATCCGAAATTTTCTGGATTAACACCGCACGAGAAAACTCCGCCCGATTCCATCCAACAACCAAATTTCGGACATTTATTTTATTTGATGGATTCAACTACACAACTGTGATACGAATTTTCTTGTTTTCAAACGTCCCGCCGCTTTCTTCGTGTTTTTTTATAGCGAAAAGTTTGTTTTAAAATTCCAAGGGCCCAATTTTTGCGAAGAAAAGACAATCGATTTTAGCGACGACAAAAAGGAAAAAAAAAAACACAAAGTGTCGAGTTTGGTGAAAGAATGTTGATGTCGCATCATCACCTGAACCAACATCACCACCAGCACCACCACCAATTGGGTAGTAGTAGCAATATTTCGCCTTCGATCGGAAGCGGCAGCAGCGGTTGCCATCCGTACGAGATCGGTTTGTGCGGCGGTAGCGGGAGTAGCAGTAGTAGCAGCAGCAGCCTCAGCGGAACCATCAGTGCTACTACGATGGCCGGAACGGGCTCGGCGTCGAGCAGTACGACTTCCTCGTCGTCGTCGGCCTCCATCAAAGACACGACGTTCACGAAAATCTTTGTCGGCGGCCTGCCTTATCACACGACGGACGCCAGTCTGCGCGAACATTTTCAGGTCTACGGCGAAATCGAAGAGGCCGTCGTCATCACCGATCGCCAGACGGGCAAATCCCGCGGATACGGATTCGTAAGTCGCCTTTCTCTATAGTATTTATTTCGCTTTAGACCCAACGGAGCGCTAGATGAGTCATTGGGGACAAGTGGGGTCGCCGTGGGGTCCGTTTTTTTTTTTTCTTTTGCGAAAAAACAAAAAACGCCTCGCTCTTTTCCAAGTGATGTTGGGGCGGCCGAGAGAACTGCACCTGTGACAGGACGTCAGCAGCATCGTGGGACGCGCATCGCCAGTGCCTTTCCGGCCTCCGACTTTTTGGGCGCTAAAAGCGCACCCGAGCGCTCTCCTCTGTCGCCTGTCTGCGTCCATATGGTGTCCCTGTCCCCTTTGCGCGTCTGTTCAAATAGAGATTGGGCATTATATTCCCCGACCAAAAAAAAAGAAGGCGACTGTACACTTTACGCCACCAAAACTTTTTTTTTTTTTCTTTTTTTTTTCCCCTCTCTTATCGCACGGATTGTCGACCAATCATCTGCCCAACTCGGCGGGGAACTGTGGGGGGACTGTATGGCGTCGACAGTCGTGTTGAAAACACATTCGTCATTTCGTTTGTCGCCGTCGACTTTCGTTTGTTTCTTTGAAAAGGCTTCCTTCTCTCTCTCTCTGTCTCTCTCATTTTTTTTTTCGGGTCGAATTGTATTCCAGGAGCGGATTGAGTTAGCGAGAAAAAGAGACACGGAGCAAAACGGAACGACAGAGAGAGAAACGTCAGTGGGGGGGGAGCAAAACAGATGCGTCTCGACTGGCAGGGGTCAGACCCCTTTGGCCTCTTTTCATGGGGTTCCTGGTGGCTTCTTCCTTGTGCCATCAATAAACCTTATGAAAGTACCGCCCACCAAACGTCGTCGACGCCCTTTGACGCTCTTTTCTCCGGGCCGAGAATTGACAGATGATTTTCCAACCGCTAACGATTCATTGTTTGTCCGTCTCGTTACGTATAGGTGACCATGTCGGATCGACTAGCAGCCGAACGGGCCTGCAAAGACGCCAATCCAATCATCGACGGCCGTAAGGCCAACGTCAACCTGGCCTATTTGGGCGCCAAGCCCAGAGGCAACCTCCAAGCAGGTAACGCAAAAAATGTCGAAAATTATCGTCACCCTTTGAATGTATAACCGCCGACTCCGTCAACATCACTGATGTTCTTTTGTTATTTCGTCGCCAGACTACTACAACGGTATATACATACTACTACTTCTACTACTACCACTACTTCTTTTGGTTATTTATACAACCGCGTCTCCGGCCAACCGGATATAGAGATGCGTTACATAAACGACCCACCCGTCCAATGTTGTCCAACACGGACGGCGTTCGGCTTTAAAAGGAATTTTTTTTTCTCCCCTTTTTTCCCTTTTCTTCAAAACGCTCCCTATAGAGTAGCTCTAAATGTTTACTGGCACCCTCCTACGGACGATATCTAAACACATATTATCATAACGATCCGAAAAACTTTTTTTTTCCTCTTTTTTTTTATCAACAAGTTTGAATTTTTGTATTTTTTTTTTTTTTTGGTGGTCCGTTTTTCTATGGGCAGGATTCCCTTTGGCCGCCGCACTTCGAGCCGGATTCCCAGCCGCACTTCTCGGACACGGCCAATACGGGTAAGTCTCGATTTTCTTCCTCGAAACACAATGAGCGGTTGTACTAGACTCTAGATATCGTTTGGATTTTCTTGATGGGGGTTGGCGGGGTTGGATGTGCCGCTGTTGACGAGTTGTGTTTATCAGCTGCTCTGGGCTTTTCCTGGGTACACAACAATTTCTTTCCTTTTCTCCACCCCGCCGGGTACTAACTAAATAACGCGAGAGCAGGAGCAGGAGCAGCAGCAGCAGCACTGGCTCCTGGATTATACCGCACACATGTGTGTCCCGTAGCGCGCAAAGCCGACGGGAACGGGCCCAGCAGTTTTCTTTTCTCTCTTATTCTGTTGGAGCAACGCGAAGCAACGTGCTTTTTAGAAAACAAAAAGAATGGAAAAAGCGCTCTATACTCGACGCCCGCCAACCAGATTGAAAGACATTTTCTTCCCTCCACGACCCATCGCATTAGAGATTCACCACTCTCTCACAAAAATCAGCAGCTGGCTTCTTGTTTCTTTCCTCCTCTCTCTCTCTTTCCATTTTTGCTTCGTCGAAAAAGATTTGGAAGAAAAGTTGTTGTTGTTTATTTCCCAAGTTTCTTTTATTCGGTGCGACGTCGCGATTCGGGCGCCGGCTCCTCCCAACTCCTCCACCCGAACACTGAATCAATATGATAATGCGCAACGCGCCTCGACGGGCTCCTCTCCTCCGCTCCAGTCTATAGGAGCCGCGCGTCAATCGAAACTGAGGGGGGTAAATCTACTTAGCTCGACGATGCGATATTCCAGCTCCTTTACCTAGATCTCTCTCAGAGAGAGAGAGTTTTGTTGGACTTTTGCCCGGTTCGTCCGGCGGCGACCGTGACGTCGCCCTGTATATATACTTTTAATTATAAACCTGTGATAACCTTGCCTTTAGCCAGCGGATTCTAATGTGTTCGTTTGGTTGAGGAAGAAGAAGAAGTCGTCACGACGGACGGACTTAATTAACCGCGAAAGAGAGAGAGAAAGAGTGGCTGGCCAGGGCCGGTATACCACGAAAAAGGGTGGGAAAACGAATAGAGTGACGGCTAAGAATGGGCTCTGGGGGGTTGTAATGACGTCATCGAGTCGAGCCTAATAGATGCCAGGGGAGATGTAATAATAATAACGAACAAGAAAAAGTCCAAAGAGGAGACGGAACGGACGGACAAGACATAACAAATATATATAGTACGTATATTTATATATATTTATATATTTACGGCTCTCGGTTTGGCTATTGACGTTGTGAGGGGAAGAAATCTTATTTTGGAAATTGATTCTTCACTCTGCGAAAGGAGAACGACGAGACAATAGTCAAAACAAAAAACCCCAAAAAAGAAAAAAGGCTATTGAACTACTTTTAGGAAAAGAGAAAAAAGGTGGGCGCCATATGCGTTCACACTTGTCCCTACACCCACACAGCGAGGCGGAAGGGGGATGTCGGAGGCCGCATCCATTTCACCGGGGCGCAAACGATCGCGAGAGCCGGCAAATGCGGACAAATGTTCCTGGCTATAGCTGCAGGGCCAACAGACACACAACAACTTGGGTTCGCAAGTCTAAACACCTGTCCCTTTTTTATACATCCGTTGTCGGAGAGGGAAAATAGGGAGAGAGAGAGTACATCAGAATAAAGAGATCTCTATGGAGAGATAACGAGCTCAATTGGTTCTACAGGCGACGCTTTGCGCATTGGAATCGACTGGATAAGAAAGTAGAACTAACAGTAGAGCGTCGGCGTCTTCTTCCACGAAAAAAATCCGTCGAGATGAGTAGTGATAGCGATGCCGTTGTCGGTGCCGCTTTCGTTTCACTTGACGGAACCGTGCGCATCTATCTTTAGATGGATGTTAGCCCCGACGCTTTTGTCCTTCTTTCTTTTTCTTTTTTTGGGTGAAAAGTCGGGAAGGCGGAACCGGTTGAGAGTAAGAATGCCAGTCAGACAAGATGGGGCATCTTCTTCTGGTCTTTTAACTCCCGGACAGGATGACGAATCTCTCTACAATCCGTAATGCGATTTTTCATTTTCTTTTTTTTGGTTTTTTGAAAATCAAAATTAAAACAACAGTTAAGCGGATGATGACTCATTTTGGGTGACGTCGTCTCCTCAAAAGAAAAATGGGTTGAAAATGCCATCATCGTTTCAGCTGCACTTCTCTCCGGTTTGGTGTTTGTGGGCGACGAAATTCGTACGGGGAATTGTTCTATAATGAGATTTTGGCGACCGACAGATCCTTTGATGTGATTACCCCTGGGGAGTTGAAGCCGGGAATGCCGGGAATGGATTCAGGAAGTAGAACGACGACATCCTAATATATATCTCTCCCGCGACCGAATATTCGATTCCGCTTTTTTCTTCTAGACTTTCCTCACCACGAAAATTCTCTCTTGTTTATTCCTCGTCGATTAGAGTTTGGTCGCTGCTGCCATTGTTCCTAGTTCCAGCAGATTGGAAAAAAAGGGGAGGAGGGATCGTTTTCTCTCATAACATTTGATTTTTGTTATTTCGCCCTTCTTGGCTCGATTCCCATCCATCTCTCACAAGATAGCGATGGCGAATCTCCTCTACGGGGCAGCGCAGTGATTGGGGAGTTTCCTCGAACCGATCCTTCTTGGCCTTTTCAGCTTCTTCCTCCTCCTCCTCCTTGTTGTGTTTTTCTCTGCGTGGAACTGGCTGGCCCGTGACGGAAGGAGACAGAAGGGCCCCTGAAAAAAAAAAGAAAAAGTTCTTTTTTGGCCGCCGTTCAACTATGAATGTCACGAATGTTCCGCGGCGCTCCCGAAGATAGCTGGCGAGGTATTGTGTTGTTGTTGGTTTGCCTTTTTTTTCGAATTGCGTTTTTTTCTTCGTTTGTTTCCCCATGGCTGAGCCCTGCTTGTTCCTCTCGTTGCTCTTTGGCCTCCCAACCCGTCCGTCTGCCGGCTCTGCCCGTCCGATGTCGTAACCCGGCGCGCGCGGAGCCGGAGACTGGAACAGATGCCGTCGGGGCTGATCGATTCGAGTGGCGGAGGAGAGGGTGGAACGAAGGGTGGGCGCCTCTTGATTTTTCCCTTTCCGAGAAAAAAGGGAAGATGCGGCGACGAAGATGAGGACGCCGTTTCCATCTCTGGAAAACTGGGCAACCGCACAACTCCTCCCAGCGAACGTCAACCTTGTATTGTTGAACCCAGATGATGAATGCTCAGTTGCGACTGACGGCAGACGCCCGTCCGGCTATTGTTTCCCTTCTCGATGATGGAGCGCATTTCTTCTATCTCTTTTTCTGCCCGTCTCTCTCTCTATTTTTTCCTTCATCAAGTCGATATGAGGCCCGACATCTTGCCGATCACGGACCGATTCGTGATCGACATTTCTGAAAAGGCAGAGTTTGACCTTTGACGCTTAGCGGACGCGTCCAGCTCCGAGTTTTTTTCTTCTTTTATAATTTGCAGCCGCGGAAACAACCGGCCGGCACGCCAACCGCTTTTACAACTCTGTGCGCTGGAAAGTTGACGAGTTTCACCTCTCTCTGTCAAGTGTAGTATAGTTCTGTAGTGGTACACTCATTGAGATGTAGAAAAGGACCTCCGTGCTCTCTCTCTCCCGTCGTCGTCTCTCATTCAAATGCAGCCAGCTGGAACACACGACCAGCAAGAAATGAGAGAGACAAGTTTGAGAAGCCAATGGTTATGCGACGCAGTTACCTCGCCATTATCGTTAACGATTAGTCGTAGCCTAGCCCGTCTAAAGACAAAAAAGAAAAGCTTCTTCTAATAAAGTTTTCCGTGCGCGCAGCGTCGTCGTGCTCCGCATCCCAGCGCGTCCTGTGGATTTATAAATATCCCTGAACCGCAACCCCCGAATGATATAGAAAGACAGAGAGAAAGAGAGCGAGCGCAGAGAAAGAAAACAAAAGACCAACCTCAATAGGCTAATTGACAGGAGCTATGGGAACTTGTAGTGACAAGTTGAATCGATATGTGCGTGCAGTTGACGTGGTCTCTCTCTGCTACTACAACGACTATATACACCGTAGCCCACTCGCAGAGGCGGAGCTTAGTGTATAAATACATATATATGGACATAGAGAGAGAGAGAGTCGGTCGGTATAGCCGAAGACGACGACGTAGAAGATGGAGAGTGTATTCTCTGGGCGGGTGTTGTATAGATGTATAGAGCTCGGGAGGAGAGAAAAGAGACTTGACAACGCACACACGTCTTTTGTGTGCGCTGTGCGCGCTCGTCCGCCAGATATAAATAGAAAGTCGTCGCGGAGGCAACAACCGACGCGCCGAGCCAAGTCTAAAGGACGGGCTGTCTATGTAATAGCTCCCGTCGGTAGAGCTGCTCCTGCTTAACTTGCTCAAGCTGATGCTGCTGGCCGAAAGAGAGAAGCAACGGGGAAACAATACTGTACTCTCTCTCTCAATGCCAGCTGTCGTTGTATTCACCGCTGAATCCCTTATTGTTATTGTTGTTCCAATCGTCTAGCTAGTCTCTTTTCTCGGCGCTCCAAACACAGAGAAAGAGAGAGAGAGAGCGACTCTTCTACAACAACTTCCTTCCACTCTGCTACCAACTGATAGGCAAATCGATTTGGACGAGAGCAGAAAGAGAAAGAGAGTAAAAGACGGGATTTCCGCGTCATTCAGAAGCCAGAAAACAGTTTCTAGACGTCCGGTGCAGTTTGCTCGCGTCCGTGTTGAATGGATGAACAGCTGGAGTGACAAGCGTGTCAAAGCTGTTGTCTGATGACTGAAAGAGTCGCCTTCTTTTTTCTTCTTCTTTTTTTGTTTTCGTTGTTGTTGACTTTGAGCCGCTGCTCCGTCGTCTTCCGCCCTTGTTTGCTCTTCCCCGCGATTCCAGCTGTCAGGGAAAGAGACTTGATTGGAATCGAAATCGGCAACCGCACGGCCGCCGACTTTCTTCAAAGGATTATCGCCAATTGGCCTCCAACCGAAAAGAGTTGAACGCGATCGACTGGAACGGAGGTTGAGGGTTGCGTGACGATTCATTCCGGCCGGAGACAGTGTAGGCATGCTAGGCTGATTACCAGCACAATGACAAGCAACCGAACCGTTGAGGCTTAATAGGTCCCTACAAGATGCCTTGACGTTTTTCTTTCTTTCTCCCTCTTGTGTTTGTTTGTCTTTTGTGTCTCCTCCCCGGCGTTCAAAAAGTCTTGTCCAGGCGCTGGAAATGAACCGCGCCGGAGCCGGATCGCTCCGTCTTGCCCTCTAGTGGAGGAGCCTGTTGGCCTCTGCCCGGCGGACTCTCTCGGCTAAGTAGGGGCAACAAATAATAACTATAACAGTGTCCGCGACAAGCTTAACGACGGGCCGTTGTCATAATGGCGCGGCATCAACTTGTCGGCGCGACGCGTTGCTCCTCATTTTTTCATTAAAATTGATGGATTGCCGAGAGCTCCAATACTGACGTGTCCGTTTCTCTCTTTCTTTCTTATTTTGCCGATGCTGAAAACGCAAATGAACGAAACAAAAACAAAAATTAAAAAAATAAAAAAGTGTCGGACCGCAGCTGCTCTATCCGTCTCCATACGTGACACCGCCCGGTTTGATGCAACTGCACCCGCAATCGGCCGCCGGTGGCGGCGTCAACCCAGCTGCAGCAGCCGCCGCCGCCGCAGCCGCCGTCGCTTCCGGGTTCTACGACTACCCGACGGCCGCCTACGCCGCTAGTCAGTTTGCCGCCAACGGATTCGACACTTCCTTTCCTTTCGGTGGCGCAGCCGCCGCCGCAGCCGCCGCCGGTACGTCCTTTTTCTTCTCTTCTTTAAGAATTCCAAAATTATACAAATAAAATAAAAATCATAGGCCTAAGAACACATTTTTTGTGGAGACGGATTAAGAAATCACTCATCTCCAGTTCGATCCTTAATTTCGGGCCGGCGGTCTTATCGCCGTGAGCCCAGTCATAAATATAGCCTACCACGAAACGGGTCGCCCAGCCTTTTTTTCGAGATAGGCTAGCCAAGATATTTATGAATAGGCTAAAATGCGTATCAGTCGCAATAAATCATTTAAGAAACACGACAACTGATTTATAGCATTTTGTGAGAGAGACAGAAAAAATAATTGTAGAAAATGAAACCTCATTGGAAGGTGTAACGTCTGGAATTCTTCATCAAGTTGTCGGCTAACGAGAATCCATCATCTCGATTGAGTGGAAATGAAGCCCTGTTTAGTCGCAGCGACTAACGAATTAGTCTCGAGCTCGACTTAACTTTTAATGAGGATGATATCTGATTTCATTTATTTTTAACGATTTTGAAATTCTAGGTGCGGCCAATTACGCACTCGGCCCGGCTTTCACCTACGCCTCGCTGCCGCCAGCGCTTCAGAACGCGGCCGCCGCTGCCGCCGCTTCCACCGGCTTGCCTCTATCGCACTACGCCGCCGCTCAGAGCCAGCTGCAGGAAGCTCGGATGCAATAAAAACCCAAAAATTTTTATACACACATATACAACACATCACCGACGAGAGAGGAATAGAGATTCCCCGTAAGAAAGCAAAGACAAAAATTTGGAAGACTGACCCTCCCCCATAAATATTAACACACACACACAAAAGAAAAAATCCCACACCAAATCGATATAGAGGAGAGAAAATTTTTTCGGTGACAATGTTATCCCCGCAAAACCCAATTTTTTAATTTTGAATTTTCAAATTCTTTTGTCTTTTTGATGACAAAACATTTGTTAAGAAAAAAAAACCGGTTGAAGGCGACCAACAACACTTTGATTGCTGAAGTCGAATCAAGTGATGTGTTCTTTATTGAATGACCGAGGTTATCGCTATTAAGTTTTTTCTTCAAGAAATTTTTTTTTTCCTTTGAAAAATTCGCCCCGAAAACTTTTTCATTTTTCTACAAATAATTTACCCTCCATCTCGCACCCGGCAGACCCGGGCTTCGAGATGAGGATTGATACCGACTGGATCGATGCAAAAAAATTAACCCCAACCCCTTTGTTAGCCCCAACTCTAATGTGAAAAAAAAAAAATACTTTTCACGCAGTTGAGTCAAGGGGGAATCATTTGACGTCCGATCGAACGTATTTACTACTCTGTTTCATCGACTTAGATTTTTTTCGTCGTCCTCATTTTTTTGAAAAGTTCATTTTTCATTTTTCTCTCTCGAAAAGCCCAGTCACGCGAGTTCGAGTAGGGAAAAAACAAACAAAAAAAATAAAAGACTTAGCGAGTCTCATATAGGAAATCATTGTTTCTTATTTCTCTTAGTCGAATGCGCGGCCGTTGCTGTCGATGTCTGTTGTCTGAAAAGCTGATAAAAAAGTCCCATAAAAAAAAAGAAAGAAAAAACCTATCGGAATAAGCTACTACCTACATGTTATGTATCATCAGTGCCTTTTTTCTGACACTTGCCCCCTCTCTCCCTCTCCTGTTCGCCTGCCCTCCGTCTTACGCTCGCTCCATCTGACTGTCATTTTGAATTAGAAAAGCTTCACATCGTTATCATTTCTAGACGGAAAATGTAGACGAAGACCCACCACACAGACACAAAGACAAAAAAAAAAGGAAAGAAGAGAAACAATAACAAAGAAAACAAAAAGGATCAAGCGTTCCTGACGTCATATCGATCTATGTCATTTCGTTACCGTGAATAGACGGGGATGAAGAGAGGGAGAGGGGGCAGGTGAGCCAAGGCAAAGAAGAGTCTCGCATACCTCTCTATTCTAGTTCTTTTTTTTATTATATTTTGTGAAAAAAGAAGTCTCCTACTACGTCAAAATTCTCGCAAGTTGGAATAATCGAGCGCAACGGGGGGGTTCATAAGCACGCGCGCAGGACGTCACTCTGTCTCGCTCTCTCTCTACTCTATATCCCCAATCTCCTCGTGTATAACGCTGTACTACTGCTGCTACAACCCTCTTGCCCTCGCCCCGTCTCCTTCTTTTTCGTCTCCCAACTGTTTCCTTTTTCTTTTCATTCAGTGTTACGTTGCAATCATTTCCTTTTGTTACGATCGTGTATCGCATGTTGGCGTGTAACTGAATATCGATCGCGGACTCGCGGGCGCGCACCATACCGAAGCAGACACGCTACGCAATCGAGTGAGCGAGAGAGAAAGAAAGAAAGAATAGTTAACGAAGACGTCGTTTGACGTTGCCCGGTCGCGGGATATAGATGGGGGGGGGGGGGGGAGAAACTAAACAACACGAAAGATTATGGAAGTGCAGTAGAAATAGAAACGTGCCCACCTTGCAATCGATAAACCCCGCGCTCGACCGAAAATATAAGAGAAGAAAAAGCATCAAGAGAAGGGGACAATAAATAAAAAAAGAAGAAAAGTTTCTAGCTCTCTCTCTCTCTTTCTCTCTCCACAGTCGGATTGAAATCCAAACGTGCTCTTTCGTGACGAAATTACGTCTCGACGGATTTCCGCATCGAATTCGACGCTCTACCCGCCGATAATCTAGTCTCAGTTTCACATATTCTGGAAAAGAAGAAAGGAAAAACTGTTTTTATTATTGAACATTTTTTTCCCCGGTTTAAAATATTTTTTTTTTTAAATCGCTGCACAAGCTTTAACCAAACAAAAAACATTTTTCTTCCAGTTTCGTTTGATTTGGAATATTTTTTTTTTTTATTTATTTGATTGGGAAAATGTTTTTTTTTCTGTAATTTTCTGGTCGATAACAAAAAAAATTGGAAGACGAAATTATTTAAAACAGGAATTAGAAACGGAAGAGAAAAGAAGATGATTCATGCTAGCTCAATTCGATGACGGCTCGTTGGATTTGTCGCTCTGTTTTTTTTTCTCAATTATTTTTACATCCTTATTGTCATCGTCTTTCTGTTGTTGTTCGTCATCTATGATGTAACAAGATGACATTTGTAACGGCATCCCGTGTCATCATCTCCTCATCCTGCCCCCCTCCTCCTCCTGCCCCCCTCCACCATCGTGTAATAATCAAATAAATTGAAAATGCGCGCGCGGACTCGATTGTTCTTCTGTCTCTTATTATTAGGTACGCTACCGTCAAGTGGGGCTACTTTGAACTGGTGGGGCAACTTTGAACAGCTAAACGGGCATAGGTAGAGTAAATTTTTTTTCACAGTTGTATAAAGGTAACATTAGAAGACTTTTGCATTAAAAAAATGTTGTCTAGCTCTTAATCAATAGCCCACAGCTCACGTTTTAACGCGTGTTCAAAGTAGCCCCTAATTCCCGGTTTTTTAAATCCCATAAGAATAACACAGTGTTCAAAGTAGCCCCATATGGGGCTACTTTGAACACCTCTTAAACACATGCCAATAAAAATTTTTCTACAAAAAATCTGGAGATGGGATGGATACGTTACGTTTTTAGCTAAGAACGCTTTTTTTGGGTTTCTTCTACCTTGTATATTACTCGAGTTATTTAAAAAAAACCGTCAAAAAAAGTCGTGTTTTGTTCAAAGTAGCCCCACTTGACGGTACTATAATTTGGTAGGGGGCCTTTTGACGCCACACGGTATATATAACGTTGCAATAAAGAATAAGGAATGGGTTATGCTATTACAGAGGAGAAGGAGGCGAAGGCAAGGCGACGTGAACGATAGAGCGCCGCCAGGGCGTGTCGGAATGACGGCCTAATTCATCAACGACAGCAGCAGCAAGAGCCCATCGACAAAGGCAATCGGCCGTGATGATGTTATGGCGGCTCTTTGAAACGGAGCCTTTAACAGGGCGACTGTAACTAGCTCCGATTAGATTCGTTCACCTGCGAAGTCTTAAGTGCGGGAACGCAGTTTTTGCCCCCGATGGATGCGCTTAACGTCCCTCTTTGATGGCGTGACCAATAACCCGGCGAGACTCCTCCGTGCCATCTAGACAGCCCGCTTTTAAATATTGGCGCTCGCTGAGGCCGCTTTATGCCAAGCCATCTGGTGAATATCGCACCCACTATAGTCATTCGAGAACTTACGGACCAAGTAACAACTTACAATACCGTCAAAGTGACCATACGATAGACTCGAAAGCCTTTGAGATACGGCTGGATTTGGGATTGCGACCGATGTTTGTCTAGCAATGTTCCGTTTCCCGATTGGTTTATATAAACAAGACGTCAACGAAAGTACCAGATATTACGAATGCGAGACCGCAGCCATTTTTGTTGTTGCATTCGGTCATATAGATAAAAAAGTTGAAAGTCCGAAAGATACCTTATTATGCTACCTTATATAACTTAGGCTACCTTCCCGGAAGAATCTGCCTCTAGTGGACTTCCTCAGTAACACAATTTCGTCGTTATCTAGCAGCAATTACCACCATTCATCTTGATTAGTTTATAAACCACTAGAAACAACTATTAAGTTATCTAATCACGCTATTTTGTTACAAGTTTATAATTCAGGATTTAGATTTTATCGGATAATCGATTGTGAAAAGATTAGCCAAGTTGCGGTCGTCTAGTCAAAAGTTGACTGTCGGGAAAGTATAAACCCGGTTACGAGGCCACCGGGTTTGCCGGTGCTCGCCTTGGAAGATAACTCTTCAAACAATACTGGGATAGATATTAAAATTGTCATGGGGGAGCATTGGAACAAACATATATTTTTTTTTTTCGTCAGGGGGAGCATCGACATAGTTGAACAATCAGAATCTAACCGAATTCTTGGTCCTGGTATAAATAGCCAGAGTGAAGCGACTAGTTAGCCGTGTTCTGATTGACTGAGACAAAACCATGGCGTCAACACACTGCTTCTTGATCCTGTTGCTGGCGTCGGCCGCTTTGGCCAAGAATGTTTTCCTGGAAGAGGATGCCTTGGGCAAGTTCATAGATCCTTTCGTTCCAGGAGATTTACCCGTCAACCACACGGCTTACCGTCAAGCTCTTACTCTCTTTTTGGACACCAACATCGACGTCTACGCTCCAAATGTTCCGGGCAACTTCCCCGTCTTTTACTTCGTCACCGGATTTGGAGGTATCTATATTACTCGTTGAATCCCTTTCAATCAAAGTCCGGTCATTTCTAGAATTGTGATTTTGTTCAAACTAGGAAACGTTCCGGCTGATGCTCACACATTCCTTTTGTCTCAAATCGCCGCTCACGGTATTGTTGTTGTTGGTGTTTGGAAAATCAGCAGTCCTGAGGAATCTTTCCAACACGAATGGTTCGACGCTACTGTCGACTTTGTTGAAAATCGATTGGAAAACAGTCTGCACAACCAAGAAGGTATTTTCAAATGCCTCCTAATATTCTATGCAATAACTCATTCCAAATTATTGATGATTTTAGGCTATGATCCCGATTTCCATATCGATTATTTGCACTCATTTATTGGTGGCCACTCGGCCGGATCGCACGTAGCTGTAACCCAACTACAGGTCAATTTTCAGTCGCCAATAAATAATCGATTTAATATTAATAAAAACTTCGTGATATTTATAGACGGCATGCAAGAATTACCAAGGTCTCATTTTGGTAGACGCTGTCGATGGAAATTCTCCTTTTCCCGAAAATATTACCTTGTCTGTCATCACTCCGGGAGAGAAAGTCAATTTCACCGTTCCAACACTGCAGATTGTCACGGGACTAGATCCTATTCCCGGTAGGCTAAGTCAATTCAAATGTTCTCGCATATCAGCTCTGAGCTTACCGGTGAATCATTAATTGCGTGTATAGGCCCTTTTGGACTTGCTTGCGCTCCAGAAGAGCTTAGCGGCCGTCGATTTTTCGACGCCATGACTGGTCCAACGTGGTACGTCAACGCTACAGCTTACGGGCATGCTGATTTGATGGACCCAGTCTTTGTGGAATTAAATGAGGTAAAAGTCCCTAAAGAATTACATTTTACAAATTTAACCTAATAATTATTTCTTTTCGAATAATTCAGCTGACGAAATTCTGCCTATCTGATCCAAATGCCCCAAAAGATATCTACCTCCAATTTCTAACTGGAGAAATCGTCTCTTTTATCAACGGAGTTATGGATCCCATCCGAAACTGCGCTTACTTCAACTACCTCGAGGCTAGCGGGCCTGTCGGTGTCAATACTTTGAATGACTACGCTGCCAACGGATGGGAGAGGTGCACCCCGCTCCAGTGCGTCCTTACGCCCAGCACTCATTCCAATTCCTTCTTCTCTTTCTGGTGATCAATCGATTTTCCCCCTCTTGCTTCCGTCATGTTTATTTATAGATTTGTTTTGTTGTTTTGTTTTTTAAAAGTTGTCCTCGTTATCGAATGACATATCCACCCCAGACAACAGTATCGGTTCCTCTTTGTTTGAAATGATATGGCACGTGTCATTCATTTTATCATTGTAACAATATCCTATCGACGTCATACGAATGCTCTATATATTATTATTACGTTGACCTTCGTATGTAACCAAGATGTTGGTAGATAGCTTGTCTAGCTGTCATTCACCAGACTGTTGATATTTACATAACAAGCCCCAAAGGTGGGTGGTAAAACCCAGCTTAATGGTTTCCTTTGATTGGGTATGCAGCACATTGCAATGCACAATAAGTCTTTTGGCCGTTGATATGTATTGAATTTCGGCATATAGGCTACATGAAAAATGTCGTATGACTAAAACTTCTCTTGTATGTTCCCTACTGCTGTAATTGACGAAAATAAAACCGAATAAAACGGTACCTGATTTCGAATACCTACTTGCTACTTCAACCTACAATAGTTAACTAGATATTGAGTTTAAGGAGTGTTTACTAGGAATAGCGCCGTCATTGTTATGTCTTGGGGATGTCTAAAGAGGAGTGAAACGAGCCATAACTTGTGAAATGTATACACCGTTGAATATTATGAGAAACATTTTGTGAATCCGGTAGTACCTAATTTACAGTCGCACTCGAATTCTTGTAAAGGAGCCAGAAAATAGTGCAGCCAATTGGGTTGATAGTCACAGTCTTAATTAGTGTTGCTCCGTTAATCACGGCGGGACTGGGGGCTGCTGGGTACCAGCCCTCCGAAAATGGCGCCGCATCAAAAGCCTCCAGCGATCCTCTCCGGGAGATTTGCCAGTCAACAAAGAGAGTCCTTCTCCTTTACAAGGATCTCAACCCTTTTCTTCGGCATAAATGTTCAAGTCGACGCGCTCCTCAACGACACGAGCAATTACCCCTTTTTTTCTATTTTATCACCGCATTGTCAAGTAATAAACCTCGAGGACCTGTATATATCTCTCTATCTTCAAAGTCTTCCAAGGTAACTTATTATACAGTTACCGTAGGCACCCTCTACGAATTTCAATGAAATGATATTACCAACTCGATCGATGAAAGGGATCTTCGACCTCCTTCCCAACTTTATTATGCAGGGAAAAGGCGATTTTATCGTACGGTACTAACATTATACAAACTGTAGCTAGAAGATGGACTTTGTCGTTTCCTGTTGTAAGATAATTTTCACACAGCTTCTGTTTAGGACAAGAATAAATATAATTCTGTTTATTGTCTGGATGAAAACGGGCGGAGTTTCCGGCCCACATTTTCCCTTTCTTTTTCGTAATGTGGTCTGCTCTTAGCACCAGCTAAGGGTCACGCCGATTTCTTTGATCCATCGACTTAGGAGACCGTATATCAACTTTGAAGACAGGTCGCGCTAGGTGGATTAGTAACAAGTTGAATCCTGCCAAAGATGTGCTGCTAACGAGCATTAGGTTTGCTGATGAGCCAGGCGGCAGGATTGCGTAACTAATTGTGCTACGCCTCCGAAATGATTACATCCAGATCATCTTCGGAGAAATCGCCTCGTTCATCATCAACCGACTTCTGGATCCTGTCGGCGACTGTGCGTCTTCCATGACGACAGTGGAAGGATGCAGCTCGCTTCAGTGCACTCTAACGCTCGGTGATCTTGCCGTCTGGCATTGATCATACCGAACACGTCCGCTTAGTGCAACTGTGTTTGTCATTTGAATGCAATGCACGTCTCGTTTCGTTTTTCCTCTCTCTCTCTCTCTCGTACGGATTAACTCACGGCCAAATGTTGTTTTTCCCCGTTCGTCTCACAGCAGACTAGTTCACAACTGTTTATTCTTTTCTCTCTCTATCCACTATTTCAACTTCAGGAAGCTTCATAAAAATGCATCTAAACAATAAATATCGATTTGTTACATCATTCAAAAGGGACGTGTAAACAGACTCAAGACAAAATCATTGTCTGCAATTTAATCCTTGTGGTTAACATAACTAAATAAGGACACAATTTAATTTTGTGCGCATAAAGATTAGTTTTTGCTCCTGAATTCCGAACGAGAATTTCATTTTTTCACCCTCCTCGTTTTTAGTCCAACAAGGTAAAACCGTACAAACAATAGTGTTCATCAGTTTGGAAACAGTTGCCGGGATGTTGACATGTCAATTTATTTAAAAAAAAGGCAACGTCTCGAACAACAGTCTATTCAACGTGAGAGCGGTAAAAACACGTGTGTTAATTAGTTCCAACTATTTTTCTCCAAATGTTTTTCATCATTTCCTGATATAATTTCGAGTGCCGACGCTTTTAATGAAACTTGAAACGTGTGCAGCGTCCAATTGTAATGAGACGTGTGTCAGGGGACAGGGGCTCAGGGCTTGGACTTCGTCTAAACTCTAAAGTTTCCTGTCGTGTAAGTGTACTCAGCATCTGCTTAGTGCCTAGGAATCGATATTAGGAACAAAATACTGCAGTAAGTATTTTGCAAAGGGATGATATAATTTTCTACAGTATATTTTGTTTGAAGAAGTATAGTAGGTGTACATTTAATCTTGTTCTGTGTGGCTCTTGAAATTGGGTGCTTGAATTGTGTGAAGTTATATCATTGGGAAAACCTGATTATAGAAGTATGCAGTGATTAAGAAATGTTAGAAAGTGGTATTGTAAATGTAATTACCACAAATTAACTCAATTAAACTGAGGTTGTGAATGCCACGTGAGACTGACATGTATCCTGCTATCTTGCTTATGAGTAATGATCTTAATCCAGATATTTTCATTATGATACTTTAAGCTTAAAATTAAGCTTATTAAAAAACTAAAAAAATGACTCATGCATTTTCTTTTCAACAGAGTATGGGTAATTCGTGATCGATAAGGTGTTACCATCGTGCACCACCCTCAATTGTATTCATCATCATCTGGATTTGCATCGTTGGATTTTTATGAAGGTAGGAAAAGACAATTTCTTAAAAAGTGCCGCTATTTAAAATGCTTTTACCCCTGGAAACCATTCAAACCCAAAGGCAAAAGCGCCCTGTATTTTTCATTTTGACTTCGGTCTCATATTTTTGAACGTAGTATGAAACTCGACCGTTAGGTGGCGTAAGATGTCTGTTATGATATCCGATATTCAGATGAAAAAAAGCCCATGCACAGGATCTTGTTTTCGTTTTTCACATGTTTATTTATTGTTTAGCGAAATATTGATTCACTTTGACAACAGAGACGTGTACGGTCCACGTATAGAGAAAGAAAAAGGGATCATATAAAGAATGAGGGCAAATCTGGACAGGTCATTTATCAATTTGGTCCGTAACCACATCCAAACGGTGCTCAGCATCGTCTCCGCACACACAAAAGAGTATCGAATATCCGTTGTCCGGTCGTTTTCATTCACTTGGATATTATTACATTCATTCGTTCACGAAAGAGATGAAAAAGAAGTAGTAGAGTGTAGTATAGTAGTTATAGGATACACGCATTATAAAGCACCACAATGAGAAATATTTACTGTACTGTACACCATAACACGTGACGAAGTTATCGAACAACAAAAATTTTCTGCTTTTTTTTTCTTCTTCCATAACCAGCGCTTCTTTTTTTTTTCTCCGTTCGCTTCGTGCGTGCGTTGAGTGTGTTTACATAAAGCTAAAAACGCAAGGCTCTGCTGACTCTTTTCTCTCCCGTACCGGCCACGTCAAATAACATCCGGATTGTTGACGTCATAACAACACGGCGCACATTATAGAGTAGTCTACCCGTTTTCCGATTTCGTCCGCCTTTTGTTGTTGTTGTTGTTGTTTTGCGACGACGACTTCTCCTCCGGTTGATGAGTAAAAAATCCAACATTTCTCTAGAGATCGACATCGTTAAACGCGGCTCTTTGCCGAGTCACAATTTTTTTTTATGTCACAACAATTCGAATGAAACTTCCCTTGTAGTTTTTTTTGTGCAAAATGTCAAGTAATTCATTTAAAAAAAAAGATGGTGAAAGAAAAAATGAAGGGAAAAATAGTTTGAAAGCGACTGACTAGGGCGACGGATAGAGGAACTACTGAAGTATTATGAGACAACATCTAACGTACGACCGGCATGAACACATTTTGAAACGAAAATGAATCGAAAACATTTTTCCTTTTTTTCTTTTTTTTTTCTTTTTGATTAACTCTCTTTTGATCTGTTTGGGTACTGTCGGTGCTAACAGCTACAAATTTTGAGGTGGAAGAAAAGAGGCTCGAAGAGGTCGAATGATGACTTAGAAAAGATGAACAGCGCTCCTAATTCCAGCGCTGTATTTTTTTTTTTCGTGATGAAGCGCAAAATGATTTTAGCTGTGCGACGAACGGGCGATGTGGAGGAAGAAGGCCAGTTTGTCGTGAGTCGACTGGCCGCACATGTTGCAGGTGAACGGATCCTGGAACCCGTGATAGCCCATGTGCATCGTGTACATGACGACATCTTTGAAGGCGATGTCGCAGTAGGAGCACTGATAGGCTCCTCCCCACTCGCCTCCGCCCGGCAGACACTTGGTGTTGCGCTGTTTCTGCACCTCTTTCTTGGGCGATGGATTCCACAGGGTTTCCTTCTCCAATTCCTCTTCTTCGAACTCTTCTTCGTTTTCCTCCTCTTCGGCCGTCTCTCGGTGAGCTGCGACCGGCAACGAAGGAGAGGGCGTTCCCGAATGTGCGGGAGATTGGCGCGGAGGGACCGACGTCACTGGTGTGGCGCTGGAGCGCTCCAATTTGAAAGCCTGGCCTTTGCGGCGGTGTTTGTTGGCGACGCCGGATGCTGGAGGCAATTCGTCCTTGTCACGGCTAAGGTCCAGGGGGGTCTGATTCGGTTTACTGGTGGGCGGCGGTGTCGAGACGTCCGGCGTAGGCGTTCGGCTGGCCTCGGACTGTTTCTTCCGCTCCGCCAACGACTGCTGCTGGATTACCGGGGCCGCCGTCGGCGTGCTGAAGAGCAAAGTCGGATTGGCCAGCATCCAGCTGAAATAATCCTTCATCTGATGCTGCTGGGGAGTGCTGGACGAGCCTTTGAGCGGAGTCACCGTCTGCTGTTGATGGTGGAGAGCGTTGGGTTGCGGATTGGGCGGCGAATTCAGCAAATCGGCCGGAATGAAATTGAACAAATTGGCCAGATCCCTGTGGTGCTGGTCGGCGGCGGCGTGGGCCAGCAAATGCTGCGAAAAGTGATCTTTATTGGTCGTGGCGTAGTCGCACATTCCGCACTTGAGCGGCTCTTCCGCCGACGCCCTGATCTTCTTTTCCGGCTCGGCGGAAATCGGCGGAGTCACGGCCAAATTGGTCGGCTGGACCAGTCCGGGGTGTCCCGGATAGAGCGGGAAGTTGAACGCCGGAATAGGCAGGGACGGAGAGGCCCCGACTGGTGGAATCGAACTAAATCCGGTTGTTGAATTCTCATTGGTCGACGTCGGCGCCGACGAGTCTCCGTTACGTTGCCCGGTCTTGGTGCGCGGCTTCTTGGCTCCGCGACGTCCCTTCGGCTTGACTTCGATCCCTTCCGGCCCGTCCATATCGTTCAAGCTCAGATTGGCCGTCGAAGTATGGCCGTACTTGCGCAAATGGAGTTTCAGACTGTGCTGGTACTTTGTGGCGTAAGCGCAATCCTTGCAGCGGAACTGTAAAAATTATAACAAAAAAAAAAATGTTTAGAATTTAATTTTCAACCAAAATCGTAAATTCATGAAATTTACCTGATAGACGTTGGAGTGAGATTTCATGTGAGAATTGAGCATGGATTTGTTGACGCAGGAATAGCTGCATTTGGGACACTTGAACGGCTTGGAATTGAGATGATTGCGCGTGTGGTATTCCAGGTGGTGTTTGTACTCGGTGACGAACGGGCAGTGCGGGCAGGTCAGCAGTTTCTCGGCTTTGATGTGCGTCCTCGTGTGCTCCCAGAAGTCCAGTTTGGTGACGGCGACGAATCCGCATTGCGGATGCTTGCACTTGTGCGTCTTTAGTTTACCTTGAGTCGTCACTCTCGGCACTCTGGAATTGCCCATCTCTACATCGTCCAATCCTAATCCATTGACAACATTTTCGTTAGCAATTCCTTAGAATCAAAATTGGAAAATTGAAAAGAAATCTAATTACCTAAGACGTCGGAATGGGCGTTGCGGATGTGGGCGCGTAATTTGCCTTCGGTGCGGGCCGTGAAGTCGCAGTGGGTGCACTTGACGTCGAAATGGCTGTTGAGATGAGCCTGGAAGTGGAATCGGGAGGTGGCAGAGTACGAGCACATGTTGCACTGATAGACGGCGCCGCCGGATGAGCCTTCACCGCCTCCGATTCCGCCCGTCTGGACCATTAGGGCCCGTTCGATGCGAGACAGGGCCTCTCCGACAACGTCGGAGCCGGCTCCGCGGCTGCTGCTCTCCTCGTCGAGTAGGTCGTCGTCGTCGTCGTTTTCGTCCATCATGTCGTCGTCGTCCTCTTCCGTCGGAGTCAGAAGCATCCGCCGTTCATCGCCGGAGTAGTGATCGCTGTAAGGCGAGCCGGAAGCGGCGCTTCCGACCGCCGGATCTTCGCCGCAACTCTCTGAATGGCCGTTGCGCTTCTTGGTCGTCTCGTCGCCGGAATTGGTGGAGCCGGCTGCCGAGCCGGCCGCTCCCGTCGAGCCGGGCGAGATTCCCGAATCGTTCTGCTGTCGGATGCTGCTTCCCGACGCGTCCATCATCCCGCCGGCCGTCTGCTGCTGCCGAATGGGCGTCGACGGGTACTCCGGCGTCTTGATGCGTTCCAGTGGAGGCGCTTGTTGCGTCTGCCCGGATGAAAAGAGTCCAGCTGCCGGATTAGCCGCGTGATTGGGGCTGTATCCGGCCGAGTAAAGCGGCAGCGACGACATGTCAACGCCCATGAAATTGTCTTTGTGGATCGACTGGAAGTCGAGCATGTCGCACTCGGCCTTGATCCGGCGTAGGACTACCGTTTGGTCGAAATCCATGGCGGACGGGTGAGACGGGTGAGAAGCGGGACCTAGGAGACTGAGACGGCCTTCGTAGCTGATTCCAGCCAAAACGCTGGCTCCCGGGTGACTGGACTCGCCGCTGGCCTTGCGGCTTTCCGATGAAGAAACTGACGGATGGGATGGCAACGAATGCTGGTTGACTGCGACTGTGGCTGCCGGAACGCTGCAAGCTGAGCTCATAGTGATTCCCGCTGATTGCGCTCAAGCAACGATCATCTGCGAATCGGAAACGGGCGAATTAGGCTTATTGGCGATAACAGAAGAGATTGAAATCTGGTCTAGGCTAAGTCATTGATCCCCCCTCAGTTCATTGTCGACAGCATTTGGAAATGGAGCCTTTTATTATCCGATAGAGGCATCATCATAGCGCATCTCTTGCGACAAAAACAGCAGCTGCTGTCGGCAGCTACTCGGTAGATATATAACAAGCGCGCTACCGTTCCTGCTGCTTCACCTTCACATTTTTTTTTCAAGTTCAACCTTTGGCCTTGCTTCTTTGTAACCCTTCTTCCCCTATTGAAAAAAAATAAGCCCTCTTTTAACCCTATCTCAACCCCTTTTATATTTGTGTACGTAGAGAGGGAAAGTGGTGAAGGTCGCAGGTGATTGACCTAGCTCGTGCTCGGCAGCGCGTTCGCTCCGCAAAATATTGGCCAAAGAGGGAAAATAAAGAAGGTCTTTTATTTTTTCTTTTCGGTTCTACCCAATATATATATATCGAATTGTTAGCCTTCGTTTCGGGTGGGGGAGAGAGAGACGCAAACAAGAACAGAGAGTCAGGTCGGCGCGCACGCGCATCAATAAGCATTTTTTCCTATATATAGGCCTATAGTAGTTGTGTAGTATATATTGGCCTCCCCTATTTTCTGACGGACCCTCTCTTTCACTCTCTGAGTGGCGGAGGAGGTTTTTGAATGAGTCAGAGACACGCGCGGCCGGCCGGCGCGCTCGCGCTGATCAATGCGGAAGCGGAAAAAGGGATCAAGACAAATAACGACCCACCACTTTCGCTTGTGCCGACGACCTTATATACAGACATCTCTCTCTCTATCCGCCGAATATAGAAAAAAGAAAAGATACATGGGGGCATCTGTATAGGGCGACCACTTTCACTTGCGCGCTCTTTCGGGGTCTATTTATTATTTTTATATGGCTAAAATGTTAAGCTCTAAAAGAATTTCTTTATTTTTTCAAAACGCCCTCGACCTTGTCAGGTCATCGACTCGTGTGTTCCAGATGTCGATTTAGGGAAACAAACTCGGTTTTCAGAGGGTTCTTGTTTTTATTAGGACAAGCTGCGACAATTTTTTCCTAAATCCTCGAATTTGAAAATAAAAGAAATTGACGTGAAATGAAGCGACAACGATTCCGGCTTTTTAATATCTCAAGAGGGGATCAAAGTCATCGTTGAGTGGGCGAGTAATGATTTTTTTTTCTCCTGTCGTCGTCTCTATTCGTTCACAAAGAGATTGGCATCTCAGCTGATAGCATTAGAGTCAGCTGCCCCACTTGACCCCGTGCCTAGCGGGAGGTCGTCCTGCGGTATGGTAACGCGCGGCGTCGGGGTCATTCAACAGCGTGCACGGACAGCAAAGTATAGAAAATGAGAATAGATCTCTATATTATCCCATAGAGCGCGGGTTAAAAAAAGAGACTGGGCAATTTTCAGTGGAGGGGGGCAGATGGGCAGTCGAGATAAAACATAAATATATCGGCGCTTCCTCCTGTTGTGTCGACGTTGAATAGGCTCTCGTCACGTTCAGCGATCAAATCAACATTATCGCCACTAGATGATTGAATTGCCCAGTCGTAGCCTACCCAATCTATTCTTGATTATCATTCGAGGCTCGTAGGCTATTACGCTCATTTCTAGGGGGTGCAATCTCTTCAAGCTCTTAATAAGATCCGTGATTGACGTTTTAACTGTAGGCCTAACGTGGAGCGCGTCGTCCGAATTACTTTTCAAACTCTGTGGGAATTGGGTTAACTATTTTTCGCGAAAAAGTCTGGGAAAATTTTGTGCAAATCAAGACGTCAAGACATTTTCCTCAAGGCATTCCTGAGACCAGGACTTTTTGGCTGTCGTAAAGCCATCAAGGAGTTGAAAGAGGTACACATACGGGTTCGTACGGTACAGAGTAGTACAGCACCGGAGAGCTGAGATGGTACTAACATCAAATGGGTCATTTACTTTAACCGTCTAGTACTTAAAGGGAGTGGAGGGTGATGGAGAGGCAATCTTGAGAGATCCACCAAGAGTCTTGGGACACTTGTCCGTGTCTTCCCATAGTTTTTCCTTTACCCCCAAAGTGTAAACACATACGGAAGGGTCAGAAAACAGTAGTCCAAATGGCGAATTCGTTCCGCTTTGAAGATTTGACCTGCTCTCCTTCTCTTTTTTTGCATAGAATTTTTTTTACGACTTTCCCAGGATCCCCCCGAAATGACGAGAATGGCAAACTCACCAGAGAAAAAGTTCCAACTTGATGAAAACTGAATCAACTCGAAATATTCAAAAAAATTTCCGTTGGACACAATAAATAAATACGTTCACTGGGGGTATATACGGATAGAGCCGGTGCAGAATGGCGATCCTCGATGGCTTCCGTCCGAGGTCCAACTGACGAAGACCAGAGCGACCTCGTCCGACCCTCTGCCCTTCTCCCCTTTGGTAAAAAAAAAAAAAAAATTTCGCATCCAACAGAGTCGTCAGTTCCGCACTACGTCGGACCATCCCAGTTGGCGAAAACAACCCCATCCGCACAGCGTCACTCCTCCCCTTTTCGTTGTCTCTTTCCGAGTTATTATTGGATTTTTGGAAATAGAATGAAATTTCTTTTCCCTAAAAAGAAAAATCAGCGCATCTTGAGCTCAGGAAACTTAAACGTTAAGATTTACGACCGACGACTCGGAATGCCACGAAAACCGGTGCTCCAATAGTTTAGCGGTTGGTCGCAACACCTTTTGATTTTTTTTTCCCTTCGACTTCCTCACACCTGGCCCTTTGGTTTTTTCTTCTTCCTTCGGAAAATTTATCGATTCCTTTTTACGTCATCGGTCACAACTCTTCTTCGAGCCTATTGTTGAAATTTCTCCCCCCTTTTGCTCTTGGACGCCTTGAATGGCGAGCGCGCCGGATATTCACTTAACTGGAGTTTGGAGCGCGTAAAAAGCGGGTCGGAGAGGGAAAAAAAATTCTTTTCTTGTTGCTTTTGTTATTTCTTGTGTAAGAAAAAACCATAGAACGACAGACATGACTCTAAGAGTTATGTCGGACACGTGTTTCGGTTGTACTTTTCTTCGTCCGTGTTTTTTTACTCGACTTTTCCTTCTCTCTGGGGTCGCGTAAAAACCGGAGCCCAACGGAGGCCGCATGACCTTTCTGGAACGAGTTATCGGTCTAGCCGCGGCCGGCTAAATAATGGCCGCTAATTAAATATTTGATATTCGGACTTTGATGGATGGCGATGCGAACGAAATGCTAGATCGTCGTCTCTTTCGCATTACGCCGTGATGAAGACGCGCCGTGGCCGAGCGCGCAAAATTTATCGATGGAATGAAAATCAAGCTGGACGGTCGCGGCCGTTATTGTTCGGGAGGGAAACTGTAGCTATAGCGCGGAGAAAAAGAGCTGCTGATATCTTTGACCGAGGGGAGGGACTATGGTCAGTATAACCATTTAGATATATGGCTCTCTCTCCTTCTCTCTCTCCATATATATATATATTCCATTCTTTTTTTTTTGTTCCCTCTCTCGCTCTCTTTTTTCCGTATATAAGGATATATGATTACATTTTCTTTATATGATTTCTCTGTCTATATGTGTGTGTGCGTTGGAGGGGGCTTATCATTCGATACGTGGGCTGAATCACCACCCTCTACCTCCCTCCCTTTGCCTCCACCTCCTCCTCCTCCTCCCTGGTTGCTTCTGTTGCTGCTGTTGCCGGCCCTCCGGTATATATATTTTCTTTTGTGTCACTTGGGGGAGGATGGAAGAAGAAGGGAACGTAAGAGTAGTAGTAGTAGTTGTAGGAGGAGGGGGGGGGGGTGAAAAAGCGACGCCAGAAGAGAGAGAGAGAAAAAGCGTCGCTGGGGTAGAGAGAGCTGTATCGTAGTAGCTCGACGCCATTTTTCTTTGCCAACCAATAATCGCTCTATATATATATATATATATATATACGTATCCCCCCCCCCTACCACTATAGCCATCCTCCCACTCCCACTATTTTTTTCTTCTCTATTATATTCGGTCGTCCCTATATAGCAACGACGGTAGCAGCAGCAGCTCCTCTTTTTGATATAACAAACAGAACAAGGACCGTTGCGAGCCAATCGGCATTCAGCGTCACCGGCCGACCAATATGGACGTTCCGTGCGTCGACACAAAAAACCAACTCATCATCATAATAACAAAACTTGCTACCGTAACTTTTCGCAGTTTCTTTGATTTAATTATCTCCGGATAAAGTTATGATGATCCGTAAGAGAGATCGAAATCAGATCTTTTGGTAATAAGGAAAAAACGGTAACCGGCTCCGGTGTATGAAATGGAAGATAGATTGAGCTCGAGAAAGAAGAGAAAGAAGGAAAACAAAAAGTGAGTAAAATAGTACACAGATTGAGAGTGTGCCATGTTCTGCGTAGGCCTTGGGAGGTTTCGGGTTTGTCGGCGGGGTAATCAGTTGGAGGAGGGCCGGATCGATCAATACTTTGTGACCAAGCACTAAGGGCTTTTTATATATACCTCTACTTCCTCATCCAATAGTATAGTAGCTCTCGGCATTGTTTTTTCCGGGGGTCTCCGTTACGGAAGTTGACCTAACCTAACCTTTCACTCCGACGGACACATGCATCGCGTATGTGTATACAACGAGACCAACAACGATAACTTCCGGCATGTTTGTCATCGGCCGAGGTTTTTAAGACCCGTCCAGGAGAAGATTCTTGTATTATTCCTCCGAGTTATTTAGAGAAAAGTGCGAGTGGTTTGTTTTAAAAGGGGTCAAATGAGGTCATATCAAAGAGTCGGATAACACTCGGCCATGCCGATGAGCTAAAAAGGGAAAGTTTGTCGACAACAACAAGACAAAACCAAAAAGAAAAAAAAAATGACCGGAAATATCTCAAATGTGCGAAATGTTGCCCTCGGCTTTTCCACCCTTTGCCGGCCGTCGAACGGCGCCCGGCAGGTCAACAGATGGCGTGGGTCATTATAGACTCTATAAGGGTTTCGGCTAAAGGGCTCTATATGCGAGAGATCGTCCGGTGCGGTCCGTCTTGGTCCGTGCCGTAGCGCGCGCGCTTCCATCCAGTAGACGCGGCACGCTTTTCCGGCTCGAAAAAATACTTTTTCTGGTTGTGTACGCGCTATCTCTCTTCCTGCTTCCGCACCGCCCCCGCGGACTCTAACCTCTGACCGATGGTGTTTCGTTTTCCTCATTCCAACAGAAAGAGAGAAAACTTTTCGCCAATACCTCATTCATCATTTTTACCCGGCGCATAACCCAGCTGCTAATAGGCCATGCTCGCTAACATTCCTCCACCAATTAAGAAGGTCCGCACACGCAATTGTGGAGAGAAAATAGGAAGCAAAGGATATTCGAATAGGCTAAAAGGATTTCGGGGAAGATGGCCTTTATTTTACAACAAGTTGAAACCGAAAAAGGATCCTAATGGTTTTCTCTTCTAGAAAAAAAAAATAAGTTGATGGTTTTTGCCTTGGGACAGCCACCCCTTCACTGTATGGAATTGTCGCAAAACAACTTTTTTTCATAAAAAACATGTACATGGAGGGGTAGACGCGAAACGAGGTCATTTCGACCTTCTACCCTTTCAATTTATTTTTTTGGGAGAAACTTGGCACTGGAAAGCGACGACGACGACTATGGTGGTATGCGTTTTCTGAAATTGTTTTTGTCGGAGACAAAACAAAAAATTGTCAAGAAGACAAAAGTATTTCTTGTTTTTATTTTTTTGCCTCATTTCCGTCTTCGACTGGAGAGCGCGCTATTTTTAAATTTCTGGGTAAAAACACGCAAAAACAAAAACAAGACGGGCGCGCACAACAGAGTGCACCATTGTTTGTGCAAACCCCCCTCTTCTCGTTCTTCTCTCTTAGCTAGCTGTTGTGTTAAATAGAGCCAAGAGAAAAAAGTGATTGGCGAAAAATACAGTGTTGCGTCCCAAAAATAGTTTGGCCCGGCAGATTCGTCTGTTTTTGGCCCGGCTGCCAATGCGTCTTCTTTTTTTTTCCCCTGGCTGTGCTGGTCTAAATTCTCCGCCCAAAAGTCTGGCCGCCGGTGCCAAATAGTCTTAGAAAACATTTTGCAGATGATTGCCGAGGAGTTTGAAATTGATTGAAGTGGTGCTGGACTACTGCTGGCCGTTTTCTCTCATCTATTATACAATTTTACGCATCTCTCTCTTTTATATATATACGTTTATATATATATATTTCGGCTGTTGTTGTTGGGCTCGACTTGTTTATTCTCACATGTGTAAACAGCTGTGTGTCGCACACGCACGTTTTTCGGGACCCTTCTCTCAAGGATTCCTTGCTGGGCTCAGACTGGTGCTATAGTGGGGGGCTTATCGCGCTAGCCGCCGAGGAGAAACTTATAACGACACGTGGAAGACTCTCTTCTCTTCTCTTCTCTTTTCTTTTCTCTTTCTTTCTTTTTCTTGTTTTTTTTTTGTTTCTCTCCTTCTTCCTTCTTTCTTTCTTTTTCTTTCCCTCGTGTCCGAGACGTCCCAAACACACACGCAGTCTCTGCTGTGGGTCTGGACGGGCCCCGTAATCTTCTCTCACTCTCTCCCGGGGTTGTGTACGCATCCCGACGCAGCGATTGGTTCGCACGTTATCATTCTTTCTTTCTTTCTCTCTCTCTACTTTTCTCTTTCCCTTGGCTACTAAATAGTGAGAGAGAAGGGACGGAGTTAAAAAGAGGAACGAACGGGTCCCGAAAAACGGCTTGCGTGTTGATACATCAACAACCCCAACAGAAGGATCAAATAAAAGAGGAAAATAAATAGAAAATGAAAAAAGAACGGGAAAGAGGGAAAAAGAAGAAGGAAAAAAAAATATACAGTGCCGCACGTGGAGCCTCTTTTTTATCGGGAATGGTCGTCATGACGACCGTCATCCGTCCGGCCTCTTGTCTTGTTGCGTTGCAGCAGAGACAAGACGACCGACCTTTTTTTTATTATTATTTCTATGAATCCCGATCAAATTCTATTCAAATAGAGTGAATGCGCCCTTGATCCTGACATTCAGAACTTTTGCGCTACTATAGGTCGATCCTTGTTATTTCCTAACGTTTCACCTGTTGTGCTCTGTCCTACAGGTATTTTCAGCGGCGTTCTTTCACGACTGTTTCATTCACGCAACTTGTTGGATTTCTGGGGTCACTGTCAACGGCCGAGAGGTCAACACATCCGATGCTTTGACGGGCCGAGAGAGATTCAAAGATGAGATGGACGAGGAAAATGCGACAAAACAACACCAAGGCAATCAATCGACGGCGGTTTGAACTCGAACCTAGGCTACGCAATCGGCCGGTTTTTTTTTCTCTTCTACTTGTACTAGGCCATCAACAGCAGTAAACAACATTCTTGCCTATTGACTCGACCCCTCCGTGTGCGCCCTTTTTTTCCCCCTTTGGAAGATGTAAGGAATATGTTAGAGAGGTACCAAGAAGAAGAAGAAGAAGAAGAAGATGGTTTTTCTCATGTGTGGGTTATATCAGCACATAACCCTCATCTCTCTCTCTAAGGGGGGTTGGTGTATATATATATATATATGTGGGCGGTTATATAGTTCTCTCTTTCTCGCTAAAATATATTTTTTTCGAAAAAAACAAGACCCAACGACTTACCCTCTGGAGGAACAGGCGATGCGGCTGCAGTCGGTGGCAAACAACTCTATTTTTTTTTCTTGGCCTTCTTTCTCTTCCCAGTTGTACAAATAAACACTAAAAATGCGAGTGGTTCTTTCCGTCGGGTTTTTTAAAGAATTATTATTTTTCGAAACGTTTTTTTTCACCACTGGAACACGCTGAGATTTCCGTTCTATCCACCGCAAGTTTTGTAGAGGAAATAAGCAAAGAAATTGGTGGTGTTACACGTTGGGTTTTGGCACACGGAAACACGGAATCTTTTCGAGTAACACGCGCACTGCAAGACTTGGTGGTGGACACTGAAGAGGCGCGCGCGCTCACCGGTGCGCGTAGACTTGATTACTGGCACTAGACTTCTCACTCTCTGTGGGGGTATATATCAGGTCTCTCTCTTTCTCCTCCACTCTCTCTCTGTAGGCTGCTGGCCCTGTTTTTTTCCCTCCCCCGGAGTCCTCTCTATAGGTCTATGCCTCTCTGGTTGAGAGGGACAGCGCGCATACGTACTAGGGTCCAGTCGGGTTTGGTAGGCGGAGTCGGAACCTGAATCCGTCCGGAGACTCCACCCACATTTGTGCGAATCGCCCGAATTTTTTCGACGTTGCTGTGCCCGCTATATACTACAAACCGTTGAACAATCAACCGGAAGAATTTTATTTTTGTTTGTTGTTTTTCAAACGCGATAAGAACTACGCAGTAGGTGATAATGTGGTGAAAGATTACGATTAGAGTATAGGAGAATGTTCCATAGAGTGTTTTGGTGATTGATTAGAGCGGATATGACGAAAAGTTTCATCACAATTTATTCTTATAAATTTACAGCCGGTTCCTCCTTTGATTGGTCTCAAAGTTTCAGAATGCCGGGCTTGAAGAAGCTAACGGGCTCGAAAGAAGGAAGAAATGCGATGAAGAATGTTGGAAAACGGCTTCATTTTCTCCGGTTAAGTTGTTTTCCCATTCAACAAGGCCCATGATATATGACAGATCCCGGTGCTATATACTCATTTCTGCCTTTTGGAAGTGACATTTTACAGCGCGCAGCTACATTTTGATGGACGTTGAAGTCTTTTTTTTTTCTCTCTCCACATATTCAAAATCGTTGGGAGAAATTTCCTCGAGGTTTTTACAGCCCTCGACCAACAGTACAGTAGCTCTTTTATTTTATTGCCCTTTTATCCCTTTTTTTTACCCTACTAAACCCTCTAGGTCGAAAAAAAAAGGTTTCGATTCCTCTATCCGGTCGCAAAACTTTTGGCCATATTCACCTGCCAACGAGATGGAAGGATGAAAGAACTTCTAAAAAAAACATCTAAATAAAGAAGGGTTGCTATTGACATCAACCCCGAATTTAGACCTGTTTTTTTGTGTGTTGGTAGAGTAGACCCCCTACGGCTTGATGGTCACTGCTCCGACATAGGGTGGCGAAATGATTCCCTCTCTCTATATATTTATTCTCGATTCGCCAATGTAGCTATAGTGCCCGGATCGGACGAGCTGTCATCATCGCTTGATTGCCGGTCCGTGACTTTAGCAACAACAGATGCTTAGACCATTAACGCCGTGTCATTACGATATCCCCCCTCTTCTTCTTCTATTTTTTCGCCCCTCTTTATTTTTTCGGCTTATATCGCTAAAAATGAATTGGTACGGGAGATAACTATCTGTTGTATATATATATACGTTGTTCCCGTAGAACTCTGATGGTGGCGGTGGTGCTCTTCCGGCATATACAAGCTCTTATCGCTGCGCATAAACGTAACTCGTGGGCCCCGTTAGCAAACACTTTCTTATACATATTCCATTTGGGTGGTTTCGCTCGACTTCCTCTCTCTTTCTTTCTTTTCTTCTGGGGCTGAAGAATCCCATATACCCGCGGCTCCCCATCGCCGTCGCAACCCCCTCCGAAAAACTTTTTGCCCGCACCCATGTTTTTTTGACCTACATTTTCGCATCCCTCTTTTCTTGGCGCTGCTTCTCCCCTCTCTACTCCTTGTAGCTCGAGCTTTTTGGCTCGCCGTTCTCCGCAGAGAGAAAGATCCAGCGCGCTAGAAAAAACAACAACAATATGGCGAGATTTTCGCACGCTCATCAAGAAAAAACCTTGGGAGCCGATGACATCAACAGCCCAGCAGCGGCAGCAGCAAGAGCTCAGAGTCAGAAACGGGATGGGTCTGTCGGGGGGTGGATCGCGGCGCATCCGTTTTCCAGTGGTTCAAAATAACACAAGGGGATCGTTATGTTTTTGTTTTTTTTCGGTCGTCATCGTTTCGAGTCTTTTACCGAGAAATGTTTTAGAGACAAAAAAAGGGAGGAAGGAACAACGAGAAAGAGAGACAAGAGAACATGTCAGTTTCACCAGTGTATTTATAGTCGATGATGAAAAACAAACCAGAAAATAGGGAGCCCGTTTTCTCTCTCGTCCCTCCCCATCACAACCGAAGGAGAAACGAACGGACGCGACGTCTACAGGATTATGACCGTAGTGTACACATTGACTCTGGCGCTCTGTGACCGTACATAAATGAGAGCCGCCGCTTGTATATATACACAGACGTCGCGGAGGATTTGTCGACGGACGCATAATAATCCGACCGCAAAATGTCCCGTTTCGAAAAAATATAGAGACGGGGGGAAAAAGGCGGGCACGCGACAGTTCTGACTGGGGTGACTTGTGTTTCGGGATTAACTTTTTCTCTCCGTTTTTGGGGAACGAAATGCTTGTTTCCCCTATTGTGACCGCGCTAGAATGGGTTTGAAACAAAATAGAACGCCAGCCCGTTTCCCTTCTGCGAAACAACACACTACGGTGCGCAGTCGGGAAATGAAGAGATAACATTCTCTTCTCTTTGCTACCGACAAACATCTGCCAATCAAGATACTACTACAAGGGCGGTGTTTTTCCGAAGCTTTGATTTTTTGTTCTTTCTATCCTGCGGTTAAATGAACGAAAGCGAATAGAGCGGCAAAGTGAAACAGCCCGTCGACAAAATAGAATTGGCATGACTTTTAGTCAACAACAAGGGTAGCGCTGTATAACTAAAGGATTCTTCCGTTGTGTTCAAAGTTAGGTATAAGTTTACCTAATTAACAATTTTTATTTTTAACGAACTGTCATTTGCATTTCTATGTCAATTTCATTGAAACATTTTCAAATTTCTTCGGTAAATTGTAGTCGATAAAAAAACGACCTTGCGGGAATCCCGAACAAGTGGCAAGCAATAAAACGATGACGCAACAACAACATAAGAGGATTCCCTCGTTTTTTATGTGCCGCGACTTGATGGGGCACTTGGGGGAATCCCTATTTTTTATGTAACAAGAGGGGCGGCCTTCTTCACACGTTTTTTTTTCCTACCCTGCTACATTGGGGTCTATTAGAAGAGGGATCATCTCGTGTTTATTGTGTCAACAAAACACTCGATCCCACCGATCAGACCCCCCTTCTCAATCTAAAAAAAAAGGCACGTGCTATAGGGGAGAGAGCAGAAAAAAAAACTCGACTCGGATCCCAAAAATTGGTTACTACCCGCTTTGCGGTAATGACGGCCGTCGAGGGGTGGAAACTATGTGTAAAAAATTTTTGTTTTTCTTCCCTTTTTCCGACCATCGATGAGGTCCTCGATCTGACAATTGCGATCAGTAAATAGAAGGAAAAGCCACGGCCCCTCCCTAAATCGTCCATTGATGTTACTCTAAAGAAATTCAATCTGTTTTCAAAAGTAAGACGACTACGACGACGACCGACGGCGATCGTAAGGGGATAGAATATAAGAAGGAGGAAAAAAAAAGAGCCAACGGTTTTTGCTAGAGCGGTGACATCGCCTGCGCCCCGTTTTTCTTTTATACCGACGCGCTCCGAATAATATATAACCCACCGTCCAATAGATTCTGTCCCTTTTTTCCATCCTATATATCCCACCCCAAAAACCCCCGAGTATTATTCCGATTTTTTTTTTTCTAATAGGGTTTTTCGGTTAGGAAAAAGAGAGGGGGTCCGCTTTATTGTCCGTCGCCGTCTGCCTTATCCAAGATGGTTCTTCTTATGTAAGAGTAGCGCAACAGCAGCAGAGAGGGGACCGACGACGACAGATCCCTCTGAAAAAATCTCTTTTTTTTTCATTCTGGTCACCATTTTTGATTTGAAAGAGGGAAGAGGAACCCGCAGAGGCACCCAAAAAAAAAATCTATTGTCGTATTGTAAAGCACGTGCAACCGACGGCGACACATATAACATGCGCAGACGAGAGGGGAGGAACTCTACTACCAAGAATGATACTCCGCCCTTATAGGTAAAAAGTGAAAAAAAAAATAGTTGATATAAAAGTCTGGAACGCGCTATTGAATCCGCGCGTGTGGGTATGTCATTCAAGTGGCGGATTTCCTTTTTTTGTTATTTGTTAGTCCTGATAGTTTAGGATGCCGTCACTTTGACTTGTGTTGGTTTTTCATGAGCACGTCCTCCTTGTGACGGCGGGGATTTTTTAAACAAACATGGAAGAAAAAAACCGCAGAGCTCTCGCCAGCAGAGAGACTCTGATCGATGACGTTTTGGTTTTCCGAGGGTGGATTTATGGATTTGCCGATGCGTTATATTATTTTTACTTCTTCCGTTGCTTTGATGGTTCACGTCAAAGTTTGTAGACGGTGAGCTGCGCTGCGGCTAGCTATGGACATCCGCCCCCGCCCATATCCCCCAATATATATAACCCCCCAACCAGCTGCTCTTCCAGTTTTCATGATAAACTGTTCGAATCTGATACACACAGAGACGAAGCAAGACATTTTTCTTTTTTTTCATCGAAAATTCTTAACCAGACGACAAAAAAATCCAACTTACTTCCGCCAAGTAACCGAAATTCAATAAATAACTCTTCATCAATCAAAATGGTTAATTAATTACTACCAAAATAGCCGATGGGAAATCAATAAAACGCCCTTGTTTACCACCTGTTATATGACCCTGGTGTTTGTTAACAGCGCCATATAAAAAAAACAACCTGATATAGACTCTTATAAAAAAAAATACCACCAACAAGGAGCGCGTGCTAGATGATCAACACGATGTCGAATCCGACCCGTCTCTCTCTCTCTCTTTCTGTACATAAAAAAAGGTAAAGCTGGAAAAAGTGAATAGGCATCTGGCATCACGTCTTGTAAGCCTCTCCCCTCGTAGTCTACCATCCGCTTGTAGCACCCCCAGCTCTATTATGTCATTCGGTCTCTTTTGTGGCGTTGCGTATACATAGATATACCCGCACTTTTTTTCTCCATCTCTCTCTCTCTCTATCCTTCAAATGCGATTTATCTTTATAAGAGATAATGGGGAAGAAAAAAAAATGTGGAACCCTCAATAGCCTCTCATCAAGGGGCAGTCTGCCAACTGCTCTATTCACCACCACGTGCCTTTAGAGATTCAATAGATTTTTTTTTTACTTCAGAAGGGTCTGTCTGTCTCTTCTCTCGTAGTAGTTTTTATTGATAGGCTGAGCTTCCGCTCCGATGCGATAACTCTGGAGCTGTGCGCTGCGATCGACAATGGAGACAGAGGTTTTATTTTTTTGTATTTATATAGATTCCTCCGTGTTGTTGTTGTCAATTTAAGGTTCTTTTTATCTGTGGAAATGTCGTAATAGATGCGCGGCAAGAACATCTTGACTCGGTGATTGTCGGATTCGACCATTTCTCAGTCGTCCAATCAACTATTACGATCTGGCGGCGGCAGCAACGGCGGCGGCATGGAGCGGAAGTCGGAGACGATTCGAGTTGTCACTGGAGGGGGGATAACAAATCCCCACACTAACCCTGTTATTACTGTTATCGATTGGCAATGGCGTGTTTTTTTGTTGTATACACCGCAGAATAGCCCTATAGAGCGAGAACCGGTAAATAAAAAAAAAGGGGTACTAGCAGTATTCGACCAAGTAGCGCGGAAAATATTGCCATGTTTTCCTCGTAATCTGTCGCGCTCTGTCGCATTCGTCACCTTATTATTTTTTTTATGTATATATTTATTTTCTCTCCCCCAGCTTTTTGTGTTGCGACGAGGGAGTGACGACAATGTCGTGTCAACACCGCGTAACCCTTTTTTTTTTCTTGCTTCCTACCCTTATTTTTTCGCATCGAGGGAAGTGTTGTGTGTGTTGTTCGTAGGGCCAGACATACACGGATAGAAGTGTTTGTTATTTATTAGTATTACTCCATCTTTCTGCCGTATGGGATCGACGTCGTTACGTTATGCCGGTCAACTTTGGTAATCGAATTTGCCAAGAGTTTACGTAAGCCCCGAGTTGTAAGCTAACGAAAACACGACTTCAACTTGACCGAGATAATCTTGAATAGTCTTTTAAGTTTCCTTGAATACTAAAGTTTACCCTGGTTCTTTTGATGATTAACAAATCTGGAAATCTTGGCCGGGGAATAAGAAATGATCTGAGCGCGGGCGAGTTTGAGAACGAAAGTTTGTCCTTATCAAAAACTCTGACAGAAAAACGAGAAAATAAATAGTTGGGAAAATATATATACGTATATGTATTATCGTAGGATGGACCGGACCCGGTAGTAGCGAAGAGCAGCTGGCAAAGAGCGGCTCTTGTGTCTATATCGATGTCCGAACATGTCGCGAAACATGAACAATGCATCGGTCGGTCGGCTGCTGTGACAGGGAGCCCGAGAGCGAGATGGAGCTTCCCTCAGTTTTCTCCTATTTCTCTTGTGTTCGTGTCCGCCGACCATCTTTTTTAGTCGGACAACACAGGAATACATTCCTCCAGTCCATTATGATGTTGATGATGATGCTTTTATTCGTTATTATTGCATGGGGCAGCTCGTCGCTCTCTCCGCGCCCGGTGTCATTGTTCCGACACTGAGAACACTGCGCAGACAACATCCATGCAATAAATAAAGAAAACGAAAAACTATACTGTACGGCGCCAGGGTAAATAATACAACAATACGGAATACAAACTAGAGAAAGTATAGAATTTTTTTTGTCGTCTGTTACAGAGAGAGAAAAAAAAGCCAGGCTACTGCTGCTACCTCTTTTTTCAATGGATTCAATCGGGTGTGCGCTATGGCGTCTCCAAGGTCCCCCCCCCCCTTAACTCAGACGGAATGTTTTTTTCCCCAACTTCACTCAACCGAAATTATTCCATCGGCATGCCAACACAACAATCGGCAAATTCTCAGACACTTTTCCGCCGCTTTGTTAGCGAAATTTTCGAAAGTGAAATTTTCACAAATTAAAAGATAACAAAATCTATTAGCTACGACTGATTAACGATTTTCTTAATCACTGAATGAGAACATACAATCGATTCGGATGCACAGCCGTCGAAGCATCTCCCGCTCGTTACCTTACTTCCTCTCTTTGTCATTTATTTTATTTTTTTTTTTACATTTGTCGAGGATCGACTACTCTGGAAGAGTATCATCAACATGCCGTTTGTGTGTGTCAATGATGACTGTGTTTTTCTGCCGTCATTACGCGTCGGAAATGATAGAGTGTCGGTGCCGTCAGTATATATATAATGGGGAGCGCTCGTCCTGATGGTTTTTTTTCGCACTAACAGCCGCAGAGTTTCCTCTTTTTTTTTGGGAGAGACACCCCTACTCTCACCTATGACCGCGCGGACCGGATGTGTTGCAAATTATCGAACAACAAACGTACCAGTAACGACGATAATGAATGGAATAACAGAAACTACTATTTTTTTTATCACTCTTTAACGTGTTGCAGTTGCGACACGGACCGTAAAGCGATAACATAAAAACGGTGATGATACAATTTCCCGGATAAATGAAATGTATATAAAATCAATTTGAATGAATAACAGGCGGGGGGATTATTCATCAGAAACAGCTGACCGGGCCTGTCATTCGACTTGGTTGTTGTTGATGTTCCATTTTCTACAATGAAAAATTTCCGCCAGTTTCGGCGATCTAAACCAAACAGTTTATAGATGCGTCCAGTGCGAGCTAGGGAGAGAGAAGTCTGTAAATCTGCTCGAGTTTTTCATTATGATTCCCCTCCACCCCCGCGCTGTATATAGCCAGTGCTGTCCATGCATGCGCTCGGGTTCTATTGTAACGTCCGGGAGAAAGAAAGAGAGCAAACTGTTTCAATCTGCTGCTGCTGCCGACTGGACACAACAAGAGCAACGGGCACCGGTGCAGCAGCAGCATCAAAATAAGGGGTCAAAGGGGGTTCGTTTGTGTGCGTTATACGGACCAACAAAAGCCTTCTTAATAGCCCGCTCTAGATATTGTAATAAACACACCACCACCATCGACCCTCCTCGCCGTGCTTTAAAGCCAACAGCCAGCTAAAGAACCCCGTAGCCTCAGCTTGACCCTTGGTCAAGAGAGGGGGTGGTTCTACAACTCTTCGTATTTGTGTATACACTCTCTGTATATACATATATATATATAAAGCTAGAGACTAGAGAGAAGAGTACGTACTATTATCAAAAGTAGCAAGTGACCATCTGCTTTGCGACCCCCAAAAGTCCAGCGCCGTTACACAAAAGAAAGTTGATGACCGCTACGGCCGATACGGCCGTCGCCGCCGTCAAGCGCGCGCGCGCCCGACTCCAATGAGAACTCCGAGTTGAAACTGGTGTTTCACATATAAAAATGTGTATGTATATATATATATACCTCCCCCACAATCTATATCTCTTTTTATTTTTCATTTCATTGGGGTCTGACCCCGGCGAAGCCAAACAATTCGAAATGATTTCACCAAGCGTTTTTCATTCGGACGGGCCAAATTTATTCGATTTTCTCCCCCTACACCCAATGTCCAGCCTTTTGCATTCACGTTGTGGTCAGAGGGGGGTAAAAAGCGACGGTCAACTGATTTTTCCAATGGCGCAGTCGGTCACGTGGCTTGAAAAAATTGGAGATTTTTATCGCCCTAATTTAAACCCCCAAAATATATATATATATATGTTATACAACAAAAATTCATTATCGTGAGTGTCGAGTATATATATACAAAAAAGGCCGTTGGGACTCGGAAGAGACAAAATTAAAATGTTCGCCAGTCAATCTCGTAGAGTATAAAGATGTCGGGATGTGCGTCTTGTAAGCTTTCGACTACATCGCGCGGTCGCCCAGCTAGTTTCTCTCTACCCTCTATTAGATTTACGATCATTCTGCCCAGCTGACCCCTTCATCATCATCGTTCGACAACGCAGCGTCGACCCTTTTGTATTTATTCAACTCTTGGACTATAGTTCTGTCAACCGCCGAGACTCCCACGCTTTTCTACCCGTGATGTGAGGTCAGCTGCTTTGGTCAGCGTCGCCCGGCCAGCAGAGCGAAATACACTGCCGAATAAGAAGAAAACAATAAACCCCTTTTTTCCTCCCTCACAAAACGGCGTCGTGTCGGGTGGACGATGCGCCGAAACTGGACCAATAGGCTAAAGCCGAAAAGGTTTGATTTTCCCCCATTGAAAATCAAACAGTAAACTACAGCGACTAATCTATACAACTATGTAGCACTAGGTCGAGATCCAATGTCGTTTCTCCCATCTGTACGGCTCTTCATTGTCCGGCCAACCCTTTGAACAATCGTCGACCACAGCATCCCACCGGTTAGCAACGATTTCCCAAGTTCGAATTGCATTGTAAAAAGGAGAGGAAAGTATTCCGCTTATTCAGAGAAAAGTCCTCCACCGGAAGGGCGGATCTCTGACTGGGCAGCCCACAACGTCCGCAACATTTTCTAACTATTGATGAAGCGTCTGCACGCATCGCGTTGCAACCGGCGCAGACAATAAACTATACGCCCACCTCCCCGCGCCCAACTCCGGGGCTTCTTGTCCGTCACATCTCAATCTCTTATGTAGTAGCGGCCTTGATTCTTTTCTTCGAGTCGCTTAGCTCCGATCTAGTACTGTGTCCAGCAGCCCAGAGGCTTAAAAGAGGACAAATGGGGAAGTTGACCGCTGTGCGGATTTTCGACCAACAACGCCCCCGCAATCCGCCCGCGCGCAAACATTAGCACTGGATTTCCCTTAGTAAAACTTTTAACAGATGTTTCAATCGATTCATGTTCTCCCCATTATGTCCGAAACTCTTAATAAACACTCGGGGATTGAGAGTTTTTCAAAGAGACCTACATCTGGAACGGTGTCACAAAGTTGTTGAAAACTTGGGTTGTTGTTGCGCCGTTTAAATCCTAGCCGGCCACAATGGAGGCCTCGTGTTTGATGGACACAAATTGTCAGAAAAATCTGTTGGTCATACGCCGGACAGTCGGACAAGTTGATTTGACAGATGTCGCTCTGTGTAATATCGAGTAATCGGGCCAGAGACGCAATACTCTGCGGACGATACAATTGGAGATCCGTTCTGTATAGATCACTGGTGTGGCGGACGTCGGGCAGAAGGTGACGAAAATCCCACGCAAAGTTGATACAAGCCGAGCCCACAATTCACACACAAGGTGAAAGTAAAAGGGCATCAGCAGCAGCCGGCCCAACTGACCAAAAGAACCTATTGTCACGTAACCTATTTTTTCCTTTCTTTCCCTTTTTTGATTTTGATAGATTTCGAGCTTGATTGCCCCATTTTGCGCGCATTTATATCAATGCCCCGGCCATACAGTATATAGAGGGGGGGTTCGTTTCAATACGGCGTCCATTTATTACATCATCTACGGTCCAGATAGAGACGGACGATAGAGGGGGGTCAAGCTCATGGGCCATATCCTCTCCTCTTTTTTTTTTTTTTTATTATATTTTAGTATTATTATTATTTCTACTTTTCTCACGCTGACCAGAGAAACCGATGGCTGCGATGGCCGGACATTGTGTGCGGACACCACGGTCCGTTTACCGTGTATTTTCAGTTCAAATATATATAAAAATCCGAGAGTTCCCCATTCGGAAAAACGGAGGGGAATCTCCTATATATATATATATCGAAGGGGGTTATTGTAAAAGAGAACGGGTGCGTCGTCCGGCGTCGACGTCCAGCGTACCAAAATCACAAAAAGCAGACAGTCGACGTTTTGTTGGGCATCTATCTCCGTCGTTTTTTTCTTTTTTCTTTCCCATTGAAAGTCCGGCTGATTTATTTCGACGCCATTTGGGTTAGAATCTTTTCATCTATATATTTTTATTTTTATGGTATCAAAAAAAGTTTGCGGCTCGTTCAGTGTAAACACCAAAAGTTTGTCGGAATTCTAACGAAAACGAAATTTTCCCTCCGTTTCCATTATGGATGGCCGAATTTTTTTTCAATGCGATTGGGGCTAAAAGTTGGTTTTCTCCGCCGAAGGGAATAAATAAATAAAACATTTTCAAACTCTTATGGCGCTGAGAGAATGTATTCCTCTCCTGCGAAAACAAAAAGAAGTGTATAGGCTCTTCTCTTCTTTTTTTTGACGCGGCTATTTTACATTTCTGTCCGGCTTCCAGTATATAGGAGATAGCGCCTCTAGTAAAGAAGACCATCCACGACGATAGTCTTCATTGTTTGTTCCGGTCTAAGGGCTCATCTACCTTACGGATGACTTGATCTTGAGTCAAACGAAGCAAACACTGGAATATAAGGTTTGACATGTCAATACAACATGTAGTAGCTACAACCCCATTGTACAGCAATAGCCTAAATAAGAAATAGGAAAGAAAAAAAAGAGGAAGGAAGAAGAAGCTTCCTCGACGGGACAAATGCATTCTCCGTTGTGGTACTTGATAACAGGATTAAGCTTCTTGTATTTTTTTCATCTCTTGGCGACATGGAGCGGCGGGCTCCCCTCTTTCTTAAGCCTCTCTATAGGTAGTAGCTCGAGGTATTATGATGACATTTTTTAGTAGTAGTAGTCGTATAGTAGTGGTCCGTCTGTAGATTCAGATATAGATATGCAACCGCGATGCCACTTAAGAAGGATGTGGAGGATGTAGTGGCATGTCGAAAGAGATGATCGAGTTCCTTACATCATTTCGCCCTAGTCTTCTTCTTTCCATTGGTTATTGTTGTATGGATCGCGTCTGTGTGGGTGAGCAGCACCCACGTCTACCCAAACAATATACCGTTGTATCTTTTATATAAATAAGATGGCTACCAAACCGCATTGGTCGTCCTCTTCTGGTAGACGTTACACTACTTTTTTTTTTCCTTCTTCCTCTTTTTCATTGTGATGATTTTCTTCATCCCAACCGGAAACCCAAGGCAACTGCTGAGCAACATATCAGAGATCGTCTTACAAGTGGTTTGACATTCCCCGAGCAAAGCTCTTTTTTCGATTTCACGATCCATTGGTGTAGGTAGTGTACACACACATCCAACCACCGAGAGATTACGGATCTATAATACGACCACCGCATGAGGCGGAGCTTAACCAATGAGGAAACTCCCTGTTTTTTTCTCCTGTTTGTCCCCCCTCGACTTCCAGTTGGTTACGCGACGACAAACAACACCGGCACACAAAAAACTCGGTGGGGTGGAGCTCCCGTATTTTTTTTGTTGCTCGCTATTCAGTGTATTGATTGTAACGTAACCAATCGTCATGGGGGAGAATAAAAAAGGTTAGTAAATAATCCACCCCCCCAAAAAAACAGGAACATTATCATAATGGGTCAACAACAAGTTGCGTATGACGTGATTCCTCGTAGGCCTAACTATTCGGAATGAAATACCGTTAAGAAACCCCGCTATCTTTTTCTTGGTGAGGATGACCTACTCTTCTTCTTTTCTCCATTATGGCGGAGAAATGAATGGGAATCTTGGTGGACCATCAGAAACGGTATGCCTCGTCCTCTTTTGCGCGGTCAATAGAATACGAGGAATCTCCGCTGTTAAAAAGGGGAAAAGGGGAGAAAAGAAAGAAGAAGTTATACCTACGTGAACACATACCTGCGCCCTGGTTAGTTAGGGAATCTATAGCGGATTTTTTCTTTCCCACACAACTAGACGTGCTGGTCTTTCTTGCCAAAAAAGAAGTCAGCTTATAGAGGGGGAGCATAACGACATAAAGCGTGGCATTGCAATATTATACACGATCGCAACCCCTTGGAAAAAAGTTGTTGTGCTGGAACTGTGAGGGCTGGAACTTCTCTCTTTCCACCCGAAAAAGGAAAGCAGACTTGTATACAAGTTTGCCCATATAGTGTAGAAAACGACGAAGAAGGGTGCTGGCCGTTGCGGCAAAGAAACTCCGGAAGGAGGAGGGAATATCTTTACACTTTAGTTCTGCTGCGTCAAAAAAATATATATATTAAACAGAACTTTTGGCCGAGCAGGGCTCTCGCCGCGTAGAAAAATAAATGATCTTGGGGTAAAGCAGCAGCAGTGACTGTTGAGATACAGGGGGATATAGGGGGAGTCTGGACAAAAACTGACGTCCCTGCTGGAACAAACAAATATATATGGCGAATGCCAGCGCATCTCTTGTCACTGCTCGACAAGAGACGAGCTCGACTAATGTCTTTTTTTTTTGGTCGAGGCCTCGAGGGTGAACGTAATTAGGCCTATTTCGACCGATTTTTACAATATTACGCTCTAAACCTTTATCCTGTTTTTTTTTCAATCTGAATGTTGATTGCCTAGACGTCACCTGACTTTTTCCCAAAAACATTTACGTTGCAATTCCTGACAAAAGACGAATAGGTTTCTCGGGGGGAAAGAATGGCCGCGAAAGCGAATTCCAGACACACGTGCATCAGTGTTTGTGCGCAACCTGAACTGATGGACGACGACGCGTTAGAGTTAAGAGGACCCGGTCTCTAAACCGGAACAATGCGCTCTCACATCACAAATCCTTATAGATACATACATACAATAAATACAAGTATAAATAATAAACAGACAACTGTCACCCTTTACCATTGAAGACGGTGCTCGAGGGGAAAAGGGTTATTCTATTCTCTTCCTGCCCGATACGCGATTTGGCAGGCAAAGAATGGCGGAAAAAAAAATGGGAAGGAAACCTTTCATGTCCGGATTTCCATTCATCTCTTACAAGAACCGAGGCATTTATTTACATTTCCCTCTCTTATTTTTTCTAAGAAAAGAAGTGTCGTCATTCCTTTCCGCTCAAGACGAGAAAGAACCCGCTCTATACATTCCTTCCGTTTTTCCAGCCTCTTGTCTCGATCGACATCCCAACAGTCAAGGGATCCGGTTCGAAGACTATCGTTGACCGACCGGAATTCATTCTTTTTTCTCCCTTCTCTATTTTTTGTGTGCGAGTGTTTTGGTGTCGTACCAAAGAGATTTTTAAGCTTCGAAAAACAAACAACAACTTTGAGACGTTTAGTATGATAAATATATATACTTATATATATAATATATATGGAAAAAGGAGAACTGTTTTTACTACGACTCGCAGAGTTGCGGGTAACCGGAGAAGACGGACGACGATGAACCCAACAGCAAAAATAAGAAAATGTTGGAGTCTCGAATCTTGTTTAGAGTTTTTCTCCGCGCGTTCTCGGTCGCGGAAAAGTTTATTTATGAAAAGAGAAAAACCCGTCGTCGTCAGAAGAAGAAAATAAGAAGGGAGGAAAAAAAAAACTTTCTTTTTGGCGTGTTGTGTGAATGTATGATGTATATACGTGTGTACTGGTCTATACATAAATACATTTCCGCGTCATGGTTATTCCATGACGATGATCCTCCTCCTCTTCTGCCATGGACTCTCTTCATCTTTTTGGGTTTTTCTTCTTCGCCTTTTTTTCTTCCCTTCATCCTCCACGAGGCTCTACCCCGTTTCTCTTCCGTCTACCCCATTCATCTCCGTCCCTTTTCTTGGTTATTTTCCCTTTTAATTCAATGGGGGAACCGAGCGATCCTCTTTTGTTGTTACGACGATCAGACCGAGAGGCGCGCAAGAGCTTGAAAAACCCGCAAAAGTATATAGCGGGCAGCACAACATTTTTGCCAATCTTTTCCATCCAGCAGAGCACATTCATCATCATCGGGGTCGACGAGGGGGGCTGAGGAGGGTTTTGTCGCATCCAGCAGCCGAAAAACACGGCGGAATTTTCTCCGAGAAAAATTTATTTTTTTTCTTCTTCTTCTTTCTTTCTTTCCGTTTTGTTGTCGCGGACTCGCTCGCACGACAAACCGTTGGGGTTGTACTGTATAGTCTATCGTCAATACTTCATCTCACACATTACTCGTCCGCCAGAATCCCCCGCCATCATCTTATCTGCGTAAAAGAGAGAAAGAGGCATTCCTTTGCAACAGGTTCCTTTTCTCTCCTCTTTTTTTCCCTTGAATAACGCAACACTTTGGCGGGAACGTTTCGCCATGCCTATTCATCAATGCCAAAGCTGTACTCGATTTCTACTGAAAATAAATTTTGATAAATAATGTAAAGTTATTTTTTTGTTAACTTTAAAAAAGATGACGAAGACGGCCTGGTTTTACGACACGGTTTTTTTTCTTCTAGGTTATGCTTGTCTGCAGAGGGGTTGCCTATCAGTAGCTGATGATACTTAAACGAAGTTGTATACTTAGTCGGAGCAGAGGAAGATTTACGACCGTGTTTGTGCGGTGATGGCGGTAACGGTGGTGTTCGCGCGGGGTTTCCTATTCCGCGCGACCCTTGCGCTTACTTTCTTATTTCGTCTGGTTTGACTCTGGAGAGTGCAAAAACCGGAGGACGAAAGAAGCTAAGGTTTTTGGGGAGAAAAAATAATCAACAAAGACTCAAAAAGACTCATCTGCTTAGAATAGACAACAGTGACTTCTGTTTTACGACTGTCTGCGCGCTCTCTCCCCTCTTAGTCTTTTTCCAGAAACCAGCAGCTTCCCCCTAACTTCTTTTTAGAGACGATATTAGCGAATCAGAACACCCGCGACGCTCCTCTTTTTTTTCCCCCGTCAAAACTTTCTGTTTGACTTTTCTTCGCACCCTTCACCCGCAATCTCTCACGGGCCCTTCCACATCTGGCGCGCAAAGAGTATTTCGCCTAGCGACGTTGAGAGAAAGGTCATTTGCAGCTATTACGAACGATCCGTGACTCCATTCCGTGCATTCTTCATAAGAGTTTCTTGGCTTCATTGTAGCATTTGAAAAAATTCCACCAAATGAAAATTTAAGCCAAAAATATGCTGAAAGTGAAATGGAAAATAACTCTTATTCCGCACGGGCGAGTAAATGGAGCAGTGAGTGGTGCAGCGAGTGGTCGCCCGGTGCATCTGTCTCTGATGTGTTTTTAATTGTTGTTTCAAATCGCCCGGCATCAACAGTAGCCCATCGGTCACCTTGTGCGCCGCCGCCTTCCACCTACCCGACGACGAACGCTGCGGGGGTGTATAGGGCTGATGCGGACGGTGGTTGCTGCCGGACACTCGGACATCAGTCGACCTAAGGTCGCATCCGAAGAGCAGCTGAAAGCGAAAAGAGATACTATAGAAAGCGAAGGGATACTATGTATAGCCACCGACCTAATTTGACCTGATTTTGGACCAGCTTTTTTCGGCTATTGGTGGAACACGTGCCCTTCTCTAGGCTCCAATTGAAAAGCAAAAGGGGTTTAGGGTGAATTCAATGTGCATATAACTAGAGCAACAAGGTCACAACCGTGGTCGCCTCTCTCTTAAATTTCCATAACGGTTTCCCCTCTTGTCTTTTTCCCTCTCTCTTTCTATAGTTGGCTCCCCACAATTCCACTCTCTCCTTCTATCGCTCGCTCGCTTTCCTTTTTTTTTTTTAGTTTTGGTTATCTGAATTTTTATAAGGACACTTTTCATTTTCAATAGGATCCATCTGCTGACGAGGCACGCGCTGAATGAACAAACAAAATTGGCGAAAACATGGGCTCGGGCCGGTGGTCGAAACCTAGCACCACGAAATCGTCGATCGTCATTACCGGCATCTGGGTCAATCATCCACCTGGACGTTGAAAAATACGCTCGACACTTTCTCCCTCGAATCAGTGTCTACAGGCGGTCACATTGGTTCTGCCCTTCTGATTTTGGTTGTGATATTTAATATCTCTTGATTTTTAGACAGTTGGCATATTATTTATCAAAAGACATCAGACGAATGACGAGCACTGGGTTTGTTATGTACAAAATATTCTGTGCAAGGGCATTAACAAGAATATAAAAAGCAAAATGTATTCGTCTAAAACTTAGCGAAAATAACATTGAGGTAGTTTAATTGTTGATAAGACGGCCAAGCCGGATGAGCTAGACAGATGTTCTTCATTCTTTCTCTTGCATCTTGTATTTAAGTACGTCAGAGAGGTACTAAAACTACCGCATTCCCAAGTATGAATTATCAACGGGCCCTCAAGGAAAGAAGATAACAAACGGTCAAGACATTATACTGTAAGGGGCGACCGGTGCGATTTGACTGCATCATGTAAGTCAAAAGTGATATGTGTATCCTTTATACTATAGTAATAAGTCGTCGTCTCTCCAACAAATAATTGATCGTCGGGGCTCGGTCGCTTGTGAAACCATCGTAGTACCATAGCCTTTTTAAAAGTTTAAGTCGATCAACTTTATTTGATTGGAGACCCAAAGTTCTACTGTAAAAATCTACGAACTTGCTGAGCCTCATTTTGAATTCTTAACGAGTTATAACAAAGAATGACGTTTACTACCATCCTTGATATTCTACTCAACCTCTTCGGACATGTTTTATTTTATGCAATCGATGCAATCCATAGTGAATAAATACGTACATGGACGTTAATCTTTAGTGGTCTAAATTTTAACATTAAGCTTCCCAAAGAGTATTGCAAACAGATAGCTCTTCGGCCCTTGCTGTACTGATGTTATTCGAAGATAGTACGACGGGTTTTTATACAACCGAAAATCACCTTGACTCGGCAACGTGTTTGACGCTGGTTGACGAGTTAATCTAATCATGTAGCCTAACTGTCCCATCCATAGGATACTCAACTTTCTAGAAGATGAGTACAGTTTATCCTTATTAGGTATCATGGTCACGACCTTGAACAGTAGGCTCGTCTTGGAAGTGATAGTGATTATCCACCATCACCAAGAAGAACTGAAATTCTGTACAAATCTTTTTCGTTATTAAAACTATTTTCCATTAAGTTATATTATATAATATGGGATTTCATCGACGTTGATGACAACAGTCGCGCTCTGTTATCGAAGATGTCGTTTCAAGTTCATATAGTTTCTCACAAATTTCAATGGCAAGGCGTTTGGAACTTCTAAGGTATTTGCCGACGTGGATCGACGTGGATCGAATTCTTACGTAACTGCGGTCTCCGACAGATGGCTCTAGCCCCTTAAATAACAATAGACCCTCTGTCTTCACCGCGGTATCACTTCGCCTGTCACACACATTTCTTTTCGAATTGCAATCGACTGTCCATGTTTCGATAATGGTTGCTCTTGGTTTCGTTTAGTTTTAAGCATTCGTGTCGAACGCCCCCTTTGAATCTGTAATTCACTGCTAACACAGCATCCGGTTCCGTTGCCGACCGACGAAACTTTTTGCTTCGCAACGACGTCACGATCTTCGGTTTAAATGCATTGGTGTGCTTTGGTTTGCGCTCTTTTACCACTTTTCTCACTTACGTTAACCCAAGAATCTGAAAAAAAGAATGACCTTAAGTGTGGTACTTCAGCTCTGGAAATCCAAACAACCAAAGGGCTGGCTTCTTTTAATTTTATGGTTACAAACAGTCAGACGTTTGAAGCCTTAAATATTACTGAATGTGTTAAAAACTGTTGTGGTGTATCAAACTGTAATGTTGCAGTCATAAGAAACTCAACATGCCATAATGTAAGTCTGAAATAATTTTTTAAAAATCTTTAAACCATATATCTAGCCCAAAATTTGTCTTACGATAAATTTGCTAAATATTTTTCTTTGATTGTTTGCTGTATTCTAGATTCGTTGTCTAACATTAGAAGAGTGCCAATTGGAAGATGTTTCTGAACCAATTTCCAACATAGCAATACAAACAGTGATTGTGAGGGAGTTTGCAAGGTGAGTTTACAGTCAATTTTAGATACAAATTTCTTTAAATCAGGAAGAAAATGGGAAATGATGTGTTATTTTTAAAATTTTGTTTTTTAGAAATTGCTCACAGTTTTCCAAGAGCTGTGAATTGGGAGTGGGCAATTGTTATGAGAATGAAGAATGCTTTGCCGTGAGCGCACGTCGTAAGGATGGATGCTGTGAATGCTCGACAGGATTTACGAGAAATCTAACTGGAGCCTGTTTACAAAGCAAAGTCATTGAATCTGAAACAACTGATGCAATCGATACTACCTTCCCTTCTTCGATCAGCACGGTTACTACTCCATCCACTACAACTACAACGCGATATATTCGACATTTAGCCATTCATATCAGTCCCACGGCCATACAATTGCCAGAGCTTAAATCAAATATTACTGCAATTGTGGTACCCGATCCAGAAGAAGGCGAAGAATACTCCTACATTTGGACAGTAATAGCTTACCCACAAGATATGCAACCTGCTACCACGATCGAAGGAAATAACGAGAAAACTCTGAAACTCAGCCAACTATCTCCCGGAAACTACACGTTTCGCATAAATGTCAGCTCTCCAAACTCTTTTGGAGAAACGGTAGAAAATCTGACGGTTCTAGCTCGTGAGTTTTTTTTTTTATAAATCAACTTTTTTTCTCTCTAATGTATCTTAATTACTGATTTATAATGTAGCCACGCGCGTGAATCAGCCGCCTGTTGCCGTTATTGTACCCACCTCTCAAACTGTTCACCTGCCAAATAGCATAGGGATACTCGATGGCGGGACGAGCACGGATGATTTTAAAATCGTGTCTTACAGATGGGATCTGGAAAAAGGGCCCATAAGTTACCAGTTTGAACCGAAAAGCCAGACAAATTTAGAACTTACGGGTATGATTGCCCAGTCTTTTAAGACTCAAAATTTCTTCATTTCAAATTGTTTCCATTTTTCTTAGATCTTGTTGCTGGAAATTACACTTTTAAGTTGACTGTAACTGACAGTGACGGCGAGTCCAATTTTACCCTGGCCAAGGTTGAGGTGATAAAGGAAACAGATTATCCACCCGAAGCAAACGCCGGAGCACCCGTTGTCATCTACTTGCCTCAAAATAACCTTACTTTAAATGGCAATCAGAGTACAGATGATCACGGTATAACATCATGGGAGTGGACTTTGATGAATGATGGCTCTAAACTGGGAACTAATGAACCGGTTAAGGCTGTTGATATGCAGGTATTTCCAGTTTAATATATTTTTCCCTAGAACAAGTTATCCATTCTATTTTCTATAGAACACTCGCACCCCATATCCTCTCATCTCAAATCTCGCCGAGGGAATGTATAGGTTCCAATTAAAAGTCTCTGATGTAGCTGGTCAGTCTTCTACCGCGCAAGTCGATGTCTTCGTACGGCGCCCCGCAACTTCCTTACCACTAGGTATGTTTAACGAAATTTGATTGATAACTAAACTGATATTTTATATTGATTGATGTGTTTATTATTTACTCGACAGTCAACGCGGGGTCAGACGCCACTATATCTCTTCCGTCAACTTGGGTTATCCTAGATGGATCAAAGTCTAGAGCCGTGGACGATATCGGGATTCACAAATGGTTATGGGCCCAACTTCAGTAATTCATTTTAAAACTAGGCTTTCCTGGGCGAAAAACTCAATCCTGTTATATAAAATTTCAGAGGCCCAAATGAAGCGATCCTTGTTGGAAATGACCAGCCGCGATTAAACGCTACTAATTTGACTAAAGGTCAATACGTGTTCCAGTTAACCGCCTGGGATGATAGTGGAGTCTGTGCGTCCGACAACGTTACTGTATCGGTTTTGCAACGTAAGGTTTTCTTTTTGATTATAAAATATTTTATATTTTATGTTCCTTTTTTCAACAGAAGAGAATCAGAGACCCAAGGCAAACGCTGGTGGAGATCAATCCGTCTCACTTCCTTTGAAATGGATTATTCTTAACGGGTCGGCTTCAACAGACGACTTGGGCATTCAATCTTGGCTGTGGACCAGAGAACCGGAAAGTCTAGCTGCTGGAGCCATCATTGCTAACAGTGATCGCACTAGCACTTTGATGGTAATAAATACAGTTTTTTTTTGTCAGCAACTTAATTTTAGACTCGGTCTACAATTTCTAGCTGACGAATTTGGTTCCGGGTAAATACGTCTTCCGCTTGACCGTCACTGATGGACAGGGTCTTTCAGATCACGATATTGTAACCCTCATCATTCACTCGAGTAAGATGAAGAACAGAATTTTTCATGGAAACTAATATATCAATGGCTTGTTTTGCTAGATCCCCGTGAACTAGATACCGTTACCATTACGTTGAAAAGCGATCCTCGTAGTTTTACCGAAAACGAATTAGCTACCATTCGAGAGCAAATTGCATTGTTACTACACCAACAAGGAAGCATCAATATAAACATTAACATTGATGATGTCATGGTTGAACCTAAATCAGGTAAATATTTAACGTTTCTGTTCACATATCGATTGCATTTTCTAATTAATAATATGTGAATATGTGCAGGTTACGCTCGTACAGTACTACAGTTTTTTACCACTGTCAAGTCAGAAAGTGGTTGGCGGACGCTTCCAGGAACAGAAGTGGCAGCTTTGCTTAAAAAGAAACTTCGCAACGACATTAATCTACTGGCCTACCCGGTGCTGGAAGTCGATACCGCTATTTGCCAAAACAATTGTTCCGGTATGATTGTATACTAGATTTAAGTACACATTTACTCGACATTTTTTTAAATGCAGGTCATGGAGTGTGTGATCAAATAACACGTCGATGCATCTGTCAAACGTTCTGGATGGAAAATCCTATTTCTATATCGAATGGAGCTGATTACAACTGCGGTAATATTAATTGCCTTATTTGCATCCAATATTCTGTTCTCATCTTCTGCATTCTTAACAGATTGGAGCTTAGTTTACGTTGTGATCGTTGTTGTACTGATCGTCGTTCTTTTGGTGGTGACGATTTGGTCCCTTGCTCATTATTGCCGCAAAGGGGATTTTCCATGCAAACGGTTTTGTCCCAAAAAGCGACGTCGTTTCCACCGCTATTCCCCTTTGGCGGATCCAGAAATCATGCGAATGTCAACTAAAGGTGAACAACGTCCCTTAATTAAACGTCGAACTAGTTTTTATTTTTTTACTTCATTTATTACTTTTTGCAGTGTCCAATAGTTTGCTCCCTTCAGACTTGGATTCAGATACGGATTCGGATGTAGTCTTCGAATCAAAAGGAAACGGCCATGCCAACGGTCGATTGGCGAATGGAAGATCAGAAGAGATAAATGCTTAAATTGAATTAAGAAAACATAATATCGTCTCCCTAGTCCGGATGCATGCACATCAAGTTGTGATACTGTATGTTTTTCTTGAAACAGATCAGAAAAGATTTATAATGAGAATGCCCATTTTTAAAGGATTTTTGTATAATGTAAAATAGAGTTTTCCTGAATGTCATAAATAAGAAGCGCAATATAATATGAGCTTGGTTTAAAAGCTTTTGAACTGCATTAAATGTTTATTTTTTATTTTTTTCAATTTTTCAATTTCAACTGGACTAGTGGCCACCTACCAGAAAAATTGAAAACTTTTTAAATTATTGAAATGACGTGTACTGTTTTGTCGTCTGCACTGGCACTTTCACACATTTCACACAGTGGTTTTTGGCCGGCTATGTGATAAACATGTATAAAATAAAAAATAACTTGTTATAGAACTGACCCATTCCCGAAAACGTTAAAAACGATCTTGTGATAAAGATGTCTGATAAATCTGAAAGTGACGACGAGTTTGAGAGTGCGGATGAGGGTGACGAATACACGGACGAAAATTGCAGTGACGAAGATTCTGTTGATGAAAAGAACCTAAAGTCTATCTCTATAACAGAGCATGCAGAAATACCAGTAGAAACTAGTGTAAGCCATGAAAAACATGATGTTGGAACTGTTAATCCTGAAGAGACTCAACTAGCACCAAGCGACAATGTTCATGTTAGTGAAAAATTAGCAGAGGTTTCTGAAAAACCTAGAATTGTTCAGAATGAAGTTCATACTGCCACTGCCGAAACACAACAAGTTTCTTTGGAAGTAGCCGACTACCAGGAAGATAGAAAAGACAAACAGGATGCTGCGAACACTGATGAAGAAATAGCTAAACTACCGAATGATCTTGAGGATACAGAAATCTCTCCTGAAGAAAGAATTCCTACAGCTGAAATACTTTTCAGTGAAGTCAAGGCTGTGAATGAAACCATTCCTCCAGATTCCATTAATGAGGATGTAGAAATCCCAGCTGAGATAGCAAGCAAGATATCAACCAGGAATATCTCAGGAAGTCGTAGTAAAGTCAGGACTAAACCAAGTGGCCTAGGTGCAAAGAAACTGGGTGCAGTGAAACTGTCTCAGCCTCCTCAATCTGTTGTTCCTTCCTTGGCCAAACTTGATTCTGAAGAGACTTTTCAACCCAGCAGAGATGATTACAAGGCCACTGCTACCCCTCAGCAGGTGCTAAGAAATAAAGTGGTAATATCTGAAAGGCATTTGTATTTCATGTTTGTTTTTTTTTCACAGGCAAGCGAGTCTGCAAATAAGGGTGATGCAGATGGTTGGAATGATAGTGGATGGGGAAGTTGGTTTGCGCCACCAAAATCGTTGATATCTTCAGTTTCTTCCATTAAAAATCAAATTATTTCAACTGTTGAAAATGTTGTGGAAAACGGCTTGGTCAATATCCCTGAACCAGAAGAGTTGGCGAAAGAAGAGCTTCTCAGAGTCAGATCTGGTAATATATATGGTATATTTTTAGTGCTTTAGAAAAAAAACATGCTTTTGTGGGCCTTTATTTTTAAAGCAGATGTTAAGCGCCCTGAAGTCGAAGATGAAATACCCAAACTACAAGAGCAGCAAGAAGAGAAATCGGTTGGATTCTTTGGAGGAGTCAGCAACATTACCAAATTCGTTGAAAGTACTGGAAGTAGCTTATTCTCCACCGGATTGGATACCCTTGAGCTCCTAGGAAAGAAAACCATCAACGTCTTGCAACAATCTGACCCTGGATTGAAAAGAACCAAAGCCGTGCTGGTAAACCCACTTCAAGGTTCACACGATCGACCTTGTCTATCGCAGGTATAGTAGTCATCTGAAATCAATCATAACCAATAATATAGTTTTTTTTAAAATAACCAAAGGTACTCAGAGAAGCCAAAGAAAGTGGCGAAATGGCAAAACTCGATCAGGCAACCGCTTCTACACCATCGATACCTAAACTAACTTCTTTATTTGAACTTCATAATGGTACGCAAATTGAAATTTTCATTCATTCAATGGTTAAACATATGCTTTGATTTCTTTTTAGGACTAGTCCATCTAGAAGCGCTAGAGATGCTATCTCAACAATGCCAAAGTCGTGTCACTCCTCAAATCCGCCGCTTGACTTCCCAGCGCAAAGCGGTCTTTGATGAGATAGATGCACTTTGCTCTAGAGTGGAAGAGTCGGATGATCATGACATCGCTGATTCTGACATACTTGATTTACAAGCTTTGGAACAGAATCTTTCCAGTTCTTTTGATAGAATCGGTCTTGAAGTCTCGTTAAAGAAGCTTATGAATGTAAATAGTCGGATAACTTTTGATACCTCTTGTTGAATTCACAATATCTCTTTCTAGGCGTTTCGAGAAGGAATTTCGGACTCTGTTGAAGTCGATTCATCATTAGAGCAATATCGACGTGCTTTAGGCTCGTTAGCCTTGGTCACTTCTATGGCCGTCGAACTTATACACAAGAGCGCAGAACTTATTCTAATGGCAAGCAAGCCTTCCAATTCGGTGGTTGGTCCACGGTTGGAAGCAGAGACCTTCCAGAGGTAACGAGTGGAACGTACGTCCTCTTTAATGCGAAATCACTTAATTTTGTTATTGTTTTTTTTCTCACGGCAGCGTAACCAGTACTATTACGACCGAGATAGCGAAATTGGGTAATCATCACGCTAATCAAACCATTCAAATCAAATCCGGTGACGAAGCCAACTATTCCACTGATATTTACTACGAAGTAAGTGATTCTTATTCTACAAATTGTCAGCATTAACTTTTATTACTTCATTGCGTTACAGGCCTCCAATTGTCGCGCCTACCTGCAAAATGCCTTGAAGCTGATGATTCCGGTTTTACAGTCGCGTATTTTTTAATGCTTTTTTCACTCTGCGACTAAAAGGATTCCTTAACACACTCAAATTTTTTGAATAATTGGAGTCAATACATAAATATTTTCGCTTTTTGTTGCTGCCATCGGTCTAAATGAAACGATGGCATGATAGTTTGTCTAAGAGGGGATTAAAATACACTTGCAGAAAGTAACTTACAATTGAATTTTTTTAAAATTTAAGGTAGTGTATTTTTTTACATCTTGTTGGCATGACGCTTCAAATGATTTATATGTAATCTATAAAGTGAGTTTCTAGAAAACTCGGAAGGAATTTCCGAAGTTGCGAGAAATCCCCCACCCATGTCAGCACCGTCGTTTATTGCAAACACACAGACCAGTCAAACACTTGGTTGAGCTCAGACCTCTAAGTCATTTGCCGGCGTTGTTTTGAATTTTAATACATCAACTGTTTTGAGGTAATTAAAACCTTTCATCTTCAAGTTGTCACTAGTTGAAGCTTTGATGATACCAAAGTTTGATAAATAATTGACATTTATTGCTGTGCTATTTTGCAGAAATGCCGTCCGTTAAATTCCCAGATAAGCAACTTACGGAGCTGCGTGCGTTTGTCACGTTGTTGAAGGCACAACCCTCCGTTTTGCATCAGCCTGAATTGCAATTTTTGAAAGAGTACATTGAAAGTCTCGGTGGAGAAATTCCCCACGTGGAAATTCCACCAACTACTGAAATTCCTAAATCTTGCCCTGCTCATGAAAGTCATGCCACACCAAAGCCAGCACCCACAGATGAAGAGCCAGAGTTGGTGGAAAGCGATGTTGAGCTGGATCAAACTGGAGTCATTGGTTAGTTCAGTTATTTAACTGTAATATGAATAATTGTCTCATGTTTTTCTTTCTCTAATGTAGAGCCAGATCACGATGAACCACAAGAGATGGGAAATCCAGATCAGGAAATGGCAGAGGCTGATGAAGAGAAAATGTCTGTAATCAGGCAAGAAGCCACAGCAGCATTTGCAGATGGTGATTATGAGAAGGCTGCAACCAAATTCACTGAAGCAATCAAGCTGAATTCTCAATCTGCACTGATGTTTGCAAAGCGTGCTAACTGTTACATCCACCTCAACAAACCCAATGCCTGCATTCGTGACTGCAATCGTGCCATTGAGCTTAATCCAGATTCTGCTGCTGCACACAAGTTCAGAGGACGTGCTCACAGGTTTTACTTACACTTGAAAACTTAACCAACCAAAATTAACCAATATCACCCTTTTCTACCTTAAAGGCTCTTGGGAAACTGGGAAGAAGCAGTCAAGGACCTTCGCTTCGCGTGCAAAATCGACTACGATGACCAGGCTAACGACTGGCTCAAGGAAGTTACACCAAATGTAAGTTTGAATGACGTTTATAGTTATTTGGTAGACCTCGTGTATTCCTGGTTTCACACATCGGCCAGATTCTCCACTGGCGACGGAGAAATTAGTCTTTGACGCCTTCGTTCAACTTATGGGATCACATCACTCTTTGGCCTAATTCATTTACATTTTTTCTAATCTAAGCCCCGTCACTCCCCATATTGACGAATTCGTTGAAACGACTCGAGCGTCAGCCAAAGATTTAATCCAACTTATCGAACAACGATCAACAAACGACAAGAGGAAGAGCACTCGATTTTGACTTTTTTTTGGGTTGTTCCTCACAGATATTCAATTAGGGTTCTATCACTAGGAAAGGGTTACTTAAGAAGGCAAGGGCTTGAAAGTAAAGTAAGGCATTGTTATTAAAGAAGGAAGGGAGAAGAGAGCTATTTGCCCGTCTTTTTGGAAGCTTTTATGCTTTGTAATCGCTTCTTGTATTTTCCGATGAGCTCGGGCAGCTCGTAGGCGATGGCGGTGTCGAGCTTATCGAGCGGGCAGCCTCGGAAGAAAGTGCAAGTGGAGGCCAGGGGCTTAAAGTCGTAGAGAGGATGAAGACGGAAGAAATCCTTGTAGACTTCGGCGTCGGGTAGATCGTAGCGCGAGATGTTGCTCAACGTGCTCAAACCCTCGAAGATGTGATAAGCATGTGGGTTTTCGATAATGTCGTCGGCAGTAGCCTTCTTGTTACCGAAGAATCCCTTCTGGTTCAAGAAGGTCGTCAAGTAACAATCGACCATCTTGGCATGGTTCCTCACTCGGACCTGGGGAGCCATTGATTGCATTATTCTTAATTCAGTTAAGTCATTATTGTGTAATAATGCTTACGGCATGACGACGAGCTTCAGCGATGGTGTTTTCAACGACGTTGTCGATAGTGTCGCGGAGGTCAGTCAGCATGTTCTCTTCGTGGGCACGTAGAAGTCGGACGGGGGCATCGGGTTTGTATGGTTTAGACCAGAATGAACCGGCATAGAGAGTGGGCGGTAGTGGGCTGGCCATCAATGGCGACAAGTTCCACACCAAGTTATTTTGAATGAGCAAAAGCTCTTCTTGCGTCACCGAATCAGCCTTGTTCAAAAGTACGCGAACCTGAGGCGAGCCAAAAAATTATGCAAATTTAAGTTATGCCAAGGATTCTGATTCTTTTTTTTTTTTGCGAAGTTCTTACTTGATTCTGACGTCCTTTAAGTTGATCAAAGAGGGCTTCGTGTTCGAGTCCCGTGTCGAGTTTAGTCGGGTCGTAAACGACAAAAATGATGTCGGCTCGGTCGATAAACCATTGGACCACATCGTTAAAGGGATAAGGACGATCCACTTGCTTGCGCAGTTCCATGATGCCCGGCACTTCAACGATGTTGACCTTTTCGAGAAGCTTGTTGGGCAATCGCTTGCCTCGAAGTCTATCAATAAAGGCCTGTCCGAACTTCTGCAATCCGGAGAAAGTCCAATCAGCGGCCAGTTGGGTACCATCCAGCATTTCTTCCACGTCTCCGTGCATCAGGATCTGGAAGAAAGTAGCCGACGGTTCGGCACCTATTTGCGGGAGTCATTTTAGTTGTTGACTTGTTACATTTTTAAAGCCTTTTATTTACCGGTTTTTAGTGAATACTGGGTAAATTCGGTGCCGAGTAGGTAGTTGACGATGGAAGATTTGCCACCGCTCCATGGGCCCAAAAAGAGAACCAAAGGCTTGGAAAAAATCTCGGGATCTGCGTTTAACCGTAAATTGTCATACGAGCCAAGTTTTTAGCAGTCGATCGTATGAATACCTCCAAAGTTGCGGTTGGAGACGTCGTTGTACTTAAAGATGCCCTCGAGGGAGCGTACAGAATTCTCGACCAGCCTCTTGACGTCCTTAAGGACGCCGGAAACGGTACTTTCGCGCAGCATGTCAACTTCAGCTCCTTCATCGAGACGAAGGATTTTGGCGATATGATCCCGTGATCGTCGCACTTCAGGGGGCTCTTCGATCGACTGCAATAAAGTTGAAGTGTTAGCAACAATGTCTCGTAGTTCAATTGTCGAAAACCACACTTACTCCTTCCGCCGGATCTTCGACAATCACCACTGGAGCGGCTTCCTCAACGGGAGCGGGTTCAGCTTCTTGTGGGACTTCTTCAACCGGCGCGGCTTCAGGCTCAGCGACGTCCTCAGGTTCAGCTACTGGCTCAGGTTCCGGTTCAGCAGCAGCTACTGGTTCCTCCACCACTACGGGCTCGGGTTCAGGCTCAGCTTCGGGAACAGGCTCTTCCGGAATAGGTTCTTCGACTGGGATGGCTTCCTCTTCCACCTGCGCTGCTGGTTCTGGTAGTTCTTCGGGAACGGGTTCCTCGACCGCTACTTCTTCTTCGTGAACGGGTTCAGGCTCGGGTTCTGCGACGGGTTCTTCGGCGGACTCTTCGTGATGAGATTCGACTTCTGTGGAGAAGGTTGCAATCTCTATGTTAATCAGTCGTCATTGTGGGCGGAATAATTGAATGCGGAAGCGATGCGTGTTTGCGTGGCGCGGCGAAATCCAACTAACACTATCAGTCATGCGAGTCTTGTTTAGTTTCGTTACTCGGAGAAAGCCACCGGTTGTAGTAATCATGGCCGGAAGATGAAAAGCATTTGGGATGTGCCAGCTGCTGTTGCTGCCAACCTGTTTGGGTTGTTTATTGTTTTTACCTTCTTCTGGCAAGTCTTCATCTTCCACCTGGTCGTCCCCCGAAGCCTCTTCTACCTCATTGGTTTCTTCAATCTCTTCTTGGCCCTCATCTTCTTCTTCCTCTGCTCGATTTTCAACCCTTTCACTAAGTTTTGTAACTTCTCATCCGCATTTTTTTCGCCTTCATTTCAATTTTAAAGCGAAAAAAAGAAAAAGAAAGACCAGGGGGGCTCACCTTCGATAACTTCAGCAACATGTTCCTCGACCACTTCTTCCGGTTGAGGTGGGGCTTCAGTATACTCCTCCGTAGGTAGGGACGTGTCGGCAACAGATTCTGTCAGTGTTTCTTCAACATGAATGGCTTGGTCGTCTGCCGACGTGATGGATTGCAAATTGTTTATTTTTGTTATTATAATTGCGAATAATTGCCGGATAAAAATGACTCGCAACATACCTAGAATGGCGGGCGACTCGGGTTGACTTCCGTCGGTTGCTATGCCTTTGATGGCAGCTTCGATGTGCACTCTGCACTGCGTAAACGTTGGCTCCTCTTCATAGACATGCCGAAAACGGGAGTGTAGGATTTGGTGCAGAAAGGGAACCAATAAAAAGAATGTGTGAAACTCTGGTTCCGTTCATCGGTCACGAACTTGGAGACGTTTCGATCTCGGGCAGCGCATTGAGCCAAATAACTCTCTCACAAGCTATTTCCATCCGTAGCGACAACCGACGGCGACGGACGGCAGTTGCCGCCAAACCGTAGAAATTCGCATCCACTCTGTATCTTTCTCTCAAGCTGCCTTCTTGATCAATTACGGATTGTACGTGCTCGTGGCTTCCAAACATCAGTCGTCTCTGTACGAACCGAGCCGAAACGACAGGTAGATTGATAACCTAACTATTGTCTGTATTTACGGTAATGAAGATCCGAGAGCTTAAAACTAAATTAACCCTTGAATCGTCAAGTTTGAATCGAAATTTTGAATATAGAACGGGTGAAGGTAGAGGGGGGGGGGGGTCCTGCTCGGCATTTTTAAAATGCCCCCTTCTTCCTCACACTGTATAGGACTAGTGCTCTATTTCGAGCTATCAGCTGTGTTGTTTCGATGGCCGCCCAAGAACCTTGGTCGTCTATTTCCAGCAACGCCGTCGCCACTGACGATGAGGAGAGAATCATCTGGGCTTTTCTCTCTGACGTAGTGCCACCTCTTTTTTTTTTACCTACTCTCTCTCTCCGATTTTTCTCTTTCCCCAGTTAGAACAGTGTTATTAGAGCACAGCAGCAGCGTGGTTTGTCGCACGTATGAAAACGCGGCTTATGCGGCCGAGGACGAAAATGAAGAAGGACGGAGGCGTCTCCTGTCTCGTTCCACCTTTCCTTCTAGCGAAACAGAATTTAAAAATGGTGGAGTTCGACGAAAGAGAGAAAAACTGCGGCTTGGTCAGGTGCCAGTGACAGGTCGCTCCTTTGGCGATGCGATCCTGACCTAATAAGTCGCATCCTCGCGTGACTGAATCATTGAGGCCTTTTTTTTTGGAATACTACCAGATTTCGATTCTTCCTCCATTCCGCTAACCGGTTCTCATCGTGAGACATCAACTGAGTAAATCTTTATGTAAAACAAAAATCAAATTTTATTTACCAGTCAGGCCGACGTTGAGTAGAGCACTGGCGGTTAACAGCAGGAAAATCACCGGACACTTGAATAGCGAGCAGGCCGCCATGGTTCGAGATAGCACTTGTGGGGTTTTTTTTGTGGGTATGGTCTGTATATTTTTGAATTACACCAGCCGAAATGAATCACAGCCGAGGAGCATCACACACAAGGACGGAAGAGCCGCGTCCCAAAGAAAAGGGATAGAGAGAGAGGAAAGACCGGTGTCTTATCGTCCCGCTGAGTGCGACAAGACAGACGGAATCGGAGCTCTGCTGCTCCGGCCACGTATACTTTGGGTGGGCGACTTCCGATTTTGTGCCCATCCGAAAATGAATCTTTTGCCCGCTAGAAGGAGACTCTAGTGGTCGGGCCAGTTGGCCCCCCGGTCCGGAAGAGCGAATCAGAAGGAGGGAAAAGTTGGAGTCGTGTGCGGATTTTTGAAGGGAAACTGACGGCGCCTGCGCCGACACGGCCAAGAACCCCCGATATGTGTTTGAGCCAGGTCCAACCAAAATAAATTGTCAAAGCCTGCCGGATCCTCCCCGGCCAGCAATTCCACATCTTGCGCCAATCAAGATGCAGCAAAGCGGGATTCGACGGGAAAAGGGGAGGCCTTTTAGACCTATCGAACGTCCTTAAGAAGACTCGTCTAGTCTCGAGAAAACTTCGATGTTTGTGTTTGGTGATCCATGAGTTATGATTATTTTAGCCACGGTCGGGATGCGCCAGCCCTGGTGATGAAGCAATTTGGACCAGGTGACGTCACCCCGGCGGAGGGGATGCTCCTAGCTGGGAAAGAACCTCGGGATGGTGGAGGCAGTCGTGTCTTGTTTAAATTTAACATGTATCCTCTTTTTCTTTTTGACTCTGAGCTATATGTACTACTCTTTGTGTCTTGAGCTGGTTGCCAACTGATTCAGCTATCCATCACCGGGCTGCCAGCGCCCCGACGACTTGACCGTTCCATCCATCCATTCTCAATTTTCCATTTATTTTTCTATCTCGTTTCCCTTCACAGGCGAAGAAACTGGAAGAACACCGACGCAAATATGAACGCCTCCGCGAAGAGAAGCTGCTCCGTGAAAAGAAGGAACGCATCCGCCGCGCTCAGGAAGAACACCAAAAGGCCCGCGAGGCTAGCGAGGCCAGGTCCGCATCCGCCGGATCTAATCCGTTTGCCGGAATGGGTGGTATGGGTGGTATGGGAGGCATGGGCGGAATGGGAGGCATGGGTGGTATGCCCGACATCAGCTCTCTACTGAACGATCCGGAAGTACTTGCTGCGTTCCAGGTGAGATAATTATGAGCTATGCTGAATTGTGTGTTGTGCAATTACATCATTGTCCGTTTGTCACTTCTTTTTTCTCACTCTCCTCGTTTCCTCCCATTAAAACACAGGACCCGGAAGTTGCTCAGGCTTTCCAGGACGTCTCGGCCAACCCTCAGAACTATGCCAAATACGAAAACAACCCGAAGATTAAATCCGTCATCAATAAAATGGCCGCCCAGTTTGGCGCCGGCATGGGAATGGGCGGTATGGGAGGCATGGGTGGCATGGGTGGCATGGGAGGTGGTTTCCCAGGTGGATTTCCAGGCGGCTTCCCCGGGAGCGATCCGTCCGACGACGCCGGTTTTGCTCCGGGTGGTGCTGACGATTTGGATTGAAAGAGTTTGACCTTGCTCGAGAGTGCTCTTTTACGCGGCGGCAATAATAGTTTTCTTCTGCCGACAAACGGATGTGCACTCATATTTTCGCCACCGTCGAGTTTTCTGTCCGGTACTCAAGATAGTCTCCAACTTTTTTTCCATTCTCCCTTTTTCTATAAAATACTTGTCTTGAGGAATTCCTTTCCCCCTTTTTTGATTTAGACCGCATTTTCATAGTCAATAAACAGATGCAGTTTACCTAAATCAAATCAACTCGTGTTTCTTTGCGAAAAGAAGAGTAAAGATGAATTTGTATAAAACGAGAAAAATTGTCTATTTTTTTTGCTTCTTTGTCAACGGAATTAAAGTTGGTGAGGAAATTATTTTAAAAACATCATTTCTGTGTGTCGAATTTTGCACGGCGAATTATCAAACAGCGCGCCAGACCAATAAAGTTGACAAAACGAGGCCGGCTATCAAATGGAGTGGAGCAGCGAAGGCAGGCTGGCCATTGCACAGGTCGCCTTGACAGAAGCACATGTAGACTTCTTGATTGCCTCGAACCGTCATGGCACATCGCTCACGCAAATCTTGTGGCGGCCGTTGCAGACACATCCGCTCCGTCGCCATTCCGTACTCTGCGATGACACGTAATGATCAAAGTTATTTCGAGTTGCTTTTTTTAAAGGTACTACTACCACCACATGAACAGGTGTATAATGAGAAGCAATGGCGTCAAAGTGGAACATAAATCTTATACCTTCAGCCTTGAACGTCCCTTTTCCTTCGATCACTTTGGCGCACCATCCTGACGAGCATGGAACGGCCTCGACGCCGCTCCACGACGAACTGCTTTCAAAGTTAGCCCCGAATGCGTTGGGATTGCTTCGTTGGATGTTGCTCTGGTCTCTGTCGTTGGTGAAAGGATTCCTTCCAGTACTGGCCAAGCTTCTGCTCTCATCCGGATTACGGCAGTCGCCCAATTCGCCTCTGGAACGGCACTTGAAGCATCGTTTTACAGCACCTGTTCGACCACAACACAAACAAAGTCAACTACTTTCATGCCTCGTACAGCACACATCTCGTCGACCCACTTTCACCACGACTCGAGCTACATTTCTCTGTTTTGGGAAAATGTGGATTGAGATAAGCTTTTAAAGTTAAGATAAATACCGTGAGCATCGGAGGCTAGCAGGATGACACCGATTGTCAACAGTGACAGGATATTCATGTTGAATTAGTTGACGAGATGGTCATGCCAATCTTGGGATGCACTTTGGAGGAGCTTTCTTGTTGACGCCCTTACCTGGGCTTGGCTGCAGAACAAACTGAGGAACGGTGAAAGAGTTGTTCAGTCACCTGGTGGCCGCATTCGACGGTAAATGGCCCGCGGGCGTGATTCTGTTCTCCCCTCACTGTACACCTTTTCCACCTGAGCTGCTTTCCAAGGTTATCGTGTGAATAGGCGCTATTACGTTCTTGGAATATGGCTAAATGGCGTCATTTATCCCATGGCGTTTATTCGATCGACGGCCTCTTGTTTCATCACCTCGAAATGACAAGATGACTTAACGATCATGCTTGATACCCAGCGGAAACACGCCGCCAAGTGTTTAAAAGAACTTGCAACAGCCGCCCACCCAGAGTTTGTTTACCAACGTGGGTTGATCTTTTTTTAGCTCTTGTACTTTGAGACGATTATCCCAATTCTTCGAATTTCTGCACTGAAAGAATGACGATAAGCATACTTTTGTAACGAGAGCATCTCAATGATCTGCGCCATTAACTAACTACAATCATATAATTATGAATGATCACGCCCCGTAACCAGCAAATAGGTTACTCCCGCGTACGTGATGTCCGTCCACGGAACATTTGCCATCGTTCAAGTCCTTTTAATGAGCTTGGCAGCGCTCGTGATTGTCTGCAAATATTCCAAAGCAGCCTGCATCCATGCTGTAGAATATATAAGCATGGAATAAGCGAAGATTGAAAAATATTACGAGTTGGCAAACAAGTAAACAATGGAAACTGACTTCGTTTAAGGTTAAATTTAGAGTGGTCGTTTTCTTCTTGTGCACAAACTTTTGGTATTTTTCAAATCGAAATTATACAAATATTTTGCCGCGTGCTGTTGTTTTTTTTTTGTTTTTTTTTTCTAAGAAAAACGTGCAGTGACAACGTCGCCACGTGAATCGTCGAATCGTTGAGTTCAAAATAAAAATACGAGGTTCGGTTCTCGAGTGGACCTCCCTGAAACATTCTAGCTCCTACCATCGTGTAAAAGGAGTTTTATCAAAAGACATCACGAAAACTAATTGAATGTCTAGCGTAATTTCGGGGGACTCGGTTAGAGAAAAATACCCGAATGATAATAGTGGGTTATTCAGTAAGTTGGGACCATCGGGATTCGTCGATTCGGTTGTGGTAATAGCTACTATAAAATCCAGTTTTGCGTGAGTGATTCGGTAAAATCAATTTTCTTTTCCTAAACAGACACCACCACCACCACTACCTCCACCATTCCGCGTGCCGCATTATCAACCTCAGCAGGCCATGCAGCAGCAGTTCCAACAACAACATTGGAGCCAGCAGTGCTACAATTACAACACTCTCATGTATTGTGCTACTACTTCATCAACAGCAAACAAGTTTGATGTTGTTACTGACTGGCGACGTATTCAAGGAATGGAAAGTACAATCACTCATCTGAAAGCTCTGTTGTCCAAAGAAGTAAACAACAATAAAGTAGAAAAGGAAGGATTTGAGTTGCTGAAGGAGGAAGTAGAAGCCTTACGTGCATCCACCAAGTTGCTTGAGAAGCAGCTGCAAGATGCATTGAGTGAACAAAATAGTGGACAAGAAGATGTGGTGGCTGCTCTTGAGGATATTTCAGCTGCCAAAAAAGAGCTGTCAGATAATCGAGAAGAGTTGAAAACTGCTCAGAGTGAATTAACAACTGCTCGAAATGTCATCAATGAACTTACAGAGGCTAATGCAGAGTTGGAATGCAAGGTATGATCTCTCAACAAAATTAAGCATGTCCACTCACTGATACTACTGTAATTTAGGTTGCCGAGTTGTTAAAAACAGTAGAAGACTTTAATATATCCTCTAAAAATACTGGAGTGGGAGATGTTGATAAATGTGTTAAACCTTTGGATGAAGAAGTTGAATCAGCTTTGAAGTAGGGAGATTCTTAATTCTCAACAGTCCTTGTGTTGTTATCATGGTAATATATACCATGGTTGTTATAATTCAAATTTTATATCAGATCACAGATTGACCACCTTAAACTCAAGCTGGAATCTGTCACAGAAAGCAAAACTTTTCAAGCCAAACTGTTCAGCGAGTTGGGAAGAAAGTATCTCCATATGATGGCTTATTCAGCAGAACAGATGTACAATGAGTAAGCATTCAATTTACCTTGGTACTAACAAGATAAGAAGAGTTTTTCTCCCCAAGTTTTACACAGAGACACACTGTCTTTATAAAGAATTTGAAAGGCGAAAGCGAAAAATTCCCCGCGAATGAAGCGAAATGTTCCATGATCAAACAAACGCTCGACGTCCTTCAAGGACAATTAGACGCGATTAAAGAATGTCGTGAAAAATTTAAAGTATTGTAGTTGATTATACTGTAGTTAAAGCCTAATATCTAATAGTGTTTGTTATCACAGATCGTGGTTGAAATTCGGATGAATCGACTAAGCTTGGGCCTCGCTCTAGTCTCCGACTTGAACATCCGGCCACCAAAGCCTCAATTTCAAATTCCGTTTGAGAATTTCGATCATTTGCATCATGTGATTTCAAGTATGGGAGAATGGGAAAACCGATCATCTGAGGACTCGACAAGTTTGAGTGAATCGGATCAAAAAAGTCCTTAATGAAACCACTCAACCATAATGACTGTTACAAATTATTGTCTGCGCGCGTTTACTTTCAAAGAAAGAGCAGAAATTTCGTTTCCGACATTTTGCATTATGAATGTCCAACTCGGATCGCTTTACTGTTTAATTGAGCAATACTCGAATGGTTTGATTTATACCAGATTGAAAACCTAGAAAAATACAGAAGACATTTAAGTTTACTCTCCTGGATTTGTTTTTGTTTTTTCGTTTGTTTAATGTCCCACGACGAGGTTTTTTTTAAAGATTCAATTTTAAAAAGGTTCCAAATCTGGAAGTATCGATGAAACAACCGAGTTAACTATTGATCGATTGGGTTTCCTTCTGCCTTCTCCCGTCAGTAGGGGTCAATGGATGAATACAACAAATATGTCGCGGCGCAAGATTTACTTCAGTAATGTTTTACTCATTTTCCTCATCGCTGCAAATTCATGGAAGATAACGTCAGGAAGAAAACATCATTTAGATCTTAAGGTAAACTTTATATGACATTTTGGATGGGCTGTTAAACTGAATGTTGTGTTGTCTTTTATTTTCTTAGGATGAGACGCGAAAAAGTATCCCCGTTAGTATGTTTGGGTTTCTTCAAGGTGGTATTTTGAATGTGACTGTATCTAATTTGGCCATCTCGAACAACGCGCAAGAAACATCGGTACTAGGGTTTAGCTTGGATAGGACCCTTAGTGATGCAACAAACCCATATTTGGACAGTAAACGAGATATCTGCAGTGCAAGACTGGACATAGATGAAGACAAAGATCACACAGCTGTTGCACGTTTTGAGTTTGATTTCAAAGCAAAATTGTAAGTTATATATTTTTTCTTATGAACATGAACAATTGTATATTTGTATTCCAATCCTGTAGGTTGAAGGTCCGCTGCTCCAGCAAATTTAATTCAATAGGCAACATTATCACAGTTGATGATCCAAGGAATAAGAGAAATTCAGTGGCCGAAAAACTTAGTGATTCAAGCTTATTCAGCCGCAGTGCTAGACCCAAAAGAAACACAGCCAATGAATCTCTAGATGTTGCAGAAGGTTCAAATGGGAGCATTACATGCAACAACTTGAAAATTCCTTTATCATCATCAGAAGCAAATAGCTTTTCAACAAATGTAAGGATGAGGGGTTATTTTACTTCTTTCTGGTTAATTTTTGAAGTCTTTATTTTTTCTTAATTCTGGCTATAAAAGTTCACAGTACACATTAGACATGAAGAGGAAGAGGGAATGTATAACCTTTATTTTCACCGCTGTTTCAAAAATGATGAGGAAATCCCTATTAACATAACAGTAAGTAAAATGTTTTGATTTCTTCATATACTTCTCTTTTTACAACTTTGTCTTTAGATTGAGGTTACGGAGACTAATGGTGACAACTATCTTTCGGCCGGGGAAATGCCGTTACCGACATTGTATTTCATAATGTCAACTATTTTCCTTGCTTCTGGATGCTTTTGGGTTGGAGTGTTGTGCAAAAGCAAGTAAGTTGTTTTCCTCTGGAACCCTCAACGTTTTCACCAATAAGGGTCGTATTTTAATTTCCATTTATCTTTCTTTTGCCAGGAGGGAAGATGTTTACAAGATCCATTACCTCATGGCCCTGCTAGTCTTCTTGAAGTCCTTGTCCTTAGCTTTCCACGGAATCAACTTTCATTTTATTCAGACCGAGGGTTTTCACATCGAAACTTGGGCTGTCCTCTATTATATCACCCACTTGTTAAAGGGAGCTGTGCTGTTCATCACCATCGTACTTATAGGAACTGGATGGGCATTTTTCAAACACATTCTTAGCGGGAAAGACAAGAAGATCTTCATAATCGTCGTCCCATTACAGGTATCTCTTAACGCACCTTAACATAAATTAGATAGATGGTTAACAGCAATTCTTTTAATGCAGGTGCTTGCCAATGTGGCTTACATAATAACGGAAGAATCTGAAGCTGGCCAAGCCGCTCACATGACTTGGAATGAAATATTCATCTTGGTTGATCTCTTATGCTGCGGAGCAATTCTCTTCCCCGTAGTCTGGTAAAATTAAAATTAATTGTTCAACTTATAATTAGTTCGTTTTCATTGTCTGGTTTTTCGTAGGTCAATTCGACATCTTCAAGAAGCCAGTCAGACAGACGGAAAAGCTGCTACTAGTCTACGCAAGTTGAAGCTCTTCCGGCATTTTTACATTCTTGTCGTTTGCTATGTATATTTCACTCGAATTATTGTCTATCTTCTAAGGGTAAGATATTTTTGCAAATATTGCCACGTACACGATTTCAAAAGTTAATTTTATATAGATTACGGTACCTTTCAAATATGAATGGCTTGACGAATTTTTCTTCGAGCTAGCGACGTACATCTTTTTCATCATGACAGCTTCGAAATTCCGCCCAGCTGTCAACAATCCGTATTTGCTTCTTACCAGAGATGACGATGACGATGAAGTCGTAGAAATGGATAGAGTGTTAGTACTTTTTTAAAAAATTTACTTTTTAAAAAAATTATTCATCATTCTTAAAATTCTTAACAATGTGGTCTTCTTTTCTTTATTTAGAGTAACACACACTGGGTTGACTGAAACAGTAGTACAAGTAGGTCGTCATAAGACCAGTGCTAAACATCATGCAGTCAAAAACGGAACCCAAGAAGAGAAAGAGTCTTTAGTCAGTGCCGAGGGGAGTCATGAGCTCGATTGACGAAACGCGTTGTAAATTTGATGTATAATCTTTACGCTTTGTTATGTGACACCATTCGTCTCCCACGCGCTATATACACATTTGTGTGTTGTCTCTCACATCCGTCTCTCCGATTTTTCTCTTCTCCTAATACTTTTGCCTCTAGTTGTGTGAAAATGATTATTTGGAAATATCAAACCTTCCTTCCTTGAAAATAAAATAAATCCGATTCAAAGATTTTCTCTTTTAATCTCTTTTACGAACCAGAAAGCGAAAGCGGCCTTTCTTCCTGAATGTGTACCCAAAACGCCAGAACCTCCTTTACTGAAACCTGAAGAGCAGCTTCAGGCTGCCAAAAAACTGGTGCTGACACTTTCAACCACGCTGGCCTCTCCTGCTTCGGAAAACTGTAGGCTGACCTTCTAGAGATAAATTTTTGCATTCAACTAATATATTTTACCACAATGGAAAAATGTACGTGTATTCCAAGGTGTATTCCCCATCTCTTGAAATCTTATCTTCTTCATTCAGCATCAAACGGAACCTGATGAACTCGCGCCTTTTGCCGTTGAACGAAGATTGATAAAGATAAGTACAAACATTTTGGTTGTCGCTAACGGGGGGGGGATAGCAAAGTTTCCTTGCTAAACTGTGTTGTGCTTCTATGTTTAAAAAACTCGCATCATATATGTACTTGGGGAACAATTAATTGATTTTACCATATGACAGATATGAGTAACGAGTGGCGCTGAGGGGATGACAAGATAGCTAGGAATCTTTGTCATTAAGTCTCTGTCCTTGAGCCCAAACTATTAAATCAGATAAAATTAACTAGAAATTGTGAGCTTGAGTTCTGATTCTGACTAGAATTTTTAAGCCCACATGAGCATTGGGCTTTATAAAGCTATTAAACCTGTTTTCTGGGAACACCATTCAGATCTGATCGACCATCTTGGTTCTTTAAATGCTCATACGCGACTGGTCGAGATTCAGCCTTTTACTTCCAAAGTTGCAGCTGAGCAGTTGTCTCTTTTTTTGCTCGTGCTTTTCGTTCGATTGAACAAGCTACTTTTAAACTCAGAAGTTAGCCCTAATTAGTTCTTTGTACCGGTTGCATTAGAAATTATAAGATTGAAATGTCAATTTCAAATAATACAGTGGTAAAAGAACAGGAAGTTGTAGAAAGAATTAGTTCAAAAGTCAGTTACCGTACTCTTTATAGTTGTTATTGTGTTTTTCGGACTTAACGAATGTAATGAAATTTATTTCGTAGGAATTAATCGTGGAATTTAATGAGAATCCCGTATTTGAGGAAAGATTTTCCTTGAAAGTCGACACATATATTGCAACTGAAGAAGCGAAGCGCAACAAAGGGATTCAGAATGAAGAAAGAAATTCTCTGCAGTGCCTTGAACAAGCTAGTAATTTTTATAATTTAGTTTATCTACATTCATTATTCTATAATCTATACTCTAATATATTTAGACAGGAAAATTACTTTCAGGCTGAAAATTATCGAAGATTTTTTGGTTAACGACGAAAATTGCAAAATGATGAGTGCTGAAGAAGTTTTGATTATAAAAACCCACATCGCAGGAATGGAAAGCGACTATGTTGATTCCTTCAGACTATTTAGACGATTGGTGGCAAACGTAGTCAGAAGACGTGAGGCACCTATAAAAAACGTTGATTTACAGGTGAAAATAGGTTTACATTTTGAATTAATTAAAACTAGTGAAAATTCTTAGAATAAAAAAAAGTGTTTAAATTATTAAAAGAAAATGAAAATGTGTTGTTTTTAAAGATTTGGGGGTTATATGAGTATTCATTCGACGATTTAATGGATACGTGCATGGCTCTTGCACACCACATGAATCCTAAGGTACAACTTATTGCGTGCGAAGTGCGATATTCTTTCTAAGACAGTGTTGTCACTATATTTGTCATCCTATTAGGAAATTCTAAGAAACTTAGTGGAACCGGAAATTAGGCAATTAGAAGGCACTGAATGCCGTCGCATTTTATTGATGAAGAATATAGAACCCATGTTATCTGAAATCATTCATTTAAAGGTACAGAATTTCGCTCTGTATTACATTTGTTTGGGAATGTTAATACCCCCATTCCTTCTTTGGAATTGCCTGATGGTTTTAGATGGAACTGCAAAAAGGGGAACTTTTCAAGGACCAACTAAAAGTCAAATTGCAAGCAGTGAAAGCTGACAACAATGTTATGGTAAAGACGCGTCTTTATTTGTCAGTTATTGCAAACAAATCGTATAGTTTGTCATTCATCATGAACTATTTCCTCGTAGGATGAATGGTATTTTCCTCTGTTGAAAGCTTATTGTGACGATCCTTCTCAATTTATACTTGAACATTATGGCTTTGAAGCAGAATTTATGGTGCAAAAGTAGGAACTTAAAAATAATTTGTTGATTCAATATTTCCTAATAATTTACTTTTAAAATAGCTACATACAAACAAAAACCAATTGGATCCTACAAAGACAGTGTTTGGAATGTGCGATAACAACATATGCCGAGGGATTGGAAGACTGCTTAACTCTAATTAAGGTAAATTGTAGTATTTTATTTTACGCATTGTTCTTTAATGGCATTACTACTCGGGTTTCATCAAAGTGCTATATATTTATATGCTATACATCAAAGTGCAATATTTTTTCTCCCCACATTTTTCATATATTCTTGCAGCGCAATGTATATTTTTTCTCCCCGAAAGAGTCCACACAAGATACGTATTGGATTTTCCTAGTCCGTTTTTTCCCATGGTTCTTCCGCTGTTTGCTTTTATTTACAGTAATTCTGCTTTTGTTTACACGAAAGCGGGGTTGTTGGGGGTAGTGGAACCCTATTTGCATTAAAGCGGTAATTTAAAAGTGATCTCAAATGGACTTTTTAAGTATATGTGACTTTATTTACAATGGAAGAAAACAATGTTAGTTTTCATTATTAAAAAAAACAAGGTTAAAAGTTAACTATGGTAAAAAGGATGGGGTAATTTAACTCGTATGCTTGTTGCAATTTCGCGCAGAAAAAAATATGTCGCACTGCAAAAATTAGTATGCACTCTAGTGTGGAGAGAATATACGATTTATAAATAACATAGGGAATATTCTAGTAATAAACACATTGCGGTTTTCCAGGAAATCGAAACTTTTTTAGCTGATTATTATACATTCATCACAACCGGCTATCATATATTAGTAGAAGCGGAGAAAAACAGCACCCTTTCGCCTGAACTTATTTCATCTTTGCTCCCTAAGCCAATTTTTGTCGATGCCATTGAAAAAACAAAAACAAAAAAAGAAATTATTTAGTACATTTGATATAAAACTGTCGTAATCATTTGCCTGTAAGAATATACAATAAAAGTATAAAACCCTTCTTTCCGATTTTTTTCCAGCACACAGAAAGAATAAAGGAGGAGTGGTGCCCAAACGGGAAGATTTGGTATAATGGTATATCTAAACGAGCAGTTTATTGGTGACCGCGCAATTATACGGCAACCTTCTTAAAAAGTAAAAAAAGTGCCCAAATGGGTAGACACCGTCTGAACGCATCACATGGCGTTTTAAAAATTTTCAAAATTGGTTAAAGCGGTTTTACATTAACTGGGGTATTTTTCCGAATAATAAGACGTTATTTCAGTTAAACTAGCAAGTTGAACTAAACACTAAAGAAAACGGGCCAGAACGACTGGACCCGCAATATTGTTTCGTCTGCTTAGTTTTGAGGCGCCAACTGCCAAGAATACGAGACCATCACCTGCCATCACATTTAGTCCCTCGTGTTGTGTTGGTTTATCAAGTATTCTACTTCCACCTATTATCCTTCCAAATAATCTTGTAGAAATTTTGTTTCAAAAGAAAAAATGGATGACCTCTGGGGAGACGATGATCTGGATGCTGATGTGGTCGAGGAATGCGTTTTGCTTGCCACTCAAGCGAGCTTCTGTACTTCTCCTTCCAAGACCCAACAACGTGTGGAACCCAGCTTCACTGAGTGCAAAAACAAATATACATTTGAGTTTAAACAACCAAATAATACAAATCAGCCTTTAACCAGCAATCAAAAAGCCATACCTTCTATGAGCAGATCTTTATCAACATCAGATTCCACATCTCCTACATTTCCCAGCACAAGTAAAGCCATTAAATGTAGGTTTCAAAAAAAGAATATATATATATATATTTTTATATTTACATAATATGATATTTACATTTCAGCAAATTCAGTGGAAGCTGCAGAGCTAGAAAAACTGAAGGAGGAAAACCGCAAGTTAACTGAGCTCAACTTGATAAAAAATGGAGAAACTACCATTCTACGGGCAGACCTTCAGAATATCAGGACAGTTATGGAAAAAAGAGAGGCTGAAACAAGTCAGCAACTGGTTTCTCTACGAAAACAAGTCCAACAAATGGATTTGCAACAATCCAAACAGCTTGAAGCATCAAAGACAGAAATGAAGTTCAAGGTTCGGTTTCTAGTTTTATACAGCTTAGTGACCTAACAGTAGTAGTTATCAGTTTGAATTTTGTAGGAACTAGAACTGGAAGAGCTACGTAATAAATGCAAGAAAATTGAGTCAAACATAAGGGAGCAACAGAAAAATAACAAGCTTCCATTAACATCCATCCAAGAATCTCCTAGTGGCAGAAAATTCCTCAACAAGTTAGTCTGGTTGACAGTTTGAATAGGATAATTGTAACTGACTAGTATTTCTATTTTCTTGTTAAGAACCGCGTTTGACGTAGGAAGGCATGCGGAACGGAAAATTTTGACGGCTGATGCAGGCATTCAAACAGAAGTTTGCAAGCGTTTTCGGTTGGATACATCTGACGCTGAGCGTATGTCTTTTAATATGTTCTACTTACATATATGTCGTGTTAATTCGGAATTCTATAAAAAGGACTTGACAACGCCACTGATACTGCAATTTTGGTCGAGACACTCAAATTCAGTCTCCTTTCATCTGTCTACAACAATGGTTAGTAAGGACAGTGCCAATCTTAGTGCAGCGTGCTCTAATCTAGTTAATATTGCAGCAGCTCCTGCCTATAAAACTGTACTCGAACAGCTGCAAATGCGAATGATTACTGGCACTGATCAAGAGAATTTAGTGAAATTATTTCACAGCACGGAACCCAGTGTAGCGGAGATTATTTGTAACAACATGGAGCGCGTCAAAGTACGTTCAACTATTTCAAACTAATGTTTAAATTGAACTGCCAATTTTTTCTTTATTGATAGAATACTGATCTTTTGAAACCACATGTTGAATTTCTGAGTTGCTGGATCACCCACATTCTACCATCACTAGAAAAATCAAAACAAGATCAACTTATTCAGACCCTCTTATCAGAAATCAGGCGCGCTTCTTTTTTCGATATAATGACTATCTTGGCATCCATTGTGGCCTGCTTTGGCCTAGCGCCTGTGTGCAGCATAAAATCTGGTAAGTCATTTGTATTGCGGTTCTGTCTCTTATATAAGTCACTACCTTCTATATGTATTTCCATGTATTCCAGGTTGCCTGTTGGAAAAAGCTGCTCTTAATCTCAAGGATTCTTATCCTTTACTGAATCCTGAAGAGCAGTTTCAGGCTGCCAAAAAACTGGTACTAACACTTTCAACCATGCTCGCCTCTCCTGCGTCGGAAAACCGTAAGCTGGTCATTTTATACATAGATGTTTGTATTCCACTAATATATTTTACTACAGCGAAAAAGTGTGCCTGCATTCCTCATTTGCTGAAGTCGCTCGTCTTTGTCATACAACATCAAACGGAACTTGATAGACTCACTTCGTTTGCCGCTGAACGAAGATTAAAAATGCTAGTACAAGCCTTCCGCTTGTCTCTAAGTATTTTGAGCTCCCGACGTGAGCCGTGGCTTACGTTCAAACATTCTCCGGCCGAGGTGAATCGTCTTTATACCGTCTTGACTGCGATTTCTGTCGAATTCCCTATTCCAAACGAGATAAGCCACGAGATTAATGGTATGGCAGCTGATTCGAAAGAAATTCACACCAAACTATTGAGATTACTATATTTATCGTGTTATTTTTTTTTATCTCTAGTTTCGTCGTTCACTGTTCCAGGATTTGGTATCTAATGCATGTCTGCAGGTCTGATGATTAGCCATGCGGTAACTACTCTAATGGTAGTGAATTTACATATTTAATTTGTATCTACGTATTCGTGGATTTTGACCATTTTCACGTTTCAAACAAATATCGAATAAACGCAATATCGTCTTAGTAGTTAGTACCATCTTAGAGAACAAGGCCACGGGTGTATCTCTGTAGTAGCATACTATAATTACTCTATGGCCTCCATACATCTCTTCCTGAGAATTCTTTTTTAGCTATTGGTAAAGAGATAACGGCGTTTAATTATTAGATAATGTTATTAGCACATGAATCATATTCCATGCCAATAGACCCACAGTGTCCATTTATACGATAATAATAAGATATGATGGATGTCAATCGTAATTTCCTATCCAGTTCGATTTTTTTTCAATCAAGCGCCAAGTCCTATGACATTCAAATCTTCACACTTCTTTTCCTCCTATATTGCGTTGCATTTTTTTCTCGTCAAGTATGTCAGAGGTAGCAGTGTGCATGAGACGTGATGACGTTCGAACCGTCGCGTATATAAATCTAACTAGAATTTAGAAAAAAAAAAGATTCTTTAGTGTTTCATTTAACATGTAGCGTGGTTTCCTGTTGTCCATTTTCTTTTCGATATGCTCAAGTTTCTTCGCCAACTGCATTGTCCATGTCTCAGTCATTATTATGAAGTCGTAGACGTGTGGCTCAGTGTCGAGATGTGACGCACAAGGTCGTTGGTTCAAATCTTTATGTTGGACGTAGATTTCTGAAGTAGTTCTTCATGAAAGAAATTATGGAAATTATGTCTTATCCGTCTTTATTTCTTCTGTTTATATTTCTTCTCCTACTGCATACATAATCATTAAAATTCACCAAATACAAGATAATGGTAGCCGTGTGGCAAAGCGTCGAGATGAGACGCTAAAGGTCGGAGGTTCGAATCCTCATGAGATGACTTATGAAAGATGATGGAAAATGTTAGGATTACTTTCAATGCTATACAAGTTGGGAAAATTCTGTCAGTCTTCTGTCAGAAATTTTCATGAATTTGATATAAAAGTTCGAATCCTCGTACCATTTGATGTTGTGCGAAGGGGATTCCTGGAGAAGTTCCCATATATTCATAAATAAAAGTGTCAGTATTTTAGGCATCACAAAATATCAGAAAATAATGCAAACGATGATACAACACATTTTTTAAAAATCACAAAAAAATAAACCAATAATATACCAACTATATAATACCAAACCAAAAGATACTTAGATAAATAAACGCGCTGGTAAATTTCAGCAAACCGTTTCGGCTCTCGCCCAGAGAGGCCCGGATTATCCCCGGGCCTGTCGTACTTGCGTTTTACCCCTGAGTATTAGGTGCAGGGGGGGATTCCACAGGAATCTCCGATGTCCAACTACATGTCGCTCACGAGGATTCGAACCTCCGACTTCGAGCATCTTAGCTCGACGTTTTACCACTTCGGCTATTGCTGCCTATTATAAATGCCACTCGAAACGAATACAACAGCGGGAGAAGAAATATATGGATAATGAAAATGAAACGGATAACAACAAACGCGGTTCTCCGTTGAGGACTACATGAGGATTCGAACCTCAGACTTCCAGCATCACAGCTCGACGCTTTACCGCTTCGGCTATTACTGACATATATATGCGCTACTGGGAACATATAAATACAAAAACGCGGGGGGTTTATTTCTTTCATACTGCATATATATTCATTCGAGTTTTCTAAGTTAACGGTAGCCATGTGGCAAAGCATCGAGTTGAGACGCTATAGGTCGGAGGTTCGAATCCTCATGATACGACTTGTAATTAAATGCAAAGTCTCTCAAATAAACGCATCTCCAAATATGGAAGTGATATGAAAAAAGTAGCAACTCGACCATGATACTGGTAAAGATGTGACGCCTCCGAATGGTCGAATCCTTATGTGACGACTTGCAATTGGACGAACTACAAGTCAAAGAGGAGTACAATGGCAACCGCTTACAAATCGGCAATGAAATATCAATGACGTAATAAAACAATATAATGCCATTAATTTATTATAATTACAATGCGCAACGATATATATTATGTCATAAACTATTTTATAAACGATCAGAGGAGAAAATCTCTAGAAGAGATAATCGTTGTTCATCATTTCGTTCCTTGCCTCTCGTCGCTCGGACGGACCGTTCCGCCCAACGAGAGGCATGGCTCCCCGGGAAAGAACCGGAGGAGCCGGAAAGAGAGAAGAGTGACGGTTCGGGCCAGTTCTTAGGGGATGCGATTGAACCTAGTCGGGCGCTTGGCTGTATTCACCCTTTCGAGACAGAGCCCATCCCTACCACCAGCCGGTCTCCCATTTGCGGGAACCTTACTCTAGCAGTTGCAAGTATTTCGACTGATGCGATTATGGCAATCAGCCGCCGTACAAGTATACTGCACACATGCACACACAAGCGGCAAAGGCGAGAGTAAAAATCAGCAAGGCAAAATCAGTGTACAAAATCTTTTTTCATCATTTATTCAGCTCGGTACTGCCCGTACCGTCCCCACGTGCTAACAGGGGAGCCGGAAAGAGAGAAGAGGGATGGTTCGGGCCAGTTCTTAGGGGATGCGATTGAACCTAGTCGGGTGCTTGGCTGTATTCACCCTTTCGGTAAAGAGCCCATCCCTACTACCTGCTGAGCTGCCCGTGCGGGCTTCTAGCAGTTGCAAGGTACTTCGACTGATGCAATTGCGGCAATCAGTCGCCGTACGAGTAGACTGCATTCATAAATAAGTAGCAAAGATGACTCCGTGTATCAGCTTGGCATCAGCAATTACCTGAAAAAGTAAAGAAAGAAAATTTACTCCGAATGAATTTACATTACATTACAATCTAGCAACTACACACCTAGATGACTTTGGAGGCAATGATAACCCGGAGCCAAAATTTTACTTGGATCAGCTCGGCATCGTCACATGCAATCTGAATAAAATAAACATGTTTATCAATTGGAGGATGAGATTATTTTGGCAAGAATACATTAAGTTTGCAACACCTGAAACATGAAAGACAATTCATTAGTTTAATCAGATATGGAAATAATCTAGGAAATTTTTCAACCTATTAAATAAAAGTAGTATCACTAAGAATTGTGCTATTGCACACAAAGGTGAGATTACATTCATCAAATGAAGATTACAGCCGGTTGGAAGTCCATTATAAGATGATTTCTTTCTTTCACTTTTGTTGAAAGCAGACAAATAATAAAGACAAATTAGGCATTGTACAATACAAATAACTTAGTTTTACCTTATATTGCACACAAAATATTGTTGTTTTGAAAATTTGTAAGAAATGTGAGATCACAGGACTAGAAATGATTGACATGACTGATGACACCTGACAAGGCAGATCACTACTAAAAATATAAAATTGAAAATTTGTAAGAAGCATATGCATGCAGCAATGATGTGACTTGTATCAAGCAACACTAAATCAATCCATGATCACAATCAATTATAGAATATAGAGTTAAACACTGTTGTCTAGCTTAACGTACGGCAAATACCACTTTCAAAGTGAGACTAATTATAATTGCTACTTTTTCAACTACCTGAGACAACCAATTACCCATTAAAATTGATACAAACATTCTTAAAACTCCTTCTTCCTTGATAGTTACCATTCAAAATCCGTGCGTAGGTATCCTGCAAGACAGCCAGCCAGAGAACAAGAGACTGAGAGAACAATAACAAACAATATACACTGTTGCGCGATTTAGGATAGCCGCGGATTGGTTAACTGTCATCGAAGTTGAATCAGAGCTGATTGAATAGAAAAGAAACGGACAACAACCACACTATGTATTATGGAAGAGCAAGGCCATTTCAATCAAGCAGGGTTTTTTTCAGCTCTAGGTAGATATGGGATGATTCGAATCTCCGATTTCTTTCTTCGACACTTATTGCCACGCGGCTACAACCAGAAGTTGTTTACTCAGTTTGAACACTAATTTGAGTACTTTTTTCAGTTGAATTGTTCTAGTACTCTGCTAGAAGTGTTGCATGAGAATTTTGAAAAAGAAAATGTATTTCCACTAGCCTACATTAAACAAACTTGGCAACTGGGATGAAGAGGATGGGCGCTCAAATTGACGGCCATTATTCAGATCAGAAAATGAAGGCGAGATGGACGGACGGACGGAAAACGTGTTCTCTTGTCGCTGTTAAATTTACAATTACGCTCGTGTACGGTAAAGCTATTTAGTTATTTCTGAATTTAAGGGACATTCCAATTCACACGATTTTGATTAGCCTTCTGCTTAAAATTTGCTTTCTCCTTATTTAATTTTTGCATCTTTCAAAATAATTCGACTTGACTCAAATGGCTTTCTCTTGTCTGATTCATGAGAGCTTTTGTTGACGTAATCTGTCACTCAACTGAAAGGTAGCTTAATTTTTTTTGTCACCAGGAAACTTCCGTGTGCAGTTGTACAATTATTCTCGGTTGTATTACAGGCTAAAATGTTCGATCTTTTTTTATTCAGGTGTTGCAGTCACGTGGTGAAGATCTGTTCAGGAGGTCGAACTGGAGATTCGAATCCTCGTGTCGTTTAGTAGATTATTGTGTAAATTTAGCGCTAAACCTTAGCACTTCAAGTTACGTTCTTGCGTTTTTTTCTAGTTAAACTTCCTTCTGCTACGTGCCTTAATAAAACAGTTCTTTTCTATACAACTCAGTTATGATGTCGAGTCATCAAACCTGATAAGTCGAAACCTGGTCGTTTTTTCCAGTCAGTTGGGAAATCAATTAATTTTGGTTGAATTTTGCCGACTCAGCAGCATTGTCACTTCCAATTCTGAATCACTTCCAATTCCGATACGAGTTGTCAAGTGGCCTTGTGGTAAAGCATAGGTCTGAATTGAATGCTCGTGGTACTTAAACTATGTTGACGATGGAAAATAAAATCTCTTTATAACACCTCTTTATCTGCATTCATGGAAAAATACCATTGTCTTGGCACGACGGTATATCGATCTAAGTTTGATCTTCATAATTAATGAGCAGAACACCAAAGGGTTTTGTAAAAATAATAGAAGAATTGTTAACAGACTTCAGTTTTCTATATTTTTTTATTGTCCCTCCTCCTCCCACTTTCCGCCACATTAGTAGCTACAACACATTATACATGACATACAGTACACTGAACACTACCCGTTGGCTGCCGCGCCACATTACCCGTAGGTAAAATACTACGATCTACTGGGACTTGTCCGAAGACAAGTCCGGGTGATACGAGACGAGTGTCTTCACCCGGGAACCTACACCCACAAACACTCGCACGCATCAACAAGGGGAAGTCCCTATGGTAGGTTGCCTATACAGGTAAAACTCTAGGCTGTGCAACTGCTCGGACCAACGGCATATGGGCGATGGGACCGAACAGCGCGGAGCCATAAGCTAAAAAGCTAAAGGGGAAATTCAAAGGCGGCAGCCAACGGGTTTTAACACAATCAAAACAGATTTACCACAAAACAAATGAATGTAAAGCTGACTATCCGCATCAGATGCTCTTGGTTGTCGTAGATTCCGTGAGTTGCGTCAGGTAGGAAAATCCTTTTCGTCTTCTTCAGGGTTCAGGAGCCTTGACAAAGAAATTTAAGCATCTTAAGTATCACGTGAAGGAATTTGAATTTCTGCACATAAAGAAGACATACTTTTGCTAGCGTGCTTCAAGAATGTGTTGGGTGATGAACAGCGGAACAGGAGACGAAGAACTGAAGAAACATCTTAGCCGGAAGTCGATAATCTTGACTGACTTATTTTGCTTCCAAGTCGGAAAGTGGCTATATAAAGGTAAGATGAGTAATTAAAAGAATGAAATAAAGTCGTTGGTCCTTCAGTACAACTGAGGTAAGAAGAAAAAATGCAACGCAAACGCAATATTATTTTCAGAAAAGAAGTGTAAAGATTTAAATGCTAATAATAATTCGCTTAGTTCATAAAACATTGAAAGAAACTGCAAGTTTTAACCTACACAATCGTGCCGCTAAAAAGTATGGTTGCTCCATAGATAGTCAAGTTTCGTCTCACGATGACGACCGGGCGGTCATTGTTAGATGACTTTAAGTCATCTTATTTTCATACATTGAACAAACTACAATGAAAAAAGAAAGAACTTAAAATAAGCTTTGCGTTTAAAAACAGAATTGAATGAAAGAAAAAAAGGAATTCATTAGAACGGCTTACTCGGATCAGCGAAAACTATGAATTCACTTGTCATTCCACTCATTATCCAGCACGCGCGAGGTTACGTTGAGAGTAGGCTCGAATCCTTTGTAAAACGAAAGATGGCAGGACGGAACCAACGGCCTTTCACTAATAAAGAAAGACTGAGAATTGAGAGCGTCAGTCCTATCAGCTGCCCTTGAGTAAGAAGGAATGTGTAGAAAACAAAAATACCAGAAAATGCTACTCTGTGATCCACGAGTCCACTAGATGCCAGTAGTCGTAGTCGTCATCTTCTTCGATCCCTTGAAGAAAAGAATAAAAATAAATTTTCAAATAATGATGAATAAGGTGAGCAAAGTGAAACGATAATATTATTGAAGCAATGATCGGGCGTCGCAATAACTAAAATTAGTCTATGTCTAGTAATTTCTCACATGTCATTTTTCTAAATGGTATAACGTGAGGAAACGGTACAATGCATAAGGTGTGACTACAGCAACAATATGCAGCATTGGTTTGAAAAGGCAGTTGGAAGTTTAAACTAACTGACATATAAAGTGACATTTTCAAAGTTTTAAGCTGAGTTGATATGTGATGATGGAAGGGGATTGAGAATTAACTAGAAGAAGTTGGAAGCGGAGAAGCGCTGAAAGACGTAGAAACGGAAGAAAGCTGATAGTGGTGTGAGATCTCAATATGAGCTGGTAGTTGGAGTAGTGAAGACTTTAATAAAGAAAACTTTTATAGAGAAAACTTCAAGAGTTGGAAACTTAATTAATATACTCTTGGATAAGTAACTTCACTATGGGACCCTTTGATTTCATTCCATTTGGGAATCGATCAAAGTGGATTTTAAAGGATCTTTAACAATTAACATTTAAAAAATCAAGCTGACCCAATTTTTTATGGCTATAGAAATTCATAAAGTTATCATGGTTATGTCATAAGCAACTGACAAATATATTAAACAAGTAATGCTGAGCAGTTGTTTGGGTGTCGCTAAGGCAAAATAATAAGCTTTCATTTTGCATATGGAACACAATAAAGGCACAAATGACTACTGCTGTAGAATGATATTTTGCTTTATCAATTGGCAAATCCTTTCTTGATCCTCGCCAAATAGTGTCAAGCCAAATCAAGGGCAGTTAAAAGCTAAAAGCAAGTGACTTCTCAGCATATTCTAACACAACATTCAAAATCCCTATGAGAAAAACTAATGATTTCCAGCAAAAAATTCGCTGCTTTTGGACATGCAACAGCTCAAACACTAACCTTAAAATAAAATCCAGATTCCAGATATAACAACAGAATTTACTTTATTTTCGTTGAGGGCATGCAGATTTGGTATTTGGTAACAACTAATAACAAGACCCCGCCATCTTTAATTTGTTGGCAGACCGCAGACGCCCGCGACATCTAGTTTTCAATCCCGTTCGGAATTTCTTACAAGGGAAGTTTGCCGCAATTACCGACCGATTCTAATAAATAAATAGTAATGCACTTCACTATTTTATTAGGACTTAAAAACAAATATAAACTATATTGCTCGATCCGTTCCGTTGAAAGAAAATACCGAATTGCATTTGTTTACTACATGCCGCAATGGCCACCTTTCTGTCTATTAAAAACGATGTCTATATTGCCTAATCCATCCATCATCTGAAGAAAGTTTAGTGTTCATTTTTTTTAAAGGCAACATTGTTTCCGCGCGTGTAACTGGTTAGGCTCGAGCTCGATCCTGTGTAAAAACTGCGCCCATTTATGTAGACGGTAGAATTATGTACGTAACGAACTTCAGCGCCGCGAAAACTACAGGATATAGGTTATAGAGTAGTGATCCGAAAGGCGAAAGCACCATACGACCGACTAGTTCCAGTCGCATCCCCACGAACTCGCGCAACTCCTTTAATATATGGAACGGGGCAACTTTTCTCTTTCTGTCTATATAACTCATGCAACCAGGTCTCTCTAGATGTCTGGGGTGCAACTCTGGATATCAATACAATAAAAGTCTACTGGCCTGATGTCGATACTATATTATGCTCCTACAGTTTTATTGTCTTATACAAACAAGTTTTTTGGTCCCAAAAGCGTGGACAACGTACTCTTAACAACTTATAATACTGTGTATCGAATTCACGTAATGAAATTAAAATGAGGGAGAGAGGATACAAAACTTATAATTTAATCAAAACCTTATGAAAGCATGAATACCAAATGAGAACAGTCGAATAAACAGGAACCCTGGTCGCAATTGTTGATGTAAGAAATGTAAGCGTCTGCGTAACAAATTCGGAAGTTTGTTGAAGACTTAGCCAACTTAGTGATCTCTCGACAGCACAAGAGTCTCGATAGAGAAGATAGAAAGGTTGAATATAAGAACTAGACGATACACTAGGAACAAAGATTATGTGGGCTTTATATCTATTTCTGACTTTCTGTGCTGGCAACGAGTGAAAACAACATCAGAATATTCAACCCTATATACGTTTTTTTCTATCAAAACTTCCTTCCATTCAAAACTTCTTAAGAGATTAAGGTGTCGAGAAACAATCGAGTTCGCATCCGCACGCAAGAGACAACCCACCGACCGTGTTTGAATATCCGCTATACTACATGGACTTAACATCCAAGCTTTATGGTTCCTAAAAGCTATCAACAAAGGAAGTTTAAGGCTTCATACTAAATGTAGGTATTTCATATGCATGAAAATTTAAATAATAATAAAATAGCAAAGTAGAACAGTACCAGAAATAAAAAAAATAGTTGCAAATTCTGCAACTGTTCAAGTCAGCAGTTTTTTCAAAGTTTGGGTAGTAAGTTAAGTAGATAGAATTTAGTATTTGTGTTTTTACAAGCCAGATGTTGGTTGTTATTTTTTGTAGTCCCAGAGAACTACCAAGAAGATTTGAGTCATAAACTACAAAAGCAATACAGATGGTACACTGCCATCCATGTAATAACTTACCCCCATTTAAAGATGTTGTGAAGTTCTCATCTAATTCTGCAGCAGCATATCCTAGCTGCATAAAAGGTGGAGATTGGGTTAAGTGGTGCATTCTCAGACATGTTTTGGTTGTTGCCCTAAACAACTAGGAATTCGTCGACTCGCTAATTGACTGAATTCTCGAAACTTAGTTCTAGCTACTGAACTAGAAACTGATCCACTGTAGGCCCAGATAATACAAGGTGGTTATCGGCGGTGATGCTAACAACCCAAGAAGACAAGAACTCCCAAAAATCAACTGAATTTTGACAACCACATTTGATTTGGCACCTACAATAGTTGCTAATGTTTTGTACGAAAGAACTTTAAAATTTGGAGAATAAAATGATTGATTGGCGTCGTTAATTGCGTCGACACTGAGTTGACACCACATTAGCACACCAGACCACACCGCATCAATACAAACGAACACGTAAATAAATGATCTGCACAGCACAACGTTGCCATCATAAAGTCGATATAAAATTCAACCGCCCACTGAAAGTAAAATTGATGCCATCTTTTGACTTCAATAATCTTTTAAGCTTTTATCTGCCGAGGGTAATCTAGTAAGTTGTAAAGAGATACAGATTATGCAATAGCGGCGCAGAAGAAATTTGCAATAGGAAAATGTTATACAAGAATCGGGCTAAAGGGTCCTAAACTTGTTTCTAAGGAAAATCCCATTTAAATTGTTGATTGAAATTCCCCTATTTTCGTGGTCTTTGAGCATAAATAATGGACTTTGTATACAAACCAGTTGACTGACGCAGATGTTGACAGAGACATTTTGCATCCGAAAGAAAGGAAAGTTCCTTCTCGAATAGTCGACCTGATTTGCAGCTTATTTGATATTGTCTAGACAGGGAGATAAGCCATCTATCCAATAAGGATTCAACATGAACATGTAAAAGTTCGAGTTTCACAATATTGAACCTGATCTAAAATAGCGCTTGGCAACGGTTGAACCGTATATGTGACTAGAGATCTCCTCGAACCAGGCGATGTCTGACATGAGACGATAAACTTCTCGTGAACATCGAAGAACAAGACATCTCACTGAATGTCACCAAGTTTCATATCACCTGGTCCCGAACTTACTTTTGTCTTTTCAGTAAGTGTCATCACGTTCTCTCTAGGACCATATAAAGTTTCTAGTTTGTCCCGCGTGTCGTTAAGCAGCAGTAACTAAATTCAGTACTAAAAGATGCTGCAGCTAACCCCTTTTGTTGAAGAACGCTCCGTACTTGAGCAGCAACAAAGACAAATGAATTTCTCCAAGATTTTCAACTCGTAATATAATGATTAAATATGTATACTTGTCTTCATTCGAGCGGCTTGGTACAAACATAGTATAGTCCGTGTACATGATACACAACAAATAATTGAAGTGGGAAAAAGGAAAATGGAGAGAAAGGCGCCGCTTGCAAATGTCACAATTCAGGAAAAATGTACAAACTCATCATCATCTTTTTTCTTTCATTTTGTTTTTTGTTACTTTTTTCTTTGTTATCGTTATTTTTTTTTTCTTTTTAGTTTTCTTACCTTTTCGTGAAGGGATATAATAGAGGAGGAGTTTGGGGGGTGAAGGATTGGGTTTCATCGCCGTAAAGAATTATACAATGAAATGTGTCTAGAAAACCTAGATAGCAAATAACGCTCAACGTTGTACAACCCAGGTCTCGTTTCAGTCTTTTTCCGCGCCACTCGACTCGCCGGCCCCTCTTCTTCTTCTTCTTCTTCTTCGTCTTCTTCCATCAACAACAACGTTGTTCATATATTTACAGACTGGCACGCACGCACACCGTTTCGGGCTCCTGTGGTCGGTCGCGGCAGCAATCACGAACTGCGTGCCGAGTGGGTTGTCATCATCCAACATCGCGGCGGCACGTCGTCGTCCAACGTCGCCGGCCGCGTCTTCTTGCTGCCTATCGAGATTGGTGAAACGGTCCAATCGGTCGAGCAGTCCGGTGTTGAATTACCGCTAGTGGTCGTAGTGGTGGTAGGACTGTCGACTTGCTCGTCTCCGACTTGCTGGCTCCCCATCGTCGTTGTCGACATCGCTTTGGCGGCCGTCATCAAGAGGAGAGTCACGAACGCCGTGTTCCACCAACTCGCCGATTGGACGACGCCTCCGCCGTTTTTGCCGTGCTGCATCGCCGCCGGCTGCTCGCCTGTCCAATTGCCAAAAAAAAATAAAATAAAATAAAATAAATCAAAACAAAGACTCGTCAGAAAACAGGGGAGAAAATAAAAGACGGTTCTCTCTCTCTCTTTGTCTGTTTGAAGTACGGATTTGTAGATAAAATGGAAAGTTCATTTTACGGATAGTGATCACGCAGCGACCCGATTAGCCGCGGGCTAACCGACACGCGAAAAGCCCAAAGTTTTAAAAATAGCGCAAACTCGCTGACATTTCATTCCTGGTATTGCGGCCTTGGTGTAACGGGGTACGGGGCCATCCGTCAAGACGGATGCAAATAGCCGGAGAGGGGAGGAGGAAAAAGTGAGGAACCGAAATTGCCCGTTTCGGTACTACTACGACTACCCACCCGGCGCTTGGTTGTAATTAGTTTTGGTCGCGGAAGAAAACGACGGGCGGTAGACTAGCAATGGGAGGGTGAAAAAAGCTTTGCCCGGCAGAGCGTAAGAGACGAGGAGGACGGTTGCTGTGTGAAAGAGGCAAGATCGATTGAACAAGCCACTCGGCAGTCACTTCTCAATTGGCTTTTCACTTTCGCCAAAAAGGAAGCAGGCCGGGCTTTCGGCCGACGCTTCTTTGAATGATCCAGACAGCAGGCAGCACAAGTTAAGCTATAGCTGCAGCTTTTTTTTTTTTTTTTTTTTTAAAAGTAAATATATATATATATATATATACACTTTTAATTTCAGTTAAAAGAAGACAACAAACAAAAGGAGGGCCAAAAAGTTTTCTCTGCTGACTTTTCGTGCCGGACATTAAACTCTTCCCGATGTGATTGTTTCTTTTTCTTTATCTGGGAAATGGAAAGAGCACGCAGCGGCCATAAAGAAAAAAAGACAAAAAAAAAAACCGTAAACAACAGCACACCTAGAAGCACGCGAAATGTGAAAGGTGGGCGGAGTTGCCGAGTTCCTTCGACTCTGGCCAAGCGCGGAATATCTCCAGCAGCGTGCGACCATCAAAGTTTGCGATACATCATCGGTGGCGGTGACACGCCATCGTTTTCCAGCTGGAACCGGGCATCAACAGCAACAAAAGGAGGAAAGGAGAAAAAAAGTTTGAACGACCACGAGCGATGTTTTTAAGAGCCCGCCAGTTGTTGATGGCGCAACGTGACATACACGAAGACGAGTGTGTGGGTGCCCGGCGTCCATAAATGGGCAGCAAAAGTCTAGTATTCATTTGATGTGTATAACCCGTTGTTGTTTTTCTTAAGCTATTGTCTAACAAGATTGTTCCCGTCCAGCTGGAATTGAGCAAACCACATGAAACTGGCTGGTCTCTCCTCTCTTTTTTCCCCTCCAGACTTTCTTTCTTGACTGACTGAGCGCGTGTATGTGCGATCCGAGTCTCTAACGTTTTCCGCCGTGTTAGAGTTGGATGCGTGCCCTGCCAGTGAGATTGGGGGCTGGTCCAACGGGCGAACAACGGGCGAAACGTGCGCCAGTTACGAAACAGACTGATGGGACTCGGCGTACGTAGAGAAAGGGAAGCTAAGGCCAATTAGGCCAATTCGAGAGGTCCAGTTTTCAAAGAGAGACGAGAGAGAGAGAGAAAAGGGTCCAGCTTGATGCTTAGCAATTCCACCAGCGATCCGTCAATATCTACACGTTGATGATGGAAACGTTTTTCGTCGAAAAGCGGCTGGCCAAGGAGTTGCAGCTGCTGCCGGAGCAGTTGCTGACGAGCATAGCGTACAGTATACACTACGTACCATTTAGAACGTGTAGAGTGACGCTGGCCAGTTGGAGGCTAGGAGGTCCACACGAGTAGTTGCCGGCAAAGTCGGGCGTGGCAGGCGGAACGTTCAAGACGGCCAGAAGAGAATCAGGTCCCAGGCGGGTGACGCGGGCGCTCCATCCGTTTTTCGTAGCGCCTGCTGAAAATTACATTTGGCTCCCATTAGGACATTCGGTGCACGTTGTGAGACTGCTGCTGGCCCACTTCAGAGTCCATCTCTTTGGCTCATCTCTTCAGACTGCTAGACTACTGGACTGTCTTGCCCTTCAACGTCATCAAACAATAATGCGACGCTCACACATACCCGACGTGGCCGGCGTGGCAGCTTCCCTGGCTCCTCCGTCATACAGTCGAGACTCCTCCAGTGCCGAGCCGGCGATCCTCTCCGTTTTGTGATACCAAAAGACGTAAGGTGGCGTCTCGATTAAGCCCGAAATGACGCAGTGCAGCGCCACTCCGCTCCCGGCCATGACGTAAATGTCCGGCGCACCTCTAATCTCCACCTGGGGCACTGCACGCCGTCCACAGAATGGTGGATATTATTATATAATGTTCAACCGAAGAAAATGATCAATTCAATAAGAGCTAGTAATATACTAGTAGAGCTAGCCGGGCAGCGGATTTAATGACCAGAAAAACATGTGACTTACCCACTACGTTGAGCTGATAGACGAGGCTGAGCTTCGGTTCACTGGAGACTTGGCATTCATATTTACCGGCATCTGATCCCCGAGCTCCGCGCAAGTGGAGCGTCCACGTATCAGAATTGGCCGGATGGTGCACCTGGAAACGGCCGTCGCCGATAAAAGTGTCCGTATCGACCGTCAGTAAATGGCCGTCTTTCTTGCGCACCCAAGAGACCTAAAATGCGATTAGATTTCCCCAACAAAACCCCAACCCCGAGTCTGTTAGTCCTTGGGTTCCATTGTGGCTAATGAAAATGTAGTACACGACGAGGAGTCTAAGGAGGATAGGATAGAGCTATATAGTAGAAAAGGAAACGAACCGATTTGTTGGCCACATCCTGGACCCGGCAGACAAGATGGGCATGAGCGCCGTATTGAGTGGTCACGTTGAGTGGCAAAGTGGCGTCCAACGTCGGCATCGTCACCAGTTTGTTGTCGTGGTGGACGGCCATACTGCCCGAATCTTTGGGGCTCCATAAATCAGCGACGGCAGCTGAAACCAACGACGACGATTTATCTGTAATCAAAACAATCGAAATCCGCGTTGAATTGAATGAAACAAGTCTAATCTCCAGCAAGGCTCCGCCATTTCCCCAGAAATGGCGCTACATCTTTTTTCCCCCTTTCCTTTCTTCTTGCTGTTGTAAGAAGCGCGTTAGCACCGACATTCACGGTTGGTCGGGCATCTTATATACACCCTTGTGCGTCAAATCACCAAGTCGTGAAATTCGCTCCTTCAATGTGTGTATATCTGCACGGTACGAGATCAAGCAGAAAGCCGCTTTGGAAGCGGAGCGACGGGTGGAAAGCCAGTACGGCGCGGACCGCAAGTCTTGCGCGCAACAAAGTCGTCGACTTCCGCTTATTTTCATTCTCTTTTATCGCTAAACCAGAAAGAAAGAAAGAAAAAACAAAATAAATATAGTCGACACTTTTTGTCGGAATCGGCATCAGCGAACCGTGTCGCGACGGTGTTTGGTCGTCGTCGGCATCTTAAATCATCCGCAATGTCGTTGATGGATTTTACATCCATTTCTCTTGTTGCAGCCTCAAAGGGTGCGCAACTCTTTCATCCGGCGGATTGTTGGGCAACTACCCAAACACTCCCTCGCACTTTTCTTCTTCTTCTCTCTCCCGATAAACAACAAAATACGAGGCGAAATCAGACTCGAGATCGATTTGAAAGCTTGCCTCCAGTGGAATGTTGTTTCGTCATCAACTTTCGGTTCTACTACTATTACTACCTAGAAAACGAAATTTCACGGTTCGCTTATTGACATCCACTTCAAAAGGATTTTTCTTCTCTTTTTTTTAGCAAAACAGAAGGCCCGCACTCGTCTGTTGAACATCAAGAAAAGTAGGCGAAATCGGTGTGGGGTTTTTGTTGGAATTTGATTGCTTCTGCCTTTTCATGTGAGAAACCGTAAGGATCTGTGTAGACACAGAGAGAGATTTCTCTCTCTCTGTGTATTGGCATAGGCGCATCTATATATCAACTGGGCCGTGAATGTAAAGATAAAAGGCGGGCGCGAATAAGAGAGAGGCGCGGCGTCGATCGATAAGTCAACACGGCATCCGAGAGCTAGATCGGGCGTCGTTGCGGTTCCTACCTCAATTCATCTTGTTTGCCGTTTGCAAATAGGCGAAAACCGCGCACCGGCGCACGTAATATGGAAGCAGGAGCAAAGTGCCGCTTCATCAGAAAACGTCCAGTAGTAGTAGCAGCGGATCGGCGTATTTTGCTTCATCGAAAGTTTGATGACGACGGTCTATACGTCGGTATATTGATCAGAAGCCTCGACGTCGTCAACAACGTCTCCCCGCACTACCAATGGCCTCATGTATGTTGCCTCTATACGTTTTGATGGGACAGCTGTCTGGGTACTTTAGATACAGTAGCAGATAGATTGGTCTAGATTGATGGATTGATCGTCGAGCCAAAAGGGACACGGACTCTGCTCCTCCCACGGCCGCTACCCATGCATATAAACTATCAATATCGTTTCCGTAAGAGAGAAACCGGTGCTGTGCGCCTTTTCCATCACCATAATCCTTTGGCTGGCTCCTGGGTTAGACACTGCCAGCCAGCAGCTCTTCGCTGACTGCCAAAGGCTTATGCTAATCCGGCTGAAATGTTTGTAGCCCTATCCACTTGGTCTCTCTCTCTCTACTCCTCCCTCAGTCGGCACAGTGTCATTTTCCAAAAACTGTTCAACCCCTTCCATTCGTCGAGTCCCCTTGTAAGTATGTATATATATTACATCGCCCTCCATATCTATAGGCATGCAGTACATACTGCTCACTTCAGTTCTTATGTGCGCTCGTAGACATCCATAAAGAAAGAAAGAGAGAGAGAAAAAACAACCTATATACACGGGACCGAACGACAACAACAACGTCGAAAAAGAAAAAAAACGAAGAGGATCAATTATTCATGGACGTCGTCACCGCCGATCCACAACCGCCGCGCCCCGTTCTCTCTACACTGGATTCAATGGCTGACAGTTGGGGCCCCGGACTGCCAAGAACGATATAGAGTGAGGAGGGACTAGACAAGACTTGTAGTCTCTCTCTCTCTCAAGATATATATATACTATATGCCGTATGTTGTTTGTATATGTATATATCTTTTTCCTTTACCGCTAGCTCCTCCAGTTTCCAAATCTAATATACATGCTCGAAGAGTATATAATACCTTGTCTCGCGACGTCTCCCTTTCCAGTGCCCCTGTGCCATATACTAATACTACGACGACCACCAAGCCCGTCGACGACGACGACGTCGGTTTTGGTAAGATAGACACAGTGCATACGAGACAAGGAATGTCCGTTTCCTCTTTCCCTCTTGGTTTACTGTTTCCTCCCCAAAAGCTAATTCAACAGCGCGCATCACGATACCGAGAGAGAGAGAGAGAGAGAGAGATCGTCCCACTTGGAATGTGTACGGCGGCTTTAATAATACACCATCATCAAATTAGGATGATGGGGGCTTCTAAATGTTGATCAACATACAGTAGATATCACTCGGGGGCTCTCTAGCAGCTCAGAGAGCAAAAGTGGAATTGGACGACGTTACCACAGGAACCGTCCGCGCGTTGCTAGGATCTGAATAGGCAATAGAAAAATCATGTTTCTGGAGAGATTAGTCCACACAAGTTTTTTTCCAGCGCGTTTCATTCTTTCATGGGCGGATAGAAGTCAGCCGGTCGCGCGGGTTCTATATTATGGAAGAAAAGAATTTGTCGAAGAATACACTGAGCCGGCCGCACGTTTTCTTTTGTCAAGGTAATGTCAGCAGCAGCTTCTGCGGCTGACCACACAAGTTGACACGTGAAAGTCTTAAAGGAGCTTTCTAGTCCGTCAGAGCGTTGTAAAGGAAGCTAATCATTGGCTCGCGACATAAAACATCTATTGAATGCGCCATCCCTTTAATTTCAATATATCGAGTCTCGAAAAAAGGAAAACTCTCGACGTTATTAAGACGGTGCTCGTTTTCCTTGTCAAATAGTGTACGGTACCGTATTTACAAGAGAAACAAAAGGGGGTTCTCGTCGTCTTTTGAAAGGTCTCTTTAGCTCCTGTCCATCAGGCTCTCTGTGAACGGAAGGGAAACGAACTAATCACGACGCAACGGGAACAATTAACCCTGCTTGAAACTCGTTATCCGCATTGGCTCCTTCATCATCCCGTCTGCTACTACTTGTAGTCTACTACTACCCCTCTTGATTTAACCCGATTTTGTCTTCTTTTACGCTCATCCGGGCTCGTTGACCGTCTTGTGTTTTATATTATCAGCCGAGGAGGAGCGCGCCGTGTTCCTCGAGCCTAATTAGCTCGACGTTCTCAACGCTACCGTCCCTCCCCCTAAACGATGTAATCACAGAGGCAATGATTCCTCCGAGATGCTCCTAATCATCTGCACCCACTGGACCGATGCTATTCCGGCTACCAACATGTCTATATACCTGTTAAGTTGAAGTGACACGCAAAGTCCCCCGGTGGCTTCAAACACCACTAGAGGGTCACGGAGACCAAGATCGACGAAGTAAAAAAAATAAACAAAAAATAAATAAGAAGAAGGAAACTGGACAGTTATTATATATACAAGATTGCATATATCGACCGAGTGTGCCGGGAACAGCTCGTTAGCGAGAGCTGTTCAACAGAGCGCAAACAAGACTCACTTTTCTATCATCATTACTATCATCTTGGATGGCAACTTGATATATATCTTTTCAACTATTTAAAAAAAAAAAAGGAGAAGGCGACTGCCTATTTCCTTATTCTGACGCCCACACGGAACACGTGGAAGTAGCAGTATATAGTTAGAGACATTTTCCTTTTGAAGATTCTGTTTGAACCCCTGGTGGCGGGAACGAGTGGCACTGAAAAGGGAATCGAGCCCGGCAGGATCGAGTTGGCCGCGTTTCATGCTGGGCGCTCTTTGATGCGACCCCGGGACAAGGCGCCCAATCCGCAAAAGAGGACGAAAGCGGCGGGTAAGAAAGTTGCCGGAGTAAGATCCGGCGAGAGCGGATGCGTCTGGACCGACATTCTCCCTCTCAATCTCAGCAGCCGCCACCGCCGCTGCTAGCGAGGCTACAAGTAAACTTTTCTCCGTCTTTTTTTTTCCTTTTTCTTTTTTTCTTCTTCTTTTAGGAGGTTATACCAAATACCGCTGTATGTACAGACACGGACACTACAGCGTCGTGTATACATTTATCTACAAGACGTCGACTCTTTTGTATTACTTCAGCAGGTCGTAGACTCTCTCTCTCTACCACTTTGCTAGCTCACGGCCACAGGGAAAAGTTGCCCCCCGTCGTCGTACTTTGCCCTCAAGACGTGCACGGATTGCCGAATATCAAACATGGCCTCAAAAACCTCGGGCCTAAGCATGCTAATAAGAGACGGAGAAGAGAGAGACAACAAGCGTCCCGACCCCAAACTTTCTCCTCTGATCATCCGTATGATGCTCGTTATTAATCCAGGACCGTCTGCTGGCCCTGAAGACAATAGTACGTAGGAGCCTTAAACTGTCTGTTCTGATGCGCAGTTTGGATTGAGGAGGTCCCGGCCGTTATCTTTATGAACGGACAACAACAGCAAACAACCAACAAAAGAATATCCCGCACTTCCACGCCATTTCCTCCCGACAATCGCGCACCGGGAGAGAAGGAAGCTGCCAGCCTCCCCCCCGACGTCTTTTTTCTTTCTTTTTTTTTATACACATCCACCGACCGGTTGTGTTGATTCCGTTTTGACGGCCGGCCTTTTCTCTCTCTCTTTGTCGATAAGATGGGAAGGAAACGGGAGGAAATAACACGACCAACCGAAGAAAGAAAAAAAAAAAACAATTTTCGAAAGCCATCGATTTTCTAACCCAACTGGGCGGTTTCCAGGACGCGCAGGGAGGAGGCAGACGATTGTGGCCGGCGACGACCGCCAAACAAACAAAAAGGGGAAGAAAAACAATCGAGCTCGTCTATAACTATGTTTTTAGAGCTCTGTCCGTGCGCGCAAACGGCTATATCTTCCAGCGAGTCGCCATGCGTTCGTTACTAAGAGTTTCCCGGGTGACAGCTGATTGTGGGGACCGCGGCCCTTCTTTTTTTTCCGATGTATTTTATTGATGATAACATCATCTTCCCCCGGTCTACTACTACTGAGCCATCATCATTTCGCAATCGCGGCGCGCAGTAGATCACCATCAGAGCGGAACGGATAGAGACAACGGGGACCATGTCCTCTATATATTTTGTGAGACGACTGTGAGCCCAACGGTCCCCTTTTGTGACTGAACCCCCTCCAATGACGGATTCGCGTCCAATTGGGGACCCTAAATCGAATCTAAATCATCTTGGTGGAAAGTCGGACGATATATATTATCGGTAGTTATATACAAGTTACTACTCCCATCTTATATGTTATATATATATACGTATATATATTGTGGCTGTTGCCATTGTTACATAGTACGCGAGTCGGGTAAATTGATGGAGAGTAGCCCGGGGGTTAGATAGCGAGCGAAAAGGGGGCCAAGATACACATTGAGAGAGATTGAAACATGTGTACCGTACCAATACAATCTAGTCGCGCATCGCTAAGTTGTAACTGGTGTAGTACTACTACGATGAGGAGGGACGACGAAAACAATAGAGTCGCCCTCTTATTCAGCAGCCCTTGAGGCCATCGCCAAACCGAAAGCGACACAAACATTCATAATTAATAGTTGATGAGCCAGTAGCAGACAGACACACAAACGAAAAGGGTATAGGTGGGTGGGTCGTTGATATTAGATACGGTACGCTATCGTCTCTCTCTCTCTCTCTCGCCTATTAAGCTCCTCTGCGCCTCGACGCTTGATTACTCCTCCACCCGTCGACTCTTGGGCGCGTAGTAATGAGAACGAGATTGAGCTAGAGTAGAGATCTCAAATATATACGTATACTTTCGACAAGGCAGATTTTTTTCGACGACTGCTGCCGAGATAATTCGACATTTGATGGCGCTGTTGTCTTTCCCAATTCGTTTTTCTCTGGATAAGAAAAACGGTAGGAAACGGGCGGCGTGTCGGTAATCAGTTTTTTCATTCAAGGCACGGATCCTCTTCGTCGTATATATCTCACGACACGCTCTAGAGCCGAGTGCGAAACGCCAGGAAAATGGGGCGCAGAGTAGCGCATCGGTGCGGAATCGATCGGCCGACACGCTTATTACACCCAGCTCACTGCTGCTAGCTGCTGCCGCTAGCTGCTGCTCAAACTCGCAAGTCACACTCTGGCGCATGCACGCTCCCTCGCTAGCTCACCACTACTACTACAACTACTTATTAGACACACATATCTAATCAAGAAAGTGAACTCAAAACTCTTTCGAACTTTTATATTAGCGGCGACTTTCATTTTCTCTCGATAGAAACCGGAGGATGCGCGACTTTTAGCAATCTTCCTGTCGGTTGTTTTTTTTATTGGTAGAGAGGCGACTGGTGTTGTTGACAGCCAAAGAAAATTGGAGAGAGGAAAAGTTTTCATCGGAAAACTATGCAACGTTGCGAAAAAAAAAGGGCGAGAGCAACGCTGGATGCTGGATGCGGTCCAGAAAGGAGAAAAAGAAAACAACAGAAGTACTATTGGCGAGACTCGGTGAATCGGAACTGACACGGAACTGACGATGCCAGAAGCGTATAACAAGTTTCCTATCTAATGCCACCGCCGCTGCTGCTCCTGCCGCGCTCTTATTCCCCTCCATTTTACAGCAGGTTTTCTCTCTTTTTCTATGTATTTTTTCGCGTGCGACGGCCCTGGCGCTAAGCTCTTCGACTTGGCTACATCTACTATGACTTCCAAGGGCAATAGACTAGCAGTAGTAGTCCTTTATTCCCTCTCAAAACTGCTTTCTTTTCGGCGGGCATCATCTCGTACTTTTTTTTCGCCATTTTCTTCCTCGAAGCCCGCACGAACGCGTCTCGCACATCAACAACAAGTCACTCTTTGATTGGCTTGATCAACGCCCCGCTCCCCGCCTCTCTCTCTCTCTCTCCAAGCCGAGCATGTAATACAACACTTCTTCCATCTCCATGTGTCTGAGCCCTTGAACCCGCCCTCGTTCAAAAGATATAGGGGAGGCCTACCGTTCTCTATGCGGCTGCACGATTTCTTTTTATTTCTTTTAATTTTTTCGTATGAAAACAAGACACGGAGCGGAGGGAAAATGGTTAAAAGTTATAAGCGTCGTCCGTTTCACTCTGCAAAAAAAAATCAAAGGGCAGCATTTCTTTTTTTCTTTTAATTAAAAAGACGTCGCCATCTATCAGAGCAGAGGCGTGTCGTCATACTACTCTCTGAGGTGAACGAGTGGATTGCGCGCCTTTTCGGCCGGGCAAAAAAAGAGGTTGCCTGCTTGCCTCCATCGACCGCCGCAGCTCTGTATATATATCTGTCCGTCTCTGTCACAGAATGACGTGGGCGTGCCCAAACAGCGCGCCATTCAGATATCAACGTCCGACGCATCGCGACGGAATAACTCATCAAAACTCTCCAGAAGCTAAACAAAAGAAGGAAAAAAATTATGGACGAAGGAGAAAAAAAAAAAAAATCCCAAAGGAGAGAGAGAGAGAGTGAAAGAGGAGCGCAGCTCGGTATCAGAAGCGCAATCGGATCGGGACCCGTTCGTCAATTGTCATCCAAAGAGATCAAAAGGAGAGCTGGAAGAATGGAAAGGAGCCGCCGCTACCTAAACCGCCAGTTGATGACAGCCTCCCTCCCCCCGAAGAAGAAAAGCTATATCAAGAAAGAAGGAAATGAAAGAGATGGCGACGACCTTCTACTACTGTCGCTCTCTCCTCCTCTGCGTGGGATGCAATATATATCTATCAGTCCCATCAGCCGCCACCGGGACGCGGAGCAATACAACACGACGGCAGCGGCGGCGACGGCGGCGGCAGCGCTTTGCTTTGCACGAGTCTCGATGGAATTAATACGACACTCGATTTACAGTATAGATGGGCGGCATTTCACATCACGTAAGGCCCATCATCTGGATTGCACTTGTGTGCGCTACTACGACGACGAGAGAAATCACGGAGGCGGCCTAGAGACAGCGGAACACTCGATCTTTGTCGGATTGCCTCGGCATATATGGGTAGGTTAACCTTTTAGGATGAGAGAGAGAGAGACGAGGCGCATTTTTCTTGGAAAAAAAATGAGACAGCTCCGGATCATAATCAGGAAATCCCGACACGCACGAAGAGCCATAGCGCGCTATATGGAGAAGGTAAGCCTCAACTAGCGCACGCACCTCGTCACTCTCTCGTCTGAAGGCACGTTTGTTTGATTAACCAAACTTCTTCTTCGAACAACGGCAGCTACTACATATATATACTTTCTCTGACGTAAAAGACCCGACCGAGTTGCTCTTGGCATTTTCGCTCCAAACAGCAGACGATGCGCGCCCAAGTGACATTTCCAACTAGGCCCAGGCGATGAGAATAACTTGACGTTCAATTTCTCTTCCGCGACGACAGATTGCTGCTCTTCGGCGCAAGAGACTCTGTTTATCGATTCTTTCTCTGTGACGTATCATATTGTCCGTATTAGTTTCTTTTTTTCTTCGACTGGAAATGTTGGAGATGACGAGGCGAGTTGTGGGCAGACAGAAATGACATTCAACTTTTATTGGTGAATGAAAAAGGGACAGTAGCAGTAGCTTAAGGCTTTTCTGTATAAATATAATAAGAGTTCTCTCCTTGGCTCTCTGGAAAATGCAGGACGCGCACCGAGGAGCCAGCAGGAGTATGAGAGGAGTAGACTAGTAAAAGGAGAACTCTTGTGTATTATATACCTCATTAGCGAATGCAGTGGAAAGAGAGAACTTCTTTTTTTCTTCTTCCCTTTCTTATATATTCGTAGTACGGAGTAATACGTCATAGTGGAGCAGGATGTTATAAGAAAAGAATCGCTGGCACACTTGACAAAATGGCGACAGCGGGACGAAAACTTCCGATTGGCGAGAAGAAGAAAAAAAAATATATGTAAGACGAACGCGGGGGGTTTCCTCCGTGACAATCGTCGCTACAGCGACAAAAGTTGTCATATCCGAAGCGATTCAGAGGTCACCAGGTATATAAGGGGAAATGTCTGGCGCTAGACGAAAACAACACTTGTAACTCGGAGCGATTGCGTTTATGGCTCCGTGAGAATACAGATGATTTCCTTGTGCAAAGCCGATTGACCAACTTTATATATAACCATTCGATTCGTCGTCTATTTCCTTTCTTTTTTCAATTCCGACGGTCACCGCACCTCTCGCCTACACGCAGGATTCAATTTCAACTCACGTCATAGAAAGAGCTCGGCTCTCTCTCCTTCGTCGAGTGTAGCAGCTCAGTATTTATATCAACAGTTATCCTGTATGTGTACGACGACGTCTAGTCGATAGACCAATACGACAAAATAAGATCGTCTCCCGAATTTTTTCTCTCTCTCTCTGTCCCCGTCGCGGGCCGGGAACTCTCTCAACACAAGTTGCCGGCGGAGTCTTGGCAACTTGAAAGTGCATCTCGGCCAATATAGCTCGCTTTTTGAGAGAATCAAAGAAACAGCAGAGCACAGTCTATATAGTACTAGCTCTGTTCATTGATTATTATTGTTGTTTAAAAGATGAGTGAAAAAGAAGAAGAAAGAAAAAGAGACGAGTTCCCAACACTCTTTTGATGCTATTGGAACAAAAGAAAGAAGACGAAGACGAAGAAGAAGAAGTGTATAGAAGAATATATGCAGTGCCCCGGAAACTCGAGAGCTACTGTACTATACTCTACTCTATCGCCTTGTGCCATCTCAAACTTTTTGAACCCTGGGCGCCCGACCCACACACTTTCTCTTTCTCTGTTTTGGGTGCTACCGTGAGAGCACGAACTCGCTAATAATAAAACAAGAACAGAATTGAAAAGCAGTAGCCCAACACACATCTAGACAGCAAAAAAAAGAAAATCAAAGTCCTGCTACTTTCCTTCTTCTTCCTCCAGTATCTCGCACATTGTAGCATCGTCCAGGGAATACAGTCATACTTTTTCTCTTCTTTTATTTTGATTCTTTTTTTGTTTTCTCTTATTCACTCTTGTTTTCGACGGGAAACGTTAGCCACAAACTCTTACTGCAGTTTCTATCTGCCCGGCAAACTCCAACTACGTCAATAACACGGACAGCTTCTCCTTCCTGGATATCCATTATAAACGTGTCGCATTTACTACCGGACATCAAGTGTCTGGCGGAAATGAAGAGCTCTAATCATGTCTGGACAATCCGTCCGGATGAAATGTCAAAATGATTGAGAGGGAGCCGTTTTGAGAATAAAGAAGCAAGGCAACAACAACAAAAATGGCGTCACTCAAGTTGGGTGGTGGGGAGGCCAAACCTCTTGCCACGTTCACTTTGCCATCAGATTAGATGTGCGCGTCGGCAAGGTGGCGGCCATGATCGCTTTTCTGCGGCAGTTGGGTTTCCATAGAGGCACGTGCATCCGTCTGAGGAGACGAGAGAGAGACCCGATGTTCCGCCTAAATGCTTTCCACTACTACCGCAGTCTAGAACCGGCCCTGGGTCCCTTCGTTTTCTCTCTCTCACACTTGATCCATTTAACTCAGGAGCCTATTGACAACTGTGCGGCTTCTGCTGACGAGCTCGTCCATCATCTTATCCGTCTGTTTCCTTTACATATATCGTCTCCAGCCACTACAACAAGAGATATTGACGACGGCCGGCTCCCCAATTGGCTCCTCCGTCGGGGACATGCACCCAATTGGGTTTGATATCCTCGTCGATAGGGTCCGCAGTCCGTTCGGAGGGGGGATCGTCTTTTATTCTAGCACATCCATCTTCCCCTTTTTGTTTGATGTGACTCTCTCTCTCTGGACTCTATAAAAGCTGTTGAATCACATCCGGAGAATGGAAAGGGCGAAGAGAGAAATGAGAGAAAGATCTTCGTCTATTGACTCTCCTTGTACGTTTTTCTTTGACTACACTTCTTTCTCGTCGTCCGCTTTTTCGTCCGGACACCGGAAGGAAAGAGGCAGGCTCCGTACGTTTGGTGGAAGGCAATGCACCGGAGCAGCGGCAGCTCCATCACTACTACTCGCTACCCCATTTGCGCTGGGCTGCGTCTATTACTTCCCCTAGATCCCTCAACCGCTGGGCAATAGCTTCCCGATATGTCGCCCCCGCTTCTTTAACACACGAACCGATAGAGTGTCTATCAACAAGAGCTCTCAAACGTAGTATAGAAGGGAAGACGGAGGAGGGTGCCGATCGATTCGAAAAAGTAGGGAAAACTTTCGGCGCACTCCAGCACATATCTCGGCAGGAGCGGCGGCGACGATGTTTGCCGCCGCCCGAGTCTGTCTCTTCAAGACGCCACTGTATGCAGTTCAACTTTGAGGCCCGTCTCTACTACTACTTTCTGACGCTTTTTCTTTTTTGACGTAACTCTCTGTGTGCCTCCTCTGCACACGCTCTAATGGATCCAAACGTGTCGATCGTCATTTCCTTGAGCAGTCACACAAAAAGAGAGAGCCGGCCGGGTGATGAAAGTTTTCCACCACCCTATAGAGCCCTGATGGCGCACATAGCGTTGGCCATCTTTTCTTCGATGTCATTGTTCGCCGAGGAGACGAATGGACGGGCCGAGACGGTCCGACAAACACGACGGACTACAATAGTATATAGGAGAGGAGAGGGGGAGCCAGCAGAGCGGATCGGATCGGAACAGCAGTCGTGTTTTTGTGTGCCCGTGCACACGACGACTCGCTTTGGATCGAAAAGAAAAGAGAAAATGAGCCTCGCCAGAAAAGAAAGGAAAATCTCAAAGTACATGGCAATTTCTATCAAAATACATCATCGTCGCAGAAGCCCGTCAACGACGAAGGTCGCTGACCAATTAACTCTGTTCAACTAAGAACATTAGTTGATGTGGAGAAAAATATCGCGCCAGAGAGAAACACTCGAAGCTCGTTAGCTTTCAAATGAGCTTAGATCCACCTCCTCCTCGTCGTCGTCGTCGTGTTTCTTTTTATTTAAAAAAAAAAGAGAAAATATACTGTTTTAAGAAAAAAGAAATCATGATGACTACAACTCTTGGCTAAGTCGGTTGACGGCGCTCGGATGAAAAAAAAAAGCAGAGGCCCTTTAAATCAATTATCGATCATTGGTATTGATGAGCTCGGAGCGGAGCATTTCTCTTAAAAATGTTGCCAAAAAAAAACTAGAGAGACATATGGAGGACGTCAATTTACATCCTGCCGTTCCAGCCCACTCGGAGTCATCTATATAGCCATGGTAAGTTAATGAACTACGCTGGTTTCGTCGAGAGAGAGTCAGAAAGAGAGAGAGAGGGGAATGAAAATGGAGGGGTTGAATAGAATTTAATTGGTGCTCTCGACGAACAGAGCATGGAACCGGAAGCGTAGGCACTCGCCCAACCTGTCGCCCTGGCTTTTTCCGACGGGGTTCCGAAACCATTCTTGCCATTCCTTCCATCTTCTTCTTCTTCTTCTATCATCCAGCACGGACCAATTAAGAATCGAAACAAGATATATATTCCGTTCCTACAAAAGTCTATTTTTGAAACACATTTTCCCTTTTTCTTTTGCCCTATTATTATCTACCGTTAGGCGACTGTCGAAATAACGGCCAGATGTCGCGCGTCTACATCAAATAAGGGACGCTCTCTCCCCCCCTATTTGAATAATCGCCCACTCGTGAAATCAGCCTCCCTAATTCTTTCCAACTTTCTTCTTTTCCTTCTTCGTTCATCCATCGATAGATAATATGTAGGACATATCATCGGAATAATGCGTGCAGTTAGCTTCAATTCCCAATGCTCTTTTTCTTTCAAGACAAAATATATCGCGACCAGGAAGACAAACGAGGTGGTGAACGCATCGGAAAAACTTTTCGCCTTCTAAGCTCTATAATTCCTACGGTATATAGAGGCTGCTGACGATCTGTCAGCGACAAAGTGAATGGCGTCGGATAGATAGACCCTCCCTCCCGCTGGTGGGTCTACGCACAAATGCAGCACGGAACGACGGCGGCGGCGACGGTGGAAATCGAATCATCTTCTCATTAGAGAAAAGGCGAACGAGACGTCAGAGCCGAGAGAGAAGAAAAGAGTCCCGAGTCGACGCCTCGAATAACAACAATGAACGCGACGCCACCGAGGTGATGATGCCGTCGGGATCTCTGCGGTGCGAAGGTGACGACCAAGGGGGACAACAACAACAACAACAAAAATGGGAGAATAATCAACAACGACGACGTCGTCGAATTGTTGTTTTGTTTTCTGTGTTCTAAAGAAAACGAACAATATCGCCCCGCTATGGCTTTGACGCACGCTCAACGTCCCTCAACGGTGAACCCAAAAAAAAACTATTATGTAGAGGCCTATTTGTCGCGGTTTTGCGCTGGAAAAAACATTGTTGTTGTTGCCTAGCGCATATGTGTACGCGAGTAGTAGCGAAAATGCCGGCCAGCGCGCAACGGCGATTCCCCGGAGGGCTTGTCACAAATATTGACTGACTCTATTTATGGTGTGCCGTGTATGTATGTGCGTCCTGCCGGGCTCTGCTGGCCTCCAGGCACGCACATTTCGCTATACAACCGCCCGTCGTCCGCAACGAGAAAAAAAAAGAGAAAGGAAAACGGACGGACGGCCGGAGAAAGACCTTAAGCTGAATTACCCGGGCCAAAAACTTAGTGCAATAACAAAAGCAAAGCATTACTATACATGTTTTCTCCAAGGTAACCTCATCAACAAACTCTCTTTGAGCGAAAGCTGTGCCCGCTCGGAACCAGAGTCCTCCTCGCTTGTGTTTTGCGTCCCGCATCCAACCCAACGGACAAGGCTGCCAGGGACGAAAGGAAAAGCCGTTTGACATTTGAAACACGCGACTCTCGGCCGTGTATACCGTCGGGTAACATTAAGGTCGACTTGTGTCCGTGTAGTCGACAGACATATATATCTCTCTCTACTTCTTCGATCCGGCTAGGAAAACAAAAAACAAAGGCGACAACAAAAGCTGGGGCTCCCTGCTTTTGAAATTTGTTTTCTCCCGCCTTTTCTCTTTAGATGTCTAGGGTTTCGCCAAACAATGAAGAAACCTCTGTAATTATCGAAATTTTCGAGGCCGCAGGAACAGAATAACCCGGGCGTGTGTTGTGTATGTATGTACAAGGCCATCACAAAGTTTCGCATGGTTAACTTATCCGTTCCGACTGGGCGCTGCATCACAGACCGCTGGCGCACGAGAAAGTAAACGGGAATCATCATCATCATCATGTCATCTACATGATGTCTCGTAATACCTGCCACTACTACCCTACGTACTATTGCCCAGCGCTTTACTTTCCCTATTAGTTGTGGAAACGGACGTTTCTGCACGAGTTTATCCAGCCGTGTCGAGAACGGATTTCCAGGCTCAAACCAACCACCGCCGCTGCGACAAAGTGCGTCCGATAAGACTCATCAGAGGGAAACTGAATCTGACGGAGCCCTAGATCTTGAAGCTACGGGATACTAAATGTTGGCTGACAAAATGAGCCGCCCGTCATTTTCCGTCGTGATAGCCGGACGTTGAAATGTCGGCGTTGGCGGCGTCGGCGGGTGGAAAAAAAAAAGAAAAAAAAAGAGACGGAAATGCATACTGTTGCGCGACTGGGCCTGATGTGATAAGCATTGCCATAAAGAGGCGACGAATCGCCAGTGCGCCATTTTCCCAGCCATAGAAATGGAGGGGTCCGACTATACTACAACAACGGCAGCGGCGGCAACAGTCAGCGACAACGACGGGCACTGATGGTCGTAAAACGCGGCGACAAAACAACCTGGGCGTGCGGAATGCCACTAGAGCGACACGGACCGGGAAATGAAAAAAAAGGAGGTGGGTGAATGGCGATTTGTCCGCCGGCTCTACTCAGCCCCTTCACGGTCGTATAATATAGGTTAGCTGCTGCCGCTACAACAAAAACTAACAACGGTCGTGTTTTGTTTCCGTTTTTTCTATCAGATCGTCGACAATTGTTTCACTTAACGGCATCGGATAAAACAATAGAGCCAAAACCCATTAACGGACATAAACAGACGATTTACCTGGACTGAAGAGTAGGAGTAGGATCCAGAGTAACTGCACGTTCCAACTGACGAATGAATTCATGATGGCGGATATTTAAGAAAAAAGAATTTCCTTTTTTTTTTCTCTTTCTCAGAGGCGGTCTTTTTCTTTCCAATTATCGGAGCTCGTCGACGTCGGGAATCCTAGTCAAGAGAAACAGTCTATGAGGATCACAATTTCACATGCCTGCTGTCTCGTTTCCCTTTTTTCAAAAATTCTCTATCGTTCGAAATGTGGAAACAAAAAAACGCGGATGTTAAACTGCAGAATCCGAAAAGAAGAAAGAGGATTCAATCCATGGCACTGAATAAAAAAAAAGAGTTGCACAATCACGCGTCGCACATCGTTAGCAACACCGGGATTCAATGGAGGAGGGTTGAAATATATCGAAAAATTCTATGGGGTGTTTTTCGACCGACGAGTAGAGTTGGGCGACGTGCGTACGGAGAGGAGCTCGGAGGGCGAGTGACGGGCCGATAGCGTCCCCTCTGCTCCTGCTCTCTCTCTCTCCCGGATTCGCTCCATCCCGCCGCCAGATCGGCAGCACGTTAACGGATGAAGCCCCTTCGGAGCTGACAGGGGTGGATCACAACACGGCTAGCGAGAAATCTGTTAGTAACCTTGTTTGCGTTTTCGGGGCCCCGAGCCCAGCTCATTTTCTCGGGATAAATTTTAATTCATCGTTAGGGGCCGGCCGCCGATCGGTGTCACACACTTTGAGTCTTTTGGAGCGGCCTAAGGAGATTAGCATAGAGGGGCCTACATAACACAACAATAGCCAGGGATAGACGGGCAGGGATATAGATATATTCTCTCTCTCTAACCAGCTTTTTCAGCAAGAAAAGCTTCCACGGATTGGACGGAATTTTCCGCTCGGCTGCCCTTGGCTATGAAATCAAATTTTGACGGTCGTGCCAATCATCCCCTGCGTTGCTATACAATATCTAACGGGCATGTGCGAGGACATTTTTCTTGATTTCGTTGGGACGGTGTATGGAGGAGGGTTGGCTCTCTTGTTGTTAATGGCGAATTGGGTTTCGCCATTGTCCGAAGCAGATCCGACTACTACTAGATTATTATTATGATTACGAGCGTCGTGTTTTTATTTCCTTTCTCTCTCTCTCACCCCTCTACTCGAAACGACGACGACGACGACGGCCCTTTCTCTGTTGGGGGTCTAATGAAATTCGTTTCCAACACTCGTTTTTTAGTCAAACAAGCGAGCGCGCCCGAGTTCCACGAGCAGGAGCGGAGGCAGCTATGGAATCGACGCCGGCGCCTCCTCGGGGCACCCGAGTCGCTTTACGCCTTCTCGCACACACAAACTCTCTCTGTCAGAGCCCGGCGCCCGCCATTCCAATCGATTTCAAATTCGATTCCACTTGCAATCACCTCCGTCGTGCGCCAGACATTTTCTCTCTCTCTCCGTCGTCGTTTCTCTCGTCATTCCACCCTCCTCCTCATCCGCGCGCGTTATGCTAATCTGCCCCAGCTCCGCTCTCCGTCCCAGGTCCCATCAAGTCCGACCCCTAGACGATATCCAGGCCTTTTTTTTTCTTCTTTTTCCTTCGATTCCCATCAGTTAAAAAAGGGAAAACAAACAAGGCATCGCATTGAGACGACTATTCGCACGGATACGCAACGTCAGCGCCAGTCTTCCACTTCCGGTTTCGTCTGCTCTCTCTCTCTCTCATTTTTTGTTTTGTTGACGGTAAATAATAAGCCCGATATTTGGTAGAAATCGACAGATCCGTATTAGCCGGAATTCGATAGATAGATGGAATCCATTGCGGCAATTGCGCGCAGAAAATGACGGCAACGCTGGCATTTCTAAATATTCTATTTATAAGAGAGAGAATAAGAAGAAGAGCAACAACTAATCCCCGGCCGACGTCCTCTCCTCTTTATTGTTTGCGCGTCTAAAATCAATCTCAAAAAGCCGACCGCGGCCGCCTCTCATCATTTCTGGCCGACGAGCGTCCAGGACAAAGCCAAAGCGGACGTCATACACGCGGAAACCCCTCTACCGACCGACCCCCCCGACCTGGAAAAAAAAAGTCATTACGGACGAGCGCACAAGACTAGCGGCGGATCAAGAGGGCACGCGCGCGCGGACTGAAAAGCGTCACACGGTGGCAACCGCCCACCGCCCGCCGTCGCGCCCTTCCGTCACGGGCAGAGAGTTGACTCGGTCTCTCTCATAGCAGAGCGGCTAGTCCCTATTCAAGGTTGCCATTATAATAACTAGATGATTCAGACAGCGCTGTGTATATGATAATATCTTTTCATGTGACGAACTAAGCGGTAGGAGAGAGAGGAGGGTGGAGTTGCCTTTTGTGCCCGGCCAGGAGGGGTGGCTGGGCCGCGTGTCGGGAAGCATCTGCGGATGAGCATCAGCTTTTTTTTTCTCTCTACCGACCATCTTTTTTTTTTCTGTGTCTGTTGTCGTCTGGGTGTTGGTTATCTTCGATTTACGTTGCGCCCGGCTTGGCTGTTGCTTTAGCTCAGACAACTAACCGCTCGGGCCGGCCGACGACTTGGCCCCGGCGTGTTGATTCAGCCGCGGATTTGTTTCTTTTTTCAGTCGCCCTCTTCTCTTTCCTATTGTGCTCGTCTATGTATATACAGCCAGAAAAGGCTCATCCACCACCAGTCGGCGGATGATGAGCTGCTCTTCTTCACGCAGAGAAAAGATTCCCAGCAGACGTTTCCCTTTTAAATCCGGCCCGAATGAACCTATTCTTTCTTTCTCTTTTCTTTTCTAAGATACGTATATACTCTACTCTACTCTACTCTATATATATTTACAGGAAGAAGAAAAAAGCTCAAGGAGTCTGGGGCCAGAAGGTTAAGACGCGCGGTGCACAAGTCCCCGAGAACTTGTAGACCCCTTGGCTTTTCTGTCGGTTCAATAAGCAAGTGCCATTATCTGGCGACTCCGGACGGAAAAGACGCGCACAACCAACCCACAACGCTAGTACTACTACTATAGAGTACTAGACGACCAGTAACGACCAAAACCGGACTTGGCGCTTGATGATTGCGATGATGCTTCCTCCGCCACAACCGAGCCGAGAGACAACAACAAAAAATGGGACAACTGTCTTTTTCTCTAGAGCTACTCTAGAAAATGAAATGAAAATGGAAAGGAAAAATCTCGACATCAAAGTTTGTTGAAAATAAGTCGTCGACTGGAATCGAAAAGTTTCACTGGAAAAAGTTGCGATCAAACGAAGATTTTTCCTTCTTTCGTCGTAAGTTTTGATGTCGGAAAAAGAAAAAAGTCTTTCTCGAGTTTGGCTGCCTTGGTCGACGGCGGTGTTGGTGACGGTCAAGTCCCGCGTGACATCCATCGGCCTCCGCTCCCCATCGTCTACACATCAACAGTGTTATCCAACCCTCCTGTCTTCTCTCTCTCTCTCTTGTCTGTCCACGTCGTATCTATATCGCATCTACTCTCGTTTCGGTCATTTTCTTCCGCCTCTTTCATCCCGAGACTCTCACTCCCACACACGGAGCCTTTTGGCTTTTTTCTCTCCATCGAGTTTTCATCTAAACCCATTCCGTTCTCTCTTTCTGTCCGTGTTTTTTTCTTGTTCAACCTCCCCCATCTTCACTCTAATACGGCTAGTATTCTATGACTCGTTTTCCCTTTGATTTCACTTGATAAAAGGGATCCATCTCTGACTCCGGGATGTTGTTTGACCTTTCTCTCTACTATATAGTATATTTGGAGGCCGTTACATGCTCTTTTGTCACTTTGTGGAGCAAGCAAAGGATTTTCGCCCTTTTGTCGTCGAGTCGTTTGTGTGAGTCGACAACACGTGACGGCACGTGACTGATTTCACACCCGTGTATTAGTTATTCATCGAGAAACGAGAGTCGGGAATAGCTACTATACTGCGAGGAGCTTAGAGAGAGTGAGAGAGACTAGTACATATACACAAACCAACGAGTTTTCCTCTCTGAAAATTCCTTCTTCTTCTTCGACGCCATTTTAAATCGGCCTATAGCCTTTTCGGCTGCGAGGTAAAAGGCAACGGACTAGTGGATCTATCTCCTTTTCCATGCTGACGGAATGGTAATCACAAGTCCCCCTAGACTTCTTGCGCGGAGGATGAATGCTGATCTGCTGATACGCAGGACAGGGCCTCTCTCTCTCCTACTACACCGCAATGGCGTCGTCGCAGTCAAACAGGGCCGCGCACGCTGTGTTTCGTTTTCTTCCTTCTTCTTTTTTGTTGTGAATTCCGGTCTCTAACCCAAAGACGAGATTGTTACCATCGATAAGCAAGCAAACGAGCTCTACCCCCGTCGCTCTAGATCCGGTTTCCCCATTTACTTGTCTCCTCAGCCAAAGTTGAACACAACTTTTGGTCGCAGATTCAATTAGCCCGCGCAGAAAAAAGGAAAAAAAGGTTATATATAAGACTCTGTATAAAACTACACCATTTATAGATTTCTGCGAGTCTTTGTTTTTGGTCGACTAGCGGAGGATTATCGTCAATCTTCATTCAAAGTTTTTTTTCTTATTTTATTTTGAGGGTAGGTCAATTTATTGTATTGCCAAAGTTACCAAAAGTTACTGACTGGATATAGGCCTATAGATACTAGACCCTATAACCGAGAGAAATGGCTATATAGGGGGGTAGTGGGGTAGGTCTACTTGTACGGAGAGAGCCGTAAAGTTGTCCCGGATCTCGCGGGCGAAAATAGTTGAGATGATTTCCCCGTTTCATCCGACTTGACTACGGTTCGATTTTCATTGGGAGCCAACGGTCCTATAAAACGTCGCCGGCCGTATCTATAAGTTGTTATCTGTAAGCTGCTAGGGTGAATGCTTTTGTCCTTTTCTTCTGTCTCTTTTTCTGGCGTTTAAAAGCGTAGGAGGTCGTTGAACAAAAAAAAAAGAATACAGAAGAAAGAGCTGGGCAGCTCTCCAGCAAAAGGGACAACGTCGACGACGACGACTTTGGCCGTAGCTCTTGATTCTACTCTGTGACTAGCCTACTCGCTCCCCTTGACTTTGCCTTTTGGCTAGCGATTCCGAGGTATTAGAGGAGAGAGAGGGGCACCTCGAGCAGCGCCAGCACAAACATTTATCCATCCACCCTCAGACTTTTGCCACCCCATCCATCGAACTAGATAACACCATCTATTGTTACAGTTCGGAGAAAATAGTGTTATACTACTCGAGGAAAAGAATGCGCCAAGCCAACCCTCTCTTTCTCTAGACGAGGTCTCTTTCAATAACATTTCAACCCGCCGCCGCACCACTCGACGGCGAAGAGAAAGGCCCCCCCTCCGCCAGAACGGAACATGCCCTCGAGTGAGTGAGAGAGGGTACCGAATCTTCCCCTACCCAATCGGTTTGTTGGAAACGATGACGCAAATTGACATTTACCTCCGAGCTAAAGCGATCTAATGAGTTCGGGCTACATCGGCGCTAAACTGTGTTGTTATCAAAACTGTAAAGCGCTTGCATTTTACACAAAGGTGATTATTAAACGAAGCACACAGCCCGCTTGTTAGTTTGATGAAAACGATGACACACGTCGAGACAGAGTAAAGTTTCTATGAAGATGGAAAACATTTCCCGAGTTCCAGCAGCGACTCTCCTACACGGAATCCTTGAAGGCTTAAGTAGGCGGTGTTTTGACGTCGTCGTCGTCGCGACGCGCTCTAGAGCAATCACAGTCACGCCGAGCGCCTCTGCCTCTCTTAATGAATGTTTGACAATATTGCACCTAACATGTCCGCCTCGCTACCTCTCACACGGCCTCTCTCTGTCCTCCTGGAAAGGAAAACTTTGCGCATCTCTAACCGTTCGTCCTCTCTTTCCGAGAAGGATAGTCCGAAACTGAGCACTTATCCTCTTGATTTACTCGAGACCTCTCTTCATTTTTAAATTTAATACAGATTAATTAAGTATCGCCATTTCTGTTTTTCCTCTCTCTTTGCCGTTGGCTCGACACCGGACAAAAAAAAAATCCCAAGTTCTAGTGACGTTAAAATTTAAATAAGGTTTTTCCAAGTTGATTCTGGCGCTCGGACGCGACACTCGTCAGAGCGAACACGGGGAGCGAGTTGTGTGCTGGAAGTCATCGTACATTTTGAAAAGGCGACTAAGAGGCAGTTGTAGCGGTTGGAGTACTGGAGTAGGGCTCGGGGGGAAAGTCTCATTGGGAGAGCTGTTGCTGTTGGCGGCGTTGGGAGATTTTCGAAAACTTGGACGAACGAGACTGTGTCGAGTTTCGGGCGGCCGTTAGGTACTGGCAGACACGCAGACACACTTGTACGGCGGTTTGATTAGCGGGACGGATTGCCTACTGCACGCACGCACGCACACACAAAGTTATGTAGACACATGTGTGTGCCCTGCGCCCGACAGCCGCCCAGGAGCCAATTAGACGGAATTCATCCGCAGCAGCCGATTGCGGAATTGGAATACAATCCGGCCGGCAAGGTCAATTGAATGACCTACACGCGCGATATTGCCAAACAGCGGCAAATAATGCAAAGCGAGTCGCTGCAAAAGTTGGCAAAGTGGGAAAGCGCGGAACTGAATAATGGAAAAGCCGCTAGACCTTTTAATTGCGTCGAAATAACAAAACCGACAGAAAAAGAAAGAAAAAAAGAGGCCGACTCGTTATTACGGATGAGAGAGAGCTGCGTAAGGCAAACAAAGAGCCGATCGAGAGTGGTTGTAGCATATGCATGCGGTCTTTTCTTTTTCTCGCTTGTTGTTGTCCCACAGCTACCACTTGTCCATTAGCGAGAGACAGACAGCTTTCTCTCTCTCAGGCTACTGTTTATAAGAGAATATACGTAGTACTACGTGTCCCACATTTTCCACGTGATGCGGATGTTGGCACCTGCTGCCGTCGCGACAGCTGGACCCGACAAAGTTTCGACGCGTCCCACGCGACGCACGAGCCGTTACGGAGCGTTTTTTTTTTTTGTTTTATGAAAGGAAAAGAAAATCGAAAACTGTCGATATGCTTCAGACGAGAGAGGAAAAAACTCGCTCGAGAGGAGATCCGGTTGGATAGTTGAATATAACAAGATGGCCGGTGCTGCCAAAAAAAATAAAGAGTTTTTGGGCACTAACGATCTCATGCTCTTAAGACTATTCATTTTCCTTGTTCTCTACCTCCCACCCGATGGATCTATAAGTTGCGTCCCTGAAAGCTTGTCGAGACTGCTGGTGGCACTAGTAAAGTTATAGTTTCCGTCGAAAGTTGGCCCGAACAACAAGCAGCGATAAAACGAGGAAGAAGAAGAAGAAGAAGAGAAGAGATACTCGATGGCAGATCTCGACACAGTTGCAATAACTAGGCCATAATGATGATTGTCCGAATAGGAGACGATCCAATAAGAAAGTCTCTAGTTATATATAAGAAATCTTGATTCGGTTCCCAACATGACGCAGTCGCGTCCCCAATCCGTCCCGATGCTGGCGCCGGGCCGGCCAAAAAAAAACGGGAGAAAATGGAAACGGATCCCACGAGGATCTCTCTGTGGGTCTGTATAGCAGCGACCACGTCGGTGCGCATCTATGAAAACCGCAGTGGGGAATGCAACAGCAGATCGACGGTAGACCCGAAGACGACGTAGTACTAGAGGGCGACCGACACCAGCAGAGCGGAGAATGGCTCTGGCCCCGCTATAAAAATACAATAAGAAAATAAAAGGGGCCACGATGAAGGGCAAGGCTAAGAGTGCTTTTGAGGCTTTGGGATCCCCAGCTATAAATTAGCGCCCTGAGCTCCCTCTCCGGCCTCTCCGTCTCTCAGCAGCGCAGCCGGAACACAGGCTGCTCCTGCCTCCTACTACTTTCTTTTTTCTTTTTTCTGGCGGCCTCTGTGCTGAAATTGATGAGAAAAGAAACTGGTTTTTCCCTTTTTTCTCTTCTTCTTTCTCACTTTAGCAAAAGGCCGACACACAGAGAGAGAGAGACGGAATGAGGTAAAAGTGTTTGGCCGGAGCCCGAAGAGAGAGATGCTTTATAAGACCCGTAGTATATAGTGTAAGAGAGAGAAAGGCCGCTGGGAGATAGCGCAAGAGAGAGCAGTTCATTTTCGCCAGAGTCTAGGCAAAGGCAACAACATCTAAATCAAGCGATACGAGCATAAATTGACGGGCGTTATTTTAGATATATATCTCCGGCCCGGCAAAAAAAAAAAGAAGAAGAAAAATTTACTTGATAAAACGAGCGTACCGACCGTAAAGGAAAAAGAGCGGCTATAACGGGCCCAGAGAAAAGGTTAATGAAAATACAAAATAAGGGGGCTGCTGCCGAGCAGTGGATGTATAACAAAGTCAACGATCTGGCACTTGAGGGCACCGCAGAGGCAGTTGCGTCACTACTAACGATCCGAACGTTCTGTTTTTTCCCTCTATTTTATTCATCCCTCATTTCACATCAACTCGGGCACTCTCTCTATCTCTCTATCTCTAAATATACCCTTTTTATCATCACTCGGTTGGATATCCGCCGTTGCCAAGGTATTCCTATTTTTCCGATGTACATTTCGGGTAGGGTTTCAATTGATCCGATAAAGCGTTCGACGAGGCGCCAGGAGAGGAAACAAGACATTAAGAACCGCCATTTTCAGCGCCGTAATCAGGGATATATAACCGCTGAAACTCGCGCCCAACGAGTCATTTCGTCGGGTCACGAAGAGCCGGCCAAAAGTTTTCTCGTCGACGACATAATAATCTAAACCGCAACTCTCTCTCTCTCTCTAGCTCTCGCCGAATAAATAACGCGCGCAATCCAAAATGAAAAAGTCTGATGAGAGAGTTGCTCTGCGCGGAGGAGAGAGAGAGAGAAAGACCAAATTGTTTAACGACCGAGCCGGGAGTTGTAGAGTCTCACTCTGGACTACCCCGAGAGAATCGTTGGGAATCACGCAATCCTCATCAGATACAAACACACAGACACATAAAAAAAAAAGGAAGAAAAAAACTCGCGCCATAAAGCGACGGAAAAGCGTTCAACTTACACAGCTGAGGAGGAACGTTCATCGTAGACGGCGGATGAATCCAGTTGCAGGAGAAAAATCCCCGGGATCTTCGGTGGGGCTCCTGGATGATCCTGGAGAATAGAAGACTTGATGAGTTTGACAGCGGAGGCACACAGACAAAAAAAAAGAGAGAGAGGCAACGTCTGACACAAAGCGTCGGCAAATGCCGCGTCAAAGAAATCGTTAGGTGAACTGAATAGACTAAGGTAGAGCCTCGAGTGTCTGTCTGCTGCTCCTGGTAGAGAAAAAAAAAGAGGTGGAGCTCACAGACAGGGGCCTGGAACTTTATCGACAAAAGCTGGGAGACAGGGAGAGAGAGAGAGAGAAGAATCGACCGGTTAACGACCGTGAATGCGCTTAACTTTCGCACTGGGATCACCCAGTTGGCTCGTCCCATGTGAATGATAAAGGGCAACGCAATTTCCCCCTCTTCCGACAGCACCAACTGGACATTGCTCGCATGATTGTTTGCTCAAACAGGCCGAAACAGACATTACCTGGGTAAATAGTAATCATGCGAGCGTTCTCGACTGCGCTCGATGAAATTCCGCACGGAAATTCTTTTCTTTTCCTTTTTTCTTTTTTGGATTATTTTGGAAGGCGACCGTGTCGAAGGGAACGCTCTAGACGTGATCTATCTATGACATTGAATAGGCATAGGGTTCGACTGAGGTCTAAGCCAACGTTGCGGATTGGGTTCCGTCCGCAGATCCCGCAACCGTCAGCCAGATAATGAATGATCGTATCCGCTAAATCTCGATCAATAAATGTAATGGGAGAAGAGCGAAAGCACAACAAGAATGTAGAAGGCTGAAAGAGCCAAATAGAGACACGGGCCAACCTACTAGAACTCGCGCCGTTCAAGGAGGAATGATAAAGCCGGCAACTAGACGCGCCGGGCGAATTCGAAGTCCGACGTCCAACAGAAAAAAAAACAGTCACCGGAATCAATCGATCGGTGAGCGGGAGGTTAACAACAACAACAAAAGGGACGATGAAGAAAAAAAAAATAGCATATAAAAGATCCCCCCCCCCCCCCCGCTCAGTTTGGGTATAGACTTGTGGGGTTTTACTACGACGAAGAAGAAGAAGACGACGGATCGATATTGTTGTGCGTCGCGGCCTGGACGTATCGCCCGGCTCCTCCACCATCTCCGCCCTCTTCTTCCTCGTGATCAACTATCTCGCCAATCTAATCCGACCATAGACAAGAGGCTAATTCCATTGAAAGGTTTCTAGACCGAGAGAGAAATCTTAGGCCGAACCGGTTTCTTCTTCCGGATGGGTTTTTCCTCATCGTCGTACATCTAACGCCCAGCGAGTAAAGACGAGATATTTCATTCCATTACGTCAGCTGCCAAGTTGACCTCAACTTCTCGCCTTCTATACCTTTGTTGTTGTGGTCTTCTTCTTGTTCGTCGACCAACATTTCTCAGGGCGGCCGGCGACGGACTGATGGATCTGCGGATGCGTTCACACAAACGATGGGGTAATAATAACCGATCCATCTCGTTCTCATTTCCCTCCCATTGCTGTGCCCTTTTGATTAACTGCCATTTCTTGTTCTTCTTCCGCTTTGTTATCTCCACAAAACTTTCCTTTTCGTGTTTTCGGTTGTTGTTGCGGCGATAAAAACCGGGGCCGGTTACTTCTCGTTTGCACTTGATGGCCCAATCAAAAAATTGCGCGGGGTAGTATAGTGCGGGCGAAACTAATACGTATATACAAAGCCTCTTTTGGACTTTGAGCCGGATCGGTTGTTGTTGCAAGGCTATTAGTAGATGAAATAACACCTGCCGGGATCTTTAATTGAAGTCCCGGGCAGAGATTGAAAGATACGGTCGACATTGATGAAAGAAAACGGGCCGGGCCGCCACCATCGCCGCCGTCAAAAAAAGGAATAGAACGAGCTAGTTGGAAGCCAACAAAAGAAAGGAAAAAAGAGTCAACAAGGACAACTAGTACAATGGAAGCAAACAAGTCAGAAACAACATCCATCTTTCCTATCTATCCATCTATATATATATATATATATAAGTCTGAGAAAAAAGAAGACACGAGCCAGACAACGTCGTCAACGTGCCCGGCACAAAAGGAAAGAGAAAAAAAGAAAAATGCCAACATCGATTCTGCAAAAAGAAAGTCTATTTCTTTTCTCTCCTCATCAACTTTGATGGCAGTTTCCTCTCTCTTCAAAGAAAGAAAAAGTGCGTTTCAAAACTGGGTACGAGTCTCCGGCGACCGAAAATCGTCACGTATCACTTTCAGCTGGGGCTCGTTGAGAGAAAAGAGCAGCACAATGCGGGCAATATCTGCCGGCTAGTTGAGCGCCAGCCATACGGTCCGGCGACGATAGGCCTGTCCGCCGCAAAACACTCTCATTTTTTCCCCCTTTTGATCTAAAGTAACGTTTTCTAAATGATCGCCAAGATGGCTTCGACTCCATCTCTTTTTCTTTTTTCTTCTTCTCTCTTTTTATGTTAGACTGGTATATATTGGTGACGTCCAGCAGCAGCAGCAGCAGCCCGACTCAATAAGGAAACTCGATCCGGCGACTGTACGTTTCACCTTATCTCTTATTCCATCTAATAAGCCGACAGAGTGGCGTTTGTGTGCGGACGGGAGCCGTTCGCCAATTTTCAAGAATCGAAAATCGAGTGAACGGTACAGAGAAAATGTGACTCTTTACAAATTTTAAAAGAGAATCGACGACGGCAGCTGTGCTGCTCCGGATGCTAGTTGGCACTCTCTTATCTTATCGATTCAATTTCCTTTTTCTTTAAGCTCGTTTGTCTCTTTCTCTCTCTCTCGCTCTCTTTTCACTATAGCTCTTATCGCATTCCTCCTTCGTTCATTCTCACTTTCCGATGTCGTCGGACGGGAATAGTAGTCACTGCGGAACGAGATTAAACGTCCCAAGGCCAACTATTTCCGCCGCGAAAAAAAAAACAAGAGTTTCGGTGTCACTTTCTTTTTCGGCGAACTAACGAATAGGCTACGACCACCTATGGGAGGATTAGAACAAACGCAGAAACCGAGACTATACGACCACGGAATGAACTTCACCGGCAACACCCACGCTTTTCTATATGCCATTAAAAAGGTTTCGGCGGCCGACGACGAGCAACGGAAGTGATCTAAAAAAAACTTTTGTTTCAAACTCTGTTCCGTGTGGGGAATGTCTGAGTCTCTACGTGCGTGCGTGCGCTATTCCCTAAGTGAAATTGTTGATCATCGCCGACCAGTTTTCTTTTTTTAGGGGGGGAGGGTGCCGGGGTGGTGTATGCTCTTTGCTCTCCAGCAGCTGTATGTATATGGTAGTGGTGATGGGCTACATTGAGAGAGAGCGACGAGGGATTGTTATCGTTACTTAACGACAAGTGGTTGTCTGTGTTTAGCCATCGGCTTTTGCCGAGCTCTTCTCTTCTATCGTTGTACAAGGCCCTCTCTCCACTAGAGTTCCGTGTTTTTCTCTCTTTTTTTTCCTTCTTCTTCTTCTTGGTAGTACTAGGAGAGTCTCCAGACTCATCTACGCCACCTTCGGTCCGTGGGTTGAGCGTCCCCGCCCGTATGCGATGGGAAATGGCAACCCTTATTTCACTTCTTCCGGGCGAAGAGCGCGGCATCAGCAACGGAACTCGACGAGTTATAGCCGGAGCCATCTTCTTCTTCTTCGCTAGGGCCTTGAGGAGATATATCTTCAAGGGGGAAAGGGGGAAAAAAAAGTGGGCAAGGCAACATCGCGAAGAGCAAAAGAGAAAAGCAATCATTTTTCTTTTCTCAAATTAGCTATCCGCCACCTCGTCTGTGTGTGTCTGTCTGCGCGGACCCATTTTATCGATCGGTGGGAGGTTCTTCGGCATTCCTTTCCGAAGAGATCCATTCCCGAGGCCCAGCAATCTTCACGACGGTGAAATTCTTCTTCTTCTTCTTCTTCTCTGCCGACGAATTCTCCCGCTCATTTCTCATAATTCGATTTTTTCGGAAAAGGAGCAGAAGAGGAACGAAGATGCTACGAATCGATTCTCGGCTCCGTCGTCGACTAATGTAACTGTGTTCAGCGCGTCCGTTAGAGAAGAAACGAGTGTTGGGAGGAGGGAGAACTCTGGAGAAGAAACGCCTCGACTTCCAACCGGATTGCCAAATCATTTCATCACATTTTCTAATGTGATGCGATTTCGTCAAATGTGAAACACGGCTAGTAGTACAGGGCCGAGTGTCTGTTGCCATCCTCTTGACGTCGTTTTCATCTTTCTTCTTCTGATTTTCTTTATCGAATAGACAGCTCGACATTATCTGTCAGACATTGATCGATCATCTAAGAAATGAAATAGGAAGAAAGAGAGAGAGAGTTGTACTGTTGTCTGAACACGATAGAAGCGATTCATTCAACTAGCGAGTGTGCGGATGGCCGGATGGCTCCGCCAGTCTTTCGATGGATGAAAAGGAGTTCAGCAAAGAGAAAAACCTTTATTTTTGTACCCAGTAGCAGCAGTAGTAGTACTAGTGGTGGTAGTTTCTAGCTCTCTGCCGATCCTTTGACGATTCCGCAGTCATAAAGACTTCTCCTACTTCCGCCAGAGTTGGTCCCCAGTCAAAATCTACGATTCCGCCTAACTCGTTCGCTCTCTCTCTTTTTCCTTCTTTCCTTTTTTTTTTATCAGCCTATAGAGAAAATAGTTGTTAGATATACAGAAAGGGCGGATGGCGGAGACGGTAGTGTTCTTGGGCCGTATTTGTTGCTGCTGGCGCATCATCCGCCGATTCAGCAAGCCGTTCAGAATCGGCTCGAGTCATGTATAATCAGATCGAGCTTCCGCAAGCTAGCTCTCTCTCTACCACGGCCGACCAGAAAAATGGCAAAGGGGAGAGAAAGAGTTTCACTCTCAGAGTCGTCTACGTACCCTATTCCGCCTTGGGTTCTTTTCAAGCACATCCTCTCGTCGTTTCTCTTTCCATTGATTCCTTTCATTTTGGCCAGCATTGCCGACAGCTATCAACGAGCCCCCTCTTTTGACGATCCGCCCAGTTTGTTGCCTTTTGCAAAAGAAGTCTTGGAGAATCCATCCAGCTAGACGTAGAGTCGTTGTGTATAGGTTATTGAAGACCGTCGCTGTAAATAAGAGAGAGCAACAACTCGACTATAAAAAGAGGAGCTCTAAACTGGTAAAATAAAATCAAGAGAAAATATATATATACTAAAAAAAGGAAACAAACTTCTAATGCATTAATAACAAAAAAAGAACGAACTCTTGTTTGTTTCCCTCCTCCTCTCTTTACAGGGGGCAATTTTCGCAAAGTTGACATAATAAACGCCGCGTAAAATAGCCTCGACGGCGGCAAGAAGAATGTCTTGTTGACGTTTTTATTGATTGGCGAGTAGAAAGAGTGTGGATTACCTAGTCGCAAAAGCCTTGACATGAATCACCGGGGACTCTTTTAGAGGAGAAACTAACAAGGCGGAGAGGGAAAAAGACGACGAGTATCATTTCCTAGAAATAAGAGAGGAAATAAGAAACTAATGAAGAAAAGATGTCGGATGATTGATTGAAACCCCTTCTCTCTCTCTCTCTCTATTTCTGCACTCATTTTTTTTCTCTTATCCTTCTTGATTTGCTGCTCTAAAGGTCACGCTGCAAGACGTAAGACATAGTAACGCTGGTGCCTCGGTGTAGTCAATTACTTTCCAACGACGCACGTTACCGAGAAATCTGGAAAGGTTGTGAGACGTAAGAAAGAATCAATCTCCGAGTACCTCGTGCCAATCCTCGTGGTAGACTTGATTTCCAAGAAAATTCTGATCAATCAGTCGGAAAATGTGTACAAGTTGGGCTTTATTGCCAAAGGGTTTTTTTTTTCTTTAACCAGAAGTTTTGAAGATTTAAACGTCGGCTTTTGGCGACAAAAAAAAGAAACCCAAGTACAAAAAGAAATTGGATCAAAAGTATCAAATAAGAGGCAGCACCGTGTGAGTTTTACAGGGTCGGAGAGAGCGTTTCCATAAAAGAATAGGAAGAACGGACGACGATGGGGGCCATACATATTGGAAATCCATTCTGGCCGCATTGGAAAAACACTTCAACCGGGGGGAAATAATAAAGTCAAAAGGACGGAAAAGAAGGCAAAAGTGAGGGAGAGAGAGAGAAAGGCAAGTCCAACAGCAGCACTCGGACCTTGAGCCAAATCTAAGAAAAACCATCAAAAAACGAAAGGATAAAGAAAAGAGAAGAAAAAATATATCTTTTCTTTTTTCTTTACAAAAAAAAATCCTTAACAAGCTTTAAACAGTGGGCAAACAAAGCTCCCAGAACGCGCAAAAAGACGGGCGATAAAAATCCGCATCGATCGGACAAACCCGTCATCAAAAGATAATGGCGTCCAGCTAGCTACTGGACCATCAAATCATTTTTTACCACCCCAGTAATGTTCATAAATAAATGAAACAAACAGCTCTCTCATTCTCTGTTTTCTGTTTTTCGGTCGCCGTGTTCGGTCATGGGGGGTAGTAGGATCGACAGACTAGATTAGTGTCGCAGCTCCTCCCTTTTTAATCACCCGACACCATAAACGGCGTCGAAAACCGCAACGCCCAAAAGTTCTCTTGTTTTTCGTCAAACCAAGCCCTATACACGAAAACTATGCAAATAAAAAGAAAACGGTAAAACATAATGACGGAAAGGCTCTAAAGTTGGGCCGACAACACTCTTGGCGCCATCGTTTTGAATTTGTCATCGGCTAAAAAGAAGAGCGTGGGAACACGGAAGAAGATGCAAAGAAGAAGACGGAAAGTATGAGGGGAAAAAAAGCTTTTAAGCGTGTGCACCTTGTTTGTGTGGGCCCAGATACCACTACTGCTGACGGCTATATATTGCCCAAAACACACCACCGCGGCGGCGGCGGCGGCCAAGAAAAAACCCAAATCGATAACGTCGCTTCTTCTTCTTCTTCTTCTTCTTTTTGCCTTTTTCACAACTGGCCGACTACGGCACACAACAAACACGGCGCAGCGCGACAATAGGTTTGTAAGGCAACTATTTTCTTTTCTCTTTTCTTTTATTTTTTTTTCCCTCGAATCGCGAAGAAAAAAAATAAGGCATCTCATCCAACGATGGATGACGCGTACCGCCTGAGTTTTTTCTTCTTTTAACGCGACATCACGGCAGCTCGGAAAAGGTTTCCAATACGAAGCCAAAAAACTCGACTTCGGAAGTGTTCAAGATCGGCCCGAGACTCGGCAAAAAGATCCTACACCCTGCTGTGAAGAGTAGACGGGCCCGTTTCCGAAGTCGTCGTCGTCTTTTTGCTTCGATATTTCTCTTCTTCTTATTCTTCTTCTACGTCCCTATCTTGGCACAGTGATGGTGCACGCACACACACAATATCGACGACACGCACAAGACCCTCAGCGTCGTCGTATACAGTTCCATCGTCCCAAAAAGCCTTACCGACCATTTCTCTCTCTTTTCCTTCATCATTTCCGCCTTCCTTACGCTCCCGTTCAATATATATGTAGTTGTTGTGCCTCCACGAATTCCTTTGCTCTTTTTCTTGATTCCCTCCTTCTTATTATTAGTATTCTTTCTTCTGCTTCTGCTTCTTCTTCTTCGCCTGCTTATATAGATCGCACTCTTTTTATTTCGTCGTTGTCGTCATCGAATGGCCGCCAGTGTCATGTCGCCACCGAGCGCTAGTGACGGGCCTAGAGAGATCTTGATGATCGAAGACGTCGTCTTCGTCGTCGTTCGTGAATCATTCAATTCCGGGCGGTCGGGGGTCGTATAGAGAAGAGGAGCCTCGAGCGTTTGGCACAAGGATAAGAGAGAGAGAGAGAGAGAGAGGCGAACACCAAAAGAGAATAAATAAATTGCTCCGATCGTGCACGGCGGCGTAAGAGAGTGGCAGCAGAGGGATTCTGTCGGGCGCGAAGGGAAAAAGATGAGGATTGATGAATCGTCACCGAGACACTCAGAAAGAGGTCAACATTCACTCTTTTGTGTCGAGATTTCTTCTTCTGTCTCCTCTTTTCTTTATTTTTTTTTGGTGAGTGTGCCTTGTCGACGTCATGAATGTGCAGCCTGTATCCATAACGGAGTAAAACCGTCGCGCACAGACCGGCCTCGTTCCAATCAAGAGAGGGTTTGACGCCCCAAAGAGCTTAAGGGAGTTAAAGCATCGGCCGGGTCTTTCTAATTTCCCATTCTGTGCCCAGAAGGGTAAATAGAATTCTCATTAAGGAGAAGAGAAAAAGAAGACGCAAATCGACTCGACGCGGGAACTCCTTTTGTTTGATTATTTTCTTCCTATCGGATGCAAACGCAGAGAGAGAGAGAGAGAGAGCGCAGCGGAAAAAATAACAAATTTTCCAACTTGTCAAGGTACTCGAGTGCAGATGCCGAGTCTGCTGCTACCGCGCGCTTGTTTGGTGTAGTTGATCGTCATTAGCGGCGTTGGTAGTTGCCATCTCGTTAGTTCCGAAATCTCTATCATGCGAGCGGAACCGTTTCTCTCTTCGGTCGCCGTTTGATCCGCATGCGTTTCTCTCTCTCTCTGCTCGGTCTCTATCCACAGACTCGTCTAATTAAAGAGCCAAAGTTTGCAGGAGCAGAGACACACTACTACACGACTTTTGGGATAGGAAAAAATGCCGATTGATCGGATGCTTCCACTCTCTAGCTCAAAGCGACACAGGAGATGAGAAACGCGTCGATCGAATTCGCCCCCCTTTCATCCTCGCCTCTGCAACGCTTAGCGGAAAGCAAATGAACAAAACTGAATCGCCGTCAGGGGTTTCGCGGGACCACCGCCGCATATAAAATGCCATCACCTTAGAAACGTCCCATGTCGCCCCCCTCCTTCCCATTCGATCCTCAATGGTGGCCCTTTATCCTGCCTTATACATCCTCCATAACTGTGTGTTGTGCAGTTTTGAGAGTTATTACTATTCTATTGGGACACTCTGGCTGCGACCAAATCTCTTTTACGTTCGCCCACCTTACCGGAGGATCTTGGCCACATAATGCGAGCTCCTATCGGTGGATGCTCAACGCCCACGCGGCTACAGACACCCGGGTAAGTGGCCATCATCTACAAAAGTTGGAGGAGGAAGGTTTACGCGACCCAATCAATGTCCGCCAGCGTGCTCATCATTCTTTTTTCCGAGAACATATATATATCCTTCCTCTTTTGTGGTCCTAGTGAAAGATATGAGACAGACTTCTCTCTCAGCTAGAATTATGGCCGGCCCCAAACATTCTGTACGATATTCCATTACTGTACCGGGATATGATGGAGCAGTGGGCTGCGTAGAGACAAATAGATTTTCATCAAGTGGCTGCACCGTACACAAAGTAGATCACTACAATCAATCAGAAAATGTTCTGATAACATAAAAACAAATGACGAAAATTTCATTTAGCATAGGGAGGTTTAACCAGCGCGGCACCTTCTTTTGCCTCAAAGAAAGTGTACGACAGTGTGATCGATTCAATGTTTTCCATGCGCGGGTCTTCACCGAAATCAGGGTCGATGTAAAAGAAAACCGGCATATCCACCTGACACCAGAGTCGAGAATGTCATATTCGTCATCTCTCGTGGCATTCTATATTTGCCACTTATTTTTAGCTACGACTTACCTGTTCGTTGGGGTTGAGACGCTGCTCTTCAAAGCAGAAACATTGAATCTTGTTGAAGTACTGTCCAGCTTCAAAAGGGATTACATTGTAGGTACTGACTCCATCAATTGGTCTCTCAGTTCTGTTTGTGGCAGTGTAAAATGCTAATGCAGTCTCTCCCAGTGCAACCTATAAGGAAAATGTAAAACAATTAATTATGAATGCTATGAATTGTTTATTTTGTAGTATACTTTGATTTCAGTCTGCTGTGGTTTGAAATCCCATGTCAGGCTTGATGAAGTGTCAGCATTAAACCTGAGTAAATTTGTGAATTATTTAAAGTGATTTTACTGGTTGTAGTATTATTGAAATATCAAACCTGATCTTCAAAATCCGTTCACTGTTGGCTTTCATTTTTTCAAGACCTTCAGCATTATGACCAACAACAGATGTGGTACCTCCGTAACTGTAGGACTAAACAATGTTGGCATATTAATAAGCATAATTTCCTTATATTATCTAACACACCATCTTACCTGACAAAATAATCTGTAAAGAGGTACTGCTGCATAGCTCAAGCCACAAACCAGAACCCCAAGGGCAACAACATAATAAACAGTCGATTTGTTCTTTTCTCCACCCTGAAACTGCTTGCTATAACAGTATCGGGTGGTCGTGAATGATCTAACTACATAGTTAGTCTTTTGGAAATGTACATCTTTCTTTGGTAACCAAGGGGATCTAAATACGGGTAGTTTTGTTATTTTCGACGTAAACGCCAATACCCGTATCAACATTTTGCGCCAAAAAATGTGTTCATCGGCGTAGCAGACGATCGCAGTCCCGGCAGTCGGCACTCGGCACCCTGAAGCCTGGACTGGATTGGCTTCAGCTCCGGACCTCCGAAGCCACCTAGGGGTTGTCTATCTTGATATTAGATAGTTACTGAAACTGAAAGCGGAGGAACGAAAAAATAAAATAAAATAAACACGAATGAATAACAACGTAAAATTAAAATTAAATTTTTTGAATACAAGTTTTAAAGCCAGCGCTCGATGGTTCGAAAAAGAAATTCCCGTGGTTGAAATTAAGCCCTTGAGCCTTGATAGAGCAGCTGTAGAAGTAACAAAACGCATTTTCACCAGTTTATTTCAGTCACTCAAACACAACAAATCATAATTCAACATTAACAGGCTGAACTACATTTTTCACAGCCGGCTTTTTCTTTTCACATTTTGGTTTGAAATTTGGTGTCCACGACCCGAGGCTGTCATAAGCGTAGAAATCCATGGGGTACGTATCTTTCCATTCAACTTCTTTAAGCGCCACGTTGATTTCGTATGGAGTCAAAAGCGGTTTGGGGAAAGCAAGACCCCAATCGATCGAAAGCCGTGGGCATGCGATTTGAACCCAGGCGTCGACACTGGGCATTAGCGCTAGCTTGGTAGGGAAAATCTCAGACAACAGAATAGTAAAAAATTCTTTATTTAATTTGCGCATCTTCTCTTTTATCTCATTTAGGACTTTGGGGCTGCCCTATGAAAGGAAAAAAAAATGTCTAAAAAATGTATATAACAAATTCTAAATACAACGTCTTACTTGTCGGCCAAGAGTGCCCAAGATCAAACCAAATCTGGATCCATTCGCAGCGGTTTTGATCGCTGTCTGTCTGTTGGTTTTCATCTGATCATGGTCGTAGTACTCTTGTGTGAATTCTTTGTTGTAAGGATCATATTTGTATGCTTTACATGACGGATTTGCTATCATCGCGGACTCGAGATGAAACCTTCCGTCTCCTAAATATTATTAAACAGTCGATTTGTTCTTTTCTTCACACTGAAACTGCTTGCTATAACAGTATCTTACCTAAATAAACTATAACATCGGTGTCCATCGACGGAGATGTACAACCCAGAATTTCACCAGGTGACAGCGGTGAAGTCTTTGGGGTGCTAGCAATGTATCCTTCACCTTTCAGTCGCGCGACTACATTTTGTAGTGAAGCGACAAACTGAATGGTGCTAACAAATGCCATTCGGGTTTCCTTGTCAAAGTTGAACTTGATTGTGTCAATAAAATGTTGCACATCAAACTTGATATCAACAAAAATGTACAACATTTTGATTCCACTGGTTTGGTCTACTGGAATGAGGCATGAATGACCATAGTGAATCATAAAATCTGCTCCCAGAGCTATGGCAGTTCGGTCATCAACACAGCATGCTCCATAAGTAACATCTCCCATGATGATAGTTTCAGCTTGACAAAATTCCTCTAGAATATCAGAGATTGACAAGGCAAACATGAGTAATCCTTCTGGCATTTGTAAAGCTACTCGTTTAGCTCCTGCTTGACGGACTCTCCACACCTAGAAATAAGGATTGCTATTTAAAATTAATAGAGCAACAAAATGAGTTATTCAACCGTTTTGTGGATCTCGAAGGAATAGTTGCTCGGTAGTACTTCTATAGCAGCTGCAAGTTTTTTATCATTCAAAATTTCGTCGGGTATTTGATTAATTACTCTTGTTTTTGCAGGCAAAGCACCAAACACTTTTCGATCAGGATTGGCTCGTGAAACAACAGCAACTTCCCCTGATTTTTCATCAGGAACAGAGTTCACAGTTTCTTCCATTTTTAACAGGATGAATCTGAATGCCAAAAAGAAAGATGACACGTGCTGCAGACGAAATCCTTTCAAAACAAATCCATCTAGCGGCCGTTCGTCGAAACCCCTTTGTCCTAAAAAATCCTAGAGTATCGCAAAATGCGAGTTTTTAGAAAAGAGAAGAAATTTTTTTTCTAGGCAATACAACTGACCAGCTGACTAAACTGTTTTATTCATGAGTTCTTTTTTCAATTTTGATTTGACAAGAAAAAGACGAGGCAACAAATAACTGACACGTGAATACAAGGCGCTGGAGCAACAAATAACAAGTACGCCGCAAAATTGTGCAAAACAGAAGAATTTTCAATTTGTACCTTGTGTAAAACAAAAAATTAGATAAAAACGATCGAGAGAAGACGAGGTACTCTCTGTTTGCATGGGTAAGACAGGCGAGAATAATATTTTCGGCAGACCAGAGCTTTGACATTGCGCTTCAAGAAAATAATTCATGGCAGTTTGCTAGCGATCCAGGGAAGTCGCCCCGTCTTGCGGTAAGCGTAATAATCATAAAGAAGTTTTCCGATGGTAACCAAAGTTAACAGAGCCAAGAATACGTTAAGCACATCCATCAGGTTTATGGCGTTGTTTCCATTCGTACCGCAAACGCTGCTCAGCTCGACAGAGATGATTTTCTTACCAGCGCTTTCTCCTTCTTCTGGGCCACACGTGACATTACTAACGTCTTTGATCAGCTGCTTGTGCTTAGCAATAAACGGCTAAAAAGGAAAACGTGATTTTAATCAAAGATTTCTTCTCCTTTCTGTTATTTTAATTATACTTGAAAGCGGGTGATAGCAAGGCAGTCGCATTTCCAAGGATTGTTGCTGAGAAGCATGCGGACTCCGTTGATGTCTTGATGGTGAAATACATTACTTAGTTCTTGAGTAGGAATCTGGAGAAGGAAAGTAGGATGATGTTAATAAAATTCAACTAGACTAATGGCAGAGTGCATTACTTCTTGTAAAAGATTTCCTTGAAGACTCAATAAGCTAAACTGTTTTATCCAGTCAGAGTTCTCCAGACTGGTTATGGACTGTATACGGTTGTTGGCTAGATACAAAACAGTTACTCTGTTGTAGCTTGGATTTTTTGCTAGCTCACTTACATCTTCAATCTGCAAAAAGGAAAATCCAGCAATTGTTGAATAAAAAATCCTCTGTTATTAACAGCCTTGTCAGAATAAAAAGTGAAGGATACCCACCCGATTGTTGCTCAAGTCCATGTGAATAGTTACATTTGCTGGAAGGACCTTGGGTATTTCTGTGAATCCAAGATTGTTGCAACTAACACTAACTGTGACATACTGGTCATCTTTAGGGACATGAGCTAGTTCACAAACACAACGTTCAGGACAGCGAGCATCCACATCAGAAATTAGTTGCAAGGCCTTAAGTACTTGTGTGCCATTAAAAGTTTGTGGTGAGGTACATTGTACATTTTCAGCATCTTTTAGCTTGTCACCCAATTTGAGAAGCCAAGTTAAGTGCTTTGTACAATTGACAAGGTTGTTGGATAGTTCCAATGTCTTCAAATTTGAAAAATGGCGAGTAAGATCTTCAGGGAAGTCAATTTTTGAATCTTGAATGAGAAGATGTTTCACATCTTGTGGTAAGCGAAGGTCTCCAAGATGGGGTAAACGCCTACTATTCCATAGCTGGCTTGGTGTAAGAAGACTGGAACAATTCCAGACTGATTCTTCTATTTGGTCATTGTAGCACTGGCAAACATTAGGACAATGGGAACTGGAAGGTTCTACACAGAAGCAGCACAACAGCAACACAGCCGAACGGAAAACGATTCCAAACTTCCGCAAAGACATGACGCTTTGTTAAAAACACAACCGAGTTTGTCTTGGGTCGATCAAGACATTTTAATATATAAAGTCTCGACGGTTTGATATTACAACTAGCGTTACCAAGCTCTGTGAATCGAGTGGCGAGCACGCTAGCCAAGGTCAGCCTTCCCCACCTTTCCACCGCGTACCAGCAAACAACTTCTGGATTACCAAAAAGCTGCTGCTGTGGCTTCTGAAACAGAGGAGACCTTCAAAATGAATCTTTGATTCCTTTTTCTATTTTTCTTTGTTTTGTTTTCACTTTCACAGCAGACGAAAATTGACTTGACCCATTTTGAGACGCGCAGTCACTGAGTCGCGCAAGCGCGCATGTCATGTTCTGGGGTTGCTTTACGCGAAAAGTCGACAAGTTACTCGAGGCTTGAGCGGAAGAAAGAGGCGAAGAGAGTTCCAAGTTCAACTTTGCTTACTTTGCATATTGCCCAATACGAGATTGGCTTCAGGCAGCAAAGATGCAGCAAGCCGCGAAGCCGCGAAGCATGCGGTGTCCGATTCCAGCCAGACATCGTCTCCTGCCAAAGCTCTTTTTGCTTTCATTGCCATGATCTTACGATTGAGGTTCGCGGGGAAAAAAAAACTTTCGAATCCGTCGCTATACATCACCGTAAATTTGTACCTCATACCCGCCTAGTCACGAAGGCCAAAAGCGCGTCATTCAAACTGCCCAATTAACAAGTCTGGCTGGGAGGAATGTCGTCATTGAGGTGCCTATGATACAACGGAATAAAAAAGCTTGATAATAATACGCACAGACCCCCTTTTCTCTCAAGGTTATGCTACTCGCAGAGAGAACGATCTGGAACAGGCGGCCCTGCATATTCATTCATTTGTGTCGTTCAGGCATGAACTTGAGCTTTACCTTCTGTTTATCGGTCAAAGTCACGTTGGAGGGAAAGCTAAACCATATAACTCACAGCTGCATAGTAGGGAAATGAACTAGCTGTTATGATATTTAGCTGTTTATTGGTCACACGAAACTTTGTGTGGGTCAGAGTCCATTCGATATCACGCCATATCTCTTTTCGTCAAATTTGAAACGTCCTGGCTAGAAAATCCACTGTATTTTATGGGACGTCACGTCAGGAAATTGCTGGACACCCGCGGCCCAAATCCGGGTCATCGCCGTCGTCAAAAAAGCATCCACTCAAGCTGTGTTCTGTGTTGATATTGCACACAATATCCACAAAGTGTAAGCGATACCGGATATCTACAACCAGCACTCTCTTCCCTAACGTAACACGGGAAAAAGCTTTTAACCAGCAGTTGAGTCACTCTAATTGATTAGCGTAGACATGGAATGGAAGGACAGACCTCTCCATCTGTGGCCATCTGACGGGTTTGGTTTGAATTTCACGTTTTTTGAAAAGAAAATCAAAATCAATTCGACGATATAAATAATACACATCTGCTCGTTTTATTTATTTATATTCAATTTTGTCTTCCGTAGACCTATGTTTTTGTTTTCATTTTCCCCTTTTTTTTAAATACTTCTGTCAGAATAGTCACGCGCGCGCACGCGTGTGTGTCTCTCTTCAAGCAGAGGCGATATGGAAATGGGACAATGTTTTCCGCAACTTAAAAAAAAAAACCATAAAAGATAAGGAAAAATCGATGGCATTATTCAGTACAACAAATTTAAACAGCCGAAATCTCGTCTCTCACGTTACAAAATTTAAAATAAATGGGGGGGGGGGGGCTGATAGTTGATGTTGGAGTGAAGGCGCAAGCTAACAGAGAGAGGAAGAAGAGGCCGAGGTTCAATTTTTTTTTTGTTTTTTTTTGTTTTTGTAGGAGCTTGCGTTCTGGTGCAGAGGAAGATACTTTGGGGGGAGAAAAAGCGCGGGTTTAGGCAGCGGAACGTCGTGTGCATCTAGTCAAAAGATAACTTTTACAAACGAATATTTCCCGCACTTACATACTTTTCTGGAAAGAAACAAACTGTACAACGATATTTCTTATTTATCTTTTTAGCTGAAGAGAAGGGAAAAACCCTTTCTCTCTCATTCTTGTAGAATGGCAGACAATCTTGGCTGCGCTGTGTACCATTGTCGGGGATAATCTTGTTCGTACCCCGAGTGGCTTTGCTACCACCACAGAGTGCAAGAGATAGCAGCGGCAGCAGCGCACAACAAAATCCAAAGGTCTTCCTCCTCCCCTCTCTCTTTCACACTCCCCAATCACTCAACATGGGAAACAACAGCAGCTGAAAACACATTGAAGAATAATAAATTGTTTGCTTCCATTTGAGGGATGGGCAAAAAGAAAACAGATGGGATCGGAGAAACAAACTTGGAGCTAGTATGAAGTCGAGAGTGGGGAGGGAGGGAGAGAGAGAGAAAAAGAAGGCTCTTCCTGTTAATCAAGGAAGGGAAGGGGGCATGTCTTTCTGGTTTTACTTGATTTCTTTCTTTTTTGGTTTGGTCGGCTGGCAGGTTTGTCTTGTTCTGTTTCTTGGTTGACCTGTTCACCCGACTTGGTTATGTAAGATTGGCTTTCTCTTCATTCGAATTCTAATGTAGATGCCAGTCAGCTGACCCTTTGACGTTTCGACGAATGGGCATGGCTCAGCTCGGCTCCTCCGTCCAATCGCGACATCATGTATCGGATCTGCGGCATGTATTGGACGACATCGCGCACGTTGACCAGTGAGACTTTCTCTCCGCCGAGACTGCTCACACTGCTCACTTTGCCGGCCGCTTTCAACACCTGCAGCTGCTGACTGAAATTGACAAATAGAAGCATTGTAAACACAACGTCCAGCCCTCGCAGATGGAGCACGTGTTCTAACTTACGGATTGGCTTCGTAAAGGGTGACTCCTAGGCCGTCTTGTAGTACTTGTTTACACGTCTGGTGGCCCAGATGAGGAAATAAATAAGTGGCCATGTCTGGTAGGGCTATCATCAAATTGTTGTAGACGTACTGCCGGCTATTGACGCACGGAACAGTTTGATTTTCAATCTGATACAGCTGCAGCTTGAAGGGCGGAGGCTGTGACGGCTGTTGCTGCTGTTGGAGGAGCGGCTGGTGCTGCATCTGGGGGTGGTGTCGTTGCGCAATATCGTATTGCGACTGGGGTTGGTGATAGGAGGAGCGGGACATGCTGTGTTGGTTCGATTCGGATGACGCCTGGTGAAGTCGACTGGACGCCTGAGAAGCCATGCTGCTATTATTGGTCATGGACGAGAAAAGAGGATGACTCCCGTTGACGGGGATGAGCGGAGGAGGCGGCGGCTTTGGAGCCGACGAGGAGGAGGAGGAAGAAGTAAGCGACGAATGGACCAGGCTGGAACTTGGAACAGGTAAACCGGGCCGAGGAGATGCTCCTGCATATTCAAACACATTGATAACTTAAGATCTACCCTATGGAACGTTGTTCCTTTTCAAGTTCTTCCTTCGATTGATTTGAACGCAGCTTTTACCTGTACTGCTTCGAGAGTGAGGACTGCTTCCTGGAACGACACCGGTTAGAGGCGATTGACTGCTCGAATACGCCGAGCGATTCATCACCGTTGTGGACGATGATCCATGGGGAGGTCTATAATTGAGCACAACATGAATTAATAAAGCCGTCGCGCTAGGGGGTGTTCCAAGTTAACAGGATACCTGTGGTGGTCTGTGTGCATGCCGTTGGATCTTAGAAGACTGTCTAAAGAAGAACTTCCTGTGGTATGAGCCTGGGAGGGCGGTGGTGGCGGAGGTGGAGGCGCCGGTTGATTCCGATGCGACTGGGCTTGCTGCTGAGACTGCTGTTGTTGGTGCTGTATGTTGAGCATAGCCTGGGCATATTGCATCATATTATAAGCTTGACCCATACTAGAATGATGAACCGGCATAGATGGCATTAGCATGGCTGTTACAGCCGCTGCTTGCGCCCTTGCTGCTGCTGATTGCGATTGCAATACATTGGCCAGGTGAGCAGATGTTGAATTGCTACTATTACTAGAAGCACTCTGCTGCTGCATCTGCTTTAAAAACACAGGGCATTTGAATTATACCATAATTTATCGACCGTAAGAAATCAATATATCAATATACCTGCTGAACAGGAGCGTAGGAGCTCAAGGAACTCCAGCCATTATACAAGGCGGAATTGGTACAGGTGGGAGGGACAACAGGCGGTCGAGATGGTGGAACAATACCCGACGCTTGAAGCAACGCGGAGGCAGATGATGTGGAAGGCAGTCTAGTGGCAGCATTGACCGCCGACACTGCGGGGTTTTTCTGAATGACTGAACTCGTTTGCAGCGCCGCGGCCGCCGTGTTACTATTGACAGGCAAGGGAGGTGGACTACCACTAGGCTTGTGTATCCACATGTTAATGCCAACGTTGCTGCCACTTGATGCTCCATTGCTGGGCACGTCTAGCGACGAACGACTTGGCCAATATAGCTGTAAGTCTGTTTGAGCCGGGAATTGCTGCTTGATATCGTCTACGCTGACGGCTGAGTAAGAATCGTTAGAAAAGAGTTCGTTTCGGATTCCTTGCACTTTGCAGCACAGCTGTAACCAAAGATTGAGATTAAGACAAAGCGGATAATGTGGATTATAAGTAAACGGCTTTTACCTTTAGATAGGCAAGATCCCAGCCAGTAATCTGAATGGCCCGCCTGTCCAAATTTCCCGTCTCCCCTTCAAAGTAGAAGAGAGGAACGTACTTGATGCCGCCGATAACCGTGTAAGGAACAACCGATTCGCCGCCAATACGGAAGAATCCGCACCGATCCTGAGGGTCACATGACTTGCGCACCAGCTTCTCTTTACACGTCTGTAAGAACTGTATAAGTTCCTGTGCATCTTCTAAACTGATGATCAAATCACGGACGGTAAACAATTCTCGACCATATTGCCAATCGCAATGTTTGACGTTGATTTCGTTCAATAGTCTCGCTTCAACTTCGCTCACGTAGAAGCTCTGGATTGATACGCAACCCGATAGCTCCGGTCGCAAAACACTAGCAAACATTTTCGTAATACACTGTTCTAGAACACGCACCGAACACAATTTTTTGTCGTCTCTTCGGTAAATATAAGGAATGTGCACTGAGGAGTTCGTCCAGCCGAATCGTCCTTTGGCACTTTCTAGATCTACTGCCACAGCAGCAGCTGCGTTACTCTTCTCCTTGTTTATCGCGTCAACAACTTCTTTGGCACCTACACCAGCTGAATTTCTGGAAAAGTAACCCAACAGGGTGCCTGGCATTATTCTTGATGCCCCTGCCACACCTGCTTGCAATGGGTTGCTGCTTGTTCCAACTTGTCCCACAGCAGCTGCCACAGAGGACAAGCTTGCCATTTTGACTCGGTTGGCCTCAACCATCTTAGCCGCAAGTTGATCAATTTCTTCCTGATCATCTCGCTTCTCTAGTTTCACTGCTGCACCTAGGAAAGAGAAAAACAAACTTACAATCTTGAATTTCAATAAACTTTTGATTGGATTTACTGCTCTTAGAAGTCATTTTTATTCTGTCAATTTCCACCATGGGTGGACGCTTGTAGAAAGGAACTCAATCGGAATCACACAAACTTTCTTTGGTCATAACCGAGAAATATGTTGAACAGATGCATTCCATCAGTCTTGGCCAGAATCCGAATCAACGCCGGACTCAACAACTTATAAGGGGTAAATATGATAGAAAAATAGTCGAACACGAGAAAAACACTTTCAATAAACACTTAGCACGGCACTCAGCACGAATCGATGGGGTAGTCTCTCTTTATCGATAGTAATTGTCCAATAACATTTGGTTGTATTTCGCTGTTCTATTTTCTAATTCAGCCATGCTGTGTCACCGTTTTGTTTTTAACTTTCATAAACCGACACATTGTTTGTCTAGAACGCGAAATTAACAGATTTTTCTAACACACAAGAAAAAGCTAGCTCGCTCCGCCATAACACTATGGCCATAATTAGCCTCTGGCAGGGTACGTGTCCTCTCATTTTCCAAGCTTCGTATTCAATTTTTCCATTGATAAAAAAAATTACATTTATGCAAAATTTAATTTATTCTAAGAATAAAATTTCTATTGAAACTACTATTTATTGATCAACGATTATTAAATAGCCAGTCAAAAAAGCATTTTCTACCCTGTAGCGAGGTTACTGTAGTCGAGACGAACTTTTCCATCTATCCGATAGATGGTAGCAGCAGGAAAATAGCCCCTGGCCTAGCCCTCCGGGCTTCGGTCAAATTGTGGCATTCCTCAAAAGTCTCCGTTCATCAACCCCACTCCTGGGGGAAAAATCTATACATTGACCTGATCGCTGTAATTTTGTCTTTTTTCAAGCGACCCCTCTTTACAAGAACAAAGATTGCGCAAAAAGGGTCCGATGATCCGATCTCCGATGCAACAATCTTATTGGGTTTTCCCACAAGTTTCAACATACGTATGGGCCTATGCGGCCAATAAGAGAGCGGTGACGCTAGTCAAAATATTTCAATGTGGGAAATTTTTCTTGTGAATTGATCATCGCGAAAAGGAAGGCGGAAAAAACCCGTAGATTTAAGGGCTATGTAGAAAATTAATTGTTTTCTCAAGTAACGAAACTGAATATTAAGTTTGAAAAGTCGATTGAAGAAATCAAAACCGAATGTATGATTATGAATGAAATAAAAATTGTTATAAAAATGTAACGGGACTGAGCAACAGGGGGTATCGGTAAGTTTCTCCTCCCAATAACAGAACTTTTCCGTTTCTAATTGTTAAATGCCCTACAACAGTGTAAAAACTATGCAATAACATTTTTTAAAAGAAAAAAATGTCGCTATGGGTACACACGATTTTGCAAATTATCTAATAAAATGGTAGCATTTCCGTTTTAACACACCCGGCAATTACCGATGTTTTATCTACAACGCCAATCACCGCGCATATTTTTGTTGGTTGATAATTTCTCTAAAAAAATCCAAGGGTATTTTGCGTCTTAGTCTTTGCATTTTGTATCTTTGTGGGACATTGTCGTCGAGCGTATTGCATTTCTTCCTTGAATAAATGTTACATGTCGACCTGCTCCCTTGAAAATAGGTTTGTGCTCGTCCGCTGCACCTCCTACGTCTTGTGATAAGAGATGGCGTTAACCGCAATGGTGGAACGGATTGTTTCGGTGGGGCATTGATTATTTCGGGACAGTAGTATTTACCAATGTTTATTTTTTTCCCACGGGGCAACGAAATTCTTTCAAGAATCAACGTTAATGTGAGCTACTGTGCAGAACATTGGTTTTGTTTACGTTTTTAAACATCAGCCAAATATGGCGTTTTCTGTAAGTAAAATGGTCCCATAAGTATTATTGTTGTATGAACTAGCTGTGGCTTTATCAGAAAGCCGAATTTAAAATTGACGAAAACCTAAAGAAATTTCAATATCTGCCCTCAGTGTGTCCAGATTCAGCTGGTATTGGGTCACAGAGCAACTTTACGGACCAAGAAAACTCCTCAAGGGTTCACTCATGACTGGGAAGTTTTCATTCGTGGGCCTGAACGAACTAATATTCAAAATTTTGTTGACAAAGTAGTGTTTTACTTACACAAGGATTTTCAGAAGCCTAAACGAGGTAACCTTAAAATGAAAAAAAAAAAAATTCTGAGATCTGAAAATAACAATTTTAATCTTTTTCTAGTTGTTAAAGAGGCCAATGCTGAGGGATCTTATGTGGTTAAAGAATCAGGCTATGGATGCTTTTCACTGCCCATTGAAGTCTACTTTAAGAACAAGGATGAACCTCGGAAAGTGAAGTTTGAGTATGACTTGTTTTTACAGTCAGAAGGACCACCTATTAGTCATGTGCGCTATGAGAAAATGACTTTTAAGAATCCCTCAGAAGATTTTAGGATGAAATTAATCAAGGGTGGAGGAGTAAGTCATTTATCTCTGTTTGCATACTTGTCCAGCATGTAAAGTGAATTTGTTTTGAAAAGGTTGGAGTTATAAATGGTGAGACTGGAACTGTGTTGACATCTAGTGAAAAAGTTGAAGAGCCTGTCACTGTGGTTCCAGCAACTACGACTCCTGTAGGATCATACAGTTCCGGTGCCAAAAAACCTCCGGGCACGAACGACTCTTCTAAGAAACATAAATCTTCAAAGGTTAGAAATCTTTCACGATATCCGACTTCGTCAAAAAAATCTGTTATCATTAACACTGACATCATTCATAGGAACCCAAGACGGAAGCTTTCAATGATTTGTTTGGAACGCCCACGAAACCCGAAAAAGTAACAGGATCTACCTCTGCTGACGCGAAAAAATCCTCGAGCCGCGAATCATCTGCCAAAAAGGAATCTTTGACATTAGCGAAGGAACCGAAATCCAGTAATAGTGGCAACTCAAATAGCAGTATTGTTAAATCCGATTCCAAACGAGAAAAACCGGAAAAAGCAGAAAAAGATTCTAAGAAAGACAGTGAAAAAGTATCATCCAAGAGTTCCAAGGAAAAAGAGTCGGAAAGTAAGGGAGACAAAAAGAGTCGAAAAGAAGAAAAGGTTCGAGAGGAAAAGGATAAAAGCAAATCATCCAAAGAGAAGAGTAAGAAAGCCGACAAGGAACGCAAAGAAAAAACAAAAGATCGCGATAAGGAAAGTAAGGACAACAAAGACAAGAAAGAAGTCAAAGAGGCTAAAGATATCAAGGAAGTTAAAGAACCTAAAGAAGCTAAAGAGAATAGTAAAGACTCTCGATCCAGTAGTGCAACTAAACTCCCGCTAAAGAACGAAATCAAAGCTAAGGAGATCAAAGAAGATCCTGAAGTAATGAAGAAGATGTTTAGAGATGAGCCGGAGATCGCGCGACACAAGGCGTCAAAAGAAGATAGCGAAAGCAAAAAAACAAGTCGAGAAGAAAAGGAGAAATCAAGTAAGTTAATTAAACCAGAATCCAACAAGTTCAAACTAGACAAGATGAACGATTTGTTTAAAGAAACAAGTAAGCCGGAGAAAGAGAAAAAGACTGATAAATATCGCGACAAAAAAGAAGCTACAGCAAAAACAAAAACTGAACGACCTTCTTCTGCCTCATCACTTACGACTTCAAATCAACTTCCTGTTTCGACCAAAGCAGAAAAGACAGGAAAACCTGAAAAACGAGAAACAAAAAACAATGCCGAAACAAGTAAAACCTCTCGTCTTGAAAAAAAGAAAAATGCAACTCCTGCTGCCACTGCCACAACACCAGTGGCCCCGACCCCGTCACCCGTACCGGAGGATGTCTCATCAAAGAAAACAGCAGCCCGATCGAAAGCTACCGAGAAGAAATCGAGAGAGAACGGAGCTGCGGAAAAGAAAATCAATGAGCGAAGTCGCGATAAGGTTGAAGTTAAACAAGAGGTCGTTAAAAGAAAACCAGCCGAACCCGAGGCCAAAAAGGAAACTCCGACAATCCCGGCAGCTCAACGTCCAGAGGAGAAGGTCAAAGAGGTCGTCGATGTGCCGCGAAAGATTGAGGAAAAGCCAGTTAAGCGGAAACGAATGTCATCAACCTCATCAACTTCATCCACTTCCTCGTCTGTTTCGTCGTCCTCGTCGTCTTCATCCTCGTCGTCCTCGTCGTCCTCATCCTCTTCTTCTTCATCGTCGTCGGACGTTTCTAAACGCGTTCCTGCTGGAAATGCAACTGCCACTGTGAAAGTCGAACCACGGCCGGTGGATCATGACTCTGCTCAAAAAAAAGAAAAGCACAGCAGCGAAGACGATGCCAACTCTAGAGCAAACACTGCCAGTGTGGCAAGCATTCAACGAAAGACACCAGACGATCGAAAAGAAACAAAAGAGAAGAGAACTCCAACGCCATTGAATAAACGGAAAAGAAGTTCAACCCCTGATGCAGATTTAAATCCTGTTGTGACGGTTGATAGTATCGCTAGTACTGACACCGTTGATAGCAAGAAAGTCAAAGTTGAACTTCCAGACTTGTCTTTGTTTACGCCAGAATATCTCTCACAACTGGTCGAGTTGCAACAAAAGATCGGCAGTCTCAATGATAAGGAAATTCAGCGTATCGTCGACGTGGTCAAATCGAGCGGCGTTTATCAGGTTTCTAACACAACGTTCGACTTTGATTTGTGTGCTCTGGACTCGGGGACTATTCGGCGGATACAGCAATGCTTGACCTGACCATTCCTCGTTGCCTCCCCTTTCTAGGCACCTCTTCTCCCTATAAATTGACTGTTGTTTGCCTTGAATTTTGCTGTAATATACTCGTCAAATATTCATTAGCTGTACAAAACCGACCTATATTATGTAAGTCCGGATTGACACATTTTTGTATCGTTTCGCGTTATTATCTCTCAAAATTACAAGGGCCTGTCGTAGTAGCCCCTCTCAGCGAAAACAATAAAAAGAGTTCAAAATTATTCATGCTTACATATTATTCTAACTGGTTTTAATGCTTGATAACGATGAAAGTTATTTTGTAATCTTCAAAAACAAACTGGTTGTTTTGCTACTACTTCAGAATTATCTTTAAGGTCAAATGGGCGTATCCCTTGACTAAGTTTTACATTCAAGTACCGTTCGATTGCAGGAAACGGAAAAGTTCCGCTAATCTACATTAACACCTTACGCAACACTTGCCTCAGCAATTTAAAACACATTAACCTTTAGTGAAATAGTTCTAATACAATTAAAGTAATAGTTTAAGCCAGAGCCCATGTATTTTCTCGATATCAATCGTATTTGCACAAGAATGTTTAGAATGCAATTTAAACCCAGAAACCCAATAACGCGTAAATTGTTTGCTCGATCTCAACTCAGAAAAAAATGAAATAAAAATGAAGTGGGGAAGAGAATTAAACAGGGCTCTGGTCCGCGAATCATCCCTTTACAGCTTGTCGAGGTAGGTATCCAACGCAGGGATGCCTTCCTTCAAGCCCTTGCGCTTGCGCGTATCAGCGACGACCTGTGCGGGCTTAGATGTGGGTTCGAACGGATTTCCGGGAAGAATCTGCCAATGGTCGAACACGCACTGGGGGAAAGCTTGACCACCAGTGTTACTGCGCAAATCGGCGGTGAAACCTAGAATCGAACAACAAATTGTTAACTCGAACACTCGGACTTTATGCGCATACGAAAGTCATTACCGAAAGATTCGTTGACGGGCAAGTAAGCCTTGACGACGAACATGGGGGTTCCGGCAACCTGGGACTCTTCGAAGACGTGTCCACGGCGACGATTGAGCACACCGTAGATACCGCCGACGGCCTAGATAATTCAAGATAAATACAAGAAATCCAACTTCACGCTATCAACTTCTTACGTTTTCAGGACACTGGATCTCGCACAAGTAGACGGGCTCCATCAAACGAGGTGCAGCTGTCAAGATACTAGCGTAGAAACAACGGCGAGCAGTAGGAATGATCTGACCACCACCACGATGGATAGCATCAGCGTGCAGGGTGACGTCATGGATGTTGAATCGGACACCGCGCATGTTCTCGTCGCAGAGGACACCTTCCTTGGTGGCCCACTGGAAACCAGCAACGACGGAATCCTTGATTTCGTTCAAATATTGAACTCCTACAGTAGAAACACAGTTTTAAAATATACATCTTCCTTTTTGTTTGTGTGTTAATGTGTATACCCTTTGTAACGTCGATGAGGAGATTGGGTCCAGAGGTGTCAGGTCCGAAGCACCAAATCTTACGGGCTTCAGTCACATCGTACTCGTATTTGTCGGAAAGATAACGACCACGGATCTTGAAGTCGTCACGGGGGTTAACCTCACCCTTGTCAATATCTTCGGGGAGACCATCGGGCATAGGGACAGCCTTCATGTACAGACGGTTGTGCTTGTTGGGAGACTTGGAAAGGCAGACCTGGTCGGATTCCTCGGAAACGGTTTCACGGTATGATACGACAGGGTCGGACTTCTTCAGTGGGATGCAGGCGTGATCTTCTTCCAAATCCTAAGAGCACGAAATACTGAAAATCTTATTCGTAATTGCTTTTTCACAACATCTACCTTAAGGCAAATTTCCAAATGGAGTTCACCAGCTCCAGCAACGATGTGCTCACCGGACTCTTCAATGATACATTGGACCATAGGATCGGACTTGGCCAAGCGTTTCAAACCTTCGACCTGATCAGCGAAAACACGGTTAGAGTTTCATAAAACTGAGCGATAATTTGCAAAGATTAGATACCAATTTGGGAAGATCGGCGGGGTTCTTGGGTTCGACGGCAACACGCACGACGGGAGAAACGGAGAACTTCATGACACGCAAGTTGTGAGCATCCTTGAAAGTTGTGATGGTACCGGTCTTGACCAAGAACTGATCAACACCAACCAAACCGCAAATGTTTCCTAATTATCGCATTAAGACGTTAATGTAAAACCCGGGAACGAATAAATGTAATCCAATCCTTACCTGATGGAACATCTTCGATGGCTTCGACGAAACGACCCATCATGAGCACAGTGCGCTGGATAGCCTTTTCGTACAAATCATCTTTTTTGCCAGGAAGATAGTTGGGGCCCATGATGCGGGCCTTCATGCCAGTGCAGACCTTGCCAGAGAAGACACGGCCGAAGGCGTAGAAACGTCCCTTATCGGAAGTGGGCACCATTTTGGAAATGTACATCATAAGGGGAGCATTGGGGTCGCAGTTCTTGATGCCCATAGCAGCCTCATCGTCCAAAGGACCTTCGTACAACATCTCCATACGGTAGCGCTGGGCGACAGCAGGTGACGGCAGATGGATGGCAATCATTTGAAGTAGAGTGTCACCAGCGGGAAGCCATTGACGAACAACAGCTAAATAAGCAATAAAATTAGCTACACAACTAAACAAACGTCTAAAGAATCTAACGCACCCTTCAGCAAGTTCTTTCCGTCCTTGTCACGATCCTCCAAGCTCAACTTGATGTTCAATTTGGTCAAAAGGGACTCGGTCTCTTCTTTCTTGTAGTTCATGATAGCATCGAAAACCTGCAAGAGAAGTGGATATTTGTTAAAAACATATGCAAAACCGTCAAGTTGATTGAATTTAAATTTTGAATCAGATTTAAATTGTTTGTCCTCAAAATGATCAGTACAGGTCTGTGTTTAACATCACGTGAATGCAAGAATGTTACACAAATAGGCGACAAGTACCTTGTAAAGGGGATCCAACACGTACATGTTGAAGGAACGCTTGTTCTCGGGGTCCTTGGTCTTAGACCACTTCTTGGTGGTTGGGTTGAAGTAGTTTTCTCCCCAAAGTCTAAAATGAACACTCAAATATTAAATGTTCTCGTATCGTGCAATTTTGGTAACCCACCGGTTCATAAGCTTGACGGTATCGATCTTGAACTTGTCAGCGTACATCTCGGCGAACTGTTTCAAGGTGAAAGCCCAGCCATGGAGACCAGATCCGAAACCGACGCTACCCTTGCTGGGGTCAACGCTAATTTCACCCATCGGCCCCTCGTCATCAGCGTAAGTTGCGACGATGACGTTGACGTTTTCAACAATACGCTGGAAAGTTTGGTAGAGAGCTTCTTGGTCGAGTTGGAGCTCAAGAAGAGCGCGATCCATCTTGTTCATGAAAAGGATGGGCTTGATACGTTCACCGATAGCTTGACGCAAGACAGTTTCGGTCTGTACGCACACGCCGGAAACGCAATCGACGACGACCAAAGCTCCGTCAGTTACACGAAGAGCGGCTGTGACCTCGGAAGAAAAGTCGACGTGGCCTGTAACACAAAGTTGGATAAGTACTTGATCAATGTAGTCAATGAGAGTTCCATTTACCAGGTGAATCAATCAAGTTGATCAAGAAACCCTTCTCAGTAGGGTCACGCTGGTCTGGGTTGGTGATGAAAACCAAGTCCTTTTCTCCAAGCTCAAAGTACATTGTCACGGCAGTGGACTTGATGGTAATGCAGCGCTCCTGTTCATCTTTGCGAGTGTCAGTGAAGCGCATCTCGCCAGCTTTGGCTCCAGCGATGATACCAGCTTTGCCAACCAAAGAGTCTGTCAATGTAGACTTGCCATGGTCGACATGGGCAATGACAGACATGTTACGGATGTTCTTCTTCTTGTCCATCATGACACGGATTTCATCTACTGTGAAGTTCACCTGTAAATAACAAAAAGCAATGATAAATCAACATGACAAATTCAGACAAAGACAGTTAGGTGGATGAAAGAAGTACATCACGAACATTTAACTGGACCTACATCTTTCCGAAGAGCTTAAGGTCATGAAAACTTGCAACGACATGAACATTGTTCTACTTCTTACATAAAGCCGGAAGTGCGATTGACAACTAAACTTTCTGAAAACTAACCAAGAACTAATTTTAAACAAAGGTCCAACCAGTCGGATAGAAAACAGAGATACCCCCATGATGAAAGTCTCTCAATTATGAACAAAAAGGTATTAGACCGACATTCCCAACTTCGCCCCTTTAAAAGTCTCGAGTTGCCAACGTGACTGATTGACATGAGGGTCGAAATTTTTCATCAAGATTCTACAATGAAACTCAACTCTTTCGTTAGCAAAACATCGTTCACTCGATGCAAATCACCAAGACCAATTTTTTAATAATGATAAAAGGTGGCGAATATCTTTACCATTTTCGATGAATTAGGATAAACTGCTGCCGGAATTCAACAAGCAAGACGGCACTCGAAAAGACCGTCAAGAAAGAGACCTACGAGACGATAAATTCGATGAGAGAGCCCTCTGACGAAGACACCTGTCCTTACTAGTCCCTTCCCAATCTCGGGTTGTCTTTATTTCTAAACTTTCATCAATTTTCGTAAATTAAATTTTGATCATCAATAAAATTTTCTTATTTTAATCTAGATTTTTAGAGTGATGCAAAAGTGATCTTGGTAATTATATATGAAAATATATCGAGTCGAGTCTGTGAAGCCCACTGGCGCCAAGTTTACAATGCGCAGTGAAATTTCTTCTGTTTCTTTCCTCACTCTATTCGGTCACTTGGAGTCTGTTCACTAAATTCACCATGGCTGACGTGAGTATATCCAAAATTTTCCATCAAATCCAAAGTCATCTCTGACTTCGCAGAGATTTCAAGTTTAGAAAAATTAGAGCGATGCAATCCAGTCTTTTTACTATCGTTTGGTTTGCATTACTTGTGTCTAGTGAAAATGGAACTATGTTTAACAGAGGCCGAAAGGAATCGGCTTTTTCCACGAAGTGAGTTTAATTCATTTTTCTCGTTGACAGACCGAAGACCATAGTAAGAAGAAGCGTACTTTCCGCAAATTCACCTTCCGAGGGGTGGATTTGGACCAGTTGCTGGACATGTCCATGTAAGTTTGTGTATTACATTTTTGACATACACAAGTTTTCAATGTGACTTGTGATGTAGGGACCAGCTACTCGAGATGCTCAGCTCCCGAGTCCGTCGTCGCTTCCGTCGCGGTCTTAAGCGCAAGCATATGGCTTTGTTGAAGAAGCTTCGCTCTGCCAAGAAAGAGGCAACTGAGTTGGAGAAGCCTGCTGTTGTCAAGACTCACCTACGTAACATGATCATTGTTCCAGAGATGGTTGGATCAGTTGTTGGTGTATACAACGGCAAAGTCTTCAACAGTGTTGAAGTCAAGGTAGATCAGACTTAGCAATTTTCATTATTCAGTTTATTAATGTTTTCCCAATGTCTAGCCTGAAATGATTGGACACCACTTGGGTGAATTCAGCATCTGCTACAAGCCTGTTAAGCACGGTCGGCCTGGTATTGGTGCCACTCACAGCTCTCGCTTCATCCCATTGAAGTAAATTGCAGTTGCATCTTCATATGATGGTCCAAGGTCAATAAACATCTATGGTTGACCTGAAGTTTATTTTTTTATTTCACCATCACTTGGAGTACATTCCCAGAGCGGGATGGGCTAATTTATTGGGGAGAGGCTTTTTGATTCCAGACTGGTTTATCTTTTGCTTTTTGGGCACATTTACTTGTGGTGTGTTTGTTGACTCTTGGATTGGCAATGGAGGATTCTAGTTTGAAACAACCACAGTAAGTATAAAGGTCAGAGCTTGAGGACACCAACTTCTACCTTAACCCATTCTCCCTTCAAATACTGAATGAGATTAACTTGTGGTCCCAAACCGTATTCATGGGAGAGTGGTAAAATTTTTGCCGTTGATACAAAATCCTCAGAAATTGATGTCGACTTTTGGCAGTCCGAAATTGGCAAAAGTAGTTCTACACAAGCTATGGGCTGCATCATCATCCGTAAATCGTCACCTTAAAGAATTTTGAAAATAGTGGAAATTCGATGACTTCTTAATTTAAACTTACAAGGAACAAGGGCACAGGTGTAAAGAGGTTTGTTGTTTGCTTGTACTATGAGGACAGTCTCATTGTTCCTGTAAAGCAAAGTGTAAAATATACGCAGACCATTACCAAGAAAGGTAACATTACCGCGCCAATTTGCATAGTGATTCCCAGCGATGGTAATTTTGGAATTCTTTTCCCGAACAAGAAAGTAGTAAACAACGGCCATGAACGTGAGAGCGACACAAGTTGGTCATCGAAGCTATACCAATGATGGTCAAATTCTTAGGAATTTCTGAATCGGCATCTGTTTATAACAGTGCTGTGAACACTAATCTGTTTCCAGTTATACAAAATAAAAGCAAATGACCTTTTTGGGAACAACGTAGATCGACCAACAAATCTTCAACTTTAGCGTGAACTTCCGGACCTTTGTTGGGGAAGGTGAATTTCAGCTCCATTGATCGCATCTTGACCCAATCCTTGAAGCAATGCAATATTCATGTGTCAGCATTGGTACAACATTTGGAATGAGAAAATTCAGAAATGCCTACTTTACAAACACCTTCCATGAAAATATCATGACCTTTAATGGGCAGAGAATGTATGTTTATCCGATTGGAGATGTTTATCGATTTCCCACAGCCATTGATTTCTACAACCTGTAGGCGTTGCATTTGCGTAATTTATAGCGAAATTATAAGATACTGAAGTATAGTAAGTCACGTTAATCTGAATTATGGGCGAATCAGAGGCGGAACGACAAAATTCGTCAATTTCACGTTCGACTTTTCCTTCCCAAGAATCAGCGATTACAACTACCATCAATTCTTTTTCCTTCTTTCCTTTGAGTTTCAGTTCCTGGCAAATGCAATTTAACATATACCACATTGAAAATGAATGCAAGTATTGACTCTTTGTTTGGTAACTTGCTTTGAATTGTTTTTCGCACATTTCCAAGGCACAGCGAACATTATTGTTCCGTCCTTTGTTATGTCCAATTTGAGATCTAGTCATCTGAAAATGAGATTATAAGGGTAAAGAAACTTGGGACAGCACGACGACACGTTCAGTTTCTTACGTTATTGTCAATCATTTGGACGAGCTGATCGAATGCTTTGTTGAACGCAAAAAGGGAAACCCGTTTCAAATCTTGCAAATGTAAGAGCGGTTTCAGATTTTCTTCAATAGCCATCAGTCCAAAATGAGTCCATTTGTTGTTTAAATTGTTCCACGAAGTCGCCCGTCCCAAAATGGCTGTATCCTGTAGGATCTACAGAGAATACAATGTTAAAAGTCGACCTTGAATCGGATAGTTCCGTGAGCCCCCCTACCTTAAGGGCAGTTTTGAGGCGAGAATCTTTGGCCAAAGAAAGCCGATTGTCCACAACAAAAACACTCATTTTGGCTGCAGAATGCAGAAGAGTTTCACCTCAATTTCACTCGAAGCAAAATATCGACTCCTAGTCGTCCTTTTGGTTTTCAAAACACAAGCGCCCTCAATCGAGGGGCACGTTGCCAGATGTGTGTGACTTGTGTCTAGCGTCGTGGACACTAACTTCGTCTGCTGTAGCAACGATTACTGATGGAGCTTTGATCGTTTTAGAAAGCTGACTCAATTACGTTATTGTAATTTCGTTGACAGTTTATTAGGTGTTGCTACGATTGTACTACTATTTCCACGGTAATAATGGAAACGGAAAATGTTGATATGATGGAGGATGGAGAAGTCGACGAATCCAACGAGGTGAGTTCTCATGGCCAAAATTCGATTCGACGAAAATTTGCTTTGAAAAGCGAATTTATAGAACTTAAAGCATTTTCCCACTAAATTGTGTTCTAACAATCTTCTTACAAACTTGCTTAGCAGGTCAATTTTAAGCGAGAAAGAAAGATTTCAGAGAGCATTCGAAACTCATTTTCTTCTCTGGATGAAGAAAAATTAAAGAAGCGTGCTGAAAGGTTTGGAATTGACCCTGATTCCACAAAAGTAATTCCAGTTACAAAGGAACAAATGAAGGATTTGTATGAAAGGTCTGTTTTGTTAATTCAAATTCTTAATTGAAAGATGACTGATATTAGTGTTTCTTTTTCTATAGCTTGGACTTGCCTGCTGAAGAAATTAAGAACATCTTGGAATCTGATATGAGTGGACTTGGTACCCATGCCTTAAATCATCGTTTTGAAGCAATTCACTTGAGGGGAACTGAGGAAATGAGCACTCAAAATGTATTTGATTATTTCAAGGGGTATGCCCCTGCCTCCATTGAATGGATAAATGATTATTCCTGTAATTTTTTCTTTTGTGAACTATAATTTGAATGAAATAATTAACATTCTTACTTAGGTAATGTTGTATGGCTAGAGCCATGGCAAGCAGCTCGGGCAATGCTTGAACGTTCGAGTCGAAATGTAACAATTCAACCCACAAAAAATAACATAGAAGGTGAAGCCATGGATCATGAAGAAGCTGCTGAAGAGGAGCCGGTAGTGTCCATTCCAACCCCGCCTGGAGTTTGGCGGCTGGGTTTAGAGTACCCCCTTGCTAAAGCTTTAGTTATGCGCTTCGCCACAAGAGCAGATCGCAAGATTAAAGGAGCTGAACGATTAAGCCATTATTACCGTAACCATGGCAATCCCAACTACGGTGGAATGGCTGGTCTCATCAGTTCCTCTCGCAAACGTCGCTTCCATGGTAAACCTGACCCTACCGAACAGGTTGATTCAAAAAATCCTTGGGGATCTCTTGCTGAAGAATGGGGAGCTAGTGAACCTGCCGAATGGGAAGCCAGAGAGCCTGCTGAGAATTGGGAGGACAGGCCTGAAGGTATAACATAAATTCAGGCGAATTAGAATTCTCTAATACCTGTGCCTTTTTCTATAGGAAAACGTCCTATAGGAACTGGATTGCCATCTGCTTTGGTCCGACGACTGGGACATCAGCCACCTCGGCCATCCCCATCACGATCACGAGACACAGAATCCGATGCATCGGATGAATGGAACACGACAGATAGTGAATCAGGCTCTTGTAGCAGCCAGAGTTCCAACCAAGAGGGCCGCAGCCGAAAGAAGCGACCTCGCATGCGGATGTATGCTGATGAAGAGGAAGAGAGAAATCGAAGGAAAAATCTGCATTCGAGGCTTACAGAGGCTCACGAAGAAAAGAACGGCCAAACGGCCAAACCCCGGACATCTAGACCTGTACACACTAGACTTGGGCCGAGCGTCGAGGTTTCCCCACCGACAAAATCCATTTCTACGCCTAGCGATTTGCGTCAAAGACTGGGGTCATCTGTCTCGAAAAGTCCAGTTGATCCAGTTGTTCTTCGCGGAACACTTATTTCAGCCGACCAAGAAGAAGGCAAAATATTTGAAAACGCCAAGATTGACTTGAGAAGCAAACTCCAAAGCCGATTGGGATCCAAATGAATTCGATCAAAACTGCCAATTGTGTCAAATTCGTTACCGTACCCGATTTTTATAAATTTGGCCCCATTTTTGTCAACATCCATTTTCATTTGAATGGTATATTCGGATTATTATTGGAAGCAATATAACAATGGGTATAGCATTGACAAGCAAAAACAAAAACCTGACTTTTTTACGACTTTGTAATATCAATTTATCTTTTTTCCAATTTACGCTTCAGCTTTGTTCAATCCTTTTTTCGAAAACCATTCGTCCGAGTGGTCGGCCGCAATCGCCTCACTTAAAAGACGGTCAGCTTCAGGATCCACGCAGGATAGTTCGCGAAACCCTTCATCTCCAACGAAACAAATTTCGTGTCCATCCTGTGGTAAACAAAATATTACGTACAGATGCATATTCCGGATTCACTAAAAATCTGCATCCGTACTGGGTCAGCCAAGATGACGACTTGAACAGTTGCTTTCCCTGGAGTGTCTAAGCTAACAAACGGAGTTAAAATAGTTCTGTTGGCTGCTTTAACCTCCGACTCGAGTGGCTGAAGATGAGAAGACGGACAGGCAAAAGCGATTCGACCAAAGGCTTTACAATGCTCAACCTTTTCTCCTGAATGATCAGTTTAAATCATGGAACTTAATAATAAGTAAATCATGAAAAGACAAGAAATTACCAATGAACTTGGCCTGGAACAATTCTAACTTGGCCTGGTCTTCAGAATATCCTAAAAGTGCATTGGAGTCAGTCTGGTTAGAAACTTGTAATCCAAGTAATTCTGACCAATACTTGAGAGACTGTTGCTTATCTGAGCTTGCCAATGTAACTTTTTGCACAGGATCTTTGCACAAAAAAATGTCTTTACATAACCAAATCAATTTTACAATAGAATATATACCAGCATCTGTGGGTTGAGACTCATTCAAAATGTAGAACTTATAGCCACCAGGGGCTTCTACATAGGGGAAAGTATCTTTGTCATGGATGGGCCACTCATGAGCTTCAGCATTTTTCAACACTTGGCTGGATTTAATTGTTAGTCCTAGGAAATCATTTCCCAATTTGTAAGAGGAAAGACCATAATTATAAGTCCTGAACAACATAAAAATCCAGAAATAATTTTAATTTTAATTAAATTGACTTGTTGTGAATGCCTACAATTCACAAACAAAATGGTTGTCCTCTGGTCCATAACCCACCATAGTCTTGCTCCATTTACCATCATATGGACTGCATTCAAGGCATTATATTATGATGATTATTATATAACATTATTATGACACATATTCAAGGCAAAAATATATAAGGCTACATACAATTTGATCTACATATCAGTTACATTACCCATTGCAAGATGCTTTGCATCCTTCTTCAAATTCTTCATGTCTTAATATCTGTCAATTACGGAAGAATAATTTAAAAACTGGAATAAAATTTCTTATACAAATAATGTCCTTCATCATCACCTTCATGCCCAGAACATCTTTGTAGAATTTTATAGTTTGAGTTCTATCGCCCACTTTAAATACAAAATGCAAAGCACGTCTTTCAGACATATTTTCTTTTTCGATTCTTATGGAATGTCAAAACCACGTCAATGAACCTCCGCTGTCGCCCGGTCTCCGGTATCTTGAATTCTGAAGACTTCAGAAGAATTTTTCCGATCGCCAGACGATGTGAAATCGATCGTCGACGATCCACGATCGATCAAAATAGCAGTCGACGTATCAACGTAAACAATGGCGGCGACATTTTCTTCACGTGTTCACCGGCTCGGCTACTCTTTTTCAAATCATGTTCTATGCCAGAAAGTGGATGTGAGGGGCTATGCTCGGATTTTCCATCGCAATCCTATTAAAGTTTTGACAACAGAAGAAGCGGAAAAAATCAACAAGCCCACACTGTATTATGAAGAACCTCCAACCAACAGGAGAAAAATCGGTCAATCTCAACCGTCTCAACACGTGAAGTTTGCCGAGCAAACTAATAACCGATTTAACAACAATCCTAGTCCTTCGTTCAACTTGTCGCGCAACAGTTTCATTGAAGAGGGTAATTTAGAAGAGAAGAGATCAAGAGACACAACAAAGTCATCATTTGTTGATTCAAAGAAGACATTGTCAAGAAAGGGGGCAAAATTTCTTATAAAGTCTGGCTCATATGACAAATCAACACTTGATATTGGTGGTGAAAAACTTGAAGTTATAACAGACAAAATAATTGCAGAGAGAAAGTTGAGGTACTGTTATTACTATATTTTATTTCAGTATTGTTAATTTTGATCCCAATGAATTGATTGTGTGTAGTTCTTTGATGCAAAATGTCAAATCAAGCAAGGCAAGAAAAGCTTCTGGACAAATTTTTTTGGAAGGGCAGCGCTTAATAGCTGATGCCATGAAGGCAGGAGCTCATGTAGAGGCAATCTTTTTCAGTGATACCAAACTTCTTGCTACTCTTCCATTAATAAATCATCCATCTGTCCAGCTTTATCAGCTTCATCCTGATAAACTTCAGCTTTGGTCAGATTTGACTACAAGTCCTGGCATTATGGGTATGACATGTTTTCTATATTTACTCATTCTTGGATGATATTCATGCTCTGACTTTATGTGCTGTTCCCAAAAGGTGTTTTTGATGTAACCAAGACACAAGAATCCAAGTTATTCAACCCAACCCAACAAATACCTCTAATTCTCATCTGTGATAATGTTAGAGACCCTGGAAATATGGGCACTCTCATAAGATGTGCAGCAGCAGCAGGTTGTAAAATGCTTGTTACCACACCAGGTATTGTTTCCAAAACCCCAAATGTAAAAAAAAGCAAAAAGATTAAAAATTTTCTATTGCTGATTTCAGATTGTGTTGATGTTTGGGATGCCAAGGTTTTGAGAGCAGCTGCTGGAGCTCACTTTAGAATGAAAATGTCATTGGCTGTGGAATGGGATGTAATACCGGGGAACATTGTTGCGCAAGACATGACCGTTATTCTGGCAGATTCTTCTATCCAGAAAAACTCGGCCTTCGTCGAAGACAAAGATTATTTGACCACTAAATTATTGGAAAAGGGAGCAGATAGTGGGCCAAAGTCAAGAACTGTAGAAATTTTGGAAGGGGGTAGCATGCAGCAGAGAGACTCTTCCTACTTGGACGCACAAACTCTTAGGATGTATAGAAAATTACCTCTTCCTCATTTCGCCTATGACGAACTTCCAATAGATTCTTCGGGCTCCATCGCTTTAGTTATTGGTGGAGAGACACACGGTTTAAGTTCTGCCGCTCACAAATTGGCGCACGAGTATGGTGGATTGAAGGTATTGTGACTCGTAACAATGACTAATCTGATACTAGCTAATTCTCCCCTTATTTTAATAGGTTTTCATCCCGCTCGAAAACGAAGTAGATAGCTTAAACGCTGGTGTGGCCGTTGGCATTTTGGCGTATGAAATACGGCGGTTACTTTTGAAAAAATCCAATGCAGCTAGCAACGTTAATACAGTTTCCGTAGCAACGTAATGGTTGGTTTGCCAGCAAGTACAAAGAAATGAACACGCTTTGTCATGCTTCCTCCGTATTTTTTGTTGAACACTGCTTCAAATACATATAGTGCGTTTCTAATATTCTGAGAAAATTCATTCCAATCTCGATGGACATTTTGCGTGGCCAGCACGTATCGATTTGTTCCTTATGTTAAACCTCAGAACTAAAACTCGCTAAGTATCAGATCTGATTGTTAGATATACGCTGAAATTCCTCAAACAGAATACCCCTAAGCCTATTCTTTTTCTTTTTTTCCCTCCTTAATTGGTTGAGCTAATGACCTGCAAACTTGTTTAAAAGGATAGGATACCACTGGGGAATAAGAACAATGAACATCGACCACGCGGGTGAGATGAGGCTTCCATAAGCGCGCCCTCTGTTGGACTGTTGATTAGGACCAAGTTTGCCTTGTGATCTGTGGTTAGTCTCAGTCTGCAGACAGCATCGAAAGTGACGAAAGGGAAATTTTTCAGTGAGAGTTTATATGAAACCACGCTTGTTTTTTTTTCGTTATTCAATTTCTGAATTGGACGAATTGGACCAACAAAATGTCTTTTCGAAAGGCTGTAAGTTTCGGAGAAGGGTTTTGTTATTTTCCGTTTGTTTGTTTGCTCATGTGAACTGGATATTAAGTCATTAGCTATAATCCCACGTTGTGGGAGATTACGAAACCAATATCGTTCCCCTATGATCGTTGTCCTCACGTTAGTCAGAGGCATTTAAATTATTCTTCGTTATTTTTAAAATAATAGATGGCCACTGCCAAAGCTACAGCTGCTGCTGAATCAAAAAAGAAGAAACCGGTAGTTAAATCTAAGGCAAAAATGAAGGAAGAAGTTACCATATCATCTGATGAAAGTGATTTTGATGATGAAGATGATCCAGATTGTGTTGAAGTTCCAGGTGGAGGAAGGGATTTACAAACAATATCCAAAATTGGTACCAGTGAGGCTGGTCTCACTTTCCCATCTCAAAGTGCTCCTTCTTTGGATCCAAATGCTCTAATCCTTCCAAGTCCTCCAGTGCCAGTATTAAGAGCACCTGCACCCCAGCAACCAGGTTACGAAGTTATTCGTATACCTCCTGGTGCAGGTCCTTTTGGGCTTGGGGCCGGCATGAAGCAACAGTCAGCAAATGCAATGCAGCAGAAAATTGGAATTATTCGTGGTAGTCTGCCTGCCACAGGAAGTGTTGCCAGAGTTCCTCTTCAATTAGCTGCAGTCCAATCATTGATGAAATCAAATGTTTTGCAAGTAAGTAAGCTTAACAACAATCTCAAAATGTTTTGTCTATTATGACGCTTGTTTCATTTTTGTGCTATTGAAATTCCAGGGAAATCCTGTGGCTGTTGCTGGGGTGGCTGGCCGCCTGGTACAAATGCAAATGCAGCAGCAGAGTGCTGCCAATCAGCAATTACTCAATGCTGCCATTAGACCAGTCATTGCTGGAATACGCACTCCCCAGCAGCTTCAGCATCTACAACAGTTACAACAATTTCAGCAGCAGATGCAACAACAAGTACCCCAAGGAAGACAAGATGATGTTGATGAAGAAAATGTGGAAGAAGAAGAAAACATGGGGGTAGCGGAAACCTACGCTGACTACATGCCTTCCAAAGTGAAACTTGGTCGCAAACACCCCGATCCTGTTGTAGAAACTGCCTCTCTAGCTAGCGTTGCTCCTCCTGATGTCTGGTACAAGCTAGCTCTACCAGAAGAAACCATCAATAGCGGATCTCTTTCTGCCCTACAACTAGAATCCATCACATATTCTTGTCAACAACACGATCAAACACTTCCAGACGGTTCCCGCGCTGGTTACCTAATTGGAGACGGTGCTGGTGTCGGAAAAGGTCGAACTGTATCAGGAATCATCTTCGAAAATTACCTTAGAGGGCGCAAGAGAGCAATTTGGGTATCGGTGTCAAGTGATCTCAAGTACGACGCCGAACGTGATTTACGCGACATAGGCGCTGGTAAAATATCAGTGCATGCCCTCAACAAAATGAAGTACGCCAAAATTTCGGCTGATGTCAACGGTTCAGTAAAGAAGGGCGTCATTTTCTCTACTTACTCCTCGTTGATTGGAGAATCCCAGTCGGGAGGAAAATATAGAACGCGCCTTAAACAACTGCTGCAGTGGTGCGGGGAAGATTTTGATGGTGTCATCGTATTTGATGAGTGTCATCGAGCCAAAAACCTTGTTCCCACAGGCTCAACAAAACCCACCAAAACGGGCATAACAGTTTTAGAATTGCAAAACAAGTTGCCCAAAGCCAGGATCATCTATGCGTCTGCCACCGGGGCTTCAGAACCTCGCAATATGGCGTATATGGTCCGACTTGGTCTTTGGGGTGCTGGCACCCCTTTCAAGGGTAATTAATTACTGTCTAACATTTTTTTGAATTATTTTGATTCCCTCCTTTTGTTTGCAGAATTTAATGATTTCATTGGAGCTGTCGAGAAACGGGGTGTGGGCGCCATGGAAATCGTGGCGATGGAAATGAAGCATCGTGGAATGTACATTGCACGACAGCTCTCCTTCAAGGACGTCACATTCAAAGTTGATGAAGTTTCTCTTTCGCCAAAATTCATCAAAGCCTATGATGATTCTGTCAAACTGTGGGTCCAGCTGCTACAGTCCTTTACTGAAGCAGCAGAGCTTGTCAATGCTGATCCAAAAATGCGCAAAACGATGTGGGCTCAGTTTTGGTCTGCACATCAGAGATTTTTCAAGTACCTGTGTATCGCTGCCAAGGTAAAGCATGCCGTAAAGGTAGCTAGCGAGGCCGTAAAATGCGGCAAGTGCGTTGTGATCGGCCTTCAATCTACGGGAGAGGCCCGCACCCTTGAGCAAATCGAAAACGAAGGCGAACTTTCAGACTTTGTTTCGACTGCCAAAGGAGTGCTCCAAGCTTTAGTTGAGAAGCATTTCCCAGCTCCCGATCGCTCTAGAGTCCTCCGCTTGCTAGGATTAGACAGAGGTGGTTCGCTCCTCGATCAGTTAGGAATCGATCCCGAATCTTATGGCGATGGTAGTGGTAAGTTCCGTTTTAATAATTTATTGTTGAGGAATTTTTTCTTTCAACGATTGTGATTTGACTTTAGGAACCAGCGGGGGAAAAAGGAAAGCTGCCCGGGAAGCTGTAGAGCGATCGAAAAAGAAAATACGAGCTGCAACTTCAGATAGCGAATCAAGTGGCCACGAACCAGACTCTGACTTTGAGCTGGATGACTCAGAGGAGGATGAATCCGAGCCCTCTGACTCAGAGGATCTTGAAGCGGATGATTATAATCCATTTGGCGGAAGTGACAACGAAGATCCGTGGTGTAGGTCTAATAAGAATGGCCGAACTAAAGGTAATTTTATCCATTCTATTCATTTCTTACGACTTTTTACACATTTTTTTCTGTTTTCTAGCTAAAACCAAATCAAAAAAGAAGGAAAAAGAGAAAAAGAAGAAGACAAAAGAAATGAAAAAGAAAAAGGCCGATTCTTTTGACGAAGATGAAGATGAAGTAGTAGTTCCAATGCCTACTATTCCTATTCCAAGACCATTGTCTGCAGCGGAAAAGAAGGAAGACATGTTCAATCGGCCGCCGCCTAAGGAAGCGCTCGACATGGCAACTTCCATTAAAGAGAGACTCCTCGCACAAATAGAGCAACTCGGAGCTAACCTTCCGCCAAACACACTTGATCAGCTCATTGATGAGTTAGGAGGCCCGGAAAATGTGGCTGAAATGACGGGTCGAAAGGGTCGTGTTGTCCAGAATGATAATGGACAGGTGAGATTCTTAAAAGACATTTCCCTGTTCATAATAGCTTAGCACTAACGTTTACATTCATACAAAGGTCCAATATGAGTCACGCTCCGAGACGGACGTTCCGCTAGAGATTCTCAACATTCGTGAAAAAGAGCGTTTTATGAATGGAGAAAAGGATGTTGCTATTATTTCTGAAGCTGCTAGCAGTGGTATTTCGCTTCAAGTAAGTAGTTCCGTTGTCCCTTACCCCTTAAGACCTAGTGTAATCTTTTTTTTTCCTCTCTCAAGGCCGATCGACGAGTGAAAAACCAACGTCGCCGTGTTCACATTACACTGGAGTTGCCGTGGAGCGCCGATCGAGCTATTCAGCAGTTTGGTCGTACTCATCGCAGTAACCAAGTAAGTTGCCGCCACGCCAACGACGACATAATTAAAGATTTGTAATTTGATTTTCTTTCTTTAGGTCAGCGCTCCCGAGTATATTTTCCTGATCTCTGATTTGGCCGGTGAGAGGCGATTCGCGTCGATTGTCGCCAAACGTCTTGAAAGCCTTGGTGCACTCACCCACGGTGATCGACGTGCCACTGAATCACGTGATCTCAGTCAGTTCAACATTGACACTAAATACGGTCGAGCGGCACTCGATGCTACAATGAAAGCTGTAATGGGTTACGAAGTACCCGTTGTTCCTCCCCCAGCCGACTATAAAGGAGAATTTTTCAAGGGTGCGCCTCCCCTTTCTTATAATTCTTGAAGTTATTCCTTCAATGATTCGTTTACATTTTTTTTTTTAGATGTTGCTGTAGCTTTAGTTGGAGTCGGACTAATCTGCAACAGCGAGTCCAACCCCGGTGTTCTAACTCTGGATAAAGACTACACCAACATTTCTAAATTCCTAAATCGTATCCTGGGCATGCCTGTCGATCTGCAAAATAGACTTTTCCAATACTTCACGGACACTCTGTCGGCAATTGTCACCCAGGCCAAGAAATCTGGACGCTACGACATGGGCATTCTCGATTTGGGATCAGGGCAAGATGACGTTCGACGTACAAAATTATACACCTTCACCACCCGACATCCTACAGGAACAGCTAAGATTGAATTGCACACCTTTGAGGTTGAGCGGGGCATGAGTTGGGAAGTAGCGAAAGAGAAATGGTCTATTTTGTTTGGGGCGAACGAAGGATTCTATCTCACGACCGAGGTAAAATTTAGAATGAATAACTTTCTAGGTTCATATTATTAATCAGGTTTTATTTAAAGGCTCGAAATGGGAAACAATCTGCTACGCTGGTCGTACAGAGTGGTACAGCTGCCCGTCGTGGCGCAGACAAGGGGGAGTCTCTTTTTACGATCTCACGACCAAACACGGGATTACAACTCCGACAAGAATCTTTGGCTGAAATTAAAAAGAAGTCACGCAAGGTCACTCCGGATGAAGCTCAACCGTTATGGAATGATCTCTACGCCTCTTCGAAGACCGAATGTCTTCATACTTACTGGTTGGATATTTAGATATTGTTCAGTAGATATCATTTTCTTACAATTTTTTATTTGATTTTCCCCAATCTTAGGTATGGTCGTTGTCGTCAAAAGACTATGGGTGTAGACTGCCAGTATGGTTTGCGGCAGCGGACGTACAACGTTTTGTCCGGATCGGTTTTGTCCGTCTGGACGAAAGTCGAATCTGTTTTGAGCGCTCATTTTGGAGGGAAAATGCAGGTGTGTTTTTGTAGTGCTTTCTTTGTTTCGTATTAAATTTGCTTATCTAAATTGGCCTTATCGTTTGTGGCTTTTAGGTCGTTCGGTTGCGCAGCGGTGGTATCCGGATTGTCGGCACTGTAGTTCCGGTCAGCTGTATGACTCCAATTATCAAGCTGTTGACTGAGGAATCTGAAAATGTTAGCGAAGAATCGTTCTAATGCATAGCATAAAGTAATAAGCCCATTTCATTCTTGGGATTCCCTATATTGTATTTGTTGCCAAGTTCTCTTTCGGTTGGAGCGAATCCATGTCACCGAGACCAATCGTTGTGTTCTTCGGCAAACAAGCTTTTTATGTACCTGCCGAATTGAAAGTTTATCGCATCACTCTGGTGCTCTTGGAGTCCTCCGCATCTAGCCTACCAGTTCCAAACTGTTTTGGTTGTTTCCATTTATCCCTCAGTTTTTCTGGCCGTCGTTCAACTTTTCGGCCTGGAACAAACCTTTCTGTCTGAGAGTCCTGTCAAGTTCGTTTGGTGTTTGATACAAAATTCAGCTGCCTCTCGTTTCAGTTCGCCACACGAGATACCAATTTGTGTGATCCGTTTTACGTGAGATGAACCCAGGGTATCAATAAATTAATTTCTTTCGTAAATTCTTGTTTATTCTTATAAATTTCTTCGAACAAAGCATGCAATTGGCAAGCTAAACATACTCTGGTCCGTTGTTCACCAACAGTGTCTTCGGCGCTATCGTCAAGACATACGGATAAAAATAGATTAGGCCAACTTTTATTTCTTTTTGCTGCTTCTTGTTTCAAAATTGAAATTATTCAGTTGAGATCTGGCAACTTTCCCGGCATTAGACTCGTCTGTTGAATTTCAAGAGCAAGATAGCAGCAAGTATGTTCTGTCAAGAACTATCCTTATTTTAATAGCCATAAATATAAATTGCATTGTGTTCGAGGGACACAATCAGAACATCGTTGTACTTTTTCATCTCATCATTTTACTTGAGCAGTTCTTTTCACGTAGTCGTTGAGGGTATGTCCTGTTGTGTCACTTCCTCGGTTACTGCGATGGAACAGGAAACGAACAGCTTTCTAATTTTTTCTCCAGTCTTCCCTTGACCATTATACCAGATTCATTTCATAAGACTGATTTATCCATTTTTTTCCTCTATAGTTTTTCAGATCTTTTTGCTTGCTGGACAGTTGGTTTTGTCATGTCTGGAAGAGTCAAACGTCAAGGTGGTTCTAGTGCAGCTCTGGAGCAAGCAACTCTCTCCATCAATGAAAGGATTTTGAAAGAATGTCATACACTCTACACAGATCCTGATAAAGGTACAGCATTATGCAAAAGACAGGTTTAATAATATCGGGGCTGAACAGAACTAGATAGTGTAGGCATGCCTTACATTGTACTGTTAGGTTGGTTGACCTCTCCCCAACTATATATAAATCAGCTAGTTATACAGTTGGAAAAACATGCTCTAGGGGATGTCCTATTGTAGCAAGCCTAGATTTATGACTGTTCTATACTAAGTTTGCTCAAACTTTTATAGTGAGGGTGACCAGTTCTCAACTATAGTATTAATCTGTTCACAAGCACCTTCTTAATCTGAAAGTAATTAAGGAAGTAGATCAAGGGTAGGATGCTGATAAGAACTGATTACTATCTCATCTGAAAACCAATCCCTCCAGTTCTTGGTCTTTCCAGCTAAAACTGTTGAACTAAAAAACATGTTCTTATCTTGTATGGTGCACAAACTGAAACCCTGAAGGGAGATAAATAAAATTGACAGGCAGTGAAGGGGCGCGGGAACCCTTGATGAAAGGGACCACTGTCACGAAAATTGCAGAATATCATATTTCTTAGCTTATCGGTTCGATCTCATCTTCGTTTAAGAAACATGACTGATGCTTCCGTTACTAGAATAAGGGAGTAGCATCAAAGACTATTCTGTAAGTCAAAATGTTTTCAATGTACTCAACTTTTTAATTTTTAGGCCTTGTACGTGTTGCCCAAGAAGTCGGACTGAACTTACTTGCCCCTCGCAAGAAAATTACCGTTATCCTTATTGGTAACCATTCTGCCGGCAAATCATCATTTATCAACTGGTGAGCTTAGCTTACCATTCAAGCGAAAGCATTCAGCTTAATTTTAAATAAATTCTACTAGGTACATCGAGGAACATGTTCAACGCACAGGAGTCGCGATTGAAACGCAAGGGTTTACCTTTGTTACGAGCGGACGCAAGCGTGAATCACTCACTGTAAGCGCAACATTATTCAATAGAATAATTATTAATAATTGTCCCAATTGTTAACTGGGTTTAATTACCTTTGAATAGGGTAACGCAACACTGCATCTCTACCCGCATTTCAAACCGCTGCAAGAAATCCCTGGTAAGAATTTTGGAAACTGAATGCCATCAACATTTTGTCAACCCAGTCCTTAGATGGTAGTAGGCATGATGTTAACCTGCTCGTTAGGTCTAAATCAAATATCGTAATAATTGTTATCAAACATAGCAGTAGTAAGAAAGAATTAGTTTAAATCTGAAAAATGCGCAGTTTTGGGCGTATCTTCTACGGAGGTTGTGGTGTGGTCGGTGTGCAACCGGATCATGTTGAGCGGCGGTGTCAGAGGTTTCCTCTACTATTTACCGCAAACATCCAGGACGCAGCTGTTCATAGTTGCGGTGTTTTTCCCTTGTCGACCGCGTGCCTTGTTTGAGCCGGCGCGGCACATCGCGCCAGTTAATACTTCTTGCAATGCTTTCTCACAGCCACCCGTTCTTAGAGCCCACTACATATCCTGACTGTTCGATAAACGGTTAGCGCAGTATCGATAGCCCGATCCAATTCCCTTATCAGCAGTAGCCAACCGCTTCCTCTTTGAATGCGTTTCCCTGTCCTACCCCTCCCTCCCTCCCTCTCTTCTACTCCGTTTTAGCGCTCCTCCTTCAAACGCTTCTCTACGAAGGCATTGCTTTATAAATGCCTGTTGTCCGACCCGGATTTATTTCATTCTCTTCTCGACAGTAAAAGCAACAGTTTGGGGGGAAAATGGCTCCCGTTTCGAGAGTAACATTCGTAGTATAGTTTTTTCCTTCTCGTGTGCTTACATTTTGATTACCTATTTGCTCGTTGTTTAAATTCTCAATCATTATTTTGTACCGGTTAGCCGTTATTATTTCGTTCCTGTGTTGGGTCGGTCCTTCCCGGGGCACCTTGCCGTTAAGTAGTTGAGCACGCGAGCTGCCCAGTGAAGGGCTTTCCGGATCTCAGGAAAAAGATCGCCTTTTCGTTCGACAATTTGTTATTTTTTCGTCTGCCGTTATTTTCATTTGAGAATGTTGACTTAATTATTTCCAATTTTATAATCTCATTTAAATAGGTGTGGTGGATTACCTCACTACCGAAATCTCTACTTCTAAGCAGAAGAAATTTAGCCTGGTGACATTTGTTGACACTCCCGGCCTGGTTGATGGTGACATGAAATATCCATTCGATGTCAACGAATCCATTCAGTGGCTTGGTAGGACTCTCGTTTGAATGCGTAGTCGTTTACAAAGGCTAACGATCTTTTCATTTTTTTCCCAGGCGAACTAGCGGATTTAATCTTTGTTTTCTTTGACCCAATCGGCCAAGCGCTGTGCAAGCGAACGCTCAATCTCGTTGAGCAGTTGAACATCCGTCACCCAGAACGCCTTCGGTTTTATCTTTCGAAAGCGGATGAAGCTGGAACGGAATCCGATAGGCAGAGGTTAGCCTTTCCTCATTTTCTCTTACAACGTTTATCATTTGACGCTAACAATGTCTTACATTTTTTATGAAGAGTCATGATGCAGATCGTTCAGGAATTGTGTAAACGCCCTGGCCTCAACAAAACGGGTTTTGACATGCCCACAATCTATATCCCTAATCCTAACAAGGTTAGTTAGTGGTGTATGTGTAGCGGCGATTTATTCGATTAAAAACCCCTGTCTATTTCCGATAGCTTGTCCGCTGCGTCAACCAAATCGAGGATGTCTGTAAAGATATTGAAAAGACTATCAACCAGACGATTCAAAATACGCTAAACACGTTGGAGAAAGATTGCGAAAAGATTGCCCAGTTAGTTGACCAGCAAATTGAAGATGACAATGCCGCCAAAGCCTACAACTTGAGGGCATCTGGAAAAGGTATATTTGGTTTTAAATTGTCTAACACAATCTTCAAGTTACGACGAGTTGTTTATTTCAACAGGAATTTTGTTCACCCTATTGGGTTTAACTATACCAATTATGTTGATCATCAACTTCACTGTTTCTAACGCGTCCCGCGAGCTTCTAGTTTCAATGCTTGGAGAAAGCGGAGCAGATCTGCTTCGTCTTTATCTGGTAGTATTTTTGTCCGTTAAAACAAGACGTATCTTAATCCTATGTACTTGTGAATCCAACTAGTCACCGGTGCGTCAATTTTGGGATTTGATCCCTGAGGATTCTCATTTAACAACACTTATGGTGCTCATCGGCCTTTCGTTCATTCTGCTTGTTTTGGCTCGCTGGTCCACCCGCCTAAAGTCGACTTTGTCTCGTGGCCAAAAGCGACGATTGGCCGATCATCGCGAATTCGTTCAGACGATGGTCAAGACGAAAAAGAAGACACTCTACCAAGACTACTTGCAACAGAGTGTGGCGGAGCACGATCTTTAATTAACTTCTCACACATCACTTGTTATGAATCGCCTCAAACTGGGCAACTCATCTCTTAATCTGTATTCTATCCTTGCAAAATTCTCATGGCCCGTGCCTTTTTAAAAATTTGTATTAAGAACAAACGCACCCGCCTTGCATGATGTATACCTTTGGAACTACATTGTTACTCCCCTTTAGATCTTGCCATTCCCTCAAAATCTTCTCCATTTCGAAAATCACTAAAGATACCTAGTTCAATTGCCCCACATATTCCATCAAATCATGTGATGACGACCTTTTTTCTTCCAGAGATTTTGTCCCTTTATATCTCGTGTGGAATACACTTTAGTTGATGCATTGAGAACGAAAAAAACTTTTAATCAGAAGACATCAATATTGTCACGTATTTTGTCGGCTCGGTGATTGATTGTGAACGAAGGTTGTGTATGTCGTCAGTATGTCGTCTGTATAATCGCTTCTTGGTGAACACTGAATTAAACACTCTTCTGTGTACCGTAAGATGAACGATTGATAAAGTGTAGACGTTTGTTTGATGCTAACAGAAACAATCGACTTCCTCATCAACAAGTAGTTTGGCTTGGACAAATTATCCCGTGACAATATTACTATTAGACTCTGAAGGAATTGTGTATTTAGAATACATTTTTAAATTACAATTTGAAGATGAATGAAGACGTTTGTAATTAACAGAAAACATACTGGAACTCGGTAAGTCGAGTGATAGTAATAATACAGTTACTAAGGCGTTATTTACAGGATTACGATTCAGGTATCTGAAGCTTTTCTTTGATCATGTGAAGTTTATTTAAGAATAAAAGTTAAGAATAAAAGGTCAGAACGGAGTTGTGATTGCCACGAACGAGCAGGAAAGGTGGCATATTGGCCGTTAATGTTTCCAGCCAGCTCATGTAGAGCGGACCGCTAACTGTCCCTTTACGCGGTACCGGCAAAGTCCTAATTAATGAACAATCATTAAATTTCTTCATATTGTTTGGTTTGTGAACTAAGGTGTAATCTTACATGACTATGAGGTTCGCTTCGGTTGAGTACTTCAGCAACAATTCTCTCAGTCTCATGTAGTTGAATGTTTTCGGTTTCTGAGCTATTAGTTCAGACTCTTTAATTACCGGAACTGTTGTAATAATTAATTTTAAATTAAAACGCGAATTAAAGATTTCTTTAATTATAGCTAACAAACAAAACGCACTTGGAGAATGTTGATTTGATAAATCGTCATCTTTGCGGACAAATTCGTGGGTCAAAGCGTCATACCAAGTTTTGGTTTGGGTAGATGGCGGATAAGTCATATCGGGAATCACGACCACATCCGAGACGGGAATGCGGAACTTGCTCAATAGGAGCTTCATGCTAGTAAACGTCCAAAAATAAAGATTTTCGTGGGAAAAGTTGACGCGTTTACGCGCGTTTAATTAGAATGCTACCTTTCTTGCTTATTCTGATGTTCTTCTTTATCGTCTGCCAAACAAAAGACGCGCAATTTGGAGTTAGTCCAATTAGATCGAGTAGTCAAGATGTGCGGTAAAAGCATTGACAGCCCTCCGTCATCGTACAGCCACCAGACGTCAATAGTACCGCGTTTTTGTTTCATACGGAAACGACAGATACTCTGCTGCACTTCGGTTGGCAATTCATTTCCTTGTGGATCCCTGTTTTTAGAATTTTCAAGATTCTTATTATAAAATACTCGTCACGTCTCTGTACTAGGTGTATTCGGTTGAATTCATACTTGAATACAACACGCGACTTTTTCAAATGTTTTTTCTGGTCGATCGAAAAAGTGCTGTTGGTTGGATTCGAGGCTTCCTTGATCCTTCTAACTTTCTCACTTTCGTTATCTTTCAATGTGCTCAAACTTCCGTCAAAGGCTGAATTGAAAATGTTTTTTTTAATCATCATCAGAATTGTCTATAGAGTTTTTACAACTGTATAATAGGTATAAGGCAACCGTACTGAATGGCAGAGTAGTAGTGCTGTCTTCCGGAGCGCTAATGAATTGCGGATTGTCAATTCCTGTTTCTTTTTTTCCATCACTGAAATCTTCCATATTAAAGTCTGCGATGACGCCAGAGTAATCAAGGCCTTCTTGGACACGAAGAATGGCTACGGCGATGTGCATCTCCAACGCCGTACTAAATAAACAGATCCATTTTAGGTGATGGGATTTTATATAAATGATGCGATTTTTAAAAATTACTTGATGGCAGTAAAGTATTCATCAATTTGCTTGTTTTCGCTTTTACACCACTCGCTTTGATAGCCAAGTAGAAGGATGTTTGGCCTCATTCTGCCAACACCGGTGACCTGCAGCAAAGCTGAAACCCCTTCGGAAAACGACACATTGTCCATCAACGAGTAAAAAGCTTTTGTCTTATGTTCGCGAAGCCAGTGTGCTGATTTGGTGATCCGGTGCAACCGCTGTTTATGACTTTGCCTTTCCTAGAAATCAACTATATAAATTGGGAGCCTACAGTTTTCAAACTCAAGCGAACGGCACCTTGAGAATATCACCGCAGACCATTAGCGAATTATTTTTACAAAGAAGGTAAGAAAAATCCACGAGCGATGGCCGCAGGTTGGGTGACCCAGTCATGACAAGAATTTGGGGAGTGTAGGTTTTAACGTGGTCTTCTATATTGTTAAGTTGTTGTATATTGGTCAATGCGGTCTTGTAAGTTTGCGCTTGTCTCGATGAACCCCAATTGACATCTGATATATAAATTACTTGTTTAGAAAAAAAGAAGATCTTGAAGGTTTGATACCATACCTGGTTTACGATAGTTGACAACAATAACGAGAGTAAAAACTACGCCAGAAGTAATCAAAGCGGTTGGCCAACTGCACAAGAACATTGCCGAAACAGATAGACAGCAGCCTAATAAACTGAGCCATTTGTTAAAATATTGGAAAGTTGGTCGCCACCCAATAGGCTGAACAAGATCAACGTGGAAGGTAGAGAAGTTGACTAAAGCGTAAGATGCCAGATAGCAGTTGGTAATTAAAGGGGCGATTACGTTCAGTTGGGCTAGAAAACGCGCGCAAATATTTAGTTTTAAAGTAAGTAAGTTTGTTTATATAGTGAGTTCAATCGTATGTTATGATATTACCGATTAGAACACAAGCCAGAGCTATTATGAAGGTTAATGCATAAGCGCGAAGAGGTTCCTGGTTTTTGCCATAACCTTTAGCGAAGAAGTGCAAAAAAGGAAAGAGTCGATCTCGGCACAAAGCTTGGAAAACTTTGGGAGCGGAAACGAAGCAGGCCAATGCAGAGCTGAGGGTAGCGGCGAAGCATCCAGCGTAATTAATACCCCCGACAGCCGATACCAAAGTCATAACCTGGTAACTGTTGTGCAAACCCCATTCACATTTTTCGTCAAAGCAAATTTCCATATAATCATTAACGGTGTCATTTTCGGTGTAGTTTGCCGGGTTTCCAGTAGCGTCACGAAGAACCGTAGCTCCAGCAATAATTGCGAACAAGATATACGAAGACGACGTTATGGTAATGGCTAGTAAAGTCCCTTTGGGAATAGCTTTTGACGGATCCTTTTTGGAAATATAAATATTTTGTAAACTGGGAACTTTTCAAAATTGGGGTAGACGTTTACCTTTAAATCGCCCGATATGTTTGCGCCCGCTAAAATGCCCGTTGCAGCTGGAAAGAAAATGGCAAACACGGAAAAGAAATTCTGTTGAATTCCGTCGAAAACTCGGTAATCAGAATAAAAGTTGGTTGACAAAAGTTCAGCTAAAATAACAATTAAAGTTGAAAAATAAATTAGTGAAGCCAATCTTTTATCTAGCTTTCTCGATTGACGTTTTTACCACTATAGCCGACGAAACCTTTAGACAGCTCATCCATGTCAGATGGACCCAAAATACTTCCTACAATAAAGTTGGTTAACGCAACCGCCAATATCCCGAAGAATAATAACTGAGCCTAGTATATGGGGACAATAAAAAATTAATAACACGACTGGATAGCAGTTAAAATGCAGTACACATTCCGATTACCTTAGATTCCCATTCCATTCCAATTCCTACAATCATGGCTAGTACAATTAGAGTGACGGAACCGACAATTCGGATATCGTTGAGTCCACCGTCAACAATCTGAACTCCCAGCTCGGCTAACATGTCATTTAGCGCTTCGCAGAAACCAACCGTGTGAAGTGCGACGGCCATAGCGTTAGCTAAAGCAAAGATGATGCCAATGGCTGCTCCAAATTCCGGACCAAGGGAACGCGAAATCATGAAATACGTTCCTCCCCCTTTAATTTGGCCGTTAGTACTGACGGCCGACATGGACAGGGTCGTAAGCGAAGTAACAGTCGTAGCCAGTAAAATGATTAGAATAGCTTGGCCAATTCCAGCCTCGGCGACAACCCAAGACAAACGGAGGAAAAGCATGACGCCCCAAATGTTGAGTAAACATCTTATGAGGACGCCTTTAATCCAGCCAAACTTGACACCTCCAGGGGTCGTTTCTAACCCATAATTATCATCCTGAGAGAAACATAAATAAACGTTAACATAAGTTGCAAAAATCCTAGAAAACAATTATTATCCTGTTTCTGATTCTAAATTAAAATCTAGAAATAGCTAGCTAGAAAAAGCCTCTTGAAATCGAAGCCATAATCTGTACCGTCTAATAAGTTTACTCTTTTAAAAAGTTTATCTTGCATCGCCATTCAAGAGAATGTACTTGTTTTGTGTTTTATTTGATTGCTCAAGGTGTTGGTTTCCAACGCAAACAACAACAGGTGAGGTTCATAAGAGCCTTACAATCCATATCATAGCGAGAACATGCAATGTGAGATTAACGTGTATCGTCATGAACTATTTTTGGTTACTACGCATGCCATTTAGGTAAGGAACCAAAGTACAGTACTAGCAAGGTCGCCTTATGATTTCGAACTCTTGTTTTCTCATTGTCATGCTGATCTCATATATAAACTGTATTGTTTTATTCAAATTTAACGTACGCTACGTTTACGTTTTTTCTACACCATTTAAATAGATGTGGTATAAAGCAAAAATTAATCATGCTCAAATAATAGCTGACTTCCACATACGACATTCTAGAAGAATGTGGACGATCGATATCTTGTAGAAGAATGCGGCTATATCCTTGGTAAAAAAAAAGAAATATAGCTACATTACCTAAGAATATCTCAAAGGTAAACAAGAACACGCTGGAATGCCAGATGAGTCGAATAGGTTTATTTAAGGAAAGCGCGTGTAAAAGTAATATACGAGTCTTGATTTCATTGGCTTGAAATTTCACGCTTGGAATGAAGGAAGACAAATTTCGGTTTTGACTAATCAAGCGTCGCTAGTTGCCGATTCAGATTTCTGATACTAACATTTTTATTTCCTCTTATAGAGATATGACGACGTTTGCCATTACCATTACCGGTTTACTTTAGTTATTTTAGAACAATCAGTATACTTCGTAACTCTACAGTTTATAAAATCTTCATCTAATCATCTGCGATGGCCGTTTATTTACTTTTTGATTAGTCCGCTACACTCAATTACGCAGCACTCCGTCGTTAGAGAAAACGTGTTATCTTTAGAAACCTTGTTGTGATTGTTTTCAAGTCCTTGCTTAAACGACTTCTCTATCATAGTTTTCAAATGGCTTAGATTAGTTGGTCATTTGGCTGATGAGCGCAACGAACTTGGCCTTGTTCCAGATTCGAAAAGGAAAGGAAGATAAGTAAACAGAAGGGAAACAAAGAGAATTAAACCTTGAATGAAATCGTCGTCATAACAGTGAATGAGAACTCGCTGATGTAATCCCTTGCGGTGAAATTATGCATATCACAAGAGGAGGGGGGAAACCTGTTCTTCGACCGTCCTACTCCCGGTTACGATTGCCAAGAAGCTAACAGCTAAATTCTCTAATAGCTCTCTGCCAGTTTCGCCAAATCTCAGTTGTTGGAACATATGGTCTAAATTGAAAAAGTAGATTGATCAACTTACCATCTGAGCGCTAATTTCTCCAAGGTGGAGTTCGTCAAGAGTAGCCCGGCCTCCGGTTGTCTGCGAGCGTGGGTGGTAATTTTCCAAGGAAGGTAAAGTTTCGCGACTTAAATGGCGCTTTAAGTTCCGGCTAGTCCGAACGCTGTCACGGAGATGAGCTTTTAACGCATCACCGTAATAACTTTCGTCCAGCGACTTTGAAACTCTGTTGTGTATTAAACGCAATTTCTAATATTTACCAAGTTTTCAAAGAAAAATGAAATGATATACCCATTGGAATGATTATAAGAATATGACGAGTCGATGTCGCCCATTGCAACCCGAGAAGGAAACACCACTGTAACTATTGAACTGGTCGTAATTGACTGATGCGCTTATTCGTGGCATCCAAGTCGTTATATCTATGTTCAGTCGGTATACAGATGCTTAGGGTGGTAACGATTATGATTATCTTCCGAGAGATGAAGGCGCTACAGAGCAATGACATTACCACCTGACCACAGTATTTGAAGAGAAGATTAGTCGTAAACCGGGATAAAATTCCATGACATTTGAATGAGAATGTTAATGCCAGTCATGTAAAATGCCGGTCATCGTTGCATATTATGCAAACACAACAAACACTTTTTCCCCAGCTTCAATTTCACGTTTATATTATCACGCTTTAAAAAAATATTTTTTAGATCTTTTCCAAAAGCATTGGACATAAAAAGTTTGTCCAAAGTTAAGTAAGCGATCAAATTATTTAAAAATCCTTCCGGCGCTAACAAAAAAGTGGGTTTGTCGGTCGTTGAACCGAGTTTTTTTTTAAAATACATTTAGTTGCGCAACTGCTCTAGATCTGGAAAGTATATTGTGTATCCTTTCCTCTCTAATTTCTGTAACAGTTCGTTCACTTGTAAGATACTACTAAGACTTGTCTGCTGAATATAGGCATAAAATTCTTTCAAATGCATGTTACTGGTGTCATGCTGATTATGTACATACATCTTCAAATTCTTGACCCATTAACGCTTCCGCTTTAATGCGCATCATTGTAGACTGGAATCACAACTAGAGGGGACAGATACGATATTGAGGTTATCGAAGTAATCTGATTCTGACTGGCCTCCAGTAGAGTCATTTATTCAAAGTTATTTACCTATCCCCGTCCCCGCATATCAGTCTTCGGAGTTGTGTTCAATGGTGTAAATCCCACTTTATGCAATTTTATGACGGGAAACCCGAAGATTAAAGGCTTCATTTATAGTCTATCGTATAATCTATCGTTTATCCAGGTACGGTATTAAAGTTGTTATATTGATCGCAATCACGGTTTATTAAGGAAGCTATGGCAGAAAAAAATATAGTAAGAAGGAGACTAAAATGTACAGAATATAAAACTTCCTTGTTTTCGTCGGCATTCTTCAATACATTTCAAAGGGCGAGAAGGATTTTATCAACAGCAAAAAATGCTCAGACATGGGCCTGATAAATAATCACGCGGTAGTTTTTTCCTTCTCCCTTGTTATTTATTTATCGGTTTAATCGTAATGGTCCCGTGTTTTGGTCGAGCGATGATTAAGAAAATTATTTGTATTCTTGTTTTGCGTTTGTCAATAAGAACGAAGTTCAGTCTCAAAGAAAACATTTCCCCATTTTTCTTTGGTAATACGTATGTGGAAATCTTATTTGACCAACTCGCTTGACCAAATAAAGGATTCGTTCCAAAGGTTTCCTTCGTTTGTTATAAAGCGTGCTTACTTTTTGGCCTTCTCACAAGAATCACGTGACGAGTTTTGAGACTACGCCCAAATAATCAACAGTTCAGTCGGCTTTTATTAATTTTACAGCCGCGGGAAATGTATTATTCGAAATTAGCTAAACCGGTTATCGTGCTACTGTAAATCATTAAAAGAGAGAGAGAGAAAATTGGACGGCTGAAGTTGTATTATGGGTAGTTACATACCATGAGAATGATTGGAATGATAAATATGATAAATCTGTTTATAGAAAGAGATGGAAGTCCACCGACAAGAAGAACGCAATCTACGGATATTGAGGCTTCCTTTACAGTTGCCTTCAACGCACCTGAATATATTAATTTTGTTCTTTTCTCCCAAGTTTGTTAAGAATAAAAGGTGAGGACGGATGTGTGGTTGCCACGAACAAGCAAGAATGGTGGCATATTGGCCGTTAATGTTTCCAGCCAGCTCATGTAGAGCGGGCCACTGACTGTTCCTTTTCGTACTATCGGCAACGTCCTTATACATGAATGATTCATTAGATTACAGAAATTACGCTTTTGGGTTGAGGTGTAAACTTACATGACTATGAGGTTCGCTTCGGTAGAGTACTTAAGCAGTAGTTCTCTTAGCCTCATGTAATTGAACGTTTTCGGTTTCTGAGCCATAAGTTCCGACTCTTTAATCGTTGGAACTATTAGGAAAGTAAGACAGTTATTAATGAAATCTTAGTTCCGTTAGTTAAAAGAAAAATTAGGAAAAAAAAATACACACCCGTAGATTCGGGATCTGCAGGCTCGTCATCTCTGCGGACAAATTCGTTTGTTAAAGCGTCAAACCAAGTTTTGGTTTGGGTAGATGGCGGATAAGTCATATCGGGAATCACGACCACATCCGAAACGGGAATACGGAATTTGCTCAATAAGAGCCGCATGCTATTTTTGAATAATAATAAAAATGAACGGAATTTCGTAATGAATTAGGAAAAGTGTGACTTACCTTTGTTGTTTACTTTGTTCTGCTTCATTAACGTCAGCCAAACAGAACACGCGCAATTTGGAGTTAGCCCAGTTAGATCGGGTTGTCAATATGTGCGGCAGTAACATGGCAAGTCCACCGTCATCGTAAAGCCACCAAACATCGATGGTACCTCGTTTCTGTTTAAGACGGAAGCGGCAGATACTCTGCTGCACTTCAAATGGCAGTTCATTACCTTGCGGATCCCTAAATTCAATAATTTTAACTTGAATTTTGTATGTATATTGGTTAACGGTTCAATATTTTATACTTGAATAAAACGCGCGACTTCTTCATATTCCTCTGCTGGGCCGTGGAGGCAGAGCTATCAGTTGCAGACAAGACTTCTTTGACCCGGTGGATTTTTCCACCTTCGACAGCGTCTAGCGTAAATTCACTTATCGAGCTGTTCGCACTACTGGTAATAGCTTTGAAGAAAACGATAGAGGTAATTAATTGTTCGACAATTCAAAACATTCAAACCATACTGAAGGGCGTTGACGTTGCTGAGGTAATTGTATTTCCCTCCAGCGAGTACTGGGGATTATCGACTCCTACTTTGGGTTTGCCAGTACTGGAATATTCCACATTAAAGTCTGCAATGATTCCCGTGTAATCGAGTCCCTCTTGAACGCGGAGAACTGCTACAGCTACGTGCATTTCCAAAGCCGTGCTAATCAAGCAGATTCAATTAATGCTGTGGGATTGGCATTAGTTAGTTATTAAATTACTTGATGGCCGAAACGTAATCATCTATTTCTTTGATTTTGCTAGTACGCCACTCGCTTTGATAGCCAAGCAAAAGGATGTTGGGTCTCATTTTTCCCACTCCTGTAGCCTGTAACAAGGCTCCAACTCCGTCCGAGAAGGTCAAATTATCCACCAAGGAGTAGAAGGCTTTGGTTTTGTGATAGCGAAGCCACCGTGCGGATTTTGTAATTCTTTGCGAACGCTGTTTGTGGCATTGACGTTCCTATAAGATAAGATTAGTGATTATCAAATCTTGTTATAGCGGTAGTTGTCATTCACAATAATATATTACCTTGAGAATATCACCGCAGACCATTAGAGAATTGTTTTTGCAAAGAAGGTAGGCAAAGTCGACCAGAGATGGACGCATATTAGGTAAACCGGTCATGACGAGAATTTGCGGAGTATACGTTTTAACGTGATCTTCGATATTACTGAGTTGTTGAACAGTGATAAGGGCTGTCTTGTAAACTTGAGCTTGACCAGAAGAACCCCAGTTGACATCTAAATAAAACAAAAAATTAATCATTGTAAATTCCATGAGATTTGGCATATATAAATATTTTACCTGGCTTACGATGTTTTACTATCAAAAAGAGAGTAAACACTACGGCGGACGTCACCAATGCCGTGGGCCAGCTGCACAAGAACATTGCCGACACGGAAAGACCGCAGCCTAATAAGCTGAGCCATTTGTTATAATATTGGAAGGTAGGACGCCATCCTACAGGTTGGATCAGGTCAATGTGGAAGGTAGAAAAGTTGACTAAGGCATAAGATGCCAAATAGCAATTGGTGATCAAAGGAGCGATAATGTTCAACTGAGCTAAAAGGGGAAAGACAAAATATGGCTTTAGTATAATTTTCAAGTAATCAAATGCTTATGACGAAAATACCGATAAGAACGCAGGCCAAGGCGATGATGAAAGTCAAAGCATAAGCACGAAGAGGTTCCTGACTCTTTCCGTAACCTTTAGCGAAGAAGTGTAAGTGAGGGAAAAGTCGATCTTGACACAAAGCTTGGAAGACTTTTGGAGCGGAAACGAAACAAGCCAATGCGGAGCTGAGGGTAGCGGCGAAGCATCCAGCGTAATTAAGTGGGCCAAATGCGGACACCAAAGTCATAACTTGATAACTGTTGTGCAATCCCCATTCGCAATCTGTGAGGGCGCAGAGATCAATCCAGTCGTTAATGCTTCCAGTGCCGTTATATTGATACGACAATCCGGTAGCGTCACGAAGAACCGTAGCTCCAGCAATAATTGCGAACAAGATGTAGGAGAACGAAGTGATGGCGATGGCTAACAAAGTTCCTTTTGGAATAGCGTTCGATGGATCCTACATTTGACAAAAGTAAGTTGGCATTTCGTTTGTGTTTGGTTGAGAAATTGTGCCGTCGTCACCTTCAAGTCACCCGAGATGTTAGCGCCGGCCAAAATGCCGGTTGCAGCTGGGAAGAAAACGGAGAAAACCGAGAAGAAATTGTTCTGGAATCCATCGAAAACACGATAGTCGGAGTAAAAGTTGGATGTCATCAGTTCAACTAGATAACGTAATAGTTTCATTTTAATAGTTTCTTTTCACTTTTTTTTTTAAATCTAAATAAAAAAAACTTACTATTATAGCCGATGAATCCTTTGGAATATTCCTCTATGTCGGACGGACCCATAAAACTTCCCAGGATAAAGTTGCCCAGTGCTACAGTTAGAATTCCCATGAATAATAACTGGGCCTGTTAAAGCAACCGCAAAATTAAGTTACACTTCCAGAAATGCCAAAAAAGACAGAATGTGGTTTCTTAATTACCTTGGCTTCCCATTCCATTCCAATGCCTACGATCATGGCTAGTACAATTAATGTGACGGAACCGATAATTCGGATATCGTTAAGTCCGCCGTCAATGATCTGAACTCCTAGTTCGGCTAACATGTCATTTAGCGCTTCGCAGAAACCGACCGTGTGGAGCGAGACGGCCACTGCATTAGCTAAAGCGAAGATGATACCAATGGCCGCTCCGAACTCCGGGCCAAGGGAACGCGAAATCATGTAATACGTTCCTCCTCCTTTGATTTGGCCATTAGTACTGATGGCAGACATGGATAAAGCCGTAAGTGAAGTGACGGCCGTGGCCAGCAGTACAATAAGAATAGCTTGTCCGATTCCAGCCTCGGCGACAACCCAAGACAAACGGAGGAAAAGCATGACACCCCAAATGTTGAGTAAACAACGAATAAGGACACCTTGAATCCAGCCAAACTTGACGCCAACATAACCCGTTTCTTGCCCAGAATTTCCATCCTATAAAATGTTGATAACATTTCAATTAATTAAATTGCGAAAAAAGTAACTATTGCTGAGTTGCCATTTTTTAAAGGTATGAACTAACTGACCCGAAAAAAATTGCTAAATGAGACGTAACATAAAAAAAGTCATTATCATTAAAACCATTAAAACAGTGGGAAATAATATAACGACGCAAACAGTAGTAACGGTTTCGAAAAGACATTTCGCCATCGGTTCTCACCCCAGAGAACACGTGGTCGTAATGGCCGACGCATGTGCTTTCGAAGTTATGTGGTTCTGTGTTTACGACTGTTATTGCTCGAGGTGCCGGAGTACGAAAAATGGACTTTATCTGGGACTATCGTGAATGGACGAGAAGAATAGAGAACTTTCCAGAAATTGCATTTTCGACAACGTAAGTTTTTTTTTTAACCTGTCATCATTCTTATTGTTGCTTCGAAAATGTTTACGGCCTCGACCATGTGTTTAAATCAAACGTACCCCAATTTCGTTCAGTTTACAAAGCTCATGTGATAGTGGGTAAACCAAAACAATCTTTATCTCCCAACTTTATAACGTAATATTTCCGTGATGACAACTCGTTATTACCAACTGCAAACCTAGGTTTGCAATTTTCGAAGAAATTCAATAACTCGAGAAAAAATGAGCTTATTTTCTCTCGAGTTTTCCATCATTCCATCGACAAAATGAATTTTCTCGATCGAAAATTAATATTTTCTCGAGTTACTTTGTTGACAACAATTTGAGAAGGGATTTTGAATTTTTTGAAAAATTTTGACTCGGGTTGAGGACGAGAATTAAACGAGATTTGTGAAGGTAATCGCAAGGCCGCAAACGAGTTATTAGGTAATTTACTATAAAAGGACAGGTTAATTAGGTTATACGAAAAAAGAAGTCGAATCGAACTGGTTTTTGAGAGTAAAAACGTGGTCATGGTGGCTAATCTGCTATGTCATTCCTTATCCTGAGATCAAGAGAACATCAACAGTACCGTAGTTGATAATAGGCATTATTTAGTACAACCGACGGCGATCAACATTAATTGAGATTGCCATTAAATATAAAGAACTCGATTGACTGTGGAAGCCTTGCTCCATTGTTTCCCTTTCACGAGTCCTTGCTTCAATGGCTATAGGCCGCAAAAAAATAACACGAAAAGAAAACATAAACCTTCTCTCTTTCTTTATCTTTTCTCTTTCAAGTGGACGTTGCAAATGGTTGGATTATTGGCTGATCATGTGGCCACTGATGAGCGATGCGAACTTGGCCTCGTTCCGGATTTGTACAGAAGAAAAGTTCCCTAATAAAACCTTGAATGGCGTTTGTCGGCGGAAAACTGGAAAGAAATGAAATATTTCACGACTACTGAGGTAATTGCGTTTCCCAGAAAAATGAATGAACTGAAGGGATCAAAAGCCTGTCCATCGTCCTGCCCTATATAGTTCAATACCTAACCGATAACTATCTCTTTCTCTGCGGTTCCAATATTAAAATGGAAACCTTTCACATACCCTTTGAATGATGTTTTCACAACCTAAGTGCAGTTCGTCTAGTGTAGCGCGGGTAGGTGTAGCGTGCGGATTGTAGTTGTCGACAGAGGGTAAAGTCTCACGACTGAGATGATGTTGCAAAGTCCTGTTGGTTCGGACGCTGTCGCGCAGATGGGCTTTCAACGAATTTCCGTAGCGATTTTGGTCCAAAACGGCCGGCAAAAGCGCGATTCTATGTTATTTACCATTGATCATGAAGAGACGACGAATGAGAAAAAAAATTGAGAAAAAATTAGAGACCCTTTGGCGTGGTCGCGAACACTCGGGCGTCCGTGTTCGCGAACGCTCGGTCGTCCGTGTCCACTGACTATCGGATGAATAGGCTGCGCTACACCGATATCGTCCATAGTGATGTAGGAAGAAGCGACGAACTCGGAACGGCTAACGTTGGCTTGGCCGTGGTTAACTGATGCCCGGCGTCTGGGCATCATGGAATTAATATCGGTCGTGTCCAGCCGCTGGATGCTAAAGCGAGAGACGCGCTGAGGGAGGTGACGATTAGGATTATCTTCCATGACGTGCGTCGGCAGGGCAATGACATTGCCGACACCTAAATGATGCTGATCCTCCATTCCAAACGAACCACGATAGGGAGGGAATAGTCCACGTGAGTTCTTAAGTTTCGAAACAAATGCTCGTTGGGTTCAACAAAGTTCAATTGATAACGTCGGCCAAAGAACGGGCCATCGTCTTGGAATAGAAATAGCGAAACATACAACAACCGAAATCACACGGCGGATGGAAGGCAATTGGGCCTCCTTCCTTTCTCTTGCTGGCCTTTTTATTGGATTACGAGTCCTTGGAGGGTCCTTCTGGTTCGGTGCGAGCGTACTTTGAAATTCGTTCGCCCAAACTCTCTACTCATATGCGTTTCTCCTTCTTTTTCGTATTTCTCATCGGCACGCCAACCGGTTTTGCAACTCGCGTGCAGACGCTCTGGCGGTTTTTTTTCCTAAATTTTCTGCGCGCACGCCTATTGCGATCACATTTTTACAACCCTGTCTACGGTTTGCATTATGGGTCCGGAGTTAAGGCTGCTATTTGATTTAGTTTTATGCGATTCCCTTCAATTGAAGCGTGACGTCAAATTAAAGGTAACTGCTAAACTAGAGTTTCACAGTTCCTGGTGAATGTGCGTACCCTGTTTTTTTAACGAGGATGTTCATGACCGATTTGTTGTCGCTGGCGTAGCGACCTTCGCCATAAACGACTGGTCGTTCTTGTGTTCGTTTTAATGCACTTGACATTCGTATTACTGAAACGGAAAACCGATGGGTAAATAACATTGATTATATAAACATGTCGGAAATGATATGGATTGAAGACGTTATCTTCAAATCACAGTGTGCCACGTGTGAGCATCAACCAAATAGGCGAAGTGATTGCCTATGCGAACTTGACCCACTACCCCTTAATTAATCTTCGGTTGACTTTTGCGAGGCTACAGCAAGGTGATTCGGTTTTTTGAACTGGTGTTCCATATAAACAGACGTCATCAAAGAGCTCACGTAGTCCGGAAGACGACAATCATTCTGCCTTATTAGTTCTTTTCGTTCTTTGCGTGGCGGCTTAATATGTCTAGACGAATCATACATCGATGAAAATCAGGTGAATATATGTACATGTTTAGGCCTTTCGTGCGGTTCTGACTGTTGATTATGCATGTGCCTTGACCCAGTTTTTGTCAATTCACGCTCCCGCTCGCCGTTGTTGCTACACTAGACTATATACACTATAGGATACAACAGTATTGAAACAGGTGATAGGACGATTGAGCTTATCGGGACTGACTCTTATTAGAGCCGTTCGGTCAAAGTTCGCACCTCTAAACGGTGAAGTGAGCACTCTGTGCACCCTTGATCGCGCCCGCTGTTGAACCCAACTGTCAAACGCTTAATGACCCCGAAGATGGTCAAACCGTGACCGATTAGCCCGTAACCTTTCTGTAAGAGAAATAGCTCCAACCAAGATAGTCCGTAATAGGCGTTGAAAGTTATGAAACGTTTGACGGGAAACGATGAATTGTTCTTCAATAGTTGTAAATGTATTACTCAATTGCCCCGTTGTAAAAATTCATGGTTTCTGTTCATTTTTATTTAGTATCACTCAAAACAGCTAAAAGATCATAATTATAGTATTCGATAAGTTGCGTTTTCTTCCCAATTATTTATGGCTATTTGTCACATGCATCGCTCAATCACGTGCCGGTTGATGATTACCGAAGATGCATAACCTTTGCGACGATAAAATGAACGCTAGTTTTTTTTTCTCTGTGTTAGATAAACATCGTATCCTTGATTAAATGACAATTTGTCTTGATATAGCTACTCGTTTTGTGTCGGCGCCAACGATCTCTTGCAAAATGCCAGCTTTGGTCATTAGAATCCAGTTCATTCCGATTTACAGCGATCCTTGTACTAGGAGAAAGGCCGTTGGGCTAAAATGCCAAGGCCCGTCTACAAGACATTTAAATGAAAAGACAGCCTTCCCGTTTAATGAAACCTTCGATTGAGGTCCTCGTCTCTCAGCAGTGTTTTTAGAGCTTTGTGTGTATAACACTCGTGAAAAATGTGCAAACAATTATCATAGATATAGACCGACTGGCGGGGAGAAAACGAAAACTTTCACTCGTGAACACTTTTGTGTCTAGAAGCGGTATAGTATAGTTATTCAGTCTCTCAAGGCTAATTTGTTCCTCTCCTTTTTGTTCTCAATTTCCAGGTAGACAGCAGCTTTTGATATACGTTCCAAGAACAAAAACTTGCGGGAAACAAGCGTGGCGTTCAAAAGGAAAAAAAAACACAAACAAAACAAATCAGATGTTGATTATGCCAGGTCATATAGTTGTGCAATCACGTTTTTTACGGTGAGGAGCCATGGCCAGCCGAAAACGATGAGCGAAAATAGCCACAATCGGTACCATTGGCGTACCATGCGGTTTTCCCCGAGTGATTTTTCACCTACTGGCCCTCAAAAGCAGACGCTATAGGCCGACAGTATACAGTTTTGGCGGCCTTGGTACCACAGGGCGAGAGGAACAACTTGAAGCCCAGCAGCAAATAACGCAACAGTGGGGCAAACCGTTGGAGCGACGTTCGTCCTTTTTTATTACCATTGCACGAAATGAGACTCGGGGTGTAACTATAACAAGGTCGGAATGACTTAAATTTACATGATAGACCGGAGTGCTGGATGTATATGAACTGGATTGTTCCGGTTCATTTTATGATGGCTGATTAGCCAATTTTTGTATTAGGAGTAGAAGGTCAAAACTGAAGACTGGTTGCCTCTGACGAGCAAGAACGGCGGCATGTCAGCTGACAGCGCCTCGAGCCAAGCCATATACAGTGGGGCGCCAACAGTTCCCTTACGAGGCATCGGTAAGGTCCTACAAGCAATCAGCAATTCATTCCATTGATTAATGTCTGCTTCCTTGATTCAAATTTGGATTAAAACTTACATAACTACCAAACTTGAGTTTGATGAATGTTCCAACAGTAGTTCTCTCAGTCTTGAATGACGATCCGTTTTTATGCGCAGGGCGGTCCATTCAGCAAGTGAAATTAAAAAAAGGGATTGGATTTCTCTCGGAATTTCTAGGGCTAACAGATGCAAACGAGTTTAGACTTACCGGGTAGTTGGTCGCGAGCGGCGAAATCACGGACGAGATTGTCGAACCACGTGCTAGTCGATTCTTTGGGAGCTTTTTGAACATCTTTTATCACCGTCAAATCCGAATAAGTAATTCGAAACTTAGCTAAAAGAGCCGCCATCCTACAAGAAGAGCCCCGTTTTTTTCACTGTTGATTTTCGAAAATGGTGTTTTACCCAATCGTTTACCCTTGTCACTCCGTTTCCAAATCTTCTGAGCCGGACGCCGTACAAAAGACACGCAATTTACATGAAGACCAGTTGGACCGGGTGCTGATAATGTGTGGTAGCAACAGCGTCAGTCCTAAAACGAGTCGAAATTTGAAAAGTGGTATTTCTAAAAAAAAAACAAAAACAAGGACTTACCTCCATCGTCGTAGAGCCACCAAACGTCAATGGTACCCCTACGCTGTTTCCTCCGAAGACCGAAAGACGGTAATGCAATTGACAATGTGTTTCGTCAACTCACTGCCGTCTCTATCCATATATTTCCAACTTTTTTATTTCGCTTCCTCTTCAATGGGCTTTCTCAATTATTTACCTCATTATTGGCGGATCTAATTTGGATCGTTTTCTAGTTCTTTTCTCTTCCACTTCCGTTTGTACCGCAACGCTACTGCGCCCCATAGCGGGCGACTCAGGTACTGAATCGATACTAACCGTACTAGCTTTATTTACCCGTAAACAAGAACTTTTACAATATTGTATTGGAAAATGAAGGTAATAACTTCGTTACCTGATGACGATGACCGGTTTAGGGGATGGTTTCTTCGATATCGGCCAAGATAGACGTGCAGTCCAGTCCTTCCGACCGAAACCAACTCTTTGTTGTCGTAATCTCTATTTATAAATGCCTCTTGTTGGTCACCAGGTTCTTGAAAATCGTGGACAATGATTCCAGATGGGACACTTTTAAGAGATGGATGAACTCTGGATTTGCGCATGGATCCCGACCGAAGGCTGGTCAGCGGCGGATTCGGCTGTGCACGAACCCCAAGCCCACTTTCATTCCGGATTGTTTCATCTTCCGACATGGTAAGTTAAAACTAAAACTGCCTATAAGACGTCTCCAAGTTTGTTACGTAAATAACGAGCTTTGAAACTATCAACCGACCTTAAATAAGTTCTGTTTACCGGGAACTCCATCCCTCCCAGTTCAAAAATTCCCGTTTTCGTTTCTTTTCTCTCATTGACCCCCCCTTTGTTGGATACGGTCGTGTTGTTATTCAACCATATTGCGTCACTTCGATATGGCTCACCTAGATATGGCCCCTTTCATCTCCGTTATAGAGACCAACACTTTTTCCCGACGATCATTACGTTCAAATGATCAGTAATTCAATAGTTGAATCTGTTACCATAAGTTTATGCTTAATCTACAGCGATTACTATTTTTTGTACACCCGAGCAAATTTTTTTCGCTGTTTTTGGGGAACGATTCCGAAATCACCCGGCGATTTCGGAATGTATTTGGGATAATGCTGCAAGGGCTATTCATAATTTCTCGTGACCCGTCATGCTACATTTGACGAATTCTGTCGGTCCACATTTCTGCGCGAGTCATAAGCCCGATTAAGATATTGTCCTGAACTTTCCTTATAATGAATGGACTCTCTTTTGGTGCGGGTGTATTAATTAGAGAAACATTTATGACCGCTCACACAATAATGCGGTAAGTTATTACGATAAGGAAAATCCGAGGGGTTGGCAACTTTCAGAATCCTCTTAAGAGCCTGAGAGGAAAGATTCTAGAATCCCGTCAGAATTCCAGAATTTCATACACCCTCCCAGAGAGTTGCCAACCCTTCCGGAAAATCCAAAATGTGTTCTTTCTGTTATTGAACTCTTGTGCAACTTTCTACTTGGCTCTTATTTTGACGCTTTGTAAAAGTTTATACACGAATTCTAAATCTGGAACTTTTTGCCACCATCAAGCGCCATATGCGCGTCCTTCAAAATGATAGGATGAAGTTCGACATGTAAGATTCCACCTGACCGATTTTATCTACAGTATTAGCCTTCAGTTTCTTTACTGTTAAAATTTACTTTAGCTAGGCTATTCGTGGTTGGTATATCAAAGTTAACTGCGACTCACTTCCCGACTCGAAGGGGGAATGTGTATTTTTTGTTTTTGTATTGTGAATCAGAAAAATGCATACGGTACAATATTTGAACAGTAAACTCGGAGATGATAGGCATACACGAATGGCACCGCTTCAGTTTACACAACAATGGGGAAACTAATATCTCCAATTTTCGACAAAGAAAAGAATGAATCATATATAGCGTAGACCTTTGACATAAAAGTAAATTATAACTTTTAACGAAAACCCGCAAAGCTGTTTTAAATTCTGTTCATATTATACCGTGTACTTAAGAGTCAACAGTCAGTACTGACGAATTACCCCGAACAAGTAGGAAAGGTGGCATATTAGCTGTCAGTGTCTCCAACCAGGCCATGTGGAGCGGAACGCTTATTAAGTCCTCTTTCCTTGACATGGGAAGTGTCCTGCAAATAGAAAATCAATAATGTTTCCCTTTTTTTTACGTTTACAGAAACATTTTCTTACATTACGATTAAACCAGAATTGGACGAGTGTTCATTCAGTAACTCTCTTAGTCTCAAGTAGCGATTGGATTCGTTCTTCCAGTATGTTATTTCATCCTCGAAATTTTCCTCTGTTTTTAAAATTGAGTTCAAATTGTTGCCGTACTCTGAAAAGCCATAAGGTTTTGAGTTTTACAGTTACCTCTTCGATCTGAAAATGGACGCATCACACCATTGAACCAATTAATAGTACTTCCGCTAGGTGATTCGCTTAACCGATCTGTGATAACAACTAGATCTGAATATTCAATCCGTAGTTTTGTCAGTAGGGCAGCCATCCTAAAAAAATAATAATCATCCAGTTAAATGAGCCGCGAAGGCCACCATTCATAGATTACAACAAACCTCTTGTATTCTCCTTCCGTTTTGTCTTGATTGGGAGCGGCGCAAAAGACCCTCAGTTTGCAAGAAGACCAGTTGGTTCGGGTGTTGATTATGTGCGGGAGTAATAGCGTCAATCCTGTAATAATGTAGCGCGCTAGATTTTTAAAATGACGAATTTTATTTCGATTATTAAAGAAGTCACCTCCGTCGTCATGAAGCCACCAAACGTCGATTGTTGTTTTCTGTTTCTTCTGGAAGACTAGGATCTTGTTGGCAATGTTTTCTGGTAGAGGATTGCCGTTAGGATCTCTGTCAAATAATAAGATCATCAGCATAATAACTAAAGAATTTCGGAACAGTTTTATTATGCTTACTTGAGTGATCTTGAGTTTTTTTTCGATTTCTTTTTCTTAGATGTGGTTTTGACAAGTTTCTCAGTTGAAAATGAATTGTTGAACTCAAAATTAAAGTATGCGGATCTTGGTGTTAATGGTGATTCTATCGCTTCCATTGTTAAGGTTGCCCCTAAAATATTAAAAAGATTACATTTCTTTTAAAACCTGTCGGATTGGGTTGTAAATAAAACTTAATTACCTGACATCACAGTAGAATCATTTTGTCCGAATCCCCCGTAAACTACGTTGGTCGTTGGTATAATCGTCTCATTCGATCCAGTTGCGATGGTTGTTTCCATCGCGCCTATTGATATAACTGACGCCATTCGATCTTCGCGTTAATTTAATTTAATACTTGAAAAATCCTTTTGCAAAAAAAGCACAACTAACCCGATGAAGTTAGTTGTGTCGTATTTTTAATTGAACGATTTGGGTCAACCATGTCGTCGACATCGGCTAATATTCCGGAGTAGTCAAATCCGTCAGCCAATCGTAGAACTGCGACGCCCACATTTGAATCAAAGCCCATCCTTATAGGAATAAAGTAATCTTTGAATGCTAACTTGATCAATGATTTACCGTTAGTATAATTACTGTATCGTAGAGAAGTACTCCTCCATAGATTTTCTGTCGCAATTGCGCCAATCGTTTTTATATCCTAGAAGTAGGATGTTAGGTTTAATTTTTCCCAATCCTGACAACGACAGCATGGCCTTCACTCCGGATTGTAGACTAGCATTATCGATTTGAGTAGAGAACCCTTTGATTTTCCTAATCCGAAGATACTTGTATGCCTTACTTTGCATTTGTAACCGGTCTTTTGGCGTCTGATTTTCCTTTTTTAAAAATAAAGAACCCGTTGTCATATGAATTTTGATAAAAGAAGTAAAAGCTCTTTTTTTCTACTTTTAAGACGTTTCCACAAACAAGCATTGACTTATTCTTGCAAATTAAATTAGCAAAGTCGAGCAATGCCGGTCGATGGTTGGGAGGTCCAGTCAGGACTAGAATTTGGGGTCGGTAATTCTTAACATGTTCTTCGACGTAAACCAACTGTTGCATCTTGGCCAGCGCCTCACTGTACGTTTGAGCTTGGGTGGATGAGCCCCAGTTAACCTCTATCGTAGTTAAGGATGCGCCATTACGTGAAACATCATAAAGTTACACAACGAATATACTACTGTCGTATGCTGTGACTCACCTGGTTTTCGATAAAGAACAGCCAAGTAGAAGCCCAGTACGATTGCAATAGTGACCAAAGCCACAGGCCAGCTAATAAGAAACATGGCCACGACGCACACAACAGACGTCAACAGGCTCAGCCACATGTTAAAGTACTGTATTATTTGGAAAACGAGTTTAAGAAGCCGTTGCAAAAATTTCTCGAGTTTCATCCCTAAATTAGTTTACGCGACGGAAATACCTTGAACGTGGGCCGCCATCCAATTGGTTTCACTAAAGTGACATGGAAAGTGGAATAGTTGATAAGTGCGAATGTCGCCAAGAAAAAGCTGGAAATGAGCAGAGCCACTGTGTCCAAATTAGCTACGGAATCGTTTATAAATTTAAATCAGTAGATTGTCATTTTGCGATAATCTGAGAAATCCAGTTTTACCGATAAGTATGAAAATCAGGGCTACTGTGAAAGTGAACAGATAAGCCAAACGAGGCTCTTTGGATTTGCCGTAACCTTTCGCCATCCAGCCAACCATCCAGTAAGGGTAGAGCTTATCATCGCCAATTACTTGCAGTAACTGAGGACACGATATAAAACTAGCTAGAGCCGAGCTTAGCGTAGCGGCGAAGCAGCCGGCGTAGTTTAGCGGCCCGTATGCCGAAATAAGCGTCATAAGCTGCACGAAACAAAGATCATTGTATAAAGAAGAAAAAAAGGGGAGATGAGTGAATAACACACCTGATAGTCATAATACGACCCATAAGTTTCTTCCATTGGAATGCAGCTCGTGTTGGTCGTGTTGAAAAGCTCATTTTCTGGGCAACCAGTGGCCATCCGTTGCGTTGTACCAGCACATATAGTAGCCACGATCGCGTAAGAAAAGGTAGTTATGATGATGGCTAAAATGGTTCCTTTAGGAATAGCTTTGCTTGGATTCTAACATTTTACACCAATTATCTTGTCAGTTTTGTACCTAATATAATTCAAGTTTGTATTGGTCTAATAATTGTAAATTTCTCACTTTTAAGTTTCCGGACATGTTAGCCCCAGACAGAATGCCGATACAAGCTGGAAAGAAGACGGAAAATACAGAGAAAAAATTTTGCATTTCCCCATCGATAGCTATGTAACTTGGATTCCAGTTTTCCGCAAAAAGTTCCACTAGTAACCGTTGGTTAAGTTCAGATAGTACGAGGTTAGAAAAGGTGGAACCCGATACGATATAATTTTAGCATATTACGATCATAACCGAGAAATCCTTTGTAACGTTCGTCGGAATCACTTGGTCCCATGATGCTACCGACGACGAAATTTCCTAATGCGACAACCAAAATGACGAGTAGTATAATTTGAGTCTGAAAGTAGAAATGCTCATTAGTATACAGTAGTTGTTGATTACATGTGACATTTGACCTCCAAGGGAAATGATTATTACCTTTGATTCGTATTTAGCACCAAGGCCACACAGACCACAAACTGCGATGATAACGATTGTTCCGATAATGCGCGTATCATTAACTCCTCCATCTACAATAATGTAGCCTCCATAGGTTTTCAGAACGTCTTGCAGTGTTTGACTGAAGCCGACGACGTTTAGCGAAGCGTTGATAGCGTTTGCAAGGGCGAAGATTATGCCAATTGATCCACCGAACTCCGGACCAAGAATGCGACTCATGACGTAGTATGTGCCACCTTTGATAAACAAACAGTAATAATACAGAAATATATTCGATTCATATAGCGTCCTTCACATAAAATAATTAAAGGAGGGAAGACAATGCAATACAATATCCCCCCAACGAACAAAAAATTAATTGGGCCGGATTGGTTCTCTTGCCTTACCATTCCGGTCCCAACTTATAATATAATAATAAATCTTAAAATGTAAGACACAAAGAATAATGATTTTGCCGACACCAGGACGCTTTCGTCACGCGTTTGTCTTCTTGGCCTAACAGGGTAAGGTACACGCATGTCACGCAAGACTAAGCTAAGAAGCCGAATAACTCCTAAAAATTTACTCTAGTACGTTAATGTTGCTCTTTTTTTCAGGTAAGGCTACGCAGTTTCTTAATGATCCATACGGGAAATCGAGCGAGTCCTGCTCGCTCTCGTTTTGTCGTGCTGATCACACTAGAGTCTTTCTGACCAAATCTAATTCGTAATAGCAGCTCTACCTTTTATCGCCTTTTTTGGGCTTAATTTGGTATATGACTTAAATTGATTTGAGGTTGGGAAAGTTTTGGCCGGAACGTCACATAATCAGCCAGTAATCAACTGGACTGAACAAGCTGGTACCAAGAAAATTGAAAAGGAAGCAGACAAGTAAATAGCTTAGGCCTACCTCCTCCAATTTCTCCGTTGGTTGCGATTGCCGACATGGACAAGGCAGTTGCCAGCGTAATAAAAGTAGAAATGGCGATAATTACCAACGTTTGCCCTGTCGGAACATGGATGTTAGCGAAGTCATCGTAAAATATTTTATTAGTATTTAAACTTGCATATGCCGGCGAGTGCCACTACCCATGAAATGCGAAGGAATAGCATTACTCCCCAGATGCTTAGCATATTACGAATAAGCACACCTTCGATCCATCCGAATTTTTTGGGTTCTTTTGCCCCATCTTTTATCCCTAGCTACAAAGTATCATTAATTGGTTTATATATTCAAGAAACTTAATGCTACATGAATGTTCTAAACTTGTAACTGGTCATGGCTATACCTCTTCAATCTTTTCATCAGAAATGTTCACCCCTTTTGCAGTTGATAGATTTTGAGTACTGCGGTAGTTCTCGATGTCAGGAATCGAATCTATTTTGGTTATTTTTTTTTTACTCGAAAATTCCATCATTTTTGGCCCTTGTAATCTTGATTTTGTCCAGTCGGAATGTCGTCCGTCAGTTGATCCCTGATGTGTTAATCGATAATTTTAACGAATCATGGTAGTATTAAACAAAAGTTATTGATGGCGATTGATTGCTATAAGGATTAAACTCAATACATGCCCGATTCTGGAATTCTGTATAAAATTGTGTTTAAGGAACATCAGACAATGATTGTTTATTTGTTTGGTGGCGCTCCCAACTGCACTCTTAAAAATTCTTAACGTTTTTAGGGATTTTTAAATCGCGAAAACCGATTCCAACAGAACAATAAAAAATATAAATATTTTTATTTTTATTTTTATTATATCCAATCAACCTCACTCCCAACTCCTCATATATAACTAAACGTAATGCAATTATAGTTATTCTATCAAGGGAAGAGCCAGGTAAATTTTAAAGATTACCTCATTGTTAATTTGATAGCTCTCCATGTGGATGCCGATGTTTATTAGGATGTTCTAAACTTTTGTAGGTGCTAATAGGCCAAAGCTAGCGGGACGTGTTTCAATAAGCAATAAGCACGTACGGTACGTTTCGTGCAAAATGTATTTTAACACTAATGTAAACCGTTCACCACAAAACGCATGCACCACCATTTTATTCTGTTCTGAATCTTGATAGGAATCCACCAGGTAACTCCGACACGGGGAAAACCCACATCGGAAATTAGATTGGTGCTGCAAATGATTCCTTTTGATAATTTATTAAATGCCGTTATGTTTACTTTTCCCCCATTGGCTGCTTAATGATCAAACAGTATGCTGTCTGTTTGCACTGAAATCAGTTGGTAGTTCCCGGTCCGTTAAATTTTCTTGCGAAATATATATGGCGCGGGGAATTTTCAATTCAGACAGTGCGAGAAAGTGGGGCCTTGCTAATGTACATGACTAGTCTGCATGACTGCATGACAATAATCTGCATGAATCCGCTACATGAATGGCCAAATAGTCATGCAGATTAGTGCCCACTTTTTAAATCTCTCTACCTTTCTGACAACCTTCTTAAATTATTTTGACTGCTGCTCGAATTCAAATTTTCTGTATTGCGTTAAATCACAAATAGGGAACCAATAACATACACATAACATGGGAGGTATTTCGTCGGTAATAAGTAAAAACTTAGTAATAGAAACATACACGAGAAAGTGTTATCTCGTGGCTAAGGGAAAAATCATGAAAGCATAAGCAAAAAAAAATCATAACCAACGATTCTAATAAAAGAACTTTAGGGTATGAAGGGTTGAACCAAATTCTGAAATGTATTATTCGTCTAATATTCGCTTTTTCCTTTCAAAAGTATCAAATTCTTCGTATATATAAGTGAAAATTTTTATCAAATTATACTGCAGAATTTTTAGCTGATTAGAAAACCGCAAAAAAAAACACAAAACAGTAGAAATATTAATACAGGCCTATTTTTTAAAAGAAAGATTCAACTTTTTGTAAAGAACGTGAATTAAACACATTTTCAAGGGCCACCTAGACCGTAAGTGCACCCTAAAAAGAGGTGTTGGTGTCCGCAAACATCGGACACATTGTCCGCCCGTGTCCGGCAACTGGGGTCTCTAGGATCGATGTCAATCTTCATTTTGCTATTTTCTAATGAATACCAATTTGAATTTTCAATTTCTTGTTGTAAAACATGGCAAATGGAAAAGGGCACAATATTCATCTTACCGAAATTTAATTTGGAAAACAGTTGAGACACAAAATATTATCCATTTTAACCACAAATATTAACCATTTAGCACATGCAAAGAGGCTTTTAGTACATTTCAACAAAACGTTTATAACGGACGAAAAATGTCTACATCACTTAATCATCGCAAAAACAACTATTTGACATTTGACCAGGAAAAACTAGGCCACCATCACTATCACTGAAACTCAAAGTCAAAACGGTTGAGAAATCTGTGTCATCAATACCAAAATAAAGAACAATTAATGATGCGAATGGTCAGAGAATCGTTAGATTGAGATAATCTCATGGCAGTGAAGTAATTACGAAAACCAACTTGAATGATAGAGCATGCAAACAAAAAAAAACTGCAGAAAACAAATATTTTTAACGTCAAATAGTCACGTCATGACGACTATTTAGTGAGTCACCCAAGACGATGATAATAAATAGATAAATTTGGATAGACGATTCGGACAGTCAAACAGTCAGTGGCCTCTTTTGAATCCCCATTTTTAGACCGGCACCAACTAGGCCACCAATATAACCCACCAAACAAAATTAGGCAAAAACGGGGCTATGAGAAGCTTCTTTTTTTTTTAACTGAAACACAAATAATCCTTCTTGCTAAAGTAGTTTTTTTTTTCTTTTACAGTTTCGTTGTCAAGTGTTTTCCGCAGCAACTTTCATGCATTTTCTTATAGTTTTAGGTGTTCAAATTCGAGGAGTTGCGACTGATGCCCAGCGTCTGGGCATCATGGAATTAAAATTTTTTTATTTACGTTTCCCGCCGCTGGATGAGACACGCTGAGGGTAGTGGTGACGATTAGGATTATCTTCCATGACGTGCGTCGCAGGGCACTGACATTACCGACACCTAAATGATGCTGATCCTCCATTCCAAACGAACCACGATAGGGAGGGAATAGTCCACGTGAGTTCTTAAGTTTCGAAACAAATGCTCGTTGGGTTCAACAAAGTTCAATTGATAACGTCGGCCAAAGAACGGGCCATCGTCTTGGAATAGAAATAGCGAAACATACAACAACCGAAATCACACGGCGGATGGAAGGCAATTGGGCCTCCTTCCTTTCTCTTGCTGGCCTTTTTATTGGATTACGAGTCCTTGGAGGGTCCTTCTGGTTCGGTGCGAGCGTACTTTGAAATTCGTTCGCCCAAACATGTATGATATAGCTACTCGCTTTGTGTCGGCGCCAATGAATTCCTGCATAATGCCAGCTTTGGTTATTAAAATCCAGTTCATTCCGATTTACAGCGATCATTGTACTAGGAGAAAGACCGTTGGGCTAAAATGCCAAGGCCCGTCTACATGACATTTAAATGAAAAGACAGCCTTCCCGTTTAATGAAACCTTCGACTGAGGTCCTCGTCTTTCAGCAGTGTTTTTAGAGCTTTGTGTGTATAACACTCGTGAAAAATGTGCAAACAATTATCATAGAAACAGACCAACTAGCGAGGAGAAAACGAAAACTTTTGCTCGGAACATTTTTGTGTCTAGAAGCGATATAGCATAGATATTCAGTCATTCAAAGCTAATTTGTTCCTCTCCTTTTTGTTCTCAATTTCCAGGTAGACAGTAGCTTTTGATATACGTTCCAAGAACAAAAACTTGCGAGAAACAGTCGTGGCGTTTAAAAGAAAAAAAAACACAAACCAAACAAATCAGATGTTGATTACGGTATGCCAGGTTATATAGTTGTGCAATCGCATTTTTTATGATGAGGAGCCATAACCAGCCAAATCGATGAGCGAAAATAGCCACAATCAGTACCATTAGAGTACCATGCGTTTCTCCCCGAGTGGTTTTTCGCTTACTGGCTCTCAAAAGGAGACGCTATAGGACGACAGTAATATTTTTTTTGGCGGCCTTGGTACCACAAGGCGAGAGGAACAACTTGAAGCCCAGCAGCAAATAACGCAACAGTGGGGCAAACCGTTGGAGCGACGTTATTCGTCCTTTTTTATTACCATTGCACGAAATGAGACTCGGGGTGTAACTATAACAAGGTCGGAATGACTTAAATTTACATGATAGACCGGAGTGCTGGATGTATATGAACTGGATTGTTCCGGTTCATTTTATGATGGCTGATTAGCCAATTTTTGTATTAGGAGTAGAAGGTCAAAACTGAAGACTGGTTGCCTCTGACGAGCAAGAACGGCGGCATGTCAGCTGACAGCGCCTCAAGCCAAGCCATATACAGTGGGGCGCCAACAGTTCCCTTACGAGGCATCGGTAAGGTCCTACAAGCAATCAGCAATTCATTCCATTGATTAATGTCTGCTTCCTTGGATTCAAATTTGGATTAAAACTTACATAACTACCAAACTTGAATTTGATGAATGTTCCAACAGTAGTTCTCTCAGTCTTAAATGACGATCTGTTTTGGTGCGCAAAGCGTTCCATTCTGCAACTGAAATTGAAAAGGGAATTGAATTTCTAGTGCTACAGATGCACACGAGTCTAGACTTACCAGGGAGTTGGTCGCGAGCGGCGAAATCACGGACGAGACCGTCGAACCACGTTCTAGTCGACTCTTTGGGAGCTTTTTGAACATCTTTTATCACCGTCAAATCCGAATAAGTGATTCGAAATTTAGCTAAAAGAGCCGCCATCCTACAAGAAAAGCCCCGCTTTCTCAATGTCGATTTTATAAAATGGTGTTTTACCCATTCGTTTACCCTTGTCGCTCCGTTTCCAAGTCTTCTGAGCCGGACGCCGTACAAAAGACACGCAATTTACATGAAGACCAGTTGGACCGGGTGCTGATAATGTGCGGTAGCAACAGCGTCAGTCCTAAAACGAGTCGAAATTTGAAAAGCGGTCTTTCTAAAACAAAACAATGACCTACCTCCATCGTCGTAGAGCCACCAAACGTCAATGGTACCTCTACGCTGTTTCCTCCGAAAGACGGTAATGCAATTGACAATGTGTTTCGGCAACTCGTTGCCGTCTCGATCCCTATTTTTCCAACTTTATTTTCGCTTCCTTTTATTACTATCCTTCAATTATTTACCTCAATATGGGCGGATCTAATTTGGATCGTTTTCTGGTTCTTTTCTCTTCCACTTCCGTTTGTACCGCAACGCTATTGCGCCCCATAGCGGGCGATTCAGGTACCGAATCAATACTAGCCGTACTCGCTTTATTTACCCGTAAACAAGAACTTTTACAATATTTTATTGGAAAATAAAAGTAATGATATTCGTTACCTGATGACGATGACCGATTTAGGGCACCCAATGTGTTGAGCACATGATCTCTGTCTTCGATATCGGCCAAGATAGCCGTGCAGTCCAGTCCTTCCGACGTCCGAAGAATTGCAACTGCTACTTGGAGATCGAACCCGGTGCTGGAAGAAGATTTTTAAAATTCAAATTGGAAAACATTCGAAGAAATTTTGGTAAACCTACTGTATAGTGGCAAAGTACTGGTCCAGCGAATGTTTCTCGCATACTTGCCAGTCATTCTTGTAACCGAGGAGTAAAATGTTAGGTTTCATTTTACCCACACCGACAGCTTGAAGCAGAGCTGAAGCGCCTTGTTGCAAGTCCATGTTGTCAATCACTGAACAAAATCCTTTGATTGAGTGATCCCACAAATATTGATAAGCTTTTTCGAATGTTTGGGCGCGATCTTTTGATGTTTGATGACGCTATATATTTAAAAAATGTAATTATAATCGTTTGAATCATATTAGGTTTCTTATTCGCTTAAGACGCACTCTAACGACGTCACCGCAGATCAGCAGCGAATTTCTCTTGCAAATTAAGTAAGCAAAGTCGACAAGGGCTGGACGGGCGTTTGGAATTCCTGTGAGAGCAAGGATTTGCGGCCGATAATTTTTGACGTGTTCCTCGATGTGGACCAACTGCTGAATGCTAGACAAGGCTTCACTGTACGTTTGAGCCTGGGTCGACGAACCCCAGTTCACCTCTGTCCGATGTAAGTGATATGAAGTCAAATTCAATGTAAACCTACTGTAAAATATTTAAGAAAATTTACCGGGATTTCGATAGTGGACGACGAGATAGAAGAAGAGGACCACGGCGATGGTAATGAGAGCTACTGGCCAGCTAATCAAAAACATTCCGACCACGCACAAGGCGGCTGTAATCAAACTCAGCCACATGTTGTAATACTAGGTAAGATTGTACAATTTTACATAACAATTAGATAATTTTCATATTCATCAATAAATAGTTGTGTCGTTGTAATTCTCCGCGCTGTGCAATGATTGCGGTAAGATGTCTGGCAATTGATAGCTGAAGGGCAAACGGGACATTCCCATTATTAAATTAAGAAATCTTTGATCGCTTGTGATGCAGGTCAAGTTAAACATTTCAATTGCGTCCTAATTGGAATTCGTCCAGCGCGCCAGCTATCACTCGGACATAAACGCACGCCATCTATACGAGACGGGCCGAATGCTCCGTAGCATACTGATGAGTCGATGACCAGCCCATGAGAGTTTTTCCCTTGTACCTTAAAGGTGGGTCGCCAACCGATCGGCTTGACCAAACTGACGTGGAACGTCGAATAATTCATGAGGGCGAACGTGGCCAAGAAAAAATTGGAAATCAACAGAGCGATCACGTCCAAATGGGCTGTGAAACGGACACTGTCAATGACTTATCGCCAATTTAGGATATTGTCAAGAGAAACTTACCGATCAAGACGAAGACGAGCGCTAGGATGAAAGTGAATGCATAAGCTCTTATAGGTTCCTTTGATTTACCATATCCTTTGCCCAAAATTCCCACTAACCAGTAAGGATAGAGTTTGTCGTCGGCAATCACTTGCAAGAGTTTAGGACAGGAAACGTAGCTGGCCAGGGCTGAGCTTAGGGTGGCGGCAAAGCAACCGGCGTAGTTTAATGGTCCAAAACCCGAAATCAGCGTCATGGCCTGGAATTTCATTCATTCGCCGTCGTTACTTTTTAAGATTTGTTCTTGGTTTTTCTTGCCTGTTTACCTGATAGTCGTAATAGATTCCGTAAGTGCAGTTTTTCGAGACGCAATCCAAATATGTTCCGTTGTGTAAATCGTCGGTGCTGCCAGTAGCTAATTTTCCAAAATTCATCACGCTTTATGGCATCGTCAATTTCTTCTATTTTGTAATGAAGAACTACCTGCCCTTTTCATGGTGGCGCCGCATATGATGGCGACAATAGCGTACGAAATGCTTGTAATGCAAATGGCAAGAATTGTGCCTTTTGGTATTGCGCTGTTTGGATCCTGAAGAGAAAAGGGGATACGTAGGGTCAATGAGCAAGGATGAAGATTGCAAAAAATTACCTTTAAATCGCCTGAGACGTTTGCCCCAGCTAGAATACCAATTCCGGCTGGAAAGTAGACGGAAAAGACGGAGAAAAAGTCCTGCATTTGTCCGTCAGTAACCGTGTAGCCAGGACTCCAGTTTTCTCGGATGAGCTCCACTACGCACAATCGTAACTTTTAATAATGTTTCACTAACTAGATTACCTTATTAAGTAAAATTTCTTTTTACAGTCGTAGCCGAGGAATCCTCTAGCTTTTTCTTGCTCATTACTGCCTGGTCCCATTATGCTTCCGACGACAAAGTTAGCTAGCGCCACCATTAAAATGATCAACATGACTCCTTGAGTCTAGATTACGTTTGAAAAGTGAATAGTGAGAAATACTTTTGACAAGAACGTAAAAATTACAAGTTACTTTAGCTTCATATTTTGCTCCAAGGCCGCAAAGAGCACAAACAGCTATCATGGTGATGGTTCCAATAATACGAATGTCATTGTCAGCACCATCAACTATAAAAGCTCCGCCGAGACTTCTCATCAAATCCTGAATAGACTGACAGAAGCCGACAACATTGAGCGAGGCATTAATTGCGTTTGCGATGGCGAAGATTATTCCAATAGAGCCACCAAATTCCGGACCCAATACGCGGCTCATCACGTAGTATGTTCCCCCTTTTATTTAATCGATTATTAGAATAATTTGTTTTAAATGATTTTTTACTAAAGCCAGTAATCTACCTCCTCCGATTTCACCGTTGGTAGCGATTGCTGACATTGAAAGAGCCGTTACTAATGTGATGAAGGTGGAGATGGCTATAATTATAAGTGTCTGCCCTGTAAATTGTTTAGCTAATGAATTAAATATGTGGTCCCTTAAGATGGTTATCTGGTGCGCGGTTACTTACAAATTCCTGAGAGAGCTACAACCCAAGAGATGCGTAGGAAGAGCATGACACCCCAAATGCTTAGCATATTACGGATGAGCACGCCCTCGATCCAGCCAAACTTGACTCCAACGCCGGGTTCTTGTTCATCCTTGGCGGCGTCCGGATTTGCTTGCTTAGGTAATTTTAAATATCATAAATGTTTAATATGATATTTTTCTAAATAAATAAATAAAGTTGTTTTTGTTATTTACATTTTGTCTTCCAATAACCGGTTCGTGAAGTTCTTCCAGGGTCGGTCGGGAATGTGAACGAAAGTTGAAAATATTTCGGTAATTTGCGATTCGCGGAACTGTTTCGATATTTGTAGAGGTCGATCCTCTTCTGCTCATGCTCATACCAAGTCGTCTGAGACTATTCTGAATGCGTCCAAGTCGAAAGCTGTTTTGGAAGACGGAGCCGACCAGGGATGAGCGACGTGTGGGAGTTGCAGTTACTGGTGGTGCCTGTTGTAAATTGAATTGCACCCAAGTAATTTCACGGTTGTTTCAACAATTGGCTGTTATTTTAGTTTTTTTTTTCTAGTCGGACCTACCTCTTCTGCCAGTTCAAATGCTTCATTGTCCATTTCTATTCCATATGGAACGGTTGCTAGTTGTGGCGGGACAATCATGGACGATCGCCTTTGTTTAGGGGTTCCTACTGTTACTACTGTCTGTGTCCAATTTCATTTTATTCTCTTAGTGAATCTAATTGTTTTATTGTCGTAACCGCAATAAATAAATACCTCTTGTTGGTTACCAGGTTCTTGAAAATCGTGGACAATGATTCCAGATGGGACACTTGTAAGCGTTGGACGAACTCTGGATTTGCGCATAGATCCCGACGGAAGGCTGGTCATCGGCGGATCCAGCTGTTCACGAACCCCAAGCCCACTTTCATTCCGGACTGTTACATCTTCCGACATAGTAAGTTAAAACTACGACTCCCTCTTTACGTCTCCAAGTTTGACACAAGAATAACGAACTTTGAAACTAACAACCGACCTTATATAAGTTCTGCGTCCCGGGAACTCCACCCTTCCTGGTTCAAAAATTCCAGTTATTCGTTTCTGTTCTCTCATTGGCCTCCACTTTGTTCGGCATGAACGTGTTGTTATTCAATCCTGTTGCGTCAGTTCGATGCCTAGGGACTCCACTTCATCTCCGCTATTCAGACCAACTGGTCTTCCCGACGATCATTACGTCTAATTAATCAGTAATTCAAGTAAAAGTAGTTGAATCGTACACAGTAAGTTTATGCATAATCTAAAAAGTTTATTATTCGGTCAGCTACTGGTCAACTACAAATCCGCTGGTAGTAACAGGGAGTTCTTCATTTCTGAAAAGCTGTAACACCGGTCGTCAGGTGGTAAAACTATTTTATTTTATTTATTTGTTTTTTTTTTTGGGTTGTTATTCTTGTTGATAAACACAAAAACTGGTACAATCCGATTCGACATGCTGCTTATGTATTTGGGATAATGCTGGAAGGGATATTCATAATTCCTTGTGACCCGTCATGCTACATTTGAAGAATTCTGTCGGCCCACATTTTCTGCGCTAGTCATACCCCCGATTATAATAGTTTTGTCCTGAACTTTTCTTATTAATGAAGGGACTCTCTTTCGGAACGGGTGAAAAATTAGAGAAACATTTATGACCGCTCACAGAATCCGTGTAAATTTAATTTACACCGATTGTAATTTACTAAAGTATTACCGAAAGGAAAATTCAAAATGTGTTCTTTTCTGTAAATGAACTGGTTTACGAATTTTTACTTGGCGGCCCTTTTATTTTGACGCTTTTTTAACAATCCAGTTTATAATGCTAGCATTATATACGTAGTTTTGGAACACTGAAAGACAGGTTAGGACTTTCAGGGACTTTCAAAGTTTATCCACGATTTCTAAATCTGGAACTTTAGCCACAAAGCGCAGTATACACGATTACACGCGTCCTTCAAAATGTATGGATGCAATGAAGTTGGACACGTGACATTCCAGATGACTGATTTTATCTATTGACCTTCAGTTTCTTGATTTTTAAAACTTGCTATAACTAGGCTATTCAAGGCTGGTATCAAAGTGTGAACCGCGACTCACTTCCCGGCTCGAAGGAGGAATTACATTTTTTTTGTATTGTGTTTTAGAAAAATGCATTCAGTATTTGTACAGTGAACATGGATGGAAATGACATAGCTACAAAGGGTGATAGGCTACTGCTTCAGTTTGACATAGCAGAGGCAAAATCAATATCTTAAATTTTTGACTGAACTGAAACATTTTTTATCTTAAATCCTTAAAGCTATTTTACATTCTACTGATATCGTACCGTGAAGAGTCAACGAAAATCGCTGCATGAGCTTTAATGAACTGAAAGCACTGAAGTTAAACTATATTCACGTTTCTCCATCGACAGTTCTCGGCCGATATTCGTTCATTTCTCCTCCCATATTTATACGGCAGGAATAGTAAAACTTGGCAGTTTTTATGTTTAATCATGGAACACCGGAGTATCGTCCGAGTTGCGGGAAAAAGCAGTCGATTTACGATTTTAAACTGGTGAATCAATTAAATGCCCGGATGGGATTTTGTTACCGGGTACTACTCGGTCTACAATTCGGCGATAAAGCAGGGTGGAAGATAAGACTTATCTACCACCCTGATTAAAGTAAACAAATTTGAAAGTCGACAAGATCGATCAGCTGCCATCAGCTGAGCCAACTAACGATTAGTAAAATTCATTCGCTTATAAATGTAAAATTGATGCGTTGATAAGAAGAGACAAGGCCACGCCCACCCATGAGTGTATATTACAGTTGTAAAAGGTAAAATGTGCATTAATAGGTATTGTATAAGGTTGTACTTCACCCAAGGCAGTAGAAGAGCAGTATTAAGTTCATGTATTATATATTTATTCCGCCCGTAGTATATATCCCTTTAACATCATATACAGTTTGTTCACATCACCGTTTTGTTACCGATATAGGCTACCGAATGAATGGCAGTGTTTGTTCAGCCAGTTTTTTTTTAGATACAGAACTTGACGTTCTTTTGGATGCACGATAACATAAACAAGCTTGTACAATTTTCCTATTGATAACTGCGCCCATTGCCTAGAAGGATTGACGGAAAGTTCCTGACTTTGCGTCCTTTCGCAGTTTAAGCATAGAATGTCAAGACAGACGTCTGGTTGCCTCGGACGAGCAAAAACGGCGGCATGTTGGCCGTCAAAGTTTCCAGCCAGGCCATATACATTGGTGCACTAACTGCTTCCTTCCGCGGCATCGGTAAGGTCCTACATAATATCATTCAAATTGAAATTTTAAGAAATTGAGTGTGTGTGTCTGTTATGTGGCATTAAAGGATTACGTTACTCACATAACGACCAAATTGGAATCCGAAGAGTGATCCACTACCAATTCTCTTAACCTGCAGTGGCGATCCGTTTTAGGCTGAAGAGATATCCGCTCATTTTCTTTTATACGTTAATACATATTTTTATGTTAGATTAGAACTAAATAATACTTTGAAATTTTTGATTTACTACCGGAAAGCTCTTCTCGTCGAATGAAAGGACGAACTAGACCATCAAACCAAGTCTTGGTCGATTCTTTTGGTGGTTTGTTAACATCAGTGATTACTACCAGATCCGAGTAATTGATGCGGAATTTGTCCAGTAATGCTGCCATCCTTTTTTACCAAATTTTTAAAATAAGGTTAGATCTATTACTTGTATTTGAACACGGACGAACCCTTCTCTCTCCTTCTCCATATCTTCTTGGGCGTTTGCCGTACAGAAAACTCGCAACTGGCACGATGCCCATGTCGATCGTGTGCTGATAATATACGGCAGTAATAGAGTCAGTCCTACGACAAATTCACACGAGAATTGTAACGAAGAAAAGCAAAGATTGGATTTTTCACTTATTCAGCACCTCCGTCGTCGTAAAGCCACCAGACGTCAATGCTCCCGTTTAGCTGTTTCTTCTGGAACCTGGTGATGTTGTTTAAGATGTGTCTTGGGAGTTCGTTACCATCGGTATCCCTATATGTATAGTAATTTTTTTCATTTAACCTGAACGTTTCACCTTTTTTTTTTATAGTTTATACTTACACCAAAGTCGGTCCTTTTTTAGCTTTTTTACTCTTTTTCGTTTCTGGTTTTGTTTCTTTGACGCTCGCCTCGCCAAATGGCGAGTCGTTGATGCCGGTGTGGTGGCGCTCGACATCGGGTGTTCCAGGTGGCGTTTCGGCTATGACTGGTCCCAGATTACTTGTGTCGACTGTTGGCGATCGTACGTCCGTGTCGCCCAATATAGCTGAATAATCTAGCCCTTCTGGCACTCGCAAAATGGCCACGCCAACATGCAAAGTGAATCCAGCGCTACAAAAAAAGGGGAATCAAAAGGTGAGTCGACTTGAATTCGCAAAAGTTTTTAAGGGTACTGACTGTATAGTGCCAAAGTATTGGCTCAACGAACGTCTGTCGCAAACGCGCCAATCGTTTTTGTAGCCGATGAGCAGAATGTTTGGCATGATCTTTCCGATCCCAACGACTTCTAGCATTGCAGTTACGCCCGTAGGCATGTCCATGTTATCAATCAGGGAGCAAAACCCTTTAATGTCGTTTTCTCGAAGATGTTTGTAAGATTTTTGCAGAGTCTGTGCTCGAACTTTGGTCGGCTGTTTCCCCTATCATAACTACAACGTTAGCCTAACCAAAAGTGTGAGATTTAAGTTAATTTGGAAATACTTCGACAACGTTGCCGCAAACAAGCATGGAATTCTTCTTGCAAATGAGATAAGCAAAATCGACGAGCGCTGGACGAGATCTAGGTGGGCCAGTCAGAGCAAGGATTTGCGGTTGGTAGTTTTTGACGTGTTCCTCGATGTGAACCAGTTGTTGGATGCCGCTTAAAGCATCTTGGAACGTCATCGCTTGTGAAGAAGAACCCCAGTTGACATCTGAGGTAATAAACAAGAATATTGCGATATAGTCTTGTAATTAGATTTTGTAAGACTTTTTAGAATTTAAATGTGAACCTGGTTTTCGATAGAGGACGATAAAGTAGAAGAAGAAGACGCATGCTAGTGTTACCAAAGACACTCTCCATTCAATCAAGAACATTACGACGATGCAAAGGCACGCAACAAATAAGCTCAGCCATTTGTTGTAATACTGTCGAGTTTTAAGGAATTATTATGGAACTTCACTCAAATTTGTGATTTGTTCTCTAACCTTGAAAGTGGGACGCCAACCAACGGGTTGCACGAGATCGACGTGGAAACACGCGTAATTCAGAAATGCAAAGGTGATCAAGAAGAGGTCGGAGATTAGAAGAGCGATCATGTCCAATTGAGCTAATGACCGAACGCAAATAGTTAATGCATTCTTTTTTTACAAATTTTAATTCAATAACAGCTTACCAATTAAGATGAAACCCAGGGCAAGGAAAAAAGTGAACAGATAAGCAATATGGGGCTCATTAGATTTGCCGTAACCTTTCGTCATCCAGCCGACCATCCAGTGAGGATAAAGTCCGTCGTCACCGATCACTTGCAAGAGTTTTGGGCAAGAGATGTAACTGGCCAGTGCTGTACTTAGCGTAGCGGCAAAACAGCCGGCATAGTTGAGTGGTCCATAAGCCGAAATAAGTGTCATCAACTGCCCGTTACAAAAGTTAAATTTTAATTAGATTTCGTAATGAGATTGTCGTATTGTAATCCTAAACTTTACCTGGTAGTCATTGTAGGAACCATAGGTGCAATTCTTGCTGACACAGTCAAGAAACGTACCGTTCTGGAAATCGGTGATGCTGCCGGTAGCTTGTCGCTTGGTGCTTGCCGCACATACGATTGCCACGATTGCGTACGAGATACTATGATAGGGTGTTAAGCTCCCTTTTTAAATGATTGCATGCATGTGAATTTTCAATTATAAACTACTGTATACCTTGTTGCAATGATTGCAATGATTGTGCCTTTTGGAATAGCGGCACTCGGATCCTGAAAAGGATTACAATTTTAAATAGGTTCGCTATTAGAGTTAACTTGATCTGATGTTCAATTCTTGCAAATAGGTTTGCTGTTTTATTTTTTGGAAATATCTGGATATGTGCCTTACTTTCAAATCTCCCGATACGTTGGCTCCGGCTAGAATTCCGATTCCAGCTGGAAAATAGACGGCAAAGACGGAAAAGAAATCTTGCATCATACCGCCGTTAAAGACGTATCCCGAATCCCAATTTTCTTTTATCAAGTCCGCTGTTTAAAATTTATACAAAATATGTAAATAGTACTATATAATTCTTGTCTTGTTCTAAAAACAAGACAATTTAAACTAGAAGTACGGTACCTCTGTATCCTAAGAATCCTCGAGCTTGAGATTCATCCGATTGAGGGCCTATGAAACTGCCTACAAAGAAGTTGACAAGAGCCACAGCCAAAATGACGACAAGTCCTTGCTGGGTCTACATTCAAACAAAAAATATATTGCTGATGAATTTCTAATCATTAAATGTAACCAACAGGATACCAGCATTTCGTATTTAGCGCCAAGACCGCACAAACCCCAGACAATGATCATGAGGATTGTTCCAAGGATTCGAGTGTCGTTATCGCCACCATCCACAATTGTGTAACCGCCGTAATTCTTCATAGTATCCTGAAGCGTTTGACAGAAACCGACAACGTTGAGGGAGCCGTTGATAGCATTGGCCAATGCAAAAAGGATTCCAATTGATCCGCCCCATTCAGGTCCAAGAATGCGACTCATGACATAATATGTGCCACCTTTTCACACCCAATCAATTAGATCACGTGTGTTAAATTATGGTAACATTCTCAAATGTAATAATCATACCTCCTCCGATCTCTCCATTGGTTACAATTGCAGATGTGGACAAAGCAGTCACCAAAGTAATGAAAGTCGAAATACTGATGATAATCAATGTTTGCCCTGTTCGTCGATAATAATATTAATTAGCTTGTGTCAAGACTTTTATATTTTTCAATACTCACAGATTCCAGCCATAGCCACGACCCATGAAATACGAAGAAAGAGCATTACACCCCAAATATTCAGCATATTGCGAATGAGCACCCCTTCGATCCAACCAAATTTTTCACGAGCAGCCTCCCCTCCATTTCCGTCGATTCCGCTGTGTGGTGGCTATTAGAATTTACTTGGTAAGAAGAAAAATGAAGATCCAACTTTAATCTTGTATACCTTTTCCTCAACTATTGATTCGTGGAGGTCTTCCATGGTGGGGCGCGCTCCTCCAGTAGCCGTCATTTGAAACATATTACTGTAATTGGCAAGTCGCGGGACGGCTTCGTGAGTCAACCGCCTAGCACCCGCTCCAAGTCGACGAAGACTTCCACGTAACTTTGACTCCATAGGTGTCATACGTGTCACTCCTCCCGCAACCTGATGCCTCAAGATCTTTTTAGATAAATTAGAAACCAAGGGAAAGTAGACTCAAGTTTTCTCGGGAACCATTTTGTTGAAAAATTTTCTAAAGGGGAACTTACATCTTCGGAAGTTTCAAATGCCAAGTTATCCATGCCAATGCCGGATGGGATGGTGGCAAGAGCTGGCCGGACAGATGCTCGACGTCCGCTATTTGTTGATCCCTGCACAAATTAAAACAAATACCTAATTGGTTATCAATCGCGATGAAGTCCAAGCACTTTTGCATAAGCTACCCCTTCATGACCGTCAAAAGTGTGATTATCCATCTCTGTAAGACCACAGGTGGCGACTCTCCCGTGTAGACAGAAATTAGACAACCGCGTCGATCAGCCTGTTTGAACTTTAGAACTGTGGTCCGCACACTACGCCTCTAATGACCCAGTCGTACGTTCTTTTATAGAATAGCGCTTCATAGATGGTAGGAGGTTGCTTGGATTAAAAAAAAAAAACATTTATTTATTTGAGAAAACAGCTCACTCATTAGTGTTCACGACGTGTCATAATGCAGTTCAAGTAACTGGACAATTACTATGCGAAGCGTACTCCGAATACCAACTTTAATACTTCAGCTTCGTCAAGTTTTTTTTAAAAAAGCTTACAATCCGCCGATTAACACAAATCACAGCCCAGATAAATTCGATTAACACACCGGGAAACCGGTATATTTTGCTATCTAATAGAAGAATAACTTAAGCTAATATTTTTTGTCGATTTCGCCGAATTTGGCTGCAGGCGAGATTTATATTAAGGTAATTAAATGAATGCTAAGTATTAAAAATTCGGTATTAAGATTTTTTTATCCTGCTTTTCTTCAAACTTTTGTGAGTGATGACGATGAATTCAGTTAAAAATCAGTAAAATCTGCTTCTTGCCGCATTTTGACGTCTGAAGTTATCATTTAGTTTGCAATTGGCAGATAACGTGCAACAGACAAATCACGTACGCGTATTCCATGTTCCATCATTCATTTGGCGTAGAGGAAATGTACCATTTTTTTGTATATTAAACGCCTTTCTCATGAGCATTCTCACGAGGTGCGCGTCGAGACTGTGAAATTTACCTTGGCATATCTTGTTTGATCTGCCATTCCGTCTTCTTCGATGCATACCAACCAAATCACGTTAAAGAGTTGAAAAATGTAACGTTGTCAATGGAGATCTAGTTTCCTTATCTATCTTCACTCCTTCATATATTGTAAACTACTCATATACTGTATTACGTTGGCTACTTCTGTATTGTAGTATGGATGTATCGAAATGCTGGATGGGGATCCGATGCTTTGATAATGTTGTTGAAGTCGTTGAACTCTTATTCTCATACATTATTTTGTGTAACTTTGTGATGCTTCTGGAATTTGTTATCTCTTCATGTTAAAAAGGTAGGGTCGAATATATATAGGGAGGACCAAGACCAACTCTATTGTCCTCAAATGACGTAAGGACTTGCGGCTTTCTTTTTCGATCTCTAATACGTACGTTTTCAAATCGCATCGGACGGGTTCATTCGTTTATCCATCTTGTTTTACTATACTGGTTAAGAATAAATCTAAAGAAGCAGCACGAACTAGTACTCTAGAAAGACATCTTTCTGTTGTCCATATTTTTCACGTCATTCGGATCCCTAATCCATAAGGAAAAAATAAAACGTAAAAACCGAGACTTGCTTAAAATTCTATTCGTTTTCTCTCTTTATTAAACTTCGTTTAATTTTAAACTCCGATCCTTTGTCAACCAAGACTTGGCACAGCTTTACAGGATCTTGGCATTTTATACTTGAATTTAAAACATTATCGAGGGAACTAAGTTAGATTAGACCAGAAAATTAATAATTCCAAAAGGCGTTACAATTTTGTTAACTAAAATTTAAAATATAAAAAAAAATATTAGCTTCTTTTGCTCGTAGCCTTGTACCATGCTTGTACATCACACGAAGTCAATTTCGGCAATGATAATAATACTTTTTCTCCCCACTATGCTTTTTCTTTCTTGTCGTTACTTCTCCTTCACCATCGAAGATTTCTTTAGGAACACCCTGCCGCGCCAAAAAGCGTGTACCATTTACAATTTCCCGCTCGAGTTCCGTACTTCCGTTTTCAAACCCTCTTTCGGTCATAACAGTAAGCTAGGACATAAACAGTAGAGCAGACGATACACGAGATACGCATACACTTTTGATCTGACCGGTTTTTCGGTTAATTAAGAATGAATCAATGAAACAAAGCCTATAGGCTTTGTCTCTAGAAAAAGATTTTATCATTTGTCAAGTTTTTGTGATTTTTTTGTTCCTGGATTGCTGTACTAGTAATAATTTTGGCTTCTTGTATTCAGTCCTGGAAGTTCCAATCCACAAAATGCATGGCATATGGAAGAGGTTTCATTTTTGCCACCAACACTATACTAAGAGAATGTTTTCTACTATACACTACAAAATTCCAACTTCTGATCCAATTGAAAAACACAGTAGTGTTATCACTTTTAAAGAGAGAAGCTTTGCTTTCTTTCAGAAAAGTGCAAGTTATCAAGAATTATGTGTACCATCCAACAAACTGTTAAGTCTACCTATTGGAAAAATGAAGAATCTAGCTGCTGATACTAGTGAGCTGTCTGTGCCAGAAACAGTGAGAATATTGAAGCAGTTAGCTCAAGATAGTGCATCGCAAAATGGGGCACTACTGGAAAAGGACATAATCAAAGTACTGGATGGTTGCAGTGGGAAAGAAGCCCTGCTTTTAGCAAGTACTCTTTTTCAGATGGTTGGAGAAAAGTTCAAGAAAGGTGTATTTTACCAGTTTCTGATATTTAAAGCTAATAAGTGGATCCAAGCTTGCTCTACTATTCAGGAATTAGTTTTGTGGGCTTTTCTGTGCTCACTGGAAAAATCAAAGCAATCCAGCATCTGTATACGAAGCATCTATGAACATTTTAAAACAGACCCTAGTTTGTTTCAGTTGCTTAATACTTTCGAGATGAGTATTCTTTGTAATATTTGGTTTGCAAATAACCTTGTGGTCTCGTCCAAGCCAATGCTTCGTGTAATAGACCATCTGCTGCAAAAAGAAATAGACACGTGCCCAGGCTTCGTCAGTCAAGAGGCACTCTCTATGCTCAAAGTGCTTCGCAAAGCAGGTTTCGGCACGGACCAGCTCTTTGAATCATTGCTATTATCATTATCATCTCCACCCGCTCGAACTTTAAACCTTGCACAAGCAACTCACGCGTAAGAAGTTTACATACTTTTTTGCATATAATTTATGATATCAGATAGATAGATTATGATATCAAGAGATTAAATGTATTCTTTTTTTTGTTAAAGTTTGGCGCTTCTAGCTGACCATCGCTGCTTAGTCAACGACCAACTTGTTGAAAATATAGAAAAACTTGTTGAGACGAATGCAAAAAAACCAATACAGGTGTCGCACCATTTCCTCCATCCTTCTCAAGGAACGCGAGTTAAAGATTTGACCCGATTTCTGTGGAGTGCGAGTTGTTTGTTCCCGGCGGATGTAGTATCACGCGATCGAATTGCTGCAAAAATTATTGAGCAAGTAGAGGCTGGATGGGACGGATGCAGCTTCCAAGTAGAAAAGGACTGCCATCTCCTCTCGGACTTCTTCCTTTCTTTGGCCTGCTGGCAAATTTACCCCCAATCCTTGATCGAGAAAATAGTCAACAGAATTCTAGTCGATGCTGTATTGAAACAGCAGCAGACGGTCCGTCAGTCCCGCCTAGCCCTTTTCATTACAGCTGCACAGATTGAAGCTTCACATCTAACGCTAGAGAAGACGCTTTTACCTGCAGTGGCGTCCGGATTGCCTTTATATAAGGCAGAAAAGGAATTGATTAAACGTCCCTATCTCGCCCGTTTGGCCGGAGTCATCGACCGCCATAGGGAAGAACTTGGCTGGGAAAATATTCAGTGCTGTACGACAGTCCCACACCTAAACCTTGCTGGCTTGACATTCAATTTCAAAGGGTAACCAAATAATTCTTGTTCCAGTTTCTTCTTATCATATGTATCCAAAATGCAGGGAAAAAGTTGCAGTTGAAGTGCTAGATTCGTATGTCTGCATGCGTCACAGCAATCGTCCGGAACGTTTACTGGCTCTCAAGAATCGTCTGTCAAGCCAATTGGGATACCGAGTCATCGAGGTAATTATTGCTAGTAAAATAAAAACTGCGGGAATGATTTAAATTTTTACTTCCATGTATTAATGTTTCACTACTACCATTGGGAAAAAATAGTTAGATGTTCAACAGACCAACCGGAAGCAGCAAGAAGCCGAAGTGCAAGAGGATGGATATGGCGACCAGCAAGTGACAATGATTAGAAAATGCTTGGAAAAACATGTATGATCCTAACTGAACCCCTAATAATGAAAGCCTTCAACATTTACAACCGTGTGAGTAAATTGTAATTTTGTACTAGTTCGGTGACAGTTTATCGTTGTCAGCTGGATGCCACTTTAAACATTTTAACTACTTTGGCTATAGTCCGCCGGCACACGGGACACTTTTTTCTTTCGCGCCACACACGTTTGGAGCACGAGTAACAGTATAGTTGATGGGCCGTGTTTCCGTGCATAAATGCTCCATCGACTGGTCTCAGTCCACACAGACCACACAAGTCAGATGAACAACTGCATGGCTGCTTCGGAGCACCACTACACGAGGCCAGTTGTTCTTCTTCGTAGGAACTTTGCGACGAAATGCCACTATCTACAGTTTGGGTGGAAACTACTGAATCCCCTCGACCTAACGTGGATGAAGCAGTAGAAGAAATTGAGGATGAGGAAGGAAGAGTGTCGACACTCCCATTTTCGTCGCGTGGTCTCTTTGGTCTTCTGCGTTTTGGTCTGGGATCTAACCACCCTTTTCTGATCTGTAAAATCAAAGAAAGTTAACGATTTCTGCTGTTTCAATGTAACTCTAAAAGGACGTACTTCGTAGCATTTGTGGCAATAACGCATGGGTGGAACGTTGTGTACGCCACAACGGAGGCACTTCCATCGATCTTCTAAACTCTTGGGAGCTGTAATAGGGCTGCTACGAATGATTCCATCATCAGAGCTTTCCATTTCTGTTGTGCTTTCCTCTTCCAATTCTGCAGCTATAATTGGAATAAGAGCTGCCTGTAAAAAAAGAGAAAATTAATTTTGCACTTGTTAAACAGTAACAGTAGATCTGAATCACTCACTTCAATATCAGAAGAACCATCAGATTCTTCATCATCTAGGTCAGCGGTAGAATCAGATGCAATCTCATATTCCACTTCATAAATGACATCAGTAGCATCACCATCAGACTCACTGGATGAAGATGGGGACCAATCATCCCCAGAGTCTTGGACCCAAGCTGATAAAAGCTTGATACTGAATTGAAATTCACTAGCATTTCGTAGTCAAGTTACCTGTTTCATAACCTTGCCAATCATACTGGGACTCCTCACTGGCACAGCTGCTATCTTCATAGAAGTCACTCTCATCAAGCCTTGGTCTTTTGTAAGATCGCTCACAAACAACTGTATAGAAGTGACAAATTGTTAAAATACTTCAATGTCAATCAATAACATTAGGCCATAATTGCTTTCTTCTAAGTCAACAGGCATTTGTTATGGAATGAAGGTAAATGTTTACCTATCGTTCCGGCAAATATAATAAATACAAGAAATTATAACACCTTACCTCCAGCCATTTCTGTAATTTAATTTAATCCGTCAATTAATTTCTACGCACAGGGAAACAAGCGTCTTCTTTGCTACAGCAGTCGATAAAAGGAAACTGATGGAAAAGTGGCGGGCGTCCTAGCCCAAAGCCGTGCAGACAAGTCTGGACCTGTGAGACACAAGTGGACCTGCTTTTTTCAGTATTGGCAACCAGACCCTCTGTCGGACAAAGTGAGCAAAGTACCAGTAATCTGTAATCTTCTCTCATAGGACGGGTCATATGAGGCTTTTAAATAATGCTTAGACCTGAAGGCCTCTATGAAAGGGTAGGAAACTAGAAAATTTATCTTTGATAGTGGAGAGACTTTTGTAACACTGTAGTGTTTTTAAGAAGTATTTTTTAAAGCAATGTTAATCAGGAAAACACGATCTTGTGACGCACCAGAAACTCGGCCGTTATGAAACGTGGCCGGGCCCCAGGAGACGGACTTGTACAGACGTGTTCCAATACGACGCCTTATCCAACTGATATTTTTGCGTCACGAATCACGTGAACAGCGACCCATATTCAAAACAATTTCAGTTATACTTATTTCTCAAGTGCACTCCGACGGATTACTTTACTTGAAGTAATGCTATTATGCTATGATGATAACAAGTAAACTCTTGCACAAATAATTGATAATGCGCCACGCATCGCGACAATTAAATTATGTAGCAAGATGCAAGAGGGACATTTGGGAGTTTCCCGGAAAATGTTAAAACGTATTGTGTTAAGTGACTTGCGTCGCGAGGTTCCCGGAGGGTTGATGCTATGCGGTTGATACTGGTAGAAAAAATGAACGGCAGGTGATACGTGAAAAATAAAACCATATTGGTGGAAATTAGGTAGCTCAAATCTCAATAAAAAAAAAGCAGAAAAGTGTAAAAAAAATTGATTTTAAAAAAGAGGATTGGGGAAATGTAAGTGTAAAACATGCATGTAATTAATAAATGGCTTTCATTGCCGGGATCTCGTTGGGTTATCCAAAATCCAAAACTCTATGACACTCTGCTCTGACTCGGGCGCCACTGGCGATGACAGGTAACCAATCCTATAAATCGCGCAATGGTGTATTGTTGTTCTCTCAGGCTTACATTGCATGACGGATGACGTACGGATTTCAAATTCAAATGGTAACTATTTTAATTCGTTTTCTTAAATTTGTATAGTTTGATTTATTTGATAAGGTTTTTAGTAGAGACTAAGTAGCTATCAAGGAGTTAAGAAAATCTGTATCCATCTTCTCAGTGAGTAGAATTGTTAAACTCCTTGTGTCTCATCATGTAGTTGAAATGGTAGCAATTGTATTATAGATGCTAGAATTAGCTGTAAGCTGCTAGAAAACAGTTTAAAATGATGATGTTAATATGAGTGTTACTCTGTGTTTTAGTTCATTAATTCATTTAGTGCTGGTTGCGTGAAACAAATCAAATCATAATGTTTTCTAGTTGTTTAAAGGGTAATAACAAATATATCTTGCAGAGTTAAAGTTTTTTTTTGTTGATGTGTTTACCTGAACCAGACTGCTAATTTGAAAACTTAATTTTCATTGAATGTGTCTGTTGTCAGAATTTGAGGCTCTACACTGTTCATATGACAAAATCTTATTTCCCTGTGCTGCAGCTGATTGGTTCAGAAACTTTATTTAGCCAAACACCCGAGTCTGTTTTACCAGAAGCCAACCGGTATGTTCAATAGTTTTTTACAATTTTTAAGAATTCAAGCAAATCTTTAATCTATGCTTTTTAAAGGTCAACTGCGATGGAAGTGACGTTTACGGTCGCCGTCGCCAGGCAGATGTCGAGAGTGGGAGAACCCGACACTGAGAACGACCAACTCTTGATCAAATGGTAGCGCCGTCGTTATCAAGACTGTCCCTGGAATTCAAGTAATGCTCTTAGCGCACTCGCGAGCTCGTTATCAACAATAGAACTCTGCATAGGTCGCGGTCCTCGCCAGCCGTTATAAGTCGGCGTCGACCTTTACCAATTCAAATTATTCACCATCAGCTTCCGCGAAGTCGTCGTTGCTGAGAAAACGGGTCCTCGTGGCAGCGCTGAAAGTTCGATCGGGCTCGGGAGCGCGTTTACGACATGCAGGTAAAACCGAATTGTTTCTTTCTCGAATTCCCGATGTCGATTCGTCATCGTCTCAATAAATACGTTTTCAATTTTTGGGGCGAAAAGCAGGAAGTCAGGCGGAAGTAGCTTCGTTCATTCCACACATCCAGCCACCACCAGAAGTGGAGATTAAACTAGAAGCCGAGACGGATGTGATTGAATCGTCTTCTGGTCCCCTTTCTACTCCACCAACTTAATAATTGGATGACGTCAACCCAACGCATCTTTAGCGTAACATAGATTTCGATGAAAAATTTTTTTGCTTGTGTCATTATACTATGTGAAGTATTGTAAGACGACTGATAGCCAATAACTGCGTCAGTCGACTTACTTGTGCAAACTGACTGCTAGAAAAAACTATGTGATCAGCAGGTGGTAGGGATGGGCTCTGTTTCGAAAGGGTGAATACAGCCAAGCGCCCGACTAGGTTCAATCGCATCCCCTAAGAACTGGCCCGAACCGTCACTCTTCTCTTTTTCCGGCTCCTCCGATTCTTTCCCGGGGAGCCATGCCTCTCGTTGGGCGGTACGGTCCGTCCGAGCGACGAGAGGCAACGAACGAAATGATGAATAACGAATATCTCTTCTAGAGATTTTCTGCTCTGATCGTTCATAAAATAATTTTGAGGCATACTCTGTATCGTTGTGCATTGTGTTAATAATAAATAAATTATTTAACTCGATATATCAATGGTTTTGTTTGGTACTGGATTCGTTTTTTCAATATATTTCACTACAGAATTTATGCGGTTATCTTCGTACTCTTCGTTGCCTTGTCTTTTGTCCAACTACAAGTTGTCGCATGAGGTTTCAAATCCCCGACCTTTTGCGTCATATCTTTACCATTATAATAGTTAATGTGCTATTTTTTTTTCAAGTTGTAGGATTGGCGTTTATCTGCAACTCGTTTCATGAGGATTCGAACCTCCGACCTGTAGCGTCTCAACTCGACGCATTGCTACATGACTACCGTTAACTATGGAATTTGAATGAATATATATGTACTAGGAAAGAAATACACCCCCCCGCATTGTTGTATTTATATCTTCCCAGTAACTTCTGTTAATTTAAGTATTAGTAGCCGAAGTGGTAAAGCGTCGAGCTGTGACGCTCGAAGTCGGAGGTTCGAATCCTCGTGTAGTTGTCATGCGTTTCTTATTGCACGTTCCATTTTCATTATCCATACATTTCTTCTACCGTTGTTGTATTCGTTTCGAGTGGCATTTGTAATGGGCAGCAATAGCCGAAGTGGTAAAACGTCGAGCTAAGATGCTCGAAGTCGGAGGTTCGAATCCTCGTTAGGGACATATAGTTGGTCATCGGAGATTCCTGTGGGATCCCCCCCTGCACCTAATACTCAGGGGTAAAACGCAAGTACGACAGGCCCGGGGATAATCCGGGCCTCTCTGGGCGAGAGCCGAAACGGTTTGCAGAAATTTACCAGCGCGTTTATTTAAAGTATCTTAGGTTTGGTAGTATGTGGTATGATGATGGTTTATTATTGGCTTGCTTTATTTAAGCTAATAACTTAAACACTGCAATCACCTACCAAACCAAAAGATACTTAAATAAATAAACGCGCTGGAAAATTTCTGCAAACCGGTTCGGCTCTCGCCCAGAGAGGCCCGGATTATTCCCGGGCCTGTCGTACTTGCGTTTTACCCCTGAGTATTAGGTGCAGGGGGGGATTCCACAGGAATCTCCGGTAGCCAACTACATGTCCCTTACGAGGATTCGAACCTCCGACTTCGAACTTCTCAGCTCGACGCTTTACCACTTCGGCTATTGCTGCCCAATGTTAAATGCTGCTCGAAACCAACACAACAACGGAGAAGAAATATATGAATAATAATGAAAATGAAACGGGCAACAACAAATGCATGACAGTTACACGAGGATTCGAACCTCCGACTTCGAGCATCACAGCTCGACGGTTTACCACTTCGGCTACTACTGACATTCGCATATGTTACTGGGAACATATAAATACAACAACGCGGGAGAAGAAATAAGTTATGAAAATGTAACGACATCGAACGATATGTCGCTACGTGAGGATTCGAACCTCGGACTTAAGGTATGATGGTTGGTATTATTAGTTGGCATTATTCAAATTTATTGGTTTTGGTATTATCGGTGTAATAAGTTACTTTTGCTGTATTGTCACATTTTTATAGTACAAGTGTATTATCCGATAAGAATCAAATGTGAATACACAGAATCTTATCTTAATTTGTCTTTATTTGTACTCGAATCATTGAAGAAATTTAAAAAAATGCGTTTGAATCATGTCTTCTTTATTTCATTCATAAAAATGGACGATTTATATTACTTGGCATTATTGGTGTATTAAATGGCACGATGAGGTATTTTTTCCAAAATTACTGTTTCCGACCGTTATTTTGGTGCCGTGCCGATGTTTTTTACAAACATCGTTAGAACTTTGTTTTGCAAACAATTAACGAGAATTACGTCTTGAGACGCATCCAGATGGATTCAATTTTCAACAAGGGACTATTTGGTATCGGCTACGGCTCGCTTGCCGACTACGGTTGAGTCAATCGTATAGCCACTTCTTGTAGCTTTCTTGTCGGCTTCCTCATCCTCGCCAACATCCTCTCCTTTGGATTTCTCCTCTTCTACTTTAGGTCGTCCTTCTCCTCCTCCTCAGCCTCATCGTCCCTGACTTCCTTGTCGCGCTCCTTCTCTACCAAAAGCTTAATTGGGCAGCCAATGAATTGAGTGTTTCTTCACGACTTCCTTGACAAATAGTCCATCTGGTCTTCCTGCAAGTTAAAATTGAATAAAAATGAATAAACAGATCAACTGATTGAAATAAGTGCATCAATTTACCTTCAAGTGCAACACAATCTTGATTTGAAGTACCTTCCCAGTGTCCAATTTGAATGGATCAATAAGGGATTCATAATGGATCTTGAAGAGTTAGAGATCAACTCTTGCAAGAAGATTTCCTTGTTCGAATAGAAGGTGCTGATGATCAAGCTCATGAGCTGAGCAATCTCAGCCTGGAAGGCGAAGGTTTCGGCCTCGGTTTCCATTTTAACTTCTTCAGGCATCTACGATAAGTAAGCACGAGTTTAGAAGTTTGCACCACGAGACAGCAACGATATCAAGACGTTTGAACCAGGAGACAGTTTGAACACGTTGACATAAAACAACACAGTGCAATAAACTCAGATAAAAAGAAGTAGAATACTTACATTTCTTGAATTCAGAGATACTTTAAGAAGAGCACAGGATCATTGAAGTTCGTCGCGTGGATAGTAATCGCTTTTAGCTTCGTTCCTCTTTCCTTGAGAGTGTTTAACCATGACCACAGTACCACACATGACACATTTGAAACTAGTACAAATGTTGGTAAGTAGTCTGCTGGAATGTGCTGTTGCCATGTTTGGGCTGGGACTACCTGACCCATATGCCTGACCTAAGAGAGACCGAATTTAATTTGATAATCATCAGACAATGAAAGTTTGAACTGTGTGAATTTTACATATAATTCATTCACGTACGAATTTTTAAACTCTTAATCGCGTTATTTTTTTAAAATTTGAGCGCTAGATGTCTCGCGCGTATCAAAACAAGTCTAACCAACCGGTGATCTATAGCGTGAGAGGTGCGTGAAAAAGATTGCTTTCCAATTTCCATTTCGAAGCAGTATGGGGAGAAGGCTTGTAATTGCTGCAAGTTACAGAGCATTCGATTTATGTCTTTGTTTCATTCATTTTCTGGAAAGCAAATTAATCCGAGTCGTTGGCTGTCAACTCCAGTTTCTTGTTTCGTTTCGCGTCGGGGGCCTGTTTCAAATTCACAAAAAATCCGAGTTAATTCTGTTTTTCTAGCTAGTTTACAAGATGAATGACCAATGAAATTATAGTTTACCTTCCGAAAAGTGTAAGGTTGTTCTTCTTAGGACGTCGTCTACCGTGTCTTCACTAGCAGCCCAATTTTAACTCAAATCGACAACCGTACAAATGGGTACTAGCTAACAAACTTTCAAACGCTCTCTAAATAAAAAAAAGAAATTGATAATCTTTAAATTAAAAAACACGTAAAATATTAAAAGCCGAACCTTGACATCTTGCTGGGTTATGAAATCGACTGAAACGCAAATCCACGATGTTTCACTTCCGGGATGCTTCTTTGGCAACCGAACTGCCTTTAATTCACCGAATGGTGCTGCGAAGATTAAACAAATATTAAAGTAACACGTTCCGAGTCATCTTCAACAATTATTACTTAAAGAGTTCTGCAACTTCTTTGGCTGTGGATTTGAAAAGAATATTCCTGAAAATTTGCTGGATAGAATATGTTTTCCTTGAAGTACTGAATGAAAAGTGAAAACTTGTCCGGCGACCGCTGAAATGAAAAGCAAAATTCTTTAGTCAAGTTTTGAAAAAATAAAAATATAAAGAACACAGGCTTCAATTCTATAACATGGGCTTCCAACAAAGAGTTTTGCAACACTGCTAGCTGTTGCTTTCTTTGTCTTAAACTAAACAAAATCATAGCCCATGGACTAACATTAGCCAGGGTTTTTATAGTCGGAAAAGAAGTGTGAAGATTTGATTGCCATATGACTGATTGATGAAAAAAAAAAAGAAATGGCCCGAAAATTAGGATTGACATCCATCATACCATGTATTAATGGACACAATTTTTAACAATAGAGGTCCACGTCTTCTTCGTGAGTCTGCACTTGCTCTACCGGGCACCCAACCGCTTCCTGCTCTTCCGGCGAAGGGGTCGGAGTAGGCTCCACCTTCACTGACATTGTGCTATACAGTTAATAATAAAAATATGTCGAAAAGGTAAACACCAAATTGGATTGAACAGCCAACACTGTGCGTCTGCCTACCAACACGTAGCACTCAATCCGGTAGGATTTCCGAAAGAACTCTTTCTATGCTCATATATCACGTAATCAGGTAATTAAGACGTAGTTCGATGTATCAAGGCACACGACACAATGTATCCTTTACTTTTTCCGTTTGCATTTTCCGTGTTTCGTAACTTTTAGAGATCAATTTAAAGTTCGAGGAGAAACACGAAAAAAATAAAATTTAGACTAGATCGATGACAAAGTCGTTGGGAATGAAAAGGCGAAACTCTTTTATTGACTTACCCAACCTTCAAATATCATGCCCAGTCTCCTACATTACTTCTTATTCTCATTCTCAAGTTTAAATTCTTATCTAACCCTTCACCCAACACGTCACACACGTCACCCAACCCTACATGGCGATTTACGGTTCAAAAAATCCTTTTCTTCAATAAACAAAGTTCACTTTGCCGTTTCGCAAACGCTTCTTTTTATTAGTTTGTTTGTTTTACATCGACAAACACCCATTTTCCGTATCGTCAATTTTTTTCCGACAGGCGACATTTAAAAAATTGCGTGAAACAATCCAGACACCATGGGACGAAAATATCACCCTAATTCGCTTAACGTTTGTGGACAGACAGTAATAAAGAAAAAGTACATTGTTCGACACCATTACAGGATGTCTAGATTGAATGCAAAATAGCAGCCGAGATATCATGAAATGGATTGTCTAACCATGGCGCAATGAGAAAATAGAAAACAAAACTCGAATACAGTTGGTAAACATGTTGGTAAAAGAATATAAATGGGTGATTTGCTTTAGGCAAAAGTTATAATAGATGTGCAAGAGTCCCTGCTCCAAATTTGTGCATAATTCAGTTACCGTTAATGTCTATTGAGCATTGTCGGTTGGTTGTAAGCCACCAAGACCATTCTTTTGAATTGTTCGTATGTGATCCACATACAAATGTTCCAGGACACCAGACGAGAGAATGAAGGCATAAAACCTTAACAAATAAAAAGCAGGTCAATAAATAGCTTATGTGATTAATTATTGATTATTGACACACCTTTATAGAAGGCACCAGGGCCCTCTTTCATCATCATGCGGACGGCACAATCGATAGCACCTCGGTATTGGCCTACCGGGGCGTTCATGAAACGTGTTTTGACGACATCGACCGGTGATGCGACCACCGTCGTACAGAAACCTGCAGCAACGGCGGCGGTAAAATGACATGGAACGCCATCCTTCAGCAAACCGGAATTTAGGATGTACTCTTTGAAGAGGTCGTAACAGACAATCTCGGCTACATTGACGATCGCATTACGGCTAACATTGGGCAATGTGCCTATAAATAACGGACACTTTCATTTAATCTCTAAATTTGTTAAATAATTTATTTCTTTAGTACCTTTCCACAAACCGGCAACTCCTTCTTTGCGTGCAATGGTGGAATAAGCATTCATGGTGCCGGAATACCGTCTAATTCCGTTAAGCGAGCGAGCTTCCGCTTGCATTCTGACTTTAACAACGTCAGTCGGCTGGGCAAAGAGGACGGCAAGACCACCGGTGGTGATTCCAGCAAAAATCCTGACTGATATGCTAGGATTTGTATTTTTGTTATTAGCATTTCGACCACCTGTAACAAAATTGGTCTCATTAATTTCCTGGTTTTTTACATGCTATTAGCAAGTTTTTTTATAAATATTATACCGTTAAGTGCTTGTTGGTACAGTAACTTGATGGAGTCGTAGAGACCAATACGGATAGAAGCGAAGCACATCTGACGCTGGAGTCCGGCCACCAATCCATTATACAGGCTCCTTAATAATTTAGGGTAAACAGTTTAAACACCTTGTGATCACAAGGATCTACCGTCACCCTCAAATTACTTTGGCCCTTCTTGTCGTGCAATTGTCATGACTGTTCCAATCATTCCTCTATATTGTGACGCAGGAGCTGCATGTTCCACCATAACGGCCGTGGCGCCGTGTCCTCCAGCACTCAAAGTTGAAGCTGCTGTTGTGATATAATAACGTACTTGAGCCGCGGCTGCTCCCTCACCTTGAATCTATAAACGTAAACCAAAGAACAAGAAATTGTAGGGGTATTTAAAGATTATGTAGGTCAATGATAAATGTTAAAGTGGGACGTGAAAGTTGTCTATTCTCATTTCCTAGAATTTCTTCCAAACCCTTATGCCTAGCGGCTATACGGTTCGATAACCAAATTTGAATCAAATGTGGAACCGTTTTACTAAAAAAAGACAAAAGAAAGCCATCTAATAGAGTTGGCTACTCCGGTTCGAACCGGCTAGGATATAACGACACATAGCGAGAAGATCTCTCTCCGAAGGGACGCAACAAAACATCCCTTAAGGCATAGCTAGTCAAACGAGTGAAAGGGCAATATCTCTTGGCATAGATAACATCACCAAGCGACCTGCACTAAAGTCTGTTTTCTAAGGAACGAAAAGTCAAAAGTGTTGTTGTCAAGGTTTGGAAATGAGACGCTTTCACGTATTAGTGCAAGTTTTTCCCAAATGATTACGCTGCCAGACTAAGTTAATCCGTGCACGTAGAATTCATTTGCGCTATCTTGCTGTAAACAACGTCGTAAAATATCGCGCTTGACGACAGCAATCGAGACTAGTTGGGTTTATTTTTACCTGCAACCGAACTTTTGCCGTGTCGAGTGGAAATGTAATGAGATCCGCGACGCAGGCGGCTGTACCAGCTGTAAGAAGTTTCACGGGAAGTGACGGCTCGCGCAATTGAACCGTCGATCCATTCATTTTGGGTGCCGATGCAGTAATGGGCGCCATCTTTTATAAATAGCAATCTAACAACAGTTTAATTAATAAACAGTTCACGAATCAATGTAGCTTTTTTACAAAACTATCGTACCTGTTGGTTTTTTTCTGAAAAAAGTAGATTATCGCTGAGGTTGAATTAGTTAGAATCCGGTTATTTTTGAAGGATTCTCAATGGATGGCTTCTTTTTCTTCCCGAAAATCGTCAAAAAGGCGATGAAGGGCCTGACGGAGACAGCCGGGAGTGAACAAGCGCCAATTGAGGGCGACGGCGGAATCGTTTCGTACAACGACCATAATATGCTTGTCTGCAATTGAGAAGTTTAGTTTGATATGAGTCACAGCTTGCAATAACACGGATCGAGTTCTTTCCTTATATGAAACAACAGGATACCAGGATAGGGGAGTGTATGAATTACGCAAAACTTTGGCCTTCATAAACGTATAACTGTTCGTAAACAACATAATGAAGCTTTGGATTATCGACCTTCGTCTTTTCCAAGGACAGACGAAAAACAAAGCCCAAGGTCCAAACAATTTGACTTGGATATTGTGGACTTTGATCGTACTGGTTCAGCAACCTGTGCACTACGTTTACGTTTAGTATGAGCAGGTACGAGACAGTCAGTTTTTAGTTTGTCTATCTGTCATTGGGTCTTCCAGTCTAGCATCTTTTGGGGTGACCTTAACCAGGACAACGATCCCCCAAAACTCGAGAGGTCCCAGCGCTGCATGGAACAACCAAGAAAACCTTCCCCTAGCCCCAGAAAAAAATGTTCTTTGTTCGCTCACCCCCTAAAACTTGCTGGAACCAGTTTCATCTGGAAAAACCACGTGGTGTTGGAAAGGGGGAAAATCAATACAGTAGCTCGACGCTCAACAAAGACACTTTAGTAGTTTTAGAAATAAATCTGACGGAAGCTATTCCTCAATTAAATTAAGACCGAAATTTTACGTATTATTATTCTCAGTACCTGCGAAAATTTTAAAGTTGTTTGCAGTCTCGCAAAACCAAACGAAACAGGAAAATTGAGGAATAATCAACTGGTTGCGCGAGCTGTTTGCTCAAGCTTCAGTCAAAGCTTCAAGAAAAAAACTTAAATTAGGACAAATAATATTAAGGAGACAAGAGAGCGACAAGACTTGCGTTACCTTCACGAAGGTGGGAATTCCCGAATATTACGGGAACAGGGAGTCCCGTCTGGGTTTTTATGCAGCCGCAACTGGCGATTGATGTAGATCCAAAAGTCGACGAGTCCATGGGCGGGGGGGTGTGTCGCAGCGCCGTGGGTTCTGATTGGCTGCGCCTGGTCTCCATCGGTTGCTGTGGGGTTCGCGTTCGGAAATCCGCCAAGCTAATAGCACAAAGAAACAGACAAAAACGCGTTTTACTGTAAAAGAAAAAAAGAAATTAATTTTGTTTTTCCTTTCCCTTTCATTAGTATGCACTAATGTTTTACCTGGAATAAGCAGGGCGTGTGCGCAGTAGTCTAAATTTAAATTATAAAACTGCAAAAAAAATAAGGCATTTTGGGTTCCGAATACCAGATTGCAACGAGACCTAGCGGCACGCTGAGCCGAGTCAGTTTGCTCCGGCAGCTTGAACCAGCTGGAACTGGAAATCCCCATGACCCGATTCCAGATCTTCTCACGCGACCGACGATTCCGGGCAGAAGTCTCCTCTTGTGTAACTCATGAGTCTTGTCATCGCGTCTTTGCACGGAATAGCTGAACGGTTCTCATGGCAACCAAACGATTCGCAAACGGACTCGGAGGTCTTTGATTTCGCAATAGCCGCGTATATTGTATAGAAATATAACAGCTAAAATAAAAGGCCGATAAAATTTGGTGGGGTGATACAATCCATCATGAAACTCCAACAGCAAGGCTATGTTTGGCTCACTGTCAGACAAGAAGATTAACCAAGGTTATGGAGCCTTGTTCAGACACAAGGTCATATCTTTAACAAAGAAAATTGAGTAAAAAAATGTTACTCTACTTCTACCACCAAATGAAGTATTTCGCGAAAAAGAAGACATAGAAAATATAACTGCACACAAGCGACTGCAGTGAAATTGGAATAGCTCGGCATGGAATCGATGTTGAGCGATTGGCATGTTCTTTAATAAAAGGACTAGTAGGCATTTCTCAAGGAATGAATTCTCTGGATGTACCAGTTACGAGATGAATTAAAGATGTGCGTCTATATCTTATCTATCAAGAGAATCGTCCGGATCGCGGGGCCCCAAAGCAGCCAATAGGAATGTTTATCTTCACAGTTGAACACCATGGCCGCCTAGCGGAAGTTCCACAAAGTCAATATGGCCGCAACAGATTCGAGCCCGGTAACGAGCCAATGTCTGGCGCGTTATCATACCCGCAACCTTGTGCAAAAACATCGCACGATGGTACGTTCAATATCATGGTTCGTTGGATGGTTCATAATTTCATAATTGTTACCTCGTTGTTATCGTCTGTAACGATCAAGTGTCGTAGTCCGAGGGCCCGGAAGAGCTGGAAAGTTCGGGGCAGCGACGCGTGCTAGAATGTGAGAAAATAAAATAATCAAAGTTATACTTGTTATCATAAAACGTCATGTTTACCGTTGGAACAGTAAAAGGCGTTGGGTTGAGGTAGGGGCGTAGATCCAAGTACGAAGATCGTTCTTCTTCTGTTAAATGCATTTCCTGATATCAAATCGGTAAAACTGTTATTTAAATTCTCAACCACGTTTTAGACTGAGTGTCCTAAAAAAGGATTTACCTCACAGGCAGGATAGCGTGGATAATACATGCGAAACGTCTCTAGAGAGAGGTGTGGTCGAGAACTAGCGCCAGTTGACGAAGAGCAGAATGCTTTCTCCTTTAAAAGAATCTTAAGTTGACTGCGGAGAATCAACCCACGCAAAAGTCCGAAGCTGTCATGTTTGCTTTGTGAACCAGTAAAGCGGTCTTCAAATGTCACTGGGTATCCTTGATGAGGAGTCTCTTCAAGGACTCTAATAACATTTGACACGCGCTCAACCTCTTTAAGTACCACTACTGGTGTACTCATTATATGTTGAGCCTGAGTGTCATGGCAGTTCGGAGGTGCAGACCAAGGTAGCATCGGCAATCCAGCTAACTGAACGTTCATGTCGTATATACCCTTTAATTTCAATATAATTGTGAGATAGGATTATGTTCAATTGCGTTGTACTCTATTATACCGAGTTGAATAAATCGCCTATTAATTTTGCTGTGAGTAAAGTAAGCATAAGACCCAATCCTAGTGAAAGGTTTCCTGTTGTTTCTATGAGGATCACGGCCAAAGAGAGTGTGACTCGGGCTATACCGCCGAGTTGGGAAGCTGCGCCGATTAAAGCGTACTTTCCGGGATCTGCCCACGCCTATTAAAAAGGGAATATCAGTTTAGGGAAAATTATTTTATAATACATAAAATTTCTTTTTAAAATTTACAGCTCCATCCGTGATTCGATAAAGTCCAAGGCCAACAAGACGACCCCAAGCCGCGCCGGAAAGAAGAGCTGGAATAAAGATGCCACTCGAAATACTTAGTCCATAGGTCCAGCATGCGAGGAAAAAATAAAAAACAAAAAATAATCCAACAGAAAGTGGATTGTGAGTCCCTGTATAAAAGGGGGTCATACATTAAATTCAATGAAATAAACGAATATTAATATATATATATTACCAGGTTGATCATGAAACAAAGCCCGAACACTGGCCTCAGGAGTCTGAAACCACATGGCAGCTACAGCGTTGTACTGACCATCCTTGCAAAACATCTTAAAAAATAAAAAAAAACGGTTAATGGCATATTAGGGCATTTACATACCACCTAAAAGAGTACCTGAATTGGGAATTCGAGATTGTCTTTCGTACCGAGAGGTTTGCAATCATTAAGGTAATAAATCATCAGGAAACCGGTGCTAACAGTGACTGAGCATACAACAATTACTTCCAAAACTTTGGCCCAGCGGCTCAAAATAATTCTAGTGGAAGAGAAAAATATAAATGGCTAAACTGAGAATAATTATAAGGTTTGAATTCTATTACTTCCTGCGAAAAACGCTGATATGATAGTTCAACTGATTGAAAATAGCTCCAGTAAGTCCTCCGACGATGCCCATAATAATAAAAATAGGTAGCTCCAGCAGAGCAAAGGGCATGTCTGGGAATTTCCCAAAATTCAAAAGCCCATCATAGGCTAATTGTCCTGAAAAAGTCAATAAATCTGGTTATTTAAATTCTTTCGATTACTTATGTATTTTATTGAAAGACGAAACATACCCGGTTCCCCGTGATAAGTACTAAGAACGACATTGAGCGTAAACGCGGATACCATTGAACAAAAAAATATTCTCCAAGTCATATTTTGGTTCCAAAAACTTGAACCCTCTTCAAGACTAAATAATACACCCCCTGAAAAAAAAACAAAAAAACAACAGAAATGTTAATAACTATATATGATTGAATGGAAGAAAAAAAAATGTTTTACCAACTGGTGCCCCGAAAGCAGCAGCAACACCAGCTGCCGCACCCCCGGTTACAAAATCGCGCTTTTCTTGATCACAGCGAAACTCTTTTAAAATTCCAAAATCGAAACCTAAAGAGGTAGTTTTTCCTTGCGATAATCCAGCAGCTACAGCCGCACCAGAATGAACCATAGGACCTTCCTATAATAAAAAGCGTTTCGGTTACGTTGCGTTCGATGGTTACTTCTTTTCGTGTTATAGACCAGACGATTTGGAAAGTTGGTTTAAATGATTAATAAGTTTACCTTTCCTACAGCTAAGCCACCCAATACTGAACACGTTACACCACTTGCTTTGACGAACAGGGTTTTCAGTCGATGTAAACGATGGACGTTAATACCATTGAGGTAGCATTTTACTAAGGGAATTCCACTGCCTGCAGCAACAGGCTCACCATATGTGACCAAAACTGCAGCCAGAATAGAAAAGCCAATACTAATACCCAACCATTGTAAATATGGAATGTAGAGACAATTGTCTTCAACACATTTATCAATATCTAGTAGAATATATTAAAAATGAATAATTAATAGAAGAAGCATTGCTCATCAATCAGATATTAGCCATATTCAAAACCTTACATTTCTTTAAAAATCCATACTTAAGTTTGGTCATTTCAGCAACACAAATATCAATTGTGCAGGCAATAAGAGCTGTGCAAACTCCAATAAAAAACATGACAATCCATCTTGTAGCATTTATCTTTGTTAGAGACCATGGATTTTTCTTGGAATTCTCTTCCTTAAACACTTTACTTTCACACAACTCATAATCTAAACTCTGGTAAAAATTAAGTATTAAATAAGTAGGGTTAATAAAATCAATGGCAAGTATTATTCTCTTACTTCAAACTGAGAAGAGAGGGTAGTAAGCATATCTGGTCGCAACTTCCTGAATCTAACACTACTGCATGGAATTTCTGGATCTCTGCTATTATCTGACATTGGAACTGCCTGTCAAAAATTGGCAAATGATTTACAATTGTGGAAACACGTCAACGACAACAACATACTCCATTGATGCTTCCATAACTAACGTGTTGGTCCCGATTCCTCGTCTGAAACTGCGACGGATCATAATTTACGCCACTCTCAGCACTACTGCCCAAGGGGAGACTTTGATTATTAGGTTTCGATTTCTGGACATTTAATAAGGTTTGAGTTTCAGTGTCCATTTCAAGCTAGCGCACGTTCATCAGAAATTCTCAGACACCCACTTGTACAAGAGGCTGCTGAAAATAAGCAAATGCTTTTATTTAGGGCTGCACCAAGAGGAGAATATTCCGGAGGATGTGTGTCCTGATTTGATTTGATCCCTTAAATTCTTATTCAGTTATTCTTATCAAAGCAGATCAAAGTATTTAAAGATACTAGCGTCTTACACACGTGAGCATCACGGGAAAGAGAAATGGAAAACAAAAAAGAAATTTGTTTTATGTAACAGCGATAAAAATCCTCGAGTCTGACCAGTTCAACAGTCCAAGGAAGAGTAAAAAGACCTTGAAATCAGTTGAGGAAAGAATAGAACAAGAAGAGAATAACATCGCCAAAAACCGTTTTTGACGGTGTTTTCGACCTATCCGATTGAAAGAAAAGCCTTCTTAGTGCAGTAGCAACGTAACAAGAAAGCTCTAGTGTAGACTACTGCAGAACCTTACCTTTTTAAAATAGAAACAAACCTAATAACTTAACGCATATCATTAGTTATTCACCTTCTTACATACACTTATTGTTCTGTGGGGCCAAGAAGACAAACGGGCGACGAAATTCCTGGTGTCGTGATCCTTAATATTTAGGATTTCAAGATTTATTTTATCATTTATTCTGATTATTAATTTGTATTTGGGCATGGAAAATGTGGGGCTGGATCGCCGGAACGCTTGGGCCGGATTGACTACATACCATTTAATCAAGCCGGTAAATCGTGTCTGGCAACTTTTTCCGCTCGCCTCAACAAGTGTGGTAAACTGGCGAACTCTCACGCCTGGCACTAGTCCGTCCTCTCTTTCCGGCTTCCCTACCTATGGCCTATAAACGGTGTAGAGTGGAGATAGGTCGTTTGGTTCCCAATGGGCCACTACGGTACGGTGTTCACTTGGGGCCAATAATACGCGACAAACCGATGACTAATATATTCTGCTTGTTTCTTACTGACACTTCTACGGCCGACCTGTAATCCTATCCAAGTTCTAATTTAACTACTGTACATAAAAATTCGTCGATCCAAACTGTATATCTACTCACGGGATGCAATACACACGCAACACTCGCTCGCGAGTACGCCTTTTATAAATAAATAGTAAGCCGGTAAATGAGATTGCATATGTATGCAGATTGTAGATACTTCAATTCACAAACTTTCGATATGGAAACAAAAATTGAAACCAACCGTACCCAGGTTTTTATTTTCCTAAAAAAGTTTTTTTTAATTTTATATAGGCAGACATGCATGATTTGACCTTTAATTTGACGGTCATAATAACAAAGAAGAATAACACCATCAATGGATAGTTTAGGATATTAGGCGGCAATTTATCGATCATAATTATTTTTCAACCAGCAACGTTTACATTTATTTACGTTTTTACAATTTGAAAAAAAAAATGGAGAAAATAAATCCTTAATTAACGTTAGTGTTCTCCGACTCGGTGTTAGTAACTGTTGCCGCGGCATTAGTGTCCGAAGAGTTTGATTTGGTGCGACAACAAGCGCCGGTTGTCCTACGCCACAACCTTGGTATGTTAATTTTAGTGCTGTGATAATAATTCAATTTATTAAAGGTCTCTTTCATCTGACATATAGTATTATAGAAAAAGAAAACGAACTCCTCTAAGTCGACTGCCTCTTGGACAGTTGCGGGAATCGGGAGGCCTTTAGTTTCAGGTAGCAGCAAAGTGAGCACTCCGATGCTGATGCTAATGGCTCCAAAAATGACATAAGGAAGACTTTGGTTGGTTGCGCCCTAAAACAAGAAGATTAGTATATGCCCTTATACTCATTATTTTCCTATAATCTCAAAGAATAATATATATACCAATGCAGCTATGTACGGTGCGACAATCGCTCCAAACTTCCCACTCGTCGAGCAGAGAGCGATGGTTATACCACGGGAAACGGTTGGGAAAAGTTCAAAAGTGAAAGCGTTGTTGGCAACCGTCAACATGGAGGTACAAAATTTTCCCATAAGCGAAAATACAATAATGACGGTGTTGTAGTCTAAGAAATGTTTAAGGGAATTAGTCAAAGGTTAAGAAGTCATTCAAAAAAATTTACCTTTGGAAACCAAGCCAGCTACAAGGCAGAATGATCCCCCAACTAAAAGGGTAAAATTCAGAACAAGTCTCCTTCCAAAGTAGTCCATGGCGAACATACCGCTTACGTAAGCGGGGATTTCAACAAATCTGAAAGTGTTTTCGAATGATTAAAATATTCGGGTGATGGCACTTTATTATAGGGTAACTTACATGACTAAAATGTAGTTGAAATGAATATCGGCCGACAGGTTCGAAGCCGCGTAAGATAGACCATAATAACATAGGAATTGAGCGAGCCTGCGGACATATTGAAACGCACTTAGAAATTGAAAACTTAAATATTTAGTCATGTTTGCCATTTTACCATGTGCCACAAAGAATTAAAAGCCGTACAAGAAGACATGGGGTCTTTAAAACTCTTAGAGCTGAACGTAGAGGGCTGGAATCATCAGCGGCGGCAGCGGCAGCGGCATCGGGCGGGGCTCCCTCTATTTCATTGGCTTTTGGCTTATTTTCCGGCGGAATAACCAATAAATATGCAGGGATCTCTTTCTTGTTCAATTTCGCCGCTTTCTCGTAAATTACTTTGGCTTCGGCGTATCTTTGTTTTGCTGTAAGCCAGCGAGTCGATTCAGGCAAAATACTAATTTATACATGATTTCATTAAGCAAATTGGGAATTTTTTTAAAATACGCATTTAAAGAGAAATACTTACAAGTACATGAATGTCAGTGTACCCAGTGGTACAAAGATACAGATTTGCAGTATTACCCAATCACGAATTAAATATGCCAACAACCCACTTATTAGGTTCCCGACCGATTGAAAACAATAGATCGCACAAATAAACTTAATGCGCATTGATGGGGCCATCGCTTCCAATCCTGGACAAATAAATTTAATAAATCAATACCCATATCTATGCTACTTATTTTCAACTAATAAATACTAACCCCAAATAATGAGAGCTTGTAAAACAGCAACACCGCCCATGCCAGTGAGAAATCGAAGTGCTGCAAAACTTTCAAAACTTGGCGCGAAACAAGAACCAATGCCGAACGCGGCCATCCAAGTTCCCAAAATGACCACCGATTTGCGTCGCCCAATCCTGAAAAGTATTCACACTTGACGACAAAGTCTTGACTGAATAAAATTACCGTTCATTTGTAGAACAGTGTACTTACAGATCGGGTAAAGGCCCGAGGAAGAAAGCACCCAATAAGATACCAAGCATGGTAATGAACGAGCCAAACGTAATTTTCCAAGACTCTTCACATACTAGCAGATACTGCATAAAACATTGCATTAAGAAGTGACTTTTCAAAATTAATGAGTGAATTGTTTTACGTCGGTGACGATTGTCCTCGTAAAAACAGAATCATCGAAAATCCAAGCGTCGCAAGTTGTATTCGCTGTGTAATTAACTGCGCAACTCGGTGTGGCTGCGTTCGGGATTATGTCGAAGTCCTGATACGTGCAACGCCAAACACGAGGATTCTTCATAATATTGGTGAGGACAGTTTCGTTGATCCAGTCTGCTTTGTACTCTGGATTGATGGGATCATCGCAACCGTTTACAAAACACCTGCTCACGCATACATCAAAATTAAAATCAAGATTATTCCAAGAGCGGATGTTTGCAGGATTCAGGCTAAGTCATTTTCATATAGAAATGTTACCTGTGAGCCGGAACAGCTCCGACGAAGGTGTAAATGAGAACTGCTGCGGTTGGGAAGAGCAAGCCATATCCAATGCAAACAAGAAATTTCGCTTGAAACCATCCGATTTTTCCTAAACAAGTTAGGATGATGTCGGCGTTGAAAGCATCGGCGCAGTTCTCGGTGCTGGCGGATGCATCTGAGTTAGGGGGTTTTTCGTTTTCAATTGGTTTAGGCGCACCCATTGTGTCTCTAGGGCACGACTGTTGTCCTTCGCCGTCCTTCACCGATGAATGCGAGACGAGTACTGGCAAACGACTGGTTCGTCCTTACTCAGCCAGCTAGCGTAGTCTAACAGAGCCGTTGGCAAAACAGGCTCCGGTATTTATTAGAGAGCCAACCAACCAGTCTCGCGCGTGATCACACGGGTACGACTTGTGGCGCAATATACATTGTAAAAATGTGCATACTAAACATGACTTATCGCGGTAGATAGCGCATCCATAGTTGGAGGACAATCGGGTACTCGAGTTTCCACTACTACCGGCAACCACCTCTACTCGTTTCCTACTTAAAGTTTAATAAGGATCTTGGCCCTCCGCCCGCACGTCACGAGCGCAATGATTGGTGACACTTGTGAATCGAGGGAGCAATCAACATTTGATATATTAGGTCAAAGAGGTTTGCTTCCATAAAAATTAGCCTTAATACGTATAGTAAAACAATCGAATTCGAAATTGAGACAAATTCGTGAAATTTTGAGATAATATATATGAACTTTAGTATAACTTGCGAAAATGGTGTTGGTTAGATAGAGTTTGTACTCGTATTCAATGCCACAGTGCTTTGTTGTTGCCTTTTACGACAGGATCCGAGGAGGTCAAGCGATTCGCTAATGTAAAATGAAATTTAAAAATAATGTATACAACACCAAATTTGGCAAAGATTGCGTAAGTAACTTGGCGTACGCTTCTAGGTCTTTCGCTTCTTGAATAGTGGCTGGCATGGGAAGTCCTTTTGTCTCTGGCAGCATCAATGTTAGCGCCCCGACTACCAGGTTAATAGCTCCGAACACAATATACGGAAAGCGATGGTTTGTGGCGCCCTTCAAAAACACAAACATTACTTTATACATTGGCAGTATGGCAGATGAGTACGCAGAATGTAGTACTCCAATGTATCCCCCCCCCCCAAAAAAAAAAAAAAACAAACAAAAAAACAATTGTTATACTGTACCGTACCGCACTTATGAAAAAAAACTATAGACCGGAATCGGAACTTCCGGACCCTGACAATCCCACTCCGCATTGCTAGACCAGCATTTTTTTTTTACATAAGTGATTGAAACTCTATTTAGACAGCTATTTCTCTTATCGAATTCCCAGTTTGGAACATTTTGAATTGCCAATAACCTTATTATTTTTTTTGTTCCTTTTCACGAGGCGCGCAACATTAAATGTATACTTCAACTTTCGAACGGTAAAAATCAAGAGAAAAGATTGGAAACCACTTGCTACACCAGTTTATGAGTTATATAAATCAAGTATTGCTTACCATTGCAGACATGATGGGAGCGAGGATTCCTCCCATTTTACCGACTGTCGAACAAAGTCCGATGGTAACACCGCGAGAAGCGGTCGGGAAAAGTTCGGCCGTAATCATGTTAACAGTTACAATTTGCATCGAAATGAAGAACTTGCCGATGAGGGAAAAACTGACAATCAATCCATAATACTCTAAAGAATTTTCCCAAAATGCAATTTCGAGAGTATTAACATATAAATCAGTATTTACCTTGTGGGACAACACCTGCAAAGAGGCAAAATAAGCCTCCAAGTATTAAAGTGCAGTTGATGATTAATCTTCTTCCTAATTTTTCCACAGCGAACATGCCAACTAAATAAGCTGGAATCTCAACTAATCTGAAATTAATGAAGACATCTGGTCAATGAGATGTTCAGCTTGAACAAGGCCAGTACTAAGATGGTTGTCCTTGTAGTGGTTACACCGGTCGATAGACTCGTCAGACTTTTGACAAAATTAAGCGCATCTGACAGGTCATTAGCAACAATACGGCGAATAAAGGGCTCTTTTATAATTATTTCAGGAAAAACTTGTAAGCGAATATTCTGTTGGCCTTATGTTCTTAAAATTGTAGTTTCGATCATTCCACTCACATTACAAGTATGAAATTGAGATGGACATCGCTAGACAGGTTGGAAGCAGAATAGGATAGTCCGTAATAACATAGCATCGCCGATGCCCTGTGTAGTTTTTATGAACATCTGATAATTTAATTGGAGGACGGAAATTAAAATATTCAAGCACTTACCAGGTACAGAAAAGGATCAACAACCGTTTTAATAAGCAAGGAGTTTTAAAAACATGCCAGATGGAAATCCAGGCACTAGCATCTTCCGGATTTGTAGACGAATAGTTGGATCCACTTGAGTGGTCGAGCTCGGGAGGATTATCCAGCGGAATCGATAGTAAATAAAGAGGTATTTCTTTTTTGTTAAGCTTGGCAGCCTGCTCATAAATCTCTTTTGCTTCAGCATACTTTTTTTTTACTGTTAGCCATCGAGTTGATTCCGGAAGAATACTATTAAGAAGTTATTTTCGAAATTATCGTTTGCCGCCTCAGTAACCGATTCAGCAATACTCACAAGAAATAAGTTGTAGTTAAAACCATTGGGACAAAGAGGTAGAGCTGTAAGGTGACCCAATCGCGGATGAGGTAAGCAAGTAATCCGGTCAATAAATTACCCAGAGACTGAAAACAGTAAATAATGAAAATGAATTTCACTCGAACTTTTGGGGACATTGCTTCGACGCCTGGAATTAAAAACAAATTAACATACATGGAAGTTCCACAAATTCCTACATTTGGTAGCGCAACTAACCCCATATAGCTAGGGCTTGCATAAGAGCAATGCATCCCATGCCATTCAGGAAACGTAGAGCAGCAAATTCTTCGTAGTTACGTGAGAATGATAGTGCGATACCGAATACGCTCATCCACACACTCAGTATTAAGACGGATTTACGCCTCCCAATTCTATTTTTAAAAAATTAATTAAATTGCAATTGCAAATGGTGCTGAAAAATAAAAGTAAATACAAACATGTCAGGTAAAGGGCCAAGCAGAAATGCGCCGAACATAATGCCCATCATCGTCAAAGACGAAACGAAAGTAGGTTTCCAAGAATTTTGGCAAACTAAATCAAACTAAACACACAAACCCCATAAATGGAATGCAAATATTGAATAAATGGGATAATTTTACGTCGGTAACGATGGTACTGGAGAAAATGGACTGGTCGAAAACCCAGTTATCACAAGTGACATCATCAGTATTGTTAACGATGGAGCATTCCGGTAAAATGGCGATCTTAGGGAATCCGCATTTCCAACTTTTTGCATTAAAGGTAGCATTTTCCATCCAATCGGCCAAGTATTGAGGATTCGTCTCATTGTCGCAGCCCTCTACAAAACACCTTCTCGGAGGGATCGTCTCATTATCACAACATGGCTTCAAAACAAAAAAGGGTAACTAATTCACCTGTGAGCCGGCGTGGCCCCCGTAAAATTGAAGACAAGAATGGTGGCCGTTGGAAAAAGGACAGCGTAAGCGAGACAGATGAAAAATCGAAACTGAAACCAACCGACATTTCCTAAATGCTCTAAAATAACATCAGCGTCAAAAGCTTCATCGCTTTTCGACTTGGCACGAATTTCTCTTTTAGCCTCCTCCATTTCAACTGCACTTAGTGGTCACCTGTCGATCAAGTGGGCTCATCTCCATATATACCGAGTCGCCACGAGTTGGTGAGTTGGCAAAATTCGTCAGAGATTTCTTCATCCTATAATACAATGAGAGCCCTGAAGCATATTGACAGACATCGGTGATGTTAAATTTCGGTCGCCTTGGCACCCTTTAGGCCTTGGCTTTCCCTCATCTAGACGGAACAACGCTTGGCGCACGCTGAAAACTCTATTTACCCGTTGATGAAACGATATTTTCAGACAGCCAACCAAATTATATGACACTGGCTGTACACCTAACAACAGCGTTCAGGACAAGGAGAATGCGTTGATGTAATAAACGATAATCTGACTTCATAAATGCATTCATTAACCACATCTTGCTTTTTGAAAAGGATCGCGTTTTTAATGACTTGGGGACAACTTTATTTCTTTACAGGACACAAGGTCAAAATGTACGAGCAGTCGTTGCATTATTCCGAACTGATAGTATTGTTAGAAAGAAATTCCTCCTTAAGATGATAACAGACTGGACCGAGACGGCCGTCTGCGGCAGAGCCCCTGTCGTAACGACATCTTTGTACCGAACCGCGTTATATGACTTCTTTTGTTCTTCTTTATCCTGAACTTTAACCAAAAAGCATGGCTCACGCTGAAGTACACGACGGCGTACTCAATGTTTCGAGAACATTAAACGGGCTGTAATTTATTACTCTTGGTGTTAATACTAGCCTGAAATTTTACACAATGTATACTTTTGTTTGCGCCATTCAATTAGTAAATTACTATGACGCAAGTCAACTTTCAACGCTTCAGATGTTTAATTAATGACGAGAGTCACTTAAAGTATTATGCATGTTTCTTACCTGAGGGTTGAAGCCGCGTAACAGGAAACTTCCAGATTATACCAGATAGTTGTGGTGATTACTTGTTCATGCAGGCCAAGTTACGGAATAGGTTTGATCTCGCCATGTCTTCCTAATCACTTCTAAATTGCCTGTCACAACGAGTCAACGACTACCGAAAACGTACTAACGCCCACCAAATTCAAAACAAAACTAAAAAACCACGTTGTAATTTTACAAGGTTGTGACATCAATCCAAAATTAAATTGAAACAACTAAATTTTAATGTTTTGTTTCTCTCTCTAAATCATTCTTACTAAATGAATCAAAAGCAATTTCTTAGAAAATTATTTATTTGAAGTGCGATTCACAGTTCAGAAAATCAGCTCTCTCTTTCAACAAAAATTTCCCATTGCAGTTGGGCAAGATTTTTTATTTACACAAAACACAAGTACACATTACGAAATATAAAGGAATTTTCGGCTCTTTTCCGCCTTGTTTATACTTCCGGTAATTGAATTCCCCAAAGACTGTATAAGCAGTCTTAGAAATCGCGCATTAATCAACTCTTAGACTTTCGCTCAAACTAAATTTTCATTATTAACTGAACGACCCTCATTATTTAGCTCTAATTAATAAAAACAACAAATGACCACGTCGAAAAAAAAGAATCTGAGAAAAATAAAGTGAAAAGCATAGACACTGAAATATCCAAGACGTATTAGCCAGTTAGAATAATAAATGCTGCTAATATAAACGGCGAGAACGAGATCCATGACCATATAATTACAACGCGCGTCCAATAATAAAGTCGCGCGTCACGGCAGAAAAAAAAATTGTATCGTGCCCACGGCATTCGGTTGTACAGGCCATTTCAGAGTGAAAAATAGAAGCGCTAGCGTTAATCCCTTTTGTGACAAGTGCCGACACTATATACCGTAACTCGCAAACACTGTCATCATCTGGGTAGAGGAAAAAAACGTCGAGCTAACTGATGATGTTATCTTTACGATCGTGTTGATCGGATGTACCATTAAACGAAACAATTTTCCGACTTTGCGGGATTGTGTGAAATGTTTATTTTGTCGCTTTGCGTTTCCAGCACATAAGCAAAGAAAACTACAAACATGTAGACATGGGTGTTTTTCTGTTGGAGGTCGCAGGAGAGAATAAATTGCTTCAATTCTCATGGGAGTCCCTTATTTCCTGACATGAATGGGACACTTGGTTACGAGGAGCTTGTACAAAGGTTATTTATGGGCCACAATATATGTACACAAGTGTTTTATTAGACATACACTTGTTTGATGGCGCTTAGCCCGCTGGTGGAACGGCAAATTGGCCAAATGTAGCTGGAGGTAAAGCGGGCAGATTATCTGCTGCCGGTACTACTCGCGGAGTGTCAGGCCAAGCCGCATTCATTTCTTGTACATCTTTCGGATCTCTGGTAGCAGGTTGTTGTACAAGTGATTGTGACGGAATAGGATCCGGTTGCGGCACAATAATTGGCTGGACTTCGGAAGCTGGTGGTGATACAGGATCCGGTAACGGAACTGGCGAAACTTCGGAAGTTGGAAGAGGTGCCGGGGGCATTGTCGATTCCGATGTGGAAGAGATTGGTACTTCAGCTGGAGCAGGAGGAAGAACAGGCGCATCATCGGTAGGTCTCATCCACATAGGAACAAGTGGAAGTTGACCAGTGGTGATAAGTTCCTGTGGAGGCAAAGCCACCACGTTGGAGTTCCACTCGGCAGGAACTACAGGTGCAGCTTGAATGGGTGGTTGTGGGGCAGGAACTGATGGAATTGGTTGTGGAGCAGGAACTGACGGAATCGGCTGTGGAGGTGGTGGAGGAGCTGGTCGAGGAGCAGGAGCTGGTTTGACTTGAGGTGGGGCGGGAGGATTTTGAAGACTATTTGAATCATAAGATCCATAAGAAAGGTATTTGGGTTGTGCCATTGGCCTAAAAGAATTACCCAAACTAAAAAGGGTTGTATTTTTAAAATAAACTCAATTCGTTAATTATACTTACATCCAGGGCGAAGTGTCAATTACGGGAGCTGATGGTAGCGATCCACCATACGACATTGATTCACCATACGACTTTGATTCCACCGAAAGTACGCTCCAAGAACAGATCAGCATCACCGATCCAGTGATGCTATTTCCAAAAGGCAACATCCTTGACGTTCACGTAAATAATTTCTATGAAATAAGAAATTAATTATAACTGAATTAACTTGATTTGATGATAATTTAGTTAGCCTACTAACAATGCGATAAATCGACATGCGACTCGTGTTGACGAGTGCGCTACCGACGACTGAACTGAAGAACCTTTTATACTCATCCGGATAAAATCAGTGCCGTGTCTCAATAATATCACGGAACTCCAAAGTGAAAGTCTGACTCGTGATTATAACTTTATGAAAGTGAATTCAACTAGGGTGTGTGTTAACATTCCGACAGCGTAATGCAAGCCCAAATGAAGGCTGAAAACAGCGCTATGGAGGAAATCCATCGTTGCTGATGGTCTTGATATACTGTGTATGATGGATTTTTTTCGACAGGAAATATAGAAAAACAAACTTCAATGACCTTACTCTATATTCCGGCCTTGATGATGTAGCGATTGGTGCTTTATCGTTGATCATGGTCCTTCTCCGCATTGATCTTGTTTTATGGGAAATTGTCAAAATGGAATGATTGAAATTCGGTCAACGTAAAATCCTCCTTTCACTCTGGAGTAGTGAAATTTAATAATTTCGTCATTTCATTTTTGTCCAGTTGAAACTAGACTGCATGATAGCGACATCCGTGAGATGGAAATAAGTGCGGAAATGCCCGCTCGATTACTGAGCACGGGTGGAAAGTGTTACCATGGAAACCGAATCAAAACAGTACTGGATAATGCCTGTTTTGTATCAACTGTTAGTTTAACATAGTGCTTCTATGAAGATGGTTCCTCTTCCTGTAAGCGGATTCGCTCCGTCGGCGGTAAGCTCTCCGTCGCGCAGTGATACATCCAGCACAATCTTATTTGACACCTCCAAGAGTAATCTGTTTGGGGTCAACGACGGTCTGAGACAAATCCAGCGTTTGTTAAAGAATCGCTGGCGTCTAGCAAACACAAAAGAGAGACTCAATATCGAATCATTGAGTTCTAGCCGATTGGCCATTTTAGCTGGGCCACAAGAACGCTACAATGAAGCTGAATTCAACGCACTTAGACAGTTTATCGATCTCGGTGGCAATCTATTGGTATTACTGGGCGAAGGAGGAGAACAACAGTTCAACACAAACATTAATTTTCTCCTCGAAGAGTATGGCATCATGATCAATAACGGTATAAACTTGCTATTTCTATCGAAAACATGAATTTATTAAATTCATATTTTATTCTTCTCGACTAGATGCTGTCATCAGTACAATGTATCAAAAGTATTTCCACCCAAAAGAATGCTTAATCGAAGAGGTTCAATCGTGGATGAAGAATCCAACATCCCCTAATACTACGGGAGAATCAAACAAAAGTTCAACAAAGATTGTTTATCCGTACGGTGCGACGTTAAATGTAGCAAGGCCGGCAGTTGTCATGGCAACGACAACTTCCAGCTGTTTACCACAGCAGCGGCCCATCGCCGCCACCTACACCAACCCGCGGTAAATTGTATTTTTTTTTAAAATCAACTTGATGACAATTTTTAAAGTAATCTCTTGTAGATTAAAGGGCAACGGCGGTAAAATAGCCGTCATTGGTTCTGTACACATCTTCTCCGACCAATACTTGGACAAGGAGGATAACAAGCGATGGCTGGAAGATTTGGTGGAATACCTAACCGACACAAAAGCTATAATTCTGGATTTTGACCGCGACCTAGAAGTAAGCCAGAACTATGATTGCTTGGAGAAGTTTTAGTCATAATATGAGGGCTAGATTGCAGAATATGCGGCGGTCCCAAATGTGATGCAATTATGTCAACAGCCTCGTGTTTGCTTGACGGAATCAGAGGAGGTTCCTCCGGATTGGACGACTCTCTTCCAGACCAAATGTAACAAGAATTGTTCAAATTAAAAGTTGATTTATACTAAACGTATCTGTTTATACTTACTTATATCTTAGTGTTCAACTTGGACACGCATTTGGTTCCCAAGATTTTAGATTCGTATCAACAAGTCGGTGTTAAGCACGAACCCTTAAAATTGATTCCACCTCAATTCGAAACACCCCTTCCTGCTTTACAGGTTAGCCGAAACAATAAAATACTGTAATCTTAGAACGTCATCTGTACGGTATTAAAAGGTGGCCGTTTTCCCACCATTATTCCGAACACTGAGCGCACCACCTTTGGAGCTGTATGACTTGGATGCGGAATTTAGTTCGGAAAAAAATCGACTTGCTCAGCTGACTAATCGTTGCAACGATAGCGATTTGGAGTATTACATCATCGAAGCCGGCCATATACTCAACATTATTCCGCAATTAAAGACGCTTGGCAACACCAACAACGAACGAGCAAAGCGCATTGTCCAACACGTTCTAGAACGAATTTCTCAATTTAAAAAATCAAATCCCATTTAACCGGTAAAAGATGATAAAAACGTGTAAATATCAAACAATCTTACTTACTATACGGTTGCAGGATTGTACTATAAACTATCATTATGAATACAACTTTCACCGGTTTTTAAAGATAAACATATTTATTGATACTTCGTTGATTACAAACCCTAGCCCATTTAAAGTAGAGAGGAAAATATCTAACGTAACAATCCCAGTTGGTGAATAAATCTTTTTTTCGGCCAGTGAATAATAAATTCTGTTACAATTTGGAATTTTCTTTGAGCAGCCCTTGGAGTTTTTGGGTCAACATGATGTTTCCTTTGATTTTCAGTTTGCCTTGCATGTAAGCTTTCTGTGCGTTCAGTTTACCAGTAACCTAAAGAAATCAATGTACAATTAGAACCTTCCTACGCAACAAGGCATTGCAAAATAAAAATGTTTACCAAGGCGACCATATCTTCGTCCTCTAAGGTTAGAGTACAATCAGCTTTGTTTGCTTTTGGCTCTCCCTTGAAGATATCACCTGGCCTGGCCTTCAAATCCACAACTAAAGTAACAAACATGGAACGTATAATTTTTATGTTCGTAAACAATATAGCGATCAGAGATGAAGGGCTTCTTCACTGATAGCGACAAAATTTTACCCCATGATCCTGCTGGTTTTTTATTCGAAAGAATGATCCACTGATAAACTGCATTGATTTTAGCTCCCACTTCTGGCTGAGCATCCAGGCGTCGCTTCATTTCGCCGAAGACAGTCTCGCTCAAGAGTCCGGACGGGGCACTTGGAGCGGCAGTTGGTACCGCAGCTGGGGCGGACGCAACGGACTTCAAATCAATATAGGCACCAGTCAATACGGATTTGCCTGTTTCCGCAACTTTAGTCTCTAGATGGATGCGGTTGCCTTCACGCCACATGTCAACATTGAGCGTTTGACCAGGAAGAACTGGACTGGAGAATCTGGCCTAAAATTGTCAAAGATTAGTAAATGCACCAACTCGTGATTGAAATGATCCCATTATACCTTCATGCATTTGAAAAGAGAAGGGTCGTTGTCAGCGTATTGCTGAAGAACAAGGCGACAAGAAATTCCATAAGAAGCAAGTCCATGTAGAATTGGGCGGTCAAATCCTCCCATAGCGGCGAATGAAGCATCAATGTGCAGAGGATTGCGATCACCAGTCAAACGATATAAGGCAGACTAACAAAGAACGAAACAATGAATCAGGATGGAACGAAAAGACGGATCATGAAACTCACTTGATCGATTGAAGTCTTGTATGACAAGGAAGCATCGGGTTGACGCTTGGGAGGATCAACAGGTGGTACAATTTGATCAGAGGTACGCTTGCCACCGAAACCGCCAGCACCGACGACAAAAATCGACCACTGACCAGAAACAACCTTATCGCCAGACTCGTCAATTACTTCCACTACAGACAAAAATATCGACCAATTAATGAATTAAGTGTTCACTAATTGAATAAATCAAATACAATACCATTCGCGATGATCACAGCTCCAGATTTCTTGTCCAAAATGTCGACAATCTTCAGACTGGCTTCCAAAGTTCCACTGGTTGGAATATCTTTGTGGACTTCAATATATTGTTCTCCGTGCAAAACCTGGATCAAATGAGTACCGTCTAATTATTATCACTGTGTATTTCGTAAATAAATATACTACCTTTGAAAGATCAACTTGAAAACCGGGCATTCCACCTGTTATCATGTTGCTTTGACTAAGAACTTCTTGAGCCAATAATACACCAAAGGTCGGAAGAGGTGCGAATTTTTCGTCACCTTCGTAGAGGTATCGCAGGCCATCTTTGTCAGCAGTCGAAGCTCCAACTGATGGATACAAAAATTAAATAACCGATGCCGTCCTTTTACAGAAACACACACAAACAAATACCTGACAAGGCATACAAGATTATTTCTTTCGGAGAAACTTGGCATTTGACGGGAGCTGGGTTCCAGTTCAATGCTTGCTCCTGCAGGAACAAATTTCGAAATTATTTTGATTGCAATCGAACAAGCATCTTGTTAAACATACCACTGGAGACAAGTTAGAACCCTTTCTGGCGTCCTTATCCCAGAGTTCTTGAAGAACTTTACCCAGCAACATCGAATTTTCCTATTTTCACGTGATTTCTAATAAGATTAGTCCAACAAGAAAGGAGAATAGCGGCAATATTACTTGATTGGATTTAGGAGATAAGACATGATTGAAATCCGTGATTGTATTCCAGTTGTCACGAACGGCTTCTGGCAGAACATTTTCATCGGCACTTTCACGTAAAGTCATGCCCTTAGTTTTCTGCCAACGATCTGGAAATGGAGAACAAAATTACATTAATAGGTACTTTTTAGTTAATCGCAAATGAACTCACATTTTCCAACCCATCCTGCTGCAGCTTCAATGACATCACCAGTGTCGGTACACGATTCGTGGCAGAGCCACAACACGACAGGGGCAACAAGGTCCGGTCTCATTCCCTCCATCATGTCTATATAGGAAGAAATGAGCGGTTATTAAGTAATTCAATGCACTTTATCGTAATACCTTACCAGGAGGTAAAATTCCCTTGGTGAGTCGTGATCCGGCCATCGGAACTATTGTATTGCAGTGGATATTGTATTTCTTGCCTTCCAAGGCCAGTGTATTGGATAAACCGAGGAGGCCTAGTTTGGCGGCACTAAAAAAATGAAGCAGTTGTTTTACAGGAACATGAAAATGACACCGAACTGATTTACCTGTAATTGCTTTGTCCGAAATTGCCGTATATTCCGGCAACGGAAGAAGTCATAATAACACGGCCGTAATTTTGTTTGCGAAAATGCGGCCATGCTGCTCTGGTAGTGAGGAATGATCCACGCAAATGTACACGGTGAATCAAATCCCAATCGTCATCGCCTGTATTTGCTATAGTCTTGTCACGCAAGATTCCAGCATTATTGACAAGAATGTCAATCCTGCCAAAGTTATCAATTGCAGTCTGAACTATCTTATCTCCTTGCTCAACTGAGTTATAATCAGCTACAGCTTTGCCTCCTGGTGATGTAAACAAATTTTAAGTTTGAGTACAGGTATACTGAAGACCATTCATGCACAAACCTTTGGCTTTAATTTCATTAACAGCAAGGTCAGCTGCTCTTCCACTTGCACCCTCCCCGCTCATGGATCCTCCTAAGTCATTGACCACTACTGCAGCACCTCGTTCAGCAAACCACAACGCATAGGTTTTCCCCAAACCTAAAATGGAAACAATAACACCACAGTTTTTGTAAAAGTTGTGATAAAAGAGAGGAGTGTTTACTACACTGGATGAGCTTTAAAAAGGGTACAATTGTAATATAAAGAGATAAAAATTGTAGTATTGCATTATAGTATACTTTAAAAATAAAAAAAGAATATTTCGGTATTGGTAGTCAAACAATTCAACAGAATTACTTACCGCCACCAGCACCTGTCACAACGGCGACTTTTCCATCATATCGAAGTTGGGATGACATGTTTTCTGGTCAGTGGTTCGCAACTGTCTAACAACAATGACTGGAGGAAAATAATCAAAATATAGCTTCTATGGACTGTTTATTTTATTTTATATCTCGTCCGACGACCGATCAAAGTACGCAGCGACTCAGGCAAGGAGATAGAAAAAACCTCTGGAAAAAACACACACAAGACAGCTGAGTCCGCTGAGGCCTGAGAGTTTATTAGATAGATGGCTAGATGGCGCTGTTTGAAAATTTCTGATTTCTGATTTTCTTAAAAAATTTTAAAGTTGTTTTGTCGAACCGTAAAAATCAGTTAAAGCGCGTTGCGAATTGTTAATTGTACGTCATGGGCTGACAGTAACCATGCACGTAAATTATTAGAACAGTACCGGCTCGATGTCCCCCGTTTTTCAGCTATATCTGCTTGACTACTTCTCTTGCAAACTTTTCCCATTTTTGAATTCATGAATTTAAAAGGCCCAGAGCCCCAGACTAGAAAGATAACGCCAATAGTGATACTTCCCAGTTTTTAGGATGTTGAAACATTAGTTGTCTTGTTGGCGGATCGTAGGTCTCGGCGTGTTAAAATGAATTTTCGCCGAAAGCTCAAATCTTTAAAATGTTTCCGTAAAAATTCTTAGGTTAGACGCATCACACCTTGAATTCAACTTACGAGGTTCACTAGATTCTACCCTATCTCAATGACTTACTACATTATTTTATTTTGTCTGCTTTAATGCAAATCAAATGAACGCAATCTATTGAAATTGTTGGTCAAACAATTGGTCTAGGGAAGACCTGGTCACCTGGTACTTAGGATTTAAATATGAGTATTGTAAAGGTTTTCTTACATGACTAAAAATGGATAGGAAAGGCATGCTGGTTGAGCCCTGATTAAAAAAATTCTTAGTTTTGTATTAACTTACACGATTGTGGAATTTTATGTTAAGACCAAGAAGTGGGTAGAAAGAATCGAATCTTGTGCCCATCTGTCTTAATTCCCTGTTTTTAAGTTAAATTCACGGGCAGCGGTCCTTACGAGTACGCCGTTTGAAAAACAAAGATAGTGAATAACTTTCGGTACTTCGAAGCCGCCTATCCATTTCAGTAAATGCGAAGGTAAAGATGCGTTCGAATCTACTATCAATGATGTCTTGCCACTTTTGAGTGAGCGTGTCTCCAACATTCTTCTTCTCTTCCGACATTTCCGAGATCGAGTCTACATCTATGCGTTTTCTTTTAGCTGAAGGACCTTCCGTTCCAGAATCGGCAGGGGTGGTGGCAGAGGTGGAAGAATTACACATCTCGGGCATTTCTTCGGCGGGAGTCCGCAAGCAATCTCGAAGCGACGCGGCTAATCCATCAATATGTTCCCTTGGGGTGATGATGAGGGGAAGAGACGAAACCACATCAACTTCCGTATTACTGCACGCACTAGTTGTAGTCGTTGCATCGCAGTCCGTGTTGTTCGGGCGGGATATACGAGAATATGCTTGAGGGGTTGTCGAATTTTGGTTGTTGTACTGATTGAGAACACTATTTCCTGAGCATGATTCCAAACTCCGCTCGATTTCACCCGTTACCAAATCTCGCTGAATGTAGCTCAAATCGTATGGTTTAACTTGCTGATGATTTGGGGGGCCGAACTTTTCTTGCGACAGGTGTCGACGAAGAGCCAATTTTGCTGGAGAAAACTGGGTGTAGTCAGGCTCAGGCTGTTGCTGTTGAATTGTTAATGCTAGCTTTGGAGATATCCCAGCAAAAAGTTCCTCATGTTCTAGTTCTGCGAACTTGGAAGCCGTTTGTTCGAATGAAGAACTTGAAAAAAACAAATTGTTTGTGCTCGGGTCGAATTTCACAGGCTTGGGTTTGTCGTTCAATACGCCGGTGATGAGGTTCCTTAGACGATCTTCAAAGTCATTGACGCGAGGAGTGCTGTCAGCTTGCAATACTGATAAGGACCGTTTGCTAAAGGATTGTTCCGGAGGCGGCGTTGATCTTTGAGACTGAACTTGTGTTGGAGTTGAAACCTTGGTGTTAGATGACGCATGAGAAGTCCGAATTGATTTCCGATTCTTCTCAGACTGCTGAGTTCTCTTTTCAGTGACGGCGTTCTGCCCACGAGGTGTCAATTCCGTTCCGTATTTGGTAGCTTCTATATGTCTGCCAGTCTCAAGTACTTTATTGGCTAGTAATTCCGATTTCCCCCCCTCGATTTTACCGATCTCCGGATTATCTGACCACTCTTGATTCCGGCGCATACTTCCTACCGAGTTAGGCTTGTGTGCTTGCAGTTTTAGGGGTGGGGGAGGCTTGGTGATTGTCGCTGTCGTTACAGAAGTTATCAACCCGTTTTGTTGTAAAGCTGCAGAAGACAAACTGGTCTGAAGTGACGCACTAGTAGTAACAGGCTGGCAAGGGGTCAAGCGAGGGAGAAGCCCAGGCCCAGGAGTAGTGGTATTCGTTTCTATAGTTGTGGCTTCTGATATCAACTTTTTAATTTGGCTACTGAACTTCTTGCGATCTCGCAAGGCAATTGAGATCTCTCTGAGAATCGCTTCCTGATTTTGTCCGGATTTTTTGGTTACATCCTATTGAAAGCATGTAAGCCGTTACGTCTTGCGCCAATTTACATCCACAAATACCATACCTCGCTAAGTTGACCAAAATTTGCTCGGTCGATAATATCATTTTGCTGCAATGGTCCAGCTTCCTGCTCCAAATACAAAACCTAATTTAAAAAACGGAAATTTCTTAAGTACATTGTTTTAGGCTATAGGCTTTAAAACATAAATGTAAATTTTACTTGATTCTGAAGTTCAGCACTTTGAGCTGATAATTCTTTATGAATTTCAGTTGCTTTATTTAAAAGGTCAGCAGGAGTGTCTACTTCTATTCCTAGTTCTCCAAATCGCAGACGTAGTAATCCTAGGCAACCATCTGTCAGTTGACGGACCTATTGAACAATTACGGTAACCGCAAATTGACGTGAAAGTATACGATAAGGGAAAGCACATACCTGCTTTTCAATCTGAGCAGCTTGTAAAGTTAGGCTATTCTGCTTTACCTGTTCAAATTCAATGTCACGCTTTATGCTGTCTACCTGTTCTGGAGTTCTCAGTTGCAACATTTCATCACGGATGGTTTCCAAGTAGATCTAAATTATTACGTTCATTATAAGTTGCACAAATAGTACATTTATATTTGAATACCTGAAGTTCAGGAGGATTGGTTTTAAACTGATCACTGGTGATGATTTGTTTTTGTGGAATTTCTTTATGGACAGGGATGATTCTTGATGGTTTTGTATACGTTAGAGGTAGATCTATACATCCTAGAGCTGACGGGAGTTTCTGACCCTCCGAATGGTCTGTGATAAATACTGTCTGATTATGAAGCACATCCAAGCCATTCATCTGGGGCTTCTTGTTGCGCGGGCCGCCTCTTTCCCCAAAGTGGGGTTTGCGACCCGGTCCGATTTCAGCTGAATCGTTTGAAGACGCATCACTCTGCAAACATCGATTTATATCCCTTTTGTTACGGCCGATTCCAGCTGTGGCATTAGAGTGTTCCTCATCCTATGCATTAAAACAGCAAGGTTAAAAACTTAAAACACGAACAAAAAATTTAATTATTCAAATCAAGCGTTACCTTTATTTTTGTTTTTTTCAGTTTCTGATGATTATGTTGAAAGTAGTATTCCAACTAAGTATTATAAAAATCAATCGAGTCAATTTATGTTCCATATGGCATATTAGTAACACGTACTTTTGTTCGATCAATAACATGAAGATAATACGAAACGGGTTTTCCGGTCCAAGACACTGAACCCCGAAGAGGCGATAGCTCCGAAACGTGAATGATGGTGCCGATGTCTAGTTTTATTAATGTTGTGTTACAGAAATGCTAATAATAAGTTGATTAAGTTTTCGAAAATCATATACCACTCAAATTTCGATCTGTAATTCGAAAATTCAACGGACAAAATGCTTTAGATGATACGATACGAGTTCCATCTCTCAGATCAGCAAAGCGTTCTGTAAAAACAAGAATGTAAAGCACGAACATGCAAGAATGAGCTCTAGAGTAGAAATGACCTTTGAGTTGATGATCGAGATTGGGTCCAAAAGCGAGGTTGTTGACAAAAATTAGATTGGCCGAGTGCACCTTCTCATAATGTTTCGGGTCCAGAAAGTCGCCTTTGATGAGTTCATATTGCCCATAGCGCTTTCCCCACCATCGCATAAGTCGTTTGAAATGGAAATCCATATTCTAAAACATATAGTCGCCAAAAACTGCTTAACTGCTACAAGCGACTGCAAATTTAGACTGATACCTTGGCGTAGTTACTGGGCCACTCGGCCCTCTCAATACCCCAGGCCTTTTTACAAGGAGTGGACGCTGCAATTTGTAGAACTACGTGACCCACACCCGAACCAAGATCAATACAAATATCGTTCTCAGCCACTTTAACGTGTTCTATCATCTGGTGGACCAAATCGTACGATGTCTCGCCGTAAACCTTGTAGGAAAAAATGTGGATAAGTAAATGTCCAGTAACAATTCATCTGAATGAGTTTTTTTATGATGACGAACCTCGGGAGAAAAAGGTTCATACTGGTTTAGTTTGTCCGGGTCTGTCACGGCTTGGCTGTAAACTTGCTGAAGAATGTGACGCAACAAACCTGCTGAAGGTAGATTATTAAGTCGTTCGACCGATCGCGCCGTACCTTTCTCCTATACAACCCAAAGCGTAAAAATAATGAGATAATAGGTTAGAATTCTTTCCGCAAAACAGTTCCCCCGTACTAACGATAGTTATGTTACCGAATAACAAAGTTCATAGGTCAACATGAGGAGGATTGAACAAACTTACCAAGTTAAGGATGCTGTCAATGACCTGGTTGTATTTTTCAACTAGACATCTCATACTTTCGTAACTGCAATTCACAAAAAAGTTAATATAGTGAATTTCAAGAATGTTTTTTCCAACTCACCTTTTCGTATCGTAACTGCAAAGGATATTATATCCCATCGTTGACTTCATTTCGGGAAAATCCTCACACACCCAACTGTAAATTACAAATTTAATTTGTTATTTGATTAAAAACTCAATATGTAAATTCAGGCAACAATATCGTTAGCTTTTGAACAAACTGACTATTATTAACAGTTATATGTACTCTAATAAGTTCTGGCTTAGAAATTTGTATAGATAATATGAAACACTTTAGTTAGTCTATTTTATTCAAGAATTAGTTGTTGGTTGAACTGAGCTGACACTTTTAGAAAGAAACACTGCAACAATATTATGGATGTATGATGAGCTAAGGGAAAGCTTTACCTTATAGTCTCCAATAATTCTACGGCATCATCAATCTGGTCCTGTGAATAATAATATATTTGTTTACCAAGTAAGTATGGAGGGCCTTATTCATTAGGAATTGATAGCTTAATTAAGCTAGACAGTGAAAAAGAAATAATAAAAGTAAATAAGTAAACTTACAGCTCCCCGGCCTGAAGTAAGTGGCCACTTGTAGATATTTGGCTCAGCACCTGCAGGGCTGTGTAACTTTAATACCATGTCCATTGCCATTGCCATAACCATGCATAAATAATTTCACTCTTGGACTGAGTGAGAAATCATAAACAAGTGAAGTAAACACAGAATTGAATTAACCCATCAAAACACACGCCTTCGTCCGTATGTAAATAAGAACGTTTCCATCAAGTAGTTTGGATTTTGAAATTCCGTCGCCAATTATTAGAATCCAATCGTACAGGAGTATATAAAACAAACCCCAAAACGCATATATTTCGAGCTAAATTGTGTCGCTCTTAAGACCACATGTCCGATCAAAACAACTCACGTGGTTTTTTTTTTAAACTGCTTACTTTTCATTTTTTTTCTTCCCATTTCATAGAAATATTCCAATCACCTGACAGATGGCGTTGATGTCGGGAAAAATATTTCAGAATTTACTGATTTTTAGCAGATGCAATATCACGAAACGAATAAGTGTTGCGTAATTAAACAGCAACATGTTCATCATCATCGTGAACAGTTATTGAAAATTTAGCTTGGAAGATAATATTGCATGCATTCTTATCTTTTAAGAATTACGACGACTATACGATCCTTGGCTTTGGATCAAACGTTTTTTTTCTGTTTAGAAATCTCGTGACCTCATAACGAAACTTCAATCCAGTTTTTGCCGATTCAGATTTGGATGAAATGAAAAGTTTTTGTGCTTAGTTTACTCTTTCAAGTTGTATGCAACTCTTAAGGACTGGGTGAGTCTGGATGACCTGAATTTTTCTAGGTTGTTGCAGATATAATATAAACAACATGGGAAGTAGACCATCACCCTCGAGTCCATTCCAATTTACATTTGGGAGGTACTTATTTACTAAATACTTATTGCTTACATTTACTGAATCTGGCCTAATATTTCCTTTAGCCCTTCTTGGAGATTCCAGATCCAGCAGGGCACCAATCAGCAGATTGTACTCTCGCAATGGTTACAGCAAGGTCAAAGAGGACAGGCAGAAAGTAGAGCCCAGTCTGGTGAAAGGCAGCCAGTTAATAGTGACATTGCTGTAGAAATATCTGGTTCTGATAATTCAGTTTGGAACCAGCAATCCCAGTCCAATGATCAAACTATACCCTCCCCTCCTCCACCAACAGCACAACAAACAACAAATGTGTCAACAAATCCCTTCTCAGCTATCAACCTATTTCTGGAACAGAATCCAGAGATGTATGGTGTTCTGCAAACACTTCTGACTTACATTCCTTTTTTAATTCTAATTTTATTTAAGGAAATTTACAAACACACCTCAGGTAATGAAAGATTCACTTTCCTCTTTTATTATTTAATCATAATAATGTGTTGTTTACAGATATACTTGTTATTTTGGCATTGGTTGTGACTTTTATCCATGCTGATAGGACTGTACAGAGAGAAGTTGCTAAACAAGGCAAAAGGGAACTGAAACCCTTGGGAATAATTGCTTTGAATATTGCTGCTTGTATTCTGCTTGTCCACTTTTTATGCGGCGACAATGAACTTTATCACAGGTTCGTTAAGAGAAAAAATGGTTCATCTTCAGGAAAAAAAAACCCGTACTAATTCTTTTTCTCGTTATTTTAGTCTGCTGGTCTTCTCGCCGACTTCAGCTCCTATATCATTGGCCAATTTACTTTGGGCTGTCACGACAACGGACCACATTTTGAAACTTGCCACTGTCCTTTTTAAAGGCGTGCTGGCGTCATTTCCAGTTGCGATGTTTCCTATTTCACGGCGGGTATGTGAATTGCTATTAAATAATAGCTATCAAATTATATTTATGATTATCTAGGGAAAATGTTTCGTGTTTATCGAAAGATCTTCTCACCTTTATCGAGCTCTGGCTGCAGTGCCGCCATGGATTCACTATCTTCTTACCAGTCAATCGAATGAAAGTTCCAGTATTTTCTTCTATGATACGCTTTTTGGAGTTTGCTTGTGTGGAATCTACTTAACATGCAAAGCCTACAGAGCCATCAAACTCGTCAGCAAGTGGAAAATATCGGTTTCGAAACTGCTTCAGAGCACAGTAAATAGTTCCACTGCCTATACTGCCTCCACTAATCAGTTAACAGTTATTGAAAAAAAAATCCATTTTCTTAGAACTACGGAACTGTTCCTTCGAATGAAGAGCTGCAGTCCGCAGGCCCCATGTGCCCCATATGCCATGACGGATATCGGAAGCCAATCTATCTATCATGCAAACATATTTTCTGTGAAGATTGTTTGGCAATGTGGCTGGATCGAGAGAGAACATGTCCCATGTGTCGATCAACAGTGGCAGAAGATCCGAAATGGAAAGACGGTAGTACCTCATACCTTGTCCAGCTTTTCTAAAAGTCGCTCTTACAGGGTTCCTTTCACCTTACTATCGATGCCTCCTCATCTTACCTTGATTTTGTTCGTGACTACTGTGATGTTGTTGGACGAATCCACGACGAAACGCTTAATCGTTTGTAAATGTAAAAAAATTCCCTCCTTGCTGTATCCCTTGTTTTATTTTTATTATTACACATATTATTACATATTTTTGGGACAGAAACATGTGAAAACGAAGATGAATGAAAATTGAAATGAAAGGGAAATACAGCTTGAACGTTTTGATCATAGATGTCGTTGTTTTTATTTTGCTTGTAACTACGTACAGACGACCTTAAAGTGTCCCTTAAAAGACTTAGTAGGAATTCAGTTGTATTCTTTGATTTGTGTCAATTATATTTAAAATTCCCCAAATAATCTCTTTGGTGTACGATTTTGTAAGTTCTGATGGCAAGAGACGAGACAGATAACGATGTCTTACCAGACAAAGACGTGGCGAAGGAGTTCTACGCCAAGTACGAACCCAAGGAGATTTTAGGAAGGTCAGTATGCTGGTCGTGTTCTGTAAAGGCAAAATAATTCCGTTAATCCTATTTCGTGTTGTCAATATATTATTAGAGGTGTAAGTTCCACTGTAAGGCGATGCGTGGAAAAAGAAACGGGTAGAGAATATGCGTGCAAGATAATGGACATTAATGGTGATCCATCTGAACTGGATGGACCTGCCATGAGGGAAGCAATTTTAAGAGAGATTGCCATTTTAAGGCGGGTAGCTGGGCATCCCTACATCAGTGAGAATTTTTACAGGATGAAAATTATGTTTACCTAATTTATCTGATTCAATGCAGTTGAACTTCATGATGTGTTTGAATCGGAAACCTTCATATTTCTTGTTTTTGAGCTGTGCCGAAATGGAGAGCTTTTTGACTACCTCACCAGTGTTGTTACTCTCTCTGAGAAGAAAACAAAGTATATAAATTATTAGGACTTTTAAAGAATCTTTCTGAAACATGTCTTTAAATATGCTAAAGATACATTATGAAGCAATTATTTGAAGCATTACAACATGTGCACAAAATGAACATAGCCCATCGGGATCTCAAGCCTGAGAACATTCTTCTGGATGAAAATTTGAATGTGAAATTGACAGACTTTGGTTTTGCAAGGCTACTTCAACCAGGAGAAAAACTTTTTGGTGGGATATTGTACAAAAGATAGCATAACTATTTTTCTATTAATGTTGAATTTAACCTTTATTAGAATTGGTGGGAACACCAGGATACCTTGCTCCTGAACTTTTGAAGTCAAACATGTTTGAAGGGCCTGAGGGCTATGGCAAAGAAGTAGACATGTGAGGCATTGATCTTTTAATTTTAATTTTAAAAATTTATTTGATGATCTGCATGGTTTTTATTTCAGCTGGGCTTGTGGAGTTATTATGTATACCCTGTAAGTGATTTTTGGCCGTTATTTTGTGATTACAACAAACCAGCTAACAACATTTTTCAATAGACTGATTGGCTGCCCCCCATTTTGGCATCGGAAGCAAATGATAATGCTTCGCAATATTATGGAGGGCCGTTATAGCTTTACTTCCCCCGAGTGGGATGATATCACAGGTATTTTTTATGATAACTTGCCAAATTATAATTGAATTGTCTTAAAACCCTATAAAAATGCATTTGGATGTATTTTAGATGCCCCCAAAGATCTCATCTCGAAGCTCCTAGTAGTTGATCCCAAGCGACGCTTCACCGTGGACGAAGCCCTGAAGCATGAATTTTTCCAAGTCCTTGTAAGTTATATTCCTTGCATGCTCTTTGTCGAGCTTTATAACCAGTTGTATTATTTAAGTGCTTTCTCCTTCTTCGTCTACCGATTGACTCTGTTGTCCCTCACCCCTTGCCAACGCTTTTGGCTTTAATTAATTATATTTTTAAAAAAGTCAATGAGCAATTAATGTTCCCCTTCGCGCGAAAAATTTCACATTGACCCTTAGTAGATTTCAAGTATGAAATTCGTCTCTTGATGGTTTGATTTGCCGAGTTGGATAACTTCGATTAATACCGATATCTGGCACGCACTGAGAATCCCGCGAGTAATACTAGCTAACTTACAATGCGTAGACTTATTCTCTTGGTGCATTATATCTCGCTGGATCCGTGTGTGAAGGATCATCAATTAATCTATTCTTGTTGCCAACAATACCCCCCAAAAAAAATCAACATGCGCTGCATTTGCCTGCTGTGTTCTTTTGTGGGGATTTGTGGTGGCAGCGACCCGATGATTTCAGCATTCTTTCTTCGTCGACTGGGTTAGCAGCACCTGGAACGACCGTGAGTTCCTACTTCTTCAGACTCCCTACCCTCCCCTAATTTCTTTCGTGTTTTCCCCCGTGATATATGGAACTGGTGTACTCATCCTAAGAAATAATTTAACAACCCGATCCTTAGATGGTTCATGTGCTCCGACATTATCAACTAATGTTTCTTTTTATTTCTGTTTAAAGCAATATCAAGGTCGAGTGTTTAACGCACGTAGGATGTTCCGCTTCGGCATTCTGTGCGTCCAGTCCATGGTCCGCATCCGGCGGTTAAAATTTACGCCTGAACCGTTATCCATCTTGGTAGCACGCCGCGATCCGTACCGGATGAAAGCTGTTCGAAAGGTAGAAATTTCACAAGAACTGGTGATACAAAAGTTTTGGCGACTTACGGTTTTTTAAATCTTAATTTAGGTGATCGATGCCTGTGCGTTCCGAGTGTACGCGCATTGGGTGAAGAAAGGCGAAGGCCAAAATCGAGCCGCTCTCTTTGAACACCACCCTAAAATTGAATTAAAACACCTATATCTATCAAATCTTAATCAAAATCGACCTTAATTGACCTTTAAAATCTCCTGCCATCTCCGTCGGAGATAGATTTTAGTTTGTTAAAGTAAAGTAAATGTGTGCACCGCTGAACTAGGATTCACTTCCAGAAATGTAGTTTGACTACCGTATCGCACTCGGATTTTCATGTCCCTAACTGCAACCTGAACTATTTGTTTTCGTATTTTCGTTCACTCTATGATTTACTCCCAGTTTTTATTGGCGGAATTCTTTAATAACTTTCTTTGTTTTCATACGAGTTGACTCGGATCGAAATAGAAGAAATGTTTCTTTTGTCGCTGTGTTCACTGCCTGTATCCTATCTTTCGTGTGCAAAATCCATGGAATCTTATTCCCTCCTAGATAATTAACAATACATTCACAATCGACCGTTATTAGTTTGGAACCTGTCTGTCAATGAAATGGAAAGTATTCACAACTGTTACAGAGGCATAAGAAGCCAGTACCTACACAATTAACTACCATCTCTTCAAGAAAAAGCTACAATATATCGTAAGGGCCAATGGCGCAATGGATAACGCGCTTGACTACGGATCAAGAGATTCCAGGTTCGACTCCTGGTTGGCTCGAGAAACATCTTTTTTTTACAAGCACATTACAAAAATAAATTTACTATAGATTTTTCACTTTTCTTTTCTTTTTTATCAAAAGATAACTTTTCCCCTTCAAAAAGAAATTTCTAAAAATCAAAGTCGGATTTATTTTTATTTATTTTTTTTATATTTTCCTTCAAGAAATGTGTAGTATGTTTGATTGTGTAAAGATGGCGCTGAAGTCACACAACAACTAAAATTCGTCCGACTTTCAAATTTCAGTTGTCGTGACTAGGGCGAGGAATCTTCTCAAGGTTTGCTTTGATTTAGCTGTTAACTAGACCGGCTATTAACTTTGCTGATTGATGTTTCAGTATATATGATTATAAAGTAAATATGTTTCGGAATGCAGGCAATCCTAGTTGACAATTATGAAGACAGTTGTCTTCATAATTGTCAACTATCTTCCAAATTGTATAGTTTATACTTACTGCATACTTATTGTACCACTACTATGTTTATTACTAATGCAAACAAAAATTAGCAGAAACAGTAAAAATTTTTTCGTATTTATCAAAAGAGGCAAACGATTTATTCGTAACTTGAGGGCCGCTGATTAGAACTGTTAAGTTTAGTCTGTCGATTTTCACTCGTGAGTCAGTAGCAGAAGCCTCTTGTCGTGGTTGCTGCTAGTAAGCTTATTTGAGTGCCATTTTGAATAGCGACATGTGTGTGGTTCGAACTCTACACCTTTGGTCTTGAAGATTGATGTTTCTGTTACCGATTAGTGAGTTCCTATTTCGCCCAAAACCATCGTGGATGTGATACATAATCTATCACAGGTTATTTATCATGAGTCTCTTACAAAGAGGTAAGTGCATTTTAACTACATGTTATTGTTTTATACCAAATGTGTCATTTTCTTGATTACTCATCATACATGCTGTAAAAGAGACTCGTGATTCAGTTGACCGTATTATTGATGAAACTTCCAACCTAAAACCTGACCTGAGTCGTGACCCTTTCTTCGTGGAGGTTTCTTATTTTTATTGTGCTTTCTCGGGAAGTGTCTCTGGGTTGTAATATTGACATACTAGATTATTTCGTCATCAAACCTACCGTTATAATTTTATGGGACGTTAGTTATTTGCGTCAAAACAAGTCATCCAAACAAGCATTTCTCTTTTTAAATTGAAAAACACTTTTAAAAACGGCCAATTCTTTCACGCGAGTTTCCGCACCAACGGATAGGTGGCGAAGGGAGAACTTCTCGTAATGTTAATCCCGAACAAGTAAAGACTCGGAACATTTTTATCGTCCCTTAAGGCAATCTAGCAGCAAGGGATTCATGAACGCAGGGCTTTGTAATTTACCCATAGTTAACCACAGAGTGAGAAAACTTTCACCGTCTGCCTTGGGCTGGTCACTTTTAGATCCGGCAGAGATATGCAATGGTAGTCGCCCTTGTGCGAAACATGTAGAAAATTTCCATCGCCTACGTACTCGATTTGGTTTACATTTTTACATCTCGTGATGGGTGTATATTTGATTAGTTTACATTGGTTTGGCATTATTCCACAGAGTAATTCACGTTCGTTGCTAGGATAATATGCAGTTACGCCCTGTTCTTTCCTCCCATATAAAGTAATCAAGGTTGAGGTGCTTCTTTACTTTCGATAATTAAGCTTTGGAGAATGTTTTTGCCTTTGAGATCGAGCTGATGGAAGAAATTCTCCTTTTCCGCATTAGGAGCGTCTTCAAAACGCCACTATAAATTAGGATATTCTTATACTTTTCTTTTTAAGGTAGATTAGTCAACGACTGGCTTCATAGTGTGTGTTTTACCGCATGCCAACGTCATCCCTTCTTGAAAGCAGAGTAAGAAGAACACACCTCGTTTGCATAGATTGCAAACAAAAGTGAATCACGACTTGACGGCAGATGAAAAGGAAAGTAAACCTCTGATTAACCATAAGATCTTTTTTTTATACGTATTTCGTTTTCTCCAGGTAAGAAAGGATGAGACAAAAATTAACTGCAAGGCCGAAGAAGGTCGACATAATGAGAATTTAACTAGATGGCGATCAGGAAGAAAGAAACGAGTTAACTTTAACGTCTAGATGTAGCAACAAATGTCGCGGTGGAAGCCGTGCACCAAAAAGCGCATTCTACCCAAAAGTTCAAATGCCAAGAACTGACCTTTGCGGTTTTGGCAAGGTAAAGCTGAGAAACAGCTCGTTCGGTTTCGTGTGGTGCAACATACAGACATACACAGAAGAGGAAGAAAAAAAAAACGAACGACTCGACGAAAAAAACCTCAAGAAGGTAGTACTGCCGGAGAAATAAGAGTCTGGTGATGTCTATGAGCCTAGCCCTTTCGGACGGAAAGGTCAAGGCTCCATCCCGCCGCGACTGCAGCCGGTGCTGCGGATGGGGATCACACGCGTTCCCTTTCTGTTTCATTACGACCAGGGTACGTAATGATGATAATATATACGAAAAGGAACTTTGGCCCCCTCTTTTCCATCTATTTTCCTCCCTCGTTCATTTCCCTCTCGTTTTCAGGCTTCGCATTCTATTCTGGAAACCACCTGAGGGGGGATAATGCCATGGAGAAAAGAGAGTGAGAGTATCTCCGCGGGAAAAAAGATTGAATCAGGCCTTTGACTTTGTAGTAGAAGAAGAAAAAAAGGGAGAGAAAATATAAATAAAACAAAACGAAAAACCTACCGGCAAATGCCTTCCAGCTATCGACACAACCGAAAGGTAGGTTCCATTAACCTTCAAAATTTTCGCCCATCGCTTGCCGAAGTTCAACAGGATATACTGTATTTTTTTATATTATTTCTTCCTTTTTTCCCAAGAAAAAAGGTGTACAAAACGGTCGGCGATTCCACGATAAACTGCTTTTATTGAGTAGTACGAAAAAAACACATTAGCGTGGCTCAAGTCCAGATGGCCAAAGGGGACGCGAACAGTGGAGAACCAGGTGAAAATAAATGTTTTTCCAACGATTCATCCATCATTGACGTGGCGTGCGCGGGCGTGTTTATTATCAACTGACGAAATGAAACATTTTTTTTCTCAGTCAAAGATGAACGAACCTGCACGTTCGGACCTCACGCCTCATCTTTTTATGATTATTTATTTATGTATCTAGAAAGAGGAAGAAGACGATGAACTATTCTCTTTTTTTATTGAGTTCGGAAGAAGAAGAAGAAGAAAAAAAAGAGAAACAGTTACCGTCGACGGGAGCTTCTTCCTTGACAAATAAGAGAAACCCGAGAAATTTTTTTTCCGGCGTGCTCTCAATCAACTGGAATTTCCAGTTATCCCGCAAACAACACGAATGGACCCAGTGAAATTCTAGGGAACGCTGCGTAAGTGGCCATTGTTCTCTGTCCTGTGCATCTCACGAATTCGACGACGACGAAAAGGCTGAATGTCGACGTGACGAGAGCATCGTAAACCGCCCGCAGCGCAAGTAATTGTCCAGGGTCCTTTCATTTTCTAATGATGATACCCCCCATTGGAGTTTTTGTTATAAGTATCTAAGGCTCTCTTATGTTCTCCAGACATTCAGTCCCGGATGGTGCCAAATGTCACTGAACTCTTCCGGTGAGGGGGGGGGGAAGGATCATCGTCTAACAAGATCGCCCGGTAGGTATATTTCCTTCGTATTTTTTCTTTTATGAATTATCAAAAACAACAGCGCCGAGTCCGCATCGTTTGTCGGCAAACCAAAGGAAAACGGAGACGATTTTTTCTTCATTTCACTTTTTTTCTCTCTCTCTCTGTATTTTAATAATACTTTTGCATCACGTTTCTAGGTTTTTGATATACTTTCGCTAGACTACATACTGACGGGCAGCATATTAGCGTTCCTGTGTGGGCAATTCCCATGAGATTTTCCCATCGAAAGACCGCGCCATGGTAAACTGAGTCCCCGACCGATCGTCGAAGAGCATCCTAACACGCATCTTCTTCTCTTTTTTTTTGTCGGTTTCCATCAGTTCGTGAAAATGTGAAGAAGATCGTTAACCTGACCGGCTATGTAGGAAGAAGAAAGCGGGAAAAAAAAGAAGAGAAAATTCAAAAAGACACGTCGTCGTGATGTGATGACTCGAATCCCTCCCCATCTCTCTATTTCACGGTGGTCAGCTGCGACCATAACGAACACATGTCTCGGGACCAGCGCACACAGCAACTACGTAACGACACGTCGGGCACATCAGCGAACCCGACGGTGCAGAGCAAACTGAAGAAATTTCAATCAAGGTCCCTCATGCAGTGCATGTGCCCCAAACTCTGATTCGTCTTTTCTCTCTCAAGAAAAAGATTTGAGGTTGAGTGTCTCTCGCAAATGGAAGGAATTTACGGATGAATCGGCGCCGTTGAAAGATATATCGCGAGTCGTGCGTGACTGATGACGCCGTCCGGAAACTTTGGGTAAGGTACGATGGATGCTATAATAGAAGTCGAATATACTGACCGTCGCTAATCCACCTCATCCTTGTTCCTCTATTTTATCCTTTCTTTTCTTCAGGAGAAAAAAAAATAGACGGCTATCGGTCAGGAAACTGATGAATAGCGGCCGTGAAAAAAGGAAAGAAAAGATTGTTTGGCGTGATTATGAAGTGTCGGTGCTTTTTATTGAAGTCTCGCCAAATAGCCGCCTTTTATTTGCGGGGGTCGCATATATATATACGCTTTACTGCTTCCAAGGAAGAAATGAAAACAGCGCAAATTATATATGAAACGTTTTTTTTTGTTTTTTTTTTTGTTGTTGTTGAAAAGGGCAGAGGCAGCGAAAGTGTCGAAACCTTACATAATTCAAGGGCTGGGTTTGTTAGAGGCCATTCCTGGACGGTGATCTCACCTTCTCGATTCCAGTGAAAAACAGTATTGTAGTGTAGGTACGTTTAGTGTTGCTTTTCTTTTCCAATATTTCAACACCATAAAAGATCCGTTCGTTAGCTGTTTTCCGGACCGGCAGCACAAATTGACCGTTGATACCCCATTAGAAAACATTTTTATTCGTTTTCGACCAGGTTACGTCATTCCTCGCTATTTTCCCCTTTAATAGTTTGAGCTGCTCTTCGGTCGACCGGCGAAGTGGATCGAATCGGACTTTGGAAGAGGCGAGTTCAGTAGCATCTCGAAGCTTGTTAATGCATCGCCTCTATTAAGGAGAGAACGTTACGCTCACAAAAGGATATGGGGTTAGTTTTTTTGTTGTTGTCGTTAAAATTTAGAAGAAACCTTCTTTTTTGTCCTCTTGTGGCACCTAGCTACTTTTCCCTTTTTTTAACATTACAGACAAGAAAAAAAGGGGAGAAAGAAAGAAGAAAAAAGATGGCCATCGTCCTATGTCACGGCCCTGCACGCTCGCCGACGACGCCCTCTTGTGTAGGCACTCATCTCGATTGTGGCACCATGGCCGTCGCGCAACCGTCGAAGGCCATCCGACTGAACTTGTGTGTGGGCTAGCACAACACGTCTCCTTCTTTCTATATAACGTATTCATTTTGCTTCGTTTTCAGCGTTTATTCTTCTTCTTGTCTTTTTCTTTTTTTCTTTTTTTTTGTAAAAATATATATTTAGGAATTATCGTGACGAAATATCTTCCTCCTCCGCCGATGATTTCATCCAGGGATGAAACGTCGGTTGACGCCATCGACCATATTCTGCCTGTGTGGGTGGATCGAATTCGTAACTGATGTGAAAAGGAACACGAAAATTTCAAAGTCAAGTCTAAGAGATTCGTCGGAACCCGAAATGCTTTTTCGAGTATATTCAAAATAGCTTCGATTGGTTAAGGGTTGTTTGTTGGAGGCAGGCCGAAGAAAGATTTGTTTACGATGATGCTAACAAAGTGAAGAGAGGGAACGATGAAAGGAAAAGAAGAAGAAGAAAAAAACCACCCTCTGGCTGTTTTATATGCCTCGTCGAAGAAACACGACTTTTAGGAATAGCCCTTTTCTTTTTTTCCATGGAAAGTGAATCTCCATTTTTCCACTTCGGAGGGAAGAAGAAACCCCCCATCACTTTCGGTTTTTATTTTCTTTTCTCTTTCGTTTACATCTTTTTACTTTTTTCCAACCCTTGTTTCTTCGTTCAGGTTTGAATGAGAATTTCGTTACCTTGAGTCTCTTTGTGTAGGTTTATTATTTTTTCTCTTCTTTCGCGTGTGGTGGTGGTGAATTATGCCTCTCATCTCCTCGCCCTTGGAGTCGAGACACAATCGAGCTCTGTATTACAAATCGAGAAGGTTATTACTTCAACATCAGTAAGCTCGTGGAACGAAAATAGCCGAAAACGCTAAATCATCTAGTAGTTTCTGCCATAGAACGATGAAGTTCTTCCATGTGAGAGAAAAAAACCACAAGTGACAAGCCGCCAAGTCCGAACCTTGCCGGCCCAACTCACCGATCCGGCAACGGCACAACAGAAAGCGATCCGCTTGAACGTTTTTAATCTGGAACGCGAACTCAATCGACATTCTCAATTTTTTGTTTCTACTTTTATTTCGAGGTATTGAGGATAACCTACTTCAACTCGTATAAGTTGAAATATCCAACTTGATGTTTTACCTGGAAAATAGCTACTGGACTCTGTCGGGGTACTAGAACTTGTTGGTTCATAGTTGCTACATCTATATAGCCAATGCAACATCATACGTACCACCCTGTCGAAAGCGTCTGGACAGATGCTGTAGGTTTGTCGATGTACACAGCGAACGCCCATCAAAACGAAACCAAAGACCAAACAGGGCGGGCACACCATATGTGTGTGTTATACACGGTATTAAAGTTTATATATATATACATTATTATTATACCCACTGCTAAAACAACAGATTTTGTTTGTGAGTTTTTATGTTCTATTTAGGTCCGGAAATATACAAAAAAAGAGACGCGCTTTGCATTCAGACGCAAAGGCATTTCTTTAAAAAAAAAAACGAGAAAAGAAATATAAAGAACATTCTAAGTTCTCTGCGGCCTCCAATGGGAGAAAGGACGTTGCGTCACGTGACCGGGGGAATAGACGCCGGGGAATGAGAGGAAGAAAAAGGGAAGAAAGAAAGAACAAGCCAAGCCTGACTCACACACCTGTCTCCCACTCTCCTCCGCGCCGTGGCGCTCTCTTCCTCCTCCTAAGAGAGTGGTGTATAGGTACTAGTGGTGGTGGTGAGGTAACGCCTCGAGTCTTGTGGGAGCCAGTCGAAGGCAGGTTTTAACTTTTAGTAGCCGAAGTGAAACCGTGTCGGCAAGACGCGTGCAATACGCACTCTAACGCAATACTCTTGATATTATTTTTTGTATTTTTGTCGACGGTATTTTTTTCCCATTTCAGCTGCAACATAACGTCAGCAACAAAATTCGACGGAGAGTCGGAGTCGAAAACAACATTTTCTGGACGCGGGGGACTCTGATGTCCACCCTACCGTTCAAGTCACTCTTGGATTTAATCAATTAGAAGAAGCCAACAACTTCATCATCAAGTGCGCGCAAAAGTCAAGAAAAGGATTTTCTTTCCCACTTCGGTTTCCTTTCGTCTCTTAGTCAATCGCCCACAAAACATGGAAGGTAAGCATCTGTTTGTTCCCTTACCTTTTCTTGATTCTATTCATTGACGTCGACGGCGGTGGTAGAAGCGCTGAGCAAACAATTCAGAGGAAAGGCCCTCCTCCCGCAGACCCGCAAAGGTTTTTCGCTGGCAACTTGAGTTGAGGAATTGGGTTAGATGGGAAGGAGCGATACAATCGTTCATTCCGGCATGTTTTCCGTCGTTGTTTTTGTAGAAGACGATGAAAAGAGCCGGAGAGAAAGAGGAAGAGAGGTCTAGTCGACGATCTCATCGGTTATGCCCGTTACGTTTTCCTCGTTTACATATACGGACGGGCGCGTCATGAGTGGGACGACCTACTTAGCACTTTTTTTTTCTCCTTCTCCTCCTTCTTCCATCTTCTTCTATGAAATAAGGACAAACATTCTCTCTTCTTTCTTTCGTCTTCTCTCCTTCGTGTTCGTTTTTTCGCCAACAACTCTTTTTTCCTATTTTCTTCTTTATATCTCTCTCGGTCGGGAAGAAAAAAGCCGCACGATATATAGAATGCGGCTCGCAGCCACCTTCGGCGTTCGACCGAACAAGCCGGTCGATTCGGTTTGAGTCAAAATGTCGAGTTTTTCTCGAATCAAAAACATCTCGTTTTTCATTGATTCGTGAGGCTACGTGCGGATTTGACCTAATCTCTCACGGTCCGTTTAACAACTTCCCAAACAACAACAAGAAGAAAAACAACTCTGAAACGGACGTAATTTCTTTCCAACACGAAAAGAGACCCCCAAAATGTGCAGACCGCAGTTTTTTTTTTGTTCTGGATCTACGTATTTGGGTGGTGGTGGAGGACGTTAGTGGGGTTGTGTGTTGTTCTTTTTTTCCCAAAAAGATATTTACTCGGTAGTATCGTCCTTGGCGTGCGGGAACCAGACTCTGCCGGCGAGGTTGGCCGTTCGTTATGGCGTTGATGTCACCCACCTTTCTCTATTTTTTCTATTCAATTCTTCTTTTCCTTCTTTTTTCTCGCTATCTGCTGCTGCGCTGCTGTGGCTGCTGACGTTATTATTATTATCCTTTCATCTCTGCCAATTCACGTCCCGGTCCGTTCGCCCTCCGGACTTTTGGCCGACCCGGTTGGAGATTTGAATGTTTAAAGAAAAAAAAGAGAAGCTCAGCCCACGCGTCTTTTTTATTTTTTTTTAAGAAAAACTTCCAAATTTGTCGAAACTCTCTGCAGGCGTTATTTTAGCTTAGCCTCGTGTCCTGTATAACATTTTTATGACGTCGGTCGATTCCATATCCATCATTCCAAGGTTCGACTCGCTTCACTCTCTCCTGGCGTCCGCTCTGCTTCGACTAACTTTGAAAGAAATAGGCAAACAACGCGACTCGCGCTGCAATATAAAAACGACGATGAGAGAGAGAGAGAAAGAAAGAGAGATAATGATAAGAAGAAGAATACCTGGAAACCTTCACTGGTCGCGTTCGGTCGTGTATTTTTTTGCGGGCGGAGTCGGACGAATTTGCTCGGTGCAGCTGCTCTTGTTCAAGCTAATCTCCCTAAGCTGGTTTTTCGTTCTGTATCATCGATTTTAACGATTCAATTTCCGTCTCTCTTTTTATCCATTCCGTTCAGCTCGAATTGGTAATTGTATCGATATGCGTCGTCCCATCACTGAACGATCCGTCAAGGTTCTTTCTTTCCTCCCCCAATTGGAAATGTAAACACGTCCGCACATCGCAGGGAGATGATGACATTTTCTTCTTCTATTTCAAAGAAAGAAAAGAAAAGAAAATAATAGAGAGGTTACATGAAACATTTCCGGCGCCCCCCGCACCCCTGTGACTCGTCCTTGTTCTTTTCTTGTGTCTTTGCTCGGATAAAAGGCCGACGACGACTACACTCCGGAGGGTATATATCTCCCTCTCTTGGTTCGTTTCCTGTAGCCCCCCTCTACCACCTTTTCCAACCTGTGCTAGCCTTCTGCTGTCAAAAGAAGAAGAGGACTAACCCCCTGCTCCCCCAAGTCCTTCCTTCGCTAGGGGGGTCATATTCTTTTGCCGCTTGTTTGACCTGTGTTTACACATTTTCTCTCTGTCGCGCACCGTAGAGAGATAGAAAAAAGGGAAAAAAAAGGAAGAAAGAAAACGAACTCGGTCGGAATCGGCGTTTGGTGTAATCGACTGATTTTAAAGGAGAGCCTTAGGTAGGCGGACGGGGGGGTTGGGCCTCTATTACAACATGATGTTGTTGGGCTTATCTAGTTACAAGACGGCTTTTTCTTTCCGTTGTGTGGGAAAACCTCAATCACAGAGCCGGTGATTTTGTGACTCTGTGTGTGTCCAATGACTCCGAGAGCGACAAGGAAAAGGAAGGGAGTAACATCATCCATCGGCAGCTACTGGCGAGCGGCGATTAAGACATCCAAAAGGGAAATGAGAGACAATAATCGGATTCCGCATATACCGTAGCACGCGAATGTCTTAAAAAACAAAACAAAAGTTGACAAATAAAAGAAAGAAAAATGCCATCGATACCACTGCCCTCCAGTGATGTAACACGATCGAATCCGGCAACTAGCGGTTGATGACGTCGATCTCGAACACGCGCGATATTGGTTGACTACAACACTTCACTTTGACCAACTGCAATTCTTTTTTTTCCTCTTCGTAGATTTTCTCTCTCTCTCTCTTTTTTTTGACACACCCTGGGCTGTCGCTAAGGAAAATTTACTTTCGATTATACGCCGGAATGACACTGGCCTTCGCGCTTTGCATTTTTCTAAGCGTAATTCGCGCTCAATTGGGGGCTCATTCAGTCCGAGACTGAATATAGCACTGCCCGTCGCGTTTTTTTATGGAACACAAGCAAAGAGCAAAGCTGAAGTGTAAGTTTCACTTTCTGTGTGTGCCTTGTTTTGCGGGATTTGTAGCCAACGCCTCCGCCCCGTGATGATTGTGCTTTTCACTCAAAAAAAAAATTCTTTTTTTTTTCTAAGAAAGAAAATCGTTGGCAGTTCCAACAACATCTGCGCGTGAAACGGTGCCCTACTGAGCTCACTTTCCGCCGTCACGTTATGTGTGGCAAGAAAAAGAAACGCTAATACGCAAAACAATTCATGCGAGGAGATGTTTCATTTTATTAGAAGGCGCACTAACTCTGTTTTTATTCGGAGTTTATAGATCGTGTATGATTGAAACGGAGTGAAATGTTTCGAAAAGGGGAGAAAGCTCCGCGATGCCATCCTGCTGGCGAAAAAAAAAACAATTAAATGAAAGGCTTAGCTTAGCTACATATGGACACCAATTATTAGCAGATCCATCTTCACCCTCCTTTTTCCTAGTATATACCTGCAGTTGGCAAGCGTCTGAATGGCTCGGAAAGAGAGACCCAAATGACTTGTTGATAGACTCTCTTGTATTATTTTGTCTGCGAGAGCCGACAACGGCGGTTATTCGGTCTCCCATCAACTATTGTTTCCGTCATTTCTTCTTCTCGTTTTTTCCTTGTATTCATTTTCCACCCTTAGAGCCTATCAACAATGGCAACCAAAGAAATGGTTGGGCTCTAGAATAGAAGAACCTCCTTTTTCACGTCGCCATCCACAAACAGAGGAGGAGGCATACACATAATAGGCCGGTGGGGCTCCAAGAGAGACTAAAAGGGCCCTGCCCTAGACATCTGTGGACCTTGACGAAGGGAAAAAAAAAACACAAATTTTTTTTCTATAAAATAGGTAGAATGGGAAATGATTCTCCGGAGATGAAGAAGAAGAGAGAGTCTTCTTCAGTTCTTTTGCCACGTGGAGTCTATATAGGGTGGAGCGCGGCAAGAGATCGCGGGGGAAAAGGTTACGGCTAATTATCGGAGGGGGTTTTTCTTCCAGACTCTTTTTTTTTTTATCTTTTCTTCGTGGCCTACCAAATAAGGATCTACCCCCACGCAGCAGCGCACCTTTTAACCCCCGCATTCCTCATCGCTCACACCGAAATTGATAAAAAAGAAAGAAAAGAAATTGTCTGCCGTTAACGGCTGATTGATCGTCATTAATATACGACCTAATTAAACCCAAATGTGTTGACTGTTAATAACCCTTTTTTTTTGTCTTGTTCTTCTCCTCTAGGTTACAATAAAGCCATGCTGCGATACATTTTCACGCTGCTCCTCATTACACAGGTAAGCTGCTGACTTTTTATCGTTTTTTTCCCTTCTGGTGCCGTACCTTACAATTCCGAACAATTGGCATTCTTCGAAAAACAAAAGAATTGCGGGTTATCCGTGTAAAATAACACGTAGCATATCTCGCTTAGTCTTTTTTTTACAACAAACAACAATAAAAAAGGACCTAGAAAAAAACAAAAAGAACTTGAAATAACAAACTGTGGGTGACCGAATGTTAGACCTTGGAGAGGATGTGCGATACCATCGTCGAGACTGTTAGACGGCCCGAAATTTGTCTTTTTTCTTTGCTAGACGTCGACGAGTGGTTGGAGGGAAGGAAAAGAGTAAATAATGATGGCAGCGTCGTGATTATGCGCCACTGACGAACACGGGTTTGGTGGTCCGAGTCATGATGCAAAACTTCTAATAGATCCCCAGCAAAATGCTATTATACAGCGGCCATCGTGTTTACCTCGATGACGGGCCAGCTCCAGCAGCTGCCGGATCCTCCTACCACTTGAATTCCGCAATGAGTCGGGGAACAATGAGACATTTGGGATGCTAAAAAATTGTCTTTAGAAAAAAGAGACGTGAAAAGGAGAGTCTTCTTTATATAGTCGTCGCCCTTGTGGCTAATGTCGTGTATTGTCAGGGTCTTTTCCAGCTGACCGGAAGGACCCGAAACGAAGATATTGCGTGTAGCCGCTGTTGCGTAGCCGACCGAGTTCGAAGGACTCGGTCAACAGTCGACGACAACACCGGATGACGGGTGAAAATTCTGGAGAGAAAATCAACGAAAAGAGAGTCAGGCGGTCGGTTAGTTCAATTAGCGTCGTGACATGCCCTCACAAAACTCTGTGTATAGACCTTTTGGCGATACAATCTGAAAAAAACAAAGCAAAAAGTTCTCGAAGCCAACTCTCACTTTTACCCGTAGCTTGTATCGTGTGACTGACGAATGTTAATGGATTAGTTCCTCCCAAGAAAGAACGGGGTGACGCCCCGCACTCTTTTGACGTCAAGGTAGTCACGATGGACCAACCCGAGTCACCTGGCCTCCATTTTCTCTCTCTCTCTCTCTAACCCTTTTCGTCAAACAAGGCCGGGACTTTTTGGGTGACTCTTCGTGCGCGCACCGCAGTCAAAGAGCAAATAAAAGTTTGGAAGAAGATGAGGACTAAAGACGAAAGAGAGAGACGGACTTTCTCCTTCGAGAAGTCGCGACCCCACCCCGAAGAAATGTTGAGTCGGTGATGCCGACTGATTCTATTTGATTGATGTCGGGTCGAGAGAGAAAGAGAAGATTTCAAATAGAGGATGTGCCTTTATAGTGGCGTCGTAAGAGAAAGGCGACTCTGCCAGCATTCGAATCTGGCGATATCCAAGAAGTCCAGCAGCGGTGAAGAAGAAGACAAATAATAAAAAAAAGGAAGGAGCTGGAAAAGACCTTGGGCAACGGGCTTTGTCGAGCGTGACTCCCAGAAAAAATGCCCTCCTACCCATCATCTTCTCATTTACCATGTTGCCGTGTTCCTTTAACTCTCTTAACTCGTCTGTTCTCACGCCAACCTTGCTGGAGAACGGCTGCTGCTGCTGCTCCGGACTTCTCTTGCGGGGGATAGCATTGAAACAAAAGTTGTAGCCTAGTACTACTACAAGAGAAGCTAAAGTCTCGGACGGAAATAATTGCTCCCGATTGTTGTTCTATGTCTTTGAGGTTGGACTGTTTCTTTTTTTTCCGTCACGGTCGCCAACGTCGTCGTCAGGAATGTCTCTCTTCTGCCGATGCGGTTTGTTTTCTTTCTTGGCCGATGGCCCAAAATGAATCCGTCATCCGTCCTTTCACCGCGCGCTTCAAACGGTTGACGCAACCGCCGAAACCGAGAGTTTCCCGTCCTTTTTGCTGTTTTGTTTTTTTGGGCAATTCTCTCACTTTCGTCGAGAGGAAAAGAGAAAAGGCACACATAAGGCCATAAGGCACATACTGTCGAATAAGATAAAGTGTAGTCGTAAGTTTATCTACGCCCTTTCGATTCAGCAAACTGATAGACAGCTGTTGAATCTTGTTAGGCTAAGACTCTGGCCATAATTTTATGTTAATCTCCCTTTTTGTTTTGTTTTCTTTCAATAGATTTCTGCCGATTATGGTCGGAAGAATCCCAGCAGCGGTCGAGGTCCTGGACCCGGACCTGGTGGCGGTAGAACCGCACTGACCGGCAATCCTACCCCATTACTTCCAGTGCGAACGCCGTTACCAGTGACGGCCGCCGCATCGGGAGCGACCCTAGCTAAAACTTCCAACGTTACGGCCAATCGAGGACGGACTGGGACGGCGGCTGTCCAGAGGCGGCCCTCCGAGGTCTTCTTCCTTCATTTAGACGACGGCTATTTCGGCTGTCAAGTGAACAAGTCGACCGACGTCCTCCAGCTCTACGACATTTCCAAATTGTGCGACGGCGTTTCCGACTGCTTCCTCGGCTCCGACGAGAACCGAGGCAAACTCAAATGCACCGGTAAGGATTCCTCCGGCTTAGTCTACCGTACCTATTGTTTCTGACCAACAGGCCGTGACCGATGAAGACGGCCCTATCCTTTCTCTCCCCCTTCTTCTTGTGTTGTAAAAAGCAACGAAACAATTTTTAGTATTTTTTTTCTTTCTTTCTTTCTCTCTTGCCCTAATGACTCGTGGGCCGCCCTTTTCCCTGGAAGTGTGTCAAGAGTCTCTCGGCTGGTCGTCGCCCATTTTTGGGGGCCTCTTTTCTCTTTCTTTTACGGCCGTCAGCGATGAGAAACCAATAAGGCGAGAAGATGCGCACCTTTAATTAGACGCCAGTGCTCAATTTCTCCGTGAAATTGTGTCCGAATTAAAAAAGAAAAAGAGAGATAATTCCCGTCATCCGTATAATAAAAATTGTGCGGTGGAGTCGACACTTTTTCTTCTTCCAGCAGCAGCTTGATTGGAAACGGAAATATACTATTGTAGATGGGTGAAATCGTCGTCACGAGTACGTCGTAGTAACTTTCGCTACTTGTCGAAGCCACTCACGCCCCTTTTAGGTGGCTTAGCGACGACTCGGTGCGTGTACAATATGATTCTTTTCTACCGTACGGCGTCGAAAATGCGTGTCAGTTATGTGGGACAGCAATTTCATCCATAATTCAATCGAGGAGAAAAAAAAATTGTGTTTTTTCTTCGAAACAATACATTTAATATCTTTTTGTTGTGTAGGAGATTGTGTCTTGACGGAAGGTGCTCGTTGCCAAAATGGCGCCTGTCTCGATCACGAATGCCATTGCAATGACGGCTACGGAGGCTGCGGCTGCTCGACGCCAGGTAAGGCGGCGGACATTACAATTTCAAATGTTGTGGACCTCGATTGGAAAATGACTCATTTCGGGCCGCCATTTATTTTTTTTACAGACGAGAACGAGTGCAAGTATCGACCTTGTGACGTGTTCGCCCAGTGTACCAACACTCTGGGCAGTTTCACCTGTACCTGCTACCCCGGCTACGAAGGCGACGGCTTCACCTGCACAGGTAAAAGAATAGAAAATTCCAATTCAATTTCTTGGGTGATAGTCCGTACGGAACGAATTGATGCCATCCGTCTGGATGCCACCGGAATTTGAGCTGTAAAGATTTGTTTCCATCCACGGTGGTACTGGTAGTAGGACATGGCGAACGAGGCATTTCCTGCCCGTCCTGGTTCGGTTTTCTTTGATTTTCTCGTGTGGCTCTTTACCTGTTTGGTGGCACTGCCGCTCTCTCTCTTTCTCTCGGCTCCCCTCGATTCATTGGCGTGGCTCACATTCACGACCTTCATAACCTTATAAGGCGTCTTCTCCATATAAGGGCGAGACTTCTGGGAGAGGAGAATATACAAAGGGAATGGATAAAAGAGAAGGAGAGAGATAGATGATGGTGGAACCCTCCTTCTTCTTCTTCTATAGGCTTATAAGATCTCCTTTGCGGAAAGCTATAACTTTCCCAACAGACGTCGCTGGCCATTTTCTCTTTCGTTGCCATCTTGAGAGTTTTGCTGGACCTTCTTTTGCGCAATCTAAGCGATTTGCATCTTTCGTAGTTGAACAACCAAAAATTGTGATAAGTCGTTTTCTTTACCTCGGCGTACAGAGGCGCCTCGAGGTGTCGTCCGCGGGAGTCGATGAATCGGCCGGCGGCAAGGCCAACTCTTCGAGTTCTTTCTCTTCTTCTTCTTCTTCTTCATTTGTTTGCTTTGAAAATTTCCTTCGACTGGAATTCGTCTCGGCTTGTAATGCTGTGGGAAACCTAAAACTCCGGCAGCGGTTTTTGAGATGAAGAAGCAGCAGCAGCAGCAGAAGAGGGGAGATTTTCCATGTTTCACACAAGGGCGCCATCTTATTCGTCTGGTCGACCCGCCGCGGGAGTTATTTTCGCATCCTCCCCCCGTAATTAAATATTTTTCCAAAAGAAAAACAAGACAGCTAGAAGAAGACGAGACGGGCAATTTCCGTGATGACGACATGCCCAGTTGCAGGTTGCAGCAGCAGCGGCAGCGCGATTTAGACCGAGTCGGAACGAAATGAGCCGGTCGACCTTCGAGCTTAAACCGAGACAGTAGTAACAAGACTTGCAAGGCCACGACCGGCCCCAAATGTTTGGTATTGCTGGTGGAACCACACCTGAAACAGCGATTCCCCTCTTTTTACCTGGAAATACTATAATGTCGACCACCTAGAAAGAGACGGTTCGTATAACCGTCCGATTGAGAGGTGTAGTAGGCGCGCAACCAGGTGCGATCGGCTCATTCGGTAGCGGCGACAGGTAGCCAAAAGTTTGATCGTCAAAACGATGATGCGGCGGAAAGTCGAGAAAGAAACCAGCGAAATTCACACGGTGTCGTCATCAGAGACGCGACACGTCCTTGTCTTTTTCCGACTCTCTGGTTTGTTGTTGGAAAACGTTGATGTTTTCTTCCCCTCCGCCATCAGCACGATGATTGCGTGCTCATTCCGCATTCTCGCCACTTTTGATTTCGGTCGCTTGTCTTCATCGGCCCGTCGAGATGCGTTTCGACGGCTTTTCTTGGCTATTGTCGGGACACGTTGAATAGAAGAATGATGTGACAGCGACGCCGTGATCCTTGCGGTTTTCCGTTTAGTCATAGACTCCTTTTTCAAAAGAAGATTTTGTGAGTGATAAGGTCACGTGGAAACTGGGAAAAAATGTCACCTGATGGGTATTTCTTTCTTTTTTGTAAGAAATAAAAAAAAAAAGATGACGGATATAACAGCCGGTTTTGGGCGAATTTACTTTCGTCAAGTCGTGAATTATTCATAGTGCTGGAGGGCGACTCGCCAATTCCACCTGTCGTTTTTTTTTGTGTTTATAATTTCTTTAAAGATTCGTTATTTTACGTTTTGACTACAGCGCCAGTTTGGCACTTGTAATTCACCACTAGAAGCTTCGGGAAGAAGAAGCTGAAAAAAAGTGTTGAATAAGAAGAGGAGAATGGAAGATCTCTGATGGAGAGAGAGGGTGAACGTCCGGTTGTTGCACCGCCGGCGAAACAATGGAGCGCGATCCTTTTTTATAGTATCCCAAAACATTTCTTTCTCTCCTCTTTCGTCGGGTTGCGAAGGAGCAAGTGAAATGAAAGGGAAAAGGGACCGAGAGCCGATTATGACGGCGCAGTCAGATCGTAACCTCCTCCACCCTTTCGCAGTCTCTCTCTCTCTTTTTCCCAATTTCACAACGCGTGACGTCATTGTTTCTCTCTCTCTTCTTTTGTCCGATTGTTAGTACCTCTCCAACTTTATAGACGAGACATTTTTCTCTTGCGAAATATCGAGTTTGTCTAATTGATTTTTAGCGACAACGTTCCCGTTCGTCGATTTGCCGTTAGATCTTTTTTTTTAAATAAACATTTCTTCATCTGGGGATGTTGCCATAACGACGTAGCGTGCAGCGACCTTATTCCTATTAAAGAGAATGCCGCGGAGCCGTTGAACCCTTGACGATGTAGCCTAACTCGATGTTTCTTCCAATTGACATGAAAATGTCCGGCGACGTCTTATAAAAAGTCACATTTCAATTTCTAATTTACCGGTTGGCTATTCCACATTTTCACGATTTTTTTCAATTTCGCGTGCTGGATAAACCAGTTGGCATCCAACCGGTTCTTGTACCCGATATATCTGCCGGACAATCTATTTACCTTATCGTTTGAACATTCTGGGTTTCCCTTGGCGAGTGTTGCAAACCCTCCAGGAACTCCTTCTTCTTTTTTTCTTATAATAAAACATCTGATTGTTGAATAAATTTCTTTTATATTTCACTTTCCACTTTGGCACGGATTGGCAACACGTCAGTTGCAAACGCCAAGCAAAAAAAAATCATCGACCTTAATTGACTGTTTTGGGGGCTAAAAGGATTCCCGGTTGGTGACGTGGTCGTTATCGCTATCGGTGAGCGCATTACCAACGTATTTCGGTCGGAGACAAGCTGTTGCTGCTCGGCTTTGGGTGGAGTTGTCTTCGCTCCTCGGATAAAAAAGAGAGAGATTTAGATGTCTTGGTGGAACCGACATCGTTTTTCGACTCGTTTCTGACGTGATAAACAACGCCTCCGTTTGAAGGTCTCACGGAAAGCGGACGTAGGAGTTATACGAACGTTTTTTTGGCCGTCGAATTTAGGCGAAGGACTCTTAAGCGTCCGGTTTCCGTCCCGAAACTTTTGGAAATTGATACCTTTAAAAAAACCGACGATCGATTTGAACGCCAATTATGGGTTGGAAAGCCGCAGAAACTCTCTCTCTGGACAGTGCGAGCTCGTTCTTTTTACCCCCGCGTCTTCTTCGTAAAAAAAACGGTTACGAGCGGACAGGGCTGACTGGAAAGAAGAAAAAAAATACTAAAGAGAGAGACCACCATATATGGTGCAAAAGAGGCTCGGTGTTGACCCACTTTCTATCCGGCATGTCTGTCTGCTGTGGCCCCTCTCTTTTCTCTTCTTCTTCTTCTTCTTTCATTCTCCCCATTTCTTCACCTTCCCGGTATGCGTTCTCCATCTCCTTCTTTCCTTTCTTTCTCTTCGTCTAGAACTTCGCTCCGCTTATATGCGCGTGCCAGTTCCGTATGTGAAAGTTGAACACCGTCCGTTTCGATTGTAACCGAATAGAGAAGTCCCTTTGAGTAGCGACACGGCAATCCCATCTGGTTTCATCCGGGCACGTTTGACCCACTGAACGCGTCTGGAACAAAAAACGGATGATGGATTCATCACCGGAACATTTGAAATCATCATAAACGGTTTTTTGTTTTGTTTTGTTTTGTTTTGACGCAGATATCGACGAGTGCAAGGATCCGGCATTGGCGGCCAAGTGCGTGGAGAACGCCGAGTGCTGCAACCTGCCGGCCCACTATTCGTGCAAATGCAAACCCGGTTTCCAAGGCGATGGAGAGAAGGAATGTCTCGGTAATTTCACGTCTATATTTAAATGAAGTTTGCGCCCCGGAAAAAAAAATATGGACGACCGGCACGATCCGTTTATTTTTGTTGTTGTTTCTCCAACCTCATTCTGCCTGTCCCGTTTTGACTTACTTTTCGACTTTTTTCAAAAGATATCGACGAGTGCCAAAACCCGGGATCTTGCGGATCCAACGCCCTTTGTCAGAACACGCCCGGCAATTTCACCTGCACCTGTCCTAGCGGTTACGGCGGCAATCCTTACGACGGCGTAAGTTTTGATTGACTTTTCATCACCCCAAAAAATTGACAAAAAAAAAATCTAATAAATTTTATTTTCGGGATTTTTTAAATGATTAAGTGCGCCGATATCGACGAATGCGAGCTGGGCAACGCCTGTGGAACTGGGAGTATCTGTACCAACACGGACGGCGGTTACAAATGCGCTTGCCCGCCTGGATTCGGCGGCGACCCGAAAATCGCCTGCGTCGACGTCGACGAGTGCGCTCCGCCGCCGGCCGGCTCCAAATCAGCCCCGGTCTGCGGCCGCAGCGCCATCTGCGATAACCTGCCCGGAACCTTTAGATGCCAGTGCCCGCCAGGATTCAAGGGCGACCCCAAAGTCGCTTGTGAAGGTTCAAAACCCAAAAAAAATTTTAAACATTTCTTCTTTCCTTCCATCTCTCTAAAGACAAAGAACCGAAAAAACTTTTAAAAAAATAATCATCATCATGCACGAAACGCTGAGCTATTATTTGAAATCGGTCACGGTCCCGCCACTCTACCACTTGGTTTTTACTCGCTAATATAATTACGTTCCCCGAGAAAAAGGGAGAAGGAGTTCGTTAACTCTTTTGTCTCTTTTTCTCTCTCTCTCTCTCTCTTTCGGCCGTACCTTTATTTATATTTTTGGTCGGAAATCCGGGTGCCCGGTATTTAAAATCAATTTGATTGTTTTGCTGGTTTTTGGCTTTAATACGACCACTAATAACCCAAAATAACCTTTTTTAAAACCCATGAAACTAAAAAAACAACTAAACCTCAAAAAACGCAAAAACCCAATGGCAGATGTTGACGAATGCGCGCAAGACGCCGCCGCCGCCGCCGATTGCGGACGCGGAGCCGAGTGTTTGAACACGGCCGGCTCTTACGACTGCGTCTGTCCGTCTGGCTACTCCGGCGACCCAAAGTCCGAATGCCTAGACGTGGACGAATGCGCTTCTGCCGTCTCCTCGTCGCCCGTCATTTGCCGCGCTCAAAACGCCCAGTGCCTCAACCTGCCCGGCTCCTACAAATGCTTTTGTCCGGATGGCTTTCAAGGCGATCCTAACCTGGCTTGCTACAGTTAGTGTCTCCGCTTGTCGTTGATTCTTGTCTCTTCTCTCTTTGCCTTTGATCTTCACCTCCACCTAACCAGAACTAATTTCCTTCTTGTGTATGTGAGAGGCAGAAGGGGAAGTGGGTTAGCGATGCGCGTTACGCTTCTTTTCCGTCTCCCCTCCGGTAAAAGGTAAAGAACTTTCATTTTCCATTGACAGACATCAACGAGTGCCTGGGTAAACCGTGCGGCGCCAATGCGACCTGTACCGACACCATAGGCAGTTTCAGTTGTTCCTGCTCCCAGGACTTCACCGGCGACCCTTATAGAGGATGCGTGGGTATGTAGGCCACCTGCTGGCCCACAACTGTCACACGACGAGATTTTTCTCTCTTCTCTTTCTCTCGAGGAGATGTTGGCAGACGTTTTATTAGCGTCGTCGTAGCGTCATCAAATTAACGATTCTTTGTTTTTTTTCAGACATTGACGAATGTGCCGTGTTGAGCAGTCCGTGCGGAAAGCAGGCCGTCTGCGAGAATGCCGTCCCCGGTTTCAATTGTCTCTGCCCGCAAGGATACGCCGCCCAGCCTACGCCGGACGTCGCCTGCGAACAGGTGATGTTGCATTTCCGACGCTTCTTGTCGAAAACTCGTCCGTCAAAAGCTGTCAAAACACTACCGTTACGCTAACGCCGTTAAGCTCAAGGCTTTTGCCCAGTGGCCGCGATTTGACCAAAGAAAAAATGAGGTTACACGACGGACGGACGGGTCGTCAGGCCGTCATCGATCTCTGTCACTTTGGCACTGATTTTCTGATGGTGGTGACTTGCTAGAAAGTCGGACGGACGAAGAAGAGACGGGCGGATTTCTCTTTCTTATCTTTTTCCTATCATTTCCTTTGTCTAATGGAAGACGTCACGATATTTTGGCCATGTAGGTGGACGTCGCGACCGACTGCAAGGGCAATTTCGACTGCGTCAACAACGCCGAGTGCCTGGACGGACAGTGTTTCTGCCGGAACGGTTTCACGCCGTCGGGCCCGACTTGCGTCGACATCGACGAGTGCCTCAAGGCTCCGTGCGGACCCAACTCGGTCTGCACCAACCTGGCCGGCAGCCATCGTTGCGAATGCGAGGCCGGCTTTGTCGGCAAACCGCCCACGACTCCATGCAAAGGTAATGATGATGGCCGCTTTCGTCAGATCAGATGAGATTGGCGTCGTGACGCCAGAAAAGTTCGTTAGCCGGACGGAATAATTTCATCACGAAATCTTACCAAATTCTTTCGTTGTCTAATATCCAATTGTCCAGCTCCGTGCGAAGACGTGAAATGCGGGACTCACGCCACCTGCAAGACCCAAGGCGACGACGCGTTCTGCGTCTGCGACGAGGGATGGACTTACGATCCGGCCAACATCGCCGCCGGATGCCAAGGTGCGTTGGCCTTTTACTTTTTCCATTTTTTTGTTTTTGTTTTTTACCCTTGGCCGCTACGACGCGGTTAGGACCGTTTGGGGGCATCATCGAAAACGATGATGGACACTAACGTCATTGCGTTTTGTGTCGTCCCCTAGATATCGACGAATGCGACCTCGCCCAGGGCCTTCTCAGTCGTTGCGGAGAGGGTGCGATTTGTAGCAACACGCCCGGCAGCTTTAGTTGCCAGTGCCCTCCGGGCTTTTCCGGCGACCCGTCCACCAGATGCTTGGGTACGTATACGTATTAAAAAGAAAAGAACTGATAAGACGGGAAAAATCAAATTCCATTCGGTCAGTTCTTTTTTTTTCTTCTTCTTGTCTGTGTGATTTAATGATGAGATGAATCAAACAAAAAATATTTCCCCTCCTGGGCAAACAAAGCTCGTTTCCACGTAGGAATTGAATTACAAGTCACCAATTAGACGGTAGACTAGTTTTTGCGGTCGGAGTTTTTCCATTGTGCGATCCAGTTTGTTTGCTCGGATGATATCGTTTCTAATAATCGTTTCTTAATTGCGTTTTTTTATTTCATTTCATTTCATTTTTCTCCACAATAGATATCGACGAATGCCAACGACCGGGTGTTTGCGGCACGGGAGCCATCTGCGTCAACATTCCCGGTTCGCACGAATGTCGCTGCCCGGACGGGACAGCCCCGGAGCCCGATGCCCGCACCAAATGCGTTTCCCTTTTGCGCTGCGCCATCGACGACGATTGTCCAGGCAACGCCGTTTGCGACCCGACCAAAGAGTGTTTATGCCCCGAACCCAACGTCGGCAAAGACTGCAGACGTAAGACGCTAAAAATTTCTCTTTTTTGATTATTTATCGAACAGTGTCGAATTACCCAAAATCGGCCCCCGACGGGCAGTTGCTGGAATCAACTTTCTAAGAAATCGGAATAATAGTTTTCTAACTCAATCATTACTTGGATTACAGATCCGTGTGAAAGTGTCCGCTGCTCGGCCAATCAGGAATGCATGCTCATCAACGACGTGGCCAAATGCATGTGCTCGTCCGGTTTCACCGGTGGGCCAAATGGCGGATGTGTCGACATTGACGAATGCTCTACCGGCCAGCAGCCTTGCGCCCAGGGAGCCGTTTGTCGCAATGAACCAGGCCGTTTCGTCTGCGAGTGTCCCAACGGGTTCGAAGGTGAGCCGTACAAGGCCGGCTGCATTGAGAAAGCCACAGCTCCACCGGGCTGCAGCGCCAAGAATCCCTGTCCCAGCGGAGAGGTCTGCGTCCCGTCCGACTCGCCGACGTCCAGCGGTGGTGTTTGCGTCTGTTCCAGAGGCTGGGTCCGCGACCAGGTCACTGGACTCTGCCGCGACATCAACGAGTGTCTCGAATCACCAGCCGATAAACCCGCTTGCGGTTTCAGGGCCGTCTGTAAGAACTTGCCCGGCAGTTACGACTGTTCCTGCCCGGACGGCACCGAGGGAAATCCGTTCCAGAGCTGCGACGTCTGCGACAGCGTTGAATGCCGATGCCAACCGCCTTATAAAGTCGTCGGAGGCGCTTGTCTCCTGGCCGACTGCGCTGGCGGCCGCCAGACCTGCCCGTCCGGCGCTGAATGCATCACCGTCACCGGCGGAGTTAGCTACTGCGCCTGCCCATCCGGTTTCCGCGCCAGACCCGACGGATCGTGCGAAGACGTCAACGAATGTCAAGAAGGAATCAACGGCCAGTCGGCCTGCGGTTTCGGAGCCGAATGTTTCAACCGGCCAGGCCGTTTCGACTGTCAGTGTCCGGGCAACTTCAGCGGCGACCCTTACAAGGGCGTCTGCGCTCCGAGCCAAGTCCGATGCGTCTCCGACACGGAATGCGGAACCAACGAGCGCTGCGTCCAGCCGGGCGAGTGCGTTTGCCCGCCGCCTTACTACACCGACACGGAAGACGCCAACAAATGCAAAAGCCCGTGCGAGCGTCACGCTTGCGGAGTCAACAGCAAATGCACGCCGTCCGACCCGCCCAAGTGCATGTGCGAACCTGGACACACTGGAAACCCGACTGTCGGCTGCAGCGATATTGACGAATGCCGAGACAATCCTTGCGGTCCAGGAGCACTTTGCATCAATGAGAACGGCGGTTTCAAATGTCGTTGTCCCACCGGACTCTTGGGAGACGCCTACCAGGTAAAATTCCGGCCATTTTTCCCCTTTTTTTCAGAGCGTGAGACCGAGAAAATTTATGAGCCGGCCAGCGTCATGGGAATTCTGTCAACTGGGACAGAAAATTATTGACAAATGAGGTTTACGTCGGTCGGTGGTCAACGACGATTTACGAGTTTAACCGAGCAGAGTCACAAATTGTTTATTTTTTCTTTCCCTGGACCAGTTTGGTAAGAACTTTGTGACGTGACGGACGTTCTTTTTGGTTTCGTTCCAGGATGGATGCCGAGGTGAAGCGCGATCTGAATGCTCCGAAGACGACGATTGCGACGGACAACTGGCCTGCATCCAGGGCGGTTGCGTCAATCCGTGCCAGGCCCTGCCGTGCGGAGCCAACGCTTACTGCGAGCCGGAAGAGCACGCCGCTTGGTGTCGCTGTCTGCCCGGCTTTAAAGAGGACAGCAAGACGGGCGCTTGCATCTCCCTGTGTCAAGACATCCTCTGCGGAGAGAACGCCCAGTGCGTCGTCTCTTCCGCGACGTCCCAGGGCGGAACATCCACCACTTGCGCTTGTCTCGAAGGCTACAACGGCAATCCGTTCCCAGGCGGTTCCTGCTCGCCGGACGTCTGTTCGGCCTCGCTACCTTGTCAGGAGCCTCAAGTCTGCGTCTCCGGACGGTGCAAAGAGCGCTGCGAAGGCGTCACTTGCGGCGTCGGAGCCAAATGCGACAAAGCCACCAACCAGTGCGTCTGTTTGCCGTTTTTCATCGGAAAACCGGACCTTCTCTGCGTGCCGCCCGTCGTTCCGCCCGTCTGCCAGCCGCCTTGCGGACGCAACTCGCACTGTGAATACGGACAGCCCAACCGATGCGTCTGCCATCCGGGTACATCGGGCAATCCCTACGAATCTTGCGGCGCCCAGGAAAGGACCTGCGACGCCACCAAGTGCGGAGTCAACGCCGAATGTCGCCAGGGAGTCAACCGAGTCGACTGCGTCTGCCCAGTTGGTTATCAGGGCAATCCATATGTGGCTTGCGAAGGTAAAAAGAAAAATTCAATAACTCTTCATCGTTAATCTCCAGCTAATCCGTTTTCGATTTCTTCCGCCCAGATGTCAACGAATGTATCGGAAACGCTTGCGGAGCCAACGCCGTTTGTCTCAACACTCCAGGGAGCTACGACTGTCGCTGTCAGGAAGATTTCTCCGGCAATCCGTTCATGATGTGCATGCCCATCAGCCTCCAACCGCCCGTCCAGCCTAATATCGTCGATCCTTGTCTAACCGTCAAGTGCGGACCGAACGCGGCCTGCCGGAACGGCCAGTGTATCTGCCTTCCAGGTTACTCGGCCACTGGCGGAGGACAATGTTCCATTCCGTCTTGTCGCAACGATCTGGACTGTTCCAGCCGGGAGGTTTGCCTTCCGGTCGATCAGAGCGTCAAGAACGGAGGCGTCCGTCGTTGCGTCGACGCCTGCTCCCGCGAGCAGTGCGGACCTAACGCCGTTTGCGTCGCCGACGCCCACCGAGCCTCTTGTATCTGCCGCGACGGGTTCCAGGGCAACGCCAACAACCTGGCCGTCGGTTGCCAGCCGGAACCGGCCGGCGACAAGTGCGGAAGAGACGATGAATGCCCGGGAGATTCCGTCTGCGGTAAAGATATCGACGGTATCCGCCAGTGCGTCGATCCCTGCAAATCCTTCACCTGCGCCCAGAGCGAAATTTGCGTCATCAAGGCCAGCAAGGCCCATTGCGAGTGTCTGACCAACTTTGTCCGCAATCCAGCCACCGGATCTTGTGAAAAACCCGGACGTAAGTTAATCAAATCGACTTAATTTCCAATTAAAATGTTGAAATTAAATTTTCCCTGGACTTTTTTTTCACAGTGCCGGACTGTGTGACCAACGCCGACTGTAAATCCGATTCCGTCTGTCGTCCGGACGTTTTGGGAGTTCGTAAATGCACAGCAGTCTGCGCTGGATACACTTGTTCCGCCAATTCCGACTGCCGGGCGGCCAACCACGTCGGCCAGTGCGTTTGCCGGGCCGGTTTCACTGGAAATCCCAACGACCGAAACGGCTGCCGCTCCGTGCCTAAAGATCAATGCCAAACGGACGCCCAGTGTAGCGAAGTCGAGGCTTGCAAGCCGGACAGCACCGGAGTCCGTCGATGCGTGCCCATCTGCCCGTCGGTTCGCTGCGGCAACGGAGCCGTCTGCGTCGCCAACAATCACGCGGCCAAATGCGCCTGCCCGACGACCGGCCTCTACGCCGGCGACCCGTCCGGCCCGCAAGGTTGTCGCAAGGTCGAATGTTTGGCTAATGGCGATTGCCCTGGAACCAAATCGTGCGACCGCACCACCTACACCTGTAAACCCGTCTGCGTTGCCAACAGTTGCGGCAAGAATGCCATCTGCCTGGCCGAGAACCACATGGCCATGTGCTCTTGCCCGGCTGGATTGGAGCCCAACCCTCACCCGGAAATCGAATGCGTTCCAGCCGACCTTTGCACTTCGCAACCTTGTCACGCTTCTGCCATCTGGTATGTAGTTAAAATCCCATTCGGGTTCAAACGGCCTTGCCCAGGTTGATTCACTTTCGCCGTTCTCTTTTTTCTAGTTCAATGTCGGCCGGCAGAGTCGTCTGCTCTTGCCCGCTCGATAGAATCGGAGATCCATACAGGACCGGATGCAGAGCTAATGGAACTTGTCCCAGTGGCAATGGAGATTGCCCGGCTGAAGCCGCTTGCCTGGACGGACGTTGCGTCAATCCTTGCGATGGTTTCTGCGGGCCGAACGCGGCCTGTCGCGTCGTCAATCACCGGCCGTCTTGTTCCTGCCCGCCGAGATTCAACCCCAATCCGACTGCCGATCGCGGATGCGTCCGTCAAGCCCAGAGCTGCCGCTCCGACGGCGATTGCCCGGCTGGAAGTCCCTGTATGGGCGGCCAGTGTAAAGCCGTCTGCCGGAACGCTCTCGATTGCGCCGAAGGCGAACGCTGCGTTTCCAGCATGTGCCAACTGCCTTGTCTCAGCAATGAACAGTGTCCCAACGGCCAGGCTTGCGTCACTGGATTCTGCAGGGCCGGCTGTCGCTCCAACTCTGACTGTCCCATCAATCAGGCCTGTCTCAACCACCGATGTGAAAGTCCTTGCCAACGCGAAGGAGTCTGCGGTCTCAACGCTCTTTGTCGCGTCATCGACCGTTCCGCCCAGTGCGCTTGCCCGGACGGTAATTTATTCCTGGACAAATTTTTCTCGTAAATTATTTTCTTTCTAATTTCCGGTTGGTATAATTACAGGATTCGTTGGTGGACCGACTGCCCAGCAAGGATGTATGAGAAACCCGGTTTACTGTCAATCTGGAACGGCCTGCCCGGCTGGTATGAGTTGCCAATCGGGCCGGTGCTACCCAACTTGTCGCGAAGGCTCCAACAGTTGTGTCGGCGGAGAGCGTTGCCTTGCGGGCAACTGCGTCAAGATCTGCTACAGCGACAACAACTGCATGCCGGGCGAAGTCTGTATCGATGGCGGATGCCGGCCAGGATGTCGATCGGATACCGATTGCTCCAATAGCCAAGTCTGCCGGAATAGTCAGTGTCGTTGCGCTCCGGGTTACGCTCCAGGACCTAATGGCAACTGCGTCGATGTTGATGAATGTCAGAGCAAATCCTGTCATCCTACTGCCCAGTGCATCAACACTCCAGGATCTTTCCGTTGCTCTTGCCGGCAAGGAACCGTCGGCGACGGATACACTGAACCTTGCGTCGCCGCCAACCAGTGCGAAACCAGCGCCGGATGCGCCGACCAGCTGGCCTGTCTCGTCCGCCAAGGAGGAGCTAAAGCTTGCGCCGATCCTTGCGCCACTACGACATGCGGCCCGAACGCCCTCTGTACCGTTGTCGATCACCAACCGTCTTGTTCTTGCCCGCCGGCCACCCGGGGCAACCCCAACGATGCCAAACTCGGCTGTTTCCGCGTTGATTGTATTGAGAATGAAGATTGTCCCCAAGATCGGACTTGCGACAAGCAATCGTTTAAATGCATCAATCCTTGCGATTCAATGGAATGCTACAACGGACTCTGCCAAGTCAAGAACCGCAAAGCCATCTGCCAATGCGCTCCGGGATTCCGCCCGTCTTCAGACAACAAATGCGTCGATGTAGACGAGTGCAGTACCAATCCCTGCCATCCGTCCGCCATCTGGTAATCAAATTTTAATTTTCTAAACGGTTCTCTTTTCTAACATTTTGTCCAATTATTTTGACGCAGCCGCAACACTCCAGGCAATTTCCAGTGCGTCTGCGCAGATGGTCAGTTTTTATTTTTCCAAGTTTTATTTTGCGGTTGACTCATTTGAACGATTTGATTTTCAAAGGTTTGGTTGGAGAGCCTTACAAAGGCGGTTGCAAGAGGCCGGGCCAGTGTGTCGCCGATTCCGATTGTCCGCTGACCGCTTCGTGCGTCTCTGGAACATGTAAAGACCCTTGCGGATTAACCGGCGCTTGCGGTAAAGGATCCGACTGCGTCACCGAGAACCATTTGCCCGTCTGTCGCTGCCCATTCCAGACCACCGGCAACCCGAAAACTGGTAAGTTGGCCCAGCAATCAACGTTCCAGTCTGTTTGAAATCTAAATTATTATCTCCCGTAGAATGTTACACGCTCCAGTGCGTCGACGGATCCGATTGCGGAGCCAAAGAGGCCTGCGTCAACAACAAGTGCGTCGATCCTTGCGCCGCATCCAACGCATGCGGTTCCAACAGCGTCTGCTCGGCCGTCAACCACCGTAATTCCCATAAACATTTTTCCATCATTTAATCACCACTTAATTAACGGTTTATTATTATTTAAAGGAGCCGTTTGCGAATGTAAATCAGGATTCACCGGAAGCCCCTACCAGGGCTGCGTCGCTCTCGTTCTATGCGCTTCGGAGGCCCAGTGTCCGACGTCGCAGACGTGCGCCGGAGGTGTTTGCGTCTCTCGATGCCAAAGCAGCCGCGATTGTCTGCCGTCCCAGCAGTGCATCGAAGGGAAATGCCGCCCGGCCTGTACCGACAACTCCCAATGCTCCGACGGTCAGATCTGCGCCAACAGCGTCTGCGTCCAGGAGGTGCGCTGCCGCAGCGACCAGGAATGCGACGACGGTCAGAGCTGTCTCAAATCCAACAACGGCCAGGCCGAATGCCGGAATCCTTGCGACGGCGCCGTCATTTGCGGCCGCAACGCCGTCTGCAAAGTCGCCAACAGACAGGCCGTCTGCACTTGCAAAGAAGGATTCTTCGGGAATCCCCAGGACGACAAAATCGGCTGCTTGAAAATCGAATGTTCCAAAAACGAGGATTGCTCCACCGACAAGCGCTGCCATGACAACCGCTGTAAAATCGCCTGCATGGTGGACAATCAGTGCGGTAAAAACACGCTCTGCTTCTCGGAGAAACATCAGTCCGTCTGCAAATGCCAGCCGGGATACACCGGAAACGTCGTTTCCGGCTGTACGGCCATCGATTATTGCTCCCAAACGCCCTGCGCCGCCGGCGCCAGATGCGAAAACACCCGAGGCTCTTACAAATGCTTTTGCCCGGCTGGAACGGTCGGCGAGCCGTACGGCGAAGGATGTCAACAGCCGGTCGAGTGTCGCCAGAATGAAGATTGTCCGAAATCGGCCGTCTGCGGTCGAGAACGAGGCCAGCCGAAATGTCAAGACGTTTGCGCTGGATTCACTTGCGGGCCGAACTCTGATTGTCTGCCGGCCAACCACAAGGCGACTTGCGTTTGTCGCCAAGGATTCCAAGGCAACGCTGGCGATATCAAATCGGTCGGATGCGTCCGCAAACCGGTCAGCTGTAAAGCCCAGCCCGATTGCCCGCCCAACACCTTCTGCTACGGTGGCATTTGCAAGCCGGCCTGCCAGTCGAGCGTCGAGTGCCAGGACGGCGAAACCTGCGTCCGCGGCCAGTGCGTCAATCCGTGCGCCGTCGACGGATTCTGCGGGATGAACGCCCAGTGCCGGGCTGAGAATCACGAGGCCATTTGCTCCTGCTCGGCCGGCTTCACCGGATCGCCCAAGACGGAATGCATCCGCGTTCCGGTCGCTTGTCGTCGCGACGGCGATTGCGAAAACGGCAACAGGTGCACGGAAGGCCGCTGCATCCCGCTCTGCTCCGGGGATTCCCAGTGCGCCATTAACGAGAAATGCGTGTCCGGCACTTGCATGTTGACCTGCCGCGTCGATAACGACTGTTTCCTCAGTCACATTTGTCTCAACAACATGTGCACCATCGGCTGTCGACAGAACTCGGATTGCGCCACGGACGAGGCTTGCATCAACAGCCGCTGCAAGAATCCCTGCAGCGTCGACAGTGTTTGCGGTAATTCATTTGAATTTCAAATTTCATTTCGAAATTTCTGATGACATTTTTTGGTTTGTTGACAGGACCCAACGCTTTGTGTAATGTGGTGAATCAACGAGCTCAATGCACCTGTCCGGCCGGTTTCTTGGCCTATCCGACGCCCAACACGGCCTGCGTCCGCGAGCCGACGCCTTGCGTCGGGACCAAGAGCTGCGCTGCCGGATTCACCTGTCAGAACTCGGTTTGCCGGCCGCTCTGCTCGGCCGACACCCAGTGTTTGGTCAACGAGCGCTGCAGCCAAGGGATGTGCGTGCCCGTCTGTCGTCAAGATACCGACTGTTCCAGCGGAGAGATCTGCTCGATGGGAATGTGCAAAATTGGATGCCGGACCGATCCCGATTGTCCCATGACTCACGCCTGTCTCAACGCCCAGTGCGTCTCTGTCTGCGCATCGCCTGCCGCTTGCGGTACCAACGCCAAATGCCTGGGAACCAACCACCGAGCCCAGTGCAGTTGTCTCGACGGATTGGTCGGCAACGCGAAAGTCGCCTGTCGCTATCCGCCGTCCACCTGTACCGGCGCCGGCGAATGTTTGGCCAATCAGAAATGCATCGGAGGAATGTGCCGTCCAGGCTGCGCCAAGTAAATCCTTAATTTTTTCTCTTAATTTAAAAAAAAATAAATGATAAACTTATTATATTTTTAAAACAGCGATCAGGGATGCTTGTCGGATTCTCGATGCATCAATGGCGTTTGCAGCCCAGTTTGTAACAGCGACGCTTTCTGCGATAGAGGACACGTCTGTCTCGACCGTGTTTGCGTCGTCGGTTGCCGAAACGACGCCACTTGCCCGGCTAATCAAGCTTGCATCAACAACAAATGCACGGGTAAGATTCTTTGGAGATTCTCAAGCGGAATTTTGGGATTAAATTTATTGGAATTTTCTTGACAGATCCTTGCCGAGTTCCCAACGTTTGCGGCAACTGCGCCGTTTGCGAAGTTATCAATCACGCTGCCCAGTGTACTTGTCCGGCTGGATCAATCGGTAATCCTCAAGTGGGATGCGCCATCACGCCGACGAGATGCGCCGCCAACGGCGACTGTTCTTCCGGCACTTGCAATTCCGGTTTCTGCTCCAAATCCTGCGCCAGGAACAACGAGTGCAGCTGCGGAGAATCCTGCGTCCAGGGCCGCTGCCGTCTCAAATGCGCGGCGGATAACCAGTGCCCGACCGGTCAGCTCTGCCGCATCGGCAGCTGCGCCGCCGGATGCAAAGCCAACACCGACTGCGCCGTGGAACAGGCTTGTATCAACGGACAGTGCAAAGATCCCTGCCAGATAAGTCCCTGCGGCCGCGGAGCCGAATGCCGCATCTCCGACCACCGGGCCGTCTGCCTCTGCCCCAGCGGCTACTCCGGAAATCCGTCCGTCAAATGCGAGAAGAACGAGTGCGACAAAGACAAGGACTGCGACATGGACAAGCGCTGCCAGAACAACCGCTGCGTCCTGCCCTGTCTGGAACCCAACGCTTGCGGAGTCAACGCCAATTGCAGGGCCGTCGCCCACAAGGCCCAGTGTCTCTGCTCGCCCGGCTACTACGGTAACGCTCAAGTCGAGTGCAAACAGGACGTCAACGAGTGTTTGAGCAATCCTTGCGGAGCCAACGCCGTCTGTACCGACGGTGTAGGCAGTTTCACCTGCAAATGCCAGCCGGGCTGTATGGGCGATCCCGTCAGGGGTTGCCTCTGCACCGCTCCGTCGACGATCGATCCCTGCGCCGACTCTGGTTGCGGAACCAACGCCCAGTGTCGCGTCGAGGGAACTCGTCCAGTCTGTTTCTGCCCAGCCGCCTACCCGTCTGGCAATCCGCGCGTCGAATGTGAGTCTCCGCTTTACGGATTAGTTCAAAATGATGGATTATATTAATCCCGGATTATCTAGGTACCGTCGAACCGCGTTCGCCCGACTGTCGCACAGAGGGCTGCGGAGAAGGAGCGTCTTGCGTCGTCCAGGGAAGCGTCTACGCTTGTCGCTGCTTGACCGGCCTCCAAGGAAATCCCGACGTCCGCTGTAGCGCAGGTACGAAAAAATTAACAAACTCTTAACACGAATCGATTAGATCACAAGAAAATTGTTTTTAAATTGACCGCATGGCGCCAAATTTTTGAATTAATAAAGTAGTTGATTTGATTGAATAACAGTAGGTCTTGAGTAGTATTGATTAGTTGTGAATGATCCTCTGAATTACTTTCAATTTTCTCCGTTTTCTGTTTTTTGATTATAAATCATCATTTGGAATTTAATTTGTTTGAAACTGAAATTGACCTGGTGCTTGTGTGCCCGTCCTTCCTCTTCTCTTTCCCTCTTTCTCTCGCCCGCGCCCCTCCATCAACTCCTCCAAACACACACAAAAATATTAGATCGCTCCTGTTCCACCGACAACGATTGCCCGATGGACAAGAGTTGCGTCCAGCGACAATGTCAAGATCCCTGCTCTTTGCGAGAGGCCTGCGGCCAGAACGCTCTTTGCAGCGTCGTCTTGCACAAGGCCCGCTGCTCTTGCCCGCAATGCTACATCGGCCGGCCGACTCTTAAGTGCTTGCCGGACCCGAGATGCGGCACGACGACTCAGAGACCCGTCGCCATTATTACGACACCGCGCAGTCCGGTGACGACGGCCAGACCGCCAACTTTGCCCGTCGCGTCCGTTTGCGCCAGAGACAGCCAATGCTCGCCCAATCACGCTTGCAACACCAATCTGGGCGCTTGTCAAGACCCTTGCGACTTTAAGAACGTCGCCTGCGACCAGGGCAAACGCTGCGAAGTCCGTCGCCATCGGCCCGTCTGCGTCTGCAAACACGGCTTTGTCCTCAACGACGCCGGCGAGATGACGTGCGGACCGAACCCGATCGAATGTCGAGTGGACGACGAGTGCGCCAGCAACTTGGCCTGCGTTGTCGGACGTTGTCAGAACCCTTGCGCCGGAACTCGCAACCCTTGCGCCGCTTCCAACAAAGTCTGCCAAGTGCTGGACCACAGGGCCGTCTGCATCTGCGTCGAAGACTGCACGGCCTCCGTCTCGATCTGTTTGCGCGATCGCGGCTGCCCGCCGACCATGGCCTGCGTCAACTACCAGTGCCGCAATCCGTGCGAGAATTCCACCTGCCCGGAAAATCGGCCGTGTTACGTCGAAGAGCACAAGGCCGTCTGCAAATTCTGCCCGCCCGGTTTCGTGGTCAATCCACAGTACGGATGCATTCAAGGTATTGACCAAACAAAATGACGGACCAACATCACCAACACGGGACAAAATTTTTAAAATAATCCAAAATTTGACGCGTCGAAATCCCTCCACCGAAAATCCCATCTTTATTTTTTAATTTTTTTTTTTTGTTTCCAAAATTTAACATTTTGATCGAAACTAATCGAATTGGGTTTTTTACATTTTATTTTGCATCCCCCGGTGATTTTTGACGAATTTATTTAGTTATCTTCTCTTGACTAACCCTGTCAAAAACTTAACCGCTTTTGAACTAACCCGAAAATCAACTCGATTTGGCGCGATGAATTAATCCATTTCATTTTTTTTTTACAAAAAACAAAAAGCCGTCGGCTGCCGATCGGATTCTGAATGCGCCGGCAAGGAAGGCTGCGTCAACGGCCGCTGCCAAGAGCCCGCCATTCCCAAAGAGCCCGTCGTGGGCGAATGTCCGCCTTGCAAAGCCAACGAAGAATGCGACGCCACCACTTTGACTTGCTTCCCCGGTAAGTTATGCCCGTCAATCTACATAGCATGCCCAATATATAATCGACTAACACCGATGTATTTCGTTGATTGAAATCGCTTCCATGTATATTATCAGTCTGTACACGAATGGATTTTATAATTTACCACCTCAATTCTCTATAAGCCAATGACATAGTTATGGCTGCCGATTCTAAAGCTTCTTATTCTGTTGATAACCTTCCATTCGTGTCCCGACTCTTTTGGCTATTTGCACGCGTCTAATTTTGGCTAACTGATACAAAATCACCAAATCTCGTTGTTTGGTCCAACGCCTCAATGCGCCGAAACGATTCAAGACTGCGAGCTTGTCGCCATTTTATTCTTTGATATTCAAAAATCGCGCGGCTTTTCTGTCTTCGTGTTTTTGTGTGTGCTGATGTTTAAATGCCGATGGGAAACTGAGTTGTTCTTTTGCACAAATCAAATTCATCTCGGACGATATCATCGTGGACGATGAACAGGACCGCTCAAGCCCGTCGCCGTTGTGACGGAACCGACTCGCGTTCCAGGAGGGACGACACCTAAACCTACACCTGGATATCATTATCCTACTCCAACTGGACCTGCCCTTACCTATCCTACTACACCCAAGCCTGTAACCGGTTACCCTGGACCCACTACACCGGTCATTCCGTTCCCGCTACCAACCGAGCCTGTGGTTGGTGAACCATCCGATAGCACTTTGCCTCCTCCGATCACTAGCGCCCGTCCGCCATTACCAACCGAACCTGTTGTGGCCGAAACGACGGTTCCTACCCGTCCGCCAAGGCCGACTCGGCCCGGCTATCCCACTTACCCCACTGGGCCTACACCGATCCCGCCTTTAGCCGAGACTCCGGGCACTAAACCTCCACCGACTTCTCCGGTTGTCCAAGAGACGCCTACACCCAAACCGGTAGTCTCTTATCCAGTCCGTCCACCGGCTGGAACGACTCCCACATATCCTCCAGCCCTTCCGGCTGTGACGGATCGTCCGACAAGGCCACCCAGCGTTCCAGTCATTGGCGAAACTCCTTCTCCGACTTCTCCCCCTCCTCGCCCTACTGTTCCCTACCCCGAAACTCCTTCCAGCATTCCACCTGTTGCCGAAATTCCTTCCGTTTCTCATCCGCCACCAACTGAGAAGCCGCCTGGAGTTTCAACTCCGCCGACTGTTCCAGTTATTGGCGAAAGACCCACACAACCACCTTCCAGCTATGGACCTCCCGTCACTCCTACTTCTCCTCCTTACAACCCACCTATCGCCGAAACCACAAAACCTTCTTTGCCACCACCTTATACGGAAACCAAGCCGCCCGTTTTGCCAACTGAGCCGGTGGTTGCCGAACCCAATGAGCCATACGAGCCCGTTGGTCCGACTAGGCCTCCTCGTCCTGTTTACCCAACTGTACCGACACTTCCAGCTGTGGCAGAAACCACTGGTCGACCACCAGCACCTACCCAAGCGCCTCCATCCATTACCAGGCCGCCAACTGTTCCAGTTGTGGCTGAAAATCCTCCAGCGCCTACCCAACCATCTATTCCTTACCCTCCTAGGCCTCCAACAGCACCTTCCTTACCACCAGTGGCTGAAACGCCTCGACCTGGTTATCCATCACCTACCCAAGGGCCTCCTTCCGTTTCCAACCCGCCGACTGTTCCAGTCGTCGCTGAAACACCTCGACCTTCCACACCTAGACCCGCATTAACTTACCCACCGACTGTTACCAGCCCTCCTTACAATCCGCCTACCATTGACTCACCGGCAACTCTACCACCTGCCACTTCGGCTACCACCAGGCCGCCGTTGCCGACGGAGCCTGTGGTTGCCGAACCAAGTGAGCCAAATGTACCGGCCCAGCCGGCTACAAGGCCTCCTCGTCCAACTTACCCAACTCGACCAACACTTCCAGTTGTGGCAGAAACACCCAGACCTTCCTACCCAGCACCTACCCAAGCGCCTCCTTCTGTTTCTCAGCCGCCGACTGTTCCAGTTGTGGCGGAAAATCCTCCAGCACCGACTCAACCATCTATTCCTTACCCTCCTTCTATACCTACAGCTCCTGCCTTACCACCAATTGCTGAAACCCCTCGTCCTTCCTACCCAGGACCTACCCAAGCGCCTCCATCCGTTTCTCAACCTCCAACTGTTCCAGTTGTCGCAGAAAACCCACCAGCGCCTACCCAACCATCAATTACTTACCCTCCTGCGCCACCAACAGCTCCTGCCTTACCACCAATTGCTGAAACCCCTCGTCCTTCTTATCCAGCTCCTACCCAAGCACCTCCTTCCATTTCCCAACCGCCGACTGTTCCAGTTGTCGCAGAAAACCCACCAGCGCCTACCCAACCATCAATTACTTACCCTCAAGCACCTCCTACCGCACCCGCTCTACCACCAATTGCCGAAACCCCTAGACCTTCTTACCCAGCTCCTACCCAAGCGCCTCCATCCATCTCCAATCCACCAACTGTTCCAGTTGTTGCTGAAAATCCTCCAGCACCGACCCAACCATCTATTCCTTACCCTTCTAGACCTCCAACAGCACCCGCTCTACCACCGATCGCTGAAACACCTCGTCCTGGTTATCCAGCACCTACCCAAGCGCCTCCTTCAATTTCCAATCCACCGACTGTTCCAGTTGTGGCAGAGACCCCTGGTCCTACAACACCTAGACCAGTCGAACCTGTTCCTGAAAGACCATACGGCCCACCTACCATACCACCAGTGGCAGAAACACCTCGACCTGGTTATCCAGCACCTACACAAGCTCCTCCTTCTATTTCTAACCCACCAACTGTTCCAGTTATCGCTGAACCACCTGGTTCTACTCCTAGACCTGATATTCCTTACCCACCACCGGCTGTTACGAGCCCTCCTTACCGACCACCCACAGCCGAAATCCCTGGACCTTCCCCAACACCAACAACTGGAACGACGAGGCCTCCGTTACCAACAGAGCCCGTTGTGGCCGAACCAAACGAGCCTTACGAGCCGGCCCAACCGGCCACAAGGCCTCCTCGTCCCAGTTATCCCACTCCACCGACCCTACCAGTCGTAGCCGAGACAACTGGACGTCCACCGGCACCTACCCAGGCACCGCCTTCCATTTCCAACCCGCCGACTGTTCCAGTTATCGCTGAGACTCCGGCTCCTTCTTCCGTTACCCAACCACCCATTCCTTACCCTCCTGCACCTTCCAACGCACCTGCCCTACCACCAATTGCCGAAACCCCTCGACCTTCTTACCCAGCGCCTACCCAAGCACCTCCTTCCATTTCAAATCCACCGACTGTTCCAGTTATCGCTGAAACACCTGGCCCAACAACACCTAGGCCGATTGGTCCGGCTCCACCCAGACCTTCCAATCCACCCACTCTACCACCAATTGCTGAAACCCCTGGACCTTCTTACCCAGCGCCTACCCAAGCACCTCCTTCCATTTCAAATCCACCGACTGTTCCAGTTATCGCTGAAACTCCCGGTCCAACACCTAGGCCACCTGGTCCACCCAGACCTTCCAATCCACCCACTCTACCACCCCCTCCTTACCGCCTCCCGTCGCCGAAAATCCCGCACCTTCGCCACCAGCCACGCCTGGAACGAGTAGGCCTCCTCTACCAACGGAGCCAGTCGTTGCTGAGCCCAGTCCGCCTTACCAGCCGTCCGTTCCGGCTACTAGGCCACCTCGTCCAAGCTTTTCGACTCCTCCTCCATTGTCGCCCGTCGCTGAAATCCCATCTCAGCCGCCTTCACCCTCTCAAGAGCCACCGGCTGCCAACTACCCGCCAAACGTTCCAGTTGTAGCCGAAACTCCTAGCACTTTGCCTCCTAGTCCAGTGACTTATAGGCCATCGGTATCAGGCCCTCCAAGTCTACCTCCTATCGCTGAAACTCCCCAGTCTTATCCTCCAGCTCCTACACCACAGGCGCCTTCCGTCTCCAATCCGCCGACCGTCCCGGTTGTCGGAGAGTTGCCCGGAACGACGCCAAGGCCAGATGTCCCTTATCCACCAGCCCAGGTGACATCGCCACCTGTTAAACCACCTTTGGTCGAAACGCCCGTTTCATACCCTCCTGGCCCTACGTCGAGGCCTCCGGGCATTCCGGCTCCTCCGCCAACGGCTCCAGTTGAGGCCGAAACCCCATCGCCCCTACCACCTTATGACAAACCCGTCGCGCCTTCTTATCCCCAACTGCCCAGTAGGCCGCCGACGGCCGTTTTGCCCACTAGACCACCCGCTATCGCTGGAACACGACCACCAAGTGCTCCACCAACTGTCCCGGTCATTGGCGAGAGGCCGCAAGGTTTCCCCTCGCCACCGGCTGAGCAACCGGACCTTTATCCTTACCCACAACCACCTCTACCCATTCCCGCAACCACTCCCAGGCCTGTTCGACCTGTTCCTGGCCAAACTCCAACCCGACCTGGAACCGTAACACCCGTAGTAGGTGAACCAACCCTTCCTGGAACGCCGGGTCGCCCTCAAACGCAGCGGCCGCCATTCGGATCGCAAGTCACTCAGCCGGAATTCTTCTTGCCCGAACCGATAAGACCCATCACGTCAGAGCGGCCTCCTCCCGGCCGCCCGACGCCTCCTCTGGCCATCATCCCGCCAAAGACGGGCTGCGTCAGCAACAACGACTGCCTGGACACGGAATCCTGCGACATACCCAACGAGCGCTGCGTTGATCCTTGCGCCTACCGGCCTTGCGTGCCCAACGCCCAGTGCCAAGTCGTCTACCATCAGCCCGTTTGCGCCTGCCGGCCCGGATACACCGGAGTTGCCACCATCGAATGCCTAGCTGGCAAGTAGCATCAAGACGACACAAAATGCTTCTCCAGACGTTTAAAAAAAAATAAATAAAAAATCCGCTCCATCCGTCAACGCTTTGGAAATTATTCCCTCCCTTTTACCCGACGACTTGACGAAGCCAAACAATTATTCATCTTTTTTTATTGCGCCGACTGACAAAAAACCCGGTGGATGATGTTTTTTAATCAATTTTTTTTGCAGCAAAAAAATTCTTCGACCGCAAAAAAATTCCTCCAATTGATATGACGTATTTACCACCCCTAGCTGTACCCACTCACTATTGTAATCAATTTGTAGACAACAAAAATGACATGCACTTATATTAATGGTGGTGGCAAAAGCTTGATTATTACCCCGACGGCCTAATTAACACTGGGATCAAATGGGAAACTAATTGTGTTTTTTTCTTTCTCGTTTTCTTCTCAACTGTTTATAGTTGTCGTCGGCGAATGTCAGTCCAACAACGACTGTCCATACGATCGCTATTGCGACAGACCGACAGCTCAGTGCGTTCCAGTTTGCCAGACTCGCGTTTGCGGCCGTCTCGCCTCCTGCCAAGCCGTCAGTCACAACGCCGTCTGCAGTTGTCTCGAAGGATACACTGGAAATCCTCGCGAGCAGTGCTACCAATGTGAGTCTATTCAAATTTTTATTTAATTTACAGGATTTAATATAAATTTTTAATGAAAAATTACAGTGGCCGGCTGTAGAAGCAACAGCGACTGCCCGTCTAAGGAAGCCTGCATCAACGGACAGTGCGCCAATCCGTGCCGCTGCGGTGTTGGAGCCATTTGCGAGATCAGGGATCACAACGCCATTTGCAAATGTCCATCTGGCACCATCGGCAATCCTCAAACCGGCTGCACATGTAAATTATCACCTTCAGTTAAAATTAAATTTTAAATTAATTATAAATTTTTATGACGCAGCTCCAGTCGTTTCCGAACCGTGCAATCCCAATCCGTGCGGACCCAACGCTGATTGTAACACGGGCTTGACGAGAAATCCCATCTGTACTTGTCGCCCAGGATTCTTCGGCGATCCGCAGAGCAACCGCGGTTGCGGACCGGAATGTACCACCAACAGCGAATGTCAACCGACGCAGGCTTGCATCAACCAAAAGTGTCGAGATCCTTGTCCAGGCGCTTGCGGTCTTAACGCCGCTTGTCGAGTCACCGGCCACAATCCGGTCTGCTCCTGCGTTCCAGGCTACACTGGCAATCCTTACGCCAACTGTGGTCCGATCGCCGTCTCGCCCGTCATCACACCAACATTAGCGCCGCCCGTCTCTTACCCTCAACAACCTCCCAGACCCGGCTACAAACCCGAATGTGTCCTCAACTCGGACTGCCGGCCCACAATGGCCTGCATCAACCAAAAGTGCGCTGATCCTTGTCCAGGAGTTTGCGGACCCAATGCTATTTGCAAAGTCACCAACCACAATCCCATCTGCTCTTGTGTACAAGGATACCAGGGCGATCCGACCAGATCCTGCTCTCCGAGACGTAATTTAATATATTTAAATTAATTTTCATTAAGAAATTTTTAATTGACAATATTTTACTGCGAATTTATAGCGGCCGAACCTGTTGTGACGGAGCCGGTGAAAGCCCAGCCTTGCAATCCCAGTCCGTGCGGTCCTTACGCCGAATGTCGACCAGTCAACAACCAAGCGGTCTGTTCGTGCTTGCCCGGCTATTTCGGCACTCCTTGCCGGCCTGAATGTGTGGCCAGCAGTGATTGTCCCAAGAACAAGGCCTGCGTCAACCAGAAATGCGTCGATCCTTGTCCTGGCGTTTGCGGAGTCGGAGCTGAATGCGTCGTCCGAGATCACAATCCCATCTGCTCCTGTCCTAGGTCCATGACCGGCGATCCGTTCGTTCGCTGTACCGAGCCGGTTGTCGTCCATCCGGAGAGCACCACTCCAAGGCCTAAAGATCCTTGCAATCCAGCACCTTGCGGAGTTGGAGCTACTTGCCGAGCTCAAGGAAACAGCGCGTCTTGCAAATGTCCACCAAACTACGTCGGCGATCCTTACAGCGGCTGCAGGCCGGAATGCGTGCAGAATTCAGACTGTCCTCGGGACAAGAGTTGCGCCAACAACCGATGCGTCGATCCTTGCCCTGGCGTCTGCGGTTTGAACGCCGAATGTCGCGTTATCAACCACTATCCAGTCTGCAGTTGCCAGTCCGGCTATTCAGGCGATGCCTCATCGGCTTGCCGGCCAATTCCAGTCGAAAGCCGGCCCATCGAGCCCGTTGTCAGCGAGAGACCTTGCGTCCCGTCGCCTTGTGGGCCAAACAGCGCCTGTAGGGAAGTCAGCAACCAGCCCGTCTGCTCTTGTCAATCTGGATTCGTTGGAGTTCCGCCCAGCTGCCGTCCCGAGTGTTCCGTAAGTCATTTCACCTTCAAATCAAGTCAAAACTTTAATTAACGGATTGATTTTTCATCGACAGTCGAATGCCGAGTGCTCTCAGTCGCTGGCCTGCATTAACCAAAGATGTAGGGATCCTTGTCCAGGAGTTTGCGGTGAAAACGCCGTCTGTCGAGTCACCAACCACAACCCGATTTGTAATTGCCCGCGAGACCTCACTGGTGATCCGTTTGTACGTTGCCAACCTTTCCCTGCCCGTCCACAAGAACCAGTCGTTCAGGAACGACCCAATCCTTGCATACCATCACCATGCGGTAATTCTGAGCTTTTTAAAATAAATTATAACTAAAAACTAATCATCTGATTTTTTGTCCAGGTCCCAATTCCAAATGTCAAGTGGTTAGCAACCAAGCCCAATGCGGTTGTCAAGACGGTATGATCGGCACGGTGCCCAACTGCCGGCCTGAATGTGTCCGCAACAGCGATTGCCCGTCTAACTTGGCCTGTATCAATCAGAAATGTAAAGATCCTTGCGCTGGCATTTGCGGCGCCAACACTCAGTGTCGCGTCGTCGGTCACAATCCCGTCTGCTCTTGCAAAGAATCTCACACTGGCGATCCATTCCGTAGCTGTGTCCCGATCCAACGTAATTCCAATCATTGCAAATCCGTCTTTATTTGTCGTAACATTCGGCTAATTGATGTTAATTAATTTAACAGCTGTTGTCTCGGAGCCGCCTAAACAGACGTCGAACCTTTGCAATCCGTCACCTTGCGGCGCTAACGCTGTTTGTCGCGAACAATCCGGATCGGCCATTTGTCAATGTCTCCCCGAGTACTTTGGCGACGCCCGACAGGGTTGCAAACCCGAGTGCGTCCTCAACTCCGATTGCGCTTCAACTCAAGTTTGCGTCAACCAGAAATGTCGCGATCCGTGCCCGGGTTTATGTGGCAACAACGCCGAATGTCGTGTCATCAATCACTTCGCCTCGTGCTACTGCCCTCAAGGACATACTGGCAATCCGCTCGAATCTTGCAAGATCATTCCAGTTGAAGTGGTCAGACCGACGCAACCGACCGTGGCTGAAAAATGCCAACCTTGCAGCCCGTCTCCTTGTGGTGCGATAGTCAAATGATTAATTATTAATTGATTCGATTTTGTAATTGTAAAATTTTTTGTTGAACGGAAACAGGTCCTTATAGCGTCTGTCGTGAAGTCGATTGCCGTCCAGCTTGCTCTTGTCAAGCCACTTATTTGGGCGTTCCACCCAGTTGCCGGCCCGAATGTCTCCTCAATTCCGATTGCGAGTCGACTCAAGCTTGTATCAATCAAAAGTGTAAAGATCCTTGCGCTGGAATCTGTGGACAAGATGCCGAATGTCGAGTTATCAACCACAATCCCATCTGTAGTTGTCCTCGTGACAAAACTGGCGATCCTTTTGTCCAGTGCCGCCCAGTACCAGGTAATTGAGTTATTCATTTATTAAATCCTGTGGACAGAGAGTTGACCATCTTGACCATTACCCAACAGTTGTGGCACCGCCAGTTCAGCCCCAACTCGCCGATCCTTGCGTGCCTTCACCTTGCGGACCCAACAGCGCCTGCCAAGTGGTTAACGACAAGGCAACTTGTGGTTGCCTCGCCAACATGATCGGAACGGCTCCCAACTGCCGTCCAGAGTGCGTCGTCAACAGCGACTGCCCAAGCAACCGTGCTTGCGTCAGCCAAAAGTGCGTCGATCCTTGCCCGGGATCTTGTGGCTTCAACGCCGATTGTCGCGTCGCCAACCATCAGCCCGTCTGCGCCTGCCAACCTAGATTCACCGGCGATCCTTACTCGTCTTGTCGGCCAATCCCCGTCGGTAAGTCCAGCCATTACCATAATTCCTTAGTTGCACGAGTAGTTTCGGTGTTGGTTCGTCGAAAGCGTCAGCGTTCATGATTGAAGAGAAAAGAAACAACAACATTTTCGTTTTGTTATTTATTTATCGTGCACGCAGTTGTGCCGCCGACTGAAGCGTCAGTCGTCAAACCTTGCGATCCTTCGCCGTGCGGGCCGAACAGTATTTGTCGGCCAGTCGGCTCTCAGCCGGCCTGTTCTTGTCAGTCGGGCTACGAAGGCGTTCCGCCCGATTGTCGGCCGGAATGCATCTCGAGCTCCGAATGTCCCCCGAACAAAGCTTGCGTCAACCAAAAATGTCAGGATCCCTGCCCAGGAGCATGTGGTCGAGATGCACAATGCCGAGTTGTCAATCACAGCCCGATCTGTGTCTGCCCGTCCGGATGGACTGGCGACCCTCTAACTGGATGTCGCATTATCCCCAGTAAGCATGTTCACCACACTATTAACACAAAAATTCAATGTAGTTTGTTTGTTAGTTACTGGCTTTGTGATTGAGATGCATGATTGGCTAACCAAAAAAAAACAACAACTCGTTTAACCCAAATTGTAGCACCGGTACCTAATCCTGTAGTGGAGGAAGGCACGTTACGACCCTTACCACCCAACCCGTGCACGCCATCACCTTGTGGACCCAACTCGCAGTGTCAGGTGGTTGTGGGACAAGCCCAGTGCGGCTGTGTGCCCGGCATGATCGGATCTGCGCCCAACTGCCGGCCAGAATGCGTCCTCAACTCGGACTGTACGTCCAACAGGGCTTGCATCAACCAGAAATGCGTTGATCCTTGCCCTGGAACGTGCGGCTCCAATGCCGAGTGCCGAGTTGTCAGCCACTCGCCCGTCTGCAGCTGCGTCACGGGATACACGGGCAACGCTTTTAGCGATTGTCGACCCATTCCAGCAGTTGGTAAGAATTTTCACGGCTCGGCTTTTGATGGTTCAATAATCACCAATTACTTCTTCGATCATGGCATTTGTCAAGTTAAAGGCGACATTTGGGGAATTAAAATTAAATTTTGGAGCTAATAGTTTGATGAAATAGCAGAAAATTTAATGGGGTCGTTATTTTAAATTTTAGTCGAGCCCAATGTGGTTCAGCCACCAAAACTTTGCGATCCCAATCCTTGCGGTACCAACGCTCAATGCAAGGAACAAAACGGCGCCATCAATTGCGTCTGCCCGGCTAATTATGTCGGAGATCCATTCAGCTCTTGCCGGCCAGAATGTGTTTTGAACACGGACTGTCCGCGCGACAAGGGCTGCGTCAACAACCGTTGCGTCGATCCTTGCCCGGGAACTTGCGGCATCAACGCCGTTTGTAGAGTAAATAACCACATCCCAGTTTGCAGTTGTAAAGAATCACACACTGGAGATCCTTACGGATCTTGCCGTCCCATTCCAGCGATATGTAAGAAAGAGTCAACGATAGGGTTAAAAGATTAGGGCAAAAAAAATTAATTGGAAATATTGTTACACAAAAATTTAGCGATTCCAACGCAACCGAGCGTTGTCGAGAGGCCGTGCGTGCCCACACCTTGCGGACCAAATAGTCAGTGCCGCGAAGTGGGCAACGCGCCCGTCTGCTCTTGTCAATCGGGCTATTTGGGCGTACCACCCGAATGCCGACCAGAATGCGTCACAAGCTCGGAATGCGCCCCGTCGCAATCTTGCGTCAACTTCAAATGCCAAGATCCTTGTCCTGGAACGTGCGGTCGAGATGCACAATGTCGCGTAGTTAACCACAACCCGATTTGCGTCTGTCCGTCTGGTTGGACTGGTGATCCTCTAACCGGTTGTCACATTATACCCAGTAAGCATGTGTTTTCCACTAACTATTTACCAACGTCACTCACTCGTACTGCATGATTAACTTGATTGTTTAACCCAATTTGTAGCACCGATACCTAATCCTGTAGTGGAAGAAGGCACGTTACGACCCTTACCACCCAACCCGTGCACGCCATCACCTTGTGGACCCAACTCACAATGCCAAGTCGTCTCGGGACAGGCCCAGTGCGGCTGCGTTCCAAACATGATCGGCTCGGTGCCCAACTGCCGGCCCGAATGCGTTCTCAGCTCGGATTGTCCGTCGAATAGCGCTTGCATCAATCAGAAATGTGTCGATCCTTGTCCTGGTACTTGCGCCCAAAATGCTGACTGTAGAGTCGTCAATCACTCGCCCGTTTGCAACTGCGCAACGGGCTACACTGGCGACGCTTTCAGTAATTGCCGGCCAATTCCAGCAGTCGGTAAGAAAAGATATTTACATGGAACTTCTTTTCTGTCTCGCTATCGGCTTCAAAAGAAAGAAAAAGCTTTGGATTTTTTTTATCGCGTTGCTCGGTCAGCCAATTCTCTGCAAAATTGTTAATTTTGCTTCTCTTCTGGTCAAAGTTTTAAGACGCTTTTTTGATCTGATCTAGTCTTGGATCTCGTTTTTTTCAAACTCTTGATCTCGCAGAATTTCTCTGCTGAACATATCACGCCTTTTGTTATTTTCGGTTCATTCTCACAAATTGTTGAGAATGGATGGATCTCATCTCTGTTGCTTTCGACCTAGCCGAAGATTTGGCAAAGTCTATTTTTTATTTTTTCATGCGCTTCTTTTATCGTCTTTTTATGGGAAATTTCTCCGGTTCGCCATTTTTTTTTTGAGTTGGATAAATGAACTACATTTTTTTTCATCTCATTGGTTTTGGATGCGCCAAAATGCGGAATATGGAAATTGATAAACAAACTGTCCAGTTAGCAATTCAAACGAGGATTCAGAATTCTTAGTTTCGGATTGTTTAAAAATCGACCAGTTCATTTTGAACTGCCAACGCCAGCTTCCGTGTCGCCTACCGCTTTGTTTCTAGCTAATAACGAGCAAAAATAATTGATGAAACCGATTGTGATTCTAGTCGAACCGAACGTTGTCCAACCACCAAGCCCTTGTGATCCCAATCCTTGCGGCACCAACGCTAATTGCCGAGAGCAAAACGGAGCCATCAATTGCGTCTGCCCGGCTAATTATGTCGGAGATCCGTTCAGCTCTTGCCGGCCCGAGTGCGTCCTCAACACGGACTGTCCGCGCGACAAGGGATGCGTCAACAACCGTTGCGTCGATCCTTGCGCGGGAGCTTGCGGCATCAATGCCGACTGTAGAGTCGCCAACCACATTCCCGTTTGCAGTTGCAAAGAATCCCACACTGGAGATCCTTACGGATCTTGCCGTCCTATTCCTGTGATAAGTAAGAAATTTGAATCCCCCAAAACGGCCAATATCTTTGGAGTTTTATAACGTCCATATTTGTGTACGATGTTTAGTACCGCCAACATCGCCGAATGTTGTCGAAAAACCTTGCGATCCTCCTCCGTGTGGACCGCACAGTACTTGTAGGCCAGTCGGCAACGCTCCCGTTTGCTCTTGTCAGCCAAACTATTTGGGAATTCCGCCAAACTGCAGGCCGGAATGCGTTTCCAGCTCGGAATGCGCTCCGTCGCAATCTTGCGTCAACTTCAAATGCCAAGATCCCTGTCCGGGAGTTTGCGGCCGCGATGCCCAGTGCAAAGTGGTCAGCCACAATCCCGTCTGCGTCTGTCCTTCCGGATGGACCGGCGATCCATTGACTGGATGTCGCATCATACCCAGTAAGAGTCGAAAAGCCCTTCCGCCAAAATATTCAGCTCTTAAAATTTCTTATACGACAACTTAGCTGCCGTACCGAGTCCTGTTGTGGAAGAAGGGACTTTACGACCCATTCCACCCAACCCGTGCACGCCGAATCCCTGCGGACCCAATTCGCAGTGTCAAGTGGTCTCTGGACAGGCTGAATGCGGATGTATGGGCAACATGATCGGATCGGCGCCCAACTGCCGGCCCGAATGTCTACTCGGCTCCGACTGCCCATCCAATCAGGCTTGCGTTAACCAAAGATGCGTCGATCCTTGTCCGGGAACTTGCGGCGCCAATTCCGAATGCCGAGTGGTCAACCACTCGCCCGTGTGCAGTTGCGCAACCGGATTCACCGGAAACGCTTTCAGCGACTGCCGGCCAGTCCCAGCAGTTGGTAAGATAATTTTCAAACTGTCTGGGCTGCTGATTTATCTCCATTTCGCGGTCAAAGCCTTTTTTCAAATCTACTGACGTGACTCGTATGACAAAACGGTGGCTGTCGAAACGAAAAAGAAAAATCAGCGACGATGAGATTACGAGACGTTTACGAAGTGATTTCCTTTTCGGTGGTTACTTTGGCTGTTTTTTCTCATTTTTATTTTACTCGTCTGCTTGGAATTTTGCGTTTTTATTGGCTTCGACGATTGCTGCTATTTGCTGAATTTAGTTTTAAAAAGACAAATCGGTATTTTATTTTAGTGGAACCCAATGTTGTCCAACCACCAAGACCTTGCGATCCCAATCCTTGCGGTACCAATGCCAATTGCCGAGACCAAAACGGAGCCATCAACTGTGTCTGCCCGGCTAATTATGTCGGAGACCCGTTCAGCTCTTGTCGGCCGGAATGTGTTCTCAATACGGACTGTCCGCGCAATAAGGGCTGCGTCAACAACCGTTGCGTCGATCCTTGCGCGGGAGTTTGCGGTCTCAACGCCGACTGTAGAGTCGCCAACCACATTCCTGTTTGCAGTTGTAAAGAGTCCCACACTGGAGATCCTTATGGATCTTGCCGTCCTATTCCTGTGATAAGTAAGCCAATTCAAAATCCGATCGATGATCGTCCAGTGATAACGTCCTTTAATTGTCCGCGATGTTTAGTACCGCCAACATCGCCGAATGTTGTCGAAAAGCCCTGTGATCCTCATCCATGCGGACCCAACAGTATTTGTAGACCAGTTGGCAACGCTCCCGTTTGCTCGTGCCGGCCGGGATACATGGGTTTACCACCCGAATGTAGGCCGGAATGCGTTTCCAGTTCCGAGTGCGCTCCATCACAATCTTGCGTCAACCAAAAGTGCCAGGATCCTTGTCCTGGAACTTGCGGTCGAGATGCCCAGTGCAAAGTTGTCAATCACAACCCGATCTGCGTCTGTCCGTCTGGATGGACAGGCGACCCGATGACCGGTTGCCGCATCATACCGAGTAAGACTCCCGAAATGGCCGAATGTTTCGAATTTAACTTGATTGGATCCAAATTATTTAACATCCTTAGCGCCGATACCCAGTCCGGCAGTTGAAGAAGGGACTTTACGGCCCATTCCACCTAATCCTTGCACGCCGACACCTTGCGGACCCAGTTCGCAGTGTCAAGTTGTCGCCGGACAAGCGCAATGCGGTTGTCTGCCCAATATGATCGGCACGGTGCCCAACTGCCGGCCCGAATGCCTCATCAGCTCCGATTGTCCGTCGAATAGCGCTTGCATCAATCAGAAATGTGTCGATCCCTGCGCGGGTACTTGCGCCTCCAACACCGACTGTCGAGTAGTCAATCACTCGCCCGTCTGTAGCTGCGCTACTGGCTACACGGGCAACGGATTTAGCGATTGTCGACCAATCCCAGCAGTTGGTAAGCGACGTCTTTGGTCGTTCTCGCTTTGAAAAAGAAAAAATGGTGGCGGACATATGTTCAGATTCGACAATATCATTAGATCTTTATATTAGGCTATTTTGAAGGATTATTCGATGTCTATTTAATTTAAAGCGCTTCTAAATTATATTTTTATCGAATCGCAAAACTTAATTACCATTCTGGCAAATATTATAAATATTAGAGCACCGTTTTTAGAATTCATGCACTTTCCTAACTGATTAACAAATGACTTTACTTATGACAAAACTTTTATGTAATTTTAAATAGTCGAACCGAATGTTGTTCAACCACCAAGACCTTGCGATCCCAATCCATGCGGTACCAACGCTCAGTGCAAGGAGCAAAACGGCGCCATCAATTGCGTCTGTCCGTCGAATTATATCGGCGATCCGTACAGCTCTTGCCGGCCCGAATGCGTTCTCAGCACCGATTGTCCTCGCGACAAGAACTGCCAACAGAACATTTGTGTGGATCCTTGTCAGGGCATTTGCGGCATCAATGCCGACTGTAGGGTAGCCAATCACATCCCAGTTTGCAGTTGCAAAGAAGCCCATACTGGCGATCCTTACGGATCTTGCCGTCCTTTTCCAGTCAGAAGTAAGAACGAATTGATTCAGGATCACTCACCGGACGCGTCAAACTAACACGATGTCTCCTTATTTTTTTTCTTACGTCAAAACAAAAGTTCCACCGACAGCTCCTTCTCTTGTGGAAGAGCCCTGCAATCCGTCACCGTGCGGGCCCAATAGCGTTTGTAGGCCGGTCGGGAACGCTCCCGTCTGCTCTTGCCAACCAAACTACCTGGGCATTCCGCCAGATTGTAGACCAGAGTGCGTTTCCAGCTCCGAGTGCGCTCCATCGCAAGCTTGTCTCAACCAAAAGTGCCAGGATCCTTGTCCTGGAACTTGCGGACGAGACGCGCAGTGCCGAGTCGTTAACCACAATCCCATCTGCGTTTGCCCGTCCGGATGGACAGGCGACCCGATGACCGGGTGTCGAATTATCCCCAGTAAGCATGAAATCCACTAACTAATTCCAATCAATTTAATTTAACTGACTTAATACTCATTGTCATCGCATGTCGTCTAACCATAATTAACTTTTGTAGCACCTATACCCAGCCCAGCAGTTGAAGAAGGCACGTTACGACCCTTACCACCTAACCCTTGCACGCCAACACCTTGCGGTCCCAATTCGCAGTGTCAAGTGGTTTCGGGACAGGCCCAGTGTGGCTGTGTGCCCGGCATGATCGGCTCGGTGCCCAACTGCCGGCCAGAGTGCCTGATCAGCTCCGAGTGTCCTTCCAACCGCGCTTGTATCAACCAGAAATGTGTCGATCCTTGCGTCGGGACTTGCGCTTCAAACGGCGAGTGCCGCGTCGTCAGCCACTCGCCCGTTTGCAGTTGCGCAGAGGGATTCTCGGGCGACGGTTTCAGCAGTTGCCAACCCATTCCCGTTGTTGGTAAGATTCAATTCGTTACAAACTACAATTCTGGCTCATCTCCGGCCAACTTCACCATTTTCAACTTCCGTTCGCAAACAAACTCTGAAACTTTCGCGTCTCCAGTTCTGTTGAAAAACAAAAAAAGCTTTTTGTCTTTTCACTTCGACGATCTAGTTTCCGTTTTCTAGTCTTTTCAAAGCTCTCCGTCCTCTTTTGAACGATCATTTTTGACGATCTTTAATGAACATTGGTTGAACTTGTCATTTTGATCATTATTACTTGACTTTATTTCTTATTTCAAGTCCCTATTTAGCCTTTATGCAATGGCTGATTTGGGATTGCAAACTGTTTCCGTCTTTTCTGACGAACATTTCAATTCTACGACGTTTTCCATTCTTTTGCTATCGTTATTAATTATTATTTACGAAAAAAATCAATTTATTTTGTAACAGCCGAGCCCAATGTGGTTCAACCACCAAGACCTTGCGATCCCAATCCTTGCGGAACCAACGCACAATGCAAGGAACAAAACGGAGCCATCAATTGCGTTTGTCCGGCTAATTATGTCGGAGATCCGTACAGCTCTTGCCGGCCAGAATGTGTTCTCAACACAGACTGTCCGCGTGATCAGAGCTGTTCTCGCAACCGCTGTGTCGATCCTTGTCCAGGAACTTGCGGTGATAATGCCGAGTGCAGGGTGACAAACCATGTACCCGTATGTAGCTGCAAGGAATCGTACACCGGAGATCCTTACGGGTCTTGTCGTCCGATCCCCGTGAAAAGTAAGCAGCGACGGAAGAAAAAATCTCTTAGAAACGGGTTTTAACATTTTCGATCATTTTTTGTCCGACTTCAGTACCTCCATCACCAAACGTTGTCGAAAGACCTTGCGATCCTCCTCCGTGTGGCCCTCATAGCACTTGTAGACCGGTTGGCAATGCCCCTGTCTGCGCTTGTCAATCGGGCTATTTGGGCGTACCACCCGAATGTAGGCCGGAATGCGTTTCCAGCTCGGAATGCGCTCCGTCTCAATCTTGCGTCAACTTCAAATGCCAAGATCCTTGTCCCGGAACTTGCGGTCGAGATGCTAAATGCCAAGTCGTTAACCACAACCCGATTTGTGTCTGTCCGTCCGGATGGACTGGTGATCCTCTAACCGGTTGTCACATTATACCCAGTAAGCATGAATTCCACTAAATGTCTAACAAAACTCATTGTATTGCATGTGTATGATTAACTTAATCCTTTTAACCCAATTTGTAGCACCGATACCTAATCCTGTAGTGGAAGAAGGCACGTTACGACCATTACCACCCAACCCATGCAACCCATCACCTTGTGGACCCAACTCGCAATGTCAAGTGGTTTCGGGACAGGCCCAGTGCGGTTGTGTTCCTAACATGATCGGCTCGGTGCCCAACTGCCGGCCCGAATGTCTCCTCGGGTCTGATTGTCCTTCAAACCAGGCTTGCATCAATCAGAAATGTGTCGATCCTTGTCCGGGAACTTGCGCTGCCAATGCCGATTGTCGGGTGGTCAATCACTCGCCAACGTGCAATTGCGTTTCGGGTTACACTGGCGATGGCTTTAAAGATTGCCGACCTAGTCCAGTTGTCGGTAAGAATGCGCATTTTCGTCACCATAGCGACCGTCTCCGTTTTTCTTAGTTTTATTATTATTTTTAAGGCATTTATCGCTTCGCTTCTTTTCGAGCGTTTATCGATTGTTAGGCCAATTATTTCATGTCTTCTTTTTTCACTTTGTCTGCTTCTGCGATTTTGAAATTTGAAGCATAAGATCTTATTTAACTGGAACCGAATTTCGGTTGAAAAGAAAGAATTTATTTTAAGACCGCTTCGACCGCTTTGATTGTTTTGCTCCGCATTTGCTACAACTATTTTCTGTTCAATCCAGTTGAACCGAACGTTGTTCAACCACCAAGACCTTGCGATCCCAATCCTTGCGGTACCAACGCCAATTGCCGAGAGCAAAACGGAGCCATCAATTGCGTTTGTCCGGCTAATTACGTTGGCGATCCGTACACGTCGTGTCGACCCGAGTGCGTCCTCAACACGGACTGTCCGCGCGATAAGGGCTGCGTCAACAACCGTTGCGTTGATCCTTGCGCCGGCACTTGCGGCATCAACGCCGACTGTAGAGTCGCCAATCACATTCCCGTCTGCAGCTGCAAAGAATCCCACACTGGAGATCCTTACGGATCTTGCCGTCCTATCCCCGCAACACGTAAGATTCCTTACTCTAACAACAAACTTAATTGATTGTCCATGTATAATATGTACTGTAGTTCAACTAATCATTGTATTGTCTTGCACGTTGTCGGGTTGTAGACTAATTAGTCAAACTTAACCATTTTGTAGCACTTCCACCAACACCGAACGTTGTCGAAAGACCCTGCGTTCCAACGCCCTGCGGGCCCAACAGTCAGTGCCGTGAGGTGGGCAACGTCCCAGCGTGCTCTTGCCAACCGGGCTACCTGGGCTTGCCACCTGATTGCCGGCCTGAATGTGTATCCAGCTCGGAATGCGCACCCGCACAGGCTTGCATCAATTTCAAGTGCCAAGATCCTTGCACTGGAACATGCGGCCGGGATGCTGATTGTCGAGTAGTCAATCACAATCCCATCTGTGTCTGTCCATCCGGATGGACCGGTGATCCTCTAACCGGTTGTTCGATAATTCCGAGTAAGCACGGTTAACTTCTAATCAATAATTTGTGTTGTGTTTGTAGTTGAAATCGACTAATTGAATGTAGCATGCTAATTTGGTGCACGTTTTAACTTAACATTGTTGTTTGTAACCGTTTCCAGCACCGATACCTAATCCCGTTGTGGAGGAAGGAACCTTACGTCCGTTACCCCCCAATCCCTGCACTCCAACACCTTGCGGACCGAATTCGCAGTGCCAAGTCGTTGCGGGACAGGCCCAGTGCGGCTGTATGCCCAACATGATCGGCACTAGTCCCAACTGTCGGCCGGAATGTATTCTCGGCTCCGATTGTCCGTCCAATCAGGCTTGCGTCAACCAAAAATGCGTCGATCCTTGCCCGGGTACTTGCGGCTCCAATTCCGATTGTCGAGTCGTCAATCATTCCCCGATTTGCAGTTGCGCTGCCGGTTTTACTGGCAACGCTTTTGACGATTGTCGACCCGTTCCAGCTGTCGGTAAGAATTCAGAATAAGCTTCGACGGTCGATTTCTGGCTATTACTTCGCGCGCTCTTTTTATAGAATTATTATTTAAGCTATCGATTTTTAGCGTTTTTTTTTGGTCCCCGCTGAAATTTTTTTTAAACTTTCGCCAATAATTCTAGTCGAACCGAATGTCGAAGAAGTAAAACGTCCTTGCGAATCGCATCCTTGCGGGACCAACGCCCAGTGCAAAGAGTCGCCGGGCGGCGGTATCAATTGCGTCTGTCCGGCCAATTACATCGGCGATCCGTACAGCTCTTGCCGGCCCGAATGCGTTCTGAGCAGCGACTGCCCGCGCGATCGCACTTGCTCCCGCAATCGTTGCGTGGATCCTTGCGCCGGAGCTTGCGGCGACAACAGCCAATGCCGCGTCGCCAATCACGTGCCCGTCTGCTCTTGCCTCCAGGGTTTCTCCGGAGACCCTTACTCGACTTGTCAACCCATCCCGGCAGAGTGTAAGCCAACTAACCTTCATACCCTAAAAAAACAATACCTCATTTATCATTACAAATAATGTAGTTTGATTATAACTAATGGAATGCAATTCAACCTTATCCCTAATCCCATAACAGCCCGACCGATCGAACCAGTTGTGTCGGAGAAACCTTGCGTTCCATCGCCTTGCGGCCCCAACAGTCAATGCCGCGGTGTTGGCAACGTCCCGGTTTGCTCTTGTCTCACTGGTTACCTGGGCGTACCACCCGAATGCCGGCCAGAGTGCGTGACCAGCGCCGAGTGCGCTCCCAGTCACGCCTGCGTCAACTCCAAGTGCCAGAATCCTTGTCTGGGCACTTGCGGCCTCAACTCGGAGTGCAAAGTCGTCAACCACAATCCGGTTTGCACTTGTCCGTTTGGATGGACCGGTGATCCGTTCACCCAGTGTCAGATCATCCCCAGTAAGCATGTTTCCTAACAAAGTAGTTGTTTCAATTCGTTTAGTGTATTTGAGTCTTGTAGTTTAACTAACTAACTTTGATTGGTGCATGTTTGTAAATTTATCTAACCAATTGTTTACTACCTTACCCTTATTTACCCACTATCCCGTAGTTCCTTTACCTTCGCCCGTAGTGGAAGAAGGCACTCTACGTCCCATTCCGCCCAACCCGTGCAACCCGCCACCTTGCGGCGCCAACGCCCAGTGCCAAGTGGTTAGCGGCGTGGCGCAGTGCGCTTGTTTGACGGGCATGATCGGCTCCGTGCCCAATTGCCGGCCGGAATGCGTCATCAGCTCCGATTGTCCGTCGAAACAGGCCTGCGTCAACCGCAAATGTGTCGATCCTTGCCCGGGCACTTGCGGCGCCAACTCCGATTGTCGCGTCGTTAATCACGCGCCATCTTGCTCTTGTCGCGAGGGTTTCACCGGCAACGCTTTCGCCGACTGCCGGCCCGTTCCAGCTGTCGGTAAGATCATATCCAAAATCAATGGCGATGGGCTTTTTTCTTTGCTTTTTTGAATTTTTTTTTTGCGCGGAAAAAAGAAAACAATTTCTGATTGGTTGAAATCATTTAGCCGAAGTGGTTACACCGCAACTTCCGCGTCCGTGCCAATCGCATCCGTGCGGCCCGAACGCCCACTGTGTTGTCAATCCGGACAGCGGATCGGCGGCATGTGTTTGCCCGCCAGATTACCGCGGAGATCCTTACGTCTCTTGCCGGCCGGAATGCGCCATCGTTTCCGACTGTCCTCGCCATCAGACTTGTATCAATAACCGATGCATGGATCCTTGCGCCGGTGTTTGCGGCCTAGAGTCGCTCTGCCGTGTCGTCAACCATCTGCCCGTCTGCAGTTGCGCCCAGGGCTATACGGGCGATCCGTACAGCTCTTGCCGGCCGATTCCAGTTCTCAGTAAGATAGCGGTCCATTTGAAGAGAATTCCAGGCCTCATGAACGCTTGAGCTTTCGTTAAACGGACCGAACGATTGACCAAATTTCCATTTTTAACGCTTGACAACATTTCGCGCTTTTTTTTCAATTTGACATTTGGTCGTTTTTCGGATCCTACAGCATTGCGCGAATTTTTATATAAAAATCGGACGAGTTCTAATTTTCTTTATTTGATGCGATCTAAAGTTGCTCCGACTACAGCGCCGTCAGTAGTTGAACCGTGTAATCCGTCACCGTGCGAGGCCAACAGCCGCTGTCAGGTATCTGGCGGAGCTGCTGTTTGTGTCTGCTTGCCCGGTTTTACCGGTTCGGCTCAGTTGGGATGTCGGCCTGAATGTCTCTCCAATGCGGAGTGTCCGGCCGGTCTCAGCTGCGTCAATCGGCGCTGTCGGGATCCTTGTCCCGGAACTTGCGGCAATCGAGCCGCCTGTTCCGTCGCCGGTCACATTCCTTACTGTAACTGCCCGCCAGGATTCACCGGCGACCCTTACGACACCCGCGGCTGTCGAATCATCCCGAGTAAGAAATGCGACGACATTTTGAGACGACATCGGATGAAATCTAATCATTTTTGTGTGAAATAAACAAACAATAGCCGCCGTTCTGCCGCCATTAGTCGAAGTAGGAACTTTGCGCCCTCTGCCGCCTAATCCGTGCAATCCTCATCCGTGCGGCGCCAACAGCCGCTGTCGAGTAGTACACAATACGGCGCAATGCTCTTGCACGGCTGGCATGATCGGCATTGCGCCCAGCTGCCGTCCAGAGTGTATCGGCGCCTCAGATTGCCCGTCGAGAAGAGGTTGCGTCAACCAAAAGTGCGTGGACCCGTGTCCGGGCACTTGCGGATCCAACTCGGAGTGCCGAGTCATTAGTCACTCACCAGTCTGCTCCTGCCGTCCTGGATTCACCGGCAATGCGTACTCATCTTGCCGGCCGTTGCCCGTCGTTGGTAAGACTCGAAGAAATCGCGTCTTTTGCCGCTGCCAGCCAAAAAACCGCGCTCAGAACCGCGATTTAACCCCGCCAATTTCAAAAATCGCGCCGCTTTTCTTTATCAAACCGTCACAAGCGTTGTTGATCGTCTTTGATTGAAATCATCGATCCGATCTGATCTGTGATGGAACCGTTTCGCTTTTTAAAAAACGCCGACCAAATCTGGAACGTTTTTAGCTTTTTTTTTTGACAAATTCCACGAAGCTACAAATCGTGGAACGCCTGCCGTCTTAACCGAATTGAAAATTCTGCGATAAATTGTGGAAGAATGCGACTTTTAACAGCTAAACATTAACTGAATCTCTCGTCTGGTATCCGATTATTAATCTCTTTGAATAATCCGCATTTAACAGTCGAACCATCGGTTGTCCAGCCACCGAAATCCGGATGCAATCCATCACCTTGCGGAGTCAACGCCGAATGTCGCGATATTAGCGGATCGCCAGAATGTATCTGCCCGCCCAACTATCTCGGAGATCCTTACAGCTCTTGCCGACCCGAATGCGTCTTGAACACCGACTGCTCGCGCGATCGCACTTGCGTGCGCAATCGTTGCGAAAATCCTTGCACCGACGCCTGTGGTAATTTAGACAACAACAAAAATTATAGATTCATATAATTCTAATTCTATTTTTTTTTCAATCCAATTAGGAACTAACGCCGAATGCCGAGTCGCCAATCACGTCCCGGTCTGCGTCTGCAAAGCTGGTTTCTCCGGCAATCCATTCTCATCCTGCGCGCCGACTCCAGTTGTTGGAGAGACGCCGCCCAGCGACAGAGTCGACGTTTGCAACCCGAATCCTTGCGGAACCAACGCCGAATGCCGTGGCCAAGGATCCGGCAACGTTTGCGTCTGTTTGCCCGGCTTGCTCGGCGATCCTTACGTCGCCTGCAAACCAGAGTGCGTCACCAACTCGGACTGTTCCAACAGCATGGCCTGTATCGCCCAGAAATGTAGAGATCCCTGCCCAGGAGCTTGCGGTGTCGACGCCCGCTGTCAAGTGGTCGGACACAACCCGGTCTGCTCCTGCGCTAACGGCTTCACTGGCGACCCGTTCGTCCGTTGTCAACCTCGTCCGGCCGTCATCGAACCGGTGGTCAAGCCCGAATGCGAAGTCGATCCTGATTGCCAGACAACTCAAGCTTGTATCGAACAACGTTGCCTCAATCCTTGCATCCAACGGCCCGGCATTTGCGCACCGAACGCCGAGTGCCGAGTCGTTCAACACCGGCCCGTCTGCGTCTGCGCTGAAGGTTTCACCGGCAATCCTCAAGTCCAGTGTCTTCAAGCGGGATGCCGAGCCGATTCCGACTGTCCGTCCACGGAAGCTTGCGTCAATCGCCAATGTAAGGATCCCTGCGTTTTCGAAACGTGCGGAACCAACGCTCTGTGTCGCGTCAACATCCATCGGGCTCAGTGTTTCTGTCCCGAACGTCACGAGGGCGATCCTTACCGCGCTTGTCGCCAGCCCGAATGTTTGGTCGATGAAGACTGTCCCAGTACTTTGGCCTGTCGCGAGAAGAACTGTCGCGATCCTTGCAACTGTCCACCCGACACCAAATGTACCGTCATCAATCACGTTCCCAGATGCTCTTGCCCGGCCGGTTACAGAGGAGAACCCAACACGACTCGAGGATGTTTCCTACCAGGTATTTTGTTTAATTTAAAAAGTTCATTCTGGGAAAACGCTAAATTATTTGAATTACAGAAGAGCCAGCGGTGGTCAAGGGAGGATGTACTTCAGATGGCGAGTGTCCCAGCAAACACGCCTGCTTCAACGGAGAGTGCGTCAACCCTTGCACAGTCATCAAACCTTGCGGGATCAACGCCCAGTGCCTTGTCGTCGATTCGCTCCCGCTCCGCACGATGACTTGCCAGTGTCTGCCCGGCTTTTTCGGCAACCCCAATGTTGAATGCCGCAGCGGTAGGACACACAATTTTTCAATTTGGCTTCCTTCTTTTGCTGGAAATAACAGGACAACCTTGTACATAAAAATGCGACAATTTGACTTTTGTATTGCGGACGCATTAACTTGGCAATGGCAGTATTTTTGTATTTACAGGCCGGGCTTTTGACAAATATTCTGATGGCTCTTATGTCTCCGCTCACGGCGACTCTCTCACTACTCTGCTACCTCTTGCTAATCCTGTCCTTTCCGAATTGATTGATTTGGTTCTCTATTTTTTTATTGATTTCTTGATATGACAATTTTACTTCTTCATGGTCTATCTCTCTATTAGTTTGAAATGCTTCCGAAATCTCTTACACCCTACCACCTACATGACCTTTATTACCTCCGAAACCTTGGGTTTGCGTGCCAGCGTGTTCAGGCTTTTCATTTCCGAGTAGGATTGAAAAAACAGGGTTTTTGGCAACACATTGACGAAGACGATTTGACTCTTGATTTAAGTCTAACAAACGCAACGACACGAAAAACGAAATTTTATGGTGGAATCGCGAATTCTAATATTTTGTATTTATCGCGTTCGGTGGAACAGTTCCGGTCGAAGATCCGGGATGCCGTTCAGACGACAATTGTCCAGACACTCAAAGCTGCCGCAATCGCCAGTGCGTCAGCCCCTGTGCCGTCGCCAATCCCTGCGCCAACAACGCCCTTTGCACCGTCGTCGGCCACCAGCCCAAATGTACCTGTCCGGACGACTATTCGGGCAATCCCAACATCAACTGCTACCTGAGTGAGTTCTTCTTCCATGGCAATAGTTTCGCTATTTTAGTTTTCGGTGAAGGTGAAGAAATAATTGCAACTAATAATAATAAGTAAACTACTTAACCAATTCCAAATAGATTAAGTTGATGTCAGCTAAATTTCAATGAGAAAAACGCTAGAATGCACAAAAACAAACACGATTGATTAATTGAAAAACTAATCCAAAACTAAACAAAACAATCCCGTACCCTTCTAAAACAATTGCTGTTTTCCGCCGCTGCCAACACAGTTAACCCGCGTCCCCCTCGCCTCTGTCTGGCCGACGTGGACTGCAATAAGATCAACTCGTGCCTAGACAGTCAATGCCAAAACCCGTGCTTCGTAAACAACCCTTGTCCCCCAAGCGCCATCTGTAAGCCATTCGAGCGCCAAGCCCATTGCCACTGTCCCAACGGCACCAAAGGCAATCCTTGGAGCCAGTGCGACGCAGGTTTGTGTCCGTCCGCCTCCTATGCACGCGAATGCGCACGAAAAAATTGGCACGTTTTTGTGGGCTCGGTTTATAAAGGGTTCGGTGTTTGTGGTGGTCGGTTTGTTTTGTTTTTGGGGGGATGGTGTCGGTTATTTTTTTTATTGCATCCCGTGGAAATTGAGTTTTTTAAAACTCGAATTTTAATCATTTTTGGTATTTCAACAGTTCCCAAAGCAGATGTCGAGTGCCGATCAGACACCGAATGCCCACTGGACAAGGCTTGCGAGCAAACAGTTTGTCAAGATCCTTGCGTCGTTCGTAATCCGTGCGGCGACAACGCTGTTTGCAGGACTCAACAACACCGTCCGGTTTGCTTCTGTCCCGACGGATGGGGTGGCGATCCACAACACAAATGTTTCCGACGTAAGTTTGAAATTCCACATAATATTGTCTAGAAATTCATATTTAAATCTAATTTATTTCTTTAGCTGAATGTGAACGAGATGACGATTGCCCGTCGGACCGCGCTTGCATCACTGGCAAATGTTTGAATCCCTGCGTCTTCGGTGGCGATCAGTGTGGAACTAACGCTCTGTGCCGCGTCACTCTCCATCGGCCTCAGTGCTACTGCCCGGCTGGTATGCAAGGCAATCCCACCGTCATTTGCATCCCTGTCGGCTGCCAGAGCCACGACGACTGCGCCTCCGAGGAAGTTTGCGATCGACTCAACCGCGTCTGCGTTAAAGTCTGCGAAACCATCACCTGCGCTCCGGCGGCTACCTGTACCGGCAAAGACCATCAAGCCATGTGCGACTGCCCGCCAGGTCAACGCGGAAATCCATTCGTCCGTTGTATTGAAGGTTTGTCAATAATCAAATTAATTTAACCAAATAATAATTTTAACTAAAATTTTGAATCTGATCAATTTTAGATCCTCCTATCGTCACTGCCAGTCCACCTCGTCCCGAATGTCGATCGGATCCCGACTGTCCCAGTAAACAAGTCTGCATCAACAACAAATGCGCCGATCCTTGCGGTGTTAATCCTTGCGGAGATACTGGACAGCTCTGCAGCGTCGTCGACAGCACTCCGTTGCGCACCGTCGTCTGTCAGTGTCCACCCGACAGTTTCGCCGACGCCAACAGCCGCTGCATCTCCGCAGTGACTGGCGAACCGCCCAGCCAGATTTCCGGCTGTAGAGCTGATGACGATTGCCCGGCCGAGGAAGCTTGTCGCAACGGCGTCTGCGAAAGTCCTTGCGATTGCGCTCCCGATTCCATCTGCCGAGTTGTCAACCGCAAACCGGTCTGCGCTTGCCCCGAAGGATTGACCGGCGATCCGTTGGTCGCTTGCTTCAAAGTCGGCTGCCAAGTCGACGAGGAATGCCCTGGAACACACGCTTGCGTCAACGGACAGTGCAAACACGTCTGCTTGCCGGCCACCTGCGAAAGCGGAGCCACTTGCAGGGGAATCCAGCACAAGCCCGTCTGCGAGTGCCCGCCCGGAACGAAAGGCAATCCGGCTGCAGGCTGCAAAGCTATCGGCTGTACCAACACCAATGATTGCCCGACGGATCGAGCCTGTTTCAACGGTTTTTGCACTGATCCTTGCTCAATGCCGGACGCTTGCGCTGTCGAACAGGAATGCAAACCATTCAACCACACGGCCGTCTGCGATTGCCCGCCAGGATTCAAGGGAACACCTCAAACATCTTGCACTAGAGCCGACATCGATATTGGATGCCGGGCTGACACGGATTGTCCATCTCTGGAGGCCTGCATCAATCGCGAATGTAAAGATCCTTGCGGAGCTCTCAAACCTTGTGCTCCTTCAGCCGTTTGCGAAGTGAAACCAACATCGCCCTACCGCACCATGGTCTGCGTTTGCCCGCCTGGAACATCCGGCTACGCCGCCAAGGAATGCGTTAAAGTCGCCGTGCCAGAAGTCGAAGAAGATCCTTGTGTACCGACCAAGGGCCAGATCAAGATGCCTAACGGCGCTTGCCTCTGCGACCCGCTCCGCAATCTGATCCTGGCTCCCAACGGAACTTGCATCTGCGATCCTGACAAGGGTCTAGTCGAAGGCCCGTCTGGAACTTGCGTCAGCCCAGTTTTGCTGCCGGAATGCGTCAGCAACGACGACTGCCCGGACGACAAGTATTGTAACACCACATGTCGCGATCCTTGCGCCGAACGGGTCTGCTATCCCAACTCGGAGTGTCGCGCCGCTGACCATCGGGCCATTTGCGCTTGTATCCGCGGACACGCTTTCAAAGATGGCGAATCCGGTTGCATACCCGAACCACCACCATTCCGTACCGATTTCCCCCGGCCGGACATTGTTGTCAACTGTTTGGCCGATGGAGTTCAAGTGGATATCCACATCGGCACGGCCGGTTTCGATGGCGTTCTCTACGTCAAGGGACACTCCAAGGACGAAAACTGCCGTAGAGTCCTTGACGCTAAACGCGACGTCGGCAGCATCGATTACAAGGTCCGGTTCGACACTTGTGGATTGGTGCTGGAGAACGGAGAGGCCTCTTTCATCTTGGTCATCCAGAAACATCCGAAGTTGATGACGTTCAAAGCCCAGGCTTACCAAGTCCGTTGCGTCTACGATACACCAGAGAAAACGGTCACGGTTGGTTTCAACGTTTCCATGTTGACGACGGCCGGCACTATTTCCAACACCGGCCCACCGCCCGTTTGCACCATGAAGATCTGCTTGCCATCTGGTCAGGAAGTGCGCAGTGCCGTCATCGGAGACACTCTTATGCTCAAAGTCGAAGTCCAGCCAATCGGTAAATTCGTGTTTGGATTTTGATGTTGAAATTTTGTTTAATGTTCTCCTGTTTCAGGTATCTATGGCGGTTTCGCTCGTAGTTGCTACGCTGTGACTGATAATAACAACACCCATTTGGTGACGGACGAGAACGGATGTCCAACCGATCCGACCATCTTCGGTGCTTGGACGCAAAATCCAGAAACTCGAACGCTCGTGTCGTCATTCAACGCCTTCAAATTCCCGGCTAGCGATAATATCCGCTTCCAATGTAACATCCGAGTCTGTTTCGGCAGATGCCAACCGGTATGTCAAATTGTTATTTACATTTTGAGAAAACAGCTTTTTAAATTTTCGCTTTTTACAGGTCAACTGTGACGGAAGCGACGCTTACGGTCGTCGTCGTCGTCGCCAGGCTGATGTCGAGAACCTGACACCAAGAACGACCAACTTAACTGAAGTAGAAATCCGCGAATCAGTCATTGCCGGCCAACTGCGCGAAGAAATCATGGTCCAGTCTAATTCCATCTTGGCATTGGACCGTGGTGGAGAAGAGAGGTTCAGTGCTCCAACAGAAGGTAATCGACGCTTGAAACCACCAACTGTAGATTTAATGCTAATTATTCTTCTGTTATTCTATTAGCACCTGACGTTGTGCGACAAGAAGTTTGCGTTTCGACGATGGGTTTCATCATCGCGCTCATCATCACCGCATTACTAGCACTGGTAGCCGTCGCAGTGGCAGTTTCCTGTTGGTTAATGGCCTACAGGAGACGGCCCAAGATCGATGGTCCTCTTCCCCATCCAGCCGAATTCCCTAATCCGCTCTTCACGACGCCAGAGCCACTGGCCGAGCCGTCACCGGATTACCTTTCTTAAAATCCCTATTGACGGATACTAGAATAGTGTGTCAATTTCCATAGGAGAAATGGAGTTCAAAAAGAGTTGTTTATCTTTTTTTAAAAAATCAAACTTTAGCAGCTTTGCATAAAAAAGTGAAAGGCCATATGTGAAACAAAAAAAAAAAAAGAAAAAAAAACCCCCAAAAATCTAAAATAATTTGTGTGGGTAGACGAAAAGGAAGGGATTATCAGTCGCCCAGAGTAACTTTGAGAGTTTAACCCACTTGTAATGATTTGTTGTACAGCCATTCACTCGTCTGCGGTATATAGTCGTTCGGGAGTGATGACGAATTAACGAAACTCTCACAGTTTATCTGGGCGACGAGAAAGCCGTCTACGTGACTCTGTTTTTTTTTCTGGAAATTTTTATTTTGGAATTTTTTTCCGATTTCACTCAAATTCCCCCGACTTCTTGAAAAAAATTGGGTGGTGCAGGTCACGCTCGGTCATCTTCGTCTCCACGGTGACCCTTGGTGCTTCAATTTTATAATTTCGATTTTCGGGAGGCGACACTGCGCTGCTTCTCTCCCTCCACATCACTTTTCCCTTCGATGCAACTCTCAATGTCAATCTAATTAATTAACTATTCGAATGACTCACGTTAGATGATTAGTCCGACGATTCGACTTTCGATTATCATAAACTGTGCTAATCCACTGGAGGGACACTGTTGCAATAACCTCGTCTTTGTACCGTGACGCAGTATTGTACTTTTTTTCATATGATTTTTATTCGTCGTGGAACACATTACTGCTAAAAACCCAGTGCGCTTCTTTCCAAAACGTTTAACTTGTGTTATGAGTTTGCCTTATCTCCTCCAAGCGATTTGTATAAAACCAGATTAAGGTGAAAAAAATACACGTATGTTGTTATTAATAAAAGCGCCGCACCGCGGCTGGTCCCTCTTGGTTTATTACCTTGGTTTACCTGACAGTTTTCAGGTAACCAATCCGAAATCGCGCAACAGCGCATTGTTTACATCTTGCATGACGGATGACGGATGGGTTTCAAACTCGAATGCGAATGGTAACTATTTCAATTGGTTTTCTAAAATTGGTATAGTTTGATTTATGTGATAAAGTTTTTAGTAGAGTTTAAGTTGTAGCTATCAAGAAGTTTTAAGAATATTTTATATTTGTATCCGTCTTAATGAGTAGACATAGAGAGTAGAAATTTTTAGACTCTTTCTGTTTTAGGTTAGTAGAAACGTAAGCAATTATCAATGTGAAATTCCATAATGAAACCATATTTTGAAGCTGGCATTTGCCGTACGTTAAGCTAGAAAGCAGTGTAAAATATGTGAGCAACTCTGTATTCCAGCATTGATTCATTTAGTTTTGGTTGTGATACAATTCATATCACACAATGATGTTACAACTAAGGAACAACTGCTTTAAACATTTTAAAAATAGCAGATGAAAAAAAGCTTTATCAAGTTGCAAAAAAGTTAAGAGTGTCGTGATGACCCTTGCTAAAAAATGATTTTAAAAGTTTTATATTCTAGTTAATGCCTTATTTGATTGCTAAGAAATGATTTTAAAAAGTTTTATATTCGACATCGCGTTTATAGGTTTTCGTTTAAAACATGTTTACATTTTAAAAAATATGGATCGGCAGCTGGGAATCGAATACCAGTAGCGAAACCGGGATAGCAAAATTTGAGATTTTTAAATAGACATCTAACATCCGATTTCCGCTCGTATGATGGGTCAAAAAATTGTTTTGTTCCTCCATATCTCAGTTTTCTTAACGATCCTAATTAACTTCTCTATTTTGGTACCACTGGACTTAAAGTATAAAAATAAAACGGCAATTTGCGCAAACTATGATGTAACACTCGTAGTTTAAGCGCAGTTTTTGTTTTTAACAATCGCCAAGACACATAACATTCAATCTTCACACTTCTTTTCCGATTTAACGTTGCGTTGCATTCTTAATTGGTGGTCAGTGGTAGCCGAAGTGGTAAAGCGTCGACTTTAAATGCATGAAGTCGGAGGTTCGAATCCTCGTAGAACTACATGTAATTGGACAACGGAGAATACTTATAGTTTAAGAGCAGTTTCGATTTTTTTAAATCTATCGCTAACCCATACGGCCTTCTAATCTTCACCCTTCTTTTCCGAATATACGTTGGTTTGCATTTTTGTTTTGTTAGTGGTAGCTCAATGGTAAAGCGGCGACTTGTGCCGCCATAAGTTTGAGGTTTGAATCCTCAATTGGAAACGTGGCGGGAAAAATCTTATGAAGTGCCTCTAAGCTGCGAGTACGAAGTGAAGCGAAATCAGTATTACAGGTGGGATAGGATGTTACATAGGTAAAGCGGATAAAATAGGAGTACACACACAAATCTATTCATTGTTTTGAAGTCCCTTTAATATTTAAGTTAAATTTTGACCAGCTTTTAAATTCTCCTCCAGTCCTCCTAGAGGCGTGAGGAATGGGTGGCACTTCGGACCCTACCAACTCGGCCCCATACCAACTCGGCCCTTTTTAGTTTTTTACCAACTCGGCCCGGGTCCGAAGTTGGACAAAACCGGGTCCGAAGTGGTAGTTTTAAAAAACAATAGTACTTAACAAAAAACAATTTTACAACATGTCGCTCGCTTGGAATCGCTTCTATTTCCGAGTAAATTCCAAGTCTGTTATATTAATTTTCTTAAACGACATATCCATCTTCTTTTTACACGTGTGATTAGTTTTACTCGGAGTGAAGATCTCACTCATTTAATTCATCATAGCGCTCGCACCCCATGGTTTATTTTGATTGATGCATCAAGAAATGGTTCACTCCTAGACCTTTCATACACACGACACACGTAGTCTGTACTGCAAAAGTCCTTACTCAATTTCTTAAGTAGAATAATCACTACCAGCGAAAGCTCTTTATCTACATGCCTTTTCCTGGCAAACATTTACGATGCCCATAGCTAAAACAACGCTTGCATTTTAATTTTTGGTGTTCCGTCGTCAGCTTCCGTCATCAGCTCAAGATTTAAAACGAGACGTCACAGCAATTTTCCTCATTAACGTTCATAGGACTGATACTGTTTAATGACAGTCCCTTCCTTTTCTAGTGATCGTTCGGGAATTTGTGTTTATTTTCTTCTATCTATGTGTGTTATTATCTATCTTGTAAGATTGAATAGAGCTGAATAAGTGTACAGCTGAAATGTAAGGCTAAGTACACAAATTTAAAAAACGAGGGCCGAGTTGGTAAAAACTGGGGCCGAAATTGACTTACAAACTCGGCCCGGGCCGAGTTGGTATGGGGCCGAGTTGGTAGGGTCCGAAGCGTCGGGCACCCAGGCGTGAGCACTCGCAGTGCGTGCAGCCAGCAATCGGCTGTTTGCTATTTTCTTTAAAGCGAGTGGGTGGTCGACTTGTCGATGAGTTCCGTGTGTTCATAAATTCATCAAAAATTCACTTGGAAATAGAACTAGCCACTCGGGTCATTGCGCACATTGTATATCTGGGCATATTCTGCTATCGACACCCATTTAAGAAATAGGCCCTTCGGGGTAATAGGCCCCAGCTCACAAGCTGACCCCACTTGGCGCACACCAAGCGGCCATAATTGAAACTAAATCATTTTCGTCTGCAGGTAACTTATTTTAAATCGCGCAACAGCGTATTGTTGCTCTCAAATCTCAATCAGTTTGCACAATTGCACTTTGCAGTTTGCACGTTGAGACGTAAGATCAGCGCAAGATGTTCGGTACGGATGTTGAATAATGGTAACTATTTCAATTCATAGTCTTAAGTTTAGATTTTAACTCATTTAATTGACAAGGGTTTTAGTACCTTTTTTACCAATGAGTTATAAGAATGTTTGTATCTATTTTATTAATGAGTAGACATTGGTTGACTCTTTGGATCTCATGTAGTTGAAAACTTTAAAGCTGTGATTCGCCGTAAGTTAAACTAGAAAGCGTGTAAAATATGTGATTAAGTCTGAGTTTCAGACTTTCAGATCATTAAATCATTTAGTGGGTTGTGTGATGTGAGCCACATCACGACAGTGATGACGTTGCTGTTGGGGTTAAAAAAAGCAGCAAATGGTTATATGAAATCAAGGTTTTATATTGTGTTTGACTGGGTCAGAAGACTTATTTTTCAATGAAATTTGGTTCCATTATAGAATTCAAAACTTGAGGATGATTTACTTGTTCAGTCATTAGGCACAGCTGCTTTAATCTAATGTCAATGTTTACAGGGTGTTTGTTTCTTAGAAAACATCCTACTGTTAAGGTGCGGTGGTCACCCAATATATAATTCCTATTCTCAAATAGGAATGCCAGGTAAGGTGTACTTGCATTTATTGTTTGTAGTGATGCAAGCTTGCTTTCCTAATAACTTCAATTTTCCATTTCTTGTAGTAGCACAACCCGACTTGCCAGTATCTCATCTCACATCAGTCACTTGAGTCCAACTGTGATGTCTCTTGTAGCCCAATTGTGTGTAAATTATTATTCTATCTGCTGACACTGTAAAACTAGAATTAATTCTTTGTGTATATTGTTCAAAGCCTAGTGTATCTCTTTTATTTGTCTGCTGTCAAATTCTTAGGTGACTTTCTTTGTTTGACTTTTCTGTCTTTGGTGGACTTTCAACTGGAACTGGCCGTCATTGCCATAGGATCCCCGCTTAGTGCGCTATAGGAAAATTGTCAGTGACACTATGTGTAAAAGGTTGGTTGGCCTTTTTGCCAAAGTTCATTCAGAGTATATATATTTCTTTTCTTTCTTTTACTTTTTCAGGTAATTGCTTATGCCAAGCTGATACACAGAGTCATCGTTCCTGCTTATTCCTGCAGTATACTCGTACGGTGATTGTTTGCCAAGATCAGTGGGTGTTAGGGATCGGCTCTTTACCGAAAAGGTGAATACAGCCAAGCACCCGACTAGGTTCAATCGCATCGCCAAAGAACTGGCCCGAACCATCCCTCATCTATCTTTCTGGCTCCCTGTTAGCCATGCCTTACGTGGGGACGGTACGGGCAGTACCGAGCTGAATAAATGATAAAAAGAAAGATTTTGTGCTCTGATTTTTACTCTCGCCTATGCCGCTTGTGTGTGCATGTGTGCAGTATACTTGTACGGCGGCTGATTGCCATAATTGCATCAGTCGAAATACTTGCAACTGCTAGAGTAAGGTTCCCGCAAATGGGAGACCGGCTGGTGGTAGGGATGGGCTCTGTCTCGAAACGGTGAATACAGCCAAGCGCCCGACTAGGTTCAATCGCATCCCCTAAGAACTGACCCGAATCGTCACTCTTCTCTCTTTCCGGCTCCTCCGGTTCTTTCCCGGGGAGCCACGTCTCTCGTTGGGCGGAACGGTCCGTCCGAGCGACGAGAGACAACGAACGAAATGATGAATAATAACGATTATCTCTTCTAGAGATTTTCTCCTCTGATCGTTCATAAAATAGTTTGAGACACACTATGTATCGTTACGCATTGTATTGAAAATACATGTATAAAAAAAATTAACTCTTTGTTTTTAATTTCTTTAAATTCTTCTCATTTTATTTGGTATTGTTTTCATTAGACACTTCTATTTCCTTGCCGATTTTTAATTGGCTGGCATCGTCTTCTCTTGGCGTTGTAGTTTGTCCAATAACAAGTCGTCACATGAGGCTTCGATTCCCCGACCGTTGGCGTCTCATTTCTACCGTAACCATTGTTAAGTTGCTATTCTTTCAGAATTTGCGTTTATTTACAAGTCGTTTCACGAGGATTCGAACCTCCGACCTGTAGTGTCATAGCTCGGCGCTTTGCCACATGGCTACCGTTAACTGAGAAAAATTGAATGAATATATATGCAGTATGAAAGAAGTACCCCATGTTGTTGTATTTATATGTTCCCAGTAACTATTATAAATGTCAATGGTAGCCGAAATGATAAAGCGTCGAGCTGTGATGCTGGAAGTCTGAGGTTCGAATCCTCATGTGGTTGCTCAATGGAAAACCGCATTTGTTATAACCCGTCTCATTTTCATTACCCATATATTTCTTCTCCCGTCGTTGTATTCGTTTCGAGTGGCAACAATAGCCGAAGTGGTAAAACGTCTGAGCGAGAGCTCGAATCGGACGTGAAATTTTCCAGTGCGTTTATTTATTTAAGTATCTTAGGTTTGGTTTTATACAGTACGATATGGTTGCTTTATTTAAGTTACTTGATGAAAAACCAATACCAAACACCATACTATAATACCAAACCAAAAGATACTTAATAAATAAACGCGCTGGAAAATTTCAGCAAACCAGTTCGGCTCTCGCCTAGAGAGACCCGGATTAACCCCGGGCCTGTCGTACTTGCGCTTATTTACCCCTGAGTATTAGGTGCAGGGGGGGATTCGTACAGGAATCACCGTTGACCAACTACATGTCGCTCACGAGGATTCGAACCTCCGACTTCAAGCATTTCAGCTCGACGCTTTACTAATTCGGCTATTGCTGCCTGTCAGACTTTCTACTCGAAACGAATACAAGAACGGGAGAAGAAATATAATGATATTGAAAATGAAACAGGGAACAACAATTGCAAGACATCTTCACGAGGATTCGAACCTCCGACTACGAGCATCACGTCTCGACGCTCTACCACTTCGGCTACCATTGACATTTTCAATCGTTACTGGGAACATATAAATACATCAACGCGGGGTATTTCTTTCATACTACATATATGTCCATTCCAAATTTCTTAGTCAACTGTAGCCATGTGGCAAAGCATCGAATTAAGACGCTACAGGTCCGAGGTTCAAATCCTCATGAAACGACTTGTAACATTCTAAAAATTCTGAAAGAAGTCCTCCATCAAATGTAATGTATATATGAAATTGCTTCAATAGCAACTTTTCCATGATTGTGGAAATGATACGCCAAAGATCGAGGATTCGAATCCCCATGTGACGACTTGTAGTTGGACAAATAGCAAGACACCGAAGTATACAATGCGACAACCAGATAATTTCAATTCGGTAGTTAACATACAATAACTGAAAAAAAAACCAGTATCAAAATTTTGTCGAGTTTTATAATTTATTAATTATAACCACATGGCAAACAGTACATAATATATCTCAAGAACGATGAGAGAAGAAAATCTCTAGAAGAGATAATCGTTATTCATCATTTCGTTCATTGCCCCTCGTCGCTTGGACGGACCGTACCAAGTTACGAGTATTGTCACATTTTTGAAAGAACAAGGATCCGGAAAGAGACATCCGAGAAGAGTAACGATTCGGGCCAGTTCTTAGGGGATGCGGTTGAACCTTGTCGGGCGCTTGGCTGTATTCACCCTTTCGGTAAAGAGCCGATCCCTAACACCCACTGATCTTGGCAAACAGTCACCGTACGAGTATAGCCTACTGCATGAATAAGCAGGAACGATGGCTCCGTGTATCAGCTTGCCATCAGCAATTACCTGAAAAAGTAAAAGAAAGAAAAGAAATATATACTCTGAATGAACTTTGGTAAAAAGGCCAACCAACCTTTTACACATAGTGTCACTGACAATTTTCCTATAGCGCACTAAGCGGGGATCCTATGGCAATGACGGCCAGTTCCAGTTGAAAGTCCACCAAAGACAGAAAAGTCAAACAAAGAAAGTAACCTAAGAACTAAATTGACAGCAGACAAATAAAAGATTTATATTTGGCTTTGAACAATAACCTAACCACAAACACAACAACCTACCACCTGATTGTGGCCTTGCAGGTATGAGGACCGGAAGTGGAAGGATTAAAGATTACAGGGAGAGTCTACACTTAGCTGCTACACCTGAGTGTAGCGCAGGCAACTCCTGAAAAGAAAGAAGAGATACTCTGGTTAATTTTGTTCAGTTGTTTGTGGTTCTTTATTTCATTCATTTTGAAGCTCATTGAAGTTTGCTTCAGCATCCAAATTTGCATCAGGTAGGCTAAGAAGAAAAGACAACTTACGTGTCCATGAGGGTGAGGATGCGGTCATTCTTGTTGGGGACAATCTTGATTTCAAGTTCCTTCCCACTGTCCAATTTGGATGGATCAATGAGGGATTCATAACAGATCTTGTCTAGGGCATCTGCAGAGTTGGAGATCAACTCTCGCAAGAAGATTTCCTTGTTCGAGTAAAAGGTGCTGATGATCAAGCTCATGAGCTGAGCAATCTCAGCCTGGAAGGCCAAAGTTTCGTCCTCGGTTTCCATTTTAACTTCTTCAGGCATCTACGATAAATAAGCACGAGTTTAGATGTTGGAACACGAGACAACCACCATATCAAGAAGTTTGAACACATTGTCATAAAACAACACAGTGCAATAAACTAAGATAAAATAAAGTAGAATACTTACATTGCTTGAATTCTAAGTTACTTCAAGAAGAGCACTAGATTACTTGAACTTTGTCGCGTGGAGAGCAATCGGTTTTCAATCGCTTTTCAGCTTCGGCCATTGGCTATCTCTCTTTCCCAGTTCTTCTTTTCTTCCAGCCAATCAGTTGGGGGCATCTACGCAGTGTTTTTAAATTTGATTGGCTGAAAAGATTCCACACATTTGAAGAAAAGAAGAACTTTAAAATGTTTGAAACTTTAAAATGTTGGTAAGTAGTCCGCTGGAATGTGGTGTTGGCGTGTTGCCATGTTTGGGATACGACTACCTGACACCTAAAGAGACTGAATAATTTGATAATCATCAGCCAACGAAAATTTGAACTGTGTGAATTTTACATGTAATTCATTCCCGTATCAATTATTTATTAACACTAAATCGTGTTAGTTTTTTTTTAATTCGAGCGCTAGATGCGTGTATCAAAACAAATCTAACAAACCGGTGATCGTGCTTAGAGCGTTAGAGGTGCGTGAAAAAGATTGCTTTCCATTTCGAAGCAGCATGGGGAGAAGGCTTGTAATATATTATATGCTGCAAAATACATAGAAGAATTCTCTGATTACACCATAATTCATCTAAGTAATCGGATAATTAATAAAGAGAACCAAGAACAACGTGACTCCTTACCTAATACGTACTGGTGATCAAATCATCGTTTTTGTCTTGATGCTCGTTTCGCATTATATTTTCAATGTGAACTTTTAAGGTACAATTTTGTGAAAATAGTAGTTTGGAATAACCTTTCAGGTGCAACTCAAACCAACACCATAATACATTTTATACTAATTCAACCTAAACGATACTAGTTGTATCACAGATTATAAGCACAAAACTAACACACCTTTTCTTTGTAGATTAATTCATTATTTCTTTACTCAAGTGGAGCTGAAATTCAACTGCTAGTCCATGAAACAATTGAAATAGACCACATCATGTCTTAACTTGTTTAGTAGCTTATAACATCTTAAATAAAACTGGGTTCAGGAAAATGCCTTTCAGGAAAAGTCGAACAGGAAACTCCTAAAAGGCTTTTTCCTGAAAAACTCCTAGGTCTACTACGCCTTTCAGGCAAAAGCACTTAAATAATAGTAAAGACAGAAAAGGGTCAATAAAAATGGAAAAGGAATATGAATACAAAACTGATTATGTTGTAAAAATTAGAAAGGATTTACAACAGCCGAAACTGCACCAAGTGCTTTACAATTGACCAATAAGTTCATACAATTAGATTTTTTGTGTTTTTTTTTGTACTTGGAGATGCTAAGTACGCAGTTTGCGATGTCATCTTGTCGTTGCTAGTGCGTACCCGGTTTCAGGTGACTACTGACAGGTGAACTGACTAACATGAAGGTGGTAACAAGTTTGTGTTCATCCCCATGTTGGAGATGTGTACAAAGAAATGTTCCAAAAGTGGTAGTAGATGGGCAGTGCTTAGACCCAGATTTTAGGTGTTGTTTTTTTAAATTTTTCCTGAAAGCCGCTATAAGTATTTTTTACTTTGTGTTACTGTATCAGCTATATTTAGTCGTTTTGCAGAAAACAAATTTTAATTGCCTCTGCCAGCTTCTTTCGGCAGGTAAAAGTGTATTTAACACGATTTGGATAATGCTCTCAAGATCAATAAGAACAGGAATCTAACTTTATACTATAATTCTTATTGATATTGACTTTGATCGTCTGATTTGGCCCAATCACAAGCGATCGCCCGACATCGCTTGCTACAAGCTGCACTCATTTACATTAGAAATCTCGCTTCGTTCGAGTGGTTCCCGATAGAAATACTATATGGGATTAATATATAAAAATATATGCGGGGAGAGGTGGCACTAGTGTAAAAATCGCCTATTTAAATATGTGAAATGACCTAACTATGTTATTGTTTCTAGTGTGGGACCACTGTGGGACTAAAATCTTATCAATCCTCATGTCGAAATCGCTAAAAATTGATGAGAAAACATATTATTGTGAGGCAGACTAAACAAAAGCGTTCGGACCCCAAAAAACTTAAAAAATCGAGACCGGAAAAAATAAACGGCAAAGTTAATTCGCAAACTCATATACATCAACCAATGGAAGATTTAATAGATTTTAAATTCGGAGAAAATCTGCGTTTTGTTTCGAAAAAGCATAGCCTCAGGTGTAGCGAAAAGGAGAAATAATGATCTACGCGAGTCCTGTGATAGTGCGGTCTCCCCATCGCATCAAAGATTCAGAGAGATCAAAGAGTCCGCTAGGCCTTTGGCTGATTCGCACCTCAGGGATTAAATATTCTACCTGCCGTAATCGTTTAATTGCCACAGGCCACCCCTTCTCCCCAATTCCCTCATCGAATTATATCCCCAACATGTCAATAGGCACTTTCTTCTTTAGGCGCAGTGTTTAGTGCTGCCATGTAATTGTTACATGGCAATGAATAGATTTTACGACAAGGATTAGTAGACTGTTTGCTGACGACGCTTTAATGATTTATCTTTGAATCAGCTTATTTTCTGTTAACCTGAAAGATTAAAAATCGCGGTCTACGGGAAATTAATCAAACTTAAATTTGGTGTAGACAAAGAAAACTCTGACAGCTAAGTTTATGAATAAAGCTAAGTTATCAGAAATTTGCTAATAAAGTTTGTGAATAAAGACATTACCAAAAGTTGATATAACAGATAAAAGTAAATTGCTGAAAACAAAGTTAACCATCCAAGTTTAGGCAGTACTATTAGTACAGTTAATTAAACCTACAAAAATCAGGTAAAGAAATTTTCAAGGCAGGGCACTATGCAGTGGAACGCAGGGGTCCTTGCTGTTGGAATTTGAATTCAACTCAAAGCATTGGTTAAATCTTCTGAAAGAAAGAATAAGGCTTCAAGGAGTTTAAGGCCAAATAGAATGACACTTTCAAACATTGAGAATGACTACTTTACAATGCAATTATCTTGTGTTGAAGTGCAAAAATTGATTCAACTGTGTTAAAAAAAACAAATTGCACAAAACAACATTCCTTTCAAACAGGCTAGTGAAGTTATAAAGCTACGAGTTCTATTAGTTTACTACTACTGACTGACACAAATCAACTTTACACTGGGAAGAGTTAAGACTAAACCAAATTGAATAATCAAGTCTGATCAAAATAAGAACGAAAATAGTAATCAAACAGAGATGAAGCCACCTTACTCTCTGGTAAACAAGCAATAAGTTCACAACATGGTTCACAATCCGAGTGGTTTTTCTTTTTTTTCTCAATTTGAATTTAACAACTCTAAAAAAAGCATGAAAATCTAGTTACCTCTCATATGATAGTCTCATAACGGATCCAATTTCCAACTCTACATTGTTTAGGTGTGGCAAAATGGCGATGACAAATCCAACTCCGTAAACTTAGAATAGGTGATGCTCAAACCAGTTTCGTTTTAGAAAGAAATGAGCGTGCGAACTCACTGCGAAGTGCGAACGGCGCGGAGCTGCGGACGGACTGGCCACAGCGCCATCTTTCCACGGTCGTTGTCCACATGCAGCAACGCCACCTTGTGGAAACTACGAAACTAATTCATAGAAAAAAAAACACGGAAATCATAGAAAACAGATAAAAGCCGTAGATTATGCAGGTAAAAATGGTTTGATTTCTTTCAAAATCCATTGAAAAATTCATAACCCATAGACTACCAACTTGAGTACGAGATATTTAAAACAGAAATCACATTAAAAAGCAATGAAATAAAAACATTTTTACGCCCAGCAAAACTGAATAAACTTTCGTTTGCCTACAATACTATTTGGTTGCTGTATAACTTTGTCACAGTTGCGGCCTCTACTCTACGCCTTTAGTTTTTTGTCGGATAAGGTATGTAAACATCGTATGTGACATTTGAAATTATCTTATCGAAACTCAACTAGATTGTTGAAATCTTACAAAGGTTCCACGTTTTTATTTAACAATAGTCCATCACGCTTATGGTATACATTATGGCGCATTCCTACACAATAATTGCGAGCGTTTGCTTGGTAGCTTTTCAATTCCATATAATTCAAGGTAAGCTTGTAGTTTAGATTTTCATTACGGCAACCCACAAAATAAATTTTTGCGTGCGTCGCAGGATCAATCAGTAGTAAGGCTGGACCCGAAACTGTAATTTATGAGCTATTTACCAGGTATTTTGAATTATTTTTGAATTTTCTACAGTCCTATTATTTTCCTCAATTCCTCCTCCAAATAGAAACAATAGAGACGAGCCACAAATTCTTCAATTGGATAATCTATCACAGTTACAACAATCTAATTATAACAATAGTCTCCAAACAAAAATTTTTGCGCATGGATGGGGTGGTTTTCCCAATCAAGGCTATTCGTCTAAGAATGGTGATTGTAGTGTTCATTTGTTTATGATGATGATACAATTTTTACTATATACATTTTTGCTTTGTCTTAGAATATTTACTTCGAGAAGATTGCAATTTTATTTCAGTTGACTGGTCTGTATTGGCTGCTGGTGACAAGGAAACCGTCGCTGTTAATAACGTACCTGTAGCTGGAACTGCAACTGGGGCCTTTGTGGACTATTTAGTCAGCCAAGGAAGTCCGCTGAATTCTTTCCACCTAATTGGTTTTAGCATGGGGGTCCGTATAATTTTTATAAACACGTCTCAGTTCTTCAAACATGACGTGAATACTGATTTGCAGGCTCATGTGGTCGGAAACGCTGGAGCAACGCTTGTATCAGGATTACTGCCAAGAATCACGGGTAATTTAATTTTACATTTGTAGATAAAAATTTGACTCCTTATCAATTTTCAATTTTTTAAGGGCTGGATCCAGCAAAAGATTTTTTCCCTCTCGATTCAATCAGCACTCGACTTGATACAACTGACGCATTCTTTGTTGATATAATTCACACGTATGTTGCTTTTATCAATATGACGGGACACGTCGACTTTTATCCAAATGGCGGTCTTCTACAACCTGGGTGCCCAATACCTGACAATGGTAGTGAAGCCTAACTTTTGCTGATATTAAATTTCCTATTCTAATGAGTTCGTTTACTTAAACATAGGCTGCTGCAATCACTGTCGTGTAGTAGACTTGTATGCAGAATCTATTAATAGTCCGTTAGGTTTTAAAGCAGTGCAGTGTGACACGTTGGAGAACTTTCAAAACGGCGAATGTAGCGCAAATAGCAATAGTCTTATGGGGGAGCCTGTTTCAATCAAGTTAGTACCCCTGTAGAAATTTTACTTATTTGTCTGTATTTTTTAACGTGAATCGTTCTATTCCTATTCCACTATCATAAAGTGCTCGTGGTTCTTATTACTTGACTACCAACAGTCAATCACCATTTGCCCAAGGATAACTACCTATATCAACTTATATCAAGCTCAATTAAGTGGGTCATCATGTTGGTCCTGACAAGAACGTTAAATAGTGCAATACAGATATATTGGACGGTAGGGGAGACCGGGGCTACTCGGGACACGGGTTACTTGGGACATTTGGGACAAGTCATGTATTTCAAATACGCTTCGTTATAAAATTATGAAATTAATTACTGATGTTCATCTACTATAGATGCATTTTGGTTTAAATTTTCATGTTGATAGTGTAATCCGTTTGGGAGTTATGATAAAAATAAGTTTTTGGCGGTCCCCAAAACTATATTTTTCGCTCATTAAATCGTTGATTGCGTCTACACCGTTCAATTTCAAGTTTTGAAAAAATTCACAGTTATAGGCTGTTCATTTACACACACATTGGTGTTTTCAAAAATATTCTACTAGCAATCGTTTACTCACAATCAACAGTTTTCACAACACCCCACCCTTGGGGTAAGTTAGGACGCACGGCTCTTCTGTAAAATGTGAGGGGAGGAGAGCGGGGAGAGGGGTCATGAACAAGGGCGCACCGCGCTCGGCGGCATTTGGGGTAGGCAAACTGTCTCGTCAAAATTGTCCCCTTTTTGTTAAGCAAACCATATAAAACTATATATCAATGAGATTGCTAAATAACAACGTATTTTGCTATATTTTTTTCAAAATTTTAAAGTTATCCACGGCCAAGATATTGGCTCTGTCTTGATTTACCCCGGGTCTGTCCCAAATCACCCCGGTAAAAAATTGAGAGGGGCGATTTTTGAAAAATTTCTGTAGTACTTTTCCCCTTGAAGATACCATCGTAAATTCTCCAAAAAAATACCACTTATAGATTCGAATCTTGCAAATCTATTGGTGAAAAAAATTAAAGTCTATCTTATTCCAATCGGTAGTTATAATAGAAAAAAGAAACTCGTCCCGAGTAGCCCCGGTCTCCCCTAGAGAACGACAATTCTAGGTTTATACACTGATTCAGGGAACAAGCAAATAGTTAAAACAAATTCAACCATCAACTTTTTAATACAATGGAAAATTTAATATTTTACAGACGCATTTATAATTAGAGGGAAATATTTAAAGAAAATTAATGACATAAAATTATGGTTTCCCGGCTATATATGGAAATCCAGAGAGACGAGTCATTTTATATTGTTCTCTCTGGCTCCCTTTTGTTGAAAGGAAAAATCATGCCGGTGTAGAAAACTTGAAGATATCGAAAAGAAACAGGCAACAAGAAACCAGAATGTATGTAATAATAAAGATTCAAGACTCTGCCCATTCTAGAATGACACCAAAATTCGGTGTGTGCCCTTTCCGGCACTATTTTCAAGCACTTTTGGAACTGCCCGTTTCGACACCCAGTGTTTCCGTTCCGGCACCAATGTTGGCGGAATTTGTTTGAAATTGGCTTGGGGACGTCTATTTTAAATGGATGGATGGATGTCTATTCTATTTTAAAGACCCATTCGCAAATTTGCTTTGCGCTTTGACAAGTTCGGCACCCCCCTTTCGATTCCCAGATAAGCTGTCATATGAGTTTTTAAATGAGGGCGAGTACAGTAGTAAAATACTGTCAGGTTAACAAAGACTGAAAGAAGTTGAGGAATGTTGTCTGGATTCTGAAAGGAATTGTAAGCGTAAGAAGAAGAGTATATCGGCATAAAGAGGCGTAAGCGTAAGAAAGTACAGGCTATGTAATGTTAATTGACATCACCGTTAGATAATCAGGGTGAATGTCAACAATAGAGTCGAAACTCAGCAGCCGTGGTTCCATCCCCACACTTGTATAAAATTATGTTAAGTGCCGAAACGGGTAGTTTGAGGGCCGAAACGAGCACTTCTTTGTATTGTAAAGGTATAGGGTAATTACATTGGGTGCCGAAACGGGTATTTTCAAAAGTGCCGGTAAATGGTGCCGGAAATGGTAACAACCATTTTCAACGGATATTCTTACAAATTTTTAGTCGAATGGTACCAAAAACCTTTCCTCTAAAAAGAGATGTCATTTACAGCAACAGAACGATAGATGGTGACCGAGCATAAGCTTTCCAGATTTAATACACTTGAAAGATAAAATCAAAACATTGCCTTTGATTAAACACTCAAGTTGCAAGTGGCCAGAATTTCACAAACGCCACAATCATGAGCTCTTCTGTTCGGACTCCAACCATGTTTCAATTAATTTCTCAAATTAAAGAACAATATATAACACCATATTGACTTCATACTCAACAAAACAAAACCGAGATGTGGAGAAGGATTGGCAACACGTGAGCATTATGGAAAAGGAATCAGATATTAGAAAACATCTCCTTTCATTCAAAAAATCCCAAGTGAGGAGATTCGCATTAACGATACTATGCCGGTGAAGGGGGTTTATTAACTTAAATAACATTTGTTCAAAATTTACGAATGTAGTATTGACCGGATCCACGACGTTCAAGCCCCGTCGTTTCAGGCCTACTATACTGTATACTATTGCCTTTCCTGACCCTGTTCCAATGTTTTGGGCCTGAATAATCGTACGCCTGAACCACTTGAGCAGTCGAATGTAAACCTTTGGGTTTTATGTAAAAATTTATAAATAAATTAGTCAAATAAAAAGCTCGCGCATTCTATGCAACGTTTTTGCGCAAAAGGTCTTAGCGGCAGGTTTTTTTTTTTAGGCCGAAGGTTCCTCAACTTATCAACAATGTTCTAGAAAATAGTTTTGTCATTTGTACAGAGTAAAAAGCCTTAAGTTCTGACGGAAGACACTCAATGAAAAATAAATGTTCCAATTGGCAATCTGGTCTCGGTCAACACAACAACAGAGAAAATTTAACTCTACAAAATATGCTACTTTATTTTTTAATACCTTTTAAGCAACTAGAAAAAATTGTGATCAACTCTCCACCAACACTAAAGAAATTAATAAACTGAAATGCAAACCTATTCACATTTTAAACTGCTTCCTAGCTTAATTTACAGCAAGTCCTTGCCTCAAAGTGAGACTTATAATTGCTAACATTTCAACTACATGAGGCACAAGGATTCTAAAGTCTACTCACTAGGAAGCTAGATGGTACAGATTTTCTAAAAACTTCTTGATAGTTACTTAGTCTCTACTAAAACCCTTACCAAATTGATCTATCTAAATTTAAGAATAATATGAATTGAAACCATTCAACTAAAATCGAAACCCATTCAAAATCCTACGTCATCTAAGTTGCAAGTACGAGAGTGAAAAAAACACGTATTTGCGCGATTACAATTTGAAGCTGTAGACTATTAAAAGACAGTAATAAATACTTGAACCAGAATCAGCTTAAACTTACCTTACCCATGAGGCCATCCCTCTCCACGTTCACGCCAACTTCAGTGATCATGCTGCAGACGAACCGCTTTCTTCCGGTCCACCTTCTTTGACTGATTGACAGCGAATGAACCTTTCTTTCCTAGTTCCTACATGGGTACAGCAGTACAGCAGTACAGGTACAACTGCTGCTACAGGCAGGCAGCAACGCTACCTGGCGGAAACCCGGAAACTAATTCATAGAAATCCCAGAAATACAGGTAATAAAAATGTCAAACCCTTTTCTTTCAGCTTGAGAGAGAGGAATTTTAGTCTTTTACATATAAAGAGAAGCAGACAAAATAAAAGCAGACGTTGTTGCGAGGCCACCCGTGTGGGAGGGGGGGGAGCCACCGCTTCTGTTTACGTTTGTTGTATACCAGGCAATATCATGTCGTCTGCTTCTCAATGACGAATTTTTTTGGCGCGAATATACCTGTCACAGGCACATATGTGGATAGTGCTTCTGCTTACCAACGTTTCAACTTTTGTCCTTTCTCGCATAGTATTTTTAGCGTTTTAGGAACTCCCACTCATCAGGCAATCAAAAAATGAAGAAACCTACAAAGAAGGATGTTTACAATCTTGGTAGACACAAAGTGAGGGAGTGTGAGAAGACCGAAAATGGACAAGAAATGAGACTTGTTGTGACACCCATTGATGAGACCAGACAAACTAAAAAAATTTGCATGTTAAGGGATTTTTGGTAATACAAAGGTTACTTTTAAAATACATTGTATTGCTATATTGACTATTCTTTCAGGTTAAACACTGCCATTGAAGTGGGTGATGTTATTCACATACATTCCGATTGGTATGAATCATTCGATGAAAACTGTGATACTATTGAATTGGCCATTATTGACAGAAGAAATGGCCTGATTGTTGTACGGCCAGATCTGTTGGTATCAGGAACTTCAGTTGTCTCTTCACTATTTTGCCAGCGTAAGGCTGTGCTTTCTGAAAGGTTTCGTGGAATTGATGCCACAAATCAAATTATGCTGAATGGAACTCTTGTGCATAGGATGCTGCAAAAAGTACTATTTTTTAAAAAAAATTTTGTTTTCAATACCATTGATCAATATCCCTTTAGGCACTGATTGAAAAAATGTATGATGCTGCTTCACTAACTAGAATAGCGGACACTCTTCTGAGTGATCCTGCAACCCTTCACGATCTCTACGGAGCCAACATTCCGAAGAGCGAGCTAAAAAATAGTGTTTCCGAGTTTATTCCTATGGTTCAGTATTTTATCGATAAGTACATCAACGCCAACAATCCAACTCTTCCCAACGGCGGGAAAAATAAGCAACAGGTAGCCGGCAAGAATAACAAGTATGCAAAACCCGTGGATATATGGGACGGTCGCATCGACACTGTTTGTGACATTGAAGAAAACATGTGGTCACCTTGGCTCGGAATAAAAGGAAAAGTCGATTTCACACTCAAGGTTGGAAATTGTATTCTTCTTAATTTGAAAATGCTGAGCTGAATACTAAATTTAAACAACAGGTGAATGATAAAAAGTTGGGTAAAGTTAAGATGCCTTTAGAGTTGAAGACTGGGCGGTCTTCTTTCTCAGCAGAACACAAAGGACAGGTTACCTTATATTCAATGATGATGAATCAACAGAATGGCATAAAGAAAGTTACAGATCCTAACAACCCAGGTGGCTTATTACTTTACCTCAAAGACGGTGCCATTCAGCATGTTCCTGCAGGACACAACGAAAAACAGGGTCTCGTTCAGCTGAGAAACGAAATGGTCAAATATTTAACCTCTCCTACCTCGATTTCGGAAAGCGGAGAAATATCCGAAGCTCCACTTCCTCCTCGGATTGATCGTGTAAATCAATGTGCCACTTGCCCACTACGCGTTGAGTGTACTCTGTATCAAGTAAGTTTTACATCTGCAGCAAACAATAAAATTAATCTTTAGTTAAATTCTGTTTTTGGTTAGATTGCTGAAGATAATGTCAAGAAAATTACGTCGTCACCGACCCTACCACTGGAGATTATTGGGCATTTGACTCCTACACATCAGCAATTTTTCTTGCATTGGTCAAAAATGTTGCGGCTCGAATGGGAAGAAAGTTTGAACCGTAGTCGTTCCATCAGTGAAATTTGGTGTATCGATCCGCTAGATAGAGAATCACAGGGGCATTGCCTCAGTTATCTGCAGGTACATTTCAATCAACTTATTCAGTTTTCTTGTAATCTAAGTTATTCCCTTGGCTTGAAGGTGCAAAATTGCTTAGCTTCCCAACATCCTACATCGGAGTTGAACCAGTACTCAATTACGCTTGGTCCAGTTAATCGCAGTCATCTACCTAGTCATACTTCCCTTCAAAAAGGCGACAGTGTAGTTCTCAGTACAGATAAAGAAGTGGCCGTAGCAACCGGATGTCTCATTGATATCAATCCCTGTTCTGTGACTGTGGCGACTGACCGGAATGTTCACAATTGGGATCGCAATTACGAGGTTGATTATAATAACAATAAAACCTGGACTCCGTAACTTAAATGGAATATTTTGTCTAGGTCTTGCACTTGGACAAACTGGAATATCAAGGCGGCCAAACGCTACTGTATTCCAACCTTAGCCGACTGATGTTAGATAACGCCAATTCAGCCAGACTTCGCGAACTAATCATCGACCAGCGAGTACCTACTTTTAAAGCTGGCTTGCCGAAATCAATGCTTGAAATTTTCTGGCCTGTCCTGAAACCCTTGAACGGATTTCAGAGACGCGCAGTATTGAAGGCTCTAACTTGCGAAGATTACTGCCTTATAAACGGACTGCCAGGTAGGTTCGGTAACAGTTGAGGAAATGGTTTGATGGATAATTGTTTGGTTTTCTAAGGTACTGGAAAAACTTCTCTCATCGTGGCGTTGATACGACTGGCCGTCCTTCTTGGTCAGTCTGTACTCTTAACCAGCTACACCCATTCTGCTGTTGACAACGTCTTGCTCAAACTTGCCCAATTCAATGACGTCGAATTTCTTCGCATTGGACGGGAACACCGAACCCACCCTGCCATTTTGCCTTTTAGTGCAGAAGTTAAAACTCAAAATTGTCATACCGTAGAGGAACTAGAACGTGTCTACAGGTGTGGGACTTTTATTCATAGCTCAGTTTTTGTATATAAATAACATTTCGGAAAATCAATACTTTTTAAGCGCACCCGTGATAGCAGCAACTTGCCTCAGCGTCGGCCATCCAGTTTTGATCCGCCGCAAGTTTGATTTGTGTATTGTCGACGAAGCAGCTCAAGCATTACAACTTGCAGTCATTGGCCCCCTGACAGCCGCTAAGAGATTTGTGCTTGTCGGCGATCCCCTTCAACTTCCACCAGTGGTCCAGAGTCGTGCAGCCAAGTAAGATTATGTTCAAAACAACAAAATACGAATGTCTAAATGGGATATGAGAAAGATTTATTTTTTAATACCACGGGACTACAGTTAATTGCAATCTATTTGTTTTGTGTTTTTTGTTTTTTTTTATTTTATTCTAGATCTTTGGGAATGGATGAATCACTGTTCGTGCGGCTGAGTCGAGTGACACCCACAGCCGCTGTAACCCTCAAGCTTCAATACCGGATGTGCGGCCCGGTCAATATTCTGGCCAATAAATTGACGTACGGAGGCGAGCTGCAGTGTGGCAATGAAGATGTCCAACAGGCAACGCTTCAGTTACCTTCGCTAATTTCTGTTCAGAAGGAGTTTGCCGATCGACCCTGGCTGCTTTCTGTCATCCAACCAGGATTGCTACATGCTGTCGTCTTCCTCGACACGTGTCTATTGGGTAACATCAAAGCTCATCGTTCTGCGAATGAAAGCGATGAAAATAACAAGTCTCCAGTCAACCATTTCGAAGCGGACATAGCGCTACTCATCGTAAAAGCACTACACGGTAGTGGTTTGTCTCACAACCAAATGGGAATTATCGCACCTTACCAGTCGCAGGTGCAGCATTTGAAGAAGATGACGATTGACACACCAGAATTAGAGATCAACACAGTTGATCAGTACCAAGGTCGTGATAAAGAAGCCATTATTTACAGCTGTACTAAAAGCGAGCCCGACCCCGACTCGATGAGCAAAGAAGGCACGCAAACAATTTTGCATGACATAAGACGTTTGACAGTAGCCCTGACGCGAGCCAAGCACAAACTGATTGTCATCGGTGACAGTGAAACTCTTCAGCGGTATCCGCCTTTCGCTAAACTGCTTACCTCATTAGAACCGTCTCAGCGCCAGCAACTTTGTCCCGGCAAGGACCGGTTTTAAAAGCTTCTCTCCTCTATTTTTTGATCCGCCTTTTAAAATTTTGTCTTGTATTGTATGACTAATTGATTATCAAAAGAACGACGACCTACATCAATCATGATTTATTTTCCCTTTCAGATCCATATCAATGCTCTTTCGAATGTTTGAAATTTTGTTTTTACTGGCCTTTTGAAATTCTTTTGTATCTTCTAAATTTCTGTCGAAAAAGTTGTGCCAATAAACAGCCATTTGAGTCTTTAACTATCATATACGGTATATGATATACCACATTCCAGGCCGAACAAATGAAAAAAAAAGTGAATCTATTTAGAATACGAATGTCCGATATTGTCCGAATGGAAAGATTTATTGTCCGGATAAACCACGATACCACAGAAAATAGCGATGGCTGACAGTATGCGATGGTGGTTCTGATGAGATGCTGTTTTGATGAAATCTTCTACCAAGAGTGTACCACTGGTACCAAGTTGCGTACGTAATGGGAAGCGTAAGGCGAAGCGTAAACCGGGTAGTGGTACGTGGAGGCGGGATAACCGTAAGCGTATGGATTGATTCGAAGTGGAGGTGTTGGGGCAACATGACCACCGGCAAACTTAACTACCGTTGGTTGCTCAGCTGTTAAAAAAATAACAAAATGGAAAGTGCCAACTCACGTTACAGTATTGTTTAGCATATTTACAGAAAATGAAGTGACTCACCCTTTACTGTCGGAGTTGCTGCGACAGGTACGGTGGCTACATGAACTGGGGCGGATGCAACAGGTACAGGGGCTACATGAACTGGTGCAGCAGCGACTAAAAATAGAACCATTAAAATAAGAAAATAAGATAGATGTTTAATAGTTGACTTACTGGCAACGGGAGCATGGCTAACTGACACCTTTGGTGCCTTTCCCACAAGCGGAAGAAGTGGTCCATTGGACGGAGCTAACGAAGAACGGAATCCGTTTTGATCAGCGATGTAGTTGTTAGTCACAATGCTTCCGTCCGCATTTGTGTAGCTGTAATACAAGATCTATATTTAAATCTGTTCTTCTTTTAAAGTTCAATCAGTTGTTACCTGTAAGATCCGCGAACGATACCAAAAGCATCTTTGGTTTCACTGCGGACCTGGTTGGGTTCATGGTAACCGAAAGAGTACTGGCCTAATTCATCTTGAGCGTGATAGGTACTCTGGGAAGCCACTGGAACAGCACCGTATCTGATATAAGAAGGGCTGGGTAGGGCTTGAACGGCAGCAAACACCAAAACAGCAGAAATCTGTGTAGCAAAATGTTTTTTATTCAAATTCCAAATTTGAGTGACTCGACTCGAAACTTACGAGGAACTTCATCTTCGTAGTATGTGAAGTGGGTTGGTTTCGGAGTCTGAAATGGAACTGATGTAATGCCATCCGCTTCACGCCTCTTTTATATCCGAGCTGCTTGAACTCTCGATCCCGCTCCTCCTTTAAAAAAAAAATCACACAAAACAAATTGAAAAGCATACAAAACTCCGCCCATTCAGCTGGATGCGATTGTAGGAAGTGGCCATTGTGCTACAGTTCTTTGCGCACGGCTGAGTCTTCAGTTCGTTATTCACGCCTTTCTTGGTGTAACCTTGAATCCTCCTGGTCATTGGGAGTTTTGTTTCACCATAGGCGAGTTCCGGATCTGGTGCTTTCAAATGATTCTTAATCTTTACAACTCTTCTTTTCTTTTGAGAAATTGCTAACACTTTCTTTCTCCCGGTCATAGACACCTGCATAATTTCAACCCTGTTCTTTCTTATTCTTCCTTAGTTTCCTGAGCTCTTCAATTCCGAAAATTTCTTTTAAATACTGAATTGATTGACTTGCAGAACTCAATTGACTTGCAGAACTCAATTACTCCATCCGGCCCTATCTTCACTCATCCTTGAGTATATAGATATACGAAACCAATTTATTGCTATACGCTCCGTTCGGTGGTAAACTCGGTGGTAAATTATAGACACCTGGCATCAAACCGCATGGTGTTTTACTTTATTTGTTTATTTCTTCCTTCCTTTTAGCACGCACGCGCAGTGTTGTCCCATACGCTCTCATATTACCACAAAGGGAATTCCATTTTTCTAAAGGAATCTATAAATACTGATAGGATAATGCCCGACCGCGCCCTTGAAGGGCCGAGTAACGACCGAAATGAGTCACGTTTTCGTCCTATTCACGGAGATCCGCACATGCGGCTGTGACTGCTTCAGTGACGCAGATCATTTTTGCTCATTGGTCGGATTCTTTTCCTCGTTCTTCTGCTATCTTTTCCATATTTCTCCGACTCACGATTACACTAGTTGTGTCCTTGGCAGCGTTTTTCTTGCTAATGATCAAAAGTCTGAAGTTGAGAGCCTTGTTAACTTAATTATGAAACTGTCTACCATATGATCAAAATTCCAAGATGGCAAAAAGAAACTAAAACTACCCTACTAGGATGCGATTCTTACGGGAGCCCTTGACCTCGGGAATGGCCGTCTGATCTCACTGCTGGTGACGCCCATGTCGTGATGAGTTCGCCTCCCGCAAACGCTCACGAATTTGCTCACATTTCGCTCTTGGCGTTCATTAATGTTTGGCTGCTACGTTTCCGGTCGTTTTTCTTAAAAACAACTAGTCGTTGAAAAAGGCTTTTGTTTTCAAATTTTCACGAGTTGTCAATACGCGCAACCGTGTTTGGTTTGTCGGCATTATAATTATAACAGTAAATTTATAATTTTTTTTTAGATCTTTGGGTATGGATGAATTGCGATTCGTGCGGCTAAATCGAGGCCCACGGTCGCTGTAACCCCTCAAGCTCCAATACCGGATGTGCGGTCCGGTCAATATTTTGGCCAATAAATTTAAGCACTGGCGCGAATTGGAGTGAGGGAATGAAGACATAGACGGCGCTTCACTTACCTTCAAGAAAATTTCCCCGATGGACTCTGGCTTCTTTTGGTCATGCAACCAGGATTGCTACATGCGATCGTCTACTTTGACAGCACGTGCCTATTGGGCAACGTCAAAGCTCGTCGTTCTACGAAGGAAAGAGATGAAAATAACAAGTCTCCGGTCAACCATTTCGAAGCGGACGTAACGATGCTCATCGTCCAGACGCTACACGGTAGCGATTGTCTCACAACCAAATAGGGATTATCGTCGGCGATCGTCGGTGACAGTGAAACTTTTCAAAGATAACCGCCTTTCACTGAACTGCTCACCGTGCTTCGATAGAATCGTCAGCACCAACAACTTTGTCCTGGCCAGGACCGCTTTAAAACACTCTCTCTTCTATTTTGCATTTGGTATTCAAAAAGAATGATTTGTTGATTACAATATTAGCGGAAGAACGGCAACCTACCGCCCTGATTTATTTGTCGTCAAGATTCATCAACCTTCTTTCAAAAATGTTTGGAAACTTGTTTTTAATTGGCCTTCCTACGTTGTATATATCTTCTAAATTTCTATTTCAATTGCTGTGCCAAAAAAAGCCATATCAGTTACTATCTTATTTCAACATATCCCATGCCAGAGTGAATAAATTCTAGAGAAAAGTGAAACTTCTCTTGCTACGCCTTGGTTTATATGCGAGACCACGAGTAATCCATTGTATTTTAACTACAGGAAACACAAGGGGGAGATATGTTTGATCAGTATTTCTGTTTTGAAGCTAGATAAAAAATCACATCCTCTAAAGCGCACTTTGTTAGACATTAGTCTTCTGGTGTCACTAGCTCGAATAGTGATCAAGATGATCTCTCTGTGGGGAGTGTGTCGTCTTGTGCGCAATAATAGTTTGTTTTATAGATTTAGCAGTACGGTGACGAATAATCCGCAAAAAGAAATTTCTTTCTCTGATCACCGTACTGCTTATGCTCACTTGAGCCGAACTGAAGTTCTTCGGGCATGGTTTGTACTAAAACTTTGCTCTTTTGATTTCTTAATTCAAAACAGCATCAAGGTAAGTGTTACAAATTATTCAATGTTTCTAAGATTGCTTATATGTATTTTAAAGGTACTGGAACACAGTCAGCGCATGTTAGGTCAAGGACTTTTGGAGAAGGTCCTTCGTCCGACTCTGTATAATCAATTTGTGGCCGGAGACGATCCGCGCTCATTGCAAGAGACAGCAGCCAAGCTAAAGAAGGTTGGAATAAAATTAATGATTCTTCCATCGTTGGAAGAAGACGTCGGCCAGGCACAAAGCGATTTAAAGTAGACATCTATGTTAAGTACATGTCATATATAAGTCAATGTTATTTAAAATTTCCCCATATTTCGTTCAAAACAGTCGATACAATTCAAATGCAGAGGTGACCCTGCAGTTGGCTGAAATTGCATCTCAGCACGGCGGTCCTCTTTCATGTCTTCAAACTAAAATCACTGCGCTAATCAGTGCCGATCTTCTGGTATGAAAATTTTTACCGTCTTTCTCTAGTTTTAAATCGTTATTTTTATTAAATTCAAAAACGAAGCTCAAAATAGCGGAACGTAATAAAGATAAAGAAGACCAATTCTCCACTATATCGTCATGGGCAAATTTTATGACGGGTGGATCATTCAATGCCGTTCCATATCTAACAAAATCAGAAAACATTGAATTGGAGAAAGGACTTGAGCGTCTTAAAAGCGTGGGTGGGGCCGCTTCTGCTCGGGAGCTCCGTTTACTTGTCGATGGAGAGTACACTTACCTCAATCGAGCTATTTCGATTGCTGCCTTATCCATGGCTGGCGCTTTTAATCAATCACGGCCGGTGGTTTGGAACACCTATCAGTGCTATTTGAAGGTGACGTAGGTTTAAAACTTGTGTCATATATCTTCCAGAAATAAAAATAGAGGGATTATTCATGCAGTTTTGATTTTTCCAATTTCTCTCCTAAAGTTTCTCCAAGTTTCTTCTAAATCCACACCAAGAAAATGCAGGACGTATCTTCCTGAAAAAGTTTGCGAAAAAGTTTGAACACGAAGTTACGCAGCGAATGGGAGTCGGATTTGGAGCTAAAATTGTACGAGGAGCTTATCTAGAACGTGAACGCCAATTAAGCGCTAAAGGAAACTATCCAGATCCGACAAATCCTAGTTACGAAGCAACTTCCGCCGTTTATGATAGGTTCATTCCAATTTCTAAAATGAAACATGTTTTGTTTACAACTGCTATTATTTAGAGTGGTGGAGCATTTACTGGAACAAGTTGCCGTCTCTGGAGGCAAAAGCTGTAATGTGATAGTGGCTAGTCACAACGAATCGTCCGTGTTAAAGGCCGTGTCAAAAATGGCGACATTGCGCATCTTACCCACGGATAACACTGTCGTTTTCGGTCAAATTTACGGAATGGCTTTCAATATTACCGTGAAATTGGGTATACTTTTGAACATTTTTGTGTAGTAAATCAATTTGATATCCATGGTGTCATGGTTATTTTGTTTTGACAGCCTCCGAGGGGTTCATCGTCTACAACTCAGTTCCTTATGGCTCGCTGTTCGACGTCTTGCCCTATCTATCACGTCGGGCTACAGAAAACCGCGCTGTTCTCAAGGGCACCAGACGAGAACGAATATTATTGGCAAAAGAGCTTAGGGCTCGCTTCCTTGGCTTCTAATTCTTTTCTTTTAATTCTTTTTGGGCTGAGTCGTTTGAGTTCTATAGTGGATACAGGGTTAAAATTACACTTTTGAAGACAATGAGAGTGTCTTTCTAGATAATAATAGTTACAGCTCATTTATAGTTACAGAGAAAGAATGAAATCCACATGAAAGATTTATAATACGTTAATTTGCAGGGCTGCCGTGTCGGTACGTACCAGTATCAAAGCGGCAGCCACGCCATATCAACTGTGATAACGTTGTACGTTTAAAATAGATATTCTGTTCACTCCCGCAAGAAGTACGAAAATGTTGTCTTTTGATTCGGCGCATTCTCACGCAGTAGGAGTTTCGGAGAAAAAAGGAAGTGCCGGGAACTGCGGTCAACGCGGTCCCAAAATTGACTGGAATGCTTCTTAAAAGCGGCCGGTTTCTGCAAGTTTGGGAAATACCCCTATCACTCAAAATTCTAACCTTGAAATTTGGTAGGACTCGCAGGTGGTTTCTAAACTGATTGGGGGTATTTACCATTGTGAGAAACCATCCGTCCAAGAGGAAAATGTGTCGTCTGCCCACTCAACCGAGTGTAGTACAATAAAAGTGTGTCCATTTTCCATTCGTGACTTGCCAGCGGTATCTAAATGATACGAACGTATCAGCATCGTAGAACTTCAGTCTTCAGCTGTTACACGATTTTAGGGGCTAGTTGTTTCTCTTGAAACATTCGTAAATAACTAACTTAGATCAAGGTCGAATAGAGTGTTATCGATACCCCTCAAACTTAAAATTATTTAGAGAAAAACTTGAGTCCGAGTTTATACCGCTGGAGAAAATGGGAGGCTAATTTCTTTCTAAATCGAAATACCACTTGTTGAACAATTGCTGATGGCAACTCACTTTTGACTTGGCAGCAAGTCTTCAGTTTCAATCTAGCGACCGATTGTTTGCCGTTAGGCTTTTGGACAAAATATTGAATAGTTATAATAAGGAATCACTGATCAGTGGTCACCAACAATTGCGAACCACCAAGCAGACTTAAATGAATGCGAATTAATGTTTTCTAAAATCCCAGATGCAGCAAAATATCGAGGGCTGAATAAATCGTAAGGACGTTGAGATTCTCGAACAAGGCTAGAATTATCAGGAGAAAAAATCTATAGTATTGAATGATAATCTCACGAGACATGAGAAACTCATGATAGGAACAAGATTCTTATGTCTCGGTTGAGAATCTCTTGATTCTTGTACTCAAGTAAATTTCTCATGTGTGCTCATAAAAGACCCCTGTCTATCTCGCGAGAATCGTAAAGGAGTTTTTCGTAAGGACAAGGACTAATTATATGACTGAAAGTCAGCTGATGGATGTCCGGCGATGTATTAGGTCGGGCACAATACACATGATTAAAACGTATAGAAAAACTCCAAACGCTTTAATTGATTGCGTTCACATTATATTATTCAGCAAAACTTTAGCTCTACTTGTGAACTTGTCTCGGTTACCGCGCAACTACTGCATGTGCCTACTTACGGCCGATTGGTCGCTTGTCGCTTGGCCGAATTATAAGCTACGTAATACGTTCAGCGTGTTTTAAACTGAATTATGAGTAGGTTTTATTAATCTTAATTTCTTAGCTTACGTTATGCGTCTTATACATATAATTTACGGTATTTACGACCGTTTCCATAGGGTAGGCTTATTCTATAAAGCTATAGAACTATATAACAGAATTATATGTACATGTCACTCAATGCTTAATCTAATTTCAAACAAAAATGTACAGAGTTGGATATGAACGCTCACTTGAGCGTTTATATAATTACACGTGAGTTATATAAGGTGGGCTCGAACGGGTGTGAAACTTGTGGCGTGCCACGTGAGATTTGAAGAGCCACGTGGAGAGCCTGCGTGGACTTGCAAGATATGAGAAAGCCTTGTCTTATCCCAATGAGTCATATAGATTAAGCTGGAGTGCTCGACACGGACCATCGGATCGGATGCGCATCGAACAGAGCGTGTTTTGGATCCGGAAGCTCAGCTTGTCCACATTTCAGATCCGGAGCTATATCACATTTTTACATCAGTTTTGAAATAATGTAAATATTTTAAGAAAAGAGACAGAAAAAACGGTTTCTGAAATCCAAACCAACAGATATCTTATTATCTAACGAAATTATCCGTATCGTGCCGGGCTGCCGGCTCTAAATTGTAACAAAATGTAATAAAGAGTTAGGCTAAACTATTTCAAAACTTTCATCATAAACAGTGTGCGGAGTTTCTTTGATCAGTTCTTTAATTTGAAACATTTTAGAAACATTGGGCAAGTCGAAATGAATTATATTAAGCTATGTACAAAGTACAATATAAAATATAAAGTATATGCACTTATATAAGTAGCACGTCAATGTAATCTTTCGATAAAGTAACATCTCCGCAAACGAGGTTCTTTCTTCGTTGATTTGCTACTAAGATAAGGCTTTATACAGTTTATATAACAAACACATTTATGAAACGGTAACGTTCTTTATACCGCACCTCATTATTTTTCACGATATCAGTTTTGTACCCATAGGACCCCACTTATACAATTTCACTAGCATAGGTATGGAGACTGGCAAGTATAAATGGAGCGCACCAACTGAAGGTAGCGATAGAATCGACTTGTCCTCTCAAACTTGAACAGTCCGAAGCTCCTGGTTAATCCAATCAAAAAGGTTTGCCTTATTTGAACCCTTAAATTTAAATCTAAAACAATTGTAATTGACTTTGAAAAATTTCTGATTTCTAGAAATGTTGACAAAAGTAATTATCGCTTTCCTGCCATTGTTGGCCCTCTGCGCTGGTCAAGGTACTGGCTTAAACAACTCACAAGAGTTGGACCCAGTAGGTACTAGTTTCCGCATTGACTGGACTGTCGACTCCGCGACTAGCGAAATCGTTCTTCAAATCTGGGCTAGAACTGCTGGCTGGGCTTTTCTGTCGATCGATAACGCCGAGAAGACTTTGACCGATGTCATCCTCTGTGGTTTCGATGGCGCTACTGGTCAGACCTACGTTAATGTAAGGATAAAATGACGATTGTATATAGCTTTTTGTTCATGTATATCTTTATTAAAACTAAAATCGGGTTTGTGTAGGACATGAGTGCAACCATCAGTTCATCAGGTGCCTATGGTGCCCTTGTTGCTGACGAAGTCACCGATACGGTTCTCGTTAGCGGATTCGAATACCCACGCCAGACCGTCGTCCGCGTCACGCGAAAACTGGACACCGGTGACAGCGCTGACACCGTCATTGTTGTAAGTTTGATAGCTTAGTTTTTATTTTTTATGCCAACTAGAAAGAGCGTATTCTTATATATTTTTGTATTTGATTAAACAAAAACAGCCAGGACCCATGAGCGTCAGCTGGGCCATCTCGGACTCCGATGATATCAATGCACCACTCACTAACGGCGGTTTGGCCACTGTCACCTTCATCCCTGCTATTTAAATATTTAATTTCAAGATTTAAATAACACCAAAGTCGAAATGAATGTGTTCATAAGTTTTGTTTAAAAGTTGTAAATGAATACAAACGAAGTCGGGAATCAAAACAATATTGCCTCAGTACTGTGCGGATGTTGTCTAGAATATATTAAATCTTTGAAAGTTCAATTAGCTACCATGCTACCAGTGAGCCACTGGTAAATTTTTGAGAGAATAACCTTTGTAGTGCGTTCAGCATGTTTCAAACTGATAGTGGGTAGACGTACGTAGCCTACTGAACTGAAGTCCTACAATATAAGTATTCGATGCTGAGTAGACGCTACTTGCCTTGCCGTCATGTATAATTATGACATTAATATTCAATGCCTCGTTTCCATGGACTAATTCTGTATCCCTTGCCGAATTGTGTGCATCAAAGCAAAGTAGACTATAGACTAAGATAACATAATTTCAGATCATGGGCAATCAGATTCATCTGAAGGTTATTGTTTCGGACCGCGATAATGTAAAGCATAAGAATTGCTTGTGCTTAACAACTCATTATAGGGTAGATCTATATAATTTAGTACTGCTTTATAATAGCATGACCTAACAAAGTGCAGCCACCGCAATGTTGTCACCTTCACTATCAGTCAAACTTCTACCTCTACATCATTGTAGAAGTGTTATGTTGTGTAATGTGTAGTGTAGCCAATGATTATAGTAGGCCTACGGTATACATGGTAAGACATTTGACATGTCACATTAGAGAATTCCCGTCAAAGAATTCGCCGTACAATCAGAAAAAAAGATAGATGGGTCAGCCCAGCGTTAATATGAGTTTGAAATTTGAAATAAAAACGCTGTCATCTAGCGACTAACGAATGAACGTATTTGGGATGCAGCTTTCACGACGCTGAAAAATACTCACGAAGTCGCCCTATAAAGTGGAAAATGACTCTTCACCAACCGCTAGAAAGCGCTCCGCGTACTTTTCGATTCGTTAGGTATACGAAAGGTATAAAAACCAGAACGGATATCTCCTTTATCCTGATGATACCCATAGGGGCCGCTTTTACTTGTCTACTGCATTTCGCTGATATAGCCCTGCTGATTGGTGAGATACATGAACGTGATTTGGGCCTATAAGATCCCGTCATATAATAGCATTATGAGCTTTTTTAAAGAGTTCCGCGGACATTTCAGGGGGCAAACATTCACATCTGCCATCACACCGCCGTGTACAAGCCGTTTCTTTCATTTCACAAAAGTCTAAACATAAACATAGAGCCGTTGCCTCAACTACAATGTTTATTCCGATACTGTTATGTATATTTGTATACCGAGGTGTTGCATGCGTCACAGAATAAAAGGAAAACAGTAGCGGCCTGTAAAAGGAACAAACGTCAAACGACGGGGTGGTCATTGGTATGCGGATCAGGTTTATCCGGGTCTTCAAGTTTAATAGCTACTAGATGTGCTACATTACAAAACCTGCACCCATTATTTCTATCACTTACTAATGGTGCGATTATTCCGCTGTTTAACGACATGAGAAAACATGAAGTCGGCCAGGTCACGAGATCGACAGTTCGACACCAGATTATCAGGAAATGATTTTAAAGTAAGCGCTTCTTTCTTTTATTTAGAATTTTGACTCACAGCTCACTGGTTTTGATAACAGCTCAGATCAACTTATAGTACGCCGTAGTACGCAGATAAGGCAAGTTTAACGGGCGTACGCGCTAGGAGGATCATGAGGGGTTTGCATTATTAATTTAAGAAAATGCGAAAAAATGATACTTATCGATGAGGGAGCGCAGTTTTTAAAAAAAGTTCGGTCTAACTTTTAATCAACAGCCTAGAGCTCATTGCGTGTTGAAAGTAGCCGTAGTCCCCCCCAAAAAAAACATGGGGTCCAAAGATGCCTGAATAAATAAACTGAAATATTTAATCAATGATTCAGAAAAAGTTGATTTTGTAACACCAAATTATCCATTATCCTTATGGCGAGCTTAAAAGTTTATCTATCACAGGGATTATAGGTGGACAGCCATACCGGTACGTACTGATCTGAAATTCTACAAATATTTGATGGCTAGACGCCCTTGCTTTGATCATGAAATAATTACGTTACATTAATATTCAACGTACGGGTGCAGAATTGTGCTTTGTGTGCAACAACACAATTAGGCTATGTATACTGACATCCCGTGGTACTGAGATAACTTAATGTCAAGCTTTGATCAACATTCAGTCTGATCTAAAGATTGTTCCAGATCGTTCCGGCATAGTGTGTCACGCGACATTGGCGGCTCGAATAAATGCGGTACCGGTACCGTATTACAATGTACAACAACCAACAAAATGAGGGAGAATGCCCTCTTTAGGTCCCTTGTAGAGTAAATCTAATTTTGCCTAATGACCCATAAACTATAAAGATATTTCAGTTTACGCCTCACGAAATTCAGCACATTATTCCGGTCGGTTGATCTCGATGAACGCCAAAACTGCAGCTGCAGGTCAGGACCTACTTTTCTTTCTTATTAATTTTTCCAATTACATTTCCTGTCATAGTAACTTCAACCTCAATATGCCGCGAGAGAAAACAAAGTACAGAGGAACAATATTCCATTTACCTAAAATTAGATATTGTCCCAATAGTTCTATTTATCGTTATTGTATCGTAGCGACATCTGGTGAAACCACCAGGATTGCATCACTCGATGGTGCAACCAGACAATAATGGTGCAAGCGTCAGTAAAGTAAGGGGGAAGTAACCGATGAATCGGTTCTTTCCACAGCATAAAAGCTTGTGTCAAATTCACCACCAAACAGATAACAAAAAGAAGCGTAGCAGCAGCTACGGCGCTCGCCGTAAATTGTTTCCCATCCAGCTGAACGAACCGTGACGACACCAAATGGAGTGCCCTACTGACGAAGTCAACACTGTTCTCGTTTCTAATAACCCGACGATCTGTTCGTTTTTCCTGGAAAATCGTTGCCGATTTGCAGACCAGTGCAGGAATCTCCATCCGGCCGAATTAGTTTCTTCGTTACCGGGCGATTCTTCATCCGTGAAGAGGAAAAACGAGCCGAGGACGGAAGGAGAGCAGTCTCACGACAACCGGAAGGGAAACCGGATGCGGACGGTTTCCGACGCCATCCATCGCATCACCTGGGATCCGGAATTGAACGCTTCCGATTTTCAAGTGGTTTACCTCGACCGTTTTACCGGATTGGTTAGCATTCCGCTAACGGAATTCACGTCTGCCGACGAATCGCTCGCCATTCCGCAACATCGGATCCAGCGGATATGCTACCGTCCTTCTTCCGTCAGCCACGTAGTTTGGGATAAACAAAGTAGGACGGATCACGTCTTCGGTTCCGTCGGTGGTTGTTCAACTCTTTTAGATTTCATCCGGACTCTAAACGAATCATCCGACGAACGCTAGATGGCTTTTCCCGTCAGGGCAAGCCTGAAAACACACGTGACCTCATTTACATTTAATAACGCACGGAAGGTTGGGCCGGGGATGTGAACACACAAAAAAAAAATAATAATAACAAAATAAAGCGCATGATAGGGAATGAAAATACACTATCGTTTTTCTCTTTCTCTACCTTGTCTACCTGTGTTATTACCTGAATGTTTTCTTTTTTTTTGTAATGAAACTAGAATGACTCTAGCGGTGTGGCGAGTTCATTAAAAAAAAAAGAGCGAATTCATTAAGAGACGAACAGATAAAAAGAAAAAGGAGGACGATGCTCAGGTAGGAAGAAGACAAAACCGCGCGCATCACCGTTGATAAACGGTCCTGTGTGTGTGGGTATTCTCTCTCTCTCTCTGACCATCTTTTTTTTCTCTCCTTTTGGCCAACAGCACCGTGTGTGTGTGCACGGTCGAAGGTGTGTAGCCGAGTCAAATGAGAGGAGAGAGTGAGGGGTGGGGGGATAGGAGAGGGACGAGAGAGAACTCTCTTCCATTCGCTTCCTGCAGCCCACTGCGCGCTGATAGTAGTAAAAAAGAAACGGGTTCTGGCGTAGCAGGCGTAGCCGACCGCCAGTTGCAGTCCAGCTTCGTTAGAGGACAGTTGCTCAGCAGCCGCACTGCTACACAACACGGTTTCTTTCCATCTTCCCCGAAAGGGATAACAACAAGCATTGAGGACGTGAAAGTGGACGGTGGCTATTTTCATTCATCAGTTGGCTGTTGAAAATCTCACACAGAAAAAAAACAAAAAACACCTAAGCGACCTGACAGCTTCTCATCACTCGGCCGATTTCTCCGCCGTTGCGTGTTACCCCCCTTTTGCGCGTTTTGCGTTTTCTTGATTCCCTTTTGATTGGAGAGCCGCAATTGCTGGTGGTTTTCTCTCTCTTCGACGTGTTTTTGGTCTTTTTCTCATCGCCAAAAATGGACACGCTCCCACCTGACGCTCCGGCTCCTCGTCTCTGTCACGTCATCAAACGTCCGGACTTTGAAGGATTCGGTTTCAATTTGTTCGCCGGCAAAGTGAAACAAGGCCAGTTTATCGGTAAAGTGGATTCGGGCTCGCCGGCCGAAGATGCCGGACTCAAAGCGGGCGATCGCATCGTTGAAGTCAACGGCGTTCACATCGGCAACGAAAACCACAAACAGGTAAAAGACTCTGGTGTACATAAACGGCAGTAAAAACCGCCCCTTAACAGTAACAAGACGGCGACGAAACGAAGAGAAGAAAAAAAAAATTGTACGTAATAATAATAAGAAGAGGAGAGTACGTACGCACACGGCGACTCTTAAGGAATTTTTTCGTTTTGCAACGGGACATTATCGTTATTTGAAGATAAGTGTCGCTGGGTTGGGCTGTCGGAGATAATGACCAAGGTGGGTTCACGTCTGGCTTGGCTCCCACCATCTGAAAAACGGGAGAGATTCTACCAATAATTGTTGTTTGTGTGTTGTGTTGTTTTTTTCTCCTTTACGACGGACGATGCTGCTAGCTGGCCAGTGACTCGAGTCAATGTGTTTTTACGCGATCATTTTCGATTAGAGCCGCTCGCTGCTGGTGCTTGGTCGGAATGCGCGCCATCGGAGCAACTAGAGTGGAACCGAGGGGTTAGATAGAAACGATGACAAGTTGGTGGTGTAGTCAAGGCTAGACTGCTGTAGCATCTGTCTCTCTCTCTCTCTCCTGTACGCATTTGGATAATTAAAGCCGGGGCTCCGCGGAAGTGCCCTATGTGGCCGTTCCACCCTCCCACCAGTTCCACATTGCTCACTGCAACAACCGGAAACGGATTCCCAGCCCACCATGGGGTTGGGTGTTTCGTCTATCTCTTATAGCTGGGCACTGGTGTACTATACAGCTGGACCCGACATGCGTTCGAATTAGTGATGATGCGATGCCCCCTCCCTCCCCCATTTTCTTATTCTGCTCATTCTAAACAAAACAAAAATCTCTTTTTGTCTCGTTAGGTTGTTCAGCGGATCAAGTTGCGTCCCAACGAGACGGAATTGCTGGTGGTCGATGACGAGACTGACGAGTATTACGCCAATCTCGGTCTAACCATCAAGGGCACTCAGCCGAATGTCATCCGCAAAAGGAGTTCGCCGCCGGTCGTCGAGCCCGTCAGGAAAATGTCGATCAGCGACTCGGAAAGCGATCAGTCGGTCAACCGGTCCCCGCCGCCTCAACAACCTTACACTAACGGACAGAGACGCGAATCCAGCTCGTCCGAAGAGGTTTGTTGTTGTTCCCTTTTTCTTGGCTGCCGGGCGAATTAGTGAATTGTTCAAACGGGACGGTTTTTTGTTTACATAAAGGATTGGAGCAACGCTCCTGCGCCCCGATTGTGCCACGTCGTCAAGTGGAACGAAAACGACGGATTTGGATTCCACTTGCTGGCCGACAAGAAACGCAAGGTATTTTGGCCCGTCTCAATTTGTTCCGCAAGATTGTTGTTGTTGTGCTGACGCCCCATTGATATAGGGCCAGTTTATCGGTAAAGTGGACCCTGGATCGGCGGCCGAAGCGGCCGGACTGAGACTTGGAGATCGGATCGTCGAAGTCAACGGGCACAGTGTCGTCGACGAGTCGCACAAGGAAGTGGTCCAGCGGATCAAAACAATTCCCAACGAAACCAAGTTGCTGGTCATCGATCCGAGCGGTCAACTCTTTTACGCCGAGCGCAACATTGCCATCACCTCATCCATGCCGAATGTGCAAAAGATGAAAACTCCGGCCACTCCACCCGTCCAGAAAAATAACAGGCCGATAGACTTGAAATTGCTACCCGAGATATCCAGCAGCAACACCAACGGCGGCCCACCACCTCTCAAATCCTCCTTCAAGGTTTCTATATGCTTTTCACTTCTTCAGCACTGCCAATCATCTCCCAATTGGATGTTTTCTAGCTTCTCCCATCTCGTCCTGTCTCTTTTCTTCGTGTTTCACAACAACGATACTAATCTCAACTCTTTCCCGTTCTTTTCTCTCTCTCTTTCTCTCACAATTTTACACATATATTTAATGAGATAGGACGTCAGTTCAGCTCCAGCGCCTCGTCTATGTCACATCATCAAATGGCGGGCGGATGCAGGCTACGGATTTCACTTGCTGGCCGATAAGAAGCGCATTGGTGAGTCCTAGATCGCCGGCTGGGCATTCTCGTTTGGAAACTAGAATTTTGGGTTCTTATATATTTTTTATTTCTTTTTCTTTTAAAACAAAATATAAAGGTCACTTTATCGGTAAAGTGGATGCCAACACGCCAGCCAGCGCTGCCGGCCTGAAAGTTTCCGACCGTATCATCGAAGTCAATGGCCACAACGTAGTCAACGAGACGCACAAACAGGTTGGTTTCATTCTCTCTCACTCCCATCTGCCCTCGGTTGGAATTCTTGATGAGAAAACGGACTCTCTGTCTCTTGCTTATGACATCGCAGATCGTCGAACGAATCAAAGCCGTTCCCAACGAGACCAAGTTGCTGGTGTTGGATCCCGAAGCCGATGTTTACTACCAGGAGCGCGGGATTGCGGTGAATTCGGCGCAGAGCAACGTCACATACATCAAGACGCCAGCAGCTCCGCGAGCCACAGGTGAATCGTCGGACGAAGACGACGACAGGGTGCAAATGCGTCACGGATCTCGGGTAAGGAAACGACACAAAAGAAAAATCAAAATATCGAAATATCACGTCGACATTCGATCCTGTTTTGATGGTAATGGAGCCGGGTGGGAGACGAGAAGAAACCGTAGAAAAGAATGAGGTCTGGTTTGCCCTGTTGTTGGCCTCGAATTATGCGCCGCAGCTCGACATCTGCATAGTCAATAAGTTGCATCGAAACGCGCTCATTCAGGTTGGTCGGGATTTGTCGACGCTGCGGCACAGCACAGAGCCGTGTCCTTTCATTAAACGGCGGATTATATGTACGGTATATATATATCCATACGACAGTCGTCTTTTAAACCGGAATGAGATGGCCATTGGAGGCTTCTCTCTCTATTTTGTGATGCAAATGTGTCGTGTTCAATGGAGGGAAAAGGCGAGAGAGAGAAAATCTGACACAGCCATCTCACCGTCATTTTTTTTTTCTTCTCTCTCTCTTCTTCTTCTCGTCGGTCGGCACGAATAAGAGAGACAGAGAGAGAAAGAAGCCTTATAAGCGAAAATTCACCCGAGCGAGATCCCATTGCGCTTCCCCACCTGAAAGGACGCGACAGGACCGGTTTGCATATGCGCGCAAACGTTGACACAACCAGAAAAAACAGTTTGGCCCACGACGGGGAGTTTGCGATTGTCCTTGGATCGAAAGGACTACATGAAACCCCGCAATGTAGTACCCAAAAGGACAGGTGTGTGTCCGTAGCCCGCTTCGGCCAGCCGCAGAACACACGCTATAATATCCCCGCCCCATTCACCACCCAAAGAGTCAGGGAAAGTTTTGGAATTGTTCGCGGAGAAAATAGACTGTATATATTGCCGAGTGGTCCGTCCGTCTGTTCCCCTCAGGTGGTTCCCATACTTTTGTATAACAAGGAAACGGCGGGAAACGAAATGGGAAAAAAATATGAAATATAAAAAAAAAACCACTTTGGTAAAAATCTCTCGTCGCCATAGTAACGGATTGTGTGTGTGGTGAGCAAACGATTTGTTCCGTCGATGATTTGCTTTGGAGACAGTGATGGAAGGCTTATATATATCCAGCTCGTCTATTTGTTAAAGCGGAGCCGACGCAATCATCATCAGCTCCGCTGCAGCTCGGATATCAATGTAAATAGAAAAAAAAGGGTCTAGAGAGAAAGAAGGCTTGGGCGTTATTTTGGTTGGCTTGGCCACCGCTGACGTCATCCCCATTCCAACAGGTATGTGCGTATGAAAACCGAGTGGAACCGTCGAAAAAAAACCTTTAAGGTTGGAAACCGTCGGCATGCAGAGAGCTCGAGGCAATGAAGCGGAATACTTACAAATGTATACACACATTTTTATGTGTGCCTTTCGTTTTTTTTCTTTAGTCGATTCGAAGAAGAAAGAGGAATTGATACCAGTCGGTCGGGTCAGAGTTCGTCGTTTGAAAAAAAAAATTTTCTGGGGAAATAGCCTCTCCGCGACACTCCTTTTTTTTCATTCTTTTCTTTCTTGTTATATCCATTTATGATTGGAAGAATGGATAGGGGGGATACCGACGAGTTCCGGTCAACAACAAGAGGCACCGTGTGCCCATTTCGCGTGTCACTTTGTCTCTGAATGAGGAAAAAAAAAGAAAGAAAATAGGAGAGAGAGAGAAAGGAAAAGGGAACTGCTGTGTAGGAAAAAGAATCAAGGTCGCTAAAGGTATATACCACTATTTCTCCAGGCAGGTTCCTCACCGCCCCTCCAGGTGTATTGTTGGGAGAGAAGAACCTTTCGGTCGGGCTGTGTGGGGCGCTGCCACTTTACAAGACAATGTCGAGTGTGTTCTTCAGAGTCGACCATAAGTGGAAGATGGCCGAAGCTATCCTTATATGTCTCTCCCCAAAGTTATATACTCGTCTGTTTTTGGGGAAACGCTTATTCCTTTTGTTTCCGAGATGACGCCAGGGCTGAGGGGGCGTCGCTGATTGGGAACACACGATGAGCGCTGTGCGTTCAGATTACTGCGTAGTCTTTAATGAGAGAAACCATTTCAACATTCCTCTCTGTCACTATACCATCTTTGATTATCTTTTTCTTTTTTGTCTTGACAAACATCGAGGAGCTGATGGTGTCTCTCGCTTGTTTGTGCAGCTACCTGCGACAGCGTCATCGCCAGCTAGCCTGCTGCTGCTGCTACGCTTGTACAGATAAGATAGGAACTCGACTAGTTGCACGTCTCGCGTCACTGATTAAGTATTTGTTTACCTTGCCGACGAATCGAGCTGAACGGAGAAAAAAAAAACTCTGGTAAAAGAATAGAAGGAAAAGGCAGCATAAGACAATAGCGCCATTTAAATAAGATGCAAAACAGACAGGCAGCGCGGGACGGGGGGAAGAATAAAGATGCCTCGAAAAGAGGACACGGCATGTACACACAGTAGAGAGATTAAAATGAAGAACTCTTTTTATCTATTATCTTTCTTTTTTTCTTGTTGTTGCGATCGGCGCAAAAAGGGAAAAGACCTTCATGATGTATGGCTCTTTCAAACTCATCCGCGTACGCCAGGACTTAGCATTATCTCTCTATTCTATTCCCTTTTGTTGAGCTGCTGCTACTACTCGCTGTGTGCTGTGTGTTGTTTCTCGCCGGATTGTTTGTTCGTCATATTTTGAGCGAGAGGGGAGAGAAAGCTTTGGGTCGAAGCGCTGAGCTTTTCATATCTTTCCGAGGCTAAGCTGCAGACTACATATATCTCCCGTGTCAGGATAGATGACACATGTGTGTGCGTGCGCATGTGTGAAAGACGTCCGGATGATTAATCAGGTCACGCGGAGTATGGTAGCTGTGGAGCTCCGTTTTGCTCACTTCTTTCCTTCATCTGTTGATGCTTATGGGCAGACCCCTTTTTCTTGAAAAGATTTAAACTTGCGTCGTCTCATGTTTCCGGCGGAGAAACACACAACAACAACAACAGGCGCTTAAAAATCGATCCTCCTCTTCCAACAGCTGGAAAAGACAGTTAAACAGTTTTTCCAATAAGAGATGACACGGAATGTTGTTGAAAAATGGCGTGTTAGAATTGAGATTTCGGGGGCAGCTAAGCTCATTATTAAAACGTGAAACTGGAATGTGTTGTTGTTCACAAATTTTCATGTTTGTTTGTCTTCTTTTCCTTCTCCTTTTTTTGGTTTGTTTCGCCTTTGGGGGAAATGTTCTTATCCATTCCGGATTGGTTCCACGCGCAGTCACCTCCATCACGGTCGTCTACTTCACCGATAACACCAACATCGCCGACCCGTCCGCTCTCTATGGCGACGATAGCGGCGGCTGCCAATTCCGGTTTGAATTTGAACATGTCGGCTGCCCAGCTCCGAGCCCGCTTGGCCTCACAAAAGAAATACGATCCCAAACGAGATGCGATAGACCTGCGTCGCAAGCACGAAATCATCCAGACCATGTAAAGAGGGCGAAACCAATTGGAAATAGAGTACGTCGTCCACACCAAATAAGGAGAAGATGAAGAAAAAGAAGCAGACAACCCACAATGAACTGACGAAGCAACTTTTTTTTTCTTTCCTTTTTGTTCGCAATTGACTCTTCTCTTCATTGAAGTTAAACACACAAGCGCCTGACGGGAAGGTGCGTTCTAGAGACTGAATGGGTTCGACCTCGGTGAATTTGTTACAGTCGGTGGAGAGGACTTTTCCGACATGTAAAACAATTGGTACTTGACACTATTCTTTTTTCTTTTTTTTAGTTTTCAAGTTTTATTCCTTTTTTTGTTTCTTACAAGAAAAGAAAGAATTGAACTCTTCCTGAGCTTGTGTGGTTGTGATGAGCGTGTCATTTTTATAGTCACTTATATGTATCATTGGCGTACGTACCTCTTAATGTGTTTTTCCCTCTGGAAACCCATTTATTATTCATTTATTTTTTACAAGCCCTCTGCCCCCTGTTTGACCCCATTCGACCCATATAGAGCCACAAAAGTGAAACAAAAAGAGAGAAAAAAAACAACAGAAAATAGAAATCTGTTGACGCTCTTTCACCTTATTATGTAGCCCATAACACCGACGAATGTTTTTTTTTTCATTACTAATTTCATTTTTTTTTAGTATTTTCTATTTTCGTTCATTCGGGTGAAACCACAAGGGCTTTTTTCCTTCTTAATTTCATGACCGTTTGTAGAGGACGTAAATTCAAAGATGGACAACTGAAAGGTTAATATAATTCGTGTATAATATACCATTTCAAATATAGTGCTTAACAAGACCCAACAATTTATTATCACCGCAAAAAACAAAAAAACAAAACAAAACAAACAACTGCGTTGACATTTGACCAGGAAAAAAAACATCGTCGTTGAAGTCCACCATCACCTATCACTCAAGCTCAAAAAGGCTGGAAAATCTGGAGGGCTATCAATAATAAAGGAAAAACTGTCGATGCGAATCGTTGATTGAAGTAAACTCATCATGGCAGTGAAATAAAGAAAATTTTCCTGAGTGATAAAGAGATGACAAATTGGTGCTGGAGAGGGGCGTTGAGCAAACGAGATAACGAGTACTTATCGGGCGCCTCCAGGTGCTGAATCGTCATTCAAACAAAGTGAAAACCACATTCTAACGGGGCAAAGTCGGTGTGACTCTGGAAACATTCATCGGTCGATGTTACAGCAATAAAACACAATGCTGTGGCGCGTCGCACCAGAGTGGAACCCCCCCTCTCTTACTGAACGCTGCCACTTCTCTCTCACTCTGGCGCGCGTGGTCCCGCATCGATGAGATTCCGGTTTCAGCGCAGCGTGAACGCCACAACACACACACACACACAAAGCGGTTTGGAATTCAATGCGGTCTCATTCTTTTTTTCTGGCGTTTCGTTCTCACAATGGGATGGAGGTGCGGCGGGGCGGATCATGTCGCTTGTCAAATGACTCCCGCTTACCTTATGGCAACTCGCATCGATTACACGTCAACGTCGCACACATCTCTCTCCCCCCCCCCTCCTCTCAACCCCAACTGTGTCGTCCAGGAAAAATATTTCTTCTATTTGAAAACGTGAATCATCCGAGATTGTTCAATGCAGACGAATCGCCAGCAGTAGTACGACCAGATTGCTACGACGAAAATTCCTTAATCCATCCACTGACGATTGTTGCCATCTGCTGGCTAGATTCGAGGACGAACGCGTGCTCGAAACCGTAAGGGCAGACGATGGTCCTAACTTCGGGAACCAGACGCTGCAAGTTGTGGCAGTACTCTAGAGGACACCAATGATCCTTCGTCCCGAAATATAAAACTAATCTGTGGATTGGGAAAATAATCAATCATAAACAGAGCTGAAAGAATGAGAATTAGCACACTGATTACACACCTATCACTGTGAAGACGTATATCGTCAGCATTCAATTCACCCACAACTTTCAGCTCGTCGTGAGCCATGAAAAGGGAGCGCTCTAAAGCCTGTGGGTGTAGGAGCCTCATGGTAGTTCTCACGTTTACGTGGACTACAGGTGTGTTTCCCAACGTAGAACTCTCAATCGCTAATTGATTTCCTTTGGAACCTACATACAAAGCAAATAAATAAAAAAAAACATAAAACAGAACGTTCACGACAAGCTGAATTTTCACTCATACGCATGGCCCAGTGAACGACGGGAGTTAACCATGATTCCGGCAATCGGTGGAGGAACGACGCTGCAAAAACGACAACCTTTCTTAACGGACCGAGGATCGGCCACAACTTTCTCCCTTTTGGAGTTTGAGCCATTCTTTCGAGAGTCGGAAAGAGGAGGTAAGCGGCAGCATTGTACTTTGTCCTGTATCGTTTGACAAGTTCAATGCAAATTTTGGATCCAATTGAGTGGCCAATGAAATGTAAATTCACATCAACTGCTGGTACATATGTGTCAATAAAATCAAACTTGTGATTCACTTGACCTTCAAGTGTGAAAAGTTCAGGATGATCTAAAAGAATACATACCAGATTTAAGCTACCAAGAGGTGAATGCAAAATGTGACTTCGACAACTCATTTTAGTTTTACCATTTACACTCGGGAAAGTAACACCAGGCGGAACTTCATGGCCAGCATGGCCTAGACCCCAAATCACATACTCTTCCTGCAACTCTGCATACAATGACATCACAAATTTTTCATAGTAACCAATAAGCCCAGGATTGCCTAAAAAACACAAACATTAAAGTCATTTAGAGTTTTAACATGACATGTCACAACTGAAGTTTACCTGGAATGACCACAATAAGATTCCGTTTCTTTAAGGGTCGATCGATCCACCCACCAATAGTTATTACTCGAGTTGGAATGCCATTAATATTTACATAACCCTCTTCCATTTTACTATAGATGAAAAACGAATTTCTTGAAACAACTCCTGGTTGTTTACGTAAAACTTTTAACAAAGCACGGTCGCATGGTACAAGCAGACGACCGACTGCAATAATGATAAACAATAACCGATGGATTTGAGAAATAAAAAAGATATGAAAAACCTTGACAGGGACGAACTCCTTCTGAAATCCTATCGAAAAGTAGAAAAATGAATTTTAACGCTGACCGTCGGTATTAATGACAGTGGGGCATGCAAGTGCGATAGCGGATCATGAATAAGCTTTATAATTTTTAATTGGGTGTCATAACTGCTAACATAAATATTGAACATTATGTGTTTTGTATATTTTGATAAAATAACATGAAGATTTGATTAAAAATCGAAAGACTTGCATATCATAATGAGGAAAAAATTCAAGCAAGTCCCTACACAAACACGGAAATGAGCTAACTATCCGTCTTTAGTACTACATTCCGACCTCATATTACAATTCATCCTAAGCAAAAAAAACCTAAGAAAATGAAAATCTTAAAAGGATTAAAAAGGGTAGGAAGAAGTTGCCTAAATCTATTGTGTTGCTGCATCCCTTTGGGGAAATCGTCGAAGAAACGGGAGCCTGATCGTGATTTTCAGGATAGCGATGAACACCGCGCCAATGGGAACTTAACATCGCTGGCCAAAGATTCCGCTCTGTGTTCCGGAACCTCACCTCCGGATAACGCGCAATCAGGACACATGGAATACTGGGCATACTTATGTGAATCCCCAAATTGGACTAGCGACATAACGACGAGCGTTCAAGCCAACGACAATTGCGACACCAAGGAAACGACTCCAATATTCAACGCCACCGACTCTCTTGATGTAGTAACTTCTATTTCTGCATCCGCATCCGCGAAAACAGACTTAAAACAATCTGCTTTAAGCTGTTCCATTCCCGAGTGTAGCGATACGGGCCGTTTCTCCGTCTGTTCCGTTAAGGAAGAAGAGATGAAAGAAAACGTTCTTTCCCAGTGTGACATGAATGAAACGTTAAGTAAGGTAATGGAAGATGAAACACTCCCGTTAAGGCATCCCGCTGAGCACTCGGCATTGGTAGGCAAGAAAATTGGGTTGGACGATTTTGATTTCATCAAGGTCATTGGCCGAGGAGGATTCGGCAAAGTGATGCTTGCTGAAATAAAGGGTACCGACGAATTATATGCCGTAAAGGTACTGAAGAAGAACATACTTCTGGAATCGCTCGGTGGTAACGATGAGGACAACGACAATCTTGTCGAATTCACTATGACAGAAAAGCGGGTGTTGGCTCGGGCTAATCATCCTTTCCTCACTGCTCTGCACTCTTGCTTTCAAACGAAGGACTGTTTATTTTTTGTCATGGAGTACGTCAATGGTGGTGATTTTATGTTTCAGTTGAAAAGAGACGGAAAATTTGATGAAAATCGCGTTCGGTTCTACGCAGCGGAGCTTACGCTTGCCCTGGAATTTCTGCACCAAAACGGCATCGTATACCGGGACCTTAAATTGGAAAATGTTTTGCTGGATAGTCAAGGTCATTGCAAAATTGCTGATTTCGGCATGTGCAAAGAGGGGATTTTTGACGGTATTACGACCAACACTTTCTGTGGTTCACCCCAATATGTGTCACCCGAAATGCTTCAGTTTTTGCCGTATGGAACATCAGTTGATTGGTGGGCTTTGGGGGTACTCATGTACGAAATGTTAACTGGCGATGTTCCATTCCCGGAAACAGAAAATGAAGACGAAGACATTTTCGAATCGTTAAGTCACATTGATTCCATTTTGAACGACGAAGTTTCCTATCCGACCTGGTTGTCCGAAGAGGCAGTCTCTATTTTGAATGGGTTTTTGACAAAGGATCCCTCGATGCGATTGGGTTGTGATGTAAGCCAAGGTGCTGAAGCTGCAATCAGACTCCATCCGTTCTTCAAGGGTATCGATTGGGAGGCTTTAGAGGCAAAGAAAGTCAAGCCACCCTTCCAACCACAAATAAAAAGCATGCGAGACGCTCTGAACTTCGATAGTGAATTTACCAACGAACATCCGATTCTCACACCAAATAGCAAAGAAGTCGAGGAATACTCTCCTTCTCTCTTCCATGGATTCTCTTACATCAATCCCGATTATATCTCCCTTCCCAAATCGACAGACTAATAATCACATTAAGCGCGTCCATTCTATCTACTCACGGGTTGCCTTAACTGGCAATTAGTAGATTGAATGGCCACGCAATGTGAATTTTAGGGACTAATAATCACATTGGGCGCGTCCATTATATTTACTCAGGGGTTGCCTTAACTGGCAATCAGTAGATTAAATGGTCGTCCATGGGATAATTAGTCTTCTGTTGATAGAAGATAGGAGATGGAAATCGGAATTGATAAAATGGGAATCAATCGAAAGGAGAAAGAGAAGACTTCTGCGCCTTCATTGCGCTGCTTGATGTGAATATCAGATATTCTTGTGGTAAATTCACTTTCAAAGTTCAGGACGTCTGTTGGGCTTTTGTTTTCTGGTAGGAATGGGGCTTAAATTTCATCGCCTCTTAGCTGCGATCGATATCCTTAATGAACGGATCGACTCTAATTGTAGCTTCAGTACCTCAGCTTACTACATAATCTATTCGCATCAATAGATCCTTAGTAAAAAAAACATTCAAAATAGTGACTGCCTCTTGGAACAACCAGGCCAGATAGGAACTTCGTTGTCCAAGATTGTGAATCAATATGATTCAGTCAATCGAAAATGTCATCGGGTTCATTTTCTGTTGCGAATGGAAATTGACTGTTATATAATAACATTTCATACATGGGCATTTCAAACACCCACGCCTCAACTGATCCTTTATACGGTAACTGTTGGAGAATTTTGGCTACATCATAATCAAGTGAACCACAGAAGTTGTTAGTGGTAACAACGTTAAGAACCCCATTTTGGTACAAGCCAAAATTGGCAACTTTGGAATGCCTTCACTATGCAGCAAGTTTTTTCAAGTTTAAGTTTCCGATACACGATTCTTTTTTGGTTTAGAAACTCCAAGGCAAATATTTTCAGCTGCGTAGAACTTAACATGAGTTTCGTTAAATTTACTGGCTCTTTGGATCTGTAACATCAAATCCCCCCCATTGACGTACATAATGACGAAAAGTAAAGTCCTTTTGTTTAAGAACAGCAGTGCAGATCAGTGAGAAAAGGATATGCTTAGCCAACAGAGGCAATACTCCTTTTTCTCTCATAGTGAGTTTGAAAAGGTTATCGTTGTCCTCATCGGCACAATCGAGCGACAGCATAACTGTGTTCTTCTTGAGTACATATTTACGACATATACTTTGTCGGTACCCTTTGACTCAGAAAGTATCACTTTCCCGAATCCTAATCTGCCAAGGATCTTGGTGAAGTCAAAATCGTCGAGAGCCCCAATTTTCTTGCTCTCAAAAAGGCTTGCGCGATCGGCCATCATATCCAATGCTGCTTTATTAGCAGAGTGCTTTAACGTGACCTTTTGATCTTCTATTTCCTCATTCAATACGTTTCTTCAACGAAAGAAATGCAGCAGCACACTCGGCTCAAAACACTACTTGCTATCGTTTTCAACATTTCCGATGGTCAGTTCTATATCGACAACAAGAGAAGAATACAGCTTCGGTCGATTGTCAAGAAATTATGGTTTGATCTGTGAGGGGTTCAACCATAACAATTCTGTCGTGTCCCGGAATCTGGATCTTCTACTTCCATATCAAACAATAAGTCATCGGAAAATTAACTTGGATATACAATAATCGCGTCGTGGATAAATAACCAGGAAAGAAGCTTTTGGTGCATTTATACTGGATGTTTCGTTGGAATTGAGGATCCAAAATGAAACCTATTCTGAAATGTCGTCGTGGATTAGCTCTTCTGAATGTTATTGGCGCGATTTTCCCTGTATACTTTACGCTAAACCGAGAAACAGGTGAAATGTAACATTTTCCGATAGTCAGTTGAACAAACAGGGAGGACGAGGAGGTTCAACAGACAACAAGAGAAGAATACAGCTGCGGTCGATTGTCAAGATATTGTGGTTTGATCTGTGAGGGGTTCAGCCATAATAATTCTGTCGTGTCCCGGAATCTGCATCTTCTACGTCCATATCAAACAATAAGTCATCGGAAAATTAACTTGGATATACAATAATCGCGTCGTGGATAAATAACCAGAAAAGAAGCTTTAGGTGCATTTACTGGATGTTTCGTTGGAATTGAGGATCCAAAATGAAACCTATCCTGCAATGTAGTCGTAGATTCAATAGCTCTTCTGAATGTTATTGGCGCGATTTTTCCTGGATATACTTTTACGCTAAACCGAGAAAAAAGTGATGTAACACTTTCCGATAGTCAGTTGAACAAACAGGGAGGATGAGGAGGTTCAACAGACAACAAGAGAAGAATACAGCTGCGGTCGATTGTCAAGATATTGTGGTTTGATCTGTGAGGGGTTCAACCATAATAATTCTGTCGTGTCCCGGAGTCTGGATCTTCTACGTCCATATCAAACAAGAAGTCATCGGAAAATTAACTTGGATATACAATAATCGCGTCGTGGATAAATAACCAGAAAAGAAGCTTTAGATGCATTTGCTGGATGTTTCGTTGCTGGAATTGAGGATCCAAAATGAAACCTATCCTGAAATGTCGTCGTGGATTCAATATATCTTTTCTGAATGTTATTGGCGCGATTTTCCCTGGATATCTACTTTTACGCTAAACCGAGAAACAAGTGATATGTATAATACTTTCCGATAGTCAGTTGAACAAACAAGGAGGACGAGGAGGTTCAACAGACAACAAAAGAAGAATACAGCTGCGGTCGATTGTCAAGATATTGTGGTTTGATCTGTGAGGGGTCAACCATAATAATTCTGTCGTGTCCCGGAGTCTGGATCTTCTACGTCCATATCAAACAATAAGTCATCGGAAAATTAACCTGGATATACAACGGTCGCTATATATAATCCGATATTCCTTGACTAGACTTGGGTAGCTTTGTATTAATGACGAGGAAACTAATTGAATCACAACTCGTGGACTAATAGCCTAGCTCAAGAAGTTATTAGCGTATCAAAACTGGACTGGACTCGATTAAGTTATTGGTGAAGAAACATATTTAATCACTAGGCCTATATGGGTTGCTTCGTGAGTTAATATCTTAATTATTACTGGCGCATAATGCCCTTAAAATATTTCACTGGATATGAGAATAAAGACATGTCTGATATGAGAAAGATATATTAACGGGAAGGAGGATTGGTAGCAAGTGATTCACTAAGATACTAAGATGCGCGCGTCTTGACTTTTAGTAGGCTACAGCTCAAGAAACTATTATTTGGCCCATCATTCCTGGACTGAACTGGAAAAGAAGAGAAAGTCTGGAAGAAAAATTTTGATGTTGTAACAGTAATTTTGTTGTGTGCTTAATCAAAACGATAAATTTTGTTGTTAAGGCTTAAATGAATGATGAATAAAATTAATTGATCAAAATACTGTAGATTTTTTAAAATTTGTAATTATGAGACGCAGCGATAATGACCATTTAGAATTAATCCCACGATTCGAAATAATTTCATTTCGATTTCGCTGCTGAACAATTTTGAGTCGGATCGTCAGTTGCGATTTGCGACATTAGCCAGGATCGGTCTTTAAATTAATATTACAGTTTTCAAAATTCCATCGAGGAAACGAAGAAGATACGGCACATCGCACATGACAGCATGTAAAAGGAGGAAATAGTCAAAGTGAACCATTAATTAGATCAACATGCTTGATCCAATGTTTCATTCCATTCGATTACAAATAAAGTGAATTATGCCTCGGCATCTTATACATCTTTCATGAAAGATGTATGATCACTGCAGTGACCATTATAAAAAAACAATAAGTAGGTTAAAGTTCTATTACAAATAAATCTCTCGCAATATGAGTGACATACAAGGGCAGACACACGCAAATCTTATTCCCCACCTAGTATGATAACTAAATACTACTCCTTGATTGGCTACTACGCGACCGTATGTTTGAAATTGTTACTTACGATTCGCATTTCGTTGCTTATATACGTTACATCGCATTATTTAAAACTTCCAGTTTCAATCCCATACCGCCCATTCTCCTCCGGAAACTTAGCGGCGTAAGTCGCGGACAAAATTATTCGGGACATTTCAAATTTTAAAATTAGGCTGGAAAGACTGTACAGGGTTGCCGTCGATTTGTTCAAATAGTTTGAAAGCGTTAAAAGACATTTATGATTTACGATTTTTTATTTTTTATTTTTTTTAAATACACCATTATTTCAGTTTCTTATTAAAACTTGTAAATCACTGCTTTTGAAAATGTATAATTTAAGCAATTTCTTTTAGAGCGTTGCCATAATTGTAAGATCTGTAGCTGACGAAAACCGCATGTAAATATTGCCATATTTGCCAAGCAATCGCTTTCAAATGTCATTCTTTCCCTTGGCGATCTAGAATTTTAATTCGTCTGTGATCCATATTGCAAGCAACATGTTCAAATGCAAGAAAACATTTGTTGCCCAAAGTGTTTCTTTCTATAAAAATCAATGTAGTGTGATTGAAAATGTTTTGCCTTCTGTGCAGTGCAGAAACTACTCGTAAGTTATTACTGATTTTGAGCCCTTAATACCTTGAAACTTAAAATAATTTTGTGTTCATTCTTTCAATTAGGTCTGATAATGAAAGATATTTGCACAAGTCAAAAGTTCCAACAATGCATTTTCAACCTTCTCTTCCCCGTTTGCCCATACCCTCTCTTGAGGAAACATGCCAGAGGTATCTGAATGCTCAATTACCCTTACTGGACTCTAACAATTATGAAAACACAAACAAGCTGGTTAGCAATTTTCAATCAGAAATTGGAAAAGGTTGTTGCTTACTGATAATGTGATTAAATTCCTGCTAAAACTAATTGGGATCCATTGCAAATTTTCAGAATTAAATCAACAATTGATTGCTCAGGATAGAGCAAACAAGCATACAAGTTACATCACAGAGCCCTGGTTTGACATGTATTTGAGGGATCGTCAACCCATTGTCTTGAACTACAACCCATTCATTTCATATGTGGATGATCCCAAGCCTCTTTACAATGATCAAATAGTTAGAGCCTCTAACTTCCTGATCTCAGCCATCAGGTACAGAATGATTTTGTAAGTGTTTCTCTTGTCATTCTAATGTCTTTTGAACAGATTCAGGGAAACTCTTAAAGCTGGATTGCTTGAACCTGAAGTCTATCACATGAATCCCAAAAAAAGTGATACAGAAACGTTTCGCAAAGTTGTTCGCATGCTGCCGTCCTCACTCTCCTGGTACGGAGCGTATTTTTTCAAGGTATTAATCGAATTACTTTTTTTTCAACCCAATTTGAGGATATTCATTGTCTCCTGCCTACATAGGCTTTTCCGTTGGATATGTCTCAGTACTCGAGCCTATTTAATTCAACGAGGATCCCTGAAATTGGTAAAGATCGCCTTGCCCGATTTGACGACGCAAAACACATGCTGGTCATGCGAGGCGGCCATTTCTACATCTTTGATATCTTTGATAAGAATGGTACTATTTCTGCTTCAACAATAACTGAAGAGTCAAGTTCACCAATTTCTTCTTGTATGCAGGGAACATGTTGGAACCGCTCGATATTTACGCCTGTCTTAAGTTTATACAACAGGATCCGATTACACCTTCCCAGCATCCGATCGGCTATCTAACGGCGGAGAACCGAGACACGTGGGCAAGTGCCCGTCGTCTTTTAATGGAACACAATAGCGGTCAGATGGAAGCCATCGACAGCGCTCTCTTCAATCTAGTTCTGGACGACGTCCGAACTGACAACGACCCAGTCAAAATATCCAAACTGTTCCTCCATGGCAACGGAGCCAACCGGTATCTAATGTTCCGACTAGGTCCTCGGCATATCAGTTGACATAAACACGACATTTGATTCCAGGTGGTTCGACAAATCGTTCTCATTGATCGTTGCTCAGGACGGCAAAGCAGCGGTCAATTTTGAGCATTCGTGGGGAGACGGAGTTGCTGTAATGAGATTTATCAACGAATCGTTGAAAGACTCGACTGAAAAGCCCCGTGTCCATCCTCACGAAGTATCCGGGATGGCTCCACGACGTAGCGTCGATCCATCACAGCACGTCAGACGTCTCGGTAATGGATGGGCAAAAGGAAAGTTTCGTTTCCTGGGTTTCATAGATTGAAATGTCTTTGCCATTCCTTTACTCAGAATTCCAGCTCAGTGATCAGCTCAAAGCGGCAGTAAGCGATGCTCGGCGGCGTTTCGATCAAGCAACGGGCGCTTTGGCCGTTGACTTGTTCATCTACGATGGCTTTAGTAAAAAATTCTGCAAGGATCAGCAGGTCAGCCCGGACGCCATCATGCAATTGGGTTTTCAAGTAAGAATGATTGTCGAGCGCATGCCAAGACGGTTATGTTCTTGGAAATAAAATCGATTATTTATTCTTCCGAATAGGTGGCGTATCAACTACAAAATGGCGGTACGTGCGCCACTTACGAATCGTGTAGTACGGCCGCTTTTAAACACGGCCGGACGGAAACGATCCGACCGTGCACTTCGCAGACTACTGCTTTCAGCCGGGCGATCACTTCATCCTCTTGCAACTATAGTCAGACGGAAATGCGTGCTATGATTGCCGATTGTTCCAAAGTTCACGGCCAACTGACTAAAGAAGCTGCTATGGGTAATCGATTGAACTTTTTGAAATTCAACCCTGAGGAAACATAAGTTTCAATATTTTTTAAATTGCTTTAGGTCAAGGATTTGATCGGCATTTATTTGCTCTGAAATATCTGGCTCAGCAGCAATCGTTGCCCGTCCCAGCTTTATATCAAGACCCTGCATATGCAGCTATCAACCATAATATCCTTTCAACATCAACTTTGGGTAGTCCGGCTGTTGAATTGGGCGGGTTTGCCCCGGTTGTTCGCGATGGATACGGTCTCGGGTATGTGTTTGGGTCCTCTTCGGCTCCCCTCCAACCGCTTTCACGTAATGTTGTTGTTACTTGATACGTTCTTGTGTCCAGGTACTCGATCCAGGACAACCGACTGGGCGCTGTGGTGACCACTTACCCCCCACACCGAAGTGGCTCAGATTTCGCGTCTTGTTTACAGTCGGCCTTCAGCCGGATCGAAGATATCTTGAAACAGAAAAAGTGATGACTTAGGTCATCATCTAAAAGTTTTATTATTACATATTATAGGTCGTTAATTATCAGCAATACAACATATCTACTATGATAGAAGACGTCACCAATGATCTGTGCCGGTTGTGAATGATGCGCGCTTGTTGTGATTGTTCCCGTCGCACAATAGTCAAGTCACAACCTAGTGGCGCACGCTCGTAGAGCCAAGTACGAGGGAGTGCGCGCAAAGTGTGTTCATGCTACTGCTGCTGCTTCTGCTGCTGCTGTCTGGTGTGTGTGTGATCCCCTCATCATTACACGTCCCGTTCAGTCGGCGTTGCTGGGCAACAGCCAATCAGCCTTCCTTTCAACGAGAGGATAAATAAAATAAAAATAAAAGAGAGTGAGAGATGGAAAGGCTTTTTTTCCACCTGCTCCGCGAGCGCGAAGATAGGTGTGTGCACCGGATTAATAATAGGATCGTCAGGGGACTGGAAGACGCCCAGGGGAACTACAAGAAAAGAATCGAACGCTGCTAAAGAAAAAGATACGATCGTGTACCCGGATAGATAATGATGAGACTATTTCGGGGGATTGAAACTAGTCCCGAACGAAATATGAAGACGTATAGAGAACTATTATCAAAATTGCATGTTAAGTTTAATCGGTACAGGTATAATAATTTGCACTTTTTCTCCAAAGAAAGAGAGTCGTAGCAAACGTGGCTGGATTGGGGGAGAGATTGACAAAAGGAAGATCGACAGCTGTGAGAAGAGTCTCGACAGCAGTAATGATGAACAACCCTCCTCTGCTGTTGGTCCAGCTCCACCAACTCTCGTTTCCTCCCCTAGCTTTTCCGATGAAAACGAATCTCGACAAATGCATTCAACACGATGCCAAAGTCCTTCCCCTCTATTCGCTCGCCTTTCGACAAAGAGCTAGAGGGTTCAACAGGATCTCTGTCCATTAGCTGTCGCACGTCAATCCTCCCTAATAACGTGCCGATCCTCGCGACAGGTATATACGGACAAAGTTTAGGTGGGAGCAAAGGCCAACTAGCATGAGATACTTTAACGCCCGCCCCCACATGCTTGATTTACCAGATGGAATAAGCCTCTCAACCACAGTTTATTGAAACCTCTTGATACCAGGATACAGGACGTACCCAAAGATCCAAGATCAATTCGTTGACTCCTGGCCGGCTCCAAGCCTCCAACCTCGAGTTTTCTGATGGAGGCAGGAAATGAGAGTAGTTATGACGTCAGCTCCAATCTTTCATGGTTCATCTAAAAAGAGCGTGTTAATCTGAAAGTAGAGGCATTAAGCTTTATTTCTTTAAATTATTGCTAACAAAAAAAAAAAACCGAGTCTACGACGGTTCGTCACTTCGACCTCGTTCTGAGATAGATCAAGAATTTTCTTCTTATCGTTCACGGTTGGTTTGCGAAGAAATCTGTCAGTGAATTCTATGGAATTTACAAAAATAAATAGGCAAGCTTCTCAAGTTATCAACTCGAAATATGAAACGTTCAAAAAGTAAAAAATTGAATTAACAATGTTGCAACGTAGGACTTTTGAAAACGTGACGAATCAAAAATGAATTTGCTTTGGTTGTGTCTGTCGGTCATCTCCCGAGGTATTCAATTGAAAGTGTAACAATAATCTGCCTTAGTATGAAACTTGAAGATGAAGATTGTCTAGAAACAGACACCACCGTCGTGGAAAAGTATGTTGCTAATTTCAGATATCTCCTGGTGAAACTGTGAAACAGATGTTTTGTTCGTTTTGTTTTCTGTTGTCGGGGAACCATCAAGTTGCCGTAACGTCCTTTTTTTTCAGTATATATTTAAGAATTTTGTTGACGAAAAGTTTAGTAGACATAATGTCTCGAAAAAAACTATCGACCTGACAGAGTTGTTATGTTTTCCCTTGGATATAAGTCGTGAGGAATCCTGCATCCATGTCTCGAGTTAACACGTGGCGATCGATACGCGTACGTGTACGAGAAGAAGACGATACACATCCATCTACTACCTGTGTATTATTGCAGTGGCATTCAGGAAAGGGGGAACTGAAGGGTCATAATAGAGTAGAAGAGCTGGAGAGAGAGGACTGGCTAGTCAGAGAGGACACTCTACTTTGGTACGCGATCATGGCTCAGTGATTCCGCCACAGTTGATGACAGCCCGACAGAACGGCTATACGTCGCGCGCGCACCTATAATGAGACGACGCTCGACTTGCCTTACAAGTCAGGTGAACTTTATTGCTGCCTGTCCGCCCACCGTCTCTCTCTCTCTCTCTCTTTATCCCAAATATATTACCTTTCCCGTTTTTGGGATGCGGGAGGAAAGTTACTGTGGGGAATTCATTTCTCGCGAACCGGCTGTGTAAGTCAATGAGAATCGGATGAGAGACGTTGACCCCGTGAGCCCAATTTGTTCTTGATAATAAGTGAGACTTCCGTTTCCTTTTTTTCTCTGAGAATACTAGCTATTACTACTACGTGTCTAATGTTTTATCATCTTTCTTTTATCTTTCCCATTTTTGTGTGTCTTGTTGATTTTTTCCTTCTTTTTCCTGTTTTAGGCCTTCTAGTTCTCGGTTGCTGCTCTCAGCAGAGGCGGCAAGGTGAAGTCGATCAGCGAAAAATGATCCGATCAAAAATGGTCGCATCACGCGGCCCCTTAATTCGAGTGCACCAGAGCGTGAAAGTGGTCCCCTTTGAACAAGCGCGGCTCTACAGCAGCAGTGTAGAACCTTACAGGTAGAAAAGATCCTAAAATAAAACACCATTTCCCCCTTTTCGATCTCTTCTAACATATTCAAATGTTAAAGAGAGAAAAAAAGAAAGAAACGCATTGACAATATATCCGGGTATATTTGTCAAAAAAAAAAGAAGAAAAAGAAATGGGCATATAGGCTTATAATATAGATTGGTAGATGCTCTTTTTGACAGCGCTCTCAATGGAATTCTTGGCTTGTAATGAAAAAGAAGAAAGCAACAGTTTGATCAAGTTAGGCGGAAACGAATCTAGACTGACAGTCACTATTGGTAACCTACAAAGCACGTGCTTCACGCCGCCCAGCTTTTTCCAAATCCGGTGATGAATATGTTTGAAATGTCAGTGGTAAACCCCCGATGGCTCTCTTCCTGTTGTTGCATGTTTTGTCCCTTGCGTCGATCTTTTTTCCGAACGCGCGCCGCCATCGACGACGAAATCCAATGTCAATTGATCCCTTTTGCACGCTCGACATGCAGTGTCTGTCATCCAGCGGAATAAGAGAAAGAAAGTGGGGCGGAATGAGGTGGATCGACGGATCCCGACCAGACGGGGTGGAAGAAAGAGACGAAGCGGGAGTTTTGATCGATCTACATCAAAGGCGTCAACCAAAAAGCCGACGCGCCGTTCGGGAAGTCGTCGTCGCGAAAGGGGAAATAGGAAAAGGGGATGCAGGGACGCGGTGATTGGCGGCCTCAACGTCGACTCCACCCGCTCCTCGAATGGTGCGGGATCGAACAAACAGGCGGAGTCAACGTCCCCATTGGCTCCTGTTCCTGTCTGACGTCACATCATACGGGGACCGACTATACAATAGATGTAGGAACGACATAGGGAAAGTTGAGGGGGGTTGGATGCGAGGTGGAGGGAGGTGAACGGTTACAAATAGTCTCTGAATCGGCCAATCTGGTCGTAAACGTGATCCGGAAATCCCGCTATCAAATCCTACTGCTCCCGCTATCGGCTCTTTCGTTTGCTTTTGAAGAAAACAAGTTTCGTCTTTAAATCCCCGTGAAAAGGGCACCAATTCATCTCCAACTGTCCAAGTGATCCGTCGGGTTCTGATCCTACTGTCGCCAACCAACCAGGTAATTTGTTTTTCTCCTTTTACTTTTTTCGAAAATCCTGTTATAAAACAGTTCCAAAGTGTCGTATAGTATTTGCATTACTTCGTATAGAACTTCATTAGGCAAGGTTACTTGGAATAGTTAGGGTAGTTGAAAGGAACAAGTTTTCCAGGCGCGTTTGACCGCCAACTTTTAGGCGAGTTATCTAATTGTTCAGGTCAATTTAGGCGAAATCTAACTTTCTGCCACGTGTCGAAAGTTCAGATTTTCTTACACATCTAAGATATTTTCAAGTTGAGAGTGTGAGACCCAATTAAGAGAAGCGTAGAACCTGAAATGGACCAGCAAACGGCTGATGGTTCCAACGTCGACAGGTAAGTGGCCTAAAAGCGTCCGTCGGCTCTTGTTCGTCATCACAAAAGGCATCAATCCTTACAACATATGCTGTCGCGACACAATTTCCGTGACGCTGTATCATGTAGTTATTGGGTAACTTATTCACGTGTTCTGTTATGCAATTCAGTAAATGGCAAGTTGATTTGATTGGTACTTGAGGAACGATCTGTCCTGAGCCCGTCAAACACCCATGTTGAAAGGTGTGTTTCACCCTCCTGTCGGCTACTAGCACCTGGAGTTGTACTTATCCGCACCAGTTAACTCGTTACATGGGGATTTAGGAACAAAAAAAGAATATAGAGGATTCTGCTGTTGACTGGTTTCCACTCAACCTAATGGGTGATGACTGCATGAGCTTTTCTAGTTCTGTCGAGAGATTATCTCTCCTACCGGGCGTAACGATCATCAGGCAGAGTGGTAGAGCTTCTGTTGGCACCTCGAGACCTCCCGCAGGTTCATCGCGCTATTGATACTTATGATAAGCCGTCTCTCTTTTTTTTCATTTATGATCAAGTGAATAGACGAGGAAAGAAGACAGATGTCCTCTTTAAACGGTCGGCAATGTTTTTTTCCAAAAGGAAATTCGTAACTACGTCTCTTTCTCTCTTTTGTCGAACTCAGGTAAAAATATACCAGACGTAAACGCTGCCGCCTGATGATGGAGACGCGGATCCTGTTGTCGTCGACTACGTCTGCCAGCAGCAATTATGAAGGTATGTTTTCCCTATTGTTAATAGAGTTGAAACAAAGCTAGCCGGCAATTCGTTTGAAATCAAGTCATCAAGAAGGCGGAAATAAGAAGAGAGAGAAGCTGTGGAAATGGTTGATTGTCAATGACAAGTTTGTTAATCAACTCATTAAGGCTTCTAATTGCCTCTGCTGTTTGCCTATGTTGATATTTATACACATGACGGGGGGACGTCGGGGCGAGAGTTAACTAGAAGATGGAGGAGAGAGAATATAAGCTTTCCAACCAATTAAATCTGCCGCGGTTGGGCCGCGCTCTCAAGGGGGGCGAAGCCGTACAGGGCGACCTGCTACCAGTAACCTGATCAAACGAGCTAATTAACGAGCTTTTTGAACATGTTTATGACTTTGTCTCTTGTAATGAAGCTCGAAGCATCAATCAGCCACTTGGAATTGACAAAAGTGTCAGAGACGCAAAAGCTTCTGATGTGACATTCAAACGAAGAAAATATTATCGTGTGGGTTGATTAGAATCCTCTTTTCGATGTTCATGTTTCTCTTTCTTTAAGGCTGTCGTCTCCAGGCAACCTACACAAAGTCGACAAGTACTATAATTTCACATCGTCTTTTAGTTTGATGTGCTACCTATATGATTTAATGACATTGCTTGATGAAAAGACTCCCCTACGAGTCGATCATCTCAATCCACCACTGCATCAGTAGCAGCAGCTCCCTCGGCTGTACTAGTACTGTATATGTTTATTGTGTTGTGTTGACCATGAAAGCGATACAGGGCTTCCCCGGGGCAAATATGACCGGCCTCCACCAAACAATAGGTATACACCCGCGTGTACGTACGCGTCTATATACTGCTAGTATATACCGACTGAGGGAGAGAGAAGCCATGGCGAAATTCTTTTCTCAATAGACCTCTCTCCTCCTTTCATCCAGCGCGTACGGTATTATACAATCATGATGGCGGATATTGGTTTTCTTTTTTTTATATATATTTTTTTCTCCCCCTCAGTTTCCTGCAGGTAGCTATCGTCATCCTCATTTTAAGATACATGTATATTGTAGGTTATATATGAACACAATCGAGAGAGAAAAAAGTAGTCGAGTGACTCTGGGTGTAGCAGTACACTTTGTACGATGTTGGAGGGGTCGTTCTTGGTATCCTTACCCCTCTCAAAGTTATCGAACCGGATAATCCGGAACGATACAAAGGGTTCCGAACAAATCATAAACCTCGTTCGATGTTGTATATAAATGCGCACAGAATTGGACGCTGAAGCTGGAATGAGACATCTTGTAAACTAGTAGATTGTTTTTCATTGCCAATCAACACACCTGGTCGTCGTAATTATTGATCGCTATACATGAAATCAGATAGGTCAAAGTAATTGAAACTGTGTGTGATATTACGAGAGGGTTGTTGGTTACATGTGAAGGATGCGTGGGATCGAATGTTTGGCAGCAGGGAGACCCGACGGCACGTGCCCTCTTGATTGACAGCCATTCAGCAGTGATACAACCCGTAAATACTTTTGACGTGTACGGCGGCAGGATGTGATTAAACAACTCTCCCCCTCTATCCCGAACATCCAATTCGATTAAAATGACTCCCGTCACGGAGTTATTAGAACCGTAAAATCACCAAAATCCTTTTACGGTTCATCTAGGAATGATGTTGAACCGCAAAGAATCGACGCCGTCGGTTCACCATCATCATCGGACAGTGAGCGGCGGTGGTGGTCATCACCATCATCATCATCAGTCGGCTCCTCCACCGCCGGCCCCGATGAGACCTCACTCAACTCCGGCAACACTTTTATGGCTGGAAGAAAATTACGAAATGGCTCAAGGAGTTTGCGTCCCACGCAACACCCTCTACCTTCACTACGTCGATTTTTGTTCCAAACACGGAATGACGCCCGTCAATGCCGCCTCATTCGGCAAGGTTCGTAATAATAGATTTGGCAAAACCTTACGAATGGCAAGTAATTAAATTTCTCCTTTTTTTTTCATTATTCAACCAAAAGATTATAAGGCAGCAGTTCCCTCAATTGACGACACGTCGATTGGGTACGAGAGGTCAATCTCGCTACCATTATTACGGCATCGCCATCCGAGAAAATTCTCCGTATTATGAACTCGTCTACTCCAAGAAAGGCCTACAAGCGTAAGTTTATCAGACTGCTGTCAATAATCAGAACGTAGGCTAAAATAGAATTTCTGAAAGAGTTAAATACGAAGGGTGATACTATTAGATGATATCTAAATAATAATAAGAAGACGAAGATTTGATCTTCGTATTTTGTTGTGGATGTAGTTGTGCGTTTATGTGTCGTCCGTTGCCTAGGTGAGAGCAGCCATCTTGTTATATCAAGCCACCCGCGTGAGTCTCCCTCGCCGCGCGCACTTTCCTTCTTCTTCTTCCCTCCTGCCCCACCCTCCTCCTCTCTATCCACGACCAATCTCACGGGTGTATATCAAACGGCATTATATACAGCGATATAAACTTTTCCTTTTTTTTTTCTCATGCTTGAATCGTTGGAGTCAAACTTAGTAGTAGTTGATAGCACAACTAGCACTTTATTGAATGAAAAGTAAAGTGTACAAAACTGTTTCTGCCCTTAGGACTGAAGACATGCGAAAGGATCACCTCAGACAGGTAACACAAAGCCTACGCACTATGACTTTTGTTGTCTAGGAAAAGTTTTGACTTTAAAAATTGTCACAAACTCTTTTTTAGATGCCTTCGTCTTGTCCTGGAAACGCCGGAGGGATGCAATCGTCGTCACGATCTATGACGACATCTTCCTCGGCTGGGACTCCAGCTTCAGTGGCGGCGGCTGCCTCGGCAGCCACGGCGGTCGCGCTAGCTACCCGCTTGCCCGAGTTCCCCAACTTGCGTGACTTGTGTCTGCCACCGGGTGGGATCAGTGGGGGCGTTCCCGAAGAGCGCGTTGCCACTTTCATCGTCATGTACCGCGCCCACTGTCAACGACTTCTTGATACCATCATCCGCGGTAGCTTCCAAGAGGTGCGTCATTTGTCCTAACGGATGTGATAAAAGCCTTGATTGTTTAATGTAAATAATTGAAAATGTGATTGAACAGGTGCAAACATTCCTCTTGCATTATTGGCAAGGCATGCCGCCACACCTGATTGGCGTCCTAGGAAGTCACGTGGTTGTCAACATTGTCGGTGTTTGCGATTCGATCCTCTACCGCTCCGTTTGCAGCATCCTCATGTCTTCTGTCATTCGAGTAAGTTACGAGAATTGGGTTACCGTTGCCAAAACACCAATCGATACATTTCGACATTCCAGGGATTGCCCGAGAATTTGATCCAGATGATACGCAAATTCGCATCCGAGTTGGATTCGTGGCTTCGAGCTGCGCTGGAAGACTTGCCGGAAAATTTACGCGCCGTCAAAATCGATTGTAAATGTTTTTCTTCTTTTACTAAAGTCGCCGTTCTGCTGACCTGAAATCTCTTCTTTCAGTGGCTCGACACTTTTGCCATATGCTACGACGTCAGAGCTCACTCAATCAGCTCTTTGGAACCGTTCGGTTGGCTTTACACGATCCACAAGTCAACAGCGTTTTGCTTCACGATTGGCAACGACAGGATCTTCACGCTCTGGCCAAAAACGCTCTCCAAGCGGCTGCCAATTTCCATAGTAGCGAAGGACAACAATTTCGTAAACGTCGTTCAGAAGTCCAAGTCAATCCGGCTACGGTTGAATTTATCGCTTCTTGTAAGCGAACAAGTTTTTTGTCTTTAATTAACTCATTTCTTCACGATAATCCGCCTTTTTTCTGATTTCCAGTCGGTGGCGAGTTCGAGCGGCTGCTGGCGGAGCAAGCGCCGTTGGAGGCCTACACTGAATGGGTGGAGTCGATTGTGGATCGGTGCGTCCTTCAACAGCGCCACCATCGCAGCAGACCCGCCTCTTCTTTGCGCCACTCCATCCGTCAATTCCTGCTTGTATGGATGGCTTTTAGCGGACGGTTACTGCGTGAGTTGACCGCACAGACCGCTGCCGGATTCGGTGAGTTGCCGCGCAACATTCACATTCCATAAAAAGAAAAAAATCGAATAGCTTTTTATTGTGTTTTTCAATTTCCCTATTTTTACGGTTTTCAGAAACGTTCCATTTGATGCGCATCATGGTGGATGACTACTTCCTTTATCTGGTCGAGTTGTTGCACGTTGACGACCGGGCCCGTGAGCTCATGCGCAACATCACCCTCGACATACCGCCAGAATATCTTGACACGGATTATGAAGGTGCGCAACAGACATTTCTTATCCCATACACGACGAATACTTAACTTTTCTATCATCCATCGTTCAGGTTTCCTGGCGACCGTGTTTGCCAACTTTGACGTTTCGCCAGAATTGGCCAGTCTTGGTACTGATCATTCATCACCTGGCAGCAGTCAACAGACCGCCACTGACCCACACTACGCTGATGTTGTGGCAGATGAAGCGAGTCGTACGTAGACGTAAAACCTTTCATGTGTATCCTCCATGACTCACAATGTATCTTAAACGTAACAGATATGGAAGGTGGCAGTCCAAATGGCCAGCAACAACAGGTCATCGTCAACAATACCAACACTGATTACAATGGTCTGCCCCCAGAAACAAGCTCCACTGGGGCACCGGAAGAGACCTTCAACAGTTATGATTACGCAACCAATATTCGACTGGCCAATGGCTATAAATTCACCAGCAGTGGTGGGCACACTAATACTGGGTACCCCAACTACCCGACAAGTAACACTCCACCCACGACTTCTCATCAGGTAAGGGGAAGTTTATAGACATTGTAGACTCAACTTTTTCCGGAGGAAAACTTGAAATATGATGCGTCTCCTACATAACACGTAAATAACATTTTTGTCTGAATGGCATCTTAAAGATATCTTGAGAATGTCTTTGACACAAAAAAGTTGTTTCCGGTCTATACGGACTAAGTTAATTAGGAACAACTATCTTATACCATACATTTGTAAACTTTCTTCTAACTTTGTTCTCGACTTCCTTCGTTTGTTTCCATTCATTTTGTATACATTAAAAAATAGTTGAGCTATTACCAAACTACGGGCTTCGCTGACGTTGCTTCTACGGCGGAGCAGTACACTAACGGCTCGTACAACGCAGCCTATCAGCAGTATATCCGGCGAGATTTTGGAACGGAAGTTCAACACCAACACTGTCCGACCAGTGGATTTTACCCTCCCGAACATCAATCCCCACTGGTAATCCCGCCATCAACAGGTAGTAATTATGCAGCCATACCACCCGGAAGTGGAGACTATTACGGAACAGTCTACGATGTGACGTCGTCCGCTTCATCCAGCAGTAGCGCTTCAGTTTACGGAGACCTAAACGACCAAAGTCATTCAAAGTAATTGTTGGTTTCTTGTATTCTTCGTTTAGCATTCTCAATTTTACATAACCATTTGACTAGGTTGAAAAAGAATGAGACGGTCATCTCCCAACAATCGTCTAGCATCAGCCAGGCTCAGCAACCAGAGACTGAATGCGTAGGCAAAGCGCCTGAGACGAACACTTCAAGCAACTTTCACATTTCATCAGAGCCCTACATTCGTTCGTAAACTTACATTTTAAGCTAGTCAGCTAATTCGTCTTCAATATTATAATCTCGCTTTGCCAAAGAAGAACTGCCGATAGTGCGGCGTGTACATTTACGGAATTCTCGAGTAAACATTTGGTTCCATATCAAACCAACAGAATGTATTAACTTCAAAAAATGACCGTCTTGTCTTCGATTTTTGTATTCTAGTCCGCGTTCACGCTGCTTCCTCAACGTACAGTCTGATACTGGTCAATGTTAAATGCACACAACTTTTCATCACTTCAAATTATTTCGATTGTTGTTTGGCCTTTTGCAAAAACTTAGGAAGAAACCAAATTTCCTTTAATGTACTCGGGTTCTCAAGAACGTTGCTTAACTCCTTATGACGCACATGTAATCTATTATCGTTTGTCATTAAGAGATACCTTCAATACACTTATATTTCGTTGGATTTTCCTAAAATCCCACACTTCATACACTTTTTTGTCCTCACTTTTTTACTTCATTTTTGTCGCCTAGATGGCAGCACACTGCATTGTGTTTCTCTTTAACCTTGGTCGCCTAGATGGCAGCACTTTGCATCGTGTTTCTCTTTAAATTGCTATGGGAACGCATCGCGTGTTTACAAACAGATTTTGTAGCACGGCATGAATATTACAAATCCATACGACTTTTATCTAGTGGTGGAAATTTCCTTGGTTCGTTAAAAATTATGTGACTTTTACAAAATGAAGAGAGTTTGATGAATTGTAAAAATGGAGGATTTATCTAAATTGTTGTTGGAAGAGAGAGCCCATAATGAACAGTTTAAAACAAATTTTATCCAGCTGAAAATCGAATTTGACAAGTATGATATAGTATAATGAAGCTTGCTTCAAATTCTTCTTAAGTTATCAACTTTTTTAGGCTGGTGACTGAAAATCACAGGCTCAATGATGAAATATTAAAGCATAAAGAACAAAAGCCAGAAGAACCCAATGAAGTGTTGAAACGAAAGCTCAAAAATGCTGAAAAGGAACTTCAAGGAAAAGACCACCTTATTTTGAATCTCCAGGAAAAGGTTGAATAGTACTTTTGTGTTTTCAGTAGGCTAGGCAATCATTTAACATGTAATACAGCTTCAGGCAGTTAACGAGGTGCTCAAAGAAAAATTAAGACGAGAGGGGCACTATACTTCCAAGATTACTTCAACAGAGTCTGCCCTGGAACAAACCAAAATGTTGCTATCCAATCTTCAACTTGAAACATCAGTCTTGGTCAAAAACTTAGAAAAAACCAGAAAGACAGAAGAGCAGGACCATCAAAGAGATCTTATGACTTTAGCAGAAAAGGTACTGTATAATGAATGATTAACATGGTGTTGCTATGACAAACCAGTTGACTTGGCAATCTGATTATTAGTGTGCCAAATCTGACCATGAAAAAAGGCTGATTGCTCGTCAAGTTATGAAAGCCACAGCAAAAGCAAAAAGCACCACAGATTTCTTGAAACAAGAAAATGGACTACTTTCTTTCACCATTACAGTAAGACCATGGTATTAGTATAGGCCAACATGAGTTCATTAGATTATTTTTGTTTTTCCCAGAAACTCAAAGAGACCATTGATAAGGTCTGCTGGGAGAAGAGTGAGCTGTCATCCCAATTAGAAACGCTTAAAGTACAATACGGACAAGACCGTGGAGAGATGCTTATGCAAATCCGAAATCTAGAAGTAATTAAATATTGAAAAAATTAATGGTTTCTGTTTTTGATTTAATTTTGATTTCTGCAAATAGTGTGAAACCACAAAACTTGAGGCAAAGTGCGAAGCTTTAGAACGAAATGTGCAAGAAGCATTTCGCGAAAAGGAAAAGGCTGTTTTAGCGTTTCAAATTGCTGAAAACAATGAGGGAAAATTACGAAGCAATCTTTGTGCATTAGAGATGAAATTAGAGAAAGAGGCCGATCATTTCAAACGGGATATAGAACAAAAAGACGTAAAGCACAATCTAGAGATTGGCGAATTGAACAAAACTATTCATGGTACGTTATTGAATAGCTTGCTTAATATCCTTGAAATAAATGGCACTTTTTATTCTTGGTATAGTTTTTAAAATTGAATTGGACCAAGAACGTTTAAAAATCCAGCACCAATCAGACAAGTTGCGTCTCCATGAAAAAGAATTAATTATGGCCAACGAAGAACTACGCAAGAAAGAAATTGAAGTTAACAGTCATGTGCAGAACGTCAAAATTGAAACCGAAAAAAAATATCGCGTAAGTATTGCTAAAAGAGGTTCTTTGCATTTCTTTTATATTCTTTCTTTTACTTTTTCTTACTTTTACTTTTATTCTTTTATTTACTTAAATAAGGCTTTGCTGGAAGAAAAATTCCAATCCGAGATGGAAGCTTCGAGGAAATGTGCGGAAATTGAAAGTCAGTTGATTCTTGAACGGAATCTCAAGTCTAGCCTTGAGGCGGAGCTGCGCAAGTTATCATCGGATAATCAGATTTTGAACGAGCGCGTTCGGTCCCTCGATGAATTCGCGATGGACAAGAAACGCCTACAAAATACCGTTGAACTGTTGGAAAAGGAAAAGAATAAACTGTGTGAAGAATTTGAACGACACAAGCGGTCTTCGGTGGAGGTGATTGCTTAAATTGAGCTTTACGTTTAGATTCCTTTAACATAACTTTAGATTTCCTTATAGCGGTACGATACTCTGTTAAAAGAAAAGGAAGTGGCTCAATCGCAGCTGACGGTTGCGGATGAAAAAATGTCGAAAACGGTGGCGGAATTGCGAGAAAACATAAATCAGCTTCAGTCTCGCCTCAGCGCTTCAGAACAAGAAGCAGAATCTCAAATAAAACGTCTTCAAGCCACGCTTAAAGCGACTCAACAGGTCTGATTTGACAGTTTTTTTCTGTACAATATTTTAGCGTAACATTCTCTTCCGCGGATTGGCAGAAGTCACAACAATACGCGAAATTAATTTGGAAACTTCGAGAACGCCTAGCTATAAGCCAAACTTAGCCATCAGCCTAGCCAACTTCTTTGTGTGAACGACCATAAAGAAGTGATTCACCATAAACTCCTTGAAATGTCTGCATGAGTAAACAACCTGGATTTTTTAAACCGCGCAATCGAGGAAATGGGTTTACTTGGTTCCGTTATTTCACGATTTTTTGTTTTCCCTCCGAGAATTACTTTGTGACTCACAAAATGCTGACGTCATCGTGTTTTTACTTTTTTATTGTCAATTTGACAACTGAATAAATATTAATAAGATTTCAATCTTTTTCGGTTCGAAAACGTCATTTATTTCAATATAGAATAGCAGAGTTCCATTCCGTAAATGGAAGTCGCTAATTTTGCATCCGTAACAAATCAGCGGAGAAAAGAAAGAATTATCTTTCAATCGATAGAAAAACACGAAATCTGTAGCAGCTGAATGGTGGGACAACATTGGGAAAGTTGTTGCTTATAAAAACAATTTGAGTTGCTGGCTAAACCCTACACATTATTCTCTATTTGAAAGGATTGCAGCAATGTGGGCTACAGATGTACTCGATCTACATGTTTCTGATGAGGTCTTATTAATTGTAGGAGCTGTAGCATATGTGCACCAATCAATGACTGTGAGATTTGAATGGAGAACAAATTTCCCTGTCCACAGCAAATTCAGGTGAATCACACATTTCACACAGTATAATAATAGGTTGTAGACACACACACACTTTTAAGTCACCTACTTTGATTATTTACACATGGAAAAAAAGTTCTACTTTTCAATTGGTGAATACATTGGTATTGGAAAGTCAACATGGAGTCTTGGGTTGGGGTAGTATACTGTGCCCTGAATAAATGAAATGGTGGTCAAATAAATTTGTTTATCAGCCATAAAAAAAAATTGACTTGCCTGGGGCTGTAAATTGACCAGTTTTCTTTTCATAGCTGTGGTTTGAGAGTCATTGATCTTAACCTCTTCATAAAATTCATGAGCTAAATCACCATCTTCATCAAAATACATGGAACTAGAAAAAAAGAATAAGATATTGAAGGTTTGAAATTTATCCACTGATCTATATAGCTTACCCTTTTCTTGTGTAGACGAACTGTGAGGCGAGTCGACGAGGGTCTATCCGAGGTTGCTTTTGATATTGCCCACTTGCTGATGATTTTCCGTCCTTTGTGGGACTATTTGAACCAAACCACGCACCCTTTGACCAAGATGCACCCATGAGTTTATAATTCGTTAGCTATTTTGGTCAAAAATAGTAAATTCGGCACTAAATTTATCGCGATTTCGACTTTTCCGCTTGCAATTCCGAGCGATCGATGACATTTGTTGGTATTGAGCTAGTGGGATGAAATCGTCATTTTGTGTTGTCTGCTCTTCGAGAAAGTGGACTAATACAGTGGTGCCGATAGTTTTCCCAAACCTTTTCATTGGCGTCATTATTCTGGGATAAGACGAAATTAAGGTGATGTAATAGAAAGAAAACATATTTTGTCTCCCGTGCATTATTATTCATATTCGTCGGGCGTCGTAGACGGTTGCGCAACCCCGAGATATCAACGACTGTCGTCTGCTTGCGCACTCCCGCTAGTTACATTGGCATGTTGTGTGTGTACGACGAGATTAAAGAATAGAAGCCCATTACAAACAAGCAGCTGCGTAAAACCCTGAGTGTGTGATTTATGAACGAATATGGTTCAAGGGTTTCATGATTCGCAACGTCTGTGATTACTTTTGGCCGCTAAACGATGTGCATCAGGCATCCACGTATGCCACTGCCACGATGCCGGCGGATTTAGTGAACGGTATATCAAATGTATTATCGCAGGATGGTCGTCTAAGATCAGCCGTCAACACGGTAAGTCCACACCTGATTTAAAGTCTTTATCACATCATCAAGTCGTGAGTAGTTAGGAATGTGTCGTTATCGATTTGTCGACTTGTTGACAGTCGTCCCTTGGGGTCGCGCTAAGGAATCCATCGTCCCGTACGATATTGCCATCTAGCGTCATTTCGGCAATGTCTTGTGAAGTTTGTCTTTGTCCTTGAAAAGACCTTTTGGAACTGCGCATTATGCGCGGTTTCAAGGAAAGGCGCCTTATTGTGCGATCATTTTGCGTCGTAGCTTTTGTTGGCGTTGTTTTTTTTTTGCTTCTTTTTACTTTATTATTCTTTTCTCCTTTGACCACTGCTACACACGCTCGGAGGTTGTTTGTGGGTTCCAGTCCTATATATTTCCGGGAGGTTCCATGGCTAAAAACTCGTTGTGAAGGTGAATCTGATAGTTTCACGGTCACATATTTTCTTCCTACTGCATTAACTTATAAGATGCGAAGGATTACTCATCGAAAGTCTATATCAGGGAATTGAATTCAACCTAGTTAGGCACGTGGATTTTTAATGAAATAACACACGAGGAGCCCCTACATAAGCGAAGCCCGAGGTTGAACGTGTTAAACTCACGCGGGACAACATACACGGAAGCGTCGGCCAACTTTCACGCAGAATTACTCCACCCGAATACGAAATGTGTGGGGGTGAGGTCTCGTGTATGTAAATGGCCTTGTTGTTGTTGTTGTTATCAGGATGCATTTCGCACAATGACGTCACTCCTCATATTCCGTGTGACTTTGTAAGCGAGGGAAAGGTAGCGTGAAAATCGGTCATACCCTTCCCACAGCCACAGCGTTTGTTCAGAATTCCGTTCCAGCAACTTCTTCAAACTATTTTCTCGTATTTTCTTCTTCTTCTTCTTCTTCTCATATTGTACCGCGGGCCTGGCATGCCACTGACGAACTCTTGTTGTGTGTTTGTCAATAACGGATAGTAGATTCTTCTCTTCCCGAGTCGAGACGATAATGACGTGGAATATAAAACTCATGACTTTAACAACCCTTGAGACGATTCACGGTCTCCCGTGGAAAAAGTCACGGGAATGACTAAAAAGAGACGGCAGGTGTTGGTCGTGCGTGAATCTCTGGCAAGAACGTGTTTTGTTTTCATTCCTATCTGGTTTTCTATTCCTGTGATCATTTTCTCCTAGATCTGGGGTGAGGGAGAGAGAGAAATCCAGGTAAAAGGACCTGATCTACCTGTAGGTCGGGGGAGAAAAGATTCAGGTCGACCTCGGAGAAAGAGATTTTCGTTTTTTTTTGTATGTTCGTGTTAAAGGGAGGGTTGGCTTTTTTTTGGGAAAGCCAAAAATATGGACAGGATGACCATTGTACGTGTTGCCCCCAGTGATATTCATGGAAAAAAGAAAGAAAGAAAATAAACTTTGTATGAGGGGCTTTTAAAAAGGAAAGAAATGAGAGAATGGGGGAGCCCGAACAGCTGTGTTGTACGGTTCCCCCCCATCAATGGTTAGAACCAATCAGCTGTTTGGAGAGCTACAGGCGGTTCTCCCCTTACCTCTTTGTTTTCGTCCTCTACGCCTTGTCCTCTACTGCCTGCCATTTTTGGTCCCTGCCAGATCGAGACCATAGCAGCGGCGTTTCCCTCTTTGTGTGTTCCAAAACAGCTGATCGAGGCTCTGGACTGTGTATGTACTGTGTGTATATACCTTGTTAGGTACAGCTGTATCAACGTTTGCCATCGAATCCATTTGATACATTCGAAGCCAAAGATACCTCTTGATGAGATGAAACTAAGAGATGAACACGAGACGCAACAGAGTTTTGCGATCAGACTTTCTCTTTTTTGAGCAGAGTTTAAAGATAGGCTTTCTTTGTTGTCAAATGGCTGGTTTAGAAACAGGATTTCGGTCGTGGTAGTACTCTACTCTCGGTAGAGTGTAGCCGAGAGCACCTGAAGAAGAAGAAGAAGAAAAAAAAAGTTTTTGGTGTTGTTTTCTTTTTTCCAGGTCGAGCGGCCATCTTTTTTTCACTCTATCCGGATGGAAACATGCATCCAATCGATATACGTCTCAAGGCTGTGTCTATCTATATACATATCGGGGCTTTCTAGTCCCCTCCATATATAAGTTTGTTGAGCTCAACACTTTCGGCCATCATCTTTTCTAGATGACGCCATCCAATTTGCAATCGACGACGATTTACAACGGAGAAAACTTTCATTTTCGGCCGGCCGATGCGTTTCTGCGGTGGCGCGCGCATTCGCACGACGAATGTTAACGGTGAGGACATCTGGTCCATCGAGCAGACAAAGACATGGGGATGTTATGATGGTAACGCTAGAATGAATTTGGCCGTCAGGGGGCTCTTTAAATGCCAGCTGGCCCCCCTCACTCGCTTTGCCTTCTTTGTCTGTTTCTATGCCACTACTTTTTACACTAATCCAATCTTCCTCTAGGGATATGCACATACAACAAGTTGTGTTGCGAGATAAAGAAACCGGATAGAAGTTGATGCTGGTGGTGTGAGCGAGCGAGCGAGCGAGAAAGAGAGAGAGAGGAGACATAAACCAGCTCAGCAACTTTGATATTTGATGATTCCAGTTCATCTGATAAGATGGTATCTTTAATTTTAAAGGAGCTCTATTGGGAAATTTGATGCCGTGGGCTAATTGACTTTCGCCTTGGTAACGTTCTTGATGGGGAAAAACGAATGTCTGTTTGATTGTGGTCAATCGATTATTCATTCACCACACGAGCGACGGCGGCAAGTTCGGCGTAGTAGTAGTCGTCGGTGTGGTTTTTTTGGGTTATTTTTTCCCGAAACGCGTCATCGGAACTGACGTCAATCCGCGGTGCGTAGACGTCGTCACGGAGGTGCGCGCGCGGCTCACTCTTCGTTACCTGATCAGGCGCTCCTTTGCAGTTGTTGTTGCTGCTTTTTCTTACTGGCTGGCGAATTACACTTAACGGTGATGTTGTTAATGATTCTTTGGCCAATTTCGTTGTCGAGCCCAGGGAGTCCGAAGCGTCGTTCGAGGACAAATGAAGGTGACTATCTAATATATTCTCTGCAGAGTCGACCAAAAATAAAGTGTTGGTTTGGAGTAGTGGAATGGGGGGCGAGAGAGAGAGAAGAGGAAAAGAGAGGAGAAAGAAAAAAGATGATGATGATGATAATTTTCTCTTGCCAAAAGCGGTCCTATGTATAGGATATGCGTGGTGTTTTGTTTTGGTCTGGAAAGAGACGAGCTCTTGGATTGGCTGGAAGGGAGCGAGGTCCGATGGGCGGAGCTTGTTGACGTCACAGGCGTGGGTTGTGAACAAAGACATGCGCAGGAGAACCCCCCTTCCTCCCGTCGGTCATATATACCCAGTCTGCAGGCGCAGAAAGCGTCTCAGTTTGCCGACGAACTTCCATCTCGCGTCGTCATAAGTTTTAACGCTGCTGAAATTCATTTCACAAGGAAACCACTCGCTGCTCTACACACACAAAGGATTCTCTCATCCTAGTTTGTTTCTCGGGTCGAAATCACACACAAAAGTTTCGTGGATTTACCTGTTGTCAAGACCGTTGTTTTGCAGTTTTCTCGTTTTACTTGTGTGAAGCTCTGAAAACGGTAATTTTCCCAACCATTTTTTTCGTCTTTTTCATTGCGTTCGCCCTCACACTCTCTTTTGTTGCTTCCTTTCCCCAAGCGTCAGCCATTTTGAAAAGTTCGAAAAGGTCTGTCTTGGGGAATCGAATTGCGATGGAAATAATGGAGAATATGAAGGATTATCGTTGCCAATTACGGATTTTGATTGGTTGCTTTTCTTTTCTTTCTCTGGAACTGCGTAGTAGAGAGACAAGGCCTTTGCAGCTTTCTCTACAGTCGCCATCTTGTCGAGCACAGCCGCCATTTTGATCACGTCCACCCCAAAAGTTGTAGTCACAGTCCCACGTACGATTGGATGCTCTACCGCTTCACGACGACGAAGACGACGACCAACACCATTCCGCCCTCCTCTCATCATAGTTGAGTTTTTACTACCAACAAGAAGAAAAGCAGAAAATGCGTGTCGAAGTGACTTCAGCGGCCAACTTTCTCGTCCGGTTATTACGACTCAACAAAGAATCGGCCGTCGTGTCGGACCAACAGCTGGAGGTCTTCCGAGCTGCCCTCATCGAAACTCTGCGGATACGCTACCAGGAGCACTGGTTTCCCGAGAAGCCATGCAAAGGTAGCGGCTATCGGTGCATCCGCATCAACGGCAAAATGGACCCCGTCCTAGCCCAGGCTGGCGGTCTGGTGGGTTTGCCTGGTCAGTTCCTGCACACTCTCTTCCCCTCTGAATTGACGATGTGGATCGATCCGCGTGAAGTGTCGTACCGCATCGGAGAGAACGGTTCCATCTGCGTTCTCTACGACGAACGGGAAGTGGAGGAAACGATGAGGCAAAGCGCCAACAATTCCGTCTCGTCGACGCCCAACTCGTCGGCGTCTCCCTCACCGTCTCTGGGCTCGGACTCGTCGCCGTCTTCCATGGAAAGTGGAGATCCATCCGGATGCAAAGAGTCTGTCCGTATGGAAATGGAGTTTATGATGGACGCCCGCAATATTCTGGCCTTTGAGCATCTCGCTTCCTACGTCTCCAGTTAGACGACCGAAAAACGAGTTTCGCCCATCCATCAACCCAGCTGAACACGACGGCCCTTTGCTCTTTATTTTTTTTTGTTTCAACCACACATACAAGAACATTTGAACGGGGGAGAGATTGCCAACGAGGAAAAATGAAGAAACGGAACGGCTCATCTTGATGAAAAAAATCGGGGGCGATCAACCGCATGACTATTTTTTTTTTCCTCTTTGTTTTTTTTTTTTTTTGTTTTAATTGACCTCCTATCCAAATCTGTCGACCCCTCATCATCACATGGAAAGAAAATACGGGAAAAATGTCGTCTTTCCCACCACCTGTGCCGCTCGAAAAAGATGGAGGAGCGGCGTGCCCCGTACTGTGATCTCAACAAAGCCATTGCCAACCGTGCACCCCCCATTATTTCAAGAGATGAGCAACAAAGAAGATGAAAAAACCCTCACTAATTTCACACACACCATCATTCACAACAACAACGTCGATATACTCCTCTGTCCTTAATGAAAACAAACAAACCCCTCCCATCCTTATATATATATATGTATAATCTTATATATTTGTCGAGTAATTTTTTGTTTTAATTTTTTTTTCTTATTGTTTTTAAAAACATCATGAAGGAAGGAACGGTTAAATTGTAGTCGTATCAAGTCTCCCAATCAACATCAACTCTTAAGCCTCGGCTGAATTATCGTATTTGCGTCACTTTTGTGTCTTTTTCTCTCCCTGGCAGCTTTACAATCACTCAACTTCGGGGTCATTCCTCCAACAATGTATACAAAAAAAAATATAAAAGATTTCAATCCATTCTAGACAAAAGAAAGACATTTTTGGGGACCAAATTTTCAAAAAGAAGAAATTTTAAGCACATGCCCCCATTCCAACCTGACTCGAGCGCAATATCCTGCTTCAACTTTGAAACATCGTCGTCGTTATGTCTCGAACTTTCTGTTTCAAACTTTTTGCTGGAAAGTACAAAAAATCGTCCTTAAAAGTGTATGTTGCTACTGGTCAAAGTTGATGGAAAGGAATTGCTGCGCCGGGACGGGCGGGGATTTTATCTCAGGATTTCATTGGATTGAATGACCCCTCATCTCACAACCCGCCGTTTCCTACACGCAAACTTTTCTCTCTCTCTTTTCGACCCTCCACAACATTTGATGTGATCCCGATGATATTTCAGTTAGTGCAATATCTTCCCGATTTGATCCCTTACCCCCCCCCCCCCAACCATTCTTCCCATTGGCGACTATATTGTAAAGCTGTCTTCGAACGATCCTTTGTACTTACTGAACGGAGAGAGAATCCATGCATCCGCGCATCGTACAAAACGCCTCTCTCCAGCTCCCACCTAGAAGCAACAAAACTTTTTCACGGATGCGATAATTGAGCTCAGACGCTATAGATGTAACACTTTTTAACTTGCGAAAAATCGGTCGAAATGGGTGTGTTTCTTAAAACGAATTCCTGATGTTGTTTTGTATAGATAATCATGGCGGGTCTGTTTGTTTTCCCTGGGAACGACGACGAAATCATATTGGCGTTTACTTTTTTACAAAATTTCAACAGAGAGGTGACGGGGCTCTTTGAGGGGTCGCTACGGGTCTTTGAAAACAAAAAAAAAGAAATTTGTTTGCTCTATCGAGTGTAAATGGTCAAAGGGTGATGTGTGCGAAATGCTGCTAATTTTGATTGGTTTTTTTTTCTTAATTCAAAAGAAAGATCGCCATTTTGCCTTGCCGTTTCCTGTACAAAAGCGACAATTCTCCAATGGCTTTTTTTTTCTTTTCGGAAAATTAAAAGTAGATTTTTTTTGGAACGCGCGCCAAAACCCAGTCAGAAAAAAACAGATTTTTAGCAAAAGAAAAAAAAACACACGGGAAAAAAATTATGCCCTCCATCTCTCCAGTGCGATTTTTTCTTCGTGATTTTTCATTAAGTTCGGCCTGTGATGTTTTTAATTCTCTCCCCGCGAACGCCTCCTCCCCCCCCCCCAGAAAAAAAACTATCTCGTATGTGATTGAGACAAAAATCGGTATTGACTCCTCTCTCTCTCTCTCTCTGAAAGTTCATTCTTTCGCACTTTTTTTTTTCAATCAACAAGTCTCTTTTTTTCTTTCTTTTTTTCTATTTTCACACACAGCCTGTTTCAATAGGTTTTTACGTTTGAAATAATTGTAGATCTTAGATCCTCTCTCCCCGCCAATTGGAAATGTGCAGAGGTCATTATTTCACTATGCGGTGGTGCATGCTTTATATGATTATCGTACCCTCTCCTCTTTTTTTGATTACTATTTGGCAAACCCAATTTTTTTCTATTCTATCTCTCTCTCTCTCTCTTTTCAAGTCTTTTTAAATGTCCATGTAAACTACTTCAGACGAAGAAGAAGAAAAATTGATGATTTTGCAGAAGAAGTCGCGCGGGTCAACCGACGAGAAGAAAAAGAAACAATTTTTTTGTTTGGAAACGAAACAAAGAAAAACAACAAAGACTTTTGCAACAATATGTGCGCTCTATGTGTATGTGTGTACAGAGGTATTTTTGTTCACCGTCAAATGACCCTTTATTATAATGGAAAAAAGAGACTTGTTTTTGTATAGTAATAATAAAAACCTTCATCGCATCGCAAAAAGAACTACCATCTCTTGTTATCTTTATTTTTTTACTCGGTAACACAACCTTGTTCCCGAAAATCGCTCATCGGGATCGTTGAGCCGTTGTCAAAGAGGCCAGCCCTGACCCGTTTGGCTTTTTTCAAAGAGAAAGAGATTTTTCTCTTCTTCTTTCTTGGGCTGTCGTTGTTGTTGTTGTTGTTGCTGGGCTAACACGTTCGCCACTTTCGAATTCGTGAGTTCGGCGTCCGCCGCGCCAGCGTTCAAAAAACTCTCTTGACTTGAACTCGGCCCCGTTCTTATTTGGTTGTTTCAATGGATCGTTACGCCGAGCGGCGATATACTGTTTATCGCGGCGGAACCGTCATCATAATGAAACGGGTTCCCATTTTTTCGTTGTTTTTTCTTCCAGCCCAGCAGCGGATTCATTTCCATTGAATCGGGTCGCTATATCGTCGTTAACAGAAGAAACGAGTTTCAGGTAAACCCTGAACAAGGAAGATTCTCCTTACTGTCCACCAAGCTACTACATTATAGTAACTGCTCGCGCGTTGAACACAAAAATCGGCTCTCTGCCAGAAGAATACGAAATTTCCCCTTCTTTTTTTTTATTAGATTCGCCTTGTATATAAAATGATTCTAAAAATGAGGCGACTGCGCGTATCTCGTGTCGAGGTGAAAGATGATCACGAAAAAGAGAGAGAGACGGAGAACCCAGAGTGCAACGGACGTTAAGTAGGTGAAGAACCGCAACGTTGTGAAGACAACGCCCCGCGTACGCGAGAGACTGTCTGTGTGTAGCTGCCCGCATCACATTGGATTCATTTGTAATACACGGCGTTTTTTCTCTCTCTCTCTAATTCTGTAACCGTGTTTTCTACTCGAGGCGTCTACACCGAGACTTATTGTCAATTTTCATTCAAATTAAAAGAATGAATTTGTCTGACTGGGTTTTTCATTAGCTACGTACCTCTCTATATACGACTTGATGATGAGGTTTTCCGGTGAAAGTTTTTCTCGTTGTTTTTTGTTTTGTATTTTTAACCAAATCCTTTTTTTCTCTCTCTCGTAACCAATTCGCTCTCTCTCTCGCTTGCTTGTTGCGCACGGTACCTCTATTTTTTTTCAATTGACATTGTTTCTTTTTTGTTTTCCTCATCAGCAGGGTGTGACGTCATCGGTTGGGAGCGACGCCGGTAACCAGACGACCCGGTCGTGCCACTGTCCTCAATGGACTTTGCGACGTCCCCGTCATTGGGTCTACCGAGGAGAGGGCAACGCTTCCAGTAAAACTAACAAACAGCTATCTTATTTCTAGAAAATGTCGTAGAAAGAAATGAATATCTATTGAATGGCAACTTCCGCCTCGATCTTCCCATTGTTTTAAAGAACAATCATTTAAAAAAACAAATAGCCTTAAGCTTCTTTGAAACCTTGTTAATCGGCTTAGTAGGAAAAAAAAAGAAAAATACTTTAATTGCTTTTATTTTATTTTGCTCTCTCCCACGGTCAGTCGTCCTCGCCCTACCACAGGTAAGAAGAGCCCACCACGTATATATAGTTTACAATTAAAAGTCGTTAAGCAGCTTAGCGTGTTGTTGTTGCGATTTTAGGAAAAGAAGATTGTCAAGCTGGCCAAAATCGATAACAAACTAAGGCGAATGGATTCTGACAATCAGTTTGTTGCCGAAGAGGTCAATGGGGGCATCCGAACCATCGCCGAAACGGTACTAGTACTCGCATTAGTTTATAGTTTCCTGCCTCGTGTATCTGTAACTTGATAGAGCGAATCACAAGAATTGGACTCTTCCATTAGTTGGAGCGACTCGTATTTAGCCAAAAGATACTGGGATCGTTATTGGGAGCCGGACTTGTCCGTCCGTGTCACGTGTGTCACGTGGACTTGGAGGAGATAGACGAGGTGGATCGATTGATTGATATTTTTCGACCAGGTAAGTGATTTCGTGGCTTCGGTCCAAGAAACCCTATTTGATTTCTTCGTCCTCGTCTTTTGCAGCCCATCGTAAACACAAACGATTAGCGCCAGTGTGCCACGTGATTGTTTGCCCGGATTGCACACTTTTACCTGCGTTGGCGAACAGCGGTGGTGGCACCAACAACAGCGGAGAGCCGGTCTTTTGCGTTGAACTGAAACCGAAGCAAGGGTTCCTTAGCCAGGGTCATCAACATTGCCCTTTTTGCCTCAACCAATTCCTCAAGGTACCGTTTTCTCTCCCGATTCGGGAGCGCCAAATACGGTACTTGGTCGTCTTATGTCGTGACGGCAATAATATGCTGAGAGAGAGAGCGTGGCAGCAGCAGCAGTCGATTGTTTTATCCTCTCCCATTGTATTTTGCGTTTGATTTCTCTTCTTTTTTTTCTTTCTTTTATGATAGCGGAAGCACGGAAAGATCCAGTTGCTCAGCCAGTACTGCCCTCTCGATCTGTTTTCGGGGTATGACCCGACGACGACGACAATCTTTTGCTCATCATCAACAACTTAAAGCCCGTTCTTTTTTCCTCTTTTTTAGATCTCGACTGAGAATGCTCAAAGCTATTGTGGCTCTCACCCGAACCCCTCAGAACAATCTTCGCATCTTTCAAGTTTGACGCGCTCTTGTTCATTGTCATGCAGTTTCTACATGGCTAAAAATAACTTTTGGTGGTTTCTTTTTCCCTCTCTTATCAGGATGGGAATCTAGTGTTTGCCGAAGAGTGCCAAACCAACCTACTGCCCGTTTTGCAGCAGTGGTTCCACCTCGAGGACACAACGGATCACACACTGTGAGTCGTCCTTTCGTGGCTTTCCTTATGTACGTGTTCATTCAAAATCCCAAATACGTAAATATATCGAAACGCTTGCTCCAGGCCTTTGAAAAGTTTCTGCTCTCTGGTGATGGAAGCTCTGACTATGGAACTGTCGGACGGAGGATGTGCTGCCCGTCAAACCGCCGTCCTAGAAGAAGACTGGAATGCTCTGATAAAGGATGAGAGAAGGGACCACTCTTTGCCCTGTCTTCCGCCATTGTCACAGTGTCTTCCATCAAAATCCGTCCTCTGCCGATTACTCCGAGTCCAATCGCTGGGCGATGTGGACTTTGAGCGTCTGTACGCTGCCTACGATGACCTCGTCGATCGTTTCCGTGACGGCTCCGTGCCCTACGACACGATGCGCTGGACGCATCCGCACATGACGGCCGATTGGCTCCAAAACGGCGACGACCAGGATGACGTCCGTTTAGTTCAACGATATAGAATCTCTTCGACGACTCGCGATTGTTCCATCATGATCGCCTTCCAGCGGTTACCCGATGACGTCGACAAGTACGACCCCATTCTCACACGAAAAAAAAAATTTGGCTGCCATTTTCATATTTAAAATTTTTTTGCGCTTCTCATAGAGAAACGGCGGGTTCGATGGAGTTACCGCTTTTGCGCGACCTTTCGGGTCATCGGTACAAGTGTCACGCGTCGGTCGTCGACTTGGACCCGAAGCCGGTGGCGTGCGTCGAGAAGCACCGCCGGCGAAATTTAGCTATGAACGAAGCTTTCTTGCTCAGCAACAGCAAGAATAACTCGGACCAAATCGATACGCACTACGATCAACAGCCGAAAGTCTAGCCGCCTGCCGATCGATTTTTCTCTCTCTCTCTCTCTCTTCCTTTCTCTCCTACTTCTTCCATTTGTTCCTTTAAATAATTGAATTAGAGTCAACTAGTCAACTTGGCCATTTTCGGTACCTTGGAGTTTGCTCGTAGTTGTCCGTGTGCCAAATTGAGTGTCGGCAATCACTTGGCCCCGTCTCTAGAAACGATTTTTCCCTCCTCGTTTTTCACATCCTCTTTAATACGTCCTTTCGTTGATCAAGTAATGGACAACTAGTTAGCTTTATACTCTTTTGTGTGTTGTGCGCGTTACCTTTTGCCACCGGTTATACTAGCCAATCTTGTTTCAAAATTTTTGTTTTTTTCTAAAACACCTTTTGGAAATTGTAGTTTGTATTTGTCGCTGGTGAATGACACTAATGTTTTTGCGGTTCATTGTCCTGTTTTTCAACATAGATAGAAAGACGAAGAATAGCTAGAGAAAAGGAGAAAAAAGAAGCCGGTTCTTTCTAGATAGTTTATCGACGATGCCTTAGGCTGCTAAGAAGTTTCCTTTTCTTTTCTGCAATTTTTGGCCCAACAGATGGCCGCTCCCGTAGCCGGCCTCAACAACGGTTCATTCGGTCGGTTCTCTCCATTAAAAAAAAAGAAATACGTATAACTTTGGGCTAGGTTGTAAAGCGATCGTTAATTCCTGGCCCACGATCACATGCTGGCAGCCATCTTGAGCTTATTTCGCATCATCCATCCACAGCCAGCTGCCTAGATGGATGTACTTTTCTTCAACCTTCAAAAGAGATTTATATGTCAACATGAACAAGAGTCGGAACAATCGTAAAGTTATCTTTGGAACAAGCGCAGCCGGATGGTGCACATTTCCCTTTACAGGTCTATTATTATCATAATAATCATAATATGATGATGATGATGTTAAGCGAACATTTCGTGACTGAATTGCACCATTCTTCATCCATCCAGACGGATGTGACGGTGCAACGGAAGAGGAAATGATTATTCCACCGGATTTACTGATGGAAGACGACGGGAAGGGATTCCATCGATTGGAGTACGTCTCGCGCGCATTTGGCCAATTCAATCCAGCATTTGTTGGCGGATGCGATGGCAAAATTGTCGGCCCAACGCGTCACGCTCCGCTTCACTCTGCGCACGGTATTCGGATCGTTGACAACTTCCCCTCCCAAACAAACGGCTACGGGAAACAGTAAGGAAACTTGGACGGCCCGAACAAACAGGCACATGTAACTGTCCAACCTGGCATGACTAGATCGCTGTCGGGAACGTAATGACGATAAAGTACTACTAGTAGTACGGTAGACCGTCATGCGTTGACAACCCAATACAAACTGACTCATCATTCGACGCCAGGTGGCCGCTAAAGGGTTGCCTCTTGGGCGGTAATTCTCTCTCAGGTGATCTTTTAACAGCCGATGAACCGCAAGCGACCAGTTTTGTAGCCAGTCGGTCAACAGCGGGAGGCAATCTACCGGCCAACCAGTTATTATTGGGTCCACGGGCTGATCGACGACGACGGCGGAGACTAATTGAAGCCAATCCCCAGCAACTTCCATGGTTTCCATGACTTCTCGCTGGAATATAGCTGCCGGAGAGTATTGCGGCGAATAATGCGGACAAATTTGGCCGCTTTGTGTGTCAGCAAGCCCCAGCAGAGCAGTTGATAAGGCCAGCAAGTGTCTGGATACGCTGGCATCGATTTCTAGCAAACGGCACTCGCCGTGGCTGAAACGGTCGCGAACCCGGGGCCCTTCCAGATGGACAAACATATCCAGCAGGGCGGAATAGAGTCCAACGCCCAAAAAATCGACCATACTCTTCGATTCGTTGCATTCCAGGATGACGTCGAGTGTTGTGTAGTGGACGACGGATTCAGCAGTCAGGGCTCGCGAAGGGCAGTCGTTCGTGGCGCAGTAAATCAATCGAAGCGTATGCTCTATTTCGGGCATGATCAGCGCGCAGCAGCGACCGTAACGGCCTCTCTGATGATGTATAATGGCTCGGTGCCAAATGGCCTTGCGGCTGCTGGGTAATCCTCTCGTCGTTGAAACCGCCTCGGCCAACAATTCTTCGTTCAAAAACTCGGACCATTTTGGCAACGGCTTTAAAGTAGCCCACCGTCTCGGGGTGATCTCATTGACGGTAATCGAGCGGCGTAGATCCAAATGTCGACCTATAGCAGCACAGACGAGAAGCAAGACGGAAGCGTAGCGATGAGTGTCCATTTCTTGAAAACTGACGAAGCCATGCCAGATCAGGTTCCTCAGATTGAGAGACAGTGGATTGCCAAGCAACAGCTGTAAAAGGACTACCTAAAAACTATCAAAAAGGACCTCTTCAACTGCTTTTAGATCTGTGACCTTCAACAACGGAGAGTTATTACTTGTGGTGCCCCCAGTAACAAGACCAATTCTTGCGAAGCCAGAAGATCTCGCAGGAGAGATGGGACTTTTCGCTTTTGGTCGCCGTGCAGGAAAAGCTGGACGAAAGGGAATCCGTAGCGTTATTCGAACCGAAAAATTTAATAAAGGATATAATCTACATTGCCAAGAGCTCTCTCAAGTGCAGCAGTTATGAGCAGGAGGCATTCGTGGGAGTTGAGATGAAGCTCTTTTTCCTCCTTCCTGGTCAACAGACTGAAACAGAGACTAACAACTTGGGGTTGGTGCATCCAATCACACAGCTTTATAAGGTTTTGAAGCTCCTCTTCAGATGTGGCCTTCATTACCATCTGAGCATGGAAAAAAAATGGAGCAACATCCTGAATATGTTGGCTGTACCAGTCTCCATTACGTTCAGTAGGAGGAAGCAAGTAGCCACCTAAATGAGAGACATTGATTGAAGAGCTGACAACGGAACAAGAAAACACAAATACCGTCATTCAACAAGATAGATGAAAGATTTGTGATGTCTAACAAATCACTTGCAGTTGCAGTTAATTTTGGGTCGACGTCTGCTGCTATTCCTTTTCCTAAAACAAGTTCCTTGACAGAGTCGGATAAATATGTTGTCGAATTCTCGGCAATTTTACACCATTTTTCAACAATCTCGTGCATTCTATTGATTAATCATAAACCATTTGTGACCTTATTAAATTAATAACCAAATCAAATCTTTTAAAAACGAGCGGAAAGCAGACGAATTTTTAAGCAGACGAACCTTTTTGTTTGATGCGTCGATCTCTTCACAGCTCAGCTTCCAACAAGGCGGTTTATTCAGTCGATATTCTGATTAAATAAATCCCTCGTGGTTATTTGTTTGTAGTTAACAAGGAAGACGAGCTGTATTTATAATCGTGTGTTCACTTAAGATAATTTAGAAGAATGGCTTATCAACTTTATCGTAACACAACTTTGGGCAACACGTTGCAGGAAACTTTGGACGAGCTCATCCAGGTACAACTCGGTAGTTTGAATATAAACGTTTCTAGCTCCGTTATTCTTAAGGAAATAGGAAAAATTAAATCTTATAAAAATTTTTTTTCCAGTTTGGTCAAATTACTCCACAGCTTGCTCTCAAAGTATTGGTCCACTTTGATCGGACAATGAACCAATCTTTGGCTCAAAAAGTGAAGAACAGGCTAACATTCAAGGTAATTTTAAACACAAAACTATTTTAGAACAATGTCTGAATGTCCTGTTCAATGTAGGCAGGAAAACTAAACACTTACAGGTTCTGTGACAATGTGTGGACTTTCCTACTAAGTGACGTTGAATTCAGGGATGTTTCTGAGCTCTGCAAAGGAGAAACAGTAAAAATTGTGGCTTGTGATGGCAAAGGTAATTTACATTTACATCAGTCATTTTGTTCATTGAACTCATCCAATTTATCCCCCATTCAGCTGTTCCTCCTACCAAGGATGACTAAACTATTCCTGAAACCTCATATTGTGTGTTTGTGTATGTATTACTGGTGCAGGTAAAAAGAATAAAAATGTTTTTTTTAGTATAATTGATGTTCAAGGAAGTTATCATGTACTGTTGTGTGTAACTCAGTTTTTTCATCAGAAAAATTCAATTTACCCATTGAAGAAAATTGTTGCTTAAAATAGTTTTGAATAACGTCCAATAGAGCCTTAAGCAGCGTTCGTTATACCAGCTATTTGTTGATCTATGATAATAACGTAGCGAGCATCAGTTATTTATGAAATCTATTGAGGCCAACATTTTTTAGGAAGCAAAGTTCAAGCCAAATTAGAAACTATGAAATGTTCAATTATTGTCTTCCTCAAAACAAGCAAGGTGAGATGTTTTGATATGGATTCCTTTTCAACGACCTTAAAATACAGACTTACAGTTGAGTATTTAAAATAATGTGTGTGCAAGTCAAACATTAAAAAAAAACCAACTCAAATTTTGTTCAAGTAAAGGCAATTTTATAATTTGTACAAACAAAACATCTTCATCAGATAATCGGTTGGACAATATTCTACACCGTGTAACTCGGAAACTTGCTAAACCTATGAAGCGGCATGCCAATTCACAACGAGACATCAGAAATTAGGTAGGTAAAAGAAAGCACAGGATGTAAAGTAAATGAGAAGACCTGGGTCTGAACACGTTGCGGGCAAGGGCCAGTGAAATATCTAGCTGCTTTAACCACATGCAAAGGCATTTGGTAATGGTCAAGCTTTGTCAAATGCGACAAAGTCCGTTAGACTGAATCTTGGTTGAGCCATGTAATCTGGAAAGAACCGAGCTAGTGCATCAAACACACTCGATCGAAGCCTGTAGGAGCTATTGACTGTAGATTCGGCATTGTCCACCTTTCCGTTCAAAAGCTCGTCTTCTTCTTGCTGTTCTTCAGTGCGGAAGAGGAGATTGGTTAACCGGTGAAATTCTGCCATCTGTTCGTCGTTTGTACGATCCACTACGGCCGACAAGTTATTTTGGAGATAGAACATGGCTCGAATAGGATCGGACTCGGTTAACTCGCGGAACTGACATTTGCGGATCAAAAACTGGCAGCGCGTCAGTAACTGACCCTGGCTCGGTCGGCACAACCGGAGTGACCAAAAATCATCTAGGCGCATCTTTGGATCATTAGATCGCCCAGGATTACCACCAAACAAATAGTGCGCCTGAAACACAAGCCAAATTATGTTCAAATAACCATCTTTTTTTTGTAGTCTAGTTGCAAACCTTTTTAACGTGGTCGTAGACAAGTTGATGCGCAAATCTTGGACAAGGTTCCTCTCCTGGCACGCGGTTACTAGTGCCTATACCATCTGAAGAGTCCTTCTCACGCGAATTATCATTTCGGTAGACGCACGTCCTGAAAAAAAATTGGTAGTTTTTTTTTGTTACAAAAACTTGCGTTTTTAGGAAGTCAGTTATATGAGGTGAGACCATTTGTTGTCTACGATGTTGTAAACCCAGAACGAGTTTTTGACGTTGTCGTCACGCTTGTCCTTGTCTTTACTGAGACCAGAGAGGATGTAGATTTCGTTCAGCTCATGATCGATGGTGGCACGTTGAGTAAAACCAGCAGCTGGGATTTGTGCTGGGTCACGACGTCTTGTCCCGTCAGTCACAGTCGTCACTTCACCCGTGTCGACATTGTAGGTGAAAAAATCGTTGAGATACTCTTTGCCTGTAATAAACACAAAATGTGTTTTAAAATTAAGAATTTTATTAATAAGGAAGTCTTATAGTAGAATATTACTTCGCTGGCCAGCAAAAATGAAGAGTTTGCGTTCGGTTGGATGAAAGAGCATTGAATGTCCAATTCTAGAACGCATCTCGATGGGGCCCAGTCCCGGCGAACCTGACGGATCATCTCGAAGTAACCTCCACGTGCTCGTAGGGATATGATAAGCGTACAATCCGGAAAACTGCGGTTCAGACAGGAAAGCTCCGGCCACTCCGCTACTGGCCACGGCCAAACCCCGCTCCTCCGGATAGCCAGGCGCAGGACTAAGTATCCTGCCACCGAAGACGTAAATCGTTCTCTTCTCGGGGTCTAAACACATCTGGTGGTCGAAGATGAGTTTGGGACCGCCGACGGCAGCGGTGTCCTCACAAATAAGGTGCCATTTTCTTTGTTCAATATCGTACATGTAAAAATCACTCTTGAGATTGTTGCTATGTCGATGCTGACTGTCAAGGTAGCGACCCAAACAAAATAGTTGACGATGATCCTGATCTAAACACATTTTGTGGCACGATCGGGCGCTAGGGCCACCTTCTTCCTCAGTATCTTTACTTAGTAACGCCCAACTATTGGTTGGTACTGAGTAAGACCACAAGTCATTAAGATCCTGCACCCCGTCCCAGCCACCAAACAGGTATATTGTCTCCGTATTTGTCTAATTAAAAATATTAATTAATTTTGCAACAATGTTACGGTATGTCTGTTTATCTTACATCGATACACATCTGATGACCACCTCTCATACCAGGACGGTGGCAAGGATCTTCGTCAATACACGGAAGAATTCTGGACCATTCTGGTACATAATCCTGAGAATGGATGTACGGTCCGAACAGACCATTATCCACTGCCCGTTGAAGCAGCTGTTCGGTTGCTTCATAGTCACCTTTTACTACCATTGCCTACATAAAAAAAGCACGTGAAGAAGGGTTCTAAAGAGAACTGTTAAAACTTATTACCCAGTGTAGTTCACTAAGCAAAGGATCTTCAAGTTGCACTTTGGTTCTTTTTTGCAGACATTCAAACGCCTCGAGGCACTGATTTTGTCTCAAATGTTTTAAGCACAGTCGGATGGCCTCCCTCTCTCGATAGGCATTGTACCATTGAATGCACGGTTTCACTGCATCCCAGTCTTGAGTACCCACTAATTCAATATACCAAATGGAAAAATTGAAACTGGGCCCCCATGACTGGACAGGGACTATTTTAATGAACCGACAGGGAAACATTTTCCCTTCAACTAGGTGCTTTAGGGAAAATGTCTCTGGTTGATTATCATTCTTCAGGCCACTAAAAAAATATTCAAAATCTATTTAAAACCCAATTTCTCAGATAAAGTTTATAGTACATACCTATTCAGTAATTCAACTAAATTTTCTGGATGGAGGCCTCCATATATGCAAAACTTTTTAAGGTTGCACACATGGGTTTTTTCATACTTTCCAAAGGTAATGCTTTCTATCAATGATGCCCTTTCTAATTTAAGAAGTATGAACTACAAAGTATAATGGATTACTAGAATGTTTTGCCAATTACGCTATTTTAAAATAGTTTTACTTGTGGTGGTATGTTTGAGTCAGAAGACCACCTTGAAGCCTGATCAGCTGGGCAATCTTTCATGATGTTTCTGTTTTAGAAGACAACATTTGAGTTAACTCCAGATTATAAAACAGATCGAATTTCACACACGAATCTTATGTTTCAAGGTCTACTGTGGTTGACAAAACTACTTACTCAGGGAAGTACGTAGCAGAAAAACTGGAACAGCTATCCACAGAATAATTGAGTTTCTTCATTTCAAGACCAGCTTCAGCCATTGTCAGCAAAAGATTGTGATGTTTTTATTTTGAAAGGAATGAAATATTCGCAATCCGAAAGACGATTCCGTTTTTTTCGTTTTCAACAACAACAAGCTTAGCGAATACGGGCACTTTCACTAGGACATTTCTAGCTTCTTTAGGAAAGAGAAACAAGTGCCTGACGATTGTCTACTTGTCAGCTGTTTTAGCTTTTGACGTATCACTTGCTACTGCGGCAGCTTTTTCCCGGGTCTTCCAGTGTTTTACAACGTTCTAAATTTGATAAGATTAATTTAATTGACTTATGGTTGTTATCATGACGTAAGTCAGACGTCACTGTAGTCATTTTGAATGAAAGAAATACGTCCTTCAGGTAACCACAATTCTTATTCGACTTTAAAATATTGTTTTAATAAACAAGTGTCTCATTATTTAGTCTTTTAAATGCATGATTGTTGAAACTCATCCTCCATTTGAACTTGTATTTCAGGAGAAAGAACTATGAGGAAATATTACCAACTTCTCCTTTTCCTTTTATCAGCCGTCAGTATTTTATGTTTTGTTTTTTACAAGCATGAATATGACAGACTTCGAAAAGTCCTTGAAGTCTTGGATTTCTTTGGACCGTCAGTGACAGAGACTATCCCAAAACCTGAACTTATTGAAGCTGTTTGTGTTAATGGATCTGTTGAGTTCATTCCAGATTTTTGGCACAAGTATGATGATGATGTTCAAATCTATGCTGCATTCAAAGTTGCCAATGAAAAAGGATGGAGCTTAAATTCTGTAGCACTTGTAAGCAGAGATTCCCCTTTTGTCCTGAAGCACATTTCATGTGCTTTGATTTCTGGAGACGTCGTCGATGATAAATTTGAGGGGACGATCGAGTGGAAAAAAATCGAAAGTGAAAACACTTCCTTGACGGCGTATACAGTTACCTGCAACGTCCCAGAGATGATTGGCAATTCTCATCTCTTTTCCCTTTACGACAGCAAATCAGCCTTGCAACCGCTTAATATTCCACTACATCTCGGCCCGACGCATCTCAAAGATCATGCAACTTCTCTTTGTGTGATGTCGAACGATCCCTATTGGCACGTAGGCGATTTAACAGATTTCATTCAGTATTATTCGCTGCTTGGAGTCGACAATTTCTACCTCTATCACCGTGGAATCGGTGATCAAGTGATCTCAGCTCTAAAGGCACTCGTGTTAACACACAGAAATGTAACAGTTCAGCTGGCTGCGTGGAATCGGCCATCAAGTTCATCTTCTTCACTCGACTATGCTCTTTTAAGTCATGATTGCGCTTGGAGGCATGGAGCAAAATTGGGGCCGGCGGCCACAATACAGTTTGGTCATTTTTTAGCGCTTCCAAAAGGCTTGGGCCTCAAAGAATTCTTGTTAAAATTAAGAGGACACGGCACCGAGTCTAGTTATGACGCTCGTATCCCCCTTCATTCAATTTGCTCCAACATTTCTGGCACCGAAACTAATTCAGTAAGGCTTCCAAGAATGATAAATCCGAAGCGGAAACCAATTAAAACGGGTCTTTTGCGATGGACGGAAGCCCCGAATCACCCAGGGAATCCAGAAACCGTCAAGGTCGACTCTCACATGGCAAAATTGCTCATATTCGAATCCTGTTCTACACCGGGGCCTGGCAAATCAGAAGACGACCCACTTGTGCGGCACTTTAACGCAATTGCCCAGAGCATTCCCAACTTCAAAAAGTTGATGGTTTTGAAATAATTATTCCACATTTCTTTGTATTCATGTTTAATAACGATGTTGTTTTATGAGCCAATCGGAACGCTGTATTTGAATTAGGTAGGAAAATACAAACTCATTTCATGCGCTGCATAATAGTGGCTCCGAGAAGTGAAGAATCTTTCAAAGTTGCGCTATCATCTTTCAGCTCTTGACTCGGGTACGTTGTCAACAGGGCAAACGACTGTGAACTGTACTGAGGACGCGCACTGTAAAATGTCAAGTATTATTTAGCCTTTTTCGAAAAATATTTTAACATTACGCATTTATACTCACGTCATGATATATTGTCTCACTTGGCCGACTGTGTGGGTATTGTTAAAACGGCCGATTAATCTCGAACCATCAGCTAGACGAATCTGAATAGTTAACAATGCATAATGGTAGATGTTGACAACGAACAGACGTAGTAACACCAACTACCTGGACACTGGTAGCTGGCTCGCTTTCGACCAGGTTTAGGTCAGTTTTGGCTTTCTGCTCACAAGCTGCCAAGTCAGCCGGAGCGGGTGCAGCAGGAGGGGCATTTTGAGACACTGACGGCGCTGGATTCCCCAATATTTGCCCTTCTCCTCCAAATGCCTATACACATCTATTTGTTCAAAAGTCTGGACAATTCTTACTTTTAACGTGAGATTACCTGGAAACGCATCTTCTTACTGATAAATTCTTCCGTACGGTGGTCTTCCATTTGCAAATGCACTTCACGGCCACGCGACTCGCGTATCAATTCCATAGGTACTTCTCTAATTAAGGCATGTTGGAAGAAGATAAAAAATTTGTGATTTTGTAACGATTTGCAAAAGTATCACCCGCGCTTGATATATTCCAGAAATTCCTTGTTGGCTGGGTTTTGGTAGTCTCTCACAGGACCTTCGTCGAGACTGAATCCTGTTTTCCACAATTTCAGGACAACTGTTCGGGGCTGTTCGGGTTGACGTGCGCCTGGGATGACTTTCGGGGAAATATATATTTTTTTCTTTAAATGTAGAATATACACATAAATTAGATTATTAGAACAACTAAGTTACCTTGTGTATCTTCTTCACTTTGTCCTAGACGATATCCAGTACCTTTAAAGGTTTGGCTTCCTTTTGCTGAAGATGAAGCTCCTTTTTCCAAAACTTCTGCACCATGTCTAATAGTTTCAAAATGGATTAATGTTTTGTAATTAGAAAACATAATTTAATAGCACAGACTCTCTGGCAGATTTAAACATGTCTCCAATGAGATCTCCAGAAGGTTTTCCTTTGTGACGAGGGGGGCCAATTACTTGCTGTCCACTTCTTTCAGAACCTCCAACATAAAAAGCCTGACCTTCTTCATCAGAATCGGAAGAACTGCTGACTTCTAAAAGTTTGTGAACAGCTGCAGCACCACTAAAAATTTTTGTTAATGGTTTACAACTGGTACCTCTATTTTATTTTTACTTTTAGCTTTACCCAGATTGTGGAGGTTGGTTGACAGGGATCTCAACAGGTTCATCTTCTCCATCTCCAGCTTGCCTGTCCATAGCTCCATCGTCTTCAAAGAAGCTAGCAAGGGCCGTCTGTGAATGTTTAATTTGAATTGAAGGTTACCACAAAAAAAAAGACGTTATAGTGTTTTTACATCTAATTTCCATCCAGAAGACTCCAGGTAAAAGCGAGCTCTTTGTTCATCAATTCCTGTCACTTCGCGGAAGTTGTTGACTAATTCGTCGTTATCCGACATGTTTAAATTTGAATTACAAGAAAGGGAAAATGACACGACAAAATCGTAATAATAGTTCTGGAACGATGAGAATGGGGCTGACGACACTTCTCTTCAAGACCGGTATTTCGTTCGAACAAAGTGGAATGTTTTGCTCTGACAGAGCCATCTATATGACTGTAACTATAAACAGGCCCACCGTAGCGGGCCTTCAGCGACTAGTATTTTAGTTTATTATCGCACGTTGAAGTCGGTAGGTGGCTTTGTTGTTTCAGTTTTTTTTTTCATTTCCAAGGGATTGGACAGCGCATCGTTAAGAGATAAGAGTTTGATATCGATCTTGTGTATTCATCAAAATAAGAAGAGTGACATCTTGGTCGTCAGCAGTAAAATACCAGTCAAGTAATCTATAAATCTTGTTGTCAACGGGTTTCGTTTAAGTAATTTTGATCCGTTAGCTTCGTGACAGACAACTACCCAGCAAGGATTGAGCTTGAAAGACCTTGAGTTAAACAAGACATTCGTGCAATGGCATTTCGAGAATTGGTGGATGGTGATTGTGGTGGGAGAAATCCAATGCTCAAAGTAGCATCACATTTTACAAGAGATCAAGGTTTTCGACAAGATGTTGTTCCTTCACACAGACACCCAGAGTCCAGACCTGAAGATGTTGTAAGATCTCTTTAAACAACTTTTCACTTCATTCATACTTTAAATTTATTCTTCAATCATCTAGATGGTCAGAGAATTTCTGGAAGGCATACCTCCCCCATCCCAAGTTGGAACAAGAGGAGCCTTTAATATGGATGGTATCCTTCGTGAAATGAGGGAAGTGGAAAAGCTTGAAAGAGCTTCTAGACTTAACATTCAACCTGGACCAAAGGTGGCTCATTATGCATTAGATGCAACAAACTGGGCTGAAGATTTTTTGAGGGAGGAACCTCATGTGATACCTGGGGATTTGCCATCTGCAAGTGGATGGAGTCAAGAGTTTCTGGATCACCCTGGTTACATGGGTGATGGTGAAAATTTTGCTGCAGAATGGGACACCCAATGGGATAGCCTAACTTCACATATTGATAATCCTGGTTTGGCTACCCCTGGTGCTTTGTCTCAAACTGCTGGTGAAATCATTGACAGAATGAAAGACCCTAAATTTGCTCAGTCTGAGGTAATATTGGAAATTCATCAATATTTTGGTTATAGTTTCTAATAAAAAAACCACCAGTTTTTGCAGTTTATGCAAAAAGTTAATCAAGGAGAAGAAACCTTGGGTGCCACCTCTACAGAAGCTCGCAGTACTGCAGCTTACGGAAATTCAAATTGGGCGGATGAGTTTGCTGGCGCCGAGGGTGTTACGAAGCAGCCAGAGTCAAGCGCGGATCAAGACTGGGCGGCAGAATTTGCAACAAACCGCCCGCCTGATTTGGCCGAGCAATGGACTCAAGAATTCAGTGGTAATTACTTTCGCTGTTGATTTTTTAGGAAACACTGAAAGTCATCGTTTACCATTCTGAAGGTGGTGCTAGTGCTGAAGTTTTTCGAAGTGAAGCTCCTTCACATGATGACTTCTGGTCGCAGCTGCAACAGGACTGGGATAAGGCAGCTGACGAGAATCCGGCTAGTTATGGGTGGCTTAAGGAAACACCACAAGACCCGTCGAATGAAGTATTAAACAGAACTCGGCTATTTTTTACGACTCGTTATCTTCACAATTTTTGTTGTAGTATTCATTCGAAGCGGAAAATCCATACGAGGATCATTCCGATCCTTACAATGCAGGCCTTCAAAAGAGATTGGATGGTGATCTTCCAAGTGCCATTTTGCTGTTTGAAGCAGCTTTACAAAAAGATCCAGATCATATGAAAGCATGGGAAGTTCTTGGTAGGAAAATAACTCGAAACTAGTTCTTAGGAAATTATGTGAATTCCTTTATTTTTTCTCTTCTTGTATGTAGGATTGACACTTGCCGAGAACGAGCAAGATCCAGGAGCAATCACAGCCTACAAGCGCTGTTTGGCGCTTGATCCATCGAATTTAGTTGCCATCATGGGGTTAGCTGTAAGCTATACAAATGAGTCTTACCAACTACAGGCTTGCACTGCTCTTGAGGTAAATATATTGTGTTACAATACAAAAATATTACCATGTAACCACATTGAAATATTTTTTCCTTTTTTTTAGGATTGGCTACGGAACAATCCAAAGTACGCACATTTGGTCTCGTCTTCGTCAGCCCGAGCTAATGAGCGCGAGAGAACTTTTACAAGTCTTGTTTCTGGGTAAATAAAAATGATTACTTTTTTTCATACAATGTGATGGAAACTCATTCTTTTGCGTCACAGGGACACCTTTAACCGAGTTCAGGACATGTATTTGAACGCAGCCAGATTGCAGCCTTCCCTTGATTTAGATCCAGACGTCCAAACGGGCTTAGGGGTTCTCCTTAACCTCTCTGGAGATTTTGATAAAGTATTTTTATGCCAAAATAGTAATATACCTTAAACCAATATTAACAAAATTGAATTTTAGGCCCCCGACTGCTTTAGGTCCGCCCTTCAAATGAAGCCTAACGTAAATTATTTGTTTCCTTTTGCATTGCATTGTTTACTCAACTTATTTGCTTTGCTTTATTTTATTTACAGGATTCGTTGCTTTGGAATCGCCTTGGAGCAACATTAGGTAGGCTAGTCGACTATTCCCGGGTTTTCACGCTTAATTAATCTCTTCTCTTTCGTAATTTAGCCAACGGAGGTCGTTCTGAAGAGGCAATTGAATCTTACTATAAAGCCTTGGAGTTATCGCCAGGTTTTATTAGAGCACGTTATAACCTTGCGGTTTCATGCATTAATTTGGGTGCCCACAGGTAATAACTAAATGTCGTTTATGGTTCTACTTTCTATCATTATTTATTTACTTTTTAATTTTATTTTTGAGCAGAGAAGCAGCTGAGCACCTGGTTTCCGCCTTACTCCTCCAAGCGCGACGTTCAAAGCGCGTTATGTCCGACAATATTTGGTCGACTTTACGGATGGTCCTGAATTTGATGAACAGGAGAGAGTTCATCGCTGATATTGATGCCAAGTAAGTTTTTCTTTCCCTTTCTTAAAACGAACATCCGAAATGAAAATATTTTTATTCAGGGACTTGACTCGTTTGGCAGCTGAATTTGGTATTGTTGAATGAACTACTCGTTTTGCTTTGGTTTAGATCCAAACTGTATAGGCAGCCGTTATGGCTCGTGTTTCCAAGATAAAAAAATTTTATTTTACCCTTTATTTGCGATTTATTCATTCGCCCAACAACCATTTAATAATAGAAATCTTAATATGGTAACTTTTGTTACTTAAGCAATCTTTTTTACAACTTTGAGCGAGTGAGCCAGTCATGCTCCTGTGGTTTTCTTTGCGCCATGGGACTAATCAATACGTTGATGAGAGAAGGACCGCTTCTATGCTCAATAGCTTCCTTCATTGCGTTGTTGAGTTCATCGATTGTTTTGCAGAGAAACCCTTTTCCATTACGACCTAGTTTGGCTAGGTTTTCATAGTGGCATTCCGGAAGCAAGCTCAACGGTGGAGTTCTAGAACAGCAGAGGGAAAGCAGTCAGTAAAGGTTCCGATGTCAATTTAAAAATTTATTACGCAATAGTTGGATCCTGTCCTTCTCGTACGACATCCCAAGTTTCCGAATCAAGTCCGCTGTAAATTCCATTGTTATTAACAACGACGATGATGATTGGAAGATTATATCTGAAACAGAAAGTGTATGAAGTTAGTGCGAGATTTCAGAGAATACTTTCGATTTCTTTACCGCAGCATTGTTTCAATTTCCATTCCACTAAACCCGATGGCCGAGTCTCCTTCAACGCAAATCACACGCTTTGTAGGTTCTTTGTCGCGGCAATACATGGCTGCGGCAATGGCAAAAGCAGGCCCAACTCCCATCGTTCCGAAAGATCCTTTACAAAAGATAAAGAATATTAGTCAGGTCCCAGCACTTGAACACATTTGAATGAGAACGAATTGGCTCGAACCTGCATCCAGACGATGGCGCGGTAGCCTGTTGGAAAGAATCGAGCGTCCAATATCCATCGTATTAGCACCTTCACTTACTATGATGCTGTCTAATTTCAAAAAAAGGTATGTTGAAATTTATTTTATTCTGTTTTTTACTGTGATACCTTTTGGAATCAGCTTATGGACAGTGGTGAGGACAGCAAAGTAGTTGAGTGGAACACTTACATCCTCTGCCATGCTCTAAAACATAGCAACGTTACCACATGGTTCTTGGCAAAATAAAGCGTTCAACATTACGTTACCGTGTTATAATGCTTGTTGGATTCGCATTTGGCACGAAGAGAAGTCCACCATTCTGAATTGCCATCATACTTGAGACTAGTAGATTGGCTGTGGGCGGTCAATTGGTTCATTATTGAACCCACATCGCCAAGCAACGCAACAGATGATTGGACACTGTTGTGCAACTCTTCGGATAGAAGGTCAACTTGAATAATTTTCACATTTGGATCAAAACGGGGTGGTCTTCCGAAGTGCAAAATCCAGTTGAGACGAGCTCCAAGTACTAAAATAACGTCAGCTTTTTGCAAAGCAAGTGAACGTGCGGGAGCAACGCTGTGTACATCGACGTCATCGACGACGCCCTTACCCATGGGAGTAGCCAACACCTAATCAAAGTAGTAAACAATTTAAAAATTCTTACTAAATATTAAAAAACGCATTATCATATAAAAATAGTTACTGGAATGTTAGTCATTTGAACGAATTGATTGATAATTTTTTCCGCACGGGAGTAAGCTGCACCTTTCCCCACTACTAGTAAAGGGCGTTTAGCAGATTTCAGAAGATCAACTGCTCGCATTATGTCGCTAAGCTCTGCACAACTTTTGGGAGGTTCGGGCAATGGCAAAGGGTTTTCGATGTCTCCGCCTGATTCAGTACGACCTAGCAAATCACCGGGAAAATCTAGATAGACGGATCCTGTAAATCAAAGAGAGCGCCATTAGAAGTTATTTTGAACAGAGATACAAAATGTTAAATGGGACACTCCACCTGGTCTTCCATACGTAGCGAAGCGAACTGCTTTTTCTACGTGAAGGGGAATCACACTTAGGCTTGCTGGCCTGGCAGAGTATTTACAAAACAAGCGTGAGGCTTCAACCTGGGGGCACTCTTGAAAGGCACCTAAACCTTCTTGGGATGAATCACTGGAACCACCAATTACTAGAAGAGGCCTAGAACAAAAAAATTAATAGAACTAAGAATTGCTAGTTTCAATTGAAATAAGATTACCATCCATTTGATTGAGCATTAGCCATGCCACCAATTGTGTGCAGCAACCCTGGACCTGAAACAGCCAAACAAGCTCCAGGTTTTCTTGTCAAATACCCAATAGCTTGAGCAGCATAAGCAGCAGATTGTTCATTTCTCATCCCAATGTATTTGATCCCTTCTCTTTGAGCAGCTATAGCCACATCAATTACAGGAATGCCCACTACTCCAAACATGTATTCCACACCCTACATACAAATAATATTTTACGTAACACCATCAGTAAACATACATGGCACATTATAACAATTTTAAAGAAATCTACCTGTTGCTTTAGGGCCTTAGCCAAAATTGTATTGCCATCCATGCCTGATTTTGATGATGTTTCTTTTTTAGACTGGACCTTACTGCTGTAAAACTTGAAGTGAACAGACAAGTCAAGAAGATTGAAGAACTATGTTAAGGTTAGGTCAAACTAAGATTTTATAACAAGATAGGAAATAGTCTAGCTTACACAAATAATTTGAGATAAACAAACAAAGATATCAAGGTTCGTCCGTCCAAATGTCACTGACAAATTTACTTTATTTTGATGTTGCCAGACTTACAAATTGAGAGGAAACAGCAGGTTTGAACGTATCTATCCAAGAACCCCGAACGATACAGTTGGCTGTCACACTTTTGAGTATGCGGTTCATTTTACGACCGATTGACGATACCCAACCCTAATTAAGTGTTGATAAATGGAGACACAGCCCGATAACCTTTCAGCCAGGAATCGAGTCTGAAGTGAAAGCGATCTTGGATCTTGAAGACAACGACGGACTTCTGCGCAGTCCGGTTTTTGTTTTGTTTACATATTATGTATCGATTCTAAAATAAATCAATTCGATCTTTACAGGTAAATGCGCTGTTGTAAATATCATTGGAGCGCATGTATGATAAATAAAAATCTAGATACGTATTAGGAGTTTAGGACATTTTATAAAAGTCGTCTTCTTGCTTAAATGTAAACAAAGTAGTAGTCGGAACTGATTGTATTTTATAGAACATTTCACCATACATGTGAAGGCCGCTTTCTGCCAGTAAATTTAGAATCATCACGAGTTTCTTTGCCTTGCCTTCGTCGGCGTTCTTTCTTTTCCAAAATCCAATCACGACTTTTTTTGGGAGCTTTACCGTTGCGTAACTGTTTCATCCTATCTCTGATGCATGCAAAATTGAACAAACTACATAACTGGAACCATTTTGATCTTAAATAATGAAAATACCTTTTTTGTGAAAATGCAACGTGACTTGGAGCCTCTTCGCGGGAATCTACTCCCAACGCAGCAGGCAGTGGTTGTTGTCCTCCAGTCATCAAACAGAGGAAAAACTTTTTAGCTTTAGTACTGTTAGGGTAATCCACAACTAATCCTCCTGTGAAACCAGCTTTCATTGCTTGAGATGTAATAAGTTCCACTTGAGAACTGTTCTCTGGGTAGAACTGGAAAACTGCTCTACTTCCTCTACTCTGAATTTTAAAATAGCTTGGTTAAGAAAAGTACAAAAAAGTAAGATCCTCCCGGTTTTACCAAACAACCATACAATGATGTGAAAAATTTGTACAGCCTTTTTGCTGGGTTGTGAGTTCTTTGATCAGCATTGCATAGCCTGCAATAGTTTTATTTTAAATGACATTAACACAATACCACATGAAACTTTTTTGTGTTCACTATTACCATTGTAAAGCAGAGATACTTATGGCTCCATCAAATGCACCAGCACGAAATGGTAAACCTTGTCCCAAGTCTCCTAGAATAAGGTCACCTTCAACTTCCCTTTCCTTGGCAACATCTGATACAAAATTGATAATATTAATTTTGATTAAAAAAGTGTATAAATAGTGTATATTTGAACATACTTAGCATGGCAGATGAAATATCAACCCCTGTCCAGATGTGTCCTTGTTCTGTCAGTGTTTCACCACTGAGACCTGATCCACAACCAAGATCAACAATGTGACAAGGTTGGTCTTCAGGTAAGCATAACAATTCAACTGCTCTTTCTGACATTACAAGCTGGATCTCCATCATTCGTGTACTAATAAAACGATCAAACGAATTTAGAAAGCTTTTTAATATTGTAAAGCCAAATTAGATGCATACTTCCTAGTATACTTTCGCGCTTCATCTTCACCATAGAACTAGAAACAAAATGCGACATCACAGTAACAGCATTATTTAAAAATCTAAACACTTCTGACCACTTACTATTTCTGGTGGGGCTTGGTGCTCAGGGCGGCCAGACATGTTTTTCAAGTAACAACTTTGTAAAAACACTCTGATCTAAGTAATTTATCAATTTTTAGTTGAGCAAAACAAGTCAACCAAAGCATCAGTTGATGGTAAGTTGGTAACACGTGTGTGTCAGACAATAGCAGACGGCACTAACTAAGCATCTAGCGGAGAAACTGGAAATCTTATGTAACCTTGCTCAGCTGATATTTTTCATCCTGACATGCGTGCAGCGTGCTGTCGTGACGAAAAGGTTATCACTTGAATCGTGCAGATCGTACAACGTGCATTTCTGAATCAACTTAATCATATCGGCTACATATTCGGTAATTTCTTTGCTAACGTTTTTAAATTTACTTTTCTACAAAAGATATGGTGACATCATGATTTAGTTGCCACTACAAAATTTCTGGTTCATGTGCTTCATTTTCTCTAATGTTGTGATATTCTCAGGAATGTAGCTAGGGAAAAATACTGTAGTTGTGTGTGATGTTTATCTTACATTCACATCTCTGATGTGTAGAATGCCTGAATGTTTGGTTTACCCTAGAAATTGTGCAAGACAAGTTAATTTCCACAATCTATTTCTGTTTTATCCACCAAGTGTTATTGGGTCCCCAACTCAGTAATTACATTTTTTTTTTCCAGGTAACATATATATACATTATATTCCAATAAGATAGTGTTTATAATGGCAAGACTAGAGGAACTCTGCAAATTGCCAGGCCATCAAGGAATTGTGTGGAATGTTGGGTGGAATCACCTAGGAAATGTTTTGGTATCTTGTGGAGAGGATAAAACCATTCGACTTTGGGGCCGGAATGCCAATACCGAAGGAAACGATTGGGTGTGCAGATCCATTCTGTCTGAAAGTCATCAAAGAACAATACGATGCGTTTCCTTCTCCCCTTGCAACAAATTAATTGCCTCAGCTAGTTTCGACGCCACATGCTGCATTTGGGATAAGAGAAGCAGTACAGAGAGCAATGAATATGAATGTACGGCAACACTAGAAGGACATGAGAATGAAGTCAAGTGCGTCGCTTGGTCTACATCTGGCTCTTTTTTGGCGACTTGCAGCCGAGACAAAAGTGTATGGATATGGGAGGTTGGCGAAGATGGGGAATTTGAATGCGCTGCTGTCTTAAGCGCCCATACACAGGACGTCAAAAAAGTCTGCTGGCATCCTCATCAAGACATCGTTGCCTCGGCTAGCTACGACAATACTGTCAAATTATTCTGCGAAGAGGACGACGATTGGGTTTGCTTTGGAACACTCAAGTCCCACGAGTCAACCGTATGGAGCCTGGCGTTCGACAAAACGGGGAAGCAACTGGTGACGTGTAGCGATGATCGTACCATCAAGATTTGGAGAGAATACCTTCCTGGTAACGAGCTTGGAGTTGCCACACCGGATAATACGCCAGCCTGGAAATGTGTTTGTACCCTGTCGGGAGTTCATCCACGAGCAATATACGACGTCTCTTGGTGCCACCAAACTGACTTAATAGCAACAGCTTCCGGGGACGATGCCATCCGTATCTTCCGAATTGAACCAGAAAGCGATCCTAATGCCCCAACCCTAGAATTACTAGTTACCGTGCCCAGGGCTCACGACCAGGACGTAAATTCTGTTGTCTGGAACCCTTGCATTCCTGGACTATTGGCCTCATGCAGTGACGACATGCATGTCAAATTGTGGCAGTTTAAAGGATAAATTTGAGTTGTATGCCCTTCGTACGTTTTGGTGGTCGCTCAATAAAGTTTTTTCCATTAGAAGTTGCGTAACGAGTTTTTCTCCCATCTTGCTGTATCAAGGGTTTCCGAAACATATCGCTCATCTATTTTTCCTATTTTTTTTATATTTTTATTTCAGGAGTGCTGATGTTAACGTGTTGTGTCCGTCATCTAGTTAAAAATCAATTTCGGATAATTAAGTTTCACAACACTGCAGCCATGTCCAGCTTGACACTCAGCTCTGTCGTGGATGAGTTTAACCGCCTCGCCCCACTCTCTCTAGCAGAATCGTGGGACAATGTAGGCCTTTTGGTAGAACCATCTACTCCTAAAATAATCAGGAATATTTTGCTCACAAATGACCTGACGGAAAGTGTAATGGGAGAGGCAGAATCGTCTTCCGTTGATCTAATCTACTCTTACCATCCTCCCATCTTTGCTCCCATGAAACGCATCACTGCTTCAAACTGGAAAGTAATGGATTTTAATGCTAAAAAATGCTAAAAAATATTTCGGATTGTTATTTTTATGATTTTCCTTCATTAAACAGGAAAACATTATTGCTAGATGTTTGGAGAAAAAGATTGCTGTTTATTCTCCGCATACCGCGTTAGATGCTCTGAAAGGGGGTGTTAATGACTGGCTTGGAGAAACGTTTGGTAAGGTACCGTTAAAAATATTTGTTAGTTTATCTTAACCTTTTACTTTCGTAATTCATCCAGGTTCCAATGTCGCTTCGTGCGACCCAATTACGACGTCGTATGCTGCATTCCCACGGAGAAACTGTACGCACATGGTAGAAATTCCCGTACCTTTTAATCCGGAAGGGAAGAAATTGGTTCGCGAAATTTTAGCCCTAGTTGATTCGGTCCCTGAAGCTCGATTAGAAGAGCAGTGAGTTTCATGTTTACAAAATCGCGATTCGCCAAAAAAAAGTAATATTGTTAAATATATCATCTTAAGCATTTCTACTGCTGATGGCTATGAGCAAATGACCGTTATGGCCCCGGAAAAAGCCCTTCCCTCGATCGTCCAGTTGGTCAACCAATGTACTTTTGCTAATGCCTCTCGCTACATGCGAATTATTCGGGTTGAGAAGGTAAAAGATTTGCATACTATGATACGTCACTAACTAACAATGATTTCACGCTTTTATACAGCCGCCCATCCCTGAACATGGTATGGGGCGGGTGGTTACTCTTAAAGAGCCGCTAACAATTGAAAGTGTTGTAGAGCTTGTTAAAACTCATCTGAAACTGAAACATGTCCGCTTGGCCACCGCGAATAATCGTGACATGGTGGGGAAAATTGCAATTTGCGCTGGTTCAGGAGCCTCATTGTTGAAGAATGTTAAAGCGGACGTATTCCTGACGGGAGAGATGTCCCATCATGAAGTACTCGATGCAGTCCATCGAGGAACCAATGTCATCTTATGCGAGCACTCAAACACAGAGCGTGGATTTCTTACCAAATGGAAAGAAGTCCTTCAAACAGCGCTTGGAGGAGGGGTCCAGATTGCTGTTTCATCAAACGATCGTGATCCCCTAGAAGTTGTCTAATTTATGTTAGGTAACGTGTCAATTTCGCTTGGGATTACTATTAAGAAAACTCTTAACAAAGCCAAAATTAAAAAAGGCAAATAATAAACAATGGGAAACTAATTATATTTATTATTTCATATTGTTATTCACAAGTTTTCTTCTATTTTTTTCAACATGCCAATGGTATTTTAGTTTAGCCCATATTCCAAGACACATGGAAATGACTCGTTTGTCCTGTAAATCTTCTGGTCTAGATTTCATGGACCTATAGACTGAGGTTATCACATTTCTAGCATTCCTAAACCTGTTGCACTGTATCAGACTTATAGAAAGATACAGCTGGCAACGCAACAGAGTTGTTGGATCACCCAGTTTTTCTGCAATTTTGTACTGCTGAAGTGAAATATTCCCAGCTGTCTTTGCCTAAAAAAATTAACAATTGTGTGAGCTTATTTTTCAAGAACAGTAAAATTGTTTAAAAAACCAACACAATTTAGGAACTGATCACCAAGTGATGAGAATGCTCCCCCTAAAGTAGACAAGCAAGACATGATGTGGTCCATTTCAATTGTTTCATTGACTAGCAGTTGAATTTCAGCTCCACTAGAATAAAAACAATAATGAATAATCTAAAAAAAATAAGTGTATCAATTTTTTTCTGCTTACAATCTGTGATCCAACTGGTATCGCTTAGGTTGAATTAGTAAAATATGTACTATTATGGTGTTGGTTTGAGTTGCATCTGAAAGGTTATTCCAAACTCCTCTTTTCACAATACTGGACCTCAAAATTTCACATCGAAAATATGATGCAAAACGAGCATCAAGAAAGTAACGATGATTTGCTACATTCTGATCACCAGCATTATGTAAGGAATCACTTTGTTCTTGGTTCTCTTTATTAATTTTCCGGTTACTTAGATGAATTAAGGTGTAATCAGGGAAATCTTCTTCTCTGTAACTTGCAGCAATAACAAGCCTTCCCCATACTGCTTCGAAATAGAAAGCAATCTTTTTCACGCACCTCTCACGCTATAGATCACCGGTTGGTCAGACTTGTTTTGATACGCGCGAGACATCTAGCGCTCAAATTAAAAAAAAAACGGGATTAAGAGTTTAAAAATTAGTACGTGAATGAATTATATGTAAAATTCACACAGTTCAAACTTTCATTGTCTGATGATTATCAAACCAAATTCAGTCTCTCTTAGGTCAGGCATATGGGTCAGGTAGTCCCAGCCCAAACATGGCAACAGCACATTCCAGCAGACTACTTACCAACATTTGTACTAGTTTCAAATGTGTCATGTGTGGTACTGAGGTCATGGTTAAACACTCTCAAGGAAGCTAAAAGCGATTACTATCCACGCGACGAACTTCAAATAATCCTGTGCTCTTCTTAAAGTATCTCTGAATTCAAGAAATTTAAGTATTCTACTTTTTTTTATCTGAGTTTATTGCACTGTGTTGTTTTATGTCAACGTGTTCAAATGGTCTCCTGGTTCAAACGTCTTGATATCGTTGCTGTCTCGTGGTGCAAACGTCTAAACTCGTACTTATTTATCGTAGATGCCTGAAAAAGTTAAAATGGAAACCGAGGCCGAAACCTTCGCCTTCCAGGCTGAGATTGCTCAGCTCATGAGCTTGATCATCAGCACCTTCTATTCGAACAAGGAAATCTCCTTTCGAGAGTTGATCTCCAACTCTTCAAGATCCATTATGAATCCCTTATTGATCCATTCAAATTGGACTCTGGGAAGGTACTTCAAATCAAGATTGTGTTGCACTTGAAGGTAAATTGATGCACTTATTTCAATCAGTTGATCTGTTAATTCATTTTTAATCAATTTTAACTTGCAGGAAGACCAGATGGACTATTTGGAGAAGAAAGTCAAGGAAGTCGTGAAGAAACACTCAATTCATTGGCTGCCCAATTAAGCTTTTGGTCGAGAAGGAGCGCGACAAGGAAGTCAGGGACGATGAGGCTGAGGAGGAGGAGAAGGACGACCTAAAGTAGAAGAGGAGAAATCCAAAGGAGAGGATGTTGGCGAGGATGAGGAAGCCGACAAGAAAGCTACAAGAAGTGGCTATACGATTGACTCAACCGTAGTCGGCAAGCGAGCCGTAGCCGATACCAAATAGTCCCTTGTTGAAAATTGAATCCATCTGGATGCATCTCAAGACGTAATTCTCGTTAAGTGTTTGCAAAACAAATTTCTAATGATGTTTGTAAAAAACATCGGCACGGCACCAAAAGAACGGTCGGAAACAGTAATTTTGGAAAAAATACCTCATCGTGCCATTTAATACACCAATAATACCAAGTAATATAAATTTTTTTATATAAATATAAGTATAATAAGCATTTTTATAAATTTCTTCAATGATTCGAGTACAAATAAAGACAAATTAAGTATTCACATTTGATTCTTATCGGATAATACACTTGTACTATAAAAATGTGACAATACAGCAAAAGTAACTTGTTAACCGATAATACCCAACCAATAAATTTGAATAATGCAAACTAATAATACCAACCACCATACTTTTAAGACCGAGGTTCGAATCCTCACTTAGCGACATATCGTTCGATGTCGATACATTTTCATAACTTATTTCTTCTCCCGCGTTGTTGTATTTATATGTTCCCACTAACATTTATAAATGTTAGTAGTAGCCGAAGTGGTAAACCGTCGAGCTGAGATGCTCGAAGTCGGAGGTTCGAATCCTCGTGTAGCAGTCATGTGTTTGATGTTGCCCGTTCCATTTTCATTATTATTCATATATTTCTTCTCCGTTGTTGTATTGGTTTCGAGTAGCATTTACAATTGGCAGCAGTAGCCGAAGTGGTAAAGCGTCGAGCTGAAAAGCTCGAAGTCGGAGGTTCGAATCCTCGTGTAGCGACATGTAGTTGGTCATCGGAGATTCCTGTGGAATCCCCCCCTGCACCTAATACTCAGGGGTAAAACGCAAGTACGACAGGCCCGGGGATAATCCGGGCCTCTCTGGGCGAGAGCCGAATCGGTTTGCAGAAATTTACCAGCGCGTTTATTTATTTAAGTATCTTTTGGTTTGGTATATATAGGTGTTTGTATTGAGAAAGTTTACCAATAACACGACTAACTTAGATAAAGCAAACCAATAATATACCATACACCATACTATATAAATACCAAACCTAAGATACTTAAATAAATAAACGCGCTGGTAAATTTCTGCAAACCGATTCGGCTCTCGCCCAGAGAGGCCCGGATTATCCCCGGGCCTGTCGTACTTGCGTTTTACCCCTGAGTATTAGGTGCAGGGGGGGATTCCACAGGAATCTCCGATGACCAACTACATGTCGCTACACGAGGATTCGAACCTCCGACTTCGAGCTTTTTAGCTCGACGTTTTACCACTTCGGCTATTGCTGCCTATTTTAAGTGCCACTCGAAACGAATACAACAACGGGAGAAGAAATACATGGGTAATGAAAATGATTATAACAAATGCGGTTTTCCATTGAGCAACCACATGAGGATTCGAACCTCAGACTTCCAGCATCACAGCTCGACGCTTTACCGCTTCGGCTACTACTGATGTTTCTAAGCGTTACTGGGAACATATAAATACAACATATAAATACAACAACGCGGGTGGTGTATTTCTTTCATACTGCATATATATTCATTCGAATTTTCTTAGTTAACGGTAGCCATGTGGCAAAGCGTCAAGTTGTGACGCTACAAGTCGGAGGTTCGAATCCTCATGAAACGACTTGTAATTAAACGCAAATTCTAGAACTTCAAATTAACACAACTCCAAGTAAATATTGCAAGTCACATGGAAAAAAATAGCAACTTGACCATGATACTGGGTAAGATGTGACGCCAAAGATCGGAGGTTCGAATCCTCATGTGATGATTTGTAATTGGACAAACTACAATTCAAAGAGAAGTTCAATGACAACCTGTTACAAATCGGCAATGAAATATAAGTGGAAGAATAAAATAATACCAAATAAAATATATACAATTTTGTCATAAATTTATTATAAATACAATGCGCATCGAGACATAGTATGTTTCACCCTATTTTATGAACGATCAGAGGAGAAAATCTCTAGAAGAGATAATCGTTGTTCATCATTTCGTTCCTTGTCTCTCGTCGCTCGGACGGACCGTTCCGCCCAACGAGAGGCATGGCTCCCCGGGAAAGAACCGGAGGAGCCGGAAAGAGAGAAGAGTGACGATTCGGGCCAGTTCTTAGGGGATGCGATTGAACCTAGTCGGGCGCTTGGCTGTATTCACCCTTTCGAGACAGAGCCCATCCCTACCACCAGCCGGTCTCCCATTTGCGGGAACCTTACTCTAGCAGTTGCAAGTATTTCGACTGATGCGATTATGGCAATCAGCCGCCGTACAAGTATACTGCACACATGCACACACAAGCGGCAAAGGCGAGAGTAAAAATCAGCAAGGCAAAATCAGTGTACAAAATCTTTTTTCATCATTTATTCAGCTCGGCACTGCCCGTACCGTCCCCACGTAAGGCATGGCTAACAGGGGAGCCGGAAAGAGAGAAGAGTTCGGGCCAGTTCTTAGGGGATGCGATTGAGCCTAGTCGGGCGCTTGGCTGTGTTCACCCTTTCGGTAAAGAGCCTATCCCTTACATCCGCTGATATTGGCAAACAGTCACCGTGCGAGTATACTGCATGAATAAGCAGGAACGATGACTCCGTACATCAGCTTGGCATCAGCAATTACCTGAAAAAGTAAAAGAAAGAATATATACTCTGAATGAACTTTGGTGAAAAGGCCAACCAACCTTCCGAGTCCACTATTTAACAGCTTGCGACACCTGAAACATTAAAGACCAGGATATTCATAAATTTATCATTTGTGAAAAATAATCTATTTATATAAAAAGTTGTAACCTTTTACACATAGTAGTGTCGCTGATAATTTTCCTATTGCGCACCAAGCGGGGATGCTATGGCAATGACGGCCAGTTCCAGTTGGAAGTCCACCAAAGACAGAAAAGTCCAACAAAGAAAGTAACCAAAGAACTAATTTGACAGCAGACAAATAAAAGATATATATTAGGCTTTGAACAATATACACAAAGAAGTAATTCTAGTTTTACCGTGTCAGCCCAATTGTGTGTACACATTTTTTAAAGAGACATCACAGTTGGACTAGAATGACTGATGTGAGATGAGATACTGGCAAGCCGGGTTGTGCTACTACAAGAAATGGAAAATTGAAGTTAGTAGGAAAGCAAGCTTGCATCATCACAAACAATAAATGCAAGTACACCTTACCTGGCATTCCTATTTGAGAATAGGAAATATATAATGGGTGACCACCACGTCTTAACTGTAGGATGTTTTCTCACAAACAAACAGCCTGTAAACATTGACATTAGATTAAAGCAGCTGTGCCTAATGACTGAACAAGTAAATCATACTAGAGCTTTGAATTCTAAAATGGAACCAAATTTCATTGCAAAATAAGTCTTCTGACCAAGTCAAACACAAGATAAAACCTTGATTTCATATAACAATTTTTTTTAACCCCAACAGCAACATCATCACTGTCGTGATGTGGCTCACATCAGACATCACACAACCCACTAAATCATTTAATGAGCTAAAAGTCTGAAACTCAGACTTACTCACATATTTTACACGCTTTCTAGTTTAACATACGGCGAATCACAGCTTCAAAGTTTTCAACTACATGAGATCCAAACTCCAAGGAGTCAAACAATGGTTACTCATTAAAATAGATACAAACATTCTTAAAACTCATTGATAAAACTACTAAAACCCATGTCAATTAAATGAGTTAAAAGCTAAACTTAAGACTATGAATTGAAATAGTTACCATTATTCAACATCCGTACCGTACATCTTACGCTGGTGGCTGGTCTTATGTCTCAAGCGATTGAGAGCAACAATACGCTGTTGCGCGATTTAACATAAGTTACCTGTCATCGAAAATGACAGGCCAGTTATTTACCAACTTTTTTACTAGTTTCTGCTAGTTTCAATCTGAAACTGTTTAACCACACATTTGAAACTTTCAAATGTGTGGTTAAACACTCTCAAGGAAAGAGGAACGAAGCTGAAAAGCGATTGCTCTCCACGCGACAAACTTCAAATAATCTTGTGCTCTTCTAAGGTATCTCTGAATTCAAGAAATGTAAGCATTCTACTTTATATTGCCACCCATGAACACGCTTTGTTATTGTTGCCTAATTTTTGAGCGAGGTCCATGGGACTGTAAAGAGATGGGGCGGGCTGATGACTGACGTCCATTGTTGGTTTAACTGATTTCCGGCAAAGACGTTTCGTTCCGAATAAGGCGATTGATTGTATAATTGGCCACAGGATTGAAATATCGACGCGTACAATCCACCAAAGCTGCGTTGATTCAATGATGTTAAACGGGAAACTTTTCTTGTTGTCGGAGTAGGACCACAGGAGCCGCTGCCGGTGGCGAAGGTGCGGGTTGTTAATACTCTTGCTGCATGGATGCTTGTTGTTGATATTGCTGCTGCTGTGGGAGCACAGGCCGACGTGAACTGTTCTGGAACTGTTGCTCTGACTGGGCACTTGGTGGTGGGGTAGGTGTGTTTGCAAAAAAAAAGGATGAAAAATAGAAACGGGCGAAATGAGAGCGGCAGAATAGGCATATGATATTATGCACCACTCACTTGAACCTCGAGCGGGACGGAGCGGGACGGGAAGAGAACTAATCGCAGATGGACATGAGCGCCGGACATGCATGGCAAATGGTCGCCCCAGGTAAAATAATTTTTCTGCAATTCTTAAAAGCTGCAGTTTTAATTGTCAATTCTCTTCAACAGGATGCTGCAGTGATCATCAGCTGACACAATTGCTAATGCAAATGTATGCTTCCGTAGATGATCATGCCACTATCCTCGGACAAGTACATTTTCTCCCTACAGAGGATATTGTTGACAATCAGCTTGTTCATGTAGTATGGTTTCCTGTTTATGGTGGTTTCTGTGCAGTGGACAACTTCCTTCTTCCTGCAAGCAGTGTGAGGGCCCCAAATCCTGACCTGTGAATTCAGTTTTACCAACTTCTCTGTGTTAATTCTGAGTAGATACAATAATTTACAGTGAGGTAATTTCTAGTTAAAAATAAACTAAATGTATTTCTTGTTGTTACTTTCTTGTAAAAGGATTCTACAGCCAATATTCCCTGGCCAAGTTTCACGCAATTGGCATAACAGAAAACACAAAACAGTACGGCACTTGCAGACGATGAGACGACGAGCTAGGACTAGAAGCTACCACTTTCGCTGCAGACGAAAATGATTTAGTTTCAATTATGGCCGCTTGGTGTGCGCCGAGTGGGGTCAGCTTGTGAGCTGGGGCCAGAGATGAAGGGGAGATTGGCCAGGGGATAGGGCTATTTGAATATTTCAAAAAAGTGTCCCGAAAAAAACTGGAAATCAGTAGGGAAGCTGTTTTGGCCATCAGCGCTTGTCTTAAATGGGTGTCGATTAGAAGGACCTATTTCTTAAATGGGTGTCGATAGCAGAATATGCCCAGATATACAATATGCGCAATGACCCGAGTGGCTAGTTCAATTTCCAAGTAAATTTTTGATGAATTTTTGAACACACGGAACTCGTCGACCACCCCACTCGCTTTAAATAAAATAGCAAACAGCCGATTGCTGGCTGCTGCACGCACTGCGAGTGCTCACGCCTCTAGGAGGACTGGAGGAGAATTTAAAAGTTGTTCAAAATTTAACTTAAGTATTAAAGGGACTTCAAAATAATGAATAGATTGATCTGTGTGTTCTCCTATTTTATCCGCCTTACCTGTGTAACATCCTATCCCACCTGTAGTACTAATTTCGCGAATCAAATTATACCAAGATTACAACTCTTATATCAAATTATTAATATCAATTATATCAAGATTACAAAATTCTTGATGTGAAATAAAAACACGAAACATCGCCAAAAAATGAGAAATGTATTTCCGCCACCTTGAAATTGGCTATTGAATTTTTCAATGCCGAAAGTTATAATGAGGACGAAAAAATACTCGCCACCTCACAGGATATGTGATATGTGTTGTATCATGTTCAGTTATTGCGCAGTCCGTGGGCTTCAAGCATGTGATCGTCATACCTAGATGGAAAAAAGGGAGAGAAGAAATAAAGAAACATGAAGCAAACGTGAAAAAAAGATGCTTAATTGACATTGATATAGTATTGATTGGGGCTCACTTTTGAGCACACTCGGCGGCCATATCTCTGTGACAAGTTTCAGTATAGGCCAGACGATAGAGAACGAGGAAGACCAGCAGATGTAGGACGGAGAAGTAGACGACGGCAGCAGTGCGAGCAACGCGACTTGATAGGACCATTTGTCCCTGTAAATTGCCGATAGAGACACATGTAGAAAATAAGAGAGGGGAGAGGCGAAGCGAGTCAATTTCTTGTTATTTGTCGAACTTCTGGGAATTCGATGCTCGCCGTATATTTTACGTACCATCGAGTAAGTGATGCGTTCGAAAGGACCCAGTTGAGCTAGTTTACGTTGCCGCTCCCTGCGAGAGAACGAAGCGAACGGATCCAGACGGTCCTCGTACTGACGTTCATAGAGTTCCTCCGTCTCCGAACTGATGGCGGCGCCAGTATTCTTGGTAGCGCGCTAATAAGAAGGACCGAATTTCCCGTAAATAAATTGATCGCCAACTTTCAATGAAAATCAAACATTCCAAACCTGTCCGGAATAACTTTGAAGGAAGCGAACTTTCTCATAAAGTGCCACATTATCGGTGCGAAGTCGTTCGACTTCGCTGTGCAGTAACGCCATCTGCTGCTGTTGCTCCAGATTTTGAGCCTCCAATTCTTGATTGCGTTGCCTTCAGATATTAAGAGGCAGGGCGAGTTATTGGTTTAATGTCGTGAGTAAACTTAAAGTTCGATTTTCTATACCTGAATCTTTCGCGTTGGGCTTGCAGGATCGGCAACAAAGTGGCAGCTGTTTCCGAATCGGTCAACAATCCAGTTCCGCCAACCGGAGACAGGCCGGTCGATGAGCTTCGCCCCAACATGTTGACGTCTTTGACAGCTTCTGCCATCCAGTCGTTGGCATTATCTTGACCCTGGAAAAAAAAAAAAAAACCAGAAAAATCATCACATATCGGAGATGAAGAATCCATTTTCCCCAACCAGATCGATAACGTTCATCGCCGAGTCAATTTATTAGCTAATTAACCTTCGGGTCAACAAGAAAGAAGAGTGCTGGGATGCTAATGAAACCCGGTTCTTTTTCTTTCTTCTATAAATATAAATATATATATATTTCATCTATTTTACGACGCCTCATTAAACGCCGGAGGAAAATGGTGCTAGGCTACGGCGCCGGATCTGATTATTATGAATACTTTGTCTTCTCCTCCGTTGGAGCAGCAGCAGCTATGGCAGCGAACAAATTGAAACGACAAGAAGTGATTACGTATAGATGTGAATTCTAACGTCCTAGTGTGATCTTTTCTTTCTCTGTGATACATGAAATGACCAATCAAGTCCAGCACAGGATGTCCTGGGTGCTCTCGTCCAATTGACGCGGCGCGGCCATTGCAATCAATCTAGTTGTGTAGCAGTCTCAGAGGCAGCTACTGGTAGTGATAGTAGTAGTGGTAGTAGTAGTAGGCGAGTTGTATAGAAGGAGGATGACGGATTCCATATGTGTCGTATCACATGCTTCAATAAACGTTGAATCCGACTGTCTGGCGTTGAAATTTGCACCCCCATGTCGGATGATTATCGCCCAAATGCAATTACACGCCACCAGCTCCACCCTTTTCTCTCCCTAGCTCTTCGACCCACTTGCTATGCTCCGTTCACGTGATTAAGAACATTCGGTCTAAGTGGCTATGCGCGGTGTCGGTAAGTTCAGCGGCGTCGGTACCGACGACCCAACCAACCAAGCACACACACACACACACAGACACACTCTCTACCGCGACTTAAAATTTAACATAATTGCATTGGTGTCTCTAAAGTGAGACGATGGAGAGAGGAGAGAGAAAGAGAGTATATAGATAGATATAAGAGCTAGAGGGGACGCAGAGAGAAGAAGAAGAGGAGGAAGAAGAAGCGAACGGGGTGTAACAGACCGACAGTGAGCCAGCAGCAGCAGCAGGAATGGTTTCGGGCGGTAACTTGGTTTATCCTGGCAGTGCATATACTTTGAAGATAGGTTCAGAACATCCTGATTTATTGACAAGTACGTGTTTCTGGTACCAGCAGTGCTGTGCGCGCGGCCGGACTCTGGCAACCAATTCCGCATTAAATATATAGATATAACTTCATATATTTAGATATATACACTCGTGGCTTATGTGGGTCTATGGAGTCGCTCGGTACGTAAATATATAGAGAGGGAGGGGGGATGTACATTACGAGTAGAGCAAGTTTAGGAAGAAAGAAGGCAAAAGGCAAAAAGGAGAAAGAATGAAAAGTAGAAGAAGAAGAAGACGGGAAGAAAGAAGAAGAAGAAGAAGAACTCCGACAGGAAGCTGCCTTTTGAAGTTGGATCGTTTTGCATAAGTAAGGATAACCACATTTAAATAATTGAAACCCGCCTGATTCCCATGAGCAAACACACAGAGCTCCCCCGGATGAGGGGTAAAGGAGGAAGGCGCACTCGGCTTCTGTATCGATGGCGGATATATATATATATATATGTATATACATATATACGTATGTATATTGATTTTCCTTCTTTTTTTCTCTCTCTTCTGTTGCCCCCTTTTTTTTTCCTCTCTTCCTCTGTCTATATTCTGATGGTATTTTCCATCTACTACCAAAAAGAGTGCCATGATCCGATCGAAATCCAGCTGCTGGAAGAATGTTTCCTGTTTTCTCCTTTTTCTATGCGTGTGTGGTGCGTTTGTTATATGCGTACGGCGCATCCTCGGATGTGTTTCAAATCCGACCGAATCATCTCGACTCGAGTTCCTCCTCCTCCCCCCTTCTACCGCCTAAAACATGCCCGTCTCTTTTATTTTTTTTTGTCTGTGTGTCGTCCTACTCCGAGGGAGAAACTTCGTCTCTCTTATAGACATGGCCGATCCGGCGGAAACTCCCGATGAAGAGATTGAACGAAAATCCGTTGCAGAGAAGAGTTATTCACTTGCGGACGTGGCTGCTGACGACGAATGAAAACCACGAGATTCGGTGCGGAGCTCTGCCGCCCGTCATCGAATCGATGGCGCATTACCCGAAATAATCAAGAAATCATTTCAATAAAGCATTAGAAAAGAGGAGGGGGCGGGCCGGGCGAGTCGGTCTAGATGGAAACGCATCGATGCGGCACGGAGGCTTGGAGCTAATCTCCTTGATTTGCCTTGATCGGGAGATCGGAGAAAGGCCCGGCAGCAGCCTCCAGCCCAGCCCAGGAGTTCGTCGGGGGACCCTTAGTGAAATGTCATCAATCGTGACGTTCCGTTCTGTTGGGCCCTGTCTATCACAATCAAGCCTCGCTCTCTTGGCACTTCGTTAAGTCGATTCTGTCAAGACCCCCAGACTGTCACAACCCGTTCGAGACACGACGAAACCTCTCGACTTTGACTTCCATCTCGTTATGTTTTTCATTCTTCTTCTTCTTCTTCTTCTTCATGGCCGATCGTTTTCGATTTTTTAGACCTCAAAAGTATTCCAAGTCGACGCGACTACTTGCACTAACGTATATACTACGCCGACTACTATTGCAGCTATAACTTGGAGAGCTGCCGACTGGAATGGCCGCTGAGGAAGTAGCGATCAATGGAATTGGAAGTGGGGTAGGAGGAGGGCATTAGGAGGCGGAGTGCTCAAGTACTACGTACCTGACGCCCGTCCGTGTTAATTTATGCCTACGGATCGAATTTTGACAGGGCGTTGCATGATAGCTGTCGAGGATCGTGTTATAGGAGGCCATCAGCCGCGGCGCGCGATCAAGTTACACGACACTCTGGAGGAGGAGCAAGCGGCTCCGAGTTATATCGGCGGGAGAGCAAAAGAAGAAGAAGAAAAAATGAAATAGAGAGAAAGAGGAAACTTTTTGTGAATGTGCCAGTAGGGCCTGCTTTCGACTCGGTTCAGTTAGTCGTCCAATCTATCAGAACCCCTTTTTGAAAGCGGCGAGTGTCGGGGTGAGCCCTTCGTGCCACACGACCTCGATACGTTCGCGTTTGTTTTCCAGACGTTTTTCTTTTTCGGTAGCAGCAGCGAACATTTCTTTCGTATATGGCATCATCATTCTAGGCAATCGAATCAAGGCAGGAAGAAATTCATACCTCGGCTTCACCACGGTTCATCGTTGACAAGTTTTGAAGGCTGCTGACATCCAGTTCAAGTTGCTCGATGAGCTCTCTCTGCGATTGGACTTCCGTTTGAAGGCCGCCATTCTCTGACGTCAATTGGCTAGTTTTTCCTATTTGACACAAACGAGTCCAAAAATTTATTGGAAAACACGGACACGAGATAAAGACACCTTAATTACTAGGCCGGAAGGAATGTTTCTTTTTTTTTTTTGCTGAACGGATGAAATGAAAACACGCACAGAATTTCAGCGTATGGAACAAGTGTAATGATTGAAATATCCAAGGAAAAAAAAACGCGATCAAAAATGTCAATCAATAAGTTTCAAGAAATCGAACAAGATATTGGAGATGGGGAGGTTTTTGGGGCCAACACGAGACGCATTCAGACGAAGAACGACTGCATTTTATCCCAATGTTTTTTGGGGCCAGGTTGGGGCGAGGGGGGCGAGCGACACAAGATTGAACAAACAAGGTGACAAAACATACACACTGGAAGAAGAAAGAAAGAGAATGAAAAGAGAGACAGTTAAAGATGGAAACGAGAGAGAGAGGGAGAGAGAGAAAGAGAGGTTCCTTTTTGTCTTTTCAAAGAAATATATATAAGGCCATGGAAAACGAGATTATACAGATGGATGGTTCATTTTCGAGAACACATCGCCGGGCTTTTTTTGTGTTTTATTTATTTATCTTTTTGTTTCTTCCTTTCGATTCTTCCTTTCTGGACGAAAGAACAGAAACGATAATGAAAGAAACAAAAAAAGGGGAAGAAGAGACTGAAATTAAAGAAAAAAAAACCCCGTCTGGTTTGCGCCTGCTTCGGTTACTAATGAAATGAACCGTATGTACAACACATTCCCCTTCATTTCCTTAGTGTTTCTCTTGGTTTCTTATTCTTGAATTGTGGAATTTCGGAAGATTTTTTTCTTCCCTTTTCATCTCTTCATTTGAATTGGACAAAAGAAAACCAAAGACCGGGGAAATCGTGACAGAGCATTGACAAAGTCTTAATTTTTTGCACGGGTTGTTTTTTTTTGTTTTGTTTTTGTTTTCCGGAGTGGGACGAAACGTCGAAGGAAATGGTAGTCTCTTTTGTTTTCTCTCATTATTACAAGAATATCTTCCTAAGTGAAAAGAAAGGTATATACTTGGGGGGATTGTGTGTCCTGTGTGCTGGATTCGATTAGCGTGTGGAAAAATACGTGCGCTGCGAGAAGGAACGAGGAAGAAGAAGGAAAAGTATTGGATGAACTCATCACGGGGATTGGCCATGGCATCACACACGAATTCGCCCAATGCGGGCAAATTTTTTGTTATTTTTTAGATTTTTTTTTGCAAAAAAAAACAGGAAAAGAAACCACACTATATTCCGTTGTTTTCTTTCGTCCGACATTCGATCGAAAATACAACTGAATAAAGATTTTGTAAAAAAAGGAAAGAGGCGGGAAGTACAAAAGAGGAGAGAGAGAGAGAGGGATAGAGAGAGAGCTTATACGCCCGCGCGCTCGGACCCCGTTCGCTATAATAGTTATGCTGCATTATGATATCTAAAAACGATTTCTATATTAGAATACACACACACACACACAGGCGCACAGGCACGCATCACGCACGAATACTTGAACGAACATGAGGCGACGAGGCCCACGCACGGTAGAAAACGAGAGGAAAAAAAAAACACGGCAGATGAAAACACAACAAAACAAAGAAGACTTCTCTGCGGTTTTACATTTATAAGTAAAAAATATACAATCATCGGGAAGATGGAGGGGGGTGGCGGGAGGGAACCAGAGACAAACGAACGCACAGCCAATACAACCCCCATTTAACTCGAGAAAATAAAAACGGATAAACCGGACAATCAATCCTATTTACATTACCGACAATCAATTTGTTTGTCTTTTGTTTTTTTCTCCCTCTCTTTCAGTTTAACTTCTTCTGTTTACACTTTAATAATTAGATTTTTAGTAAGACTCTCCAAAAAAAGAGAGCCGCGCTAGACCAAACACACATACGCACAATGGAGGACCAAAAAAAGACAATTTTCATATAACAAAGTCATTTCACCTGGCGGTGGTGGAACGCGCGGAACCATTAAAAAAAAAAGACGATAATCGAAAAACAATGAACCGAGAGATAATACCGGACAAGTTATTACTTCTTTAACCGCATTTCCGCCCGAAAGAAACAGTCGCACGTTAAAAAACGAAAAAAAAATTCTTATGGGAATCCCAATCAATGTGCGACAAGAAGTAAAAACACAAACAAAAAAACCAACACTATTCTTTTTCCTTCACTGGGCAAATGTTACGATTTAGAGACCTTCGCCATATTTTTCATTGATTTGTAAAAAATTGGAGGTCAGAACGGGGGAAGAAGCGGGGAAGAAAATGAGGAGCGAGAAAAGCTAACGAACACAAGCCCTATTTGGCTGCTGCTGGAGACACGTTAAATAATTCTAACGAGGATTTAAAAAAAAAAAAAACGCAACGAATCGGAAGCTGCTCTCTACTTCTTTAGGAAGACGTCGCCGATGGGCGCAACGCGTCAACATTTCCAAAACAAAACCATCTAACAAATGGGAAAATGAGAAAACCAAAAAAAAAAAAGACGACGACGACATCTTTGGAGTCGGTTGAGTAGGGTTATAAAAAGGCTAATGCACTGCGTCGTTGGTGTTTTCCATTTATGAACTTCATTGATTAGTCGTAATGAAATTTTCAAAACACCAGCGCTCCTCCTTTTGTCTCTTCTGTTTTTTTTTGTTACTCATTGAATGCAAAGGTTAAAGTTTCGCTGCCGTCAAACAAATCAGGCAACCGAAAAAAGATAGGATCAACTGACGACGACGAGGAACTGGGTGCGTAACGAAGGATTGAATAGAAGGAGCCGTTCCTACGCCAAAATTCGCCAAAGATTCCTAATCCTAGTTGTACGTCTTAATTTTTAATTTAAATTATTTTGTTTGCTGGGTTCTTTGTTTTGTTTCTCGAAATGTTGCTCGGCATCGGAATATTGAGCACTCTACGACACAACACGACGCAATCGAAACGCACTCATCATCTAAAATTCTGAATTTACTCGATTCTTTTTCTACACCGTTAGCTTTTCCCCCACTCGTTCTGTCCGTTCTGACCACCAAGTGGCACTTGACGAGACCTGCGTTCGGCTATCTACTCGCCGAGTATCACACACGTCAAACGATAAAACCAGAAAAAAAGGGAAAAATTCAAAACTTAATTATATATAATCAATCATATTTATAGAATAACACACACACACAATCGGTCCGCGCGTATCGATTTTTGTCTCCATCATGCTTATGTTTTCTTTTTTTTTTTTTGAGAGCGGAAATGCTCTGACTAAAAACGTTTTCCCCCACCCCCTTGGCTGTGTAGTGATGCAGCGATCGTTGCTCTCGTTAAATTAAATTTGTAAATAAAAAAACGGGACAAGGAGGGAGGAGGAGGAGGGAAGAGTGTGATGAGAGAAGTGGCGATGAACCAGCTGGATTTATTATTATTATTATTTTATTTTTTTTTTGGTTTGTCCGGCTTGGTTTCTTGTGAAGATCGCTCCACGCAACACACAAACACAAAACACGGGGATCGATTGCAAGAAGAAGAAGAAGAAGAGAGAGGAAGAGGTTAAGATTGTTCGTTGTCGTCTTTGGCCGATTCGTCGTCCATCTTCTCCTCATCGGAGGAGGGCGAAGGGGAACGTGAGGCGCGACGAGCCAGGCTGTGCCGATCGTTCAACTTTGGGTTGGTCTCTTCCTCATCGTCGTCTTCATCGTCGTCGTTGTCGTATTTGTCGTCGTCGTCAACGGCTGCCGACCGCCCAGCGGGCGAGTCTCGGCCGGCCGATGTGTCCGTCTCGACAAAATTGTTCAAATTGGCGTCAACGCTGTGTTTGCTCTTCTTCTTGTCGCGCTCTTCGCTACTGTCCCGATCCTCCGATTCGACACGGTCGCGTTCACGTCCGGCAGAGCTCTGCTGCCAGTGAGGGTTCACCCACTGAGGGGCGGCCGGTTTCCGGCTCCGTCTCGACGACCTGGCCTGAGCGGCGGGGCTCTCTTGAGAGGAGAGACGGTTGCCGATGCCCAGGCCCAGGGCCAGGCTGGCCGATTTGGCCGAGGCGATCATCGTCAATGGACTAGCGCTCTTGACGGGCCGGCCGTCGCGTCTACGTTCAACCAAATCGTGTCCAGCCCGGCTGGAGGTATCCGACTCGCAATCGCTATCCTCGGCGTCGGAATCGCTTTGGCCTAGAGCGGCGCGCTGCCGGGCCAAAGTCAAGTCCAGTCCTTCGGCTCCCGGCGCCATGTCCGGCGAAGGATTGCCGAGACCCATGCAGAATTGCGATAGCATGCCAGTGGCGTAGAAAGGATACGGCATGCCCAGCGAGGCCATCATGTTCAAATTGCCGGCCAATTGAGGAGGCAAGCCGGCCAGGGAAGCGGGCAAATTCATGCCGCCCGCTCCAGGGCCAGAGCCGCCGTTACCGTGTCCGCCGGAGCCTTCCTCTCCAGCGGCTTGCATCTCGAAGAGTCGCTGGTGGAAGAGCAGCCGGAAGTGGATCGGGTCGAATTGGCCCGAGCTTTCGCGGCCGCTGCCGTTGACGGCCGGCGAGGCGGACGAGATCTCTTCCTTGGTGCAGTCCGAGTTGGACTGTTGCTGCTTGAGGCGCATTCGGTGGTTGTGGAACCAGTTGGTGATGGTGCGCGTCGACAGGTTCAACTCCTGGGCCAGGAATTCCATGGCCGACGTGCTGGGATACGGGTCCAGGCTGAAGGCCAGCTTCAGGGCCTCTTTTTGCTGGTCAGAAAAGAGGATTCTCTGCTTCTTGGCCGGTGACGGCGACGAGGAGGACAGCGAGGCGCCGGCGCCCGTCGTCAACGACGTCGTTTGATGGTTCTGCCCGCCGTACGGTGACGGACTGCCGCCCATCGAGCCGTCGTTGCTCGAATTGTCACCACCCATAAACGAGTTGGTGTTGCTGGACGCGTTTGAATTGGGAGCGACGTCATTGGGGCCCATGGGGAAACCCAAATCGCGTCGCCGTTTACCGGCTTCCCGTCGCTCCGTCTTGAGGCGCTGGATGTGTTCGATGTTACGCGGGTCGCTCAACCACAACTGCATGCGGATAAACGGCTCCCGGCCCTTGATGCTCAACATGTGCCACGGTTTCGGCTTGGAGAGCAACTCGGAGACGGATCCCTGCGACAAGCCCAGCACGGCTTCGCCAAAAATCTGAAACAAAACGAAACACAAACGAAAAATGAAATTTCCAGTTGGACGCGAAGATAAAAAGAGACGGGCATTACCTTTTGTCCAATGTTGTTGGCCAGGAGGACTTCCTTGATCTTGGTCGTCATTCCCTGAGTGTCCAAGTCTTGCGTTAAAGCGGCTAACTCGTAGACGCTGTGGGCCGGCAGGGAGTAGGCGGCGAGTGTCGGAATTCCTGATCCAGCTAGACCTGTAGACGTACCGAATCAAAAGTAGAAGAAAGAAGGCCGTCAGTGAGATGTCAATCGGGTGAAGAGGAAGGGCGGAATCATTACCTTGACCCGGAGTAGGTGTTGAGCTGTCATCCATCGGACTGGGCGTCAGACCGTTGGCATTGTTATTATGGCCGCCTAGGGGAGTGCTGGACAGTGATTTGCCGACAGACGAGTTTGAATTCTTCTCGCTTTTCACCAGAACGGACGACTGGTGGAGCTGTTGCTGCTGTTGCGCTATTTGCGACGCCAGGCTCCGCTGACTCAGTCCAGACTGGGCTGACATGAAATGAGCCAAAGTGGCGCCATAAGTTAGGCCACTGGGCATGGGGCTGGTCCGTCCGGACGACGAATTCAAGTCCAATCCGGAGCCGTGAGTCAGCGACGCAAGGCTGGGAGGGCCGCGTAGGCCGTGCAGAGCCAAGGCCGAATGGGCGAGACTGTTGGGCGACAGGTCCATTCCGCCGCCGATGCCGCCAGAATTACCGCCCGCGCTCATGGCCGGCGACGTGGACGGCATTGAAGTTGGAGTCATCATTTTGACTGAATTCTTCAACGCGGCGTTTTCTACGCAAACGGACAAGAACGAAATTGTGGATAGAAATTCGCCCGAATCCGGCGTCAATGTTGCAGCTCTCTAAAACTTACGTGGTGTTCCGGAATAACCGCCCGTCCGCATCAATTTCTCTGGGGCGATCTTGTACTGAGATGCGACCAGCTTGTGGACGGCATTCTCGTCTTCCAGGAAGATTTTCATTCGGATAAACGGTTCGCGGCCTTTCTGCGTCAGCATGTGCCACGGCTTGGGTCGGGCCAGCAAGTCCGAAACGGATCCTTGCGATAAACCGAGAACCGATTCGCCAAAGAGACGCTGGCTAATGGAATACTGGCTCAGCTGCTCCTTCACCTGTTCAGAAACAAACAGACAAAGACACAACAACATTTGAGATTATTCAATCGAATTTCAACGAGCTCGGCAAACTAGTCAGAAGTTGAAAAGCCACAATGGCCGGGGCCATTGACGCAATTGATCTACGCAAAAGCGGGGAGCTTGCTCGGAGTGTGTGTGCATTGTTCGCCGCGGGAATTCAAAGAGCTCAAATGAAAGGAACCGACTGGAAGGAGAGAATGGCAGGTGTAAATGCGTCGGAGGGTGGAAACGGTAGCGCGCCCGGGATCTTTTGACTTGTCCCAAACAATTCACAATGCCAAAGAAGGTAGGTAGGTAGGTAGTAGCTGGCCAAATAGAATGGGAATCGAAGGAGAATAGACGTTGGTGATGTAGAGCGCGGCGGGGAAAACAGTTGGGCAGACAGAGAAACATCCATAGACAAGTCTCTCATTGAAAAGCATTGGGATCGTTTCAGTCCTTCCAGGTATTTTCAATTAGCTACGGCCACCGAGACAATGAGAGAGAGCCGACGTCGTCCGCGCCCGCTGCTGCTATGCTCCTGATATGTACGCAATTCGAATTCAACTGGGGTAGAAGACGGGCAGGGATTTCTCTCCTCTACGAGCCCTGCGGAGAGAATCTCGGAACCGACGACTGGAGGGGGGAGCGAGGAGCTATTGTATACCCAGCGGGATCTATTGTGTCTGGGCGGGCGCGCGCGCGTCGACCGTGCAACTGTGTGTGGCCATTGTGGCCTGGCCCAAAGTTATCCGCCATCGCAAACAATGCCAACTGGGAGGGGGGCAAAAGAGGGGATGGTAGGAAGCCCCCGGAGCCCCGCCGCACACGTTCCCGAAATCCGTCACTCACAAGACAGACGGAAATCTTGGCATAGCTCCTTACCCTCGCGCTGACTACTAAGCTCTCCTCGTTTCTCATATTCTCTCGTCGCCTTTAATGAGTTATTGATTGGGACTCGGAGAGAGAGGAATTTGGAGTCGCCAGACAGACAAAGTGAGCGATGTCGCTCTTACCTTTTTGACGATGTCTTCCGTGTTGAGGTTCTGGTACGTGTCGAACTGTTGCTGGGTGATGGGAGGCAGGATGGCTTTCATCGGCCGCTGCGTCACTTGCGGCAGAGTCGGATTGGCCGGCTGCGACATTAGCGAATTGGTGATGGAGGCGATGCGCTGGAGCGGCGAAGCCACGCCGCCGCTACCCGCGCTCCCGCCGCCAATGCCGCCCGGACCGCCGGCGGCGCTTCCGACGGATGTAACGGCCGGATTGGACTCGTCGGGTGACGGACTGGACGACGGACGCAAAATGTTGTGCAGCGAGTGCGGCATGTACATCATGGACGTCTCCGTCTTGAGGGAGACGGTCGGAGTCGGCTCATTTTTGCTGTCGCCATTCTCGGCTCCAGACATGGACAGGAGCGATTTGGCCGATGAAGGAGCCCTGACCTTGCTGTCGCGCTCCGAGCCTTCCTCATCGCTCCGGACGCTACCGGCTCCTAGGGCGCTCTTTGGTAGCGACAAGTCTTGCGGGAAACCGTTGCTGGTCGGCTGGTTGGCGCTTGACGTCGTCGTCGTCGCACCGCTAGCGGTGGCTCCTCCTTGGAGGAACTGTCCGGCGGCGGCGACGGCAGCGGCTGCCGTCGGCGTCGTGGCGGACGAGGACGACGACGGCGGCTGCATCAACCGGTTGAGCTCCTGTTGATAGACATCGAGGGCCATGCGAATTTCTTCGGGCGTCCGCTCAAAGAGTGCGCTAGTGTACGATCTATGAATATAACGAAATCAAAAAGAGAGTCGGTCAGTTTCGGCAATCCATCGAGAGACTTCTATTTTCGGTCGACGAGGCAGGAGTTGGGGGAGGGCTGTGTTGTGGGTTAGAAAAATCGGTACAAAACGCCCGTCGGCGGGAACAAGCAGAAAAGCAGCAAAACAACAGGAGCCAGCCAAGAAACAACCAAAAGAGAGAGCGGTGAAGCGTGTTCGGACCATTAAAAGGCTCGAAAGCTTCTACGTCCCGTCTTTCCTGTCGTTGAACGGACGCCAAGTGATGAACGATCGCGCGACACGAATGCCACAGTAAATCACGTGACGTCGAGCCATTTTTTTTCTTTTTCGTCTTCCATCGGATTTCTAGCCGTGGAAAATCAAGAAAAAAAAGTGGGCGTCGCGACGCTGCGACCTCTATTGGTTGTTTCTTTTCTATTTGCTCTTGGAGGAGTTTGTCTTCGTATGTATCGCCTTTACCTATTGTAATCGCGCAAGCTGGAGGCCACCATATTCCTGGCGCCGCCGGTGAGGGCCGACAGGGCTGGATTGAAAGCGGCCGGATTGAAAGCGGGCGATCCGCCCGACATCATTTTCGCCAGCTCGTCGTGATAGATGCGCAGCACTTGCTCCTGTGAAATGTCGTCGTGGTCCGGCTTCCGGCCTCGGCGCTGTTGTTGCTGTTGCAGCAGGAGGCTCGTGCTGTTGTTGTTGTTGTTGTTGTGAGATGACGAAGAGTTTGTCGGCGTCGTCGTCGTCGTAGTGGCACTGGACGTAGAGGTGGTGGTGGCGGACGTGGAGCAAATCGGTTCCACTTTGGGACCGGGCGATGGCGTCTACCGGAAACCAAGAAAGAAAAAAAGAGCTCGCTTAGAAACATTTTGTTTTGTGGAGAAGGAATTATAAGAAGAAAGAGAAAACGATGATACACATATGGATCGACGTCATCCGGCCCTCGGGCGCTACAAAATCAACCAGGCCATAACCATCTCGTTGTAAAAAACGTCCAACAACACGCGCTCGCACACTCCACTCTGTGCTGCTGAGGGCGAAATAAGCAACGGGGCCCTTTCGGTTCGCCCGACGAAGAAAAAAATAATTCATTTTAATGTGGGGGTGCGCGCAGCGACCGAAACGGGCCATTTAATGTCCAGACGTGCTCGTTGGGAATCGTGAACGAGCGCACGGCCTCCGCCCACTCTCTCCGACATTTCTGTATCGAGACGATGGATATCCATCCATATCCATCGCTAGCGCGCGTTCCCGTCTCTATTTGTGTAGAGGCGCGCAGATGTGTGCACTTGTACCGCTACAACAAGTCTTAACTGTCTACCGCTGCTACTATTTCATCCATCCGTTCATTGCCCAAAAGTCGTTTCGGGTTTTTCTGTTGTTGATGTTGTTTGTTTGTTTCTCTCGTTCGCTATTTTTAATGCGAGGCAATTGAGCGGTGTGGCCGATGGGTTTACCTGTGTTTGGCTGGGCGGTTTGCTCTCGTCGCTCCCAGAGTCGTCGACTTGTTGCGCCCGTAGTGCGGCGCTGGCCTCGTGCAGGATGTGGGCGATCCGTTCCTCGGTAACGGAGCTCTCCTCCGTCTTGGTCGCCACTGACGAGCCCGTTTCCTTTCCTGTAGAGAAACAAAACAAGAAAGAGAGAGATGTTTAGAAGGGGAAATCAAAAAATAAAAAAAAGAGGAGAAGAGACGATATGAACATGGGGAGTTGTACAACGTCAGTCTCGATAATTGCGTGCTGTCTCATTCCGTGCGCGTCCGTCTCTTGGCGATGGTCGAGAGAGAGAAGAGGAGAAAAAACCATTCAAGCGCGAGATGCGGCGTCAACGAGAGCTTGATCAATGAGTTGACTGTTTGGAGCGGGACGGAAAAAGACGGCCGCCGCCTCCTCCTCCTCCTCCACCCACCCCATATCATATATATAAATTTAGAAAGGGAGAGAAATAGAGAGAGAGAGAGAAGGATGGATATATAAATCTCCGGCAGATCAAGACGGGCAGAAAAGAAATGAAACAGTTCCGCAGAGCGTAACCACTCCGTACTTGGCTTTCTTTTTTCTTCTTCTTCTTCCTTTCTTTCTATTCTGAAATGGAGGGTGGTGGTGGGTGCGTGTGTCTAAAATTTCGAGCTCCACTGGCGCTGGTTGAAACATACGACGATAGGAAAGAAGAAGAAAAAGAGGAGGAAAGAGAAAGAATTAAGGAGGGAATAGACAGTACGCACGAACATATGGATATAAATATAAAAAGGAAGGAAAAAGAAGAAGAAGAAGAAGAAGAAGAAGGAGAGAGATAGAGAGACAGCTGGAGAGATGATGGATGGTGAGATGTCAAACATCCATCTCTCCGTCCGGCTTCTTTTCTTTCAAGAGAACTCTCTTCCCTTCTCTCTCTTCGTTGTCGTCGTCTCTCTCCCGCGCTAGCTGCCGTCCTTGAAATAGAATTTTGGCTGCCGGGCGGGAGTGCCGGGTGGAGGGAATCGGGGTGGTGGAGGAGGACGACGACGAGAACTTGATTCGATATGAAGCAAGTAATGAGCGGAATGTCTCGATTCCAGGGTGATGCTAGGGTCCAGGGACTTATTGTCCGAGAGAGAGACGGAGCGAAAGAATTGCGGCTCAGGGGTATGACTTGATGATGATCTGATTTTGTCTTTTTCTTTTGTTTTTTTTTGCCTTCAATGAAATGCTCTTTGACTTCGAGGTATTGGTTGCCTCAAGGAAAGAAAAAAAGAAAAGAAATGGAAGCCTCAACTGTGTCCTAATTGGTAGGAGGCATTCGGGCTATGCTCCGTCGATGACAATTGGCCGCCTACTACACCCACCAGAGTTTTTTTCGACTGTCTCAAGACAAACCTGGCGGCGGTATTCTTGTTGCATCGGCAGTTCCTTGTTCCATTCTATATAGCCCGTTGCTGCCAACTCGAAAGACGAATGCCGTAATGATGAACAACAAACACCAACACTGTCGTCTGGTCTGGCTTGATCTTTGCGTTGCCGGCCGGTCGGGCCATTACAGCCCGGTCCCATCATCATGTCACATGGCCTCTAAATCTAACGGGATGAAATCATCGCTCCTCGTTTTTTTTTTCCTAACGACGTCACCAGCTCTGCTCGATTGCCGACGCAAAGTTCAATCAAATGAAGGGAAAATGGGGTGAAAACCAAAAAATTCCTTCTCCTTTTTTTCTTTCTTTCTTTGATAGACCCGTCGTCGTTCTATTCCAACCAGACAAAAAAACCCAAGAAAAAAAGAGAGAAGGCACAGCCTCGGGAATGATAAGTCGTTAATGAGAGCAGTGCCGTGCCGAGACCATTCATCACCTCTTCTTCTTCTTTCTTCCTTTTCGTTCAAGGTTTCCTTCTTCGCGTCGACGAGGTAGAAGGCAAAAAAAAAAAAAAACGGGACTTGTACAAAAATAAAAACAAACGCAGCGAGAGGTCTCGCCCCGGCCGCGCCAAAGGGTTTCATCTCTTTCCTTTTTTTTTTCCTCGAGGATATAGCGTGTGAAACATGACAGAACGCGTCGTGCCGATGTGACCCTCATCCGCAAGCTCGGGCTAAAGAGTTTTGAGAGGTTGTCATTTCGTCCCCCTCTTTCAGAGGGAGAAAGAGAGAGAAATATCTAAAAAGAATGATGAAAAAATAAAGAGTGGATGACAACAACAAACAACAACAAACAGAAAGAAAAGGGGGAGAAAAAAAACCGACGTCGTCGATGTCACTGGAAAGAGAGAAAAAAAAACCCCTCCACCCTATTTCCGGTGCGACATCCTTTGACTCTCTCTCTCGACTTTTTAGCTAAATTTACAATTCCAGCTGCTTTCTTTCGTTCGCTCGTTCTTCGCTCTATAGACGAGTAATGCCCATTAAAGCCGAAAATTCCAGGCGCCTTTCATTCTTGGCATGCGGCTCTCTCATAGCCGGTAGGTGGTAGCGGTTGCTTCGGTTTTTTTCTCTCTCTCTCTCTTCTTTATTATCTTCTTTTCATTCGTCGGAATAAGAGAGAACCTCCCTTTGATTCAAACGGATCAATTAAACGTAGGAATTGAAAAGAAATCAAGTCCGACTGAATGACGCCGATAATAGTAGTCGGTGGCGGTGGTGGTGGAGGAATCGACAGAACAGCCGTTGGAACAACAACTGCTGCTGCTGCTCCTGGATGCGGATGACTAAACAGCGGTCGTCGGGATGAGGTGGAATTAATAGGCATTGATTGTAGACTATTCTTATGGTGGTGTGCGTGTCTAGGAACAAATCGAACGGCAGGTAAACAGCGGGGCCAGACACTCTCCAACAGTTTTTCCCGGTCGTGCGGGGAAGCAGCAACAAAACAAAACACAAAAAAAAGGGAAAAAAGAAAAAGAAAAAAAAAACACAAAACCGAGCAGACGGGGAAATCGACACGACCGGCAGCTGTTTTTCCCACGCGTCCATAAGCGACCGTTCAATTGTTGAATCAATCTTAGATTACACGGCCAACAGCAGTTTCTGTTGTTGGTGGGGGAGCGAAATAAGAGACGCAAAGTAATATACCGCGCGCGATATTTAAAGAAAATCACGCACTCTCCCGCCCAGCGAGTGTGTCGCCATAACGAACCGAATTGAAGCAACAATCGGCCGGAGAGAGAGAGAGAAAAAAAAAGTAGGACGTCGTCGTCATCATTGGAAAATCCAGAACCAAATTGGATTCGGTTAAATGTTTAGCAACACTCGGCCGCCACCGCCGTTCGTTCGTTTCCTTTTCATCCCATTTTCTCTCTCGAAAGGAGAATCGCATAAATTTGAAGAGCCGACCGCACTCGTAACGTCATCGCTTGTGTCAACTTTCACTGGGCGCTCTCTATCCGGGCGCCATTCTGCGCTGCGCTTCTTGTTTCTAAGAGAACCGGCGATATCGACAGGCTCCACGGCCGACCGATTTCCAGGTAAACAGGGAAACTAATTATTGTCGATTGGAAACAATCGAGTCGACGGAGGTGGGTGCTGCGCTGCGGCGCTGCCGTTGTTGTAGACCTTGAGCCATTGTCGACTTGGTGACGCACTTGCACGCAGTTGTCAAACTCCTCCTCCTACTTCTATTGCCTTTTTCGAAAGTTTTGTACAAAAAATAAAACAAGTAAAAAACGCCTCATTGTGGCCGGGCACAAGAGTCGCCACGGTCGCACGATGGGAATAAATATCTGCTGATGCAGCGGCAGCAGCGGTAGCTAGGAAGCTAGCGAACGGTAGTGGCTAAATTTAAATCCTCCCGCTGAGCTCGGCGACAGAATCCACCGAGAGAGAGAGAGTCCGATGGGTTCTCTCTCTTCGACAGACAAAATAAGAGGAGGAAAAAGGAAGGAAAGAAAGAAAAGAAAGAAACGTATCGAGAATGAGTGAGAGAAAAAGACGCTCGGGAATTTCATCTGACAAGACGGGAGGGGGTCCGCCCGACAACAACAACAACAACAACAGCGTGAAGAAGAAGAAGAAGAAGACGACAAAAAAGCCAAATGGGAAACCGATCCAAATATATCCGCCAGACGCGCCCGATGGATTCTTTCTTTTTTCTCTCTCTTTCTTCCTCTTCCAACTCGGATTCGGTTTCTTTTTTAACGTTACAACATGTGACGGGATTGATTGGATGAACATGTCACTGCGATTGGCGGCAAATGACTCTTTCAGCGGCCGCCAAGGATGCTCCGCGCGCGGCGCGGAATTAAGGAAGGTAAAAGGCCCAGAGAGAAGGAGAAGGAAAAGAATAAATAAATACAAGAAAAATAAAAAATGTAGTAAATGGCAAGAAAAAGAAGGAGGACAAGTTGGAGCGACACCCTGGGCGAAAGCTAAAAAGAGATCCGCGCGCCCAGAGAGAGTATGACACGGACGAAATAAGAAAGAAAGAAAGAAAGAAAAAGAGATGTGTTTCACATGTGTCCGTTAAGAGGCTTAGCAGTTCCCAAATGACCAACCTTCTCTGTCTCTCGGACTTTCTTCGCTTCTTTATATTTAGAGAGAGAGAGAGGAGATGAAACAGTTGTAAATTTCCGTAGGAGCGCCGACATTTTTAAATACCGATCAGATCCCTTCTTTTTTTTTATTTGCGTGGTGCGCCGGACGGGCGAAAACAAAATAAAGTTGGGTAAAAAGTAAGAGACGGGAGCCAAAGTTTGTGGCTGGACTTGTTTTCAGTCTTGGTCTCAATCTCGATGAAGGACTGAAGAAAAGAGAAGAAGAGGAGCTTTGAACTTTTCTCTTGAAGAGATTACCGGACATCTGAAATAAAAGGAGGGCCAGCAAGAAGCTAGCTGGACAGCATGCCTTCTATGGCGCTCGTCTTTTGTCTGTCCCTTTTATTATTGACACGGCCGCCAGAGTCGGAACTGGCTGCTGCCTTTTCTTCACATCGGAGTTTTGCTCTCAAAAGAAGATGAAGAGAACCGAACGGGCGCGGGCGGATGCAAAAGAGCGGATCGTCCGTACAGAATGCAGAGCAGGTCGACGCCCGTCATTGGATTCGAAGCGATTTCCCCCTCAAGCCCGTTCCCTGCGTTTCTCTCCGCCCACCCAAAGTTTGTTCATTAAGATGGACCTGATTGGAGACGCCGACGAAGGCGACTTTCGTGTTGCCATTGAGATGGCTAACGGAAAAGAGCAAAGGAGAAGGAGGAGGGAAACGAGCTTCCTTTTAATGATACCCAGTGGAGGAACAAACTTTTTTTTTTTTTCTTCGTCCTTTTTTTTCTGTGTGTGCGTATTTGCCCGGCTTTGCTTGCATAAGACGGACTCGGAAGCAAGGGGATCCAAACTCGATATCCAGCTACTAGTCCCTTCTTTCTTTCTTTTTTTTTTACTGGCGGAGGGGAAAGAAGAAGAAGAAAAAAGTCTCTATGACGAGAGCTGCACATGTCGGAGTCGAAAACGAAATCGTTGATTAAACCTCAGGCGTCCTCATCCGTTGATAAGATGAGAGAGAAACGGGGGAGGCAGAAGCCCTGCCCTTATTCCATCTGTTTTTATCGGTGCTCATCATCATCGACGGGGCTCGGCTAACTAGACCAGAAGGACACGAGGCAACGCACACAAAAAATGAGAAGAAGAAGAAACATGTAGAGAGAGAGAGAGCCCAATCAACCGCCTCCCGAGGAGGAATACTACTCCAAAAAGCCAAAAGAAAGAAAGAAAAGAAGAAGAAAAGAGACGAAACGGAAGATGGATCGAAGCTATGGCTGGCGGCGTGAACTTTCGGAGGCTCATTCCTTCTCATAATTACCCTTAGACTTCTCCGAAGAAGAAGAAGAAGAAGGGAAAAAAGGGGAACGAAAAATAGAGAGTAATCATCATTTGATTAGAACTCATTTCCTGGAGTGCCTTTTGGGCCCTGATGTTTCGGACCGCGAAACGACGACGACAATGTCTTCATCGTCAGACACCAACACAGAGAGAGAAAAAATCCTTTCGAGTCTCGCGCTCTCGGGATAATGACGACAATCAAAACGATACTTTTGGTGGCGGCTGGGAAAACGAAACAACGACGAGGAAAAGAAGAATAAAAGATGATGGGGACAACAAAAGGTGATTAAGAAATGAAAAAGACACCGCCGCGCAACCTCTATCTATCTATCTATACATACATACGTATCTATGTGTGTAGTAGCGTGTCGTGCGGGGGGCTAGCTCGCGCGTGTGGTGGGATACCTTCGTCTTTGGCTCCCACATTCTCCCGACTCGTAACAAAAGACACCTTGATCATTTCCAAAAGGCCGCTCTTCTCTCTGCTCGACTCTCAGGGATTTTTTCTTTGGCTCTTATATATTTTTTTTATTTTTATTATGATTCTTTATTTTTTCGACGTCGGGAGCATAGTGCCAAATAATGAAGACATTCGGACGGAAACAGCTGTGCTGCGCTTCGTAATAGAAACGATCGAAGCAGCAAAAAGAGACTAATCGACACCGACAAAAGGTGTGCGACGGCCAAGTCGAGCGCGTCCGTTTGGGCGCCGCTTGCCAAAATACAAAAAAAAAGGGGTAAAAAAAAAACAAAAACAAAAATTTTTCAAAGTGAAAGTGACGACATTGGATTGGCACTCCACACAACGGGAACGGAAGGACGGGGTTTTTGTCTCTTGTGTACACAACAATAAGTCGCCATGTAGTGGTAGTTGCTTGGCAGTCGTACTAGTGGCAGTCTATAGACTTGTATAGATAACACGAAGGTCGCGCTTGGCTACTGGAGAGCGACGACGAGCGTTTGGCGTCGTCCGAAGTCATCTGAAGGCCCCCATCGGCAGTTGTGTGTTGGAACATAAAAGAGGAGAAGAAAACGGGAGGGAAAGAAAGAACAAGAGAGGAAGCCATCGATTCCTTTTCGACTCGCCCCAAGGCTCTCTGATGGTTGTCTGTCATCGCTGTCGTCGCACCGAAACAAGACGATGATGACGGACGGGGCGTCAATATGGCCCATCCGTCCCGTCTGTTCTCTTCCCTCCAAACTCGGCGCCGCTGACCCGAAAATCAACCGAAAAGACAAGACCCAAAAAACCACACGGCTGGGCTGGCTGGGCTGGCTGTTGGGCTGCCGCCACAGCCGCCCGCCCCGGGAGTCGATTGGCGACGGACAAATAATCGCGGCCGCCAGGTCTCGACCTGTTGATCTATCCCCGGAGCGCGACGACTCTCCGTTCCTACACCAACCCATTTCTTCTCTTGCTCTTGCTCTACTCAACAACAGCAGCAACAGCAGCAATCATTTCTATTAAACACAGGGATGCCGCTCCGTTCGGCTCCCGCTCTCATCTTCTTGACAGTCAAAACTTCTCCAATCATTCTTTTTTTTTTCTTTTTTCACGGCTCTTTGTCGACTAACCGCTGGCGATGCTGCCAGCCATTTCCCCCCTTTTTTCACTACCCAAAAAAAAAAAAAAAAATAAATATTTTTTATTTATTTTTTTGCTGCTCGTCGCCATGTCGGAATAGCGCGCGGACAATTTCTTTTGTTGTGTTGAGCGCTGGAGAACTACTACTACTACCAACGGTGTATTAAAGGAAAGAAAAGGACTAGAGACGATGGCATTGCGGTTGGCGGGCGTCTTTCTGTCCCTTTTCTCCCCCCACTGTTGTTTTCTACCACTACCAATCAACGGGTCGAGTAATAAAGCTTCATTTCCGCCCATAAGCGGGCAACAGGTATGTGTGTGCTCCGTCTTGAGCACAGCCGGTCGCCAGGTGATGATGATGATGATGAAGGAGCAAAAAAAAAAGTCCAAATAAAAAAGAAAAACTGGAAGAGATGGGGGTAAAGGCGGGGCTTGCGGCCTCCCGGCGTCTTCCAGATATATAAACGACGCATAATAAGTATAACTTCTTCGACGAACAAAAATAAAGAACACACCACTACTACTCGGATAGAGAGAAAAGAGAGAGATAATAATATCATAGTGGGTCGATAATGCTGCCGGGCAGAAAAAAAGAGAAGAAGTTCCATCGCCCGGTTGACCGTGGGAGAATCCGAAAGAGTCGGGGCACCTTTTTTTAACACAGCGAGGTCGTCCCTTCCCATTTTCTTCTTCTTCTTTTTTTACCTGTGTGTGTGTGCACAGGTCTTCTTCTCTCATACTCTTGTTATTATTATTCCCCTTCTTATTGCATCTTGTATTTTCTGGTGCGCTTCTTTATGTATTTCTTTTCTGTTGAGAAAAGTTATTACCGGAGCAAGGGCAATTGGTGCTTTTTTAGCTGCCGGTTTTTTTTTATTTATATTTTTTTCTGAAAAAAAAGAGAGAAAACGGTTGCATTGACATTGGACGCAAGAGTACGGCCAAGTGATTAGCGGTTTGACGGGCAGAAAACTAAAAACCAGTCGTCGATAAAAGAGGAGGGCGCACTGCACCTGTGCGTGTCCAACAGGTATCGGCATCTTGTCGTCCGTCACCCGAGGTTCTCTGTTTTTGGCTGGGAGCCGAAGAGACCCGAAAATGTCCGGCACTCATTTGACTGGAAATGCCGAAAATGTCTGGCAGCAGCGGTCAATCATTTCATATTGCCGGTCGGCCAGCCGAGAGAGAGAGAACCGAATATGACGCCGCCAAATAATCCAATGAAAAGGAGATCAACAACAAGAGAAGAAGAAAAAAAATGGCGGATAAATAAACAGACCAAGAAGAAGACTTTTTCCCCTCTGGGCGCTCTATATTATCGTTCGTCGGCCGGCCCATGTTTTTTTTATGAAAGGAATGAATAGTTTTTTTGGAGGAGGGAACCGAAGACACACAACAAGAAGAAGACGACGAAAAAAATCCTTTCGCTATACCTATAATCTATAGCAATATACATTGCTGGTTCGGTTGAGGGGGTTGGCTTGTGTTTTTCTTCTTCTTCTCGGTCGTCTAGACCGCGCGCTCAGTGGCGCTTACGCGGCGCGCAACAGGTTGCCTCTCTTCTTTCGTTCTTTTTGTCTGCCCAGTCAAGCGTCGAATACGACCGATAAGTCATCCACCGCTTCTCCGCTCGCCCGTTCTCTCTCTCTAACTCTCTCTCCATCTCTTCACTCCATTGCTTCGCAACGGAATAATGGGCTTATAATTACCGCGTTTCAGGTAAACCTCGAGCCATATGTGTGAGTGAAAGAATCCCAATACGTCGTCGTCGTTGTCTTTACGTGAACACTTTTTTTTTTCTTTTCCTGCTCGAAAACGTCTCGGTCCCGAAACGATGAGAAACGACATCTGCTCATAAACCGCAAAAGGTCGACATTATACAGGCGAAAGAGAGAGAGAGAGAAGAAAGGAAGAAGAAGAAGAAGAAGAAAACCGTCGTCGTCGTCAAGTACACACGGTTTCCCGATGAATGGCGTTCGGGTTGACTGGCGTCTTGCGGCGTCTCCAAACGACATCCACGCAAACAGATGTCAATGACGAGAGAGAGAGAGAGAGACAATCTCCTTCTTCTTCTTCCCCATTGTTTCGTACTACATTCCTCATATCGATAGGAGGAGGGCGCTACTTTGATAGGGAAGCGTTAGAAATCTTGCGATCAAATAATTTTGTTAAGGTGGAAATCATCGAGAATTCACAAAATAAAACGGCCGTTTCTTTCTATTTCTGAAAGAAAAAAAAGGGCATTAAAAAAAGAGACGAAAAAAAGAAGAGGAATTCTTAAATGAAATATCCCAAACGACAAGATGAAAGACTAAGGAATACCAGTGACAGAGACAAGGTATAGACGACGCAAGGACGGACGGGAAAAATACCCCAGTCCTATCAGATCTTGTCCGACAGAAATGACAGGCTTTAAACTAGACGAATGAGGAGAAGCAGGAGATGGGGGAGAGAGAGAAAGAGAGAAATCCCGTGTTTCTGTGGGACCCGAAACATGAGCGACCCGGCACTCTCTCTCCAAATCATCAGCGGTTTGACAAAAGCTCGATCCTTTTTTTTTCTCTTCTAGGCTTCTGTCCCATCTCCTTTTTTTCTTTTTAACGAAATAAATAGGCAAAGGGACGACGAAATAAAAACATTTTCTCCCTCCGCTGTCGCAGATGGCACACCGGAGAAAAAGAAAACAAGGCCAGCCCAGAGTGAACAGGGAGAGAAAGAGAGGTCTTTGATTTGAATGGGACGCGGGGACAACACCGCAAGCCGTGCCCAACTTCTTTTCTTTCCTTCTTTTCTCTCTCTTGATGGCTTGTCAATATCACGGTCCTCGCTCTTTTGATATGTGTGGCTGCTCTCCTGTTTGACTACTCTCTCTCTATTTCCTAGTGTCTCTCTTTATTTCAAGAGCGACGAATGACGCAAAGCCTCCGGTTCTCTTTTCGCCAGGATAGAATTAATAAAAAAAGGTGGGCTACTACTCGAGCAGCAGACGGCTACTGACAGTTTTCTAAATAATCGGCGCAAAAATTAGGAATCGAGAGAAAGAATTTCATTTCGCGGCGTTGTCAGCATCACTTCATTAAAAGAGAGTTGAAAAACGCGATCGGGCCGGTCGGTGTCGACGAGTTCCAGACGACGACCAAAAGTCATAAAAGACCATTTTCTGTTTACATGAAACATAGTTGGCGATCGTCCTGAAACTCTGGCAGCGTTGACATTATTCAAATGAATCTCTCCGAAAGAGAGAAAAGAAAAGAATGAAAAGAAGAAGAAGAAGAAGAAACACCAGGATGCGGTTGGCGGCAATATATATAGCCCAGTCGGAATGACAACATTTAACCTGTAACAGTAGTGACGGGTTCCTGCCGCACACCTGGCCTCTCTCCTCGTTCGCTCCTGGACTCGGCTCTCTCTCTCTCTTCTAGCTCTTTCTGGCTATACTAGGGCTATGAGAGACACACAACCGGCGATGGAAATCTCCCCATCAGATGATTAATCATCCCCGCATTTTTCCAGGGGCTCGGCACACACGGAGGGACAGCAGCAGCCGGAGCAGCAGCAGCAGCAGCGCCTTGAGCGGAATCGACAACGAACGGACTACGTGTCATTGGCCCGTTTCGTCTCTTCTCTTCTCTTCTCTTATTCTGTCCTGTTTTCTCAGCTACTTGGGCGACGAGGAATTCCATCGGAAACCATCCAAAAATACGAGACACGCGTCTTTCTTCCCTTCGCCTCATAACATGACGACGAACACGTCCAGAAATGATGATGAACAAAACGAGCCAATCGATAGATATAGAGAAAGATGAGCTCGTCTCCCCCCCATTTTTCTACCCTGAAGCCTATCGCGTTCCTTAATTGGATCAGATTCATCTGACTAATGACTTTTTCGCCCCTTCCAATAATAATAAAAAGCGCCGGAATAATCGATACTTGTACCACCACCACGCATTATGATTCACGTTGCTTCAAAATTAAGAAAAAAATAAAAAGAAGACGTGGGTGATGGTGAATGATGGATGAAGAAACGACCGAGCATTGCCCGGCTACTGATTTTGGCGGAAAAGGGCAAATGACGCGCGCACGGATTGGGGCAACAGAGAAAATGTGAAGGTTGTTCTTACCTTTGCGAGGAATCAGAGATTTGAGGAGGAGGATGGCGGCCTCGTCGCAGGCCCACGCGTGCATCTTGCGGTAAGAGTCGCGGCCTTTCTCCGTCAACTTGTCCCACGGTTTCGGCTTGGACAGGAGCTCAGAGACGGTGCCCTGAGATAAGCCCAGCACGAACTTGGCAAAGAGACGCTGGCCAATGTTGTGCATCGAGAGGAGCTCGCGGACGCCGCGCGATATGGCCAAAGTGTCCAGCGCTTGGCTGGCGTAGCGCTCCATGGTGGCGCGCAGCATTTCCTGGAGCCGAGCCTCGAGCGGGTTGCTCTTGGCCAGCAGCGAAGTCAATCCTTCCGGTAGAGACATAAGCGAGGCCAAAGCGGCGGCTGACGGCTCGCCGCCTTCGCTGCCGTTGCCCATTCCGCCGTTGCCGCTGCCCGGGCCGCCGAATCCCGGGTAGACGCCTCCGCGAGTGATGAACTCTTGCTGGAGCCGGGCAAGATGCGAATCTTCCCAGCTAGGCCAGCCCGGTAGTGTCGCCGATGGCGTTGAATTGAGCTGCTGTTGTTGCTGCTGCCCAGTCGGTGTAGTGGCGCAAGGAGCCGTCGTCGTTTCGGCCGTCGGCGTCCGGTGGCCGAAAAGCGAGCGGCTGCTGTTGTTCTCCTCGGCTCCGTTGTCGCTGCCGGGACTGGACGCCCGGGCACGATCTGGCGAGGCTAAACTGCGACTGGTTTGTCTGTCTTGTTGTTGTTGCTGCTGTTGTTGATGTTGTTGCAGCTGTTGCTGCTGGTGGTGGCTGAGCATGGAAGCTTCGAGTGATCTCCGCCAGTGGAGCAGCATGTCCTCGTTGAAGAAATGTCCGAGCGACCCGAGGCCCAAAACCGGATGGAAGACGGGCGGCAGGTGTCGCGGACCGACCAGAGATGAGGCGCCGACGAAAGGCGAAAATGGAGGAGGTGGGCCGACGCCGACGGATGCGGCGGCGGCTGCGGCGGCCGCAGCAGCTGCTGCCGCTGCCGCCATCGAAGACGACGGGCTGTTGAGGCCGAGACGAGTTGAAGCGGGCATGTTGGCCTCGGCTGTGTCGGCTTCGGTTCCGTCTGCGTTTGCCGGCTGGATCAGACTACTCCCGACGCCGCTGGAAGACAATGCGGCCGGACCGGGCGATGCCGACGAGGAAGACGACGGTGGAGGTGATGGAGGTGAAGTTTCTTCCAATGGAAGCGCCGTCGGACGAGAGATCTGAGCTGTCGTCGTCGACGTCTTTTCTTCTTCTGCGCGGACGTTGTCGACGTTTGGAGGAATTTCACAGAACAAGAGAGAGACGAATATGAGCAACCAGTGTCGCTAGACAGGCGAGCAAATACTCAACCAACGGGGGGAGGAGGGACTTCGGAGGAGGAACAACAAATTCGTATTCCGCGATGGGAAGATGAGCACGCGCAAAGAGAAGGGGGACAAAAGCGCGTGTCAACAAACATCCATTCAGCAAAAAAAAAGAAAAAAGGTTTCGAAGCGAGCTCCTTTTTTGGCCAGAAAAAGGTTCGCACACGTAATCAACCTTAACTCGACGATGAAACACAAACTTGAGATGATTAAGAGAGAGAAATGAAAAGCGACATGGATTGGAGTCAATCAATGTCGACGACGCCTTACCTTGTAGTTCGCTATTGGCGACTTTAAGTGCCGTGTTCTCCGATTGGAGAGCTTTGTTGCGCTCGAGGAGCAGGACCTCTAACGGCTTGTTACCGCCGGCTGAGGCTGGAGTCGAGACCTTGTCCGACTTTGTAATGTCCTGGTCGTCGTCGGCAGTCGACGACAAGTGAGGGAACTCGATCGATTTCAAGATACTGTGGGCGCACAAGAAAAAGACAAGATTCAAAATTAGACTCGGTCACATCATTCACAATCAACGACACAACAACGAAAAATTACAAATAAAAGTAAGACGACGACGACGACGGCTGAGATGATGAGACGTCGTCAAGAGACCCGACGGCGCGCATCACAGCCGATTGGGGATCGTTCAGAGTGACAGAGGTCAATCGACCATGTAATTAAACGAGATTCTAAGCCCGGGGTCGCTGCTGCTGCTGCTAGACATCGGGCCCTCTATGGAGGATATAGCTCTCTGCTCCCCGAGTTATATTTATAAATACACAGACGCTACCCCACTGAGAGAGAGATGGGAAGGAGCAGGCAGACATACTGTCTGTCTGGTCGAGGTTGTAGATCAGCAGCGAGAGAAAACGGGCAAAAGAGCTAGGGCGGGTAGTGAGGGATGAGAGAGCTTATTTCGCGGAATTGCATTATTCGATGCCGTCTACGGCGGCGGGCGGATCAATCGGATCAGGAACATTCAAGAGCTCTGCGGTTGCGTTAGGGGTTGGCGGCCGTCGACCAAAGAGAGAAAACCCCCGACGAAATTCAGCATTTATATAGGCCGAAAGCGGGAGAGATAGAGAGAGAGAGACGGAAGCTATTTGCATGATCCGCTTATAATATATTATACTTGTATAGGACTGATGGCTCTAGTCTGGGCCTAATAGAGAGGAAGACGTAAATATTTCAAGCACTTTTGCCCCTGTTTAAGCCCGACGCCGCAGCGCAACTTTCTCTACTCCGCTTCCGCTTTTCTATTCGAGAAAAGACGACGACTGCTGTTGTTGTTGTCGTGCGCGGGAGGACATATTTACGGCTTCGGAGATCGATACATATTGAAGAAAGATGGGATGGCATTTCTCTTCTCCTATTTCATCCCGACAACAACAACGTCGAAGGGAAATAACATGGAGCTCTGAAATATTGATACGAGATCGCTCCGGCCGATCGATTGATGCCCAGAAACAACAAAAAAGAACGCACGTTATCGAGTACTGCTTTATACCTGAGTTCGCGACGGATTTCCTGGTAATCTTTTTGCGCTTCGAGCTGAGCTTCCAATCGCTGGATGTGTCGGCCGCGCACCTGTAACTCTTCCTCAAAATGTGACAGCTGGCGGGCGGAAGATTCGCGCAACTGGTTCAGAGTCGACTGCAACTTTTGTACGTCCTCGATCAACGTTTGGACCTGTTGGGCAAACACAAACACAAAGAAAATCAAACAGGTTAGTATCTGAATTTGCCTTAGCAGTTTATCGGCAAATAGGCCGCGTGCCGATCGATGATGACAACTCCGGCGGAAAGTCAGAGAGAACATTAGACTGCCGTCGAGAAAAAGAATGAGCCATCAAGTGATTAAAAAACAATGGAAACATTGAGCTATTCTCTATACCGACTCTTCTTTCGGCCGCCCCGCAGATGAACCGCTCATGAATTTCTGTGTCGGGGTTGTGTCTAAGTGTGGCGCGGGAGGTCAGCGGCGTCGGCGGGAGTCACGACCGAGGTTAAAAACAGCCGCCGCCGCCGACGACGAGTTGTTCCCTCCTCGTCTCTTTTCTCCGTGGCTTTCCGCACACACACACAACACTCACGAGTGTTGATCATTTGTTCCGAGCCGACCGCAGAAAGAAAGAAAAAAGGAACCCCAAGAGTGGCTGGTTCTCTCGCCCGTCTCACCTCCCGTCTTGCTCTTTTGTTTCACACAAACGCTCGAGCAAGCCCCTTCGGTCGATCTGTGGCCGCTTATTTTAAACACAGGGCCCATCGGTGGTTTTAGTCGACGGATGCTCTTACTTCTTCTTGCGCATATCAAATCGGCAGCTCTGAAGGGAAGAAGAGAATCGGCTAAATGTCTCAATTATGCTATGGTCGTGACACCCAAGAAAAAAATATAGTGAACTCTTGCACCGTCTACTCTCTCGCATTATCAAAGAGAGGAGAATTTCTTTTTTTCGGCTGTTTAGTTTAGATTTTTCTTTCGGGGTTGAAAGGCGATACTCTCCGTGTGGTTTTTTTTTTCTCTTTCTCTTTTTCCTTTTCTGTATATTTTCTCTTCCTCTTTTTTCGGCCGCAGTCTCTCTCTTCATCGCATCAGGGGGTCGGTTTGAAAAATTCAATTTTCAAACAAGCAATCACACAACGAATTCTACGGGCCCAAGTGGGGAGACGATTGAAGGGAGAAAAAAAACCATCGACCATCTCTTCTTTCATAACAAAAGAGATATTCATTCAAGTCGATCTATATAAAGAGAGCTCCGTAAATTGAATTTGATACAGCGGGTTTTTGGAAAATAAAAATAGAAAAAAAAAGATCGGGGTATATACGGGCGTCCGTCGTCCAGTGTTAAGTTTTCATTAAGGGCGAGAAAGAGAGAGAGAGAGGGTCCGTCTCTTTATTATAGTAGAAAAACGGACGGAGCTGCTGCTGCTGCTGTGCGGATACCGAGAAGTAGTCGTAGAGAAAAGAGAATCCTGGATCATTGTCCGTGCCGGGAGATTGGGTACGGGATCGGCTCGCTCGACCCGTGACGGCCAAGAACAACAACAAACAGAAGGAGGCTAGGGTATTCATCGGTGCGCCGATCCCCACGTATATACATATAAAGAGGCGTTTAAAAGGGAGACAAAAAAGAAGAAGAAGAAGAGAGAGCATCTCTAGCGAGGCAAACGGAACGGAAAACTCCAATAAAAGGAGGAGAGAGAACACAACCGAAATAGACCGCTAGCGAGTTACTACTTGGCCGGAATCACAAGAAAGAAAACAAGAGAGTCAACACGCAACAAGAAAAAGACGGAAGAAGAAGAAGAAGAAGAAACTGGCCACGGTTCTTTTATATACACTCTCCGCGACCGAGTCAAGTAGTTTTTTCGTCTTTTTTTTTCGAGGTTTTTTCCTTCTCTCTCACCCTTTCTATCCGCTACTTTTAGCTCGGCCATCCGAGTCAATAGTTGCCTCTCTCTCTCTTTCTTGTATTCCTCACAACGGTCCGGTAACAAATCGTCGGGCCATTAACTGGCGCGCACAAGAACTAGCCGATGGAGAGAGAAAATGGCCGAGGCCTTTCGATGAAGACGTATCCATCCGGTCACAAAAGTGTCATTTTCGTTTCCCAATAGGCCTATTATCGGAGCGAACGGTGCGACATGCGCGCCCGACCATGGGAATATATTTCGCCAAAAGAAGAAAAAAGAAGAAAAATCGTTAAAAAAAAGAAAAAATGGGATAAGATCTCTCTATCCGCCAGTCAGGTACGGACTTTCCACCGACTTCTTTTCAAATCAATTACGTGATTTACAACCGTAAGTCGTTGAGAAAAGAAGAAGAAGAAGAAAAAAAAAACCTTGGCTCGATATAATGATTATTATAACGGCCAAGTAGTTATTTCTCTTCGGCGAAGGTTGCGAGCAACATATATACAGCGCGCTGTGTATATATATATATATATATATATAATGGAACGTGACTGCCGGTCGGTCACAGTGAATTTCCTCTTTCGTTGCAGTCAATGCAGCAAGCAACAGTCGCAAAAAAAAGTCCCCAAGTTGGTCCTTTTTTTGTTTCCTTTTCTTTATCCTCTTTTCTCTTTTTATTTGGCCAAGTTACGAGCTATAACTTGTACAACAACTGGGAAAATTACCCGAAGGAATAAGCTCCGCAAAAGAAAAGAAATAATAATAATCATAATAAGTAAGAAAAAATGAGAGAAAAAAATCAAATAAGAGAAAAAAACAAAACTTCTTTTTTTTCCTTGTTGTTTTCTTTTCGACAAAAATAGAAAAACCCCCGAAAATGAAAATGCTTCAGCATCACCTGATTTATCGGCCGAGGGAACGTTTCTTTTTTCCTTGTATGTTCCTATTTCTCTTGTGGTGTTTTACATATATCTTCTATATATTATCGCGCTAGAGACTCAAGACCCTCCCGGACCCTTTTTTTTACGCTACTAACCTCCCACCCGTATTCGGTGTCGATCGTTTTGAATCGGAGAAATGGACGCATGACTTTGTCCTGAAATGTTGTTGTCGCGCTCGCTTTTTTTTCCTCCTCCTCAACTCTCTTAGCTCCATGTATTAAATGTTCCCTTTTTCTTAAGCGCGCTCTTTATGTTGACGCCGTACGAAGAGACGACGGCGTATGCAGCCGCACGACCGGACACGAGCCGCAGCCATTTCGGTGAATAGAAACGAAAGAAAAGGAAAAAATATAAAAAAAAGAAAGGGTGTAGGAAAGGGCGGGGCTTTGGACTATTTCAAAAATGGCGTTTTGATACGAAACGGGGCGCAGTGGCTTGATGAAAACGACACGGGGTCATCCATCATCATCATCAGCGAGTCGAGTCCTACGCAATGGATCGTGAACAGAGCTCTGCCTCTGTCAATATAGCTCGACGATGACACTCCTTTTCCGTTCGACGCCTATAGCCTTACACAGAGAGACGGGACGGACGGACGGACGGCAGAGAATTGATAATATGAATCAATTAAAAATGAAAAATAAAAAAAAAACGGGGCTCGCATCACAAAAAGTTTCTCAATTTTGATCCCCTCTCCGCCCCCCGGTTGGTGATGGGCCAGTTCCTGTTTCGTCTCGCGTCTAGAGAGGAATTTCAGACGTCCGTCTCGTTCCATCCAAGTCCGTGTTTGGTCCATCATCAGACAATCTCGAAATGACGACGATGCAGTGTAGTAGTAGAAGTGCCAGGTGGACGATGCCTAGCTCTTCTTGCGCTGGAACGCAACAACGCCCAAGAGGGACAACATTGAACACGCAAGAGTCCAGCCTGCCCAGAGTAAGAGATGTGACAGACTCGTCAACGATCGTTAAAAAGACTACGATGACAACAACGCGCACCAAAAAGACAGATGGGCCCAACTACTAACGTCCGTCTGTCGTCCAACGAAAGCAACGAATCTTAAACTTTGACGACGAGGCGTCAAATTCATTGGTCCGATGCTAGAAAAAGAGAACGGTGCGCATTAGTTATTTCCGTGCGTCCGGAACCGCAGACACAGAACCGGACCTCTCTCTCTCTATGCGGCCGGGCCGGGTAGGCGATAATGACAAAAATCAACACGCAACACAAGCCGCGATTCGACATTTGACAATTACGGCGATGAGCGATATTTGTTCGCTCCGTGACATATTTTCCACGTTGTAGGACAACAACAGCAAAAGAGCGCGTACAAGGTCTCTCTCTCCGGTTCGGAAATCAAATAAGAATGTGACGGACGCTGGACAAAGTTAACGAGTGCGTGGCAAAGCAAACAAAACATAAGGCACCTAACGAAACGTCACACAACTTTTTCTTTCTCTCTATATATTTTTATTTATTTTTTCCTCTGTCTCTTATCGTGCGCCTGGGCTGGGCCGTCGGGAGGAAATCCATTTCATTAGATTTGCGCCCTATATATTTGTATTACTTTATGTATAGAAGGGCCCGGCAAACACGGAGCCGCCAAATTATTCGAAAAGCCATTAGGATGCGGCAGCAGCGTCGTCGTCGGGTGCCATCGAAAATTGGCTGCGACACGATATCGAGTCAGCGCTGGCACGGGTTGGAAATAGCCCGCTGGCCTCGATAGTATAGTCCCTCTCCCCCCTCTCTCTCTTTCTCTTTTGTTTTTATTTATGATTTATATACATTTTCGGCTTCTATTTTGTTGTTGCCTTGTTTTTTTTCCCCTCTCTACCGGGTTACAATAGAGAAAGAAAAGGGCGGACGATATAGATCGACACCAGAGACACTATGTGTAGCGGGGACCACACCCAATTGTGTGTGCATAAGAGAATTAGGAAGAGCAATACCCCCGGACCGGCGGATTAGGATCCACATGGAAAAGCGACACGTACGGTATCGACTGCAACGAAATAGGAGACGGTTCTCTTTTGGGGCTTTTCTAGAAAGTCGATAAATCATATAGATGAAAAAGAGAAGAGAAAAAAAAACGAAGCGGACCTCAAAATCTACGACTAAAGGATGTAAACTAATCAAGCCCAGCGCACAGTCCGTTTCTCTTTGACCGAAGCGAGAGAGAGAGAAAGAGAGCCGGGCCAGGGGAAAGACAAGAAGAAGGGATGAAGCGCCGGGGCAGGCAGCACGTGCCGGCATGGAAATCGAATGACATCTGCTTCAATACGTTTTCTGGCTCACAAAATAACACAAGCGTACACATACATAGCAAAAGAGTCATAGAGGGAAATGGAGTCCTGTTGGTTATTGATTAGCCCACCCTTCCTCAAATGCAAAGCAGCATAAGGCTCGCCCGTCCCGACAGAAAAGAGAACCCGTCGACCAGCGTCGGACGCGGAGCTGTCGGAGGGAAAAAGCATCGACTGGGAAAACAAAAGAGAGCGGATGATGGCACGAGAGCTTCATAGACATTAAAAGGGGTGAAAACGACGGCCGGGGGGGAGAGAGGAGAATAAAGGTTCCGTTGAGAACGGGCGCGCTACCGCCGCCGCCCGCCGCCGCGACGGCTTATGCAGAGACTGCTGCGCGCTAGCTCGGATTGCCATTGCATATTGATTATTGGGAGTAGTAGTGTAGTCTAGTCTAGTAGTAGTAGGGTGGAGGAGGTGGTGGTAGTAGTAGTAGCGGTAGCAGCAATGAACGAAAAGGGTGGCAGCGGCACAAGAGAAAGAGCGCCCGAGCCAGCCAGAGAGAGAGAGTTCTAGTACTTTTGTGCTGCTGCTGCATACAGCCAGGCGTCGTCGGGAGGCCGATGAAGAGACAGAACCCGAACGCGCAAACCTTCCCCCTTCGTCGGTCGTCCCTGGGGTCGGCTTCGTATAGAAAGGGAGAGAGAGAAGAGGGGGGAACCGAGGAGAGGAGAGAGACACTTCGGGATTCCTCGCATACAAAGCGGCTTTAATTAAAGTTACAACACACTCCCATGGACGGAGGACCTATATACCCCCCCTTTTACCACCCTCTCTCCTATATGCTCTGCGTCTCAATCTCTCCGGCTTTGGCAGGGGGGCGCCCCTATTGTCGGCGATCGGGAGGGAGGAAAGGATGGAGGGCGTTGGGGATGCGTGTCTATATATATCGAGCAGTATCGCTTTAGACGATCGGCAATCCAATTCTCGGCGGGACAAAGTTAGTCTAGTGTCGGAAACGAGATCGCGCTCCGGGTCGCTCTCCTTCTTCTTCTTTTCTGCCATCGTCTAGCTCTTTTCTTTCTTTTCCTTGTTGTTTTCTACCGTTTACGACTCCAAAAAATAGAGACCTGATTGGCGTCTAGTCTCATTTCGAGGGGGTATTCCCCTCCTAATTCATTTGCATTTGAAAATTTGAAAAAGAAAAATGCGGCGAGACGATTGGAGCCGTGGATATTTTAGCGCCATGACATCACGGGATGAGACGATGACGAAATATCAAAGAAATGAGAGATGCGCGTGTGTGCCTATGAATGTCGATGATGGAGTGCGCGCTCTTCCTCCGCTTGACTTTTGTTGTTGTTGTTGTTTTCTTTACCTCTTTTTCCTTGGCGGCGAGTTCGAGTAATGAAGGTCTGCCCATCACGTCGAGGGGCGTGTCCATGATGGGTGGAGGTGGAGCTTCATTGGCCTGATCGCTGCTAAGCCGCTGCCGCTTACTGCTCTCTTCAGCTCTCTCAAATTGTTCTTTGAGGACAGACAATTCCTTCTCGGCCAAAACAGCGCGCTGAATCGTGACACAAAAATGGAAGAAAAAGAAAAATATATTCAATTAGTCAATTATTATTAGATTTCGTTTTTTTCTAGAGCCTCTTATAATATTAAGAGCATTGATCTGAAGAAAAAAAAAAGAAAACGATTCAACCATCGTCAACCTTTGCGGTCAAGTCCAAAGGCCGCGGCCTCCGGGATTGATCCTCTGCCGAACACGGCCGCAGAAACCCCGAAAAGAACTACCTCCTTGCGGTAAACCGTCGTAGATATATAAAGAGATAGAAGAAGAAGAAGAAAAAGAAGAGCAACAGTGAAAATTGCCTCTTCTTTCCAGTACCAATTGGCCACCACCACCACCACCGGCCGCCGAACTCATTCACGGCACGACTCCGCAGGGCGCGACACACCCTCATCGGGATCGAATAACACACAGAGAAAAGCTCAACCAACCGCACCCAGAGGTCGGAGCCCGACGAAGCGGCATGGAAAGGGGCCACAGGTCGTACGGGTCGCAGCCTGAACAACAAGGAGCTAGATAGTAGATATAGAGAGAGGGGGAAAGAGAGAGAGAGAAAACGGTTTGGTGCCATCATCACGACGCGGAGGAAGAAACACGATAAAACGGTGTTGAATATTTTAGACGACGGGCCAAGACACCAGATCGACACTTGAAAGCACTTATTTGATAGTCGGGATTAGTCGAAAAGTGAGCGAAAAAAGTAGAAGAAGAAGAAGAAAAGAGCGCGCCTCTATCAGTGTGTGCCCGGCCGCGTTTCAATTAACCGCACCATTAGCGGTTCGGTCGGGATTTTCTCTCACTCCCCTGCTATTAAACAGCACTCGGGCTCAAGAGTTCACAGAGAGAGGCGCGCAACATGTGGTGCGTGAATTTCATTCTGGCGGCTAAGCGACGGCGGCATAAGAACAGAGAGACCGCAAGATGCGGGAAAAACGGACAATTGGACCGAAAAAAAAAACGACGACGACGGCTCCAATGGATAAAAGACAACGTGAAACCTCTGTCATCGGCCGCGATCGTCATATCAAAAGTAATAATACAAATAAAACTCATCGCATCGTCAAATGATTAGAGAGAAAGAGATCCGGATTGTTTCGGGTTGGCCCCGCTCAATCTAATGACACCCGATACGTCAAAATCCCGGGCGATATTCCATTTCCTACCGAGAAAAGACAAAAAGCCACCACATTAACCGGATCTGCCGGTGTAGGCTGCGCGACGATATCTCACGGCGTATTGGCCGTCGGAAGCAATTCGGATGGCTAGACGACAACTGCGTACATCTCTCTCTCTCTCTACTAGAAGATAAATAGATAAGGAGGACCTACTACCGTCAAGAGGAGCCGGACAAACGATATTGATGTTTTTCGGCCTGAACTCGACGACGACGACGACGATGTTGTCTAGTGGATAGAGACAGAGAGAGAGAGAGGGGATATCATCGTCACTATACCGTACTGTCGTCGTTGTTGGCTTTCTCATTTGTTTGTCTTTGAAGACGGGCGCCGGGAGCCGCGGGGATGGAAGAGAAGAGCAGAGAGAGAGAGAGAGAAAGAAGGTCAATTGGATGAAAAGATGGCGGTCAGATCAATCGACGAAGGATAGAGAGAAGGGAGAGATGGAGAAGTGTTTCCGCCGCAGCAGTCGACGAGAAGAGGGGAGCCAAAGCAGCAACAGTCGATCGGAGATCAATAGAGCGTGTTATCTACGGCCGGGCGCGCGACCGAATAAGAGCTGGGGAGCAGCAAGCAAGCAAGCAGCACCCGAGATCGGGCGGCTGAAGGAGAAAGCGATAGATCCGGCGCTTTTGCCGCAGCAGCAACTTCATCGCCCGGCCCGCATCCCCACAGCAACAGAAGAAAAAAAAAAAAGAGGATCCTCGTACATAATTCACTATTCGATTGGCTCCCGCCAAGAGTTAAAAGAGAAGAGAGCCTTATTGTCTATTTTTCACTCGAACCGCCAGAGATCATCATCATCACCAATTTTCTATCCATTTCCGAATATTTTCGTTTTGTTTTTTTAAATAAAATATAAAAAAAAGGTCTCGGCAGACGTTAGGGTGCGGTCGGGATCGTTCAATCGTTCACGCTAATCGGTCCGGGCGGCGGATTTCCGCGTTCTCTTCCGACCACCACCCTCCATTCGCCTTCTTATCCATCTTTCATCACTCTTTCTCTCTCTCTCTAGCATTTTCTCTTTTCTTTATTCAGTCTTCTACTTCCCCTTTAGCTATACATATTGACAATGTTGGTTTTTTTTTTCTCCCCCCGTCAAAAAAAAGTCTGGGATCTGCTGCTGGAAAATGGCGGAGAAAGCCAAGTTTGGAAGCGGCGGGTACAATAAAAAAAAAAGGAGAAGAAGTTGGCCATTCTACTGGGGGATCGATCGACATTCAGGATTCGATCCAGGGCTGATGCTGTTGGATGGAGAAAAGAACACTAGTCGGACCGAAAGGGGACACGCGTTATCGCGCGCCCACGTCGCTCGTGATTCATTGATAAAGAACGGGCGACGACGACAAGACAACAACGTCTTCGTGAAAAGGTAACAACGACTAGTTTTCCAGGACCTGGGCAGAGGTGTGACACGCACAGACAAGCCGACTTGACACTAGTAGCTAAAATTTTAGATATCTTTTTTTGAGAGAAAAACAAATGCAGCGATCCGGCTCTTCTGGAGATAATCGATACAAAAGAGGTTTCTTTCTCTCTCTCTCTCTGCCGCCATCGATTTCCCAATCCGAGAGTCGTTGTATTTCTTTTCCTGATGTATCGCCAGAGAACGATCAAAAGGACTAGCTGGAAGACGTAATGACAAGCCATCATCGGCTTCGTTGGGGTGGGAGACAATCCAATTGGCGCCATAGAGGAATCAACCATCAGAGAGTCTAGCTATCATAGATGCCTTTGAACTGCTGCTGCCGATATATATCTGGGCAAAAAGTGTAGTCGGTAGTAGTTGCCTCACATACTTCCGGCTGCTGGAAGAAGAAGAAGAGTTATGGAGTCGACAATTGTTGGCCATTCCGGACACGTAGTCGGAGAGCTTCATCTCTCTCTCTGGGAGGAGGAGTAGAGCGCCGGCTCCCATTTTAATTGCACGGGCGAAAAGTCAGCGATGGAGAGAGAGGAGGGATATCCGAGGGTGAGATGACCTACTGCCGAATCTTGACACGCACGCCGGGGGATTCTCTCCTTCATCTCTCTATACCAATCAGACGCCGTCCGGCAGCCAAGCCCAGTAGAGTCAAGGATGGGGAATTAGCCTGGCAGCAGGCGTCGGCGGCGTCGGCCGAGACGACGGCGACGACGACTATTCGGGGTGCGTATGTGTTTGATGCCCTGGCCTCGTTCATCTACGCGGCGGCACCCACAGTCCCTCCCCAACTAGACTCCTCTCTTATATGAGAGGCAAAGCAATCAGATATTGATCGGAAGCAGCAGAGGCAGCAGCCACCACCCCCCAGTTTCCAATGCGCCATTGGCTCCGTCTGTGTGTTGTTGCGTGAGCCTTCGCTGTGAACAACAAAAATCCCCCCGGTCGTTTCCGTGTCCAAACAGCTTTGCCTCTTTCCATACGGCTCCATCAGCTCAATCATCGCGCAAAAAAAGAAAAAGGGGGAGAACAACAACAACAGAGGAAAAATAAGACTAATAACGAGCTGGCATACCCAAGTGGTAATAGCTGATACACCGGCCACGGACCGATGAGACGGAATCACGAAAGGATCCGACAACAATAGGCTACCTCTTTTTTTCTTTTTTTTTCCTCGTCTGGATATTGGGTAGAGACACGCTCTGTTTGTGCAATTCGTCGTCAATCTATCGACCAACAGAGAGGCCAGAAGCTCCGAGATGATTGAATCAACACAAGGGAGGGAGGAGGATACGCGGCATTGGCGATAAATAACCGCAATACAAAAGAGAGACGCAAAAATGGGGGAGGCTGAGAGAGAAATGCTAAAAGAGACGAGAAGAAAACGATGCGCAGCGGTGATCAGATGTGTTGTTGTTGTTGTATAACCCAGGGATATTATGGCGCTTGTTTGAACAGTCCCGGCACGTTTACATTCCTTTTTTCTTTCTCTCTCTCTTCTTTTTTTTTTTTCATTTTATTTTTCTTTCGTCCGTGCCTGACGATTCCAACCACCTGTTTTTTCTTTTCTCTCTTTCTTTCATTCTTTTTTTTTTCCTATACGACCGAGTTCTCTCTCGGTTGTCACGGTAGCCATTACACCTGGACACATAGTCACACAAACGAAGGGTTTTTTTCCCCTTTTTTTATCACATCAATTGCAATATGGTAACGATTAACGACTTGACACAACTTAAACGACGAAGAAAAAAGGAGGAAAAATAAAATAGGGACAAAAAAAAAGTGTGCGGTCGTCATTGTCCGTATAGATACACAACAATTTTCACGCTAGATTGAATAGGTTGGCGAGTTCTGGGTTTGCCGGCTGTTCTCTGGGCTCTCTCTGCGTGTTGGGTGGAGGGAAATTATTGATTGGCCCATGGCCTCGGCTCACACAGAGAGAGAGACGCCAGCTCTCTATCGCTGGAGCAGTGTCTAAGTAGCAGCGCCCTTTCCAATTTGGATCAATATCACTTATAGGCGTCCTCCCTTTTCCAACCCGCGTCGCTACTACTACATCGTGTTGCGTCTTTTTTTTTCCAACCCACCCAGTTCTCTCCTTCTCTTCCTGTTTGCCTCATAGACAAACTCTTTTGGTGTTCGCTCCCCATCTCCGTCACCACCGATCTTCCTCTATCTCTTTGGCTAACAACTAAAAAATGATAGGCTGATAGAGAGACTCGGGCTGCAGCGCACTCGACACGGCGCAGGGCTCTCAATCAAAGATTGATTAAAAGAGAGAGAGAGAAAAGAAGAAGAAAAAAAAAGGAAACTTCCGATTATTGATTGGCGTAGTAGAAGACGGGGACCAGAGAGTTTGCCGCCGCCGCGGCTCGACTCTTTTTTCTTTTTAACGAATAGGACAAGCCAACAGGAATTCCCGGAAAGAATCAACAGGTGAGAGAGAATACGAATGAAAAGAACTTGAAAAGATGCCAAAGAGAAGAGGGGACGGATGGATCCGGGCGCGTGATAAAACGCGCGCACATACAGGTCGATCGAAAGAGAGAAAAAAGAAAAGAAAAGAAAGAAAAAAACTAATGAAAAGATGCGGAAACGCAATAGGAGTGAGCACGGTTGATTGACATTGACCCGGTCGGACCGGTTTTGTCGGTTTTGGAAAAACATCAAACTATTTTGTCTGAAATCCTTTAGAGGCAACGAGTTATTTGGCGTGGGAGGCGGATTCGGTTTGATAAATTGGTCTTCTTCACGCAGGTGGACGAAGGAATCGAAAGGAGAGCCCGAAAGAAAGAAGCCCTCTTGAAAGTCATTCGGGTTTGGAATCCGCCGTACATGTGGAATGCCACGTTCGGGACTAAAAGGCGGTCGGGTAAAGCCAAGGAGGAGGTGGGATAAGGACAGCCACCTGTCAGTAGAGAGAAAGTCGAGCAAATGCTGTCGGCCGGTTGGTGGAGACTGGCCGGACGTGGGTTGGGTCTCAACAAACGCGCCTTCTTTTTCTCTTATTCTCTTCTACTTCTTTTCATTCTTCTTCTTCTTCTTCTTCTCTTCTTATAAATATATATATATCCGATAAGGAAATTCCTATCTCTGTCCGTCTATATTTTTTCTTCTTTTTGCCAGCACCAAAAAAAGGAAAAACACAAGATGGAGAGTTCGTGATGCGCGGCGGTGACGACAAGGCCGCGCGCTCGCGCTGGACTCGCCAGATCGGAATGAGAGGAGCGCCACCAAAACTATTTTTTTTTCTTTTTCTTTTTTTTCCCTTGTATACGAAAATCAGGAATACTGAAGAAAAAAAAAAACGAAATGGGACGACAAAGAGTCGATCAAGAACGTTGATGCGTGCGGGTACGGCCCAATGAACGGCGTTGGCCGCGTGAGAGAGCCGGGGCGGAGCCAATAGTCATTTGCATTCGCCGGTCGAGGCGAATCGCCAGAACAAGCCAACAAAAATAAAAGAAGAAGAAGAAGAAGAGATGGATATAGAGGGATGAGGAAGTAACCTTGTCCGTCCGTACATAAATATGTACCAGCCACCTTTTTGCCAATACGTGATAGATACTACTACTACAACCACGACGTAGTCTGAATGTTCAAGAATAAAAAAGAAGGGACCACCATGTTTTTCCCAACTGGAAATGCAACCGAGTGGGACACGATAATGGGCAAACTAATCGATCATGATGAAGACTTCAAGTACCCACCACCACACTACCACGACCAAAGATGAAACAAACAGAAGAAGAAGAAGAGGGAGAAACAACAACAACAACAAACTAAAGCATCTATTGGGGATAAGTGGTTCTTGGTGGTAGAAGAAGAAGAAGAAAACCGAAGAAGGGGGGAAAGAGAGAGAGATAGAGAAAGCCAACTGGCTTCGATCGGTTGATTGATGAGCCAGCTCGGTCTTGATGGCCAATCCGTCGGGACACGCTCACGAACGCTACATCTCCGACAGATAGACTGGGCGAGAGGAGGCAGATACACAAGAGGAAAAAAGTTGGGAGGGCGAAAGGCAAAAGGGAGAAGAGTCGTCCATATAGATTGGGTTGCGTTGTTGACTGATTGGGAATGAGATGGCGGACTCGGAGAGACCAGGTCCGGCGTCGCCGCCGCCGTTGTTTGGCCGGCCGCAATAAAAAGAGAACGTGACAGCGAATTGTAAACAAGCTCCTTCTTTCTCTGTTGAGTGCCCACGACGTCGGGTGCACCATACACAACGAGCCGGCCCCAACTCACCGTCTCTTTTTGAGCTGCTTATGTTCCTCTCTCTCTCTCTCTCTCTCTCTCTACGACGGACGCGACTATTCCCGCACACGGCGCCTTTACAGCGCAGCTGGTGTGCGTTAATGCAAAAAGGGGCCTCCCAAAAACACCCACACGGAGCGTGTGTTCCCGGTCGGCGCCGACGACGACGACGACGCCGCCACCAACAACAATAGACTTGGGGTTTGAAATGAAGTTATTTAACGATCGATTACCGGCGGGAGCCGATGGTAAAACCCCCGCTTTTCGATCGATAAATTGCAAGCATAAAAGAGCTAATGCCGCCGATTCTTTAAAAGTAAAAAAAAAAAAAAGCTTTTACGACAGACCGGGACCGTCACAAATGGGTGGGTTGAATGAACAAAACCCCGGTCCGTATCGTCGCCGTCTTATGGCGGGCTAGGGGAATATATATATATAAATATAAATTTCTCTCGGCTCTTCCAAGTCGTCGTCGATCACAAACACTGCACCGTTGAGGCAGAGTTCAAAGACGCGTGAGAAAAACGAATTCATTCCTTCCGTTCGACGCTTCTGCTCTGTTGACCCGTTTGTTTCCGTACGACTAGTAAAAAAGGGAAAAACTACTAGGCCCGTCTGCGCTCATCAGAAATCAATAAAATTCGAAATAAATAATAAAAAATAAACAACCGTCGTTTGGGGAATTGGGCAATCAAACCGACGCTGGGCGAATGACTCGGTGCTTCTCTTTTATTTTTAAGGGACGTTTTTTGTTTTTGATCGTACTCAGAATTTCCTTCATTGTCGGTTTTTAGAGAGATTTTTTTTTTCCACCGGTTTTCGGACTGAAGAAAGTCCTCGCGGAACTTCAATGACCATAGCGGCTTGGTTCCGCCTTAATACGTCTTCCCTTTTCTACTTTGTTTGTGACAACAACGCACCCAATGAACTGCCGGATGAAAAATCGAAACAAACTTTTTCAAATACCAGAAGCCATCGAATGTCGGTCGGGCGGAACGTCCCCAGGATCATCGATGACTCATTATATCTAGTCGTTTTCCCACAACAATTAAAAAACGAACGGCAGAAAATCTACCGAGAGGAATCAATCTCGCAGGCTGTAAGGGTTGAAAGAAGAAGAACAATTGGATGTAGTTGTTGTACTCACTTGCTGCCAGAACTGGGCCAGGATAAGCGGTCCTTGCGATTTGGTAGTAGTGAACCAGTCCAAGGACTCCATAGGTCTACAGCGTTCATCTCACAACATGATCGCTGATTCGAAAATTCACACTCGGCGCGTAGAATCAAAACGATTTTTGATCAATTTTGGGTTTTTATTTTTCCTTTTCTTTCGTCACGCGGCGGGCTCAAAAGAAAACACGCGCACTTGTGGAGGTAGTGATGTGCCTATCGACTGTGCGACAAGACAAAGCTCTCCACGTTTAATTTCGCCGTACCCGAAACTTAATACTACACCTAGTACTAGAATATTCAATAAAGTTTCCTCACTCCCGCAATGTGGCCGCACTGGGGGAGGAAAGAGACTTTTCTTTCTTTTTTCTCCGAGGCCGGCAAATCATCAAAAGAAATGACGACGACGCCGGATCTTATGTTATTTACAATAGAGATCATTGGTATCTATATGACACTTATAGAGAGAGAGAGAGAGAGAGACAAGCAGTGGATTTGGTGCGCGGCCGGTTGTAAAGTGGACACACACACAACCTAACCGAACCGCAAAGTGTGCGGTGGTGATCCAGACCGCCCCCAGTCCACCTCAAGTCCGGCTTAGATAATAAATATCGATAGGCTAAGGTTGTAAAAAGGGAAATAAATATCTGGCCTGAGCCAACAACTTTTTTCCTTTTTTATTTTCTTACTTCCACTGCTATACTATTTGATTATTGACCCAGCCGTTTTGTACTTTTGCCGACGCCGTCGTCACCTTGTTTCAAACTTGGGGTGATTACGCGCAAGCGCGTTTTTTTTGCAGCAAAGCAATGAAACTTTTTTTCTTTTTTTTTTTTGTCAATTTTGTTACAGGAATTTTATGATTTCGGTGTCGCTGTGTATGTGTGTGTCCGGTTGTTGCGCCATGCGTGTCTATCGGTTAAAGGTGTCGATTGCGGATATTCGAGCGGGCGGGTCAAGCCGGTTGTTGTGCGCTGGGATCAATGACGCGACGGGCGCGCGATATGTTTCACCTCGCTCGTTGCAAGAAGAAGAATCAATGGGGGGGGGATTGAAAAAAAAAAAAAAGACGACGAAGAGCTGGGCACTATTGCGACCCCTTTTACTTCCTGATAAAAGCGGAGCCAATGATTGCTGCTGGCCAGGTTGCTAAGGTCTGTTCGATCAATCGAGTCCGGCTCACTCTCTTTACCCAAGCGGGAGGTCTCGGGTCCTTATCACTTTTACACGAGGGTGTAATAACCCCGGGTCTCTACCACCCACCTTCTTCTTCTGCTCTCTACCTTATGTGCGCGCTCTGACTGGAAATCATAATCATAAAAAATAGGAGCCATCGAGCGGAGCTAGTCAAAGAGAGGGGAGCGAGAAAGAGAGAGAGAAAAAAAAGCGGTCTCTCAGCACAACGATCGGGCGTTATCGATATAACTGGTGCGTGCGTGCGCGTTCGACGCTGACCGACACTGCGGCTGGCCCTTTCAACCGCCCCATCAGTCGACGTCGTCGTCGCTTAGTAACTCATTATAAACGGAGGGGGGACTACAACGATTCTAGCGGCGCCTAGCTTTTCCCTCTCTTCCGTCCTTTTCTTTTTGACACCAGCCCCGAAAATGAACCTAGCGAGAATAGAACAACAGCTAGACTAATGCGTGCTCCGGGTCATTCATCACCGGAGAAATGGCGCACAAAAAAGAAAAAAGGAAAAAAATTTTGTGATCAACCGATCCCCAACCGCAACAGCTTCCGCTTCGGACGGAAATTCAAGATGCCAATGAGATTTAACCCACAAAAGCCCCAACTAATCTCTCTCGTTCTCTCCTCGTGAAACGTTCGGAAAACCGCACAGATCGAAAGATATTTCTCTCTACGCTAGCGACTCGGTCGTAACGGCAATGACATCAGTTCAGATGGCGTAACCCGACACCTACACGAGAAAATCCGTAGAGAGCCTACTATATTGTCTAGGCCATTCTATTACTACTACTAGAGCTGCCTCTCTTCGAGTTAATTGCGAACAGGATCGCTTTGACTTTTCTAGATTTTCTATTCCTGGGGGGGGGGGGGAGACAAAGTACTTCCGCGTTATGGCTCCAGGAAGCATCTTTTCTTTTTTTCCTACGACGGGAAGGAGGAGGATCGTGTCGACGAGGCGTCGACACAAAATGCCGACGGAACGACCGATTGGAAATAACTCGCTTTTACGGGACGGCGAACCGTGAGCACACTCGCAGAGAGACACAAACACAGCAACACGAGGATGGAGCGACACGCCACAACACGGGACCCCCTCAACAACAACGGAAATAAAAAAAAAACACAGACACACACGGGAGGGATCGCACAACACATAACACACGCACTGGAAACACTCGGTGACGACGACGGTGACATCCACATGGGCCTATATTGACATTTTGTTCCGTCGCTTAAATTTCTACTCTCTTGTTTGTTTTTTTCTTTCTATGATACGATTCAAACTTAATCAAAGAGTAATTTTAGACCAAAACTTGAAAATGCTAAATTAGCCGTAAAATTATTTTGAGAGGGCTGCCCGATAAAAGAAATCGGCATCGCTCTATACCTGTTGTAAGAGAGACACTAAGACAAGAATATTTAGAATTCAGAGTGTTGGCGAGGTGATGATTGTTGTTGCTTGATTTCGAAGGAACACACTGGGTTTTTTTCTTTCTTTCGGTTCCTTGTTCGCCGATGTTGATGTTCGATCACGCTCACTTGTACACCGCACAAAACGTGGGGAAATCAGACAAACCCCAATATCCGGTTGCGCAATGACAATAAGAAACAAAAGAAAACGTCGCAGGGTCCAGACAGTTTTTTCTATCACCGAAAACTAAAAAACGACACAAAACTTTTTTTTGTTTTTTGTTTGTTGGAAAATTGTTGTTTGTGTTTTTCTCCCTTTCTATTCCGGGATAAAAAGGAAACGCGTGGAAGTGATCAAGAGTCTCCTTCCTAGTACTACTAGTGTTGGATTTTGCTGCTGCTGCTTGTGTAACAGACAACACGACGCGGCCGCAGACGGACGCGGACTGAGTCGGTTGAGCGATGTGAACTGCGGCCTGAGGCCCCCTCTGGCTCTCTCGCCCGCTGCCGCGCGCTGTGCTTCTGCTCCCTCGCTCGGCTCTATCGCTCCTCCTCCTCCACCCACGTTGCACCTCCTTCCCCACCACTAGCTCCCTCCTCCTTACCACCCTCTCTCTCAATGCCGAAGTCGTCAGATGGGCCCTTTTCCTCAGTGCGTGTCTATACGCCTAATATACAACATGTATCGATGCCACTGGGATTAAAAAAAACAAATAAAAAACAATTCCACCTTTTTTTCAAAAACTGTAGCCCGAAAAACTTGCAAAACATTAATAGGGTAATGATTCCTTAATTGGAAATCATGCCAAATTCTTCCGTTGCCATTGAATATTTCAGCAGTTTACCTGAGAGATGATGATGTGTAACCAGCGTTTGAATTTGTAATCAAATATCGTTTCTATACATTTGTTACGTCTGGCGTATCTCTCTCGATTCTCTATCGTTTCTATTTATAAAACAAAGACGGCGACGTCGTCGTCGGAGCGGGTATAGAGTACAAAAGTAAGGCTCCCCCACAACAAGGTCGATGATCAGCAGCGGTTATCGAAGACTTAGCAACGCCCCGGATTACGGAACCCGGGCGACGACTACTACTACTGCTGCTGCCTCCTATCTAACCATTCCGCCAGGACTGCCGTCGCGGCGCGTTGTAAATCTACCGGAATAACGACCAACACCGCGGCGCCGGGACACACAACACAACAAGGCGGTTTAAACAGGCGAAACGGACCCTATAGTGTTTCGTGCCCTTCCATTTTTTTGTTTTCTGGCTTTCTTTCTTTCCCTTTCGAGCTCATTGATTCAATCGACAAGAATGCGGCCGAATTTCCAGATCGTCGTCATTGGCAGGTGATGACTCAATCGGGATTTAGTCGCCATAATACCCTCTAGCGATAGCCAACTTGCCGATAACGAAAAGTTCATTTTATTTTATTTATTTTTAAAACACCATGAAAATAAGAGTCGCTCTTTTTTCGAAAAAGGAAGAATCGAAATCAAAACCTAGAAAACATTCCGGCCGTGACATTGGCATTTCAAGGTGGCCAACAGGAGTAGTAGCCGTAGTAGTACTGTAAAAAGTGGGGTAACTGGTGGCCCAGTGGAACAAGAGGAGAAAGAGCAAGAGGATTGGAATGAGATAGACGCTGGCCGTGATGGAGCGGGGCCGGCGAGAAACGACAAGACGAGAGAGGGGGGATGTATAGGTTATTTTCCGGGCTTGAGGACATTAATCCACGTCCTTCTCTTCTTTCTTTTCTACTTTTCTACCTACTACTTTTTTTCGTCATATTCTCGGAACATATATATATATATGAGAGTTCCCCTGTCAATGCGCCATCCACCGTGATGGACCGAGAACGGAATTTTATCCGTTCCTTTTCTTTTTCTCTCTCTTTTATCTTTCTTTTTTTTTAAATTCGTGGGTCTTCCGAACAGGAATTTTGTCACGGTCAAACGTGTGTTCGGCGGCAGTGTAACAGCCAGGGACGACCTCAGAAGCCCAGCAAGCACGAGTAGTAGTAGTAGTAGTGGCGGCAAGTCGTCTAGGAATAACAAAACACAGTTTCTGATACATATTCAATCGGCCCAAGAGGTAGAAAGGGCTCTTCCTTCTTCTTGATTTCTCGCTCTTCACCTTGTGTCGGCCGGCCAGCCGGCCCGTTCTGTTATTTATGTAAATGCGGGGAACGTGGAACAAAAGCGAGTGACCAGTTTTTAAGCGAGTTGTCACTCTTTCTCCTCTATCCGGCGTTCGCCTTCTTCTTCTTCTTTGCCCCTCTCTAGTCGAAGACGTGGACAAACGCCGAGGAAAACAGGTGGGCGCTCGCCTCGATCGGTGAGAAATGGCCTACAAAAGAGGTTCCGTCACGTCGTCTTCGTCGTCGATAACTCGTTTTCTCTCTTCCCTTTTCAAAAGGGAAAAGAAAACTGTCTATTCTCGTGCGTGCGTCACTGTGTCTCTTTTGCGCTGCCCATCTCTGATTATTTATTCTCTTCTCATCAGACTCATCCATTTGCCAATGACAACCCAACAAAAATCGTTTTTTTTTTTTTTAATATTTTTTTCTGCCGAAAACTATTCGACAACAACAAAAAAAAGAAGCGAAAATTCAAACAGGTTTTTCTTATTTCTCCGCTCCCGGTATTTCTCATTTTTTAAAATTATATTGTGGAGAAAAGTCGTCTCTTATCGCATCGCGAACCGATCAACCATGTCATTTGATTTCTATTTGCTACCTCCTTTTTTTCGCCGTTTAATCCCCCCCACCAAACCCACCCGCACCCTATTGTGTGCGTTATCTTCTTCTTTTTCTTGCGGTGTGATCCGGCTCTATTCGGCTTCTCTTATTTTTTTATCGATTGACGGCGGCGGCTGCTGTGTGAGCCAAGGAACCCGCCGACGCCACTTCCCGTTTCGGTCGAAACTTGCAAAGGTGCCAATCAGCTGTTGCGCGCACCCACACAGAGAGAGGAAAGGATTCGCCAGCCACATGTGTGCGCGCTCAAAGAATGAGAATCGAGCGCTTCTCTTCTTTAGAAAATCTCTTCTTCTATTGAGCGACGACGACGACGACAACTTGGTGCGCCAACACACAGTTTCGAATTCAACGTCACCTTCAGGGGCGTCGTCAGAAGATTGAAAACGGTCGAGGTGGTCGGGATGATTGCGATTTAATCCGTGAGCGGATGGTTGTGCAATGAGATAGATATATAGAAAACGAGAGCGCGTGAAGGGACCGAGGACGGAACCGGTGCTGACGTTAGGGGAGGAGGAGGAGACGGGCGACGCCGATTCATTAAAAGGTTCGAATTTGAATTGCTATTACCGTCGACGCGCAAAAGCGGCGGCGGCGAGCGCGCCCAGCAAGCGATTAGTGCGCCATTCAGGGTGGACAATTTCACACAGAGAAGTAGTAAGGGATAGGAGACAAGGAGAGCGCGCCGGGCGACACAGAAAGAGGCTCGCGAAGAGCCAGGGCGTACATAATACGAGGCCGAGAAGCCGGACGGGGCTATAGGCGTGGAATTTTCATCATCGGAGACGACGAGACGCAAGAGAGAGAATGATTGTTAATTGAGGCGCGTTCACAGTTTATGAATCCGCGAGGGCCCAGGCGGAGGAAAAGGGGTAGTAGAAGTCGAAGTGTAGGAGGGCTTGTGCTGCCTTTTGGCAACAAAGATACCCTTGAGGAATGAAAAGAGAGCGGCGGCAGCAGCAGCCAAGAGACTTGAACGTCATTCCGCTCTGTTGAGCCATTGATATTCGTCGGATGGGAATGAAACCAAGGACCGGACTTACTACTACTACTCCGGCCGGCATCTCTCGCCACCCCGAAAATGTATACAACGTTCATCCTTCTCTTTCTCTCGATCGGACGACCAACTTTCGTGTTCGATCTGATAAATATCTCTGTCAACGGCGGATCCGCTCCTTCTTTGGATTTTTTTCTCTCTTTCCGAGACACCTGCTCTCTTCGCTACTTACGCCCCAATCGGAAATCGCTTCGAATTTCCCGCCGAAATAAAAAGGAAAAAAAAGTCAATCATTATTCATTTTCTTCTGCGGCGGGCAGATTATGCGGGACATTCGAGACAGGACAATATATAGATATATTATTACATGTTGTTTGTTTGTTTGTTTTTGTCGCGCGTTTTTTCCCCCTTTTCGTGAAATATAGATGCGCTGCGTGCGGGTTCGGACCCGCGATCGAGAGGCCAACCCAGATGGTGTGCACTGCCACATCCACCCGCCCGCCACACACAAATAGAGAAACAGAGAAAAAAAAAAGACAGAAGAAAACATAAAGCTATTGGGGTTTTCACGTATAGAGATATATGTGCGCTGGCGTCTTCCCTGGGACTGCATTTCGATATTGAGCTGATCCGATAAGGGACCACACATGGGGGATTCGATACTTTTTCCTCTTTATATGTAGACTGTATATAAATATGTACGTCTCCAACACACACACACACACACACAGATAGATAGATTATAGGCGACTTGGAAGAGAGAGGGGAGAGAGGCCTCTCGCTTTTTATCCCCTCCATTCATAAATCATTTCCTCTTCGGGGGATTTTTTTTTTCTTTTTTTTATATTCAAATGTGTACGCACATAAGAGAAAGACATAGTCGGAGAGAACCCCTCTCTCCGAGATATATAATGATCAGCAGGCTCATTCAGTACACCTCACACTCTTTTTTTTCTCGAAGACTCTAATTGGTCTCTCTCCAATACTCTGCCGTTATCTACCACCATACAAGAGACGACTGAAACCCTTCAATCAGATTGGCAGCAGTTTAGGCCTTAAACATACATATTCGGCTCCAAACATAGTCAGCGCCACAAAAATGAGGGTGAAATAGAAAAAAGAAGGACCAAGTGGAGCGAGGCCCAGGAAGCTAACCAGCCGAGAAAGGAGGATATAGAGTGGTTGCACACTACTCGGAGCTCAATAGGCCGTCTAATGATAATTGCCACGTACAGATATATTTATAGAGAGAGAGAGGAGGGAGGCGATTACGGTGGCGACGTAGTAGCTGCACCATCGGTTTCGACAAGTCGAGGTGAAACGGATAGAAAAAGAAAAAAGGGAATAAAAACATCTCTCCATAGTAGTATAGATCGGCCTCTTATCTAGGTTGATCTAAGATGTGTACAGCAGGGCACGGCGGGCATCTTTTTTCTCCATCTCTTGGAAAATGCAGCCCCCGCGTCCCATTACTATCCATGGCAACTGACGGGGGGCTATCATATGGCGCGCTGTTATGAGCGTGCGGCGTATATATCGACAAGAGAAGGAAAAGACGGCCAAACGGGCCTCTCTTTTCTCAACAGGGAATTCGTCTATGCCTTTCCAATTAGCTATTCAGAGCGCTTAATCAAGTATTCGGAACACAGAGGGCTGAAAACATGATTCAGAGAGGGAGCAAAAGAGTACGTAGGATATACTAAGTCGTCGTCCTACCTGATTAGATCGATCCAGATCCTGCATTAATATTTCAATTTCGTCGAGCCTGCAAATATATTAAGAGAAAAGGCAATGAGTAAAGAGCTAACGAGACGGAGGGACAACGTCTCCTGTCGTTAACAAACAATCATTAATGACTCTCTCCCTCCCTCTCTCTCTGCCATCATCTTTCCCTTCCTGTCTCGATCAACATCATACAGCAACAGACGCCTCCCGTCGATGCCTGTTTTCACCCCCCATCCCGGTGGGTAGTAGTAGTACTAAATAGTTGGCAACGCGGGAGAGCTGCCGGCATTGACACCGATTTGCACTACTAGTCTTGAAAGGTTAGACTGTCAATTTTCCCGCATTAGCAATTAATTCCAGCTGCTGGCGAACCCCCCCGCCCATCGGTAGAGTGAGAGAGGGAGGGAGAGCTAGAGAGAATGATCCTCGCGGTCCGCGCGCTCCCCGTGTGTTGCCAGAGAGGAGAAAGGGATACTGTCGGATGCTGGACTCGCAAGTCTTGACGAACGCGACTGGATCTGATGGAAAGCAAAGAGAAAGAGAAAGGGTGGTCGAATCGTCGTGCAGACTTACTTCGCATGGGAAATGACTTCAGCTCCGGCTTTGGCGTCGAACAGCTCCGACTGCAGTTCAGTGACAGCTGTAAAAGACATCAAAGATTCATTGAATATCGCGCATGGGAGCATTGGACGGGCACCGACTACACACGCACATACACACACACATAGCGGCCGTCCTTATTTACACGCACGCACACACACATACACACACGAGCTAGCTTTTTCTCTTCTTTTAAATGGCTCGTGATCCGCCATCAGATCTTGTGTTTATCTCGACCAGAGCAGTAAATAATCCATCAGCAGCTTTGATTTTTTGTTTTCTTTCTTCTTCTCTGCCTCTCTTTCTTGCTTGCCCTTTTCTTCGGCCTCTCTGTATACATCAAGTTCGATGATCTGCAGTTAAAGAGAGTCCATATAGAAAGCCGAGAGGAGCCAAAAAGGTCAGCAACTGTTTGAACCGGACGGACGCCGGACAAAAACAGAACCTTCGATTCATCATCGATCTGTTAACAGGGAAGGGGGGGGCATCAGATGATCAGCTTCCAATGCAAAGAGGTTTCCATGCGTGAACTATACACTGTGTGAGCCGGCATGCGATGGAACAGCGCGCAAAATAACAAATTAATAAATAGAAAAATGAATTTAAAAAAGAAAATCGGAGAGAGAGAAGAGGAGATGGGGGCGATGACCTCTGCCGGCCCGAAAGATGATAATGTACGAGGCCGGGTCGGAGGAGAGACAATTTATATAACGGCCGGCACATTATCATCGAGATGCTAGCCGCTCACAGCCAACTATGTATGTGCGTATGTGTTCCAACATCCCCCGTATCAACTTACTGGCTTGTTGGGCGGCGAGTTTCGATTCGGCTTCGGCCAAACGGCGAGCCGTCAGTTGGTTCAAATCGACCAACTCGCGCTCCCTCTCCTCAAACTGGCTCCGTAGGCCGTCCTCGTGTTCCGCCAGTCGTGCCTGAAATCGTAAAAAAAAAGAACAGGAGAAGGAAGAAAACAAATGAGATTGGCTGGCCAACACAATCAATGCCTAACATATACAACAACACAACAACAACACTCAAAAGTTATAACTGTCTGGCATCTGTTACGTCAAAAGACAGCTCGGAATCTCACTCTCATGGCCTCAACTTTGCTGGAGGCTGCTAAGGGATTTTAATTCCTCTGCGCAAAAGAGAGAAATGCCCATCTACTTAATTAGCCAAGGGAGAATGGCTGGTGAAGATTGTGTGTTTAGTGCTCGTTGAACTGGGCAACACATGTGGACACCACTGTGTGGGCCACAACCATCAGCCGGATCCGAGCGGCGGAAGGGTCCCAAAAAGAACGAGTTTGATGCCTCTGCTCCCATTGTGGATTTCACAGCTGCCAATTACGAGCATCGTCCACCGAATTTTCATATGTACGTTTCTCTTTTTTTCTCTCTTGTTTTTATGGCGGCGTACGAGTCCATCAAAAAAACACACACACAAGGTCCAAGCCGACCGGCTGCCGACCAGATCCTATCTCTTCGCCATGTTTCTTTTTAGCAATAAAACATGAAGAATGCCGAATTTCCTCATTCCTTACCCATTTGGAAACGCTTCAGTCCCGACATGTGAGAGAGGGAGGGAAATACTTGGCGGGCTCCTCGTGGCAGACGGCAGTTGTTTTCGTATCGAGAGCAGACGCCTCTCTAAAAACCATTGTCACGCCGATAAGTGGTGCACCCAACACTTGACTTTTGACCTCAATCGAACTCGTTTTATTCCAAAAGAAAAAAATTGCCTTAAATGGGGATCAAAAAAATACAAACAAATCGTTTTGAATTGATTTTCGACTTTCTTTTTTTTTTCAAACCCTGCCGAAATGTCCGTCATTTCGTGGCCGGACCGGATGACGCGTATCAACGCCGGTATATCGGGTTAAAAAAAAAAGAAAAAAGAGTTTTGTTTTTTAAAAAAAAGAGAGAGGGTGGTGGTGGTGGCAGCAGCAGGCAACCTGAACGGTATACATTTCACGAGCCATTTAGTTCCGCATACCGTGTGCTTTTTCCCCCCTTTTTCCGATCGACATTTTGCGGCTTTTCTTTCGTCTTCAATCGCTTGTTACACCGCCATTCACAGTTGTTTTCCGTTTGTTCCGGCTGGGAGGAAGAAAACTCGGGTGCCGGTAAAAGAAGAAAAACCCCGACTGGTTCCGAAAAAGAGAAGATCGGGACGAGTGCGGGCGCGTGACATAGAAAAAGTCGTCGAGCTGAGAGTGCTGTAGCCTCGATAACGACGGCGGGATATCTCTATAAAAGATAAAAATGGGGCTACTACGTACTCCTACTACCTTCCAGTATAGGATTCTCATCACAGCAGAATGATGGGCCGACTCTAACTTGCTAGCGCCCAGCAAAAAGTCCGCCGCCCGCCCCCGAAAAAAAAACAAGTCGGATCGAGATGATTTTCTTATTCATAGCGTCATAGATCCGATTGATATAACCGAGCGTCTTTTATAGCCGGAGCCGCCTATAGTAGTAGTACTAGTCGTAGAGGGAGCAGGCGAGCAGAGCCTAGCCTACATTTATACACGGAAAATAAATACGGCAGTATATACCAGTCTATATATCTGCACGACGATGATGGGGAAAGGATGTGTAACACGCACGCACAGAGAGAGAGAGGCCGAATCGATATGACCGATGCCGGCAGCAGGGTCACATATGCCGCGTGTAAAAGAGCTCCTATAGTGTATAGACGAATATATATAGTGAGTGCGCTTGGTGTGCTGATGGGAGGTGGGATGAAAGATATAGGCCTCTCCCCAAAGGGAGCCCAGGGTGGTGGTGGGGGGGATAGACATTTTCAATGGGTGGTAATTGCCTTTACAGTCGAAAAGGTAGAGAGACTGGCGCGAGAGAATAAGGAGCAGCGCGGAATTAATTAGTTTTGGAAGTCCGGGCGACTGTGCTACTACTATGACGGGCGGGTGGCAACGATGGAGATTCACGGGCAAGTCATAGCCGACCGTTTCGAAAAGGGGAAAGTCGATGAATGCACGTGTCTTTGTAGTTAGACGAGAGAGAGAGAGAGAGAGTCTAGGCGTGTGAGTAATTAGAAACCGGGAGACACGCGAAAAATAGGAATTCAAATCTAATAAAAAAGAAAGGCCTACTCTACGTCGCGTTGGTTTTATTTTATTTGTTTAATGCCGGCCGGACAACCCACGGAAAAAGTGGAAGGTGCGAAACTTCCGGCCGCATCGAGATATGATGATATAGATCAGCCACCACCCTCTCCCTGTTTTTTTCACCCCGTATTGCGTGTGATGGAACAACTCGACTGGAACATGTCAATAACGAGAGAAGCTGTCTCGTCGCGTTGTCTCTTTTTTTGTGTGTGCGTTATTTCCCGAGTCAGGAAGAGAGAGAAGCGCTATTGTGTGTCCGGCTTGCGCTTCTCATAATGCAGCGGGCACAGAGAGCGGGCAGAGAGCGCGCGCAGGAGCGATACTATAATATATAATATTGAAACGAGGCCGCGTCTGGTGACACACCAGACCGCGCAACGGCTGAATCGGTCGCGTGACAGGATCCAATGCCCCGGACGATTGCCTCGGCGACGGCCACGACATTCGACATCGACGATGAAAATGCGATCCGATACACCCGACAACCTCCGGGATAGACGACGGACAACGTTTGTAGGAAAAAGAAGATGCGCGTTGCCTATACATTTTCCTTCCTCTCTCTATTGGGAACAACAACAACACAGCAGACGACGGCGACACATTCATCGCTGGCTGCTCTTCCGGCTTCTCTGATTGCACCGGGCCATGCACGATCAAAATCCATTTTTATTTATTTGAGAGCGAAATAAAAAACGCAGCTGAGCGCAGAGTTGCGTAGGTGTAGATAGCGCGGCATGCGCAACCTTTCGATAGGCCAACATAAAAAATGGACGTCATTTATAACGAATGCGTCTATCATATATCGACTGATCGATGGTCTATATATATGAGAGCGCGCGCGTGTTGGGCGAAACGGACGATCCCGGTGGCCGCTGATCGTCGCTTCCCCTCACCTTTTCTTTCCTTACATCGAACCCCCTCAAAAAAGAAGCGACTCGAACTCCCGACCCGAGCGCTGCACACCGTCACAATGTTGATGGATCGACACGGTCCGAAGCATACGGCGTTGGGAGGAGCTGACAAGAGCTCGGCGATGTCCATAACGTATAATAATAATATGAGAAAAGAAAGGCAAAATGGCCGGTCGATATAATCGGGGTCGAATGACCAATCATCGATCGCTCGCTGGGATGGGTGGTGTTGCGTGGTTGAAACTTTGATTTGGAATGGAAAAAGAAAAGAAAAGAAAATTTATTTTTCCGGATCGATCATCGACTAAATTTCGTTCTTCTTCTTCTTCTTCTTCCTGGAAAGAATGAAAAATTCTCATATATATAACTCGTCGCCGCTGCCGTATGTTATCCTCGTTAAACGAATCCGACCGCATCGTGACGGGCACCTTCGTCTTTACGAGTCTTATTTCTCCGACGCCGTTGCCGCTGCTGTTGTTTTCCCGCACGTCGCGTTATATCTTGCGGCCGCGCCAATCTATTAATTGGGCGAGGACGTTTTGATGAGTGTCGTCATCATAAGAAAGTGAGGGAACAAAAAAAAGAGACTTGCCAGTCCATCGTCGCCGTCATATCGCCGGCAGAGAAACGGCGTGTAGGCTACTCTATCCACCAACCAAACCCGCTTATTATCTAGAACGGTCCATCAGTGACCGGTATGTGTGTGGGTGTGTATACAGTCGGAACGAACCGAGAGAAACACACGCAATGCTCACAGACTAGTACCTAGTAGTAGTATATACACAATGGGGCGAGGAGGTAATGATCCGCACAATATCCGCTTCACCCTAAGGGCTCGGTTCTCTCATTTTGTTTCGTTCGTCGTCGCCGTCGTTTCCCATTTGTTTTTTTTTTTTATATTTATAAAATACACTTCGTCTTCGTCCGGCCCCATCTTTGATGCATAGACAGCTATATGGATCGTTATAATACCCACAAGAGAGAGAGAGAGAGGAGGTTGATGAAACAACCTGGCCATCGCCGCCAGATGTTTTCCGAAAAGAAAAAAAAACCCCAAAAACAACAGCGGACGGGACGAGCTTCCGATGCTCGTTTGCGGATACAAACAATCATCGCTTCACCTGTATTTATGGGCTGCAGCCATCAACACATGAAGGAGACGTGCTGGCGTGCCCTGCTGGCGAGAAGAAGGTGACTCCTTCCCACGTTTGCCACCACGGCGCACTAAGCTTTAGCTATAGCCTACCTTATACTTCTCTTGCGATATATAAATACGTTTACATGCACGGCGCAATCTAGAGCTCATCCATCACTGGTCCTTCCTCTTTTCCAGTCTATACTATATAGTCTGTATCCTAGTTATATATATATATATACACCTATAGACTACATATCGCCAACCGAATGCTCTGACGACGACGAATGATGACGACGACGACTCCCAAGTTCGGTTGGTGGTGGTGGTGGCCCCACGGTGATTGTTATGATTGTTTCCAACTAGGAAAACTCTCTCACACAGTTTTCCAAAAGAGGAGGAGAAGAGCTCATCAACAACTTGCGCCAGTTCATTAGATCGTTAGCTTAATGCCAACGTCATCCATCATCCAGCCGATCCTACGTAATACTCTTTTTTTTTCTTTCTCTCTACTCAAATTTTCTCATTTTGTAATGTGTGTTTGGTTCCGTTTCAACGTGACGCGGAAAACATTTTCGTTTTGTTTGAAGAAGGGAGAATATATATAAAAAAATCACCCAGAGAGAGAGAAAGATAACTACAACAAGACAACAACAACAACACACAAAAAAAAACCAACACAAAAGGTAGTTGCTGTGTGCACCTGACCTCTTGAAGCTAATCAAAAATATGACTGAAGGTGGACGAGGGGGAGTCGAGAAAAAAAAAATGTTTCTGGGTACAGCACAACACGTACGTATATATATATATATCGTAGGTAGTCGTATCTTAGACAATTTCGTGAGCACGACAGGAAGTCTTCATTGAACATCTGAGCCGAGTTCAAAGGCCAATTCAACGTTGAATCATTCTTGTTGTTTCTTTTCTCTTCTGTTGTTGTTGTTCCCTGGAAATCCTTTATTTTTTTTTTCTCCCTTCTTCCTATAGCTCTTTTTTTGATGGAGTTGAATGGTCGATGGAGAGTTCCCCAAACACAGACACGTCAAAAAGAAAGTTCGATAGACGAACCATCTGGATATATAGTATATGTATAGGAAAAAGAACGGAGCCGCCGAGTTTGCGGCCGCAAAACGGCTATACGGCGCGCGGGGTTGTATAGAGCCATCGTCTGGGCGACCGCAAAATGAAACAAAAAGAAGAGAGAGAGAGAAAAGCTCATAGTGGGGCGGATCCGGCGCGTTAACTTTTTGACTTTTTATATTCTTCTGTTCCCATCTCTCTAGTTGCGCGCACCCAGACCGAAAGTATATATGTATTTCACACTGTGTTTGCCGTGACCATATTGTCTGTGAACACGCCACCAAGAGAAAAAAAAAAATAAAAAGTGAGAGAAAAACGAGCCCTTCGTAGAGGATGGCGCGAGCTGGCATTTCTGTCCTCTTTCCATCATCGGACATGTCATTAACCAACGACTAATAACTTAAAGTTAACACTGGTGACGTTCGAGTCTCTACCATCAGGGTGTTCTGGTCGTGTTCTTCACATAGTGATAGAGGAGAACCGCGGGAACAGATTGCGCGCATTTCCAAAGAGCAGCACTGCGTTTGTCAAAAAAAGAAGACGAAGAAGAAGATGGAAAGAGCAGATCTGGATGCTGATTGAAATGTCGGACGATGGCGATACTTTGTAAAGCAACAGGTCTCATTCGTTCCGACCGCCAAAAAGTGTTGGGCTGATGTTTGGCGCGAGCGGCAAGGTCGGCCAACAAGAAAAAAGAGAGAGAAAACAGGTTTGATGCTCGGCGAGGGCCCCGTGGAATCAAAATGACACCAGCAATCAACAATAGTTAGGAGATGCTGTTTTCTTTACCTGGACCGTCTGTTCCAGAGATTCTTCGGCTTGGCGCACCCTCTCCTTCAGCTGCTTGATCGTCACTTCTGCAAAGAGAAAAAAACAAAAACAAAAGAAAACAAACAAGACTTTTAAACAGGTTCGGGTTGGTACAAAAAAGAGAGATGATGTTATTGCAAACGAACAGGTCTTGTAAAGTGGATCATTACTTCTGCTCACAGCTGTGCCATCGATCTGCTTGTTTGATAACTCAACAAGACCACATCAATTCCCGCACCTTATTTGCAAACGGGGCTTCGAGAGCTGCCGTGTAAACGACGTCATTTACATATAGGATCTAAAGAAAAGAAAGTTTTTCTCTCTCTCCGGCAGTGGCGTCGGAGCAGTTCAACTGGATCAGCAGAAGGACTGAGGGAAATAACGCCACCGTTTTGCGGAAAAGAAAAGACAAGTTTGAAATGTCTCCGTGTTTTTCTACATCTTGCCCCAATTTAGATATCTCGCGCGAGCGTCTCTCCCAATTGACGGAGAGACGCATTAGCGATCATTGAATTGCTTGTATAAGCTAGTCGAGCGCACAGTCGCTCTCTCATCGGGCTTCGATGCGGGCGCATATATAATCGAATCGTCAGCGCAGCAGGATAGAGCTCTTGTTGTTTGTCATCTCTGGAAAGAAAAAGTCGTCTTTGGGTTTTTCTGAAAGAAAAAACGAACTGATGGAGGAAAAGGCCAATAACATCCGACGATCATCTGCATCGCAGAGTATTTATATATGGAGGAGGAGCTGCTGCTGCTGGCCTCTAAACACGACAAAAGTCAAGAAAGAAAAAAAGAGGCTGAAAAGTTGATGGAAAGGAGACTCGTCGCTTCCCCTCCACTTTCTCGAATCGCATTGTGTCAATTGGGGAGACTTAAAAAAGTAGGGACACGCCATCGGAGAAAACGGCAGCGACAATCAACTGAAATGAGATGTCATATTTGAAGAGAGCGCCAGGGAACGAGAGAAAGAAAAGGAGACGAGTAAAAAACAGAACGGCTGCTGCTCCGTGGACAAACAACAAGTCGAAGAGCCCAGAAAAAAAAAAAATTGTCGAGTTGTTTATCAAGGCAAAAGAAGAAGAAGTGAACAAAAATAAGAGAGAGAGAGAGAGGTCTCTGTGTGTGTTTTCCACGTCATTGTTACCGTGTCACCTCCGCTCGCCACTCGGCCAGAGTGGCCAACGACGAAGGAAATAAGGAGAAAATTCTGAAGCTGTTATCACCGTGATGACGTTAGACTTTTATTTGATTTCAGTCGAGTCCATTACCAGGAAACGGTCGAAATGACCCCGTAGGCCCGGCCGGCCGGCTCCCCCCTCCCTATTTAGAAAATGATGATTTCGACATTGCCGAGTGGCGAAGAGATGTCTGTCGCCGAGCAGATGGAAACTCTCGGGGTCTCTCTCTCTCTTTGACTAGCTCCCGTTGCTGTGTTTATATTATTTATACATAATGGACAAATCTCTCTTTGCGAGCAAAGAGCAGAAAGAGGACGTGTCCCAACTCTGCGTGTCTTCCAGTTGCACAGTCTCTCCAATCAGGGTCAGCCAGCCGTGTTCATTAAGTTTTGGGGTGGGTGGGCGAAGGAAAGTGAGTGCAAGAGAGAGAGAGAGAAATCCCCCAGACGGTTGGGAATCTGGGCCGATCAGTGCACACTTTGATGTTGTGTTACACTGCTAGACTCGTCGAGCTGTTGCACTTGTTCGAGCAGCATCAGGCGGCCAGTCGCGTCCTCCTATGCTCCCGCTCTCTCTACGTTGGCAGTTAGAAGAGCAAATCTATATAGACGTGATCTTTCTTTAGAGAGACGCTGCCGGGGCGTGCCAGTAAATCGCATCAGCAACAACTCCCTCGCCTCTGCTGCGCTCGTCGCTTGGCTACACCCGGCAGCGTCGGCGGAGGCAGCGACGGCTCCATCGCGCTGCGAAATACGGAAGCCTACGGAAGCGGACTACTCGCCTGATGCTCTTACGTCCTCCTATCTTTAAACTTTTCCTCTTCCGATATCACGTCGGCGGCGCCGCCTCCATACAACTACCAAGGAGATGCTGATGGCAGGGCGATAGAGTAAAGCTAGACGAGATCAATCCGATCGGTGCCCGAATACTAATTTCCTTATGCCGGCTCTATGCAGCTGCTGCTGCTGCGCTGGCACATGATTATTATTACAGATGGTGATTGCCTTGAATCGAAATAAGAACAAGAAAAGGAAGGAGGAGAGAGAGAGAGAAAAAAAGGGCCAGATTGGCCTTGAGGCTGGTCTCTTGGCCAGCTCTTTCTGAAATTCAATTACATCTACAAGGTTTCATGTCGGTCGGGATTTTTTTTCTTTGGTGCCCTCCTCTTCGGAATTGATCTCTCCCCGCGTCTTCGTCCAGCAGACACATTTCCACAGAGCTCCGAGTGAAATCGTATCATCTTGGCCAATTGGATTCGAATGGTGGCTGCGAGGCAACAACAACGACGGCCATCAAATGTTTGAAGACGAAAGAAAACTACTACTACACTAGACAATATAAAAAAAAGCGACGAGCGACAACGACGACGGTAGCGCGATGTATCGCATCACAGGTGGTAGAACAAGTGGCCGATCTCCAAGCGCTGCGCCTATCTATATTATTTCTACATGTATACTATATATATATATACGTAGGTATATATAGTGCTAGTATACACGCGCATTAAAAAAACACCCAAGTCGACCAGCTGTTTGAACGCAAGTCGCCGCCGCCAATGCCGCCGCCGTCGCGCCATTGGTCGCTGATGGCCGCCCCAGGTGATGATTACCGCATTAGGTAGCCCTATATAACGCGTCCAGTTCCTCGACATTTCTATGTATTTTTCTTTTTTCCCTTTTATCCGCCATCCTCCCATCTTCTCCTTCTTCTTCAAGAAAAAAACATTTCATTTTTTTTTTTAAATACACCTTATTTCTCTTCGGCCGTGCGCTCGTAAAAAACGCTCCCGCCGTCAATTTCTCTCTCCTTGATGGCTCCCTCTCTATAATACTGGGCGCATATACTACTCTCCTTTCTTTTTCCTTTTCTCTCTACCCTTTTGTTATCCGTTTCTTGCCCGGTCGAAGATATAAAATAGATAGATATGTATTTAAAAAAATAGACATCTCTCCCAGTCTGCTTGGTCGAGCTATATATTTTTCGGTACTCTCTCTCTCTACGGCTCTGGTGTGGTGGGAAAAAGAGGGGAGGAGGAGGGAGGGGGGATAATTGAAGACGTTAATGAAGTCAGCAACAGCGGCAGCATGAAGGAGGTCCAATCATTATTTCGGTAGGAGACGAGGAGCAACAGAAGGAGGAGAGAAGAAACAAAAAAAGAAGGGCATCAAGCAGAGCACATAGGTGGGCCCTCACGCACGACAATAAATTGATGGGGAGCGTACTACACCCCACCACCAACACGAGGAGCATTCGACCACCGTCACTCGGCAGGAGGCGGCGGCAGCGACGGAATCGAGCGCGTGATTTTTTTTGTTGTTCCCTATGTACAACTACTATAGTTTCTAGTTGTTGTTGTTGTTGTAGCCCCCCGGTACAACACACAAGGACTCGTTCAACAGGTTTTTTTCTGACCAATGCCGCCATGCCGCCCCATTTGTTGTGTTCTGTTGTTTTGTTTTTTTGGCTTTCGTCGACAACAACAGCAGAAAAAATGATATGATTCTTACTCTCTATACAAAGGTCACTTCCTTATTTCGCTTGGGTGTTAAAGAGAGAGAGAGGCCAGGGATTGGTTCATATTGTTTCGATGTACGGTGGTGCACATCATACGAGGGGTTCAATTAGCCAGTCAAGTCACGCCTGATCATTTTGTTCTCCCTCTTTGCTGCTGCTCCTGCTGCCTCTCTTTTATTCTTTTTTATCGTCTTTTCTTCTTATCAACAGCCGAGGCGGCGTCTTTTGTTCTCATCATTCACTCCAGACGCGCCGTCTCATATATAACGCGCTCTTCTTCTTCTTCTTCTTCTTTTTTTACTTCTGATTAGACAATCAAGAGAGGCCGTTACAGGCCTAGTACTATATACCTGACGAACTCGTCTAGGAAAAGAAAAAATCTGGCATTGTGTGTCACTGTTGCGGCAGCGTCGAACCGCGGAAACCGCACAGAAGCCGATACGTCCTCTATATAGTACCATTTGGCCGCTGCCATTGTGGAGCATCCAGACTGACGGACGACCTTTCTGCTGTTGCTCCTATTATACAATCACGCACCCCCGATGGCAGGCTACACAAACCTTTTGTACGGGCCAATGACCATGTACAGTGTATATAGATAAAAATGATAATAATAGACGACCGAAAAAACAGAGAGAGACGGCAGCAGCAGGGACGACGACGACGATATATAAGAGCTAGGCTATTATCATGCAGAATGAGAAAATGCTCTCTCTCTCTCTCGATTCCCCCCTCCTGGTTTCCACGAGATCGGTCCTCCATTGTTTCGTCTATAGTTACGGCTCCAGCAGCCGAGGCACCCTACGCAGCATATCGAGTTAATGAAGCCCTTTCAAACGAATTCTTCTCTCTCTCTCTCTCTCCTTTTTTCTTATTTTAATTTCAAATTATACCGAGCAACGAAAAGCATCAAAAAACCCCCCCTCTATAGTAGTCGCAATGTACCGAGCGCGATATGATCTGATATGCTTTCGTTCCCCTTTTCGAAAGAAAACCGTTTCATCCCCTCCGCCACCGCCGCCGCCGCCATCCTTGACACAATACAAACAGTAAAAGGGTTGAACGGAGGGAACGGCAGTATCCAATGACGCCGGCCGCGCCTTCGGCGGCTCCGTCGAATCCCCGAGTCAATCGAATCTTTGATGAGATAAGGAAAATTTCGAGGCTCTCTAACTAGAACTCGATCTTCCAGTAGTAGCTAAAGGGAGTAGTAGTAATATGGATGTCTTTTGGCTACTCCTATCGGTGCCAAGAATCGATTGGATGGCTAGAGGCGACTGGAAATCGAGTGTTGTCTAAGAAAAAGAATATCAGCTGGCTCCTCCAGAGCTAATTAGCCAGATGGCCGTTAAAAACTGGTTAGAAAAAAGAAAAAAAAAGAGGGGAAAACATGATGAACAACTTCTGAGGATATCGCTACGAAATGGCGGCGGCGGCGGCGTCGTCAGCCGAGCAAATTTCCCATCAAACAAGAGATAGAAGAGAGAAAAGCGGTCGCACATAAAACAAGACACAAAGCGCGATAGAAAGAAATATATATAACAGCAGGGGAAACGTACTGTGGAAGAGAAAAGACGGCAAGCGACAAGTCCCGAGCGCTCCCCAACAAACTCCAAAGGAATCAATTGCGCTTCTTTTAAAAATATGCTGCTAAGAAAATGACGTCTAACATGCGCAATGTCTTCTTCTTCTTCTTCTTTTATCCCGTGTGGAAAGTGGCGAAGATAACTCAAAGGCTACGGCCAAGCCGAAGAAGTGGTCGTAGATTACCGGAGACAGATTGAAGTGGGTTCTTTACAGGTATATATATACAGGTAGGTACCGGGAAAAGAAAGAAAAAAAAAACAGGTATAGGCCTCTCTCTTCTCTCAAAGACTATAAATATCTTTGGCTTCTTCTTCTTCTTCTTGCGCGTTAAAGAGCGCCGAGAGGGGCGTGTTATCTGTCCCATAAGTCCGCCCCAAATGGCCGCTACCGAACACGCCTCCCTGCCGTTCAACTCGGCAGCTACCGCGCCGATTCAATTGCAATCAAGCAGGCGATGAGCAGCTCTTTTCTAAATATTTCCCTACATCTATCGCCGAAACAACACGTCATCCAATCAATGAGTCATTCGCCTGTTTATTTTATTTGGTTGTTTTTCCGCAGAGCCGGGAGCCATGATGTCAGTTGACAATGGTTGGAAAAAGAGAAGAATAGAATCGACACGGGCCATGATCGGACTCTCTTCACAGTTTGGTGTGTGATTTCGTTGATGGCGTCGTGCGGATATCTGTTACCATCCGATTTTTTCGCGCTCCCTTGCGGCGACGGTGGTCGGGGTGTTGACTTTCCTATTTTGTTCTCGTTTCCCTAACCGATTTCCAGATGAGAGAAAGGCGGCTCCGTTCGTCGTTATTGTTCTCGGCGAAGTCCGTCGCGCAGAGAGGCAATGGACTTTTTCCACCCGCCAACCTACGTACCTCAGCTTTGGCCTTTTTTCTCCATCAGCTCTTAACCATTCCTATACATCAAAATCAACCTTGCATAACTAACGTAAGCCGATATGGTCGAAACCTCACGGCTGATGTGAACCGTGAGCTCATATAAATAATATACAATTACCGATCGTGTTTTGTTTACATTTTCTCTGTCAAAATAAAAAAAACTGGGGGGAGAAAAAAATACCTGGAGACTTTCTTGGCAGGGGTATCGCATGATGCCTTCTGAATTGTGCGCGCGTCTACAACTAGGAACAAATACATATTTATACGGCCTTTTCAAACCCCCCGCTATTCTATTTATTCCTCTCTCGGGAGAAAGAGAGAGAAAGAGAAAAAGTCCGTGTCCATCAGCTGGCCGATACAGCTCCTTGCCTTATTATGATTACTTTTTTTCTCTTGATTCTCTCCGAGAGTTTCGGAATCGTCTTATAGGAGCACTGGCACTTGCATTGCATGACTCGTGGTAAACGACAAACACAAGTTGCCCCATCCATCCCCACCTGGTCCTCCATCATCATAGTGCCGGCTTGACTGGCTTGGAACAATCGGCCGGCGCGATTCGCTCCATCCCGTTTCATCCGCACCGGCAACAAAGATGCTTGAAACTGCCAGGTACTTTCTTCTCTCTCTTTTTTCTATTTTTGTTGTTTTCATTATGCTCGCCGGGGACACCGAGTGCAACCTGTCTTTTATTCTATTCCCACCTTTTCAACTCCACCGGAAGTGTTGGCGCTCGACAAACAAACAGAGAGGCTAAACATTGAATGATTTCAAAGTCGTTTTTTTTTTCTTATCTAAAAAATAAAAAGAGAGAACAAAAAATCAAGTTCTTTCCTCGAATGAATGATGCATTCAAGAAAGAGATAAATAAATAGAAAGAAGGGGCCCCTCGATGATACGTGCATCCTCGCTAGACGTCGTTTGTCTCTTTCCATCTTTTTTTTTTGTGTTCCCCCTCCGTGAGCCGGTAGCGGCCCGGAGAAGCGGCCCATCAAGTAAAAAACCGTCGTCTATAGAAATTTCAACGCATGAACAAGTCGCGCACCTTCCATCTCAAAAACATTTTCTTCTTCTTCTTCTTCTTCGGCCTCTTTCTACATTTCTTCGTCCCTCAAACACACACGTGTCCGCCCTTCTATTTCTCGTCCTTTTTGAAATATAAATAAATCTCGCGCGCCGCGCGCGTACATACGAGTCGCGGCCAAGTGATGTCAGTTTGTGTGTGTCCGTGCGTGTGGAAGAGTTATGGTCCGCGCCTTGGATATTTTTTTTTTCTTCTTCTTCTTCTTCGGGACACGACTTTGGCTGTTCCACTTGAAAAGACAGGAAGTTCTCTCCCCCCATTTCTTAACTCGTAGGACCCGATACAACACATGATGCATTTCACCTGCTGTTTGGTTCATTGCGACCGTCTCTCTCTCTCTCACATAGCCATACAATATGGATATAATGTATTGCCCAAGTTTTTTTTCTTTCTTTCTCTCTCTTCTTAGCTCCTTCTAAACCATCATTCAGATTTAGAGGGTAATAAAAATTAATGGACACTGGAGGCTCTCTCTATAAATACCGAAAATATAGAAGAGGTTTTTTCTTCTTTTTCTTCTTTCCAGCGTTGTGTGATGCGAGAAAAGCCTTAATCGACCGAAAAACGAAGCGGTGGCACCTTGAGTATTTTTTTTTCCACTCGGACCAGCCACCGACATATATCGATATACATAAAGAGCCGGGCGCACACAATTTGATGATCGGCGGCTCATTCTATATATCGCATTTCCCATCAACTTGGTGTGTGTGTGTGCGTGCGCTTACTGTTATTTGGCAAGGACAAACACCCAACACCGATCATTAAAGTGTGTGTTGGAAAGAAAAAAAGGAAAAAAAGAAAGAGAGTGACTTTTCAGCGGGAGAGGTAGCGGCAGCGGCGGCGTTCGCTCTATAGCTTTTCGGTCGTAATGTAGCCAGTTCAATTATTTTGTCTCACGACCGAGTGCCGTGTGTGCGTCTTTTAAGAGTCTAGCGCGCACTATATAGCTCCGTAGTAGTCGTAGTGGGAGCGAGAAGCGGCGAAAGACGAAAAGGAACTCGCGCTGTAAATCACATTTCTCCCTCTCTCTCTCTCCCTCGCTTTTTTTTAACACGCTGTAAAGTGCGAGTGTTGGCCGTAAATCAAACACCCGCACGCACAGCGTTGCCACGTCAGCCACCGGTTTCAGGAAGAAGAAGAACGCGCCGCGCTTTTTTCTATGATGATTGGAAAGGTCCTTGTACGCTCAGAGCACTCGGTCGCCTTCTTCGAAATTTTTCTTCTTCTTTTTTCCTTTTTTTGATCAAGACGCGTAATGAATCGCCGTCTCAAAGGGGAAAGAATTGTCGTGATTACAGGTCAGTGTTGTTGGCTGGATCGATTTTTTTTTCTCTCCACCGTCGCTAAGGTGTATAATTGAGCTGATAACGGGCGCGCAGATTGCTGGCGCGTCTACTACCTCGTCGTCTTTGAGTGTAAACAAATAAGGGCCGAGGGGGTAAAGAGAGCTGGAGAAACGTTCCGTGTAGACAAGTCAAGTGATGAGACTGGAGGAGGAGGAGGAAGAGAGGATGGAATTGAAGGGCGTGATGCAGTCCGCATGTTTGGGTGTCGACGAAAAGAAGAAATGACACGACAGAGGCATCAAAAGGTTTTGTAACGTCAATAGGAGGGCGACTCTGAAACGGACGATTTCCACTCGTTTTCATCGACAAGATGCTGCTGCTGCTGTTGCAGTTAAAAGCGGCAAAGAGTGGGAGCAAACAACACGATCTCGAAAAAAAATGAAGAAGAAAAAAAACAACAAGATAAGAGGTCGACCTTATCATCATTATACATCCTCCTGCTGCTGCTGCTTCTGCTGTACTCTTTTTTTTTCTTCAGTCCATTATGGGATTGTTCCCTCTCATCTCGCATAGATTTCCTCCATTCTTCTAACCGGAGAGAGAGAGACCAGCCGGTAATAGAGAAAATCGACTCGGGGTTTTAGGTTAGGTTGTTCGTGCCTGGCGGGGACCCGTTTTCTTCTTCCCCTCCACCTTTCAGTTTTGTCGTATAATTTCCCTTTTCAGTTGCGTTAACGATGGCCAGAAGCGCCGCGGCCGTGTTCACACAGAGGAGAGCGCGGACATATGCGCGGCCGCCATATATCCAGCGCACCGGTTAATGAGGGGTCATGCATCATCAATGGGTTTTCGGCCGCTTCTTCCAGAAAATTTTTACCGTCAAAAAATATATATATCTTAAATCGTTTTTTTTTCTTTCTTCTCTTCCAGTTCTCCAACCGAATTATCTTCCATTTGATATATCCACCAACGCGCTCTTCCGTCCTAAAAAAAACTTTTTTTCTCTTCTTTCTCATTTTATTTTTTCTTTCAATGATCTTGATGCCCCGACGCGGGGCGTTGTAGCTCTCTTTCTTTCATCATTCGCTTTTCACTCTTGTTCTCGTTACGTTTGCGTCTTATTCTCACCGCCGCTGCCGCCGCCACTGAAGAAAAGTTGCGCAGGAATCAATTACTCCGCTCATTAAGAGCCGCCGCTACCTACTCGCTCCTACACTATACTAGTTCGCCCTCGAAGCGCAAAAGGCAAGACAAAAACTTTTCTTTTTTCTTTCTTCTTCTTTTTTTTTGTTGCGCAAAAGAACAATTGGTTGTATCGATCGCTATTATTTCAACGGCGTGGGCGACTAGATCGTCTCCGTCTATTCAATTCTTCCTTCACTTTTTTGTTTTGTTTTGTTTTATTTGTTGGCGAACTTTATGTATAGGTCGGAGAGAGAGAGAGAGGCGCACTGAAGAAGCGCCAGAGAGAGAGAGATAAAGAGAGGGGAGATAAAGACGTGTACCTTGAGTGCAGCAGCACCCCCTTCAATACGTCTACCCTACGGGCGAACAATCTCCGAGCACCGACAAGAAGGAAAGAGAGTTAAAAAAAAAGAGGAGATGAAGAAAGCGCTCACCAACTTGCCTCTTGAAGATCAGTTTATAATGGCTCGCATTGATTTTTTGTGTGTGTGTTCTTTCTTTTCTCAGGTACACGTTAGAAAGAATAAGAGTAGCAGTAGTAGTCGTCGTCGTCGCAGAGAGAAGGGAAGAGTTTTTTGGTGGAAAAGGATAATTGGTGCAACTGGCTCTGTCACGAACGACACGTCAACGGAACATTACACATCGCCCCATCGAGTCGTATCTATGAGAAAAGAAGAAAAACCCGACCCCAGGAAGAAAACAAGAAGACGACGACCCTGGCGGATGATGATGATGATGACAGTCCTTCGGTCTGTGCTGTGCGATGGCGACAGCAGACTGGCGGCTCAGACGGAAGTTGCTGGCCCGTCCGACACGGTGAAATGCCGTCGAATCTCTGACCCTCATCTTCTCGTCTCTTATTCTTTTTTATTAAATAAATAAATACCACTCTAGTCTCTCTTTCTCTATAGCCTGGCCCTTTCCATCTTCAATTGGCATCGCCGAAATGGCCAGAGCGACGGATAATTACGGTTATAACATCTACGGCTCCTTCGAGGCCCCCGTGGGCGTGTGTAGAAGAACGGCGGCGGCCGCGACGGCACCATCGGGATGAGATCCATCCAACGCGCTCTATTGAAACACAAGTTTTTTTTCTCTCCTCTCTTTTTTTTGTGCGCTCCTCTCTCCATTCTTCGTCTTCCTTTTCATTCTTCCTACCAACTTGAACCCCTTTTGCATTTTTATGATGATGATCGACCGCGCCGCTCTCCTTTTTATATCGTATTCCTTCGGCCACCCTTTCAGACCGCACCACTTGTTGTGTTTTCGGCAAAGTGCCCAGATAAGCTGGGGTGTGTCCTGGTCCGAGCTTATATGACGAAATATATAGAATATATATTCATATAAAAGATTTGTAAAAAAAAAAATTCAGCGCGCTAGGGATCAAAACTAACGTCAGGTCGAAACAATCTGGCAACTGGGTGTCGAACTGATCGGTCTAATCTAGCTCCGGATAAGGTCATATCTCATCGTACCGAAAAAGAAAAGAAAAATTTCATTCTTTTTTTTTATTATTGGCCTTTTTTTCTCTCTTTCCTTTTTGGAGGTAAAACTAGAAAATGTGTACCCTATAGCCGCCGCCGACGACGACGACGACGATGGGGAATTATCAAGTCAATATAACTCTGATTACAAGTTTTACGGCGGGCGATCGGGTCTGGCTTGAACCTCTATTATCGGTCGCCGCTTGTAGTATCTGTATTGGCGTCACATCGAGCTGCCTTCCAGCCAGTTGGGCTCTGCGCTGCGCTGTGGCAACGGCGGACATTTTTTATGGTTTTATTGACCCCGTCATTTGCGTCGCTGATCACACACACACGCATAGAGACAGACAGACCTTATGGTGCCATTATGGCGCACTTAAAAATGTTCGATCATTCAGGCGGGTCGAAAAATCATTTGGAAAAAAGAGAAAGGAATAAAAACGGGGAAATAACTGGAAATATATTTATGTGTATGTATATATATATATATAGGAGAGATTCTCAAGAAGCCATCTCTTGATTCCGACACAATATCTACCTGTTGTTGCGATCGTAACCAACCGGACGAATAATAATATTCAGACCCTCATATAAAAAAAAAAAAACGAAAGAAAAAACCGTTTCTTATCGTTCGGGTCTTTTGCGGCGGCGGCGGCGGCGGCGGTAATCTTCAGAGGCGATCGGTAATTAAATTTCGCCGGTTAACGATCATTAAGCCGGGGCGCGATCAAGCCCGACTCTTTATTATATGCATCGCTCTGAGGGAAATAATACATAACGCGCTCTTATATAGCGGCGGCGGCGGCAGCAGCGCGGTTTTTTTTTTTGTTGTTTTCTTTCCTCTTTTGTTTCGTTTTTTTTCTTCGAAACGAAGAGGTATGCGTGAGTTTGCCATCCCAAACGGGCGAAAAAGAAAAGGAAAAAAAAATTGGAAAAAACTACAAAATTTCTCACGCTATTCCCCCCGGTGCGCAGATCCTACGCCAATCCATGACGTCATTGAAAGATTCAGTCTTAGCGAGTTTTTGAAATAGTAACGAACCTAGGCGTGGAAGGGGGAAAAGTCGATAAGTTTAGGACCTGCACAACAGGGAAAGTCCAGGATCTATATACCCACGCGTTTTCAACAATGTAAAAACAAAAGCATATCGAAAATCCCGTCTATGAAAAATTGAGCGGACAAAAGGCGCAGCCGGGGCGAACAAAAAAGTGCGCGTCAGGATTTATTGATTATTTTAATCAATAGAAAAATAAAAGCTTGACTCTCAGCGGGGGTGGACGAAACAGCTTATAGGCTCCGAAGAACCCAGTCGGGTTGCTGTTGGCAGGGGGTGGTAAAGGTAGTCGGCGCAGGGAGGAAATAACACGAAAAAAAAGACGAAAGAAAAAAAGAAAAAAAGTCGGTGGCACAGTGGCCCCGGTCGAGTAAAAGACTCCCGAGGTGCAATCTGCAATAAATCAGGTGCAATGTGGCGGCGGCGGTGGCGGCGGCGTCCACACACTGTACCTAGTGGCGGAAGCCCCGTTTTTTTTTGGTCCTACCTTATTCTCGGTACGTATCGGTGGCGGCTTTCTCTGTTGTTACAAACCAAAAGGAGATAGAAGGGGACTCCCTCCCTATTCCTTCTCTCGGTCTTTACCTCGACTGCATAATAATTGGCCGTCCGTGGGTTGTAGGACGCTGCGGGAGGGCCGGCTCTTTCGGCGCTAGACACCGTTGGCTCCGACGATTCTCACCTACGGATGGATCCGACACCCGAGACAATGGCCGTCCAGCAGCACTGCAGAAGCAGCAGCAGCTTGAATCCCCAGTCATTTCAATCAGATTTTCTTCTTCTTCTTCTTTTACATTCTATTCTTTTCGCTTCTATTCGCCTCCATCTCCTTCTTTAATGTTTTCCCATAGAGCGTCGACATGTTTGGATATAACAAAGACGCTCTAGCGCTCTCATCTCCCTCTCTCTACGTGTAGTTTCGCTTCCCCCACTGTCTGCTGGCTGTGTGTGTCTTGTTTCAAATCTCTTTTCATCTTTTCGCTTTCGTTGTCGTCGCGGATTAATGAACACTAATTCAGTTGTTTTTAATGATCGCGCGCCGATGATGATGATGATGAGACGGACGGACGGACGGGGCCGGGAGGAGGGATTGTGTGTACATAATCACGTTCTTGGCATCTCTTTCACTCTTCTGTGAAGAGTGAAAGTAATTATTATGATTCGATCGTGGGAGTTGGGGGGAAAGAGAATAAAGAAGCGGAGGAAAAAGAAGAACCGGTGCGCGCGCGCGCGGGCTCCGTGCATTGGGGCCGATGAATTAATCAAATCGTTTTCTTCTGTCGATTCAGCGCTTTCCCAATGTTGATGAAAGGGATTTTGATGATTGAGGGGATGAAATAAATCCTCCTTCCTCTTAGTCGTCCGTTTCGTAGAGTTCGTTTTGCAGCGAGCGAGCCAGACTAGTACGACTACGTACACCTTTTGTTTTCGTCGCAGTTATTCGAGAGATCTCCGTTTGCCGCCTCCACTCGGCTACACTTTCTTTACTCGATGGGATTTAAAGTGAAGCGCAAGAGGCGCCCGGTCAGTCGGAAACGATCCGCTTTCCAGCCCTAGACACACATCGACCAAGTATAGCCCTAACCTTTTTAACAGTGTTTATTCTACTCTTAATCTCATCCCACCCCAGTCTGATGATCAAGTCCTCCTCCGGCCCCTGATATATGTACGACGGCAGTCTACAATCGGTTACGCGTATCACTTTACCCCGGGTGACGTCAAACCCTCCTGAAAGAGAATATCAGCATCGCAATTTGCGACATCTCGAAATAGACGAGGAAAACAAGCTCTGATAGACACAGGTAGTATAGTAGTTGTACACGATTCGATCCGTCTAGATGGCCCGGCCCTTTTTTTCTTTGAGATATATTTCGACGGCTTCTTTTACCCCGAAAATTGTCAGCAGTGTCCTATTCTTTCTAAGAGTCTAGTCATCTCTCTAATTGGCTCGTCATTATCGTTTGTTGGAACGATCGCTTTTGGCACGAGATGAGAAAACGAGGCAGACAACGACCAGGTCTCTCCGCCTCCCGAAAACAAACAAACAAGGTAAAAAGCTGGAAAATGAATGATTAAAAAAGGAGTTGTGTTCCGTCAACGGTGATATTACAAAAGACAGTTCCAAGGAAGTCTCGACAGGAAATGCAACACTGCGATGATCATCATTAAAAGGTCTGGCGCAAAACAAACGAGGCGCGTCGTAGACGGACCGAGGACGTCGGACGAGGTTCGGTATCAACTTCGCCAAAACAATGACCACCGCTTGACTTGCTGTCTCTCGTTCTCTTCTATAGTATCAACAACATCGGTCAAATGCATTGCTCAAAGTTATGGCCAGTTGCGTCGAAACACAAGACGAACTTACAATAAGAGAGAGAAATGGGAGGAGGCAAATAGACGCACAACGGACGGGGGTTACACGCGATGGAGATTCCATCCGACAACAACAAGTAGCAGCAGCAGTAGTCTTCGTTTTCTATTATCATTTATAGCTATTATTGACAAAATTTAGCCCGCTATTTATGAAAAATTAACTTTTCTGTTGTATACAGAAGAGAGTGACCGTCGAGCGAGCAGCAGCAGCAGACGTTACGGGTCTATTGTGGCCATTGAAACAGGTTTGCGATGAAAAACATCCGAGGCACAAAATATAACAACGAAAAAAAAACAGAAAGAAAGAAAGAAAAATGACGAACGGCTGTTCCTTCACGGTCGATTATTTGATGGATCGACGTTCAAGGGCAACCGGACGATATTGCGTCCGTTCGGCAGGCCGCGCCATTATAAAAGATCATGGAGCTCGACGCCGGGGCCAATTACCAACAGGTGTATGGATAACAAATCAAAGTAAAAATGCGAGGGAGACAATTCGGTAGGGGTAAGGAAGCGAATAAAAAGGAAGAAATCAGAAGAAGAAAGAGGAAGATAATTAACTGGAGAAGTTGTAAATCCCGACGACCGCATTGACCTCTCTCTCCTCGAAATGGAAAAAAAAGTCAAGTTTATAATATAAGAAAGAATCGAAACGGGAAGATTAGCCTTATAGATCATGCTCGATCGTCTCTGGGAGCTACGAGACGCGCGGTCACAACAAGATGGATTGGATTCGCGGCGAGAGCGAAAAAAGCTGGGCGCAAGGATAGAGCGAAACATTCCGTGGAGAATTCGATTTGGCAGACGCAAATGTAAATGGCCAAAGGGCCATTTGATGAATCGTTTTGATCGGATTGTCGGCCGAAGGGGAAGAATCAAAAATATATATTTATATACAAAAAGAAAAAAAAGAAAAAAGAAAAAAGTTTACATTTGAAACACGAAATGATGAAAAGAAACTGGTACTAGTAGTTTCTACTACGGGGGGTTTCCTTCTATACTACTCTGTATGAACACCATCACCACCACCTGGTCAGGTGGTTTGTTAGATAGCCGATTCGAAAATGAGCTCATCCTCGTGATTTCAATTGTTTATCGGTGATGATCATCATCAGCCCTTTTTTTTCCTATATACTGAGGGGGAAAAAAACTCGACTGTTGTTGAATCGGGTTGTACCACCACTTGGCTGAAGAGAGTTGATGAACGCCGAGCCGATGAACTCGTAATTACGCCAGCACCAGGAAATGTGTTACCCCCACCTGGTTATATTAAAAATGCATCGGTCGCGGACCCCGTCCGATACATTAATGGCCGCACCGCTTCTAATTTGGTCAGAAAAATCTTCCTTTTCTCTTCTGCTAGGTTGGTGTTTTGGTTTTGTTTCATTTTTTCCTTTTTTATTATGTACGAGGCAATTATAACGGCCCTCTCTTCGCTATATTTACGATTCGGAGGAAAAATCGGGTGCAGTCTGTGATGATGTTCCTCAAATTCCTGGCCTTTTTGTTTTATCTCTCTTTCGGCGAGAGGAAGAGAGAGAGAACGAACGAGACTGGAAGAGCGGTATCCATCGGAGCATCTCACATGAAAGGAACGTTTGTCGGCGTTATGCGACTTTGATTCAGTCAATCGCACGTATATTACACGGCGAACTGTTGGTGCGCTCTCTGGGAGCCAAAGGCGGAAGCATCCGTCTACTCGGCCGCTCTGCGAGAAGTGAATATAAGAAATAAGGCAAGAATAGGAAAATCCCGCTGGAGACGACGAGTAGAAGAAGGAGAGGACGCGGGCGAAAACGGAGCCAATCATCCGAACGGGCGTCAAGCGACGGGCACACAAGTTTTCGGCCGTGATCGAGTGCAGCTAGCGAAAAGCTGGGAGCCTCAATCGGGGCGTGCGGAGAGAGAGAGGGGGGATCGGAGCGCGCTCCGCTTATCGATGCAGGAAGCGTGCGGCCGGACGGACCCGAGGGTTGCCGGAGAGAGAAAATACGCCGGGCGCAATCGATATCGAACCCCTCCGTCCTCCTATCCTTCTTCTTCTTCTTTCTGCTGTCGTCTAACTGGCTGCTTAGACTTGCAACATTGATGATGTTCGACGCCATACTCTTGTGACCGGGTCTTTGTTGATTGGATCGAATCATCCAAAAAATGGCTGATAATAAGTGAAAGTGTCGGCACAAAAAGAGGGGAAAGTAGCCAACAGAAGGAAGGACCAAACAAAACAGCTTACAACAACAACAACAACAAAGCGAAACAACACAGCAGCAGCAGCAGTCGATCCTGTCTGTCATGTCTTGCGTCTGGTTCTCTTCGAAGAGGCGAGACACATTGATGGATGGCATTCGTTTGACCTCTCGGGTCGCTCCTCCAATTAACCAAGTCGTTCCTCCTCCCTATTCTGCTGGAGCCTTTCAGTCATCTCTTTTATACATGTTCATGTCTTTTCTTCTTCTTCTTCTTTCCCTTTTGCAGTTTCCATTGGTTTTTGGGTGGCGGCTGTACACAGTCCGGGCCATCAACGTTTTTCCAAAAATTGAAACGCTTCGAGGGATTCGACATCCGACAGTTTTTTAAAATAAAAATTGTTGTTTTCTCTTTATATATTATATTATATACGTGATGGAGGGGGATATAGAAGATGTACCGGTGTCTATCGTGCCAAACTCTACACGCACTGGGTATATATACAAGGTTGATTACATCAACCGACTGGCTGTTAAATGAAATGAGTAGTATCCAATATTCTTTCTAAAAACTCCTTTTCTCGTTTCTTAATCGTTTCATCTCTTGCAGCGTAAGAAAAAAAGAGATGGAAATACTATATGTATAGGAGAAGAAGAAGAAAAAAAAAGAGCGCGCCTCATCTAGCATGATGACTCTGGACGGAATGAAGGATGATCGGCTGCGCCGCTTTTACTCGACGTTGGCCGTTCAAGAGAGGGTGGATATAGCCCGGACAGACAGCTGGGCGGATATATAATTGGCCAAGACGGGGCGATTGATTCAACAACAACGGACGAGGACGAAACAAAAAAAAGAAAAATAGTAGAAGAAAGTCTAGTGTTCGCTATGGAGTACTCCACTACAAGGCGGCCTAGAAAAGAGAGAGATAGATAGAGGACGGACGGGACGGACAGAAGAAGAAGAGCCGCGAGGAATGAAAGGAATGAAATCATCTGGCGCTGCATTCGAGCCGATTGCCAAGCCGCTCGCGTCGGAGGCCAAAGACGTTCAATCAAATCGATCGACAAGTCGCTGATCAGATTATGTCTTGGGTGTCGCCGGCCTCCTTTTCTCTACTCTCTCTGTCTTCGATGGTGCCCCCTCTCCCCCCATCCTTCTCCTCTTCTGCTGTTGTCATAACACGACCCTCTTCCATATCTTGCTTGCACCATCGCTCTCGATGCGTCTCTCTTTCATCTCGCAGACGTGCTCCATCGGCGGAAAAGGCGGACCGATGGGCGAGAGGGACCGATGGGATAGAGCCGGATACTACTAGCGGGGGTGATGGCGTCTATAGAGCAGAAATCGATAGCGATGGCGAACGATCAAATGGGCGGAGGCAGGGAAGGGACTCTTGATCGAGGAGGTAATTGATCAAGCCTCGGATTGTCGGGAGTTCCGCAGCCGCCGTTAGATCATCGCTAGGGACTGTAGGGAAAGAGAGAGACAGAGAGAAAGAGAGGGGCAACGAGGGTTGAGTGGGGTGATCAAAGAACCAATCGATAAGGCTGCGGGATACAGATAGAGCTCTCACTCTCTCTCACTCTCTCTCTTGGCTGATGGAAGGATAGAGAGAACAGCCGAAACTAACTTGTGCTGTGATCCACGCATTGCGCACCGCATACGGAAACTTGCGGGCCGCAATAGCCCACGTTCCCCTCGTCCGCAGATCCATCTTGTTTCCTCTCTACACGTAGACACAGAGCGGCGGCAGCAGCTAGACTAGCTAGTCTATATAGCACAGAGACTACTCTACGTACGTACGTACGTAAAGATATATATAAATGTTGGAGCGCGCGCGGAATTCAAAAGCATTTCGATAAGCGTCCATCAAAGAGACTCGGACTGGATCAATTCCGATATATACTCGTCGTCTTCTTAGGCTTTTTTTTTCTCGCTACCCTGGCGACCACCAAGATATAGGCCACTCTCCATAAAGTCTTCGACAGCGATCTCAGTCCGGCCTCGAAATGGCCACTATAAAGAGCGGAGCTGGGGGAAAGAAGAAGAAAAGCGGAAACCCGCTCTCGCTTTTGCAACGCTTTAGAGACTCGAAGAGAAGAAGGTACCACCACCATCAACAGGGTCATAACGATCTTCCCAAAGAGCTCGGGAGGGGGTTCGTACGAGCGCGCGCTATTTTTTTTTTCTTTTTTTCGACAGAAGAAACCGCGGACACAAGGGGAAGAGACCGCTGTGTAAAAACTTTTTGTGTGTCTGAAATAATGCCCCTGTGGCAAGATCATCGATTTGTTCTTTGGAAATAAAGAGGCCAGAGGCATCTCGACAAGGCGAATAACAATCAAAGATACTCGGCGCTCGGGGTCGAGTCCCTTTCTTATTTTATTCCGTCCTCCTTTTTCGTCGATTCGATTTGATCAACTCAATAGATTTCCACAGCATTTCTATATCGGCTTCCGCCTTCTATGTACATTGTGTTTGTTTGTGTGGATTTTTTTTTTCCTGAAGGGGGAGGAAGAAATGTTTTCTAAAAAGAGAACAACAAAAAACTTGTTGGTCGCGGGCTTTTGTCCGGCAGGGCCGAACGGGCAACAGGGAGTCGGTGGTATAATTTCGGTCGAGTTACGTTCGACATCGTCTATTGAGCTGAATGGAAGCGGAGGTGATGGAGAGAGACAGAGGGCTCTTCTAGTCGGATTCAGTCATGGTGCGTTGAAAGTTCAGAATGAAATTTAGAAAATAAAATCAAAGACGAAAGGGAGGCCAGCAGCAAAGTAGTGGCCATGAATGAAAAAAATCTTCTTCCCTCCACGCTCGAAAGGAGAGAAGCCATGTTGTTGTTGCTGTCGTCATCCTTGTTGCAACAACATTTTATTTCTAAAAAAGACGATTGAAATTGCTCGGCCGGGCGAGACCGTTTTGCCAAAGTAACTTTATCAATGACTTTTTTCGGTCGTAAGAAAATCTAAATACAAGAGAAAATGAATCAAAGAGTCTATCGACGCCATCAGCGAGTAAATAAAAGGCGGGCATCGGATTGTGGGCCGACATAAAATTCGGCTTCTTCAAGAAGAAGAAGCCAAAAAGAGGAAGCGAAAAAGTATTTTTCCCTTTTTTCTTATCCGGCCGGTTTCCGACCGACTATTGTCCATACATATATAACCGAACCGCGGAAGCTCTAGTCTCTCTACCGTTTTCTTATAAATATCAACAGAAAACACAGTGGAGATAGAGAGAAGACGAGTAACAGAAGAGAACCAACAGTCCCTCACCCACAAAAGAGCGCCTATCTCTTTCTCTTGCTACTGGAAGCCCGTCTCAAGCGGATTGTGTTGCGGCTGCGATGGAAAAATAAGAGAAAAATTTTAAAAGAGAGAGAGAGAGAGAGAAAAAAGAGGGTTTTTGCTTCTTGCACAGCTCACCACACAAAACAAACCCCTTCTATTCTGCTCAGACACGGGTTCTTGGAGCTGCTGTGGCCGAGGACTTTTCCCGTTTTGACACCCGGAATGAGAAGCTAGAGACTTGTACAACAACAGAAGAGGGCGTGGAGCAAATCAACACAGGAAACGTAACAAAACACAAAACAAATAGATAAAGAGGTGAATGAAGACGCTTCAAAATAACCTCAAAAAATGAAAAAAAAAAAAGAAAAAGAAAGTAAAGAAAACTCCAAAGGGGATTTTTTCAGCGCAAACATCTGACGCCAAAACATCAGTTCAGACTGATCTTTTGATTACATACCGGGTTCATTCTTGTCTTTTTTCTCAAGTGTTTGAGAGGAAAACAAAATATGGAAAAATTATTATCACCATCACGGCTGACAGATCGAAAAGAAAAGGGTCTGTCCGTCGTCACGTTGTTTGACTTTGTAAGAAACAAATGGATATGAAAGTTCAATTGCTTCTTACCTTGATTGCGGACTTGGCGGAATTCCTCGTTGTACTCGGCCAACGTCTCGCGCAGCTGCTTCACTTCGAGATCGACGTCCTGCATTTTGGCCACTTTGGATTGTAATCCGTTGGTCATCTCCAATAAAGGCACCGGATCTGCAATGAATAGACAATAGAGAAAAAGAAAAAAAAAAAACAATATGGATTAGTCTATTGTGGAGCGGACGAGCATTTTACAGTGGATCTCACAACTATTCATTCTATTAAAATGGTGGATCAAAAAACAGCGGTTGTTTTATATTTTATTCCTTTTTTTTGGCTGTTTGTGTTTGCTCATCGTCGGCGAGTATTTGTTGGCTCGTAAACGGGGCGTCGCAGACTCGGAGCCGTTTAAAAAAAGCGGCTGCTGCTGCTGCAGCTGTAAATCTCTTGTAACCCTCCCACACCCGGACACGTATACAAAACTCCCCCGCTGCCCGGGCATATGATCCAGCATTTGCATCTTTAATTGCGGGTCTACACGTATGTGTATATGCGCAGTATACCTCAGTATAGCCTCTCCCTCTCTCTAGCTCTTTTTCGCGCGAACGATGAAATAAACACATAAGAAGACAAGAGGGGACGATTTATGTTGAGCTATTCTTGTTGTTGTTGTCGGTGGTGGCGCTTGATAAAATACGCCCCGCTTCTTATATATGTATTTCGTGAATACGTTATTACGGTCGCCTCCGAGATCGCCTACAATTCAATAGCCCTGGACAAAATGCCGGATAAAAAGAAAGGCCATAACGCGACGACGCGGGCTGGCCCAGTTAAATATGGACGACTTGATGTGTGTGTGTGCTGGAAGAATAAGGAAAAGTAGGACCATACCACACGTGTTTTTCTCCCCTTTTTTTATTTTATTGTTTACGAGCATTATGTCCACATCAGGAGGAAATAAAAGGGTTGATACTTGCACAAACATTCGTTTAAACGATTCCATGCAGTGAGAGAAAATGGCTACGCTTTCGTTGGGGGACCAGGGGTTGCGGAGTTCGGACTAATGCAACAAGCGCGTGCCACTCGACCCATACAACACGACGGCAGCAGCACACAAAAGAATGGGTCCGACGGATATTGATCCAGCCAGAAAGGGCGCTGGATCATCGATATAAGGGCAATATATCCATCCGAAAGGGGTGGCCGATAGATTGCTTTCGCTTGGGAGCGGAAGATCAACAACTAAGAAACAGATAGAAGAAGATGGCGCCGACCGACCGACCGACTATGCTGGACTATTTGTAATCGAACTTTGCTACCATCAAGCAAGATATTGCAATCAACACGTGGAAAGGATGAGCTTCTTCACTTCATCTAGCCGCCTCGATAGCCAACGGCTCGACAACTCCTATTAATTGCTCTCCTCTTTTCTCTGTTCTTCTTCTTTTTCTGACCAAAGTTGTCGGCTAGATAAAAATCGCCAGGTGTGTAGAGACCCAAGACTGATGGATTACCAACCCCTTAAGGTGGATCAATCTAGTGATTGTAATTCGCTCTACTCATTAAAGTGTTGGGGCAAAGCGTGTCTGTGTGTCTTTGACGCTCGATACGACCATATCTGTCCATTCGCCTCAACTTGGGTCCGCCAACTCGAATGGAGAAGGAAAAAAACCAATTAAAAGAAGGGAAAAAGAAGTCCAACTCATTGCGGAACTTGATCGGCCGGTCATGCAGACACGGCATCAAGTTTGAACTACTCGTTCGCCCATCTTCTTCTTCTTCTTGGCTTCCATCCATTTGTTTGTATAGACGGCGATAAAGAGAGAGAGAGAGAGAGAGAGCTAGGGAGAAGAGAACTCTTGGCTGATTGGTAGTTTCGAGGAGACTCATAGTCGACGCTCAACAGAGTTTTATTCGATTAGGCGCTTCACTAGCGGTCCGCGAGGGATTGAATCGATAGTCGATAGCCAGGAATGCCGATTGGCTCCGATGGGTGAATGTCTCTAGCGATGAGCTCCGTCTATACTTTGGGCTGTGCGCGTTCATCTCTACGGTCTGGAAACGTTATATAGAGCAGTTAAAAGATGTGTTGCTCTCTACCATATCCAAAACCATCATAGAGTATCTATATCGGTGGAACGAACGAACCCAAAAAAAAATAAAATAAAGCGGAACGTTGGAGAGGGAGTGACGACGCCAGTGGGGTGGTCGACGCTCTCCGATCGAGGGGGAAACACAAGGCAACAGCAAGCACCAACGAGACCTTTGTTAGGTCAATACTGAAGCCGACTAATGACGCATCCAATGGCCATCTGGGGAGCCACTAACCCTCCTCTCTCTTTCTCTATATCTACTACTGTATATACCATATATATATATATATACAGTGTATAGAAAGAAGAAGCGCACTACTACTACAACGACGACGACTACTACAATACTACACGCTCTTTCTTCTTCTTCTGATGCCTCAGCCAGCGCGTTACTCGTCTTATTTCAGCTCGCAAACACAGACAGACACAATACCCTATGTGTGTGTTTCGCGGCCATATCCAGACGATCGCACCCAGTAGGCTAGATGTTATTCCTACAACAAGGGAAAGGAGCGAGAGTCTATACAAGAGAGGAAGATCGAGCGACTCAATCGACTATAGCTTCTCTTCTTCTTCTTCTTCTAAACTCGTATGTACACACTCCGGAGTCAAAGTAAAGGCTGAAAACAAAAAAAAACATACGACGACGACTATTGTGTACCATTACTACTACTACATACCGAAAAGAAACGAAGACTATTGCTCAACTGGGAGTCAAAAAGGGGGAAAAACAACAAGAGAGAAAAAAAGAGGGAATAAATAAAATGCAATCAAATAGATGATCGACTCTATGCGCATTTGTTTTGCAGCATCAAACAGCTTCAAACGCGTTCAACTGTTCAATCTAATTGCGCGAGTAGGAGCTGAACGGGGAGGGAGAAGGGATGACTCGGGGACGCAGAAAACTGAGGGGGGCCCCGGATGTTGAATCCATTTATTCCCAACGACATTCAGCACGTCTGTTGGGAATCTTTTTCGGCTGATACACAAGGCCTTATATATAGAGAGAAGCAGCAGCAGCAGTAGTAGTAGTAGTAGTATTAAAGAGAGAAAAGCGGAGCGGGCTCGTTTGTTCCCTCTTTGTTTTGTATTATTCATCCATCAGAAATGAGATGGAAAGATATGAAATGATACGATATTCGATTCGAGTCGCGGGATATATAGACCCAACGTCCGACATGAACTTGCTAGACCCCGACGTTCCCAGACTCTGCGGAAGTTGGGAATGGAAACAGTTGCAGCAGCAAAGGAAGGAAAAGTCCCCAGTCCTAGCCGCCGTCGTCGTCGTCACATGATTGAATCATTAACCAGCATTTTTAATTATCAGACGGCCCGGAGGGGGAGAAAGAGACGAGAGAGAGCGCGACTGAGAAGCGCAAGAACAATAGCTGACGGGAGGAAGACGCTGTCGGATCAAAGATGGAGCGTATCTATATGGATAGACAGATATAATATATGCAGGACGCAGAAAGTAGTCACAAAAGCAGTGGGCTGCCTTCCGAACTTGATTGGTAGATATGATGCGACAACAACAACAACAACATCACTGGCAAAAGAGAGAGAAAGAGACTGTACAGTAACACAGTAAGAAAAGAAGTCAAACAAATTAACAATAGAGGAGCCAGCCGGGCAAACAACAATAGATACAAGGGAATATAAGACAAGGCAAAAACACTATGACGCCAGCACGAAAATGATGATCAACACAGAGAGAGAGAGAAGTGAAAAAGAAGAGACTACTAATGGATACAACAACAAAAAAAAAGTCAAAGAAACGAGATAAAGAAGCCGGAGATGCAGAGTCAGTCGACTCTATAAAAGAGAGAAAAGGAAAGAAAAAAAAAACCCGCCCCAAATGAATGAAACAAAGTGTACGTAGGACCTAAAGCTTAATGCTAGGGGAGAGGCTACTGCACTCTGTATCACTATATCTGTCCATTACGTAATATATGTTCTGTGGGGGCCCTAAATATATAGACGTAGTACTAGTAGTTCGTATATATATATATATATATATATATATATATATATATATATATATATATATATATATATATATATATATATATATATATATATACAGTATATGTAATCCTGGTTTTTGGATGCCCGGCCGTTGATGGTTCTTAATGGAATCCAATGGGCTGGACCGGACAACAAAACACAACAGACAGAAGGCACTCAACGTCTTGTAGTACGCCGCAATATTGGTCGACTTATTTATTCCTTCCGATTCGTTATTTCTGCCAACTTGCCATTGGCCGGAATATATAAGATAAGATCCCGAAAACCCCAAGCCGTTTCCTGGAAATGTGATACCATGTGATCGGCTTGCTTCCTTCCGCATCGGGAGATAAGTAATCCATCACATCGAATCCGTGACATGGGCGGCGCCGTTTCAAATAATCATAACGATCGGAATGAAAATTGGATCAACTTGCAACCTTTAGACAGGTTCTATGGGGTAATGCGTCGTCAAAGATGTTGTTTAAAAAAAAGGAGAGAGAGAGAGAGCACGGAGCTCAGTCTATTAGGTAGCCTAGCGCTGATTCCATCAATAGACAATCACGACTCCAAAAGACGTAAGCACCTGTGGCTATATATAGAGAAGAGTTTTGGGGTGAGGGGGAGAGATATGTGCTCGACGGATCCGATGGTTTTCTTATTGATTTTCATACACGGGCATTGGTGCAATCCATATTTCAAACAGACGAAGAGCTTTGGGCGCCTATGGCTGTACACGGTGCTCCAATTTATTGATGAGTTGAGAAACAAGGATCACAGCCAGAGGCATGATTATTACATCTCATGAGCTCACGGATCGATCAATATTTCCTAAGACGGCCGAGGGATAAAGAAAGATGGTGAAGAAAAAAAACATGTCCACCAGACGTGGGACGCTAAGACTGTTTTGAATTTCTTGCGCTGCAATTTGTTATCTTTTCCCTCCATATAACTGTAAGTTAAAAGAATTGAGGACAAGAGATGTGGAGACCATTCGACATGCTTCAACACGGGTGCCGGACTGTGTGTTGGCCCGTTGTCCGGCTGCCGGATGATGACGTTGCACTTCAACATTGCATTATCAGTTTATCACCCTCGTCGACTACTACTTTCTAGTTTTTCTTTCTTCCTTCCCTAGATGATTTCCCCCGTCTACCTGCCTTCTTTTCTTGAAAGGATTAGACGCTGATGTTCAAGCTCACTAGTTTCAAACAATTGACGTTGGTCAGGAGGAGGGAAATGAGGAGACAAGAATCGGTCGTGATGATGGTGACTAAACGCGATGACGATGGAGAAGAATGATAATGAATCAAGTTGTCACCTGTTGTCGTTTCTTATTTATCATCATCATCACCACCACCGTTCTAGCCGAAATTGAACGCTATAAAACGTTTCATTTCCTCCGATGCCCCCTCCTTCGAAAATGAACAACAAGAATAGAACTGTAAGAGAAAAAAAAAAGAATGTTTTCCCTCTATTCTTCAATAGGCACGGCAGCACAAAAGACTTGGCCTTTATTGTGTCGGTGCAGGACGCGAGTGTTGAGAGGCGCGAGGTCGAAAAAAAAGAAATAAAAGGTTCTTCTTTCTCTCTTTTTTTCTCCTTATTTTTAAGGGATTTAAGAAAAAAGGGCGACGAGTGATGCGCTGCTCGACTGATTCTATTGAGTCATCGACGGTCGAAGGCGATATATACCTTCTGGCCCCCTCTTTCAGTCCTTTCTCTTCTCATTGAGCAACGCCAACACAACAAAGATCAACGATGACGAAGTGGAAATCGACAGGGACCCCAACAAGTCCTCCATCGACCTCTTTTTCCCCCCCAGAACAGCTCAGACAAAAAAGGTGGGAGCACAGGTAGTCTCTGTATAGCCCCAGAAGGGTTGTGCAGCCCATCTTTCTCCCACCTGTTCGAGCAGCAGCAGCAGCACCACTCAACTAAACGGTCCGCCCTATCAACATCTGGGCACACACACGCACCTCCTGACCATACTTGGTCACGTCGGGGTTTATATTATACATGGACCGTGTTTCCTCCTTCTCATATGTGATCGCTTTGAATGCCTATTGCATAGGAGACCGTGAAGTCAACGTGGAAGAGAAATGGGTAAAAATATATATCCTTCTTCTTCTAGCTCTGTGTTGTTGGGGATCAAAAGAGAGAGACGGCTGATATTTGTGTCTATTTATTCTCAGACTGCAACGACGACGACGACGGTAGAAAGCATTGATCAGCCGAAAGAAAAGGAGAAGAAAAAAAAAAGACCGGGGACCTCCCCGAATGCTGCTGTCGCTATAGACGCGATCTAACCCCCAGCAGCAGCCAAAAAGGAGTCGGATCCGTTCATCATGACTAGGCGATTAATAATAAAATATATATAAGCGCAAAGGTGTGAATAGTGAATAGCCCGTCTCGGATCATTGAATTGTCTGCCCTGTTGCTCCCTGCATTTTGGCCGCTGCTGATGCCATATACTCTTTTCCTCGTCATTCCTATAAAAGGCTATCGTATTCAAATAGACAAAAAAATATATAAAAATAATATATATAAAAAAGAGGAGATTTTGAAGGATGACCACTCCAGTGTCCCCAAAAGAGCATCGGAATTCATTCGCCTCAATAAATACGCGTTGGTAGTTTGTTTTTTCTTCTACCGTGATATGACGCAGCTGGGTAAATACGATAGGCAAAAAGGGATGGCGATTGAATGTGACGAAGGCCGAAAGCGTCATCTGTTCCGTGACCGCCCACCACCACCGTCGTCGTCGTCGTTCGTAATTTTCTTTTCATCTTGGCACATGGTCTTCGACCCCGAGATTTTTCAATTGGCCCCAAAAAGTCGCCGTCGCCGTCGTCCTTGGCGACCGGAATTCCAGTCGGAGAGGGCCACTTTTGCGGCAATCCTTCTGGGGTAGGAACGTCGTCGACCATTTCGTGATCCAGTCACGTGACGTGGCTCTCCCGAGAGAGTGTGAGAGATAGACGACGAGAAAGGGCTGACAGATATAGCGAGTGGCGTCAAGCTCGGGCAGTCAGCGCAATGATCTCGAACAAGACGTTTCTGTTCCGTTTCTTCTTCTTCTACTGGATGGCACAATACGATTCCAGCTATTTTTTGGGCTTCTCGACGGCTGTTAGGGGAATCCCGCCGAGCCCTCTGTCAACTGACAAGTCGCGCGTCATAAAAAAAGAAGCTTGGAAGACTAGAAGGAAAAACAAACACATGTACACATAACAAGGCGGGTCACGGGGCGATCGTTCGATTCGAGAAAGAGAGAAAAAAGAAGAAAACAACAGAAGAGATGAGAAGCCATCAGCCAAAGAGCAGACGGATCGAGCCTAGGGTCCGTCTCTTTTCCATTTCCCGTCAACGCGGTCATCCATCACGCAACGAGCCGCAACTAGCAGCAACAGCAGCAACAACAACAGCAGTATCGCGCGCGCGCCAATGCCGCCGCGGCGATTTGATGAAGTAAGAAAATAATAGATATCAAAAAGGCAAAGAAGGAAAAATACAAAAAAAAGTTTTGTTGGGGGGAAGAAGAAAAAGACCCGACGAAATGGGGCTGCCCCGTAACGTTTCGTTTCGGGTTTTTTTTTTTCCTCGTGTTTGATGGATTAAAAAAATAAAATGAAAAGATAACGAAAGAAGAACCGTACCGATGGATTATATAAAACATCATCACTGACAGAGAGGATCGTCTCTCTAGCAGTTCTTCTTAGGAGGAAAGGAGAAGAGAGAACAGGTACTAGGATGACGGAACATTCCACACGACGGCAATCATCATAAATATCAGTGGGAAATTGAATTCTTGGGATTTTCTCTTTCCACAAGGAGAGAAACGGACCAAGGTATGAGAAGAAGAATAGCTTCAACATCGCGCAGCAATCGATGACCGCCAAAAAGGTGTGGAAAAAAGGTGATTGACGTCGCAATCATCCTAAATATTCCCCTCGTACTCTATGGTCTGGCTTTTTTTTCTCTCTCTCTTTTTCTTCCTTTTCCTTTTTGTTCTCGTTCTTCTCTCCCACCCCAATCGATGAGAGCTTGAAGAGGGCACCAAGAAGAGGGCTACGGTACTTGTTGCGCGCACAGGTGAGAAAACATCAAAACCTCTTCTCCTCCCCGAAATACCTGCGCCTGCAGAGAAGAAGAGATTTCGACATTCTCAAAAGGCCGTGATTTATACAAGATCCCCCTTCAAAGTCCCCCTTCGTTGTCATGACGACGACTTGAAAGACAATCGACAAAAAAAAAACGGGTTGAAGAAATCCCAATTTTCCGTTTCTAATAGACTTTTTTTCTTTCTTTCTTTCTGACTTTTCTCCCAACACACGCAATCGGTCTAAACGAAGAAGAAGAAAACAAAACACATACTATAGAGACGGCAGTCCCCCTTTTTTTTGTGTGTGCGTCTGTAATGCTATGCAACAGTCGGACGCTTCTCATCCGTGTACCAGCTGACTCTCTTCGACGTCTGGTATGGTAAAGAGAGAAACAACAACCGTGCACACACGGAGGGGGAGGTAGCAGCGCACAGTTCGATAGAGAAGCGATGATAGGGAAAAACGGACAGAGGGAGGATGTGTGTGCATAGACTATTCCGAGCCAAAGTCTTTTCTTTGAAGGGGAGGGAAAAAAACCCGACCGACATCGGTCTCCATCGCGAGCACTGGTGTAGTAGTAGTAGTAGCTTTTTAGCCCGGAGCTGCTAGTGCGCTACCTTGCATCAAAACGTCGAAGAGGTGAGTGGACCGAGGGGAAAAGTTGAATTGGGTCATTAATACAAGGTCAAAACAGCAGCAGCAGCAGTAGAACCCAGGAGGAATAAAAGCCAGCACGGCTATTGTATGTGTATTGTACCTTCAGCAGCAGCAGCTCCTGCTGCATATATGGCGAACGGAAGTGACTAATCAAGATGATCATTAACTTTTACATTTCCATCTCGCCCCCTCTCCCCTCGATCCTTTTTATTTTATTTTTTGAAATTTTTATCGTGAAGATGGAAAGAGCTCTATACTGTTTGGTTTTTGTTTTGGTAACTTAAAGAGGATCCGGTGTTATCGGTGAAGAAAAAAGAAGAAAAGGTAGTGAAACGGCGCATTTCCTTTATGGCTCTATTGACGACGACCGACCCGGTAAAAAGAAGCGGAGGACTCGGCGCCAGACACAAGAACTTTGCGTCTATTCATCTGTTGGCGCTCTGCTCTGATTAGATAATGCAAACAACAAACGATAAAACCGACGGCGAAATAGGTTGTCGTCGGCCGAGATAATGGCGCAAATTTATAGGAAACAGAGGAATGCCGTGCGTCGAGGCATTTAGAAAAAATTGTTACTACTCCGAGTTTCTCTCGATCCCACCATGTGTCGGATACGTTTTCAAAAAGATGATTGATTTTCCCATCCCGAGTTTTGATCACCTGGCCCATCGGAGATTGAGAACATCCTGGATGATGTAGACAATTATCATCATCATCACATCCGCCTCGTTAGGCCAATTATACACACAAGCAAAAGGCTAAACAACCTGTGCAACAACTCGGTTGTTGTGCGTGTGATTCGGAAATGTGTGTTTCGCGCTAGCTCTCTCTCCGAGCTTCGTGTGTGTTTCGTGATGACGATCCGTTTCCTGACGACGCGGCCAACGCAAGAAATGGCAACAATTAATTGCCGTTCTACAACGAATAAGGTGGAAAAGGTCACCTACTACTCTCTCTCTCTCCTATCCTATAGAAACTGCCATAAATATAAATATAAATACCATAAATACATAAGAATAGAATAGCCTTGTGTATACAGAAAGAGATGGAGAGGGAGTCGGCCTCTTAACGCTGGGGGGTTTTGAACTGTTGCGTGCAGAATGACAAAAGAAGAACGACCGGAGCACCTCCTACTCTCCCCCCTCTGCTAACGTCTACAGAAGAGGAGAAAAGAGAGAGAGAGAGAGAGAAATATAGAAGCAGGAAATCGAGTCTCTCTCTGTCTCGTCCCGGTAAAGTAAAGGCGTCAGTGGTGGCGATATGGAGGGGATAAGGCAATTTCATCGTCTTTTTTTTTATGTAAGACTTTTTTTTTCGAATAAATTTCATCAAAGAAAAGAAGAAGGAAAGAAAAGAGAGAGAGAGGGAGAGCTACCGTAATGGCGATATCAAAGAGGACAAAGGCGCGAGATTATTTATATGGACGGTACTTGGATGGAAGGAATTGAAGGAAACATGGACGTCTACCAACCCTCAAACTATTAGAATGAAGAACCGTTTTTTTTCTTTTTCTTCTTCTTCTTCTTCTTCCTTTTCTTCGTTTCGGTTTTTCCTCCTCCATTGCGCTTCTCGCCGTTTTCACCTGTCGTTAATGTCGCGCCACGTAACGAACTCGACAGCAGCAGCCGACCCCTTGGTCGGTCCCTCTTCTTCTTCTTCTTTGAATATAAGTGGTATGGTATTAATAAGCGACTTCCGGTTTGTCTTGCCATTTTTTACGATCCTCTATATATGTCTGCATGCGTGTTTGTATGTGTGTGTTGGATTACCGCCTCCATTCGATACATGTACATATATATATATATATATACTAGAACATATACAACGTATATTTTTCTCATTTCCCTTTGGCCCTTTTCTGATGACGACGCCCCCTCCACGTCCCTGACGGGTTCGTTTTTTCCCTTCCACTCTCCATTTTTTTTTTTTTTTAATTTTGAAAAAAGAAAGAGAAATAATAATAATATAACAACGGCGCAACGGAAAGTAGTACCAGACTCAAACTGGTTTCCAATCGACAAACGACGGGAAACGAATAACGATCAGAGAGCCGTCTAATTGTGTACATGAAAATGGAAGGAATAGAAGAGAAGGGGGAGAGAGAAAACGAGGTAAAAGAGAAACGTGGGACCGAATGAAAACAACTGTCAAACGGATCGGTACCGGTCGCGTGATTCATTCCCGATCGTTTTCTTTTTCTTTCTTTCTCTCTTTCTACTTCTCTCTTTACCTACCACCATTCCGATACGCTCCACGGCCGCGCCACCTGCTCTGCCGATACACATGTACGACCGTGCCGTCCGCGCCAACCAAGCGATCAACCGCAGGGCACCGAAATGATTGGAAAATGCTTTTGTTGTTGTTTTGTTACACTCAAACCTCATCTCACTCGCCTCTTTTTTTTCTTGCCATATTTCTTTTTTGGGGTTGGTCTCTTTTTCTTTTTTTTTTTAATTCCCCGAATTTTGTTGTTGTTGTCAGAAGCGGTTGCTGCAGACCGGATTCTGAGGACACGCACCATCGCCGATCGGCCAATAACCACGATTCTATAGGAATCGATTGACGTCACACGTGCCTCAATGATTGAAGGCGGTCAATGACAACGTGATGAAACACGCCGAGGAAATAAATAAAACAAGTGGGAGGAGACCAAAGAGGAAGGACGGGAAAAAAAAGAAGACGACGAGAATTTTCATCATTCCCATCTTCTTCTTCTCCTTCTCCGTCGTTGTCGTCCTAGCTCCGGCTCTGTGTGGGTATATATGGACATCAGTGCCGGAACGCCATTCAAACGCAATCGACCGAATCGGCGTTCAGCTTGGCTTAGCAACTTTTGGAAGAAGAAGAAGAAGCAGAAGAAGAAGAAGAAGAAGAAGAAGAAGAAAGATAGATAGATATAGATAGATAAGGACAGCGTACAGTACAGAAAGAGGGAACAGCTCAACAACCAGTCCATCATCATCGTCCTTCTTCTTCTTTGGGGCTTTTAATGAAATCATTCAGAATTGACCGATCCGGATCGATTCGGTTGCCAGAAAAGCTCGGAGGCGAAAAGAATTTTTTCCGAGAAAAAAGAAAGAAAAAACTATTTTTCTATTTGTCGTTTCTTTTCTGGTTTTGATTATTATTATTTATAAATATATATTTTACAAAAAAAAAGAAAAACTGGCGGGGGGAAAGATTCAATTAGCCAGACGAGGAGAAGAGATATTCTATACTTTGGGAGCATGTGTAGAGTATCTTTAGTATATATAGACGATAGCGTGATGGTGGTGGTGGTGGTGGCATCGAAGGAGAAGGGGAAAAAGATGACGAACGAGGAGGAGGAGGAGGAAGGGTATATCCATGACGGATTCGCCCCGTTCCGGCTGCCGGAGCGCCGCGCATTTCATTTCCGCCCGGCGACACACAGCACGGCACCCACCACCACCATCACCACCACCCAGCCCTCCTTCTTCTTTTCTACCAAAAACGTCAAAACTCTAAAAAAAGAGAGAGAAAGATTTGATTGTGTTATTTATATGTACAAGCTCTTCCCTTTGGATGCGGACATCGATGGGTCTCGTGGGTTATTTTACATTTTTATTCTTGGGAAAAGTTTGACGCTTCAAGGGAATCGACAACATTCTGTAGAACAAAACTGGGTGTTTGTTTTGTATTGTCGTTGTTTGTTGTTGTCTATAGTTTGGAATTGAGAAGCCGCGGACAGGTTACGCGCATCGGATCGGTTGCGGTCGGGAGTCGAGTTTGGGCCGCGACTTGAATTTCACTCGTCGTCGTGGACGGTGGCCAAGCAGCTGATCCGCAGGAGAAAACGCGCAGAGAAAATAAGAGACGGTGGGGTGGAAATTGAGCCATTAAAACTAACAAAAAAGACGCGCAACGCAACACAACACATGGCGTTCGACGCCGCCGATGCCATGTGGGCAAATTCGTCATCGATATATCGGCGTCGTCGCGTACAATCGAGAAAAAAAAGAAAGAAACGCTCACGACAATTCCAAGAAGAGAAAAAAAGAGGCCGACAGGAAATAGGAAACGGTACTCTTTTTTCTGAAAATATGAAGAGATTTATAACTTTCAGTGGACGATGATGAAATAGACGCCACATCTCTCCGGCTTTGCTATATACCAAACCAGAGAGAGAGAGAGAGTATATAATGAGATCGGCCGATATGCTGAACACAGGAAACCGCATTGCGAAGGCTAATTAAAAAAACGCTCAGAGAATTACAACCATAGAATTGAAAGGAAAAAAAGGAGAAGAAGAAGAAGAAGAAGAAATAGAGAGAAAAGTAGCACCAATGTCGGAGAGAGACGGTAAAAATTACGACCCGGGGAAAACAATGACACAAAACAACAACAGCAACACAACAGACGGCATCCGAAGAGAGCAGGTTCCCCTCTTCTTAGTCTCCTACTTCTTCCCTTTCAATTCCTTTATTATTACCTTCGAGTCTCATTTTTTTTTCTTCTTTTTGTGTTTTTCTTGTTTCGGTTAGTTTCTGGAAGAAAAAAGGAGAATTGCTTCCAGTGGTTTATAGCAGCAGCAACGGCGGAGGAGGAATAATCGATCATTTTCCATTTCGTTTGGTTGCTGCGTCGCCGTCGCAAAGGTAGAAATCGGATTTTAAACTGCGTGACTGGAGGCGGGTAAAGGTCACACGAACCCAATGACTGACTGGTTAACCGAAAGGAATTCCTTCTTTAAATAAGAATCATCCTGCGAGCTTGTCCCTCGGTCGTCCTTCTCTATTCTTTTTTTTTTTATTTTTAGTTTTTTTTTTGCTACTACTATTACGACTAGCAGCACCGGCAGATATATACTCCAGTCGACTAGGGATGCATTCAAGAAAAAAAAAAAACCTCGTCGTCGTCGTTGTCCTTGTTTCGTTTTTGTTGTTGACGGCGGCCGGGAAATCAATCCCGCCGGGGGTGTTGGACCGTTCTGGCAAGAGAGAGAGAGAGAAAGAAAACACACACATACACAGCGCCATTGAACTGGTGGAAGAGAAAGGAGGACCGGATTATATCTATCAAAGGGAATGGCAATCCATTTACTGCCGTTCAAAATCAACGGGCGTCGCGCATGCAAACGGCTCATTGCTTATTCCCAAAACTGATCGGGCCGCCGCCGTTGCCGCCGCCGAGTTATCGCTGGGGGAAGGAAAAGACGGCCGAGAGAGAGAGAGAGAAAGACAACAAGGAGAAAAGAAGGGACACCAAATGGCTACATCTATTGCCCAATGGGTTTCCCGCAACAGGAAAAAAGGGGGCCAAAATAGAGCGACCCAAGAAAATAAGGAGAAGGCCGTAGAGAGGCGGAACGTGACACAATCAGCTCAGGATGTTACGAAAAAAAAAGAAAGAAAAAGGAAAAATAGGGAAAGAAAAGAAATGAAAGAAAAGGCCCGTCAAAATCGGTGCCCGAACAATAGGTCGACAGTTGTCGTTCAAACGGGATCGAAAAATCCCGAGAAGACCCATTCTTGCGTAACGCCCGTCCGCACTCCGGCAGAGAGAGGACCCCCGAAACAGACGTACACGCGCGCCAGGCCCGAGTCACACTATCGGTAATGCTACATCCGGATGGGTTCTAGCGTGATTCGACAACATCACATTCCTCGACCGCCGGTGCTGCTGCTGTTGCTGGTGATGATGCGTGCATCCGACAGTGACGGATGTTCGATTTCGACACTAGCCAGTGGTAGTCCACCAGTCAACTTTGATTTCAAATGCCATCTGAATAGAACGTTGGGGAGATAATCATAAAAAAAAGAGACGGCCATATGCCACGCATCATCGACAACAAGCAAACAACAACGGAACGGACCAACAACAAAAAAAAGAGTTTTGAAACCCGTCGCGCGCGCGAGCGTCCACCGATAATACAATTCCCGATCCATTCTGCCGGAAATTCCGTTATGGAAATATATATAGAGATAGAAAAGTCGCCGTCGTCGTAGTAGTACAACGTTGTGTATAACGAAATTTTTGTCGATTTTGTTTGTATAAAGTTGTAGATAGTAGGAAATATCATCGTGTGGATCGATGGGGGCGTGTCACTTTTGCCTTGCGTGAGAGATACAACTCGATTGTGTCTGTCGTCCATATTTCCTCCAAATCTTTTGTGGCATTTTGTTACGGCGTTTTTTTCTTTTCTTTCTAAAAATATATATATTCAATCGCCCCAACGACTGCGACGACGATGATGATGAAGGAGGAGGATATATACAAGTAAAAACAGAAAGAAAAAAATTAAAAAAAGAAAAAAGAGGTACTATATAACAAACAGACAAAAGAAGAGGGCGCCAGCGGTCGGCGGGAGCCTCCTCACTTACATATGATATTTTAAACCATCGTCTCCTCTTTCTTCTTCTTCTTCTTCTCCTTCGTCTACCTTTTCTTATATATATATATAGGTATGAGTTGTGGCGCCGGTAGCCCACACACACTTTGGCAGATGGGGGCAAGAGAATCAAAATCAAAGAACTTTGGGTCTCTCTCTCTCTCACTGGGAGGACGACGCATATCAACGTTTTTTATTAGGGACTCGGTCGACAAGAAGACATGGGTCTTGTCCTTGAGGGTATAGACGGTGTGGTAAGGTGGTTTTCGGCCGTGATGGCGGCGAAGAGGAGGAGGTGCTGGAGAGAAAAAAAGAGCGGAGCAAAAAGGGAGAAGGAGAGGGGCCTCCTCTCCTTTAGAAATGTTTTTCCAAACGGATAATTTGGGGGCCCTGGGATTTATCGCTGCTGATTGATACCTTGAACTTTTCCAAACAAAACAACAAAAAGAAAAAGAAGGGGGGGGGGGGAAACAACAAAATGACGCCAACAGTCTGTGTCTTGCAGAGGAAGAAAATGAAACACATAAAGAGTTGCCTCACTTTTTCTTCTTCCGTCTCTCTCTCTCTCTCTCTCGATTATTACCGACACTTGGGCTTTTTCTCTATCTCAACTGGGGGTTTCTCATCTACAGCCATCATCGCGTTTCTCCCCTCGGATGTTCTCTCTCTCCGAAACAATTTTCGAATCTCATTTTTATAGAGCATGTGTATAGAAGAAGAAGAAGAAGAAAAAAACGTCGACTTTTGGATGAGTAGAGGGATGGAGAGTCATCATTTTTATGGACTAGCTCAATTGTTTCGTTTCGAAAGTTGAAAAAGAAGAAGACAAAAAAACTTCTGTATGTGCGCGCATCCGTCGTGTATATATATATATATATATTCTTATCTTTTTTTTCGAGTTCTTGCGTCTTGTCTCCTCCTTCTTATTGCATTGTTGGGTGGGTTCATGCCCGGTCGTTGTTATTCAGTAATAGATGCTGTCCCGAAATTTTACGACAATGGATACTTTTCTCTAATAACATCGTGATTTTATGAGCTAGACGGACTGGGGGGAGGGAAGAGAAAAGAGAGAGAGAGAGAGATGGGGGAGGAGGGAAATGACATGGTCCTTGTGCTCGCCTTCGTGTCTCTCCCTCTCTTTCGGCTATGACCGGCCGCCATGTCTCAGCGACAGCCATCTCGGGCATTATCGTCATCATCATTATCGTCATGATTCTTTCCCATTTTTCTCATACCCATAAGCATTGAGCATCAGTTGCCTCCGCGTATACAGACTTGCTTTTGTCGTCCTTCTACTACTATTAAGGCGAAATGCGTTTAATAACATCGGCGAGACGCGCAGAAATCGAACGGACGCCGCGGCTGTCGCCATCTGTCGGGCGTCGTTTTCAACCCCGACCACAAGAGACCTCGATTGATTTCGTCGAAAATAAATACCGAGCTCCCATTTTAAAGATCTATAGATGTAGAGAGAGAAAGAGACGCGCAAGTGGACTTGAAAACGTTTCAAACTACGCCCGAGTTGATCGAGAAGGAGCGGCGGCGGTGGCGGCGGCGGCGGGAGCCAACAACCCACGGAGGCTAAGTGGTGCCATAAAAAAAGCGAGAGGAGCCAAGCGAGATAATTCGATAGCCGACGACCCGACAACAACAAACATCAGTTCGGACGTGGACACGGAAGAGCTGGCGGTATAAGAGATGCAAGTCGAAATAGAGAGGAGGAGGAGGAGGAGAAGGAGGGATTTCACTTAGTACTCTTAGACCAATTAGAATGTCAACTTGATGGGTGGAAGAACAAGACCGTTTCTGTTGGCGGTGGTAGGAGGGGGTAGGAGGTGGCAGTTGCATAGAGTCATACTCCCGCCCGAGAAGAAGAAAAAACCGTCGAGAGAGATGCATGATGTCACGCAGGATAGCGAGGCCAACTGGGAGAGACAGAGTGCGAGAGAGCCATGTGTTCTTCATGTGAGCAACGTGGGAACGCGTTCGTGAACGCAAACGACAGACAGCCACCCTCGCCCGAACAGAAGAAGAAAAAGAGGAAAAAAAAAATAATAATAAGTAAAAACGAAGACAGGATAAAGAAGAAGAAAGAGATGGAGAAACGACGTAGATAATCCGGCCGAGGTTGAGCAATGGATGCGTTGTCGGAGCGCCGGGTCAAAAGATCAAAAACTTCAGCAGCAGCCGGAGTAACAAGTTGCTTGTATTTTTTTATATATATTTCGCTGAGCTGCCTCACATGTGTGCGCAATCATCATCTCTTCCGAGGGGTCGACATTTCTATTTTTTTTTTTTTTTCCAAAAAGAACTTGGAAAAAAAATGAACGATGTGTGGAAGAACCCTATTTCTTTTGGCAGAAAACGCTATCGAATTTCGAGTTTTTTCTCTAGCTAGCTCTGTGTGTGACAAACGAGTTCTGACAGACGGGCAGCGTAGCATCCTAATAACTTGAGGGGAACAAAAAGAAAAAGAAAAAAGAGAGTCGGAGGGGAGAATCTTTTTCTTCTATTCGACCATCACTTTGCAACAATAGCGCAGGGTCCATAAGGTCAGAAAAAGGTGGTCTGTGTTGTGTATACGGTATATATACACATAAATACATCTATAGAGAAGAATAGAGCCCGGGAAAAAAGACGGTTTGAAGGGGGTAATATCACACAAGAATGGCAATCAAAAAATTGGAAGGGGCCCCCACTACTATACCCCCTGCTGCTCTTTCACCTCGGCCATGAGTTGGCCCCCTCGATCGCGTCTTGGATTGTGAGAGAAAAAAAGGAACTAGATACAAGGGGATATGCTATAATAGCTCCAATTCTTGGGCGAGGGCGGCACAGCGCAACGTTTCACACAGAAAACGGAACAAAAAGAAAATAGAGAAAAAAGAGGAGATCGAAATGATGAGTTACGAGAGGCCTAGCGCTTCTTTTTCTTCGAAGAAGCGAAAATGCTCATCTTCAAGAGATGGATTGCGCCAGATGGGCACAGTCCGCAGAAGAATAGAAAGAAAAACTGGATGACAAATCTCGTCAAGTCGCTCTTCAACTGTTGCGCAAAGAGAATGGGGGGAGCCGGGAAAGCACTCGAAGACTCGGTCGCTGGCTCTCTTTGCTATCATCATTAACGGCAACCATAACATCTAGGGCCGCCATGTTATTATTATATATAGGAGACGTAGAGCAGTCTATATATCGGGGCGGACGCGGTCGTATATAAAACCGATAGACGCCATCAGAGCCCAGTTGTCTTCCATGTATTACTACTTCTTCTACTACGATGTATCTATACAATTGAATGGCATACGACGACGTCGGGAACAATAAGAAGCCAAAAAAGAAAAAAAAGTTAAAAAAAATACCCGGAGGAGGATTGTCTTGTTATGATTATTTTCCCCTCCATCCACTCCCGGAATGCGCTATTGTGGCAGCCCCGAAACAAATCAAGAGGGTCTCTCTCTCTCTCCCTCCTACTTGTGTGCAGCTCCACTCTAGTCGGTCGCTAACGAACGGGCAGCAGCAGCAGCAGCAGCTCGTTTCGCCAACAGAGATGTACAAGTACCGTGAAATAACCACCACTCTCTGGCATCAAGTGGGAGCGTCGCTATCCGTCCGTCGCATCTTCTCTGAACGCATAAAAATAAAAACCTCACTACGACGACGACGACGATGACTAGACCAGAAGCCAACGGCTTCGCCTCCTACTTTTCTGTTAGTACTGGCCGACCATCAAATCAAGATCCGAGCTGCTGCTGCTGCTGCCAGCCATTCAATACTTGTCTGACTGGATTTAAGTTTGATCGACAAGACCTTGTGTTCGAGGCGTGGTGTGGCATCGTCTCTTTTTCTCCAAGAATTTTTCTCACAGCTCCGAAAGACGTCGTCGTTTTCCGTTCCCCCCTCAAAGAAAGTCAAAGTCGATTTTCGTTGAGGCGACATGAGACTTGAAGGTTTTTTGTTCACACGCTGTTACGACGTTAATCCAGAGGCGGGCAGTAGCAGAAGGCGAATGAAAAATAAAAAATAAAAACAGATTAAAAAATATAGAAAAAAAAAAAGAAGTCGAGACCATGGATCCGACGTGAAAAAGATCCGCATCGACATGGAGGATTAAGACCCCCGCCACCAGACGACTATAAATTGTGCAACACATATACACGCGCGCCACGGAAAAAGAAAAAAAAGGTGTCCAGGACAATCACCCGGACCGGATATTCGCATCACGAACGTATATAGCAGTGATGGTGGTGGTGCTGTTGGAAAAATACTAGATAGATATACGTATTTAAAAGTAAAAAAAAAGGTGGCTTAGATAGATGTGTGGGGAGGTGGTACAAGACCAGTTGGAAGGCGTCAAAGCATCCCGACCCCCCGCCCGCGCTTTGCAATCCACTGGCTATTTCAGTTGTGCGTCTAATTTTTTATTCCCCCCCCTCTCTATCTTTATATTCCGTATTTTTCTCTCTTTTTTTTTACTTTTCATTCCATCTGGAAGAGAGTATGAACCGGTTGATATATCTTTTTTTGATTTACGAGTTTTGCGCGCAGTATAGAAAGAGCCCCTTCTTCTTCTTTTTTTATTTTATGATGAGCCTGTCTCTTTTTTTTTTTTCTATACGGGTGTAGTATATACACCCTCGGTGGGGAGATGACCTACGGCGGAGTTTGCTGGCCAGGTAATATAACGAGTTGGGGGCCATAAAGTACATCAAAATCGATTCCCCTCAGCTCTCTAACACCCTTCGCGTTTATTTTTTTCCTATCCAAAGTTTGGATAGCTGGGCGCTCCAAGTTCTTTTCTTCGGCGGGCGCACAGGTGTTGCGCGCATCACCCTTTTTCCAACACCGCATATACGTATACAGCACTTTCGATTGGAATACGTAGTATTTAGTTGAGAATGTATCTATAAATAAGCCGATCCATCCAGGTGGCGCGAAAAAAGAGAAAAAGAAGTAGAAAAAAAAATAAGTTGAATTTTCATTTGGAAATTCTTTGACTTTTTCCATTGCAGCAACAAATCCCCTTTCTTATCTCTCTCTTTTTTGGCCTTTTCTTTATCATATGTATTCCTCCTCTTTCGTCTTCTTAGGAGCGTTTTTCCGCCTGTCAAAACCTTCCAGTCATTTATTTCACTCGGCAGCTTTCGGAGGTTTTCTTCTTCTTAGCTCGAGTCGCGTCTCCTCAAAAGAGTGTCTATTCTCACGGATTGGATGATGAAAAAAAATAAATAAATAAAATGCATCCGGATCTGGCGTTTTTGATCGAGCAATAGAAACAACATTCTTTATATTATCCGGGGGACCGCAAAATAACAGCTGGGCCGCGAATCCAATACAAGCTAGGGTAACTTGACCTGCCCGCCTGATCTTTACATGCGCATTCACACTTGTTTTGTACACAGTTTGTTTAGCAGCCCTCGGAGCTATTGTGTGTACGGGCTGCCGCCTTTTTCTTATGTGTCGGCGGAGAAAGTGAGAGCCGACGCTTCATCTCTTCCATTCATTCCAAAACGCCGCAGATCGATTCCACCCCCGCTGAGCGCGCTTGAAAATGCAGTGGCGATCGAATATCGGGTCGGTTAATACATAATGAATGATAAACACGTATTACAACACCACAGGTCAGCCCTATGATAACGGTCGAAAGAGATATGGAGGGAAAGAAAAGAAAGAAAAAAACTAGTTAAAAAGTATTTGAAAGGAATGTTCGGCATCCGGATAGGAGGAAGATGATGAATCGAGTCTGAGCTTTGATATGGCTGCACGCGGGAAACCGACAACAGAGGTCCGTTTGATTGACGCCTATTCGACATGGAAATCACCGGCGATTGCATTTTCTTCTTCTTCTTCTTTTTGATTCCAAAGTCCATGTATATAAACATTACAAACACAGCCGGACTCTCGGCGCCTATTTTTTCTCCCTTCTCTCTATTCGGAGGCCCACCCATGTTCAATCGCCAATAGGTACTAGAAGGCGATTTATCGTACGTCGTCACGTGTGAATTGATCCCCAGGTTTGTTGAAGAGACAAATCGATCCGTGAAATGGACGTCGGCCAGATGGCAGAGACTGAAAGAGAGCGCCGAGGCCTTGCGCTGTGACAATGATGGAATAGGCAATGATGTGACATGAATGACGCTGACCTCACTCCTCCTCCTTCTCTCTCTGCGTGGCATTGAAACAAAACGGGCATCCACAAAAAAAGAAGAAGAAGAACTCGAAAAAGGGAAGCAACAGCATAGTAAGCAAAGTGAGAAAAGAAGAAGAAGAAACATTTTTTGTTGTCCAAAATGGGAGCCCAGCAGTGAAAAAAAGAGAGAAAGGCCCATTCCAATATGGCAGTCATCCGTCTTGGAGGCCTGGTTACGACTTGACAGTTGCAACATTGGCATCATTAAGCGCACACACACACAGCTCAACACGCTGCCGCTGCTGCTGGGCGAATAGTCTGCATATTTTATTAGGCCGTTGACGGCGCCAAAAGGATCCGATCACCCAACGGAAGTATTAGAACCCTTTTTTGCTTCTTCAATTCTTTCTCTTAAGAAGAAGAAGAAGACCTTCTTTAATATAAGTAATGATTAAAGGAGAGAAGGGGGTATCCAATGTCGCCAGACGAAAAAAAAAATACCGAAAATAACGCATTTTCTCACACGACGAGACAGGATATACCCTCAGAGGAGAGACTTCACCCCTGCAGAGTTGGTTCAATCATCGTTGATGATTTTCAAAGCTCTCCCATAGCACGGCGAGTTTTGGAGAGAAAAAAAATGAACGACGACGACGACGAAAAAGGGGGGAAAACAAGTGAAAGGATCAGCACGCATATATCTATCCAGTAAATGAGAAAGAGAGAGACGGAAGGGTACGTACCGTCGCTCTCCATCATCAACAGCACCGTTACGCCAATGGCCGTACGATCAAATGAGCCCTGGTATAACTCGTCTCGCTCACACAGGAAGTCGTTCATAATGCAATTTTTTCATCATCTCCTTTTTTTTGTTGTTGTCTTTCTTTTCTTTTTCGACGTCTCTCTCTCTCTCTCTGCCTCGGCTCTAGTGGAGCGCATCTCTCCATCATTCCTGACGCGTCACCTCGTTCCCGTGGAACTCTTCTTCTTTCTCTTCTTCTTCCTCTTTTGCTCCGTCTATTATTCATCACACGATGCGTTCGGTAACATTTGCTTCTCATTAAAAAATCACGCAACGGGCCATGGGGAATTGCCGCCGCCTTTCTTCCTCCACCTTTACACGAAACGTTCGTATTGGATCAACAAGATAATTCCTCGTGTTCCGTTCACTATAAAGGCAAGAAGAAAAAAAAACAAGTCCTCGGGGAATATTTACTCGTTTTTTTTTGGTTTTATTTGTTAGATGTATCGCGTGTTGCCGCTACTCTACGCGAGCGCGCGCAAGTATATATTAATGACGATCCTCCACGCCCAATTTTCGATTGGAAGAGCCTTCGATTACATTTTCTCTCTCCCCTAGCAGCAGGTAAAGAGTTCCATGTCGGAATAGAAAAAAACAAAAAATGCCTGGCGGAAATCCTCTGTCGTTAGTCGAGGAGCAGAGCGATGGGGAGTAAAGAGCTCGGCGGAAGTTTGGTAGTAGCGGCGGCGGAGGTATATATATATATGATTGGCGCGCTTGGGCGGATATGAGATGATGATGCGGCGCTCGCTCATCGTAGCGCCCCGTGTGTATAGACTCGGTAGGTACGTATTGTTTCGTGTGCGATTGTCGACGGGGGGATGAGCCGGACGAAGATGGATTCAATACGGCGGGCGGCCCCCTCCGTCGCGCGCATTTGACGAGTCACGCCAAGAAGTTTCCATCCGCACACACAATAATGTGGAGTGGTGTAGCCAAAGTCTGATACAGATGCCGACCCCGGCTCGGTGTAGTGTACTATAGAGTAGGACGGACGGACCGCAACTACGACAAACACATATATGCATAGTTTACGGTGCCATTAGTTGAGCAAATACTCGGCGGCGCCCAGCAGGAGCAGCAGACGTTATAGCTCCAATATGGACGACGACGACGACGCTGCCGCCTCAATCACGCCCGTCATTATCCAAATTGAATAGTGAGTAGTAGCAACAGAGCACCTGGCCAAACTCTCTCTGTCCGCAGAAAAAAGAAACCCGCCTCCTCCTCTGCTGTGCACACAACTTAGAAAACGGACGGACGGAAGATGTGGCCAGGCAAATTAACTCGATGTGTATACACCACGGTATATATATGTATAATAGATAGATGTAGGACGACGACAACCCGTGCGCGGCGAGCTAGTAGAAGAAGCGGACGGGCATGCAAAGGCAGCCAAACGGAATGATCCAAAGTTTTGTGCGCGGCAAATAGGAGAAGAAATCCCCAGCAGAGAGACGGCCACGGTTGGGACGCGCAAAAGCGAAAATCGGTAATGCCCAAGTTGAAACACGGCACCACCTAAGTCTTTCCTCGGCTCTTTTCAAAATAAGGCAAAAGAAAAAGCAAAAGGAAACAAAATGAAGACGACGAAAACTAGTGTGGAACTGCTGCGCTTGTGGGAATACAAGACGGAGCAGAAGCAGTTGCAGTTTGTGTATATAATTAGCCGGCCGTAAAAAAAAAAGAAACCCTTTGCCCTCCCACATATCTTTGATGATTACCCCACAATTATCGTCAGCGATCTATATGCAGATGCTGTAGTAGAGCGCGCGCGCGCCCACCGACATCACTGCTAGTAGCCGGCCGCGCTCTCCTCCATGTTAGCCGGGACCGAAGAGAGCTATAACTGGATCCCCAAAAGCGATCGGAAGATATGGACAACTCTTTTACGGTAATTCACGTTTCGTCTTCTACTTCCAAGTCTTCTGACGCATACTATCGGGTCCGTGTGTTAATGAGCTTTCTCTCCCTACTCACCTGACTAGACCCGTGCGTTTTAACAACTCTCTTTTCCATATCTTCTTTTAGTCCCGCCCGGCCCCAACGCGGAAGCTGAAACGCGCTAGAAATCATCTCCACAAACGGCGACTTTGCTTACAGACGATGCCGTGCTATTATAGACTCTCTCTCTCTCTGTTCGCTACAGAGAGAGAGAGGGGCTCAATTTGAGCCCGTGATTTACGACTGCAACCAGAAAACGTCGACTACAAGCCAAACCGGCACCATTATTCCAATGTCCGTTATTGCTTCTGCTGACTCTTAGCTCCGGCTTCTTCTTCTTCACCGAGACAGAGAGAGAAAAAACAACAAAACAAAGTGAAGCAGCCTTTATAAATATGAACAAGACGCCATGGCGCGCGCAAACATTCTTTCCCTCCGTTTTGTTTTTTTTTCGTTATTTCTCTCCTCCCCATACAGAATAAGAGAACGGACGGACGAAAACGGACGATACATATAGGAATGATGACTGAGACTCGCATCACACTAGCCGTGGCTCTCTTTTTGCCTCTCTGTCGGGGGGTGATGATTGGCTCGCCGGTGTAAGGTGTTGGCAGCCGATCCATCTCGCCGGCTTGGATCATCATCCGCTCGCTCGCTCGCGCGCTTGCTCCTCGGGTTCAATCGGCGCTCCATTCAAACCCCATTCCGCGCCGCCTGCTGCCCACACACCACGGGCTGCCCGAATGCAAATCGAACGTTTCAAAAGTGGTCCCGGGAAAAGGACCTGGAAAGAAAATTGCCTACCACACCATCGATTATACGCGATAGGAGCCCCGTTGCATGGATGATTCAGCCGACAGGTGATGTCATTGACCAGTCGGACAGGCCAGGTGTGTAAATTATTCAAACAAGGTACGTACCAGACGTCTACGTATTTAGGATGAGAAAAAAAAAGAGAGAGGTACGTGTATCCGATCGGCGTCTACCTTGTCTATAATTAGGACGGAGGAATAAAACACGAAGAGATTGGAAATAATACCAGCACAAAGCGGCAGCCGACCGCCCGTCCGATAATTCTCGACATTCAACCAAACAAAATAATAATAGACGGTAGGTAAGGTAAGGTAAGGTAGGCAAGTAAGCAGACGAAGCGGCCGTGACCGTGACGAGACGATCAGCAAACCGGCAAAGGCTTATCCCGACCACACGCACGCCAAAGTGCGGTTGTTGTTGTTACCAAGTTTCCGTTTTTATAGAGACACAGTCTGACGGGCCCGCCTCGACTTTACCGAAACAAAAAAGAAAGAGAAAAAAAAAGAAACAGTATGGAACAACAACTCTATTACAGATAATACGATCCATGGGTCTTTTGGATTGATCGGAGGGAAACGAAAGCCGCACGCAAAGATAACTAAACGGGATTCAAAAGACCGAATACGTGTAATCATCGACGCACAAAACTTTCTCTCATTTTTTTGGGGGTGTTTGTTGGGAGTTTTTTTTTAATAGTACCAGCCCACACTGGGCGCATCGACCAAGTCAAGTGGAAGAAGAAGAAGAAGAAGTTCTTGCTCTCTAAAGTGGTACAGCACACACTTGTGGGGGCAATATGGAAAGAGAGAAGATGTGGAGGTTGTGGTTTGTCAAACTAATATGTAAGAATGATAAATGGACGGCGATAACGAGAGAGTGTTGTCTATGCATTTCTCCCATGTTTTCCATTTTTTTTTTCTTCTTTTAATCCTTCTGCTGCTCATCTCTTTTCTTTCATATATTTCGGCCGACGTGCTGCGCTGCAGCAGCTAAATCACGGCCGATATTTTTCTGTTCGGTCGGCAGTGACTCAACAGATCTGTTAATATATACAGGCACACGCACGCAAAGTATTTTTTTCTTTTTCGCCTCCTCTTTGCTCCGGTGACAAATCAGTAGCAGACAAAGAAAAAGCCACCTAGTACTAGTACTACTACTACTACTTATTACCATCGTCAGCCTGGCGAAAGATCTTATTAGATACAGCATTATACAGTGGTGCCAGCAGAGTCAACTGTGTAGTTGCGCAGTACGGCACGCACACGCACGTCGTCCCGACATTTCTGCTACTGTACCGCGCGGGCTACTGGCGGCGGTGGCGGCCCGGCTCTCGCATGATTTATCCGTTGATTATACAACAGAGCGCGCGCGGCATTCATTCCAAATGTTACTTTTTGAAAAGAAAAGAAAAGAAAAGAAAATCTTTTATGTATACAATTTCTACCCCACTTTTCGTTCAGCCTTTTTCGCGCTTTTTTGTTTCTTCGATAATTTCCCGCAAAACTGTTCGACCGAGTGTTGGCAGCCATTAGGTAGAATGACTGGCGGTTCTCAAATTTATATAAAAATGCGAGACAACATCTTTCCGATGATTCTATTGAAGAAAACGGTGACAAAATAGGTGCCCGATCGTCTTCACCCGCCTCCTGTTGCCGATGACAAATGAGGCTGTTGCCAGTTTGTAGGAAAATCGGGGCCGATGAAAAGATCAAACGAGTTAAGAAAAAACTGCCGAGTCATCTCATAGTATAGCCACTAACTAATATCATCTGTCTGCCCCCCTTTTAGAATTGAACCACCGAACGAATGTAGAAACTGCTCCGCGTCGCCGTCGTCGTTTCCTCGATGAACGCCACCGCCATTCTTCAAAGTCTCTTGCGAACGACAAGGCATTTTCCCCGAGTTCATATCGCTGAGTGAGGACAATGTCACCAACGACAAATGCTCCTTACACGGAGAAAAATACAAAAAAAAAGAAACCCCCACAAGAGCGGGGGTGTGCGAGAAGCCCTTTGACAGCGCAAGACTTTTCTCTCTCTAGCTACAACTAGGGGTGTATATAAATACGATGCGGTCGGAGATTCGGTGTGCGTTTCAAATGTACCGAGTAGACGCTAAAGGAAAGAAAAAAAAAACAAACAGATCTGCCGGCCTACCCGCACAACACATATAAATATACAACTCATACAAGGATTAATGGTAGTGAGGGGGGCTGCTGCTTTGCGGCGACAGGAATAAATCGCCCTCAGACTTCTCTCTCTCTCTCTGTGCGACTGGGAGCCGAGATGAACAAAAACTTGATTGCCACGTCGTGCAGCCGCTCCATCCGCGCGCAACGACGTAGAGATGGTCGATATAGACTTTTTCTCGGTCGTCATCCCCCTTCTGTCTCCTAGCCGAAAACTACCCTCTATCTTCTCCTTATTCAGTTCTTAACAAATGGCAGTCAGCATCCCTGTCATCTGTTCACTTCAGCCCACGCGACTTCTTCTTTCTTTCTTTCCCCCCCGACTCTTATCGTCCTCATCTTGCTTGTACGACACTCGAGTCATCGCGATACTATATTCCTTGTAAAACGGCACACATACACAAATGTTTGTTTTCTTTAACGGCGCAAAAAATTTCCCAGGTGGAAAAAAACAACATTTCGCGCGCACAACCTAATCAACTGGAAATCGATAGGAATGTCGCAGTAGGGATGGAAAATTCCATATCGTCATCATCGGTGAAACTGTTTAAAGATCATTAACAGATGGTCGTCCTATCAAACGAGATGACGCCACAAGTTGGACCGGATGAAGGTTTTCACCCCGCTCTTCCGGATGGAATGCGGATGGTAAATCTCCCCCCGTAAAAAAAAGGAGTTTTTTTTTCCTCCTTTTTGAATGTCGTCATCGTTGGATGACAAATCGTCTGGCCGATCATGAGAAAAGAGAGCAGCATCAAAGCAGCCGGAAGGAGGGAGAATGAAAAGACTTGTCGAGCAATATACCAATACGCAGTAGAAAGAAGAAGAGGAGAGAGAGAGCGCGTGGGAAATATCCTAACAAGATTGGCCGATTCTTCTCGCTTGTGGCCTCGGCCCAGCCGGTCAACCAGAAGCAAAAAGCTTGTCACGATCCGGTGCGCGATAAGCCGCCAGAAGCTGTTGATGGCCGTGCAGTACTAGTGTACTACTAGCTACTACTGCCAGTTGGTGGCTGCCGTATCGTCGGCGGCGATCATTAATCAGTATTGACTAGATGACTCGCCTGTTTGATATCTTTTTACCAGAAGAAGACGAGGCGAAATAAAGAAGCCGTAGCGAGAAGAGAGAGAAGAAGCGGTGGCGATGGGCGGCGCTATAGAACGCTACAAATAAGCGTGACACGGCAAGAAAATGTACAGGTACTACCCAACTCGACAAACCAAATAAGGGATTGAGGAGGCAGAAATGGTCCCCCTGCAACTGTGGACGCCGAGCCAAAATGACACAAATTGAAGGCGGCGCCAAAGCGCCCAAGTTATTTATTATAATTTCAAATCTGACTTTTTTCCTCTTCTTCTTCTTATCGAAATAAGGAGGAAAATTTCCCTCCCTTCAAAAGGCAAAGATGAAATCGGATTTCATCAATTTCCTCATCTTCCACATATATAACAGACACACACACAAGAACTTGTCTATATAACTATTTCTCCTCTCTCGAGCTGTTATTATGCTGTCATTCAAAAAATCAACTGTGGGCAACGGCCGTGCGGCACCGAGACTCGGAGGTTTTTGTGTGCGTATGTTATTATTATGATTATTATTCTCCCCTTGTAAAAATCCTCTTCCTTTTGGCTTTTCGACCACATGTCAAATATTGGTCTCTCATCATTTCCTCTAACCCCGGCCGGCGCCATTCAACACGTGTTGATGGAATGAATCAACAATAGTAGTATTTCTCTCCATCTTTTTTCTCTTCTTGGAGAGCCGGGGAGATTCGACCTACGCCCCCCATGTCACGAATCACATTTGACCAATCATTGACATCCGAGAAGGCCCTGGCCGAGCTCTCTATATACTTAAAATGACGGACCGAGATGATGGGCTTTTCTCTACATTTTCTTTTTCTATTATTTCGTCTAAAGGCTGGCGCTCAGGGAGAAGTAAGAGAACATGTGTTGATGTGAGCCGGGCGCTCGCAATGACCATCATCCACCAAACCACCTAGTGGTTCCATGAATATGAAAAGGAACAACATCGGACAGTTGGACAAGCCAGCGCGATGTACCATTAGAACGAGTGCTTACCAACAGCAACAGACAAGTTCGAGAAAAAGGATTGATCTGACTGCTTTCGTAATGCTAAACGATCATTTTCCTTCTGGATCCCAGTGTGATAGCGCTATCTATTTATTTCCAGTGGACTAGTCTCAAGAGAGCCAAGCGGAGATAGATAGATAGATAGATAAAGAATATATATATATAGAAAAGGACCCCACACGGTACTCTGGTAATAATGACGACGCAAGGGTTTTTCATCCATTTTTTTGTGTTGCGTTGTGTTAGTTCTTTTGGCTTAGCCCACACGATCCGTTCAAATCGTGTCACAACTCGAAGGTTGGCCCTCGATTTTCCAAGTTTTATTTTTCTGATGTGTCGGTGCACCGTAGCGTACGTCCCCCTCCTACGGCGTTAGTGTACAAGTGTCTGGCTGCGTCCGTCTGTGTGGTTTTTTCCCTCTTTCTTTCTTCCTTCCTCGACTCTCTATAAAGTACGCGCGCACAATTTCTCTATAGACGGGACCCCCGTGAGGTTGGAGAGAAACTTCTTTTGGATGGGGGGAGCTGGCCGAGAGGCGGATTGATCGATGGAATCGAATATTGATTAGCATACATGATAAAAGGTAGAAAAGAGACAAGAGAGTTGCGCCAGAGAGAAACAAAAAAAAAAAAGAATTATTATTTACAAAAAGAAGAAGGAATGGGGCTTGGCGGAGGAGGATGTGGCTGGAGCTTTCAACAGAATCGGCACAATTACAGGTATTCAATATGTTGATGAATGATTTGAAAGGGTAAATCGACTGGGCCCAGCGCTCACTCCCACATCACAGCGGCGGCGCGCACGATGGCGTAATCGTACACGCTGCGTATTCTAATCATCGACGCGCTGGGAAAAAGAACAAAGTGTTTTTTTTTTTCTTTCTTACATCCTCCTTTTTGGGGGTCTCTCAAATCACTGAATCGACTGGAAAACCACACACATAGAGAGGATAAACAAAAAATACTACTTTTTTTCTTCTTCTATAGACCACCGACCGCGGCGACTCTGTTTTTTTTTCGCCATTTGTTTTTCGATCGACGCCAAAAAAGATAGCCAGAAGAGAGAAAAACAGTTTAGAGTTGCAACAGAAGCGATAGCCGAACAAAAAGCTTTGACAAAACGAGAGACAACGTGTCCGTGTTTGTCTGGGAAGAAACGAGATACAAGAGACGACGACGACGATAGTTATAAAATGGCGGGGCTGCGTGGATGAAATTCCGTAAGCGACGCACAGTAGCTTCGAATGATGAGAAGGAAAGAAGAAAAAAAGAAAAAAAGAAGGAGAGAAGGAGAATGATATGTCGTCGAAGAGGCAAAAGGAGAGTCTCTCCCAATGGCATTTCTTGCGGGACGCGGAGGTGGCTGTCAACAAGACCGACATAGCCACCTAACATCTATTACTAATGATATACCTTCTTCTGAACGTCGCCCAACGCTGCTGCTGCTGCTGCTTCCTCCGCCGCCGTGTATAAATATAAATGCCAGCTGAGGATTTTTAAAGAGTCCCCTTTATAATACATTTTTTCTTCTTCTTCTTCTTCTTTTCCCCCTCTTCTTCGGCGGTGAATGATTCAACGCCAACATGGAATGCTGTCCCCAACATTCGTCCAGCCTTTCCCCCCATCTTCAAAGTCCCTTTCCTCTTCTCTTATTTAAACTATAAACAATGCCCATGTAGAGAGAGAGAGAGAGACGGTGAGGGGGGGACCCGATCAGCTAGATTTCCAGCGATTACAAGTTCAAAGACAAGAGGTTCCCCTTCTCTCGCTTTTTTTCTTTTCTCATTCTTCCAGACACAAACAACAAGATCCGTTCATCATTGCTCAGAGAGACTGCAACCGGCCGGGTGTTATCTAATCTGATGGCCGTTTTAACACAAAACTTCTTGCCATCTTGGGACGCCTGGTAATTCAATCGGCGATCTCGGAAATCGGTAGCTTCCGCAGCTCTGTGATTCTTTTGTTCTTGTCGAAAAAGAAAAGAAAAGAACATCAAGGCGATAGGGCCGGAGAACGAAACGAACCGTCATCCATTTCTTAGACGACGCCTATAAAAAAAAAAGGGAAAAGAAGAGAAGCAAGAAGACGACGGCGATGACGACGAAGAGACGTAGATGGTGGGGTCCCGTCACAGAGAGAAAAGAGCAAAACTTTGGGGGCTACTGTGCGCGCATCCATTTAAGACGACTGGACATTTGATGGCCAGATTCAACTGCAGGAGCTCCGGCTGCTGTCTCTCACACAGAGAGAGAGAGACTCGGAGGGGCCTATATAAAATATAGACACGCGCAACACACAAGACACACGCACTTTCGTAGCGTCTATATATTTATTTACATATATACGTTCCAGTAGATATGTATATACATACATATAAATACATGGAGGCAGGCAAGACTGGGACGACAGAAGGGAAAGAAAAAGAAAAGGACTTGTCCGGCTCCTCTATGTGCACCATAAGACAAATCGAAGATATGGAGAGACAAGAAGGACAAGACTTGTCGGTCGTATATATTCCGGTAGCATACTTTGAATACCGATCCTCTCTTGAACTGTGGACGGACTGTGGAGAAACCCGCCGGTTGGTGGACAATTCCACCAACTTCTTCTTCTTCTTTTTTTTGTTTGTTTCCCATCTGGCTTACAGTTGCCTTTTGAAAGACACACACACAACAACCTTTTGATATTGGCCCATCCATTCGGCGCATAAACACTGGCGGGGATTTAAAGTGGTCATTTCGGGGTCGGATCTTAATCGCCCAACAATCCCACCACCGCGCGCTTTAGCTCCTTTTTCAGGCAAGAAACTATATAAGAAAGAGAGAAGAGAGAAAGGGCATTATCAAATCAAACTATCGAATACCAGCGTTATATACGCGCGCACACAAGGCAGCCAGACCGACTTCGCTGCTGGTAGTTTTTCCTTTTTGTTTTTTCGTTTGTTTTATTGTCGTCGTCGTCGCTGCGGTTTCGAAAAAAAACAAAACAAGAAAAAACTTTGGGGAAAACAATCGATTCGTAGTTTATTAACTCGCCAGGTAGTAGTAGTAGTAGCCCCTTTGTGTTTGATTTTTTTTTCTGGTAAAAGAGAAAACTCGGACTCTAACCAGAAAATTATGGTGGACCTTTGACATCAAACTGTGGCGGAGAACTGGCAAGGAAAAATGTAGAAAGGAAAACGATCATAAATTGAGAGGTCCCTTGATTATCCGGCGAATCATCAACAACAACAACCCAAAAAGTAAAAAAAAAGAAAACTATATATATATATACAAGAGAGGGAACGACCTGAACTAATAAAGAACGAACTCGAATTAACGGTAGCCTTTCCCCCCATCTTTGCTTGATAATAATCACCACAATCTCTGTAAATACGTGTATATATAGTATATATAGACGAGGTGATCTCTATAGCCTTGGACTTGTTCGTCCGGCAAAAGGAATAGTCTAGTAGAGTAGTGAGCAAAGGCAACCGAAAAAGGGGCCCCCCCTAGGTCCGTCGCGAAGGGGTTAATTATCTCTGCAGGGGTACATTCATTTCATTAGCTGGCTTATTGAGCTGCACTCTCTTAACAGACTCTCATTCACGAAGCACACAAGACACTGCCCTCGTCTCCCGCTGCTTTTGCTTGGGCTCCATCGTCCCCCTTTCGGAAAATTCATCACGATTACCAAATAACAATATATAGCTATTGTCTGGCGCTCTGGCTACTTCTTCTTCTGTGTCTTTTCTTTCTTTTAAAATACATAAGGTTAAAAAAAGGACCACTTGACGATCGGATTTATTAAAAAGAAGGGAAAAAAAAAGAAAGAATATACACATATATATATATATATGCGTATACCACATAGATGCATAATAAAAATGAATGGACACGCTGCCGTTGCTGCTCCCAGGCATCAGAGATGCATAACTTGGTAAATAGCCGCTGTTAAAATCTGAAAGGGCAGCAGCAGCAGCAGCAACAGAGAAAGAAAAAGAAACGATCGCCATAAAATTCGCCCTCAATCTTTGGAATTCATCTGCTGCTGTTGCCGCCACCGAGCTACTACCAGCTACAACCACCAAACCAACATCGTCTCCTTCCTTTTTTTCCCAATCGTTATTTTCTGTACGTTATCTCGTGTCATTGATATTATTATCCTTCTTGTTTCTTCTTTTTCCCCCTCACAGACTCTCTCTCGGTTACCCGATGGTTTATAGTGCAGTAGTCTTCAGTGTGCTGCTCCTTCAACAAGAGGATTCTGGAGAGAATGGAGCTCTCTCTCTCTCTTCAAAAGGGAGAGTCAAAGAGAGGCTGCAGCCCTCCCGCGGCTTTTCGTGACGGAGACAAAGTCGCGCCCGGACTACGAGTTTCCTCCACCCTACATCCACAAGATGTTTTTTCTACTCTCCTCCCATTTTTGAAGGGAACCAACAAAAAAAATAATAGCTTTGAGAAAAAAAAATTGAAATGATAAATAAATAAATAAAACAAGTGTGTGCGTCCGCGCGGTGGTGGTGGTCACATACAAACAATCTTCGTCGTCTTTGGCAGCGAATGCGCTGCTGCTGCTGCTGTAGTATAAATTATCGATAGATGCGTATCTAAAGCGAGGAGGAGAAAAGGTGGACCGAGATGGAACCGATTGGCTAAGCTGGACAAGAGGAGCCGAGTCTTTGGTGGTGTCCAGCGGGGGGTATGAAGAGATAGAAACCAGATTTTCAATTTGGGAGCTAGGGCCCCTCCTCGATGGAGAAGAAGTGACCTGCACGTCAGCAGCGACCACACAGCGCAACAGCACAGGTGCCTGGACTCCTGTCTCCTGCCCATGGGCTTCCATCAATAACAATTGCATCTTGATCAGTGTCCGACGACCAAATTTCCAAAAGACGTAAGGGCCCAGTTCAGAGAAGAAACGGACCAGAGGAATTCCGGCCTTTTCTTTCGAACCTTTTCAAATACCTAATCAATTACCGCATTTTCTTTTTCTTTTTTGTTTAACAGTCGCAGCTCTTACCTGATGGGTTCGAGTTCCTTCTCCTTGTTTATTGTGATTCCCTCTCTTTTCCCCGTATAAGCATGATGGATACGCCGTCGATCCTATCGGGGCGCATTCACAAGAGTTCGCCGAGAGAAAAAAGAAGAAGACGAAGACGAAAGAAAATATTATAGATACTATATTCTTTCTTCCTCTGAATTCTCGGCGTGTCGTTGCGCGCCATTGAATCGTTTCTATTTATATGACGATGCGGTGGCGTTGTCTCGTCGGATCATCACCAAATAAATAAGCTTTTTACTCGCGCCGGGCCACAACACGCCGCGCACGGATCCAGGCTTCTTTTTTTCTGATGTTATATTAGACACGTATTCTCTGCGCTGCTTCGTTTTTGAAAAGCTCGGAAAGATGGCTTCGGACAGTGAATTATAGGCGAATGTATAAAAACGACGACGCTCTTTGCTGCTGCTGCTGGTGGGATAGTTGGAAAGAAAAAAGAGCCACTTGTTGGGCGTCGAGCGACGACCTCCTGCCGTTAGGACGCTATTCTACCTCCTCGCTACTTCATCTCCTTCAATTTCCTTTTTTTCTTCTAACTCTTTTGAATACTTTGAATCAAAGAAGGAGCGAGAGATCATCATCATCATCATCATCATCATCTGAAAGTAAGCCAAAAGATAAAAATATATTTGAATCTACAAAACACAACCCGAGAACGACGACGTCAGATGAAAAAAACAAATCATCATCATAAAGACGAGGCTACCGGTCCACCAAATGAGGACGTGTTCATTTACTGAGAGCTACGTGTTAAAAAAGAAGGGGTTGGCTCGCCATTGGTGCACTGCCATCACTACCATCGCGTCTCGTCGTATCGTCACAGACGACAAGGCACGCATTGAGAGAGAGCATATAGGTGCGGCCGATACAGTAGCTCACGGTCGAGTTAGAAAGGTGTAAAGGTCACATCGTCTCGGAGAAATATATATTTAGAAAGAGAGAAAGAAAGGTAAGGCAAGAAAAACCCTTGGGGCCTTGTCAACTGATTTCAATAGGGGAAGCAGTAGAATGTTGGCGGGAGACGGACCGTTTGTAATTTATATCTTTGGCTTCTTCCCTTTTTTTCTTCTTCTCGGAGAGCTTGAATGGGACTCGGCGTTCCTCCTCACGAAAGGCACACAACACAAAAAGAAATCAAAAATGGTCGGCTGGGGGGGACAAAATAGTTGGGGAAATGAATAGGAGAAGAGAAACGGCGTGATCTGTCGTCTGCGAGAGTGGAGGAAACGGACGACACGCACACAAAATACACATCGAGCGAGACTACTACCGATGGCCAGTCATTCCGATAACGGACCGACACAATCGAGCGATGGGGAGGCACAACACCAGACAACCAAAAAAGAGGTGAATAAGAGTCCTGATTGGCGAGCGCAGGAGGACCCACCAACTATTGAGAGGTGAGAAGGGACCGAGCCAGGCAATTGATCTCTCTCCGTTGGGGACCTTCTCCGCATTTCCAATTCCCTCCTTTAAAAAAAAAAAATAAACAGATTTTCTCTCGCCTATATAAGGGCACCTGTATTTCTGTGTCGAGAAAAATATCTATATAAACATCGATGTATATAGAAATGAATATAAAATAGGAGGAAGCTGCTGCAGAAGCGGAGAAAAGAAAGAAAAAAAATATCCTTTTCATATGATGTGTATAAAAAAAAAAGAGCCATTGACGAGTTTCTCTCTCCCTAAAGATCCGAACATTGAAATGCACGCAGCATAAATCTCAGTCGGGACTTTTCTTCTTCTTCTTCTTTTCTTGTATATGGACAACTATAAATGTTGGCGGTTGGGAGGCCAGCATTCGAACGGACTCTCTCTCTCTCCAGCTTCTTTTTTGATACGGCTAGTGGTGCCTTTGATGCCACTAATCTTTGGACGTGTCTCTCCGATGCCGTGGGTTTTTTCTTCTTCGGGGAAGAAAAATCTGCGCTCAGCAACCCGACACTTTTACAAAATACCGGGTCGTTCGTGATACATGGCCTGCGTGTTTGTGTCTCTTTGCAACTGCCTTTTACACTTTCTTCAAAAACAAATATCACGGCCCAACTTATTTCTTCTAGCACCTTTCATTGCCGGTCAATGTCTTTTCACGGAGAAGAAGAAGAATTTTCATTCCGTGAATAGACGTGAAAAGACGAAGCACGCCGTCCTGATAAGTTGCATTTATTATACCCGAGTCCAACAAACGACGACGAGGAGCGCGCGCACACCTTTTTGGCAAGATTCCCTGAAACCCCTATGGTGTGCGTGCTTACCTGTTTTTGGGGTTCACTCACAGAGAGTCGCGCCGAGGTAGTACATTTAATCAAGCCAACACCAGGCTCGATCATCATCCAAATCGATTGTAATCATCATACCGATTCGAAACGATCCATCTTGCCCGCGCGCAGAGACTTTTTGATTTTTTTTTTCTTTTTCAAAATTTTTGAAGAAAGAAAAATAAAAAATGAAGAACGAATTTTTCCCACCACCGTGGAGGAAAGAAAAAAAAAACGAGAAGCGAGACACGAAATGAAAAGGAAAATTTTTTCCACATGTGGTTTCCCTTCAGTCCTCATCCGGGTAACATGATCGACCTGTATACTTTTTCATGTTATGATTATTGAACACTTGCCCAGAGAGAAGAGAGAGAGTCTTGCATCTTTTGACGAGCAAATCGGTCCTCTCTACGTACATATATATACAAAGGTTCGTTAGAGAACGAAACCAGACTCTCTCGGGTTCCATACGGTTCGTTCACGTCTGACAAGAGGAACAAGATGTCAGGACGTTTACCGACCTTCCTCCTCTCTATTTGGAGCAGAAATCTGGTGGCCGTGGGAGGGACGTCAAAAAACGAAACAGGAAGGAGAGAGAGAGAGTCAGAGTCAGTTATGTTAAGTCTATTTAAGAAAACGAATCGCCCCCTAGTCGGCTCGGATTGCAACAATTCCGCGGGCACCCAGAAAAAAAAAGATTTCTTCTTTTTTTGTTGAACAATACACATAAACGTTTTGTTTTTCCAACCCTCGAGGGTCGAAGCGCTGTCTTTCACATTTGTCGGCTCGAAGATGTCAACTTGCTTCTTTCCCCCCGTCACACAATAATAGGGCAGGGTCACCGAGGTCATGGAAGAATCCGAGTAGCTGACGAGGCCTCCAGTCAAAGAGGAAAAAAAAATCAGATGGAAGAAAATGACTACCTTTCACGGACATCTTGTGGCATGTTGCGCGCCAGTCCAATGGGCCTCTAGAAATATCCGCTTTCTTTCTTTCTTCAAGGTGTTTCTCTCTCTTCTTCTTCTTCTTCTCCCCCCAAACACAAAAACTTGTGAATATATATAACGCATAGAGTGTGAGACGGGGCTCACCCGGTTCGAGATTGACACACGGGTGACGTGACATTGATGGAAACGGGCAGGTTCTCCCATTTTTTCCCCTTCACTCGTTCGATTTTTCCTTCTTCCTTGTCCTTGTCCCTTTGGCCGCTAACAATGCGGCGGATAGAAAGGAAAGGAAAAAAAAAAACACGCACCTCCGGGTCTCATCCACGCCGAATCGTAGCGTCGTCCGTGATTTTCCCAACAAGAAATTGAAGGCCCCCAAAAGAGAAACAAGTAAACAAAAAAAGAAATAAATCCAATAGACTCAATGAATGTTATCCAAGCGGATTCCTTTTGATGCCGCTCGACAGGGCGCGAATCTTTTCCTTAGGAAATCCAATCAATGGACGTTTGAACGGACGCTCGACGGTCGCGCCAAACGCTGATCCGAACGGAAAGGTAAAAAGAAAAATAAAATAAAAAAAGATAAAAGCCTTTTTCCGTTTTCTGCTCTTTCAAGTCTTTTCGGTCGTCGGCTCCTTTTATTTATTTATCGGGCCGGCAACAGAGAGAGAGAGAGCCGGCTGTCGTGTGTGTGCTCGTCCGTGCGAGAGCTGGCCGGGGCTAGCGTGTTCTCTGTGTGTGCCAGCGCGCGCGCGTGCACGCTCAATCGCCCGCGTGAACGACACCCGCCTTACCTGGTCCCGACGCAAACACGGCCGCGGAAAAGCGGGCGAAACCGAGACGGCCGCGACCGCCATCGAAGTTCCCCTCGACGACCTCCTCTTCTCTCACTAATAATAAAACGTAAAACATTTCATCTGAAAATAAGAGGGAAAAAACGGCCGATCGGCCGGCGACGCGTGAATTTCTCCGATGGAAATCGACATGATGCCGCGCTGGTGGCGCGCTGCTCTTTCACGCCCGAATCGACGGCCACAAGATTTATATATACAGAAGAAAAAAAAAGGAGAAGAAAGGCCAGCATTGACATTCCCCGACGAATTACAAGCTTGGCTGATCGTTTTGACTCGGAAAGGTTCTTTGGGTTGTGATCAAAGAGACGGCGGAAGAAGAGGCCGCCGCCATCAAAATCGAAAAAATACACACCATCACCGCAGAGATAGATTTCTATTTTCCAGATTCAAGTCGTAGGTAGACATTTTCAAGACGCACGTCAGTCGAGCCGTCTTTTTCCCACACAAAAAGCTTTTGTGGCTGGCCCTATCGGCAAGCAGAGACCGATTTCAATCAACAGGTCCGATCAGCAAACGGATTAGAGCCAAATGGCTCCAGGTAAGAATCGCGAAACTTGGCACCAAACAAGAAATGGCGGACAATAGGAAAGAGGGGGTTGAACAAAAGGTGGACGCGCATCAAGATCAATGCCAGCTATTCAAGCGGACGGCATTATTATATGATCCACCCAGTCTACTAGTTGGGGTCGGCTTTTCTAGCACAAATTCTCTCTCTCTCTATGGAGGCAGCAGCAGCACGAGTCGGTGCCTTCAAAAGTTTCGAGAGTCTTATCATCACGAACTGGGGCCACTGCCGTATGATAATAACGAGTTCAACCCCTTCTCTCTGTGTAGGGACGGACGGACGGCCGAGCGTTGGCGGGCGGGCAATATCAGTAGTGGAGCACGAACTGGTTTTTGATTAATTAAACTCGAGGGTTTTCCATCTTTTTGTGCGCCCCGGCAACTTCTACAAGCCCCTCTCTTCATCTATGACGGAGCGACGGCGGCGGCAACGGAATAAGAAAAAGAGAAAACACACAAATACAACACGCGCATCATTCGCTAATGAAATGCACTTGTCCAGCAGCTCTCCACTTCACAATGTTCCTCTCTCTTAACCACCGAAAACAAAGCAACAGCAGCAACAACAAAAAAAATGCCATAAATAAAAAGATGTATGACTGGCTGCTGCAGGTAGAAAACTGCGGAATAACGTCAATCGGCGCCGGGCATTGCGATCGACACTCGATCATCCGCCAGCCGCTTGTTGAACTTTCATTTAAGGAGGTAGTAGTATACGTTACTACCTATTTCTTTTTTATTGTAAGTTGTTGTTTCGCCGCCTATGAATAAATGGATAGAGCGGGCGTCGATTTCAAGCGAAAGTGCACAGCAGCAGCTGCAATGAGCATTCCATCATTCCGCAGTCGATCCGTCGTCGTCGTCCTAAAAAGACAATTTACCGAAAGGCTGCGCTTATGGGTGTGAATAAGTTGCGGCTATGGCGGCGGTGGCGGCCAGTTTAGCATTTTTCCTCCTTTCATTTCGACCACCACATGATGATGTTTCCGTCTTCCAAAAAAAAAGGCGAACGAGACAATCGGCAGGTGAGTTACCAGTTGAGACGCGTGCTGGCACGCTCCGGTCATTAGCATAGCAGTCAATCCGCATTCTTACAATTGGAGAAAAGAGAGAGAGAGAGAGATAATTTAATGTTTTCTTAAATACGTCAGTCGGTGGAAACAAACAGGCAACACAGAGAGAGAGAGCAAAGCGCTCATAATAAGCCCAGAGAGTTTTCCACCGATCGATTATGCGGTAACGGCCCCGGAGCAACACGCGATGACCACACGGACCAATCTACCGAAAACCCGAAAACGCTTAGATATTATAATATAGCGACGACGACGACGCGCTGTGTAAAAGTTTGGCGACGACAGCGGGTTCGTAAATCAAAAGTCATCAAACTTTTCACCCGAGGGTGGCCACCACTACAACGTCTCTCTCATATTTTTTCTTTTTTTGTTTCAGCTCATCATCATCATTAAAGCGATAAAGTTTTCAAACTGTTTTTGACACAACTTGTGTATACGTACGTAGTCTGAAAGAAATGAAATTTTCAGCGCGTCACGAAAACTCTTGGAAAATTATCGTTTTGTTTGCTCTCCGAGGCCGCTCGTTGCCCGCTACATCGCAACATTATCCGCATAATGAGTACCATTTTGCCCGCATCCCGCCCATATGCTCCGACCACACATTCTCAGAGAGCGCGCGCGCGCGCGACACGGAAAATATTCAAATTCCTTATCCGATTTCTCTCCGTTATCCATCAATAGTATAGACAACAACTTTTTTTTTCTCTCCCCTCATAGCTCAGATAGTTCATCAGATTCCATCATCGCTGCTGCTGCTTCTGCTGTTGTGGCTCTCCCTTTTTTTTCTCTCCGTTTGAATATTTTCTTCTCCCCCCACACGACCGCCGGAGAAATAAAAAAAAAAACGGGTGGGCAAGAATCAGAAGAGAAAAAGACGGATGGCTTTCGAATTGATCAGCGACCGCAAAAACATGGGTCCACATCTATTCCTTTAGCCACAAAAACTCTTTTTCTATTATTTAAGGAGGAGGAAGAAGAAGAAAAAAGGGGCCCTACCGCATTCTTCCGTCATCGATCAGTCATCGAAAGGATCGCCGCATTGATGGCCCTGTGTGTGTATTCCTAAAAACCGATAATCATCCGATCAAATGGGCGGTAGATGACGTCAAGATTGGAATCAACAACAAGAAGAAACAAAAAAAATCACGATCGTGCCTCTTTTTGATGGAACGACCCCCGGCACAAGTGACGGGTCGTGTCACGCTCTTGTGGCGCCACCTTCGAAACAACGTCGCATTTCTTTTCTTTTTTTATTCATCCGGTCTATTTTGATTTATAGACTGGCGCTCCCCCTCTTCGATTCCGATAATTTACCCCCGCGGGGTAGTAAGGGCTATCGGTTCTCTCGGAGCAGACGACGGCTGTTGCGTCCGCCGGTGTGATGGATCGGTGGAGGGGTCGCTAGAAATGAGTCAAAGTAAGTAGTATGGGGAGGGCTGCGTTAATAAGATTTCCAGAGATGACTAATTCGATCAGTTCCGTTGTTTCAAAAAAGGGCAGGAGATGGGGGGAGAAAGAATTGCAATCATGAGAAAGAACCAGCCCGAGGCTGCACCTGTGGAAGCAGCAGACGGAGAACGGAGAAGGAACGAAAGAATCGACCTTGATTGAATGGTGATGATGGGCAGGAGGGTAGACCCCCTCTTTCATAACTCTGTGCTGCTCCTCCCGTCGTCGACATCCGTCGGGTTCAATGCGACACGGACAGAAGAAGGAAAGACAACAACAAAAAAACGCATCGAGTGTAGGCGGAAAGGTCGCGACGACACGCAAAGTTCGAATGAGAGAGACAACAAGACAAAAACAACAACAACAACATCGACTGCGATTGAAATGACGACGACTGTCAAGAAGGAACGACATCGGCTCTTTTCAGATGCAGCATATAATTGCTCCGTTATCTACGACTTCCTGCTCTTTGTCGCATTTTCTATTCACTTTTTTTTCTTCTTCTTCTTCTTGCTGCTCCTTCTTTTGGGAGCATCATCCCTTATTGGGGGAAGCAGCAGCTCTATCTATAGAAGCGGATGCTTTCATCATCATCATCACGATCGTCGTCGTAGCTCCGTCTGATGATGATGATGATGACGACCAACCAAACGACTACTACGAGTAAAGGAGAGAGTTGTTTGTTTGTATGTGACTTACCGGTGACGTCAATCAGTTTCTTGTACAAGCCGAGGAAGGTCACTTCGGCCGCTTTGCTCCTCTGGTTCAACTTGTCAATCTCCACTTGGAAGCTCTTGAGCAAAGGCGCCACTTGACCCTTCGTTTCCTATAAATATAAATAAAAAGAAAGAAATCAATCTCTTTCTGGTCAACGAACTACATTCATTCTACGTCAAAAAAAAAATAAAAGAGGAAAAAAACAGGTGGTCACTCAATATCGTCGTGGTTTTTCGAGATTGAACGGCTTCCTAGGACCAAGGACGACATCGATAACTGGCGGAGGGGATCGAATTGCCACGTTCGGTCCCCCCGTTCGCCCCCACGCAGATTGATTGTCATCACGTGAAGAAAACGGACTCGACGACAAGGTAAAAAAAAAATAAGAGAAGAAAGAGAGAGAGAAAAACTTGTTGATGGATCAAGTGTTCATTTTCCCACAGCCAGGCGATTCAAATTTCCCACCCTTTTCTTTCTTAGACTTCATGTCTGTGTCTGTGAGTGATAATGTCAGACTTATCCAGCACTTGTATGTATATAATCCGATCGAGATAATTGGGTTTTATACACGTAAAAAAGAATGAAAGAAAAAGGAGAAGACGACGAAGAGCGGAAGATGGGAGAGAAAACGACGACCGAGCCCATTTCTTGATTACATTCTCTCCTCATCACGGGGCGCCACGCATCAGCTCCTTTTTGCTTGTTTTGTTTTTTTGTTTTCCATTTTGTTTTGTTTCCTTCTTCTTTACCGAGGGCTTCTTCTTCTTCTTTGATGTGACTACTTGCGCACAACTATAGTCGGGAATACGCACTCGTACATATATATATATATGTATACAAAACGCGACGCTCTCCATCATTTCCAAAAAGTCCAGCCATCAGCCCTTTCGTCCCCACCATCTATTTATTCCCCCTTTCTTTTCGTTCCCTTTTCTTGCTTTTTAATGAAACATCGTTATATTTATCTGGCGTGTCTCTTTCTCATCGCATCATCCTTCTCCTCTTGGAGATTAGACATTAACAACCCGACCGAGTTCTCTCTCTCTCTCTCCGCGTCGTCTATAGGCGCGCATCGCATAGACACAAGCTGCGTAGTAGTTGTAGTAGTGGAGTACTTAATGGCAATAAGCGCGAGGGGCTGCTGCATCATTTGAGGGGACTGTTGTTGTTGTTGCGCTACGGCCTCGATTCCCCGGTTGACACGGAGATGAGGCGGAAAGTGTCAAGACACAGGAGGCCTCGAAGACTGATTATAGATACTACAGCACCGTCTTGTACGAGCATAATATCTAAAACGGCCGGGTCCGAAAAACCTCCTTTAATGCGCTCCATAATGAGCGCTACTTCATGTTACACGTCAAACAGGCCGAATCGTCGTCGCAATCGTTTCGGGATATAATGACCGGCGACCTCCATCATTTATATACGCCATCAGGCCGGGTGAAGGCGAGGCCAAATGAATATGTGATTGATCTCCCTAGTTCCATAACGGGGAGACCCCCGATAGCAGAAGAAGAAGAAGAAGCAATTGCTCCACTTTTCCCTATCAGTCGTTTAAGTTCACATTATCAAAATAAAAAAGATAATTTAGAGAAAAAATTAGCCGGACCGAGAATAGCCGATTTATCCTAAATAGCCTCTACATACTCCTGGCCCCGTTGGCTTGGAAGCCGAGGCGGATGAAAAGGAAAAGACGGAAAATTACGTCCAAAATGAGGGTTTTATGTACATAAAAGTTCTCTTTGTACGTCTAGGGCTATACTTGGATGTCTAAAAATGATGCAAGAGGGGGGTTTTGTGGGTTGGTTGGAGAAGGAAGAAGAAGAAAAAAAACCCTCTAGTCTCTTTTTCTCTCTCTCTCCCTCCGGTTTCAAACGAAAGAAGAAGAGAGAAAAAAAGTGGACAACAAAAGAGGAAAAAGAGAAGCCCAAGAGACCGCAATGTAAAACGAGACGCGATTGTCACGACGGGCGACCCATTCCTTGACGACAACCACCTCTTCTCCTCCTCCTTGTTCCCCTCTCCCTTTCTGGTTGACCTGAAACGTGAAACGCCCCAGATATTCAAATGATTCCTTTTTTCTGGCCTTGCCTTCCTCCCCTCTTTGCCTCTTTTTCCGTCCCATAACGATGATTTAAACCTGGACGGCTAGAAAGTCAAAGATTTTCCCGAAATATAAAAATCGAGTCGGAAAAGAAGATTCGGGATGTTCTTCGCGTGTCCGTCGTCGTCCCTTATGTGTTGGTTGTGCGTCACGTTCCGCTCTCTCTCTCTCTTCTCTTATTGGCGGATCCCTATTTGACAAGAGCCAGTTCGTCCCTCCTCCTTCGTCCTTTTTACCTCCGCCTCCTCCTCCTCCTCCTTCTCTGACGTCCTACCGGCCGGGCAATTCGGTCGGGATTTCGAGGCGGCAGCATCATCATGCTTCTTCATTCAATCAACTCGTCGTATATAATCACCTTAATGGTGCTGTTTGGGCTTCATTGCATTCGTGACGTCTAATACACAGTCATCACGGTCCCGCCGCGACCTACATTTCCTATCAACAAGAAATCATCTTCTTCTATAATACGACTCGATTTATTTCTTCTTATATATTTGACTCATCTTCGGGGGTCCTGAAATTCGATTCTTCTCGAGAGAAAGGGAGATAACTATTCATTCATTAAGTTAATCGAGCGTGTCCCCGCACAAGACAGAAGCGGCAACTGCTCACAGACATGCATAACGAATGGGTTGCGCGGGCAAGGGCGCGTATATATATATGAGAATAATGCGCCACAAGGCTCATTTCCTCATCGGCCATGTTTTTCTTCTTCTTCTTCTAGGTTCCCTCGCACATCTATACGAATAAAGCGGAAAGAGATAAGACACAACAACAACAAGGCAACAACATTTCTAGTCGATTCACTCGACTAGAAGCCTCGTGATCCGCCTTCATGATGGGATTTCCTCTTGGACGCATCTTTTTTTCTTCCACCAGACGAGAAGAAAACTTTTTTCGTCGAGAGAGAATCGTTCAGTCTTATCAAATTCCAATAAGCATTTCGCTGGTGAGATATCCCGGCCGGGGCTCACAGAGCTAGAGACTATCAAAACGATATAAGAGAGCGTCGGCGGCCGTCGTCGGTGGTCATTTGTTCCGCACTTGAAAGCCGCGGGGGTTGTCTGTTGTAAAAACATTTGAAAATGTGTCGACGCAGATGCCTAACAGCCGATAAATATGGGGCCGCTCTGCATTCAAACGACTATTACAACCGAGGGGAAAACGGGCGACGGCCGTACGACCGCACGGGCAGCAACCCGATATTATGCATAGAGCGCTCGGTAATCGCAGGATTCCTCTTCAACACCCTCCGCCCTCTTACTTTCTCTTCTTCTTCTTTTTTTATATGATATGTAGATACAGATTGGCCGGAGCTGCTGCTGTCTTTATACCGCACGACACTTGGACTCTGACAATAGCCGGACCGATCTCGTAAATACAAAACGACGACAGCGAAAATGGGTTGCGACGACGAAGCTAAAAAGAAGAAAGAAAAGCGGAATGAGATCTGAACAACAACAAGAAGAAGACGTCGTGTCTTTTGTGTAGATTTGATCGGGCTCACGCCGCTCGCGAGTTATATCGGCCGCGGGTCATATGAGCAGCGCCCCCCTTTTGACTGGACACTTTATAGATGGGGGAAAAAGAGAGAGGGATATGAATGCTGACCGCGTCACACACAATAGAAGCAAATCAGAAGATATGCTGGCCCAAAAGGGCGGACAGCTTCCGCTGTACACGGCTCGATGGAGCGTGGCGCAATCTAAATATCATCCATGTATAGATATAAATAAGGAGCTGGCCAGAAAGAAGAAGAAAGAAAAACATTAGGAGCTGAGAGCGAGAGCTGGGCGTCGGACAAAGCTAATCCGCATTCTATTCTTGCGGCCACCCATGATTGTTGTCAAACGCAGCCAAAGCGGAAAAACGCGCTAGGACGGCAGCAGCTAGCCCAGCAAATATGGACAAGAAGAAGAATGCCTTTTCTCCATCTTCATCTCTCCCGGATATTATACGACGGGCGGCGGCGACGACGGCGGCGGCAGCAGAGACTATACACGACGAGTCCGTCCATTACCACAAAAGTCGTTCAACATAAAGGTGCTGGAATTCGTGTCTCGTCGTCTTTTTCCCACTGTTTCGGTTAGGAATTATGCCCGCCAGAGTGTTGATTAAATTCTCCTTTTCCAAGTCACATCAGCCCGCCATTTCCCGACGAGAAAAAGATCGTTAGAAGAAGAAGCGGAATAGACCGCGACGGACAACTAAAAAAAGGAAGACTGGAACAAATCAAAGCGACCGATCTCATCCCATCAAACAAAAAGAATGAAGCGGAGAGAACAGCTCCGCCGTCTTTCTTTTTTTTTCTTGTTGTCTTCTCCCCTCCATTGCTCCGACCGAGAGACAGAGACAAAGGGACCTAGAGGGAGATGTGGCATCACATGTAGTGAAAGAACACCAGCAGCTCAGTCCCTCTCTGAGGAAGACGTAACATAACACACACAACACAAGACACAAAAAAAAGGGACCAGAACAAGTTCGGAAGGGGGCCATCAAATGGGCCGTGGAGAATGGCAAAATGGCAGCTTGGCGAGCCATGCCAGACGGCGGCAGAGGCGGTAGCTACAAATTACAATTATATCATGAGAAACATCCGCATCAAGGCAAAAGATAAAAGATGGAGAGAGAGAGAGAATATATATATATAAATATAAATAATAAAAACGAAAAGGAAAAAAAGATGGGCGACAAGAGAAACATTGCGCCAGCATCTTAATAACAGTCGCCTCGTCACGTCGCAACTCGATTTCATCACATAACACGGAAATGAATCACGAATCGACATTATTAAGTCGGTCGATCGACTTAATTCGGCGCCCACAACGGAGCCAACGTCAATTAAATATTCATTTTTCCGTTTTTTTTTGTGGTTTCAAAACATTTTCGAAAAAAGTCGCCTCACCAGAGACACCTGTTGGCTGTTGCAGACTCGAAACGAGCGCAGAGGGCAGACACATTAGGGTAAACAACAAATTGGATGCAGTTCTTCTCTTTCTTCCTTTTTCTTTTATTTTTAGAGAGAGAGAGATGGAATTCCAGGAGGGCAATAATCATTCCAAAAGTTGATGGCTTTTAAGTTTTCGGCGGAAGACGGGGCCAATGTAGGCCGTGTGGAATTCGGTTACGTTCTCTTGAACGCCGTATCATTCCTTTTTTCTTTTCCTAGTGGCATTAGGTCTACTACTTACTCTGCTACTTGGCTCTTGCAATACTGGATCACCCCTCTCTCTCTCTCTCCATTCCTTGGCACATATATGATCTAATTAGGCAGATGGACTACTACTACTGCTACTCCTGCTGCATCGAAACACAGCGCAATGGAGGTTGATTATTCAAATGGAAACCTCTTCACTCTAAGCATTTTTCCGTCCCTTCATCAAGACTTTGGAGCCATTGCTCATCGTCGGAAGGGCGCATTGTCGATTCAAGTGAATCATCATCTTCACAACTCGGCAGGAGGAGGCAGGAGCACCTTGCAGACAGCAGGGGAAGAGCTATCAACTTTCCTTCTCTTGTATCAATATCGCAAGTACTACTACCAAGTCTCGCCAAGGAACGGCCCGGCTTCTTCTCTATATAGTTTTGCTCCGTGCCAATCTTCCCCGAGTGGATGGCTGCTACCACCGCTACCACACCCCGTGTATATACTTTAGTCTCCATGTCGACTTGGAATTATTTCCTCTCATTGGAATAGGGGGCAAGTATAGCACACATAGACATTTTACTACACCACACAAGTCCGGCTGCTGCTACTACGCCATCATATTCAGCCGAGCTTGTGTGCTGTGCGTGTGTTGTTTGAAGAGCCAACTAATTAAGAGAGACGAAGCCAATCAGGAAATGTACATCAGGCAGCAGGCAGGAGCAGCAGAACGAAACCTGCTGCCTTTCCCAACCAAAACTTGGCTTCAGGCAGGAAATAAATGGATTGATATTCTCTCTCTAGTCTCTCTTCCACATCCATCCATCCACACAGAGACGGCCTTAAACTCTCGTCATGTCATAAACCGTCTAAAGGTTAGCCTCATGATGATTCGATCCAGCCCCGACCGTAATGAACAAAGTTTCAGAAAACCACTAAACCAACCCTCCATTTTATATAATACACGCGGCCGGCCATAAGTCCGTCCGTCCGTGTTGGTCCAGTTTTTTTTTATTGTAATTTTACCTCGGAGGCGGATTTTTTGAATTCGCGACTCTGCTCGATGAGTTGCTTGCGGGCCGCTTCACTTTCATCCTGGCGCCGTCCCACTTCTGCCGCTTCGACGTCCAGCTCCCGCTGCGTCCGTCATAGAGAGAAACGACATGGAAAAAAAAAAGAAAGAGAGATTAGAAATCACATGATATACAACATATCAAATGAAACATGAATGAATATTATCAAGAAACTCGATTATCGATTAGATTGCAGCCTCGAGGAGGAGGTTTGGCCGTCTCTTTCACATGTCAACCGGACACTCGAGGAACCTCCTTCCAACACAACCGACTCCTCCTACTTTTTCTTCTCCTTTGATTCTTCCTTCTGGGGGTCCGTCACGCTATACATGTTCGACCCGACGGAATCCAGGTCCGTCTCTCTCTATTTTTTCTTCTTCTCCAACCAAGAGATTTCGAATGATTGTTTCGATTTTCTCGTCAAACATTTCCAGAGAGAGAGAGGAGAGGCCCCTTTCTAACCGTTTCGGGGCTGCTGGCCTTCAACCACGTCAAACTGGGCCCGTCAAACGGTCAGCAGCCAAACCGTTTGACATGGCAGAGAATAAGAAAAATCACATTCTCTCTTTTTCTCTGCTGGCCGAGAGTAATTAAACCTAAATAATAAGCATGGTGGTGGTGGGGTATAAGGGAGAGACGGAGAGGTATCAATCCGATGATGGCGTGACGGGGGCCTCCAAGAAAAGAGATTCTTCCATTTAAATCAAGGGTGGAGTCGAGCGTTAGCCATCATCGCTCCATCAGCTAATCTATTGGCAGATCTAAGACGGTCGGCGGCGGTCAAATTTTCTCTCGATGAAACAAAACAGTCTGCTGCTTGCTGCAGCTCCGTACAATGCCGTGTTGATAGATATTGCGCCAGAGTTGGACCGAGAGGGACGTGGTGGGGCCGTCATCGAATGAGCGATCGATCGTTGCATTTTCGATGAGCCGGATGGTCGACTCGTCTTAGGCTTCTGCTGCTGTTGCAGCAGTCGAGGCCAGCAAGAGTATGTCGAGCGATTGGGGGCTGCGGGAAACCCATCGATCTTCACCATGTCACCGACTAATATCAGGTCTCATCTCCTGCTTATCACATGGTGTAATTGGATAGCCCCATCCGAGCCCCTTTCAAAATATACTTTTTGGCTCTCGGACGATTCTCCACCGTTTTTCGATTGTTTCCAAAAAGGGGGACCCTTCTATTTTCATTTTATATCTTATCGAGGAGCTGCATCATTCCTATCCATCTATCTGTCTATCCGCACTCCTCAAAGACGTCATTGATCATCGCAGATCAACACGGACTTGGTGTCGCGCACTCTCCGATCGGCGACAAGTGCAAAGACGACCTGTTCAATTATTTGGACATGCTCCCCCTGCCCTACTGTACCACTCGTGTTTTTCTATCAATAAAAAAAGAGGGAAAGAAAGAAGAGAGTAGATAGCTTTTCACTTGACGCTTCGCCTTTGAGTGTAGTTTTTTATTGAGAACGGCTGCTAGTCGCCTTCTATAATGCAGACGGGCTCGGATGTAGGGGTCGGGTCCTACATCTGGTGGCTTTATTTATGTATTATCATCCCGGTTCCATCTCGTTCGACTCGACTGATGGGACTCGGCTGCGTGCAAGAGGCCCGGCGAGGAATGAGATTGGACGTAATTCACTTCCAATCCTGTGTCTACGACTCCTCCGGACGGACTGATCTGTATCACACGCAAACAGTCAACAGCGTTCAAGACGAAGCAACGAGAAAATCAATTACGATTAGTTTTTTTTTTGTAGAGACGCTAGAAAATGAGTGGGAGGAGTCAAAGAGTTCGATTCTAGTCTTGATTGATGGGGCTGCTCTTTTTCGTTAGGAAAAACAATTGGAAAAAATAGAATGGATCGTATTTAAATCGGACCGGATGTCGATTCTTTGTTTAGGTCATCAAAGGGTTTTAAACGACGTATGGGAAGAAAAACGTTGTCACGCATCAGCGCGACGTGTTTTGTTTTATTTTGACGTCAAAAGAAGCTCTCGGAGACGCTCAGGTGAGAAATATACAAACAAACGCGAAATAAAAAAGAGCGTGGGAGCCGGAAAGGACAAAATGGCATCGGCACTGTTTCCTGGGTGCCATTGACAACCCAAAAATGTTCATCAATGGTTTCTCTCCGCCGTTGCCCCGTACTCTCGGCTTTTTCTCATCAATGGCGTCGGAAAAACAACAAGAAAAAAAACGAGAGACGGTCGAGTAACGTTCGCTGAGGCAACTATTCAAAAGAAGAAGAGAGAGAAAGGGCCTTTTAATTTCTAATGTATGCATGAAAACTCGTTGCACCGCGACGAGTAAGAAAAATCACCATCGCGATGTGCTTCACGCTGGTTTCTTCAAATTACATTGGAATCAAAATCGAAATAACAGCAGCAGCTGTAGAGCAGCAAGGCAGCCGAGAAAAACTGGATTTCACAGCGTGCGTGTGACGTCACACTAGATGTATTCCAGATGCGATATTGCCATCTATCATACCGTCCCGACTATCTGACATCCATCCCCCCCCCTCCTTCCTTTTAGATCCTATTGGCTGGCTGCTGTTGGTGATGGCAGCGCTAAGATTTCATCGATCAAATCATCTTTTTGCCCAATGATGACAGACTCGACAAGAATCCAATCATTCCTACGTGATTATTCTTTTTTATATTGTATCTCTCTCTTTTACTCAACTTGGGATAAAAACCATTTCGGAGCTGGAACCCCAAAAAAAGTCTCTGGAATTCGATCGTGTGAAATCGAGGCCGAGAAAAGAATCTAATTCGATTGCTGGGAGTCTGTTGGCGAATAATAGAGTAGGACAAACTGTAATTGATTTACACAACCGACTATCTTTTTTTCACTCGGCTCCAAAGAGGAGAAAGATAGGAGAAAAAAAAAGAGTTGCCAGAGTTAGACAAGTGGTTATTCACGAAACGATCAGTCACCCGATAGAAATCTTGTACTCGAATGGAAATGAGACTTGCATTGATTTTCCGAAAACCCGCATCCCAAACATGCAAATGTTCCTTCACGATTCTCTCCAAAAAGTTTAACTCGATCGTGTCGCACTGGAAGAAGAAGAAAAAAAAAAAGAAAAGAAAGACGGATGACACATCCGTATGCAAATGTTCCTCCCCATGAAAATAGGCTTGAAAGGAATGATAATAATTATCGACCCGAGGATGCCCTTATCATCTGTGATATATATGTAATATATAATTGATGGCGAGAGAGTAGAGAGAGACGGTACTCGACAATAAAAGGAAATCAAATAATAAGGAGTCAAAGAGACTTGAGCGTCGCAGAGAGAGAAAGATGATGGGCACCTCTCGACGGAAAATGTCCGAACGGCAAGTGACTCGTTAATAATCAGGGGAAAACAAGAGAGATGTAGTATATATACCAAGTGAGCTCAACGAGTCGTTCAAACAAGGTGGAAACGATAAGGACGGCCCCCGTTGGCCATCCGAACGGGGTCAAATCACTCCAGACTGTTGAGTGCAAAGAGAGAGAGAGAGCTAGCGGCGCCCTGACATTACAGACTATAGATAATAGATAGAATAGATGAAGAAGAGACAAGTCGTCGTCGTCGGCCTTCTCTTAGTCGCTGCCGGCTGTGTTGTTGTTGCCGCCGCCGCCGTGCAAGAGAGAAGTTGCTCATTGGAAATAATGAGCAAACGGGGGCACACTACTAGACGTGATCTATGACATCGTCCTCCCCAAACAAAGGTGGGCTCTTGAACCGCTTCGTCTCCCCCCTTTTTATCCCAGCATACCCGTTTCGCGGAGAGTGCCAAATTCTCAAAAACGGGTTCGTGATGTTTCTACACATAGGACAACAACAACAACGGTGGGCGCGCACTCGACGAATTGTTCTGCTGCGCGACCCAAAACACGGCTAAGGTTTCCTCGCCATCAGGTTAATGAGAACGGGGAACGCGCGCGCTCGCCCTCCCCCTCCCAGACCGGGCTTTCATCAGCCATTCATCATCACAGTGAGGGCAATTGGACCTCATTAAGGTGACAGCCTCCCCCACCTCCCCCTCCACACAAAGCTTTTGTCTCATACGGAAGAAAAAACTGTTTTAACCCTACGGTAGTAGGCGTATTGTTCGCTCGCACGGTTGCGCCATCTAAAACAGAGAGCGCCCCACACACTACTTGAAAATATTATAAAAGATTTTTGTGTGGCCATCAGACAGCCTCTCTATTAAATCTATACTCTCCCACACTACTACAACCCCCTCAATCCATTTGCATATCGCCGGTGATACGAAAGAGAGATCCAATTCCCTGTGAAAAGAGAGGGGAGAGAGTTATCTGTCAATGTAGTAGGGCGTCGTGTTTTTTTCCGAGCGATCGGGGCTATTGTAAATATATATATACTTGGATTTCTACTACTACTAGTAGTACTACAACTATATGTAATATACATCGAGAAAATACTCTTTGGCGGGCCGGCAACGCGCAACATCTTGTAGTAGTCGTCGTGTTCGCTTTGAAGCGAATGTGTCGCCGAGCTCTTTGATATACGTCATTCAATTTCATTTCCACAGTTCTGCATTATTCACGCGCTGCCATCGCCGTCGACAATGCCTTCCACAAAAAGATGTCTGCTGCCTCTAGAGAAAATAACCATAGCACCGTGATAGACAGCCCTAGTCTTTTTCCGAACATTTTTTAAAATGACCCCGTGTTTCTTCTGCATCTAAAAGGGCCGTGCATTTTTCAGGTCGATATATAGAGCCCGGCCTCTCTTTACTTGACAATATCAGACAAGAAAGAGCCAAGTGCGTAGATAGGAGAGAGTTTGGAAAAGGTTTCTCTAAATATCAGACGACAAATCGCCCTTGAGAGCCTACTGATCAGCAGAGCTCTCTGTGTACACGGACCGTGACACGAAAACGTGCATTGAATTATTCAATCGGCGTCTCGACGGAGATCCTCTTTGACTCTTTGGTAGATCATGAAAGGGAGCCAGAGAGCGATCATCCTCCAAGAGAGGTCCAGTCGCGGCTCATCATGGTTGATAAACAAGGAGAAGGCGGCTCTTTGTTTATCCAGAGAGGGTGGTCCGGCAGCAGCAGCAGCAAGGAAACGGGCAACCACCAAATAGGTCCAGCCGATTGGCATTGAATGTGCAAATGAGACGGGCCAGTCCACTCGTGAAAGACTAATGCTCCTCTCTCTCTGCTCCATCGTCGGGCTTTTTGTTTTCCTCTTATTGATGAGAAGCGAAAGGCGTCGACAGACCCGTCCGGCGCTACTTCATCAATACCAATGAACTACATCAAGTCCTCTTACGCCTTGCAACAGGGTGATAGCCGTGCCAGAAGTCCGGCATCCATCTGCACAGAGCTGCTGGCCGGCGTTAATGAAGGGAATCAAAGATTCAGTTGTCCCAACAGACGGCCTCTCTCTCTTCTTTGTGCAGCCAGCGCAGGGCCCAGTTGTTCCCCTGGCGGGTTGAAATCGATGCTTTCCAGAGAGGGAGAGAGACGGACAGCCGAGATCAAAAGAAGAGGGGAAAAAAAAATCAAACGAGCCACTTGGGGTATCATAGGAGCATCTGCAGGGACTTTGAGAGACACAGAAGGTATTGCCTATCATTCAAGGGAGACGGGCAGAGCGGCCCAGCAGCAATCGGCGATTCGATTTCCATCGCACATCAAGACCTCCTCCTCCTCTTGGCCAAATTCAATTCTCTGGGACGGGCAAAGAGCAGCAGCAGAAGAAGAAGAAGAAGAAGAGAGGCTGCAACGGCAGTTGAATCGCCAATGCTCCGCTTGTATAAATAACTACATCTCAGTCATGGCCGGCACATACAGCTATATCACGGCCGCCGCCCTAGACTCGTCCGCCCGCTCAATTTATAGTTCTCCATATACAGTTCAGTTTGCGCCAACGACCCGACCGAACAACAACAACAACAAGAACAAAAATTCAATCCCTTTTTCACCCTCCCGCTTTCTCTCTCAAAGATCTTTACGGCCGGACTGCAATAGGGATCCAATCAAATTCCCTCTCGGTCATTGAAAACGGACGATACGCGTCCGCCAGCTATCGGTCGACTATATCAAATCACAGAGTCTCCGGCTCAGAGAGACTTTTACAGACGGCCATTATAGACGTAAAACGATAGATTGTTTTCTTTTCCTTTTTCCGCTCGAGTCGAGGAACCGCTAGAGGCGCCACCAGAGCATTTGGCGATGATGTCGCGCGATAAATCAAAGATAACGTATTCACACAGCGACCGTGATATGCATGGCGTCTCCTGGCCAATAGCTGACCGTCTTTAGAGAATTTCCAAGAGGATCAAAAGAGAAGAGAGCTGCGGCGATCTTGTAGATGCAGAGTCACGGAATCCCCACAACAGGACGCGCATCCCGCGGTCAGCCGACTGCGAGTCCAATTGATAAAGCAAATAAACGAGGAGCAGCATAGCAGCAGGTAACACGGGGATAAACACAATCATTTCTATTATTTATCTCTCTCCATATCGGCATGATAGAGCTGCAGAAGCAGCGAACGTCCACCCCGGGGTCGTCGGGCGTTTTCATAACTTTGATGGATAATATCTACGACGACGAGACTCTGCTCTCTTTGGGCAAACAGAGAGCGACGTCGAGTAGGAGGAGGACAAGAGTCGAAACTTTTCGGTAGCGGAGCATTTCGCCGGCTGAATGAATCCCCCAGCTATATCGTATAGAAGGTAACGGACGACACTGTTGGCTTTTGCCAGCTGGCCACGAACACGGAGCAGCAGCAGAGTTCTCTGTCATCTAACGCGCGGCCAAATGAATCAGGATTATGTACGCCCCAAAAGTCCGCTCTCTCTCTCCATCACGCGCTGGGTCGAGTAGGAGGAGGAGACGGGAGCGACGCAATCAACACGATGATCACTGACCGTGCGATATTTAACAGCGCAGAGCTAGCTGCCTCTCTCGAGCGGATATATACAATATATACGTCCAATCTCCGCCCTTGTCCGTCTTATTTCTCTTAACTCGACCACTGCAACTGCTAGTAGTTGTGGCGGCGGGCGGCCAGCTCTCTCTCTAGCTCCATTCGATGAGCCAAAAACAGCCGGCCCATTGTTTCTGGTCAAGCTTTTACCCTCTTGTGTGACACGTGCGCTATACTTCCCCCTTCCATACATACGACGACGCTGCAACGGCTCCGATATGAACTTTTTGTGATTAGAAGCCGGCCGGCCGGCCGCCCTCCTTTTCGTAAATGAGAAGTCGTTCATTGCCTGTCGCTTTTGCTTCACTCCTTTTGCCGATATTGCGCGCCACCCTCTAATACACAATCGCATTACCAGAAACAAAAAAAGGAAAAGCGTCGCCCGGCACGCGCACTCGTTTCGATTTATCCAAACCGGTTTCTACAATTTCCAGCTAGGGGCTCGGAAAACAACGAGTTGGGTCGATGTGATGACAATCAAATCAAAGTTGATGCGTCCCGAGATTTTTCAATATGTGTTGACGGTGGTGGCCATTAATGCCCATCGTTCATCGCCTCATCGGAATGAATGGGAAGAAATATCGCGAGACCGCAACAACTTGGACAAGTCGCAACAGCCGCATTGGCCGTTACGACCGGGGGATCATATCTCCGAAAACAAAAAAGAAGAAGAAAAAGGAGAGAGATCTTCAGTAGTATAGTCGTTGCTCCGCTCTGGATATGACGAGAAAAGACAGCGATGGAGGGAGAAATAATCAGTTTTTGGGGCCCGCCACTATCTTCTAATGAGGAAAAACAAAAATCCCGGGCCATCAACTTTGGGGGCCGCCTGTCGCACACAGCTCACCACTAACTCCTTCCGGCAAGCGGACGGGGTCCGGCTGGCATCATAGCAGCAGCTAGAGAGAAACAATAATTTGATGAACGGATATCGCCGGACACGCTTCTTCTTCGTTACTACTACGGGCCAGACGGACTAAAGGGTGAGAGGGTCCGACAGAGCCCAAAAACGCGTTTTCATAACCGACGCTACAGCCAAGATTTTATGCCCATCTAACACTGATCCAGCCGCCCAGCCCCGATGCTATACCTCGCGCTGCTATATAGCCAAAGAGCATAAACAAAAGAAGAAGAAGAAGAAAAAAAAAGAGAAAGTCTCCCTCCCCCATGTACTACTAGTGTATACACAACTAATCCAGGGGGCCTGGGCCGTTTGCTCGACACACAACCGAGCGTGAAATTAACCGGGCATCTTTGGCCATTAAGAGACGAGCTTTGGCGTTTCCTCTCCCCCTCAAGCTCGGCCATTATTACGACCGTCTCTCTCTCTTCTTCCTCTTTTTATTACTTCCTATTTGGATTGCGCTCGGTCGCAAATGCTGGCCGGATGTTATTTAATCAATATCAAACTTGATGCGAAAATCAATAGGCTGGCCGTTTCTTTTCAGAGAGTCCCCCAATTGAAAACGCCGGCTCAGACACAAGTTCATTTCCATTGCAAATGTTCCAAAAGAGAACGCCTCGTCCCCAGAGGGGAGAATATCAACCGAGCGACTAATGAATGAGAAGCGAAAGCACTTGGCTGGACAAAAAGGGCCAAAGACAAGATGATGAAGGAGAAAAAAAAAAAAACACAACAAGATGATGATGACGGACGGATCAAAAGCGTCAGACGGGGTCCGAGCAGCCCCGACTCGCTCTCTTGGTCGTGTCTATTGAATAATCTCAACTCGGGTATAGTAATCCTCATTACGAGGCCGGTTGCACGTTCGCTACCGGAGGAAAAAAACGAAACGAAGCGGCCGCTTCGTGGTCGCGGCACGATTCCAACGTCCACTTTGATCGTGCATCATTAGCCCAACGTCGCAAATACAAAGAAATGCTTGGCCGTCTAAGAAAAAAAACGAGACTCATCATCATCATAACTTTGTCGAGATCATAGAGCGATTTAAGGACGATCAAAAAAAAAAGCCATGGCGAGACAACATCTCATCCGGAACGGATGTGTTTCTCCTTCGTTCTCTTTTTTTACGTCACTCGGGGAATATGAATCAATCATCAGTTGACGGGCAACGATGACGACCATGTCGACGACCGAAATGGCATCAAGAGATCTTTCTCTGGTTCTTTGCTGGTCTTGCCTGTGAATTGCATCTCTGCTGCTGCTGCCTAGTGGGAGTTTGTATATATAGAGATACACTCTCTTTGATCGAACCTTTTCAGCCGATTGCAGTTGTTGTTGCGCTGTCGAGCCGGGCGACAACTCGCCTGTGACGCTTTCAAATGTTCAATGCCTTATCCCTTTCAACTCAACCGTTTTCTCTCTCTCTCTACGCCCTTTACTTTACACATAGATTTGATGTTTTCTGCCTTTTGTCGACTTTCTGCCTCGATTGGAATAAAGGAGAAAGAAAAAAAAAAATTTACATCGTAAAAATACAACAAAGATATCCCTCCCCATCATCAATGACATATCATATCGTCCTCCGGGGTCCTGAAAAAAGACTGGATATAATAAAAAAGAAAAAAAAAAAAACATCTTTGGGTTCGATATATTGCGACGATGACGACGTTAACGCTCAACTGGTATATACACTCTGAGAAAATGAAAACAATCTTGTCGTTCTGCTGGGAAAGAAAGTCGTGATGGCATCGTCGCAATGGATCACTTCCCCTTTTTCGTTGCTGATGGACCGACAACAAGTTCCGGGCCGAGAGGGAATATCGATGCACGATCACGGATCAATCATCGAGCACAGCCTCGATCCCTCTATTTCCTTCCGGAATGAATGAAGAAGCGCCGACCAGTCCGTTCTGGCGCTCTTTCTTTATCACAGATCGATACAAAAGAGCCCCAACAACTACGGAACTGGCCAATCCGTCATCGACGGATATATATTGCCCAGTTTTTTTGTTGATCGAAATCATCTCCTGATGGCGGCCAATGACTTGATGGCAATTCCGTAACGATTTGGACGGGGGAAAAAAATAGAATCAAAGAGAGAGAGTCAGAGACGAGTGGTGTTTGCCGGGCAGCATGCGGCTGGACGGTCATCAGAGACGACATTTCCGCATCCATCCCCCCCGTTGCCCGGATTAAGCCCGTCCAAATGGGTATTAGCCTTCGTCGTCGTAACAAGGCATGCAAACTTTGAATAATGCAATAGTCGCTCCACTGCTGCTGCTGCTGCTAAGATCCCTCTGCTGCCCGGCTCCGACCCACGCACAAAACAGTACGGCCGTTTGCGCTGCTCCCTTTTGCCCGAAAAACAAATGACTAATCGAATCATGTTCCACGTCCAATGCGACGGCCAATTGTGTTACCGTAGGCGAGAGGCGGACACGCACTAAGACTTGACGCACACACACACACATGCAGGGGGAGACGAGACAACCGAATCGTACACGGATCGCTTGCTTCTCCCTTTACGACAACTCCTCCGGAATGAGACGATAGTACGGCGGCAGCGGCCAACAGAACTCGGATGAACGGATGAAAAATGGAAGCCGAGCCGAACCGGTCTTGTAGAAGTGCAAGTCGACAGCCGCGGATGGAATAATTGGCCGCAAGTGCCGACAAACGGACGGCCATGACGTATTATTACTTAACGACGCGAGAGGAGAGACGGGCGGGGGAGAAAAGCGAGAGAAGTACGACGAGCCCGCGCGAGTTGATTGCCATCCAGAAGTTGACATCCAAAAGCGGAGCGGCAAGAATAGAAACAATTGTGCATTATTCCTAAGACGTCCCTGGGAGCGAGGCAGCCCTACGACGCCGACGACGACTCGTTTCGAGCCCAGTGACAAACGACGGCCGACAGAGTGTGACGGAGCGACAAGAGGAAAGAGCCCAAAGTGGACTCTGCGAGACGCTTCATTTCATATCACAACACCATTTTCTTCTCTTATTATTAACGATGATGATGACGACGCCAGGGCAAACTTGGACCCCCGCTCGCACACCCAGCGACACAAACGATCCTTCATCGCTTTCGAATCGCATCGCAACAACGACCAGCCGCCGTTTTCCACCGGATTAACTTCGGCCGAGGACCGGACCTTCATTAAGGGGACGACGTGGACTGATAGCTGTCGATTCATTAACTGACTTTGACCGACTCTTTTCAATCTGCTCTCTTGTTGTCTCAACTCACCCCCCAAACGCACAAAGAGCAAACACATTTATTTCCTCAAATGGGGTTCACGAGCCACCAAAAATCAACCGCCCCCCTCTCCCATTATCAGCCGGGCCATATTGTGTTTGTCTCGGACGTTTGGAGTAAAAGACTATCAAATGTTACACGAGTTACATCCGGCCCGAAAAAAAAAACTTTGGGAGCCAGATTTCACGAGTGAGAAGTTTCGACAAGAACAAAGTCGATCCCGTTGAGAAAAAACGGGACTTGTTATCGGTCGGCGTCAAGGGTTAGCAGAGTGCAGCTGTTTCGCGTAATGGCCAACGTGCCAGAGAGACAATTTATACAACATTAAAAGAGATCAACTTGTGGTCAAAGTAACGACGGCTCTAACATTCGGGAATTGTGTCGAGGGGAGTAGAAAAAAGGAGGAAGGAGAGTGGGGCAGAGGGATCACTCGGCTCCGCTATGCAAATCAGGTCCATATCTCTCTGTTGTCATCGCTCTTTTGATGTAGACTGCGGCGACGGCTCCATGGTGCGCAGATAGAGCAGAAAGAGAGAGAGAGAGAGAGAGACAAAAGCCTCGTGGCGCGACAGTCGGTTCCTTCTCCCCCGACACATCCGATACTTTTCCATCAGAGCCATCTCTTTGATTTTCCAAACCATTGCCTCGATCCCCTTCTCTCGCAGCGCAGCCAATCTCTAGCATATAGAGCATAACTGGCCCTATGGGCGCTTCATTCGCCTAACATGCATTTGGCTACGAGTGGGCCGACAGAGCTCGATGGCTACTTTGAATTGCAAACGTCTATTTATGACATGGAGTAGTGCTGTAGCCTACTGCTACAACATCTTTCTCTGCATCCCTATTCACCCCCAGCATATTCTATAACCGGGATAGGGTAAACAGATGTTCTCCCGGCCCCAGTAATATTGACCCCTTTCCATTTGATCCCGGCGCAGTTCAGAATCCAAACGGCGATCTGCACAAATGGACAAAACAACATATCAACAATTTATGCCCGGCTCACTTCAGCTAGCCTTCCGATATGAGACAGCCGGAGAGAGAGAGAGAGAGGAAGACATCAAATCAGCTAATGAATTTCATGCAGAGAAATGGGGTCTTGTTCTTTGGGGAAAACAGGTTATCGATTTCTGTCGAATACGCGCCAAAATAGAAACCACGTGGTCGGGACGGCATAGAGAATAAGTTTGTACCAGCAAGAGATGTGGCAGAGGATTTAGCTACCATGGTGAATCCAAAATGAAGATGAAATATAAACTTCTCACAATGGCATATTTTAAAAGGCTGCAAAGCTTAGAACTGTGTTCCTTGAGATACAAATCCCTTGCTCGATGAAGCAAGTACACAATTTCTCCCCAACACGCTGAATCACCATTAATGTACACCAGTGACTGCCTGGTGTATAATAAATGATAGAAAAGTGGCCTGGCAACATTTAAACAACGATAAGCTACGAAAAGATGCAGGATATAAATTTTGAGATTTGTCGTGTTGGCAAAAGCTCACAAAAATTCCCCGCATTAGAAAATGATATCGCTTTGCTTCGTGAGACACGTATTACACCAAGGCCGAGATGTTCACGGTTTTTTCCCGCAGAGCAAAATGACTAGTAAATCATACCTGTACGGTCGGCAAGTCGAAATTCTTCCATTGATTCAGCACACCACTCAATTTTAAAGCCATGTTGGCAACTATTTTTTGACTGAACCACAATATTATCGTCTGCTCGAACTGAAAAAAAAATCGCTAGAGCCACCTACCGGGACGACTCATTTTGAAGGTCACGCGTTTTGGGGTTTCTTTACCGAGGAAATTATTCCAATTATTTGGCGTGGGAACCAGTAATGCATAGAAAAGTTGTGCAGTAATTAAAGATAGGGTTGGGCCTTTGAAGCACGAAATAAATTAATTTCCTCATTTTCCATTAAGCGGTTGTTTAATTTCAGAAATACTCCCCATGATCTGAAGCGATGACAGTTGATGCTGCTGCCGTGGACACGGGGATTGACTAGTACGTAACCATTATCGTTAACTTTATTTACGTCTGCTAAGTTATGAATTTATTAATAAAGTCCCAAGCTCAAACAGGCTTGTTCAATCCTCCCTCGAGAGACCCATGTCGAGAGGTTTTAAGCTGAAATGAATATGCATATCGAGTTTCCTTTAGCCGGTCGGCCATAAGCATCAAATCACATGTCATGATATAAAGTAGTAATGTCGCATTGGTGATTGAGGAAAACGTACTACTTCAAAATGCTAGCATCATATGTATTGTAGTACTGTCGACGAGAAGGACGTATAGCTACGAGAAGGTTATACAAGTACAAGTACGATGGAGGATTCAGTTGAATGGTTGACTGTTCCACATGAAGATGTGTTGCATGACACATTTGGAGAGGAAGAAAGATCAAAGCTATGCTCATCGCTCACGTACGTCTTTGAGTGCTCGCGTTCTGAAAGCAGAAGCAGCGGCAATACTCATTCGGGTAGACATTTTAATGAATTGATGATTTACCACACTCCAACAAATTGGATTGTGCGACGATTATCACAGTGTTCGCCATCACATCTTCCCGATTCTATAGAGTGCAGTTCGGATTCATGTATCTGTCGTCTAAGGGTCAGATGGAGAAAGAGAAGGACGGAGATGCCATATAGCCCTCGATTGAATGACGACGACTTTTTCATTTTCTAGATCAACATTATACGAACGACAACAACAGCAACTCGCGCTACACTGAGCTGGAAGAAATAAGGGAAGCTGCTGATGGGTTCAAAAGTTACGACATCGACCAAGATCCGGCATCTTTTATAGGAAAAGTTGTGTTTTCTTCTCTAAGGGGAAGATCGAATGAGTGGAAAGAGATGGATGTCCGCTGGAGCGTCGTGGAGAAAGCGATGAAGCGGCCTTCTCCATCGACATGATTAAGACGACCGCCGTTCTCTTTCTGCGGTTCGTCGCATCATTTGCAAAAGGGCATTTACGAACCATTGATTGTGTGTGTTCTCTGTTGATTTAGTGTGGACATGGAAATGGGAACGAGGGGGCATTATCCTGCTGCCTCCGTCACCACCACAGACGTCAATTAAATGTGATGAACTTTTCAAACTGATTGCGTCCTTCAGAGTATAGAATGTTTTTGCTGCTCCACATATATCTCTCTCTCTCTTCCTTTTGTTTTCCCTATTTGTTTTTTTTTTCTTTTGGGGCTTTTTATCTTTCTGTTTGCGGACCATTTAGTTCGAGCCGAAAAGAAGTCACAGAGCTAGTAGTCGTATATAGGCAGACTCTTGTCGTCGACAAAGAGAACATGAGAGCTTAGGTCGCGTGTTGCCGTCTTTCTTTTGTTTTCGCATCAGCAGTGAGTACGCCGCTGTGTGTTACAAAAGCAGTGGCGCGTATGCAAATCAATGCCCTAGTCATCAGTTCATTTCTCAGTGCTGCTGCTGCTGCTGCTGTTCTCTCTTTCTGTCATTTTCTTTTTTAACGACCGGATTTTCCTTGTGAACGCCTCGCCGAACCGCCGAGCGCAGTTTCCACCTCAACGGGTTGGGTCTCATCTTTATCCGCTCCGGACCACCGTCTCCGCGCTTTGATTCGTCGCGTCACCAGCTTCATTAATGGGGAAACACACAACTGCCGAAGCTAAAAGCCCAAAGTCTCTCCTCGTTTCGTCTCCGTCTCTCTTGGACCGACAAGGGAAATCCATCTCTCTTTCTACTATAGGACTTGCACATTGGAAAATCATCTCCTTTCGCCGACCTATTCGTTCGGCCTGCTGGCCTACACGCGCGCGTGTACCAACGGCTCCTTTTAATTGCCATCCGGACAAATGGGCTGGCGACGCGGCGGTAGGAACGGAGCTAGGAGCCAGACCGCATCCGCCGGTCTCCGCCGCCTTGTCTGTTTAATCCAGCGTTCATTTCCAGACGCCCAGCCGTCTCATTATTGACGAGAATTCCGAGCGTTCAAAGTCTCTAGCGTGACATCAATCCCGCTCTCGTGGATTGAACTCTCCTTTCACATTTTTCTTACAGAGTATACCCGCGCCATACGCCATTTGTCCTGTCTAAGTATCTTAAATCCCTTCCAATATCGTCCCCGAATTACCCGAGTACACGGCAGCGTGAACAGTACAAAGGCATTTCCATAAAACTAATGACAAGAAGTGACGACGGAAAGGGTCGAGGTGGACATCAAGAACGTTTCAACGTTGAAAAAGAATGACATTACTTTGTTGACTGTAGGCATGCTAATATCCTAATTACAGCCGTTTCGTCAACTTTGTAGCCTGGCTACTACTAATTTCTGCCTCTAAAATCAATCTAATCTATCTTGGTAGCAATTTCAAAGCGATTACCACGCGCGTTACTCTACTAACGAGGACAGAACAATTTTTTTTTTCACTTCCGGATATTATTTTAGAGCGAATATGTCACATTTCAGATAGAAGAGACCCGAATATACGAAGTTGGAGAAATGGCCTTTGCATCTTTTGACACGGCCGTCGCCATCTGTGTGCCTGATGTCACATTTCAGATAGAAGAGACCCGAATATACGAAGTTGGAGAAATGGCCTTTGCATCTTTTGATGGTATACATACAAGATGGTGAGTAATGAATGAGGAACATACGTTTGATGGACGACAAACCTGTTCTCGGGGGCGGAGATGAACAAGATAAAGCTCACAAAAACATAACTGCCTACAAAATTCCACACGAAACTTTTAGCTGCTATCTCATTCGGTTGAAGAATTTTGTTCTGGTTAACGTTTGAGGAATCTTAAAATTTTGTCAGATGGAGCAATCGGGGAAAAAAAAAACATTCGAAATGTTTGTGAAACAGTTCCGGCCAGGTGTCTTTCTTTAGAAAAAATTCTTGGAAAGTTTACTCACGCTAGATGGCAGGTAAACCTACGTTTACGTAAACAAAAAAGTGGTATCACATCACAAATTCACAACGAAGCGCCAACGTCACACAACGATAATAAACCGGCTAGTGGCGTTTCCGACGTGTGTTATGAATATATGATATGTATTAGTATCCTGAGAGCGCAACAAAGGAAAAAAAGTCCCCCAAAATGGCGTTGGAAAACTTCAGGGAAATACTGAGCATTACGGCCACCATCACCACTATTATCCAGTTTTTAACAGGAGTGTACGCGAGTGTTATGTTTACCATTTGTGAAAAATTAATCGATGACAGTAAATGACAAACATGACGGCTTTCTAATGTTAAGCTAAAATAGTTGTGACTATATATACAAATAAGCAGTGCCCCGCAAAACAAGTGAAATGCTAATACAGACTTTAAATTATTTTCCAACAGAATCATATGCATGAGCATAAGAAGAAAAGGGGCTTCAGGTGACATTTCAGGCTTCCCGTTTATTGCTGGTGTTCTGGGGTGAACCATTAAAGCTTAACTTAAAGCATCATCATTTAGTAAATTTTTAATTGGACATTTCAGATGTAGTTTATGGCTTCGATATGGGATGCTGATGAAAGACTCAGCAATGATAGTGGTCAATGCAGTTGGGCTGGTACTCCAACTATGCTACACATTCATGTTTTATTTTTATGCAACACACAAGGTAAATAAGGTTATTCTACCCTGCTAAATTTGACATTTATATTTAAAAAGTACTTTTATCTCTTATTAATTGCAGGGGCCATTTATGAGACAAATGATGATAGTGTTTTCTATTATTTTTTCAACCATGTTTTATGTTGCAATGGAACCAAATGTGGACAAAACTGAATTTAGATTGGGTTTGCTCTGCTGTGCGACAACCTTGATTTTCTGTTCAGCGCCACTTGCAACACTGGTTAAACTCTCAATTCTACTCATAATACCTATTTTCTAATAAATCACTTCTATTCTTTTCCTTAGGGAGATGTTTTGAAGACAAGAAGCACAGAGACCTTACCATTTTATTTGATTCTTGCCAATGTGCTCGTAGCAGCGCAATGGTTTCTGTACGGCGTAGCCGTTCACAATACCTTTGTCCAAGTAATACTTTCAAGTTTTAATCCTATGTGAGAAAATTACATCGATTTTTTTTAAAATTTAACTCAGGTGCCCAATTTCATCAGTTGCCTTATTGCCTTATCACAGTTGTCATTGTTTGCCATCTTTCCCAGCACTAATATTCGCACAAAACTTCAAGTAAGTTAAATCCAGCTCCGTGTGCGATTTAATTTGAAGGAAGCATAGTAATCTCAAAGATTGTAGTAAGACTAGAAACAAGCTTAAAAGGGAAACCTAATAATGAGACTTAAAAAGTTGCCAATACACGAAACTCGTCACTAACCTGTTTTTTGTCATTTATTTCAGAACGTCGTTTAATGTTACTAATGAAACGGTAAACAAAAAAATCAGGATTCCCGGCTACACCTGATTTCACATTGTTAATTTTACAGGATAGCGAAGAAGAAATGTGAACGAGCCATATGGTATTTTGTTTTTCAATCATCCCATCTGCTTTTCTTCTTCACGGGTCGATCTCCACTGCTACTAGCAGGACTCGAGGATGCCGGAGGTGGAGGGGGTTTATTGTCGGAACTACTGCAAAACTATAAATCCTCCAAACAGTTAATTTTGTATTGTATTTATGATTATTATTAAAAGTTATCAATAATACCTGCGATTTGTATTGAGATTGAAAGGCGGCCTTCATCGCAGCCAAGCGACCTCCACTAGGTCCAGCAGCGACAGCTAATCCTGCTGTAGGTCGAGAGTAGGGCGTAGGAGCAGCAGACTGTAAATGCAAAGAAAAAAGTCAGCTACGCATTTGGCAAAAACTTCACATCTGACTCTAAAAACAAAACTTACTTGAAAAGATGGTTTAGCTGCCATGGCGCCAGCAGGTGATGCTCTATCCGAGTAGCCTAAGCCTCGTCCACCGACATTAGGTTTCCGCCCTTGACCACCTTTGAAACGCGACTTTCGGAACCACGCACTCTGCATGGCAAGATCCATTAATGGCTCTGGCACCTGTTGATTAGCTCCTTCCAAATTTCTGACTAAATGCCCGGCAAATTCCTTGTCAGCAGGAGTTACTAGCGTAAAAGCCGTGCCTTTTTCACCGGCACGACCCGTTCTTCCAATTCTGTGCGTATGCGTATCAATATCACGAGCAATGTCGTAGTTGATGACTGTTCGGATGTGGGGAATGTCAAGACCACGAGCGGCGACATCCGTGGCCACGAGAATGTCCATTTCCTTCTTTTTGAAGGAGCTAATTACTTGATTACGATCAATCTGATCCATGTCACCATGCAAAAGAGCTACAGACATTTCTCTGGATTTTAAACTGGCCGAAAGCTCCTCTGCATTAGCCTAATGAAAATAAAAAAAGTCAATCTGGTTCAATTTGAGCTACTTTGAGATGTTTACCTTTTTTGTCACGAAGATTAAGACCGATCCCGAGGCCATAAACTCAACTAGGCGTGCAATTAACCAACTATACTTGGCGGTGGCAGCTATGACCTCTATTACTTGTGTAACATCTTGATTTGCCTCACCCACATCGCCCTTTACGATGTTGAAAAAATGTTTTTAGAAAGGACATTGAGAAAAAGTACCAACGTTCAAGTATATCACGCTTCTTACCTGGACAATACGGATGGGATCCGACAGAACATCTCGGGCTAGTTTTTCAATTCTTTTTTTGAATGTGGCACTAAAAAGAAGTGTTTGTCTTTCCGGCCGGGCGTGGTTACAAATGGACCGCACTTGAGGTTCTACAAGACACACATGAATTTACATTGATTAAATGCTCTGGAATGCAATTTACATTTTACATACCAAACCCCATGTCAAACATTCGGTCTGCTTCGTCTAAAACTAAAAAGGTGACGCGCTGCAAGTTAGTTGCTTTAATCTTGACCAAATCAATCATACGACCTTTACAGAAAGAAGTTATTAAAACCAGCAAGAAAATGTTATTTTTTTTTTTACGAACTATACCAGGAGTGGCTACAACGATTTCTGTTCCCTGTTCTAAATCCTTTGACTGTTCCCACTTGGAGCCACCACCGTAACAACAAACGACACTGATGCCAAAAACCTTGCAAAATTTTTTGGCCTCCGTGTAGATTTGTTGACTGAGCTCGCGGGTGGGTGCTAATATTAAACCGATTGGTCCTTCACCTAAATGAGCATTAAAAGGAAATTACGGTACAGGTATAAAACGCAGTGTCGCAATGTAGAGTCAGAAACAAACCTTGCTTCAATTCGGGTTGATCCAGTATATGAACAATCATTGGCCAGAGGAATGCTGCTGTTTTACCGCTACCGGTCTGAGCTATACCAATAACGTCACGGCCCGAGAGTGCAGCCGGAATTGCTTGAGACTGTAATAACAAGTTAAGAACCGAAACTGATGTTGCTCATATTAAATTAAAAGATAATCTACCTGAATGGGAGTAGGATTAGTGAATTCTGATTTGCGAATCACGTTCATAAGTTTCTCGTCAAAATTGAAATGAGCAAAACTGCACACTGGTTTTGGTATGGAAATACCCGTCACTTTCAGGCCAAGTTTTTCTCGTAGTTCATTGGCCTGATCAAGAGGCAAATTTTTTATTTCATCATGCTCTTCGTAGAAATTTTTCTCAAATGGAGCATATGTAATGGTAGAGTGATCAATGGGAGGAAGAGGGTCAATGTGCTTTTTTCCTAGTTTGATTGGATTTCCATCCTCATCATATTCAATTTGTTCTGAATCAGAGTCATCTCCTTGTAATCCAGCAAGAGGATTTTCTTTAATGTACCGATAATATGATTCTTCATCATCCTCTTCTTCAATATCATGGCGCACACCCTTGGCTTTATTTTTCCCACTTAAATCTTCTTTCTCTGGAACTTTTATTGCTTCTTTTTTAACTTTTTGATTGAGATCATTCATAAAAGCATCCAATGGGTCCTCTTCATCTGATTCAACATCTAGTTATTGAAAAACAAAAAATATTGGAATTAATGATTGCATGGAACAAATGTTAGTGAAAAACAAGATAACTGCATACTGCCTGCAAAGTTTGGTGAATCAGGACCAGGTTGGTAAAGTGGCTGGTTTGAAGACGGCTCTTCATCATCCTCATCAAAGTAGCTTTGAAAGCAAACAGATAAGTATAAAGATGACCTCTTGAATCTGCTAAAAGAGCTTACTCGTCTTCGGTTTTTGGCCTATTGGTTGGTATACCATAAGCTGAACTGATGGAGGTTTGGCTTATAGCATTAAGAGTGCTGTAACCTTGCTTGCTAACCGTCGTTGGTAGGTTAAGCTCAACTCCAGCAAGGCCAGCTCCAGGAGGAGGGGGAAATCGATTGTATCCTGATGAACTGCTACCAGGACGCGAAAATCTTGGAGCCACAGGTATAAGGTTTGCATTGCCCGGTCTCATCATCGACGGTGGAGGAGGAACTGCATGAAGGCTACCTGATTTGTTTACACTTGATCTGGGCCTTGGTCCCACACTAAAGCCAGAAAATCGACTGCCACCTCGACCGGAATTCATGATGGTCTAGAAAGATAGAACGGAATTTTATTTCTTTCATCAAATGACTCGATTGAAATCGAGTTCGTGTTGGAAAGTAAAATCCAACCACTAGTTGGTCGATGTATTCGACAGATGCTTGTTAGCCAAGTGGCAAGATAGACTCACAGATCGGAGGCCCCGGTTCAATCCCCGAAATAGGCATAAGTTGTTATACACCAGAATGAATATGAGAATTATCCTGCATGTAGCAGAAGACTACGGTGGATGACAAAACCATTTCTTAATTTCTAACAGGTTATGGGCCCAGCTTAACGCTGAGGAAGCTCCACACATCTCACCCAACGCAGTGATTGAGGGAGAGTTTGAAAGTAAAATCCAACCACTAGTTGGTCGATGTATTCGCTGCTGTACTCTGGTAGCCAAGTGGCAAGATACCCGACTCACAGATCGGAGGCCCCGGGTTCAATCCCCGAAATAGGCATAAGTTGTTATACACCAGAATGAATATGAGAATTATCCTGCATGTAGCAGAAGCCCACTACGGTGGATGACAAAACCATTTCTTAATTTCTAACAGTTCGTTGTAGCTATGTAGTTGACAGATGCTTGTTGTGATAGTTGGAGTTGGATGTGGATCAACTAATGAAGCATCTTCTTACGAGACACTGGTAAACAATGAAACTTGGCACCGCTGCATGCAGACGAATTTTTGAACGGAAACTTAAGCAAGCCAAAATTAGTAATTTCTAAATTCTACTCGATTGATCTGGACTACTCGATCGAGTGGAGTTTGGTTTTGTGTGTTGAAAAAAAACAATAAACGAAGTTCAATATTGGTTCATTCCCTGACTCTATTCGAACGAATTGAAAATAGACGAGTTCCAGGCTTCAATGACTCTGGTTACATTGGAAAGAAAAGATGATGACAACGTCTTTCCAATATAACTATTTATGCCAAATTTTATTTTTATGTCAACTTGAATGTGCAAAGTTTCACTGTTCCAACGTAAAAATAAAAATACTCTTCTCATGACTTGAACGTCTATCTAACTTTTGTGTAAAAAGCTCGGCGGCAAACCGCGGGGCAATCCGTCGAGGAAAATGCTTAGGCGACGAGGCCCCGACGGGGCGAAATTTACTTGCAGTAATTTATTGTAATATTCTAAATTGGACGAAACTAGTCCCGATTGACGCAGGGCGATCCTACTCATGAGACATGAGAGTGCTCCGATGCGTCATTTGAATAAAGCAAATTATATGAAAACCTGGCAGTGCTGTATGCAGACGATATTTTGTTGTAACGGAAAAATGAATTACCGCCGTTTACCGAGTACGAAATCCGAATCATCCGTCAAGAAGTTAAATTCAACTTTTGGGGTCCCAAAACAATTAACGACCTCGGGAGCATTTTAAAACTTGAGAAAAAAAAATTCAATTCAACGTTCAAAAGGATCAAGACTTCTAGTGAGGAGTGACGTCTGCGTCTTTGTGGTAGATTTCAAAAGATTCGCCCACCACTATCACACTGATTATTTGTCATTTTTGATCCAATTGAAATTTAAGCATGACTAATTCCAAGCTTATTGATTTGTCATGGGAACTTGGAGGTAAACATGCCCAATATAAATGTGCATTTTAGGTGGTAAATGGAGTTAAACTTAAAAAAAATATCCTGTTTCCAGTAACTGCAGCATCAAGTTGTGAAGAACAAGTGGGCCAGACATATGTCAGAATCAAAATGAAGTTAAATAATGGAAAAGCTTTGGAAACAGTTTTAATGGAATTATCTCTTCCACAGTTCTATGATTTTCTTCATCAATTGGAGAAGGCTCAGAATGAAATTAAATAATGTAATTTAGTTTTTCAAATTATTATCATAAATTTATTGTGAAAACTATTAATTTGTGTTTGGTTTCAAATTACAATAATGCACCACCTTGATGTATTTATAAATCTTAACTACAGCTGATTGGTCCATTGGGCATAATAGAAGATTTACAAAAGACAAATATCAATAGGTTCTTAAATGCTGGCCACAGCCTTCTTGGCTGCATCATCTAGATCACTAGCACTCTGAATTGGAAGCCCAGATTCTTTAAGGATTTTCTTGGCTGCATCCACATTTGTTCCTGCACATAAATTCGGAATGTATGGTACCCTGTATCGTGATTTGACAGCAAAAAAAAAAATACCTTCAAGTCTAACAATCAGTGGAACTTTGAGCTCTATGCTTTTAGATGCGCCTACAATTCCTGATGCGATGGTCGCACAGTTCACAATACCACCGAATACGTTTACCAGGATAGCTTTCACGTTCTTGTCTGTTTAAGAAAGAGGCTATGTTATTTGAATTATACATACTCAAAAATAAACTGTTTTACCAGATGTAAGAATTTTGAATGCTTGAAGCACTTGCTGCTCTTGAACAGTGCCTCCAACATCAAGGAAGTTGGCTGGTGATGCTCCATAAAGTTGGATGATGTCCATGGTCGCCATGGCAAGTCCAGCTCCATTTACTGTACATATTTTGGTAGCTATAAAACCCATTCAACATAGGGTTTAATATAATACAAGAATTTACCCAAACAACCAATATTCCCATCCATCCCAATGTAGTTTAGATTGTATTTATTGGCTTCAACTTCTCTCGGATCGCTTTCAGTTGTGTCTTCCATGGCAAAGATTTCTTGTTGGCGAAACTTAGCGTTATCGTCAAAACCAATCTTGGCGTCGACGCTGACAACTTGACCTTGTGGAGTTTCAACAAACGGGTTGATTTCCACTTGTACGGCATCAACCTATAATACAATAGTTTTGTTATTAAGATTCTTGAGCAAAACATTTTAAATATCCTCTTATGCTCTTACCTTGAGAAACATTTCCCAGATATTTTTTATTTCCTGTGCAGCTTTCTGTTTCAAGTCTCCTTTGAAAAGAAGAAACTCGGCCAAGTCATTGGCCATCGCATCAGTTACTCCTTCGAAAATATCAACTGGTACAGTCCTAATCAGCTCAGGAGTTTTGTGAGCGACATCTTCAATATCCATTCCACCAGCAGGGCTGGCAATGATGACAGGCCCATTATATTCTCTAAAAGTTTGAAAAGGAATAAAATAAAATGTTCTCACAATAGTCTTGGCTACAAAAGTATAACTGTACCTATCCATAAGAATGCAAAGGTAGGTTTCCCTTAAAATATCAACAGATTCTGCTACCATAACATGATTCACTGGAATGCCTTCCTTGGGAGTTTGTTTAGTAATCAGTTTTTTATGCAACATTTCACCAACAAGGCTTTGAGCTTTCAATGGGCTGAAATCATAATGGAAAATATTAACTAGTGCATGAAAAATGAGCAAAATCTGTATTTACTCTTTCGTAAGGTGAACACCTCCTTTAAAACCTGAATCAAACACACCCAATCCTCGCCCTCCTGCTAGGATTTGAGCTTTTACAACATATTCCCCAGGCCCTATTCATATTTAAAAATTTTGGTTACTGGTATTCAGTAAAAATATATAGGAGAATTGAATAGAACTAACTAAGCTTGGATGACAGAACTTTTGCATCTTCAACTTTATCTGCAACTATAAACTTTTGCACTGCAACATTATACTTTTCCAAGAGAGATTTGCTTTGATATTCTAGCAAATTCAAGTGTCTTACAGATTGTACGTTCCATTTCTGAAACAGAATTTACAAACGTGAAAAATGAAGTGAATCTTAGAGTTACTACAAGAAAATTTTTCTCACGTTCTGTATTCTATTTCCGAATCGTAAAACATTTCGAAGTGCTGGAATTTGCATGGCCATAGTAAGAAAGCTGATGGAACGCAAAATAATATGTCAGTAAAAAGTCAGTTGCTCTGCGCTGTAGCAGACGGACTCTCGCAACGCAAGACACAAGACAAGACACTAGTTTTAAACCATCGAGATTCGAGACAGACTGAGATCGATAATTAGAATTCATTTTTTAAAACTGTGTTTTCATTGAAAAACAAGGCAGCCGTTGAGTAAGGAATTTTTTTCTTACGCTATTTCTTCATTATTTTGCATTCCGTAAGCTAAGTATAATAAGTAAGAAAAAAAGCAAGCACGTAAGCCATTTTTTAACCAGGTTTCTCAAAGTACCACTAGGTCGAGCTGGCAATCAATTCGCCACTTATTTTTGTTTGTTTTGTTGTTTTGTTTGATTTTTTTGGGGGGGGGGGGGGGCAAAATTTGTTCATTTACCGTGGTTTTAGTAAGGTGGAATAGGAAAATGGTGGGTTATAGAGAAAAAATTCGGTTATTGGAATGTATCGTTTGAGGAAAGACTGGTAGAAATTGCTGGAAGTATGCTGGAAGGTTTAAATCAAATCCCGCTGCACAGCCGGACCGGAAAACGCACAGACTTGAAATGCAGTTCTTTCAAATGTCTTGAACAAGCGATTATATTGTTTTTAACAAGATTTCTCATCCATCAAAAAGAAAATTCGATGTAACCAAGAAAAAATTGAATGGTTTAATGTAGACGCAAGAATATGTAAAGCGCATAGCAATAAGAGTAAGCTTTGTCTTAATGCTGGTTCACAATTGATTCAGTACAGAGTACACATCAGTTAGATGCAATAAATTTTTGAATTAATGAAAAACATATAGGATATAGATAGATACTTAGATATGGACTACTCTCTGCTGCTTTGAATTACATATTGTTAATTAATGTTTGTACTATGCTTCTGTATTATTAATTGTTTTCTAGGACGCGGCAAATATGAAGATCTACACAGCATTCGAAGAACCCATTTGATGCATGTTTGACCGAACATTAGGGTGGACAGCAGGCGAACCGTCATCTATGGAGTAATAACGAGTATTTCTATACGAACAGCGATAACTCTATAGGGTCAGCAATATCCCCATTGACGGCGATCTTTATATAGTGATGATGGCAAAGTATGTGCCGCTCGCCAGCGCGTTATAAACCAAGTACCAACCTAATAATCTACGCCTCGTGTGATTGGTCAATTTCTCCACAGTTAGGACAGGTTATGAAGAGATTATGATGAGGTTATGAGATGGGATAGCTATGAATTTTGAAATGAAAGCACGAAGGCCACTTTGATTGAACAGGATTTTGTCTTGCTCTACTATATAGGTTGTGCTGTTGTTAGACGAAAAAGTATAATAATTATAGAAAACGCGGAAAACGTTACTGCCCAGACTGGCGAAATCGTCTTTTAGAAAAGGAACTGCGATTCAATTCTATTCTCATTGACGGTCCTTCAACAAGGATCAAGAGTTGCTTGAGTTGAGGGACAAGATTGTCCTTCAACTCAGATGTATCCGCTTTGGGGCCCTTCAAAGGTCAGATGAAAAAGTTATCGCATTGTAAATAGAAACTCTTTTCTTTAAATCGCAATCTTAAGATGACGATAGGCACAGATCTTTTGCATTTCCGTACGACTAAAGGAACTCTTTTACAGTTCTTTTTAGCAAACGAGAATAATCGGGAAAGAACTAAAGAAGACTAGCAAATATTAAACCCTCGCTCTTTTCTTTTTTAAAAACTCTAGTTGTCAAACATTATTCCGCTCGTTTAAAAAGATGTTGCCTAGTACATACATGCGGACGTCCATTAGAATGATGATTACTGGTCTATACCATGGTAAATGCGCGGTTGCTCGGACCCGTTTTTTAGAGCGGACAGCTAGTAAATTTTGTTGGACATTTCTGCCATTTCCGACGATTTTCGCAGTCGATACTCGAGCTAATTAAGAATTCCGCACAGTCATTGCATTCATGACGAGCTGAAATAGAACGCATTATCAGTATAAGTGTCTGTACTTAACACATTAAGATTGCAATAGAATAAATCGTAAGCTAGTAGGAGTTGCGTGTTGTTGGTGAACGCACATCACCATTGCCGGGTCAGTGTGTACGTAATGTAGGGCTGCTACAGTGGGCACTCAAATTATTAGAACACGGAGTGCATTCCCATTGCACTCCGTGTTATTTTTGCGTTTTGTTTTCGATCGCCGTGGGCGCAAAACTTGTTGTAAAATTTTTTTTTTTACACCGCTGAATTCGTCTCGGCGAGACCTCTATGTGGTTTTTTTTTTTTCATCCTAACAATAAATCCCTAGACGCAGGGGCAGAAAATTTATTTATTAGAACACCCCTTTTTTCCCGACCCTTGTACACAAATTAGTCAACTTTGACAGCCGACAGCTTGTTTTGTAAACCTTCCCCCGACTTGAAATTTTTACACAAAAATCGAGTGAGATTTCTTCTATCTAATAGTATAAGACTTGAGGAAATCTGTTTGTAAATACGAAAACTGCAGGTGACAAAACAAAGTCTGTTTTTTGAAAACAGACTTTTTCGAAGCCGAAATTGGGGCCCCGCCTCTATACCCTCTGGGTCCGAACCACCCACCCACCCAAACCCCTCCTCTAACTATCTCCTCATAGCGTACCTCACCCAACACTAGTTTCTATTGATACAGCCCTTGGCGGAAAAATGAACACAATAACAAAACATAAATATGATGGATTCAAACAGGCTGTATTTTAAGTTTGAAATTACATCATTTACTGACTGGAATTATTCGACAAATCCACCTCGATTGTCAATAATTGACCGCAACTTGTTGGGGATTTCGCGTATAATATTAGTGACAAAATCTACGTGGCTTTTTCTTTCCGTGATGTTCTCCCAGCGCTTTACGATGATATCCCAAAGCATATTTTCGTTCGAAATGGAAATCAGCTTCCCTTGTTGATCGATAATTGGATCTTTGAGCATTTGATCCCAAATACGCTCCATTGGCATAATATCGCCAGAATTTGGTGGCCAATCCAATTCGCAAATTTCAGTAGTACCAGCAATAAACTCCTTGACGGCTTTTGAACGATGAACTGGATTCCAGTCGTGCGCGATGCACAACTTTTTTGGTCCCATCATCCGGGTTACTCTGGATACTTGTTTAATGACGCTGATGTATTGCGCGCTATCAAGTCGTCCTGTAAGGCGAATCAATCCTTTTTCGCCGTTTAGCGAAAAATAACCACACGTGGGTACCGTGAGCGGAACAGCCTTGTGTTCCACTCCATGGTACAAAAACGGCTGACCACTGCGATCAATACTGTTTAGAATGTTAATTAGTACAGACCAATTAGGAATCGAATAGCTTAAAGGAGTTGTTTTCTAACCCAAATCGTTGCTCATCGATGAAATAAATTTCTTCCCAAAACTCGTGCGGTTCCTCTTGGTTGTCTATAGCAAAGTGGAAACGATGTTGCTTTTGGGGGTCAGACAAATTGGGCTTTGGCCTAACTGAGAGAGCCATAATTAAAACTGAAACACGTTGAGATTTTATTACGATGTGTGCTGGTCACTGTGGTCTACTCGAGTGCAGCTGAGAAATGAAGATACAAAAAGTAAAACGTTCCAAGGTCATTGTCTCTGCTTTCGTAAAAAATCGACAGTGAGGAGGAAGTGAGAGGAAGAGAAAACGGCAATCTACAATTCGTTGATGACGTTTGGCGCCAAAATGATGGTGCTGTTACAGACAGCTTCACTAATCCCTCATTTCCTGTTCCCTTCATTTGTTTCTTTCATTTTTTCACGACCTTTATTCCTGTCCTAACGTTGGCAACAAACAGTCAATATTTTGCCACTCAATAAACGTGTTTGAAATGGCGAAAAAACGAGAATTATCAATAGAAGAACGAGCAAAAATCGTTGCATTTAAGAAAGCTGGTTTGAGCTACCGCGCAATTGCTGCTGAAATCGGTTGTTCAATTAGTACTGTTAACTACACGTTTAAGAAACATGAAGCTGCTGAAGGTCTGCACACAAAGCTTGGCCGTGGAAGAAAAAAGATATTGACGAAATCAGAAAAGAAATTGATCTTTCTAAATTCAATGCGCCATCGATTCAAGTCCATTGGAGTCTTAACGGACGAGTTCAATATCGGAAGGAAACATCCCATTAGTAAGACAGTTGTCCGGAACGTGTTGAATGAATATCTTCTCAAAGGCCGTGTTGCAGCTAAAAAGCCATATTTGCGCCCCGCGAACATTAAAAAACGATTGAAGTTCGCCAACGACCACAAACATTGGACGGAAGAAGATTGGATGAAAGTACTCTTTACTGATGAGAGCAAATTCGAATTTTTTGGCACTAAACGGCGAGTGTACATTCGTCGTCGACCACACGAAAAATATCACAAGTCTTGCATTCTTCCAACTGTAAAACATGGAGGAGGATCTGTTATGGTATGGGGCTCAGTCTCGGCGAAAGGTGTTGGTCCCCTGAAACTCATTGAAGGCATTATGGATAAGAAAATGTAAGTTGATCGCGCCACTCAATACGAGAAACTTTTATTTCTAAAATTGCAATCACGCATTTCAGGTATCACCAAATACTGTGTAAAGTCGCAATCCCCGCTGGCCGTAGACTAATTGGCAATGGGTTTTATTATCAAGAAGATAATGACCCGAAGCATTCTGCTCATCTCTGTCGCAATTACTTACGGACAAAGGAAAAGGCGGGTGTACTTAAAATGATGGAGTGGCCTCCCCAAAGCCCGGACATGAACTTGATTGAATCCCTTTGGGAAATTGTCGATTTGAAAATTCAGCGAAACCTTCGTACATCTAAATCGGAAATGTGGTCACTGATCCAGAAGGCTTGGTCAGAAGTTACGCAATCCGAAATCAGAAAATTGTTTCAATCCATGCCAAGAAGAATGGAAGCTGTCATTGAAGCCAAAGGCGGGCATACAAAATATTAATTTTTTAAACTGCCGATAGAAGTGCCAAAACACTCTTTAAGTTGTACCGAAAGTAATCAATAAAGTGTGTTTGAATCCATCATATTTATGTTTTGTTATTGTGTTCATTTTTCCGCCAAGGGCTGTATCAATAGAAACTAGTGTTGGGTGAGGTACGCTATGAGGAGATAGTTAGAGGAGGGGTTTGGGTGGGTGGGTGGTTCGGACCCAGAGGGTATAGGGGCGGGGCCCCAATTTCGGCTTCGAAAAAGTCTGTTTTCAAAAAACAGACTTTGTTTTGTCACCTGCAGTTTTCGTATTTACAAACAGATTTCCTCAAGTCTTATACTATTAGATAGAAGAAATCTCACTCGATTTTTGTGTAAAAATTTCAAGTCGGGGGAAGGTTTACAAAACAAGCTGTCGGCTGTCAAAGTTGACTAATTTGTGTACAAGGGTCGGGAAAAAAAGGGGTGTTCTAATAAATAAATTTTCTGCCCCTGCGTCTAGGGATTTATTGTTAGGATTAAAAAAAAAAAACCACATAGAGGTCTCGCCGAGACGAATTCAGCGGTGTAAAAAAAAAAATTTTACAACAAGTTTTGCGCCCACGGCGATCGAAAACAAAACGCAAAAATAACACGGAGTGCAATGGGAATGCACTCCGTGTTCTAATAATTTGAGTGCCCACTGTACCTCTCAAGCCACGCCTTTGGAGACCTTATCGTATTTTTTTTCCTTTTTTTTTTGGCGGTGGTAGTGGTGTATCACAGTGGCGTATATATTCGATACTCAAGGCCTCTACTGTTTGGTACCCTGAGGAAACGGGGAAGAACGTATATATATAGCTTCATCATCATCGTCTTGGGATCTATTAGACGGCGATTCGTGAGAAGAACGGAACAGGCTAAAGAAAGACGAAAAACAAAAAAGAGAAAATGGCGTAGCTCGCGGTCTGGCCTTGCTTGTTGTGATTGTATATATACTAGTTCAGTACTAGATTGGACGTGGGTGGCGATGGTAAAGAGTGCAGCCGACGAAAGCCGATCGATCGAAACGCCGAAAGAAGTAGAAATGTCTTTTTATTTCCAAAAGCCTGGATTCAAAGTATCATTTGAATACATCTGAATTGCAAGAGGCTGGCTAGAGTTGTCGGCTGAGCTTGTTATCCTACCATCAACTAGCTCAGAAGCACTTACGAAACCGTCACAGAGACCCAGCAAGATCAGCTGTTGCCGGGAATGTGTAAACGTGCGGTATAGACATTTATATCCTCACACGCACACAGCAGGGAGTCAGTTCGGAGTTTTCACACACAACTTGGAAAACACAAAGAAAGAGCTAGAGAAAGATCCCCACCGGTCTACGTCTTTGGCTTCGTCGCCACATCAAACCAGAAGGAGAAGCTGGGAATTCTTACCCGTTTTCTTACGACAGACATATCCTTTTAGGAGTTAATGAGCCGTAGCTGTGCGCTTTCGGCTTTAGTATTTAGCGCCAAGTATTACTTTGGCACGCGTTACCTTTTCTTCTGGCAATTAAAAGAGTGGGAACGACAACCGAATACCCCAGCTTGTTTTTGTTTTTGTTTTGTTTTGTTTTGTTTTCTCTCCCAGGAATTTGGGGCCATACCTAATAAAAAGTGACTTTCAATACGTTTCGAATAGACCGTATATATCACAGTACATCAGTAGCTTTAAGCCCTCTTGAAAAGTGTATTTTCATAAATGTTTTGTGGACAATACGGCGTTCGCTGTCTCCGGTTTATTTACGGACAGCCAAGATGGGTGTGTTTCCAACATTTTGACGTGTTGCATGTATCGGTCACGCATTCTAGTGACTGCCACAGTCCATTTTTTTCCCTCTTGCTCCGTCCTCTATCCATGGCGGCTTCTTGATTAAATATATGGCCGCCCAGAATAGAAACCGTTTCTAAGCCTGTCGCGTGGGTTGGAGTATACGACAATGGGACAGATCCTTCTTTGTCGTAGGGCACGTACGGCAGCGGTTAAAAGGAGTTGCCGGTTGCCCGCTACAAAAGAGTGTTGGCACTAGTAGTTTCTTTATTGTATTGCGCTATACAACTTCCTGCAAACGTAAGTGATAAATCCGCGGGAGGTTTTCACGGGTTGAAAGATTTTCATACACACCCATCTTGTTACCGAATACATTGACGAAAAAACTGACAAGACCTTGCCGCTTGACTGACCGCATCGACACCAATGATGATGTATTCATCGCAGAATGTTTATGGAGCAAAAGTTATGATCATACTGCACGATATGATAAAGGACTAGTAGTCTGGCGCTACATATATTTCGCCAGCAGTCGACTTCCATTGTTAGTATAAAGGGGGGTAACCGGGGTGCTGTACGCCGTGAAACAAAGTCCCAACCAAATCTTCTAAGACGATGTTTTTTTTTTATTTACAGCCGCCGAGCCATACTCTCTCTTTCCCTCTTCTCCTCCACTCACTCCTTTATAACAAAGAGTGAAAGAAGAAGAAGAACTTCTTCCTTCTGTGCTTCTGTGTGTGTGTGTGTGTTCCAGCGTCCGGCGGAGTGAAAGCGCCGGCGCGTTTGCCTTAGATTTTTTAGTGCGGGAAGGCGTCACCCGGGCTTATGTACAACCTGACTCGCTAGTACGAGGATTGCTGTGAGCCGAGTGAACACGGAGTTCACAGTTCCATACTTTTAACTTGGCACTTGTCCATCGAGATAAAGCCGATCCCCGAAATAGTTTCTGACCCTGTGGTTTCTTATCATCATTTGAAACGAATAGAATCACCGGACATTGTGTGGTATGGTGGACTGGAGCTACTCGTCGATCCTCAGCTGACGTCTTTAACTTAAACAAGGTAAACCGTCTCATTCGATTTGGATTTTATTTGCATTTGGGGACATCCGATGTGGGACGGGTCGAGATATAGCTACTACTTGTAGAAGGAATGGCATTTCACAGGGGGAACGGACGACCGATGAAAGATAAACATCCGGAGCGCAGCGGATATTGAAACATTCTCATTTAGTCGACGACGAACAATTTTCCATTGGTATGAGCTAGTGAACAAGAAGCTCTTTCTAGTCGTTTGTCTTTCCAGCACATTGGCGCGTCCCGGCCAACGGAGACGACGCTTCGCCGCCATGAAAGAATAGTCCAGTCTGATAAATTTGTTTTCAAGTTAGGGGAATGATATTTCTTGCATCGTCACACCGAATCCTTTGATCCTGCTGGACCAATCAACACGTCCTATATATAACCAAGCAACTGACAACTCCACGTTCGTGTCGCACAGTAGTCTGAAAGATATGGTTAGATTGATGTCAAATCAGAACATTGCCATAGACCTCCCGCAAGGCACAGCAGCTGCTAGTGTCATAAAACCCAATTAGACGAAGCATCAGACTCTAATACTACGAGACTACGAGAGAAAAATGAAGGAACTCTCGGGGCCCAGGAAACACTTTGTTGCGCCTCTACGTCGGGATCTCACTCAACACATGCCTCTATTTCATAAATAACGACAGCGACACATTATAAACTACTAGCTCCAGAGTGGCCTGTTCATGTTTGGACATGTTTGAAATGTTGCCTCGTTTCTCGACATCAATAGAAGTTTTCGATTTCTGACTCTTAATTTGTTAGGTCGGTATTTGTGGGAGCAAGAGCAACAGACACAATGCACTTTGTCTCTCTATTGTCAATTCTTGAAGGAGGTTCGAGTTTCTCACAGTATAGCTCGCGCTATCAGGTTTCTTTTCGTGTTGATAAGGTAAAAAGAAACGATGGCCTGGCTAATACTTAGGACAGAAATCCCTAGCGGCTAATGTGATACGTGGTTCCCCTAAGACTTGTTTCCGGAACAATAAAAAAATAACGCTTTTGTCGTCACCATGGATGCGTGTCCAGGGCCTTAGAAGAAGTGGTAAGATGATCGACCGACGCCTTGACAACGATATTAGGCGAGTTACCAACAACAACGCGACTAACTCAAAAATGTGGTAATGGCGTAACGCATTCCTCGGGCCTGATTACTGTGGGAACTCAGCAGCTAGGAAGATTGTTTGAAGAGAAAAACAAAAGAAAGGCAATATTTCATGGCTCGATCCATTCAATATAAAATCGGAAGCAATATTGACTCGGAGGCAGACGCGTTCCCACCGCATACGCACCGTGCGGACTCCGGCCTTCTGGCAGACAAAAGGGCGATGAGGCTGAGAAACAAATACGTCACGTAGCGTCTATTGCCTATAACTAGATAGAGGCGACTAATTTGTTGGCAGCATCAGAAATACTTGATCAGACGGCCACGGGCTCTAGATAATGACCGTAGCCAAGACTTTGATGCATAGCTCAACTTGACCGACATGCCAAATTGGGTCATTAACTAAGCTGACAACACACGAACCGGACACGTGAAAGTATCAAGCTGTATTTCCGTTTGTCCTTCAGCCGTTGGTCCTCAATCCGACGTACTATTAATATTCAGGCGACTCCCACAACTATATAGACATGTAGCGCGCATGTACGATTCAGTTTAACAGCATCATTCATGATGTTTCATTGTGTCAAAATCGAATAGCAGTCTGATCCGTTTTTTTTTCTTTGCCGTCAGACGAGACGATTTAAAGCCTCTCAATTCAGTCTGTTGGAAAATGTGAAGCTTATGATCTTACTATTGATGAGTTATCTAAGCCTATTTGAGTCTCAAAGCAGGTACCGTAGTGCATTCATCTTTGTTGAAAAACCAAGGCAACTATTCTCAATGTAGGAAAGAAAACTTGATTAAAAAAGAAATAAACAACTTTTGCTGCCAGTGCGAACAACCGGAAGCACAAATGGTGATTCATGAAATTTGTGTTTCAATTTGCCACCAGAAGTACGAATTACGGAATTTAAAATATCAATTTATTCAATATCGACCGAAAAACTAGACGTACTGCATGCCCTTTTTCGAATCAACGATTAGAAATAAAACTTTGTTTTTTTAATGCTTAAACCCGATTATCGGAAGGAGCGTTCGGAACTTAGCAGCTGGTTACCAGCTATTTCAATTTACAGATTTCCAATTCAAGTAAGCCTTCTAGACTGTGGGTTGGGCAAGACGAACTTGAGATCGTGAATGAAATAGAGCGAAACGGGACAACGGAACGTTTTCTTCAAGTTGTCGTTGTCTTCCTCTTCTTCTCCCTCCGGTGCAAAAAAAAGGCCGGCAATCTAGAGTTATATGAGGCGTCGCCGAGCCCGCTGGGGTCACGTAAAAAAATAAAGAGGAAATCCTGGTGGTTGGATGAGCCGTCATTTGTTATAGACGCTACATTCTGTCAACGGGTTAATCTCAAATGCAGCTTCTATTTCAGTTTGGAATCCACCCGATTTAGTACTGGATGATGACAACAGTCTCAGCAACTCTGGAATTCATCTGTAGATTCTAGTTCTTTACTCCAACGCACTTCGCGGGTTTCCTCCGGTTTCCTCCCACGTCGATAAAGATGTGTCCATACGCTGCTGGCCAGCAGAAGAACAAAGAAAGGTTTATTTCTTCGTTATTTCTCGCGGTAAAAGCTAGGCGTAGTAGACGTCACTCTCCAGTCTCGACGGAAATTCGATTCCGCGGAATAGCGATCCTAGTGTTATTGTAGATGAGATTTGTACTTTGACGAATCAATTCAGTCAAAGTGTTTTTTTTTCAAAAGAAAATCCTCGCAGTCGCTGAAAGGGGAAAAGAGAGCAATCAGGAAACAGTGGATCAATAACTTTACCCGACCGCACTTCAAGGCTCAACTGAGCCATATTGATCAAAGCGAATAGATAAGCTTAACCTTATTTCGAGAAATCAAATCGGTAGAAACGCATAAACGAGGTAACAAAAAGACAGTATACCTTCATTTGATCTTGCCAGAAATCTCATTTCACAATTTACTCCGAAATGCGATCGCGAATCGACAAACGACGAATGCTAATAAATTAGTAGCTAGCGTACATGTTACAAGGCACAATTGTCTTATTGCCATGTCAACCTAATCATTTCTAATATCCCAGACGCTGAAACGTCTTTCAGATTACTTCTTTCTATTATGGAGGCTAATCGTAGTCTCTTGGGTAATCAATCGACAAATCGTCTTTCTATTGATTTTTTACTAATGGTCTTTATTGGAAAAGCCGGAAAGAACATTACAAGATGTGCGCGAAAATACCTCAACCATCCGCGCGGGCAATCATTAAATGGCCAACGAATTCCCCCTGTGGAACACAAAGTGAGCGAAATTAGTTATTAAATAAACATCGTAAAGCTTATGTAAGCGATTATCAAACGAGAACGTACACAAAAGACTTGTTTGTTTTTTTTAGTCAAATTAAGAGGGAATATTACCCATTGGGTAGGTAAGTAACAATAAGAAACACGAAGCGGCAGGCGCACAAATTTATGTGTGCGCGAGACCTTTCACTCGAAAGTAGTACAAAGAACTTTGACAGTCTAGTCGCCGTTTATTAAAAGATGATCTTATTGTTTCACGTTCAGTATGAGGAAGTTGAAGTAGACTGGTTCGGGCGGAATTATGTCTACCCGAAAATTATTTGTGATGGCTTTAGTCCTGTTCAAAGTTTATATTAGAGAGACCAGCTATATCTATCTCTGGGGTATGCCTATGAAATATCACCATTCGTACCTCCTCCGCCCCCTTGGAACCATAATGGTATTGTCGACTGCCTCCTTCACTTCTTTCTCCATTCTTTTCTTTAACAAAGTTTTCTTTCTTCTTGCGGTCTTTTTGACATAAGACTTGCATACACTCGACCGTGTCCGTAGCAGCTAAAAGATATGGAGACGCATTGCCCCGTTGTCTTGACCCGTCAGTTGGTCGACCAAGACCAAGTCTTCATCTTTCATCCACCAATTAATCACTAGGCCAACAGAGAATCGCCCTCTATGGCCAATTGCTCTTTAGTCTGCGCGTCTCTGGCGCCGCATAGGAACCGCAGAGAGTCGGCCATCGATTAATCTCATCTCGGTCATGTCAGTTGTCATTATTCTGTGCAGCCCCATTGCTGGTTTAATGATCATCTCGACTCAGCACGAGCTTATTAATGGTCCTGCTATCCAAGTGTGCTGGGCCGACGAAAGCGGAATGTGCAGCACATACCAGTTCTGACGCGCTCATGTCCTATTTCATTTCTCTAGGAAAGCTATGCAAAATTATCCAAATTTTCATGACCAATTTATGCATAAACAACGTTATACCACACGTCTTTCATCCTCGACGAAACATCAAAGCGTAATCGTTACAAAACGTCAAATATTAATTTCCAAGTGTACTAGGTCGTTAGGGCGTTTGATGTGAGCAATTTTGCATAATATCTAAATTTATACATTTGAATAGGCGAACTAATGAAGAGACGTGCCTTTGATGACGTCTGGTATCCTTTGTTATTTGGGATCTCTTTCAGTACCAACCATCAGTCGTCTCAATCCAAGCGTGTTCCATTCCACGAATTTTCCATACGAGATTTCTCAAACACCTAGTTTAAGCGCTAGAAACGTGTCCTTCCTTATCTTCTATTCACCAAGTAAAGAAAAAGATATGAAACTCGACGTCGCATGCTGCTTAGAATGTAGATCCATCAAGGGGGAAAAGATGAAGAGTTGATAATTCCCAAAGTTGTGAAGAACTCGCACGCATTTCGTTGGGGTGCGAGACAAAACTGACATTTTCGCCCATCTCAGACTATTTGTAGACCAAGTTTATCTGTGGATTTGGTGCTGGACAGTGCTCAACTATTTATTCAAACAGCCGGTCTCTTCGTATAAAAATATAAAATAAAAGACGTCGCTAGCATATTTCACCTTAAACGCGTTGAGTGCGTGCCTGGGAGTCTTTTCCTACAACATCCATTCGTAATATAGGCCTTTAGTGTTTATTTTTAAATAGGAGCAAGAGAATTCACTTGAAAGTTTTTCAAGCATTATTTTGTTTCCTGTTTCTGACGTCAGTGAGATCAATCGAGGAAATCATGGCCGCTGGAAATAAGTGCGTGATCGAGGAAGCCGTAAATAGAACCAATAATAAATTGAAATCATCAGCTTCAATCTGCGGCTTCCAATAACAACCAGCGGTAAAAAATGCAATCTATCTTTTACGTTCAGAGCATATAGGACTCTCCCGAGAAATGCACTATAGAACACACGTGTTGTCTCTTGGCCTCCCGGAATAGAGCTAGAACATCAAGAGCGGTCGATCTTCAATCACGCCGAGCACTCTGAAGAACAAAAAAAAAGAAGACAGGGAAAAGACGAAGTACTGGTTAATCGTGTTAAAAGATGCTTTGTTGAACGCAGAATGAGTTTTATTAAGATCGAGTATGTTATTATTGGCAGACGGCGACTGATTGATTTTCGTGCCGCATTAAATACAGGCTTTTTGATACCGTTATTTCCGTTCCGTCCACGCCCCCTAGTACTCAAACCCAAGGCTGTTTAAGTTATGCTGCACCAAGATATGTCCCCCCATATAACAGCTAGAGGTTACAGGGATCGAAAACTTGGCAACTTGCCGACCATATATAGTCTTGTTTAATGCTAAGCTTGTTCACACGAATATAACGCATAAGATTCCAAGTGGTATTTACGGGCAACAGGTGCGTGTTTTTATTGTTTTTGAATAGTATTGGCGGCCATTGATAAAAAAAAATATCTCAATGAATAGAGCAACTCGTTTTCTAGTGCGTCATTCCCGAGAAATGCGCATTTAACGTTTTCTTTTCAGTAATTCTCGTAGGCAAAGTTTTGTCTCAAAAGATCAAGAAACTTACTACTTTACTACTTATTTTGAAATCTCTTATCTGTCTTCTAAATCGCGAGCGTATATACGTACAACTTATATATTTGCTAGTTGGGACCATATTGAACGAAATCCCAAACCCCCGCAAAAGCATTAACCATTCAGTTTTCTTTGAGGCCGATGCGTTTTTGTCACTCAAGTTAGCCGCAGAAGGGAATACTGCGGAGGAAATACGCATCCTACTAACAATTTGTGCGTTATTTTCCGGTGATTAGCGCCCGACTTGTGGAAGATATAAGAATGACGATCTCGCCTCAGCGAAGACGACGTCGCTAAGCCTGGCTCCCAAGGTTCTTACAGAGCAGGTCAATTAGTCGTAACTAAGGCAAAAGCAGAACTGTCCCCGGCCAGTTCAATCCCGTTCCAGCTCATTACATCAAAAGCAGAAACGTGCCGATGAGACAAAAAAGACAAAAGCAGAACGAGGCCGGGCAAAAAGACATGTCGATGCGCGCAGAAACGCAAACCGCCCCGGAATTAAATGCCTATACTACTACCCTAGATTCCACTCGACTGAATAGGCTCCATGAGTTTTATTTTGGCGCTGGTATACGCCCGACAAGGATCTGCCGAATCGCCAAAAACTTGCCGGGTCTAAACACATTTCTTACGGTACAACCGCGATTCATAAAATATTTTAAAATATTTCCAAGACCCTTGCAACCGAGACTGGAATAAATGCATGATAATGAAAAGGAAATTCAATTCGAGACTAACTCATTGTCGTATTGTGGCTTTTTTTATCAATTGATTTCTAATTGTGTCCGCTAAGCGAATCCTTACATTTCTTTTCTTGTAGGACAGAATAGAGAAAAAATTAATGGCCATTGCGAATCGGAAATGAATAGATTGAAGCAATTTCGCGCAGATCCCGTTTCGAAAGCTCTTGAAAAGGGGACAATGCGCGGTTTACCAGCGCAAGACGAAATCTTCTCTCTATTCTTTTCTTTCGTTTTTTTTTTCAATATCTTGACTGGATGTGAGAGGGGATGTGAGAAGATTCTGCCCTTTAGGCTGATAGATTCAGTTTACCCAGGGAAGATCTTATTTCCCGGCTGAACGAGGAGAGTGGCGTAGACAAATTTGTAGAGGTATGAGAAAGTATGACAAGAAAGCCGAAAAACAACTCAAGTTGATTATTCTATCAAATGGCTCTCCTCCTACGACTGCGAACTGCGCCCAGTAAATATTCAGTTTGCGATGAGAAACCCGTGCACTTACCACTTAGACATCCTCGTCTCCTTTCTATTACACGGTGTAACAATCAGTTTAAAGAAGATTATTCCATCGTTGTCGTCGTCGTCGTATCGAATTGTATCAAACTCGTAGGCGTTTTGAAGTTGTATTTCGGCTGGTGCTAAACGTTTTGGCCCTAACGAACGGCCTGCAACCTAGCGATAAGCTATACTAACCGAATCCTGTGGGCGAAAAAAAACTACATTGCTGAAGAGGTTGTAACAAATACTACACGGACCTCGGGTTGTGTCTTTGATAGCGCACTGACGGTTCTTTGCGGTTGGATGGCTTTAATGCTGTCCTCGCCGGGCTATACTGCCGGTTTGACTGCAGCTGATCGATTACAGTTGCAAATGTGTAATCGATTAAAAATCCTTTTTATATATACGCGCTAGAGTGTAGGCGTCGGAAGAAAGTAAAGCCGCGACATAGCGTCGAGCTTAAAGAGGCTTTTCTTTTCTCAACGAACATTTTATTGGGGAGGAGAATTCTGCGGGTAAGCAAATAAATAGAAGGAGGGGGGGGGGAGAGAGAAAACGCCGAAATACTTATGTTTTCAGCAGACGAGTGGATACTCCAATCATTTCCCTCCGTGAACTGGTTATAGAAGGGATATAGCGTCAGCTACGGAGGAAAGTAAGGAGATCGATCCACGCAGCGCAGACGTCGCACATTTCATAACATAGATTGCTACGAGATAGACCGTAGGCTACATTGAGTAGAGTGCTCTGAGCAGCCATTTGCCTTTATATGCTTAATGCAGAGCTACTGTATGTAAGGCAAGTTCTTCTTTTCTTCTCCGGGGAAGGATGCGATAGACTGCATATGACTGAAAAACGTGCAGCCGGGGTCGAATGGAGGGGGAGGAAGATTTTGCAGTCCCCATTTTTGGTATATATGTGTCCTGCGACCATAAGTATCGATCGGCGAATTGATCGCCGTTATCCTTCAATGTCATTTCAACGCTTGGCGAGTTTGTGATACTGGAAGCCGCCCTTTCTCTCTTCGCTTGACCGTCACAGCACGCCGCGATTTTGATAACGCTTAGTGAGCTCATAAGAACTGCTTAACACTATCTTCCGCTGTGTAGTCCAATATCCTTCTCAATATCAAGGCTTAGTGCTATATACGCTTGTCAACACTGAAGCGAAAAGAAAAAAGGGACAACGACGACGACGACGAGCATGTTCGAGTTCGGAGATATTCTCATTTCGTATCCCCAGTCCCTGGTGGGTGATTTTGCGGCGCGTGACTTGTCCGCCATTGATGATGGATTTATCGTGTTTTTTTTTAATTGACATCTATTGGTACACTTGCATTATTACAGACTAAGATAATAAAAATTATCGTACAAACAAGATCGCGCTTCCCGCATTGACTCTCTTATAATATGATGAACCAACTTGTCGAGCGTACGTGAATGATGAATCGCGTTTATAATGACCGAGCACGACAGTTTACCCCCGGCTAAAAACAAACACAATGCTACAGGATCATTGCGCACCCATAACGATGGCGCCATTCAGCTTGTTTGCTCGTCTCTTTAGTTAAGCAGTATGTTTCAATATAAACAAAAGCGTTGCTCGTTAAAACGTCTAAAGCAGTACAGTAGCCTTGAGCCAATTTGTGCAAAAAAAAAAACTTTCGACAACAACACATTACGTCTTATTACTGAATAAGATAAATTGAGGCTTCCATACGCTTCGAAGGCCGATTTCCAAGTGGATCCTATATATACTAACAACATTTGTTGAATCCGATTCCCTTTGGACACTGATTGTGACGGATGCTGCCGGGAATTGAAGCCAATTTATCGTGTTGTGAAGACTTTAAATTGATTCCTCTTTTGGACCGGGTTTACGACCAACGCACAAGGGTTTCAAGTAGTACCACACATCGACGGCGGTCAACTGCCTTTTGTCATGTATATTTACATGTTCGGCAGCTTTTAGTCGGCTTTTAGCGTTTGGACCGCTGTCGGAGAGATAAAATAAACTTACTTTTCCGACCACAAAGAAGGGGTACAGTTCCAAAAATATAATGTTGTTGGTAAAAGGAGGCTTTGTTTATTATTATACACTACGTAAGACCACACCCAAAGCAGAAATGTTTCTAATTAATTCATCGAGTGTTACGCTAAATCCCTTGTTACGGTGCCCTGACACAAGGCAGCAGACTCCACGCTATTGCTACTCATATGTCTGGGATATGTTCCATTCATTTCGTCTTCGCCAGTTTGACGGCGAACGGCTAATCAGCTGGGTATTGCCTCTCTTGCCGTGCTGTGAACTCTGGCGCAAAAGTTTCTTCTATTTATCCTTTTTGGTATAGCCTTAATAAGCACGATCCTATCCGCCTTCTCTCGCATTGATCGCTCTATATTGTGCGGAGCTCACCAACCACGACTCCAGCAACTTACTTTCGCTTCGGCGTAGAAAGAGAGAGGGTGAAGTGACGGCGGAGTTCTCACGTCATCACCAAATATCGTTGATTTGACAGCCGCTCAATTTTATTTGTCGGGATTGCTCTCTGAGCCAACGTTTCGGCAACTTTTACGACAAACGCTGTAAACAAGGGCTTCTCGTGAAAAAATGACGACGATGAAATCTCGTTTGGTTATTCAACGATTGTCGTCAAAAGATCTGACTACAAAACAGTATCTTGTTATATCGCAAGTGTTGTTGGATCAATCGAGCTACTCCCTTCCTTCTTTGTGAATCAGGAAGAAACCTTCACTAGCGCTGAAGGATTCACGCGTATTACAGCTGAAATTATTATCATTGGACAAAATTTCGGTCCTTTCCAAGTCCCTTACATAATCCTAAGTGAAGAGACTACTCGGCTTTCGTCCGTAAAGTGCATATTAGGTTGCACCACTGAGTTAATACTAGAGTAGTGCCACTGCTATAATTACCAACTCGATTTCAAAAATGACTCTCGTTTTTTTACTTTTAAATTTATTTCACAAAACAGGATGGACGAAACGGTCAACAAGTTAAACAAGTCACTGATGAAGGTTGCCGCTACCACCAAGTCGACCTCACTCCTCCAGCTGCCAAACCACAGAGAAGAAGACGTCTTTGCGACTTTCAACAATTCATCACTCAATGGTTTCTATAATGGCTGGCCGCTCTGCATCTTGCCAAACTCTTCGACCGTCAACATATCCGAATCAGAGCCGATATCTGATCAAAAGTTCAACTTCCCGCTGTTCGAGTTTGTCATCAGCCTCGTTCTATTAGTTGTCGTCGCTCTTCCCGGCCTGGTCGGAAACTTTATTTCCATTTTTATTCTATCACGACCTCAGATGAGAACGTCTCTCAACGTCATCCTTATCGGTACGCTTTCTTCCTCACATTTTCTCTCTCAACTTTCGGTTTTTTGAGTTTCCTACACATAATTAACTCTCCGTCTGTGTCGGCACTTGGTAGTTAAAACACTTGGCTGAAGGGGGTAAAGGGTACTGACGCGCACAATAGGAAGCTGTGAGCTCCGTCATTTCCTTTATGGCGAAATTAAATTTGCACACGGACACCTTTGTGAGTTGGTGTGCTTGTGAAGTGATCATTATCCCGATTTGAATTTGGGGGAAGTCTAGGAGATAATCAACAGAAACTTCAAGGAATCCTATGAAGTACCACGGACTGTTGTGTATATACGTGGGATTGTGTGCGTAAAGGGTGCGCAAATGTAAATCATTAAATCAGAAACTGAAGAAGTTAAACACAGCGTCAATTCCAATAGTTTTCAGCGAAGTTACCCGATATTTCAATTAGTAACTTCAGAAATAATTGTACCAACACAACAGCTAAGTTCTGAGTGTCAACGAGAACACAGCCTTTGGGTAAAAGTTTGGAAGAAAAAAAAAAGAGAAAATGTTATCGACTTTTCTGGTTTCATTTCATCCGAAGAGAATCTTAAAGTTTGGTAATCCTTTAAGAATAAGATATAAGGAGGAGTAGGGAGATCACGATCTAATACCGTATTTATTCTCGTGTGTTTTTTTTCCGCATAACGGGTTTTGACTTTCAAATTTTCTTGCATTCCCTCTTTTTTTGTTTATCCCTTACATCTTGATTACTTGTGGGTCTCTGGGAATAAGAGTGCGGATTACAGTATTATTTTTTCTCTTTTTAAAACTAGGAACTAGAATAGAGATGTACTATGTAACATTTCTCCGTTTTCTATAGGTTTGGCGAGTTTTGATTCTATTCTGCTGCTCACATCGATTTTATTGTTCGTCGTACCGTCTATTTACACTTATAGTGGCGTTGGTGAATTCTATTATCGCCAAATTCACCCACTGATCACACCTTATACCTATTTGTTGGGCACGACAGCCCAGACAAGTTCTGGTAAGTACCAGCCTCGGGCAACCGAATTTTAAAAAATAAACAATATAGTAAAGGTTTTAACATAAAAAATTACAATTTCTAGTTTATCTGACACTTACTGTGACGGTTGAGCGCTACATTGCCGTCTGTCACCCTCTGCGAGCACGCTCTTGGTGTACCTGCAAGCGTGGCCGGTTGGCTGTAGTCATCATTGGTCTTGGCTCTTTGTGCTACAATTTACCTCGTTTCTTTGAAATTGAACGCTGTATTTATGTAGATAGTGAACTGGGTGAATCGTCGTTCATGGTAGGTCTAGAAAATAACACGACGACAGCAAACAACACTAAGGAAGTTCTTTATTTCAATCCCTTGTCTAGCTCATTCCGTCAAATTTACGCATTGATAAAACGTACGTCACTTCGTACATTGTGTCCCTCTATTTCATCGTCATGAATTTCGTCCCGTTCACGTTACTCGCCATATTGAACGGAGCGATCTATAAGCAGGTAAGCGGAATCTATTATTAATTAAAATCTCCACGATAACCAGTGCGTGCCGATAAACTCTGGCGGATTCTAGAGGCCAAGAGAATTGAATATTTTAGCGGTAGTTGGACGGAATCATAAAGTAGACCTAGCTGATCAGCAATTATTTCTCATACAATCTCCAGTGACTCCCGAGGGATTGCCAGTTTGGCTTTAGGGTAGACACAAAGACTTTGCGTGTCCTATATGAAGTCTTATGGGGGATGTCGTATCAATCTAACCATGTTGAGCCAGATTGGAATCAGTTGCGCAACGCTCGAGTGCCTTTACCAGTCTGTCCTGACCTATAATCAAATACTACGCCCTCTTAACTAGCTTAATTATATAGAGTTACTTTCATGGTTTCAAAGTTCATTTCTGATTGACGGCCTGACGGGTACTCCGTCTGTTCGAAAGCGAAAAAATATATAGAGTCCCACTTGAGCACGTACAAGTAACAGCCTCAGCATAATGATTGTCAAATAGCACGAGGAATATAGGCAATTAAAATGACCGTACTGGCTGCTAGCCCAATTTTTTGCGATAGTAATGAATGTGTTGCGAGGAGAAGATGAAAGTTGAAAGCGAATGTGTCTAGTCTTTTTTGTCCGTTTGGCGCAAAATCTCACAAGAGCCAGCAGGATGCCTTCACCGAATACTATCGCGACAGGCGACAAACGTGATAGTATTAGACGGGTTGTTAGCTTGATTGATAGCTCCTTTTCTTTCAAGATAAAGACTTTTTGTTTTTCTTAAGAAGTAGATCCTTTGGTACATAAGAAAGATAAGGGATTTACTACGTATCGTCTAACCCAACCACCGATTCTTCCGATGACTATTAGCTAGGACTATGCGATAAACGCTACGGTTTCCAGCGGTTACAATAGTTTCCGAAGCGTTGCGCGGTTAACAACATTTCTGTATCCTCATTTCATCATATATAATGAGGTAGACCACATTGTGCGGCATCGCGGCTCTTAATTATAAGGTGTGTTAATACCTCGAAATTCCCCGCCCTTCGCCTAATTGCGTGACAAAAAGAGAATACATTTTTTTTCGCATGGTTGTGGCAAAATCTTACCGAGGGAACATTTTCTCTCTATAGCCCTAACCGACTAGAAACGTTGCGAGGAATACCTTTTATTGCAAATTGGGTCTAGCGAAGAAAAGTAGCTTTCTCTCTGCGCAAATTTGGTTGCCAACTCCTCCCGCACTTTTTGTGATGGCATCTTATCGGACACTGTGCAATGTACTGTACTGTGTACGCTCGTTAGTCACCCGATGAGCCGATTCATTCTTATCGAAAATCGATGAAGCAATAAGTGCATATATATATATATCGACACATGTATAAATTAGAATCCCTACTAGCAATACCCAGTATTTATGTATTGAAGGTTAACTGAAATCTAATCAAGGTGGACACTTTTTTGATTAACTGAAACCTATTGAAATATTCAGGTACGGAAGGCGAATCGAGAGCGTTCTCTGCTTACCAATTCACAGAAGAGAGAAATTGGTCTAGCAACCATGCTGCTTTGTGTAGTCGCAGTTTTCTTCATATTCAATATACTGGCAATGGCGGTCAACATATTTGAATCGGCTAATATTTTGGTTGACGAGATGACTCGTGTCAGTAATCTTTTGGTATCTGTAAATTCGTCCGTTAACTTCGTGATTTACTGCATCTTCGGGGACAAGTTTCAGCGCTTATTTCTTCGATACTTCTGTTGTTGCTGTCGAATGCGATGGCGGCCACAATCGGGTACACTAACATTTTCTATTGGCGCATGTACCTGGTTAATTCAATTGAATGTGTTGCTATTTTCAGGGAGAAGTTCTCCTGACAATCCTGATAATTCTGTTTCTATGCCTAATACGGCAGAGATTCACCGAGTCTCCATGTTTTCCAATCGGTCCAACATCCCATCAGGCAAGTGCTCTTATAAGAAAAGAAGCTATTTTAGCATATACTTTGTTCTTTTAAGTAAATTGAGCCCCATACGTAAGGGGTATCCATAGATACCTACCACAACCTCATTATTTTAGCATGTGCGTCATCATACAAGCAACAACTTACATCTAACTTATATGGAAAAGATCATTAAACCCGCCCAAGTTAACCTTTTAGTCTGCAATATAAACTACAAAGAATTTTAAATAAGAAATCATTTCGATACGTAGCTAAAAAACCATTTCTTTAGTCGAGAATGATTGCATGCAGTAAACACTCAGTTTGTAGTTGGCCTTCGATTTTTACAGGCGAAGTAAAGGATGTCAGACAGATAGATTTGATCATGGGCAGGGCCTACAACCTTGTAACGAAATCATACACTCGAACTAATAGCGGGACGTTGTATTTCTTTTGATCGGTAACGCGCAGTCCAGTTCAACTAAATTTATGCGCATCGCATCTCGTGCCAAGGATGATAAGAAATATAAAATAAAAAAAAACGATACTTTGTCCGACACGAGGAAATGGGGAAGAATGGGGAAAGGATATTGAAAGATAAGACTGATGGGGGAGAGTAAGAAAGTTGTTTCAATTTCCAAAACTTTCTCAATACGATTCAAAGGGGCCATAGTCTCGTAATAGTCGTGGCTGCGAGTCCTATTGGGCCAGCAGCAGGATTGCTTGCTGTTTCCAGCCAGCCATGTGAAACTGCTCCAGTTGTACTCAATACTCAAGTGGGGCGCCAAACAAACAAGCAGCTGCTACCCTCTCTTTGAGCCACGATAAAACTACGGCAAATGTTTTCTTGTTGTCAAGTCTACACAGAAAAAAGAACACTTTGGAAAACCCCCGGGTCTCAGTTGGGTATAGGTCTACTAGTAGCCTTGTCTATAGTTTGCGTGAGAATGCTTATTATAATTTAGTGAGCCAATAAAGACAGTAAGGCTTATTGAACAAATGAATTGTGGGCGTTGAGACTTTGTAACACGTCAACGCGCAATAACGGAGCTTGATTTATCGGCTTTATATCCTTTTAAGAATCATTAATCTCTTGGTAATTATATATCTGCCCAAACAATCATTCATTCATCACGTTAAATATGATCTTGTGCCTTTTGATTTATTAGGCCGATTACTTTCGATATCGCGTTTACCGATGCATACCGTTCGCTCAAACGGGAACATAAACGGTTGCATCTGCTCAGCAACGGGAGCCGGTATAAGTAGTATTAGCATCTCGCCAGCTTCTCGTTCGGCGTCGGACTGTTCCGGTCAGCTGTATCGATGTGCAAACAGACATCAATCTTCATCACCCCGGCCGAGCATCCAATACGACAGGAACTCCTATAGCAGGCCGAAACTTTCAAACGCTTAAAATGGAGGAAGAAAAATCTTTATCGAGAGATGTATCATCGAAGCTATAGGTTAAGTCCGCGACCGCTGAGGATCTCCCCCGTTGTAAACGATCAATCACGATCTTTATTCCAACTCAGCAACTCTGTCCAGTTGTAGTCCACTTATACGATTGAGGTATGAAAAAAAAGATAAATAAATAAAACGCTATTCAATGAATATAAGTTATTTGGCAACTGACGAGACAGTTGAATATATACTAATATATAGACAAGGGATATTGTGGTTGAAGATGATAAATTTCTATATTGACAAATTGCATTCCTTGTGTATATATAGACAAAACAGATACACATTGAAATACAATATTACTCTCGCTGACTGCACAACTAAAATGTTCCGTACCTCGCTGCACTTTTTTAGATTGTTTATCCGCGGTCCACATAGCATCAATTTCATGGGTCGTTTCATCTTTTGCATACAGCATGTTCACATAATACAACGTAGACAGCAATTCTGCCTATGAAGTGTACCGAAGCCACCAGCCGTTTTGCAACGTTAGTTTTGGTGACGTGTTCAACTCTGAGAAAAAAAACGCTTACGTCGCCAAACATATGCGTCCTTGTTAAGTTTTTTTCCTGGTAAACTTATTTTTTTGCAATAGCTTTTCCTTGGAGAAATAAAAAGTCATCCGAATCGATAGAAAAAAAAAAAATAATACAACTAAAAATAAAAAGTAGCGGCAAGCCGCCTTATACTCGATTCAACGGTTTCAAGCGTTTAGAGGCCAAAGCCGACGAGCCAGAAGAGCCACTTTCCCCAACGACCGATTTGTCTTTGTGATCGGTTTCGTTTTTAAAGTTAATGTGCCATCACAAGTGTGCATTGTCTAACCTTAGCGGCCTCGGTGTCTGGTTCAACGCTTTTATTCACACGCCGCAAACGCCAATTTACTCTCCCTTCATATGTACCAACGCCGACCCTTAACTTGGCTCACTTCAAGTGTGACAAGAATTTTTCCCAAGGAAACGACACCCTGGGCGGGATAAAAGCACCTGCTTTGGCACGAGCTATATAAGCCGAAAGTTTCGCGAACAACCAGCAGTCTATTTTCCGATTTCGACTACTCAGTTTTTGCCAGTTTCATTCAGTCTAGCTGTAGTCATGGCCAATACTTTCGCCACGGTAAGTTGATTAAGAAAAGCGCGTTTACTGTGCTACCAATGCTTGTAATTATGGATGGATTTGCAGTTGTTGTTGCTGACGGTTGCAGCCGTTCTCCTGAATCAATCGACTGCGGCCCCACCACCATACGCACCGGCACCGGCATACGGGAAAAGTTATGGTGGAAATGTTCCAAGTACCTACATTTTACATTTACCGAATCCTAGCGACATTCATGCTCGTTTCAAAGGGATTCTAAATCCTTATATTAAAAAATAACTCTTCAAAGGTCTGCCTCCTTTTGGTGTGGCTGCAAAGCATCCTCGTTATGGATATGGTTCCTCATACGGCGGTAGCTACGGAAACAACGAATATGTTACAGCACTGAGGTACTTATCCACGCTTGACTGATAATTTTATTTCTTTGTACTGATGCTAGCATAGGTGGTAAAGGATATACGTAGTACCTCTGACAGTTAGGAGAGTTAGAGGCCGATCTATCGATTTTTCGTTTTTCTATTCGGTGATGTGAAAAGAAAAAAAAATTTTTCGAATAGCTAATAAGCCTTGGGAAAATACGTCGCCTAGTAATGCATAATGCATAGTATATTATAACTGCATTTCAAATTTAAACGGAGTTTAAATATATAATCGTTAGATCACCATCAAACAGGTGGATGGGGATGGCTCGCCTACTGTTGCTTTGATAATCGGATCATTTACACATTCTTGTTTTTTTTTTAAATTGTATATAGGTACGAAGCTCAAAATCGTGATTCGTACGGCATTCAGACTTCGTACGCCTATGATGTCGACGGTCAAAAAGTTCAAGTAGCGCGTATCGACCCAGTGAAGAAATACTACTAGAACTTCATATAAATGCATGTCGTGAAACCAACAACTTTCGGGATTCGATTTCAGAATAAACAACTTTTTTTACAACGTAACTTTTACCGGTTCAATATTTATATGTTTATTTGGAAGCTCACAATCTAGCAGAAAACGCCAGTTAAATCTGGATGTGATGAGATGGAAGTGCATGAAAACATTTTTTTAAAAGCCCGGCAAAAAGTTTTAGTAATACTCACAATGGGCGCTGGTAGTGAAGCCAAGCGTAATGCACTGCTAAGAGACACGTGATCAACCTGGTCTATCAGCGCCCTAGTAACGAAACTTGCCCCAACGACGGCAGAAACATAGATGTATTCTTAGAACGCTGAAACATCGATTTGCACTAAAATAATACGTTCCTCAACATTTATACTAACTCACCAACTTGGACTCTGATTGGACTTCGGGTGGGAGAGACAAGGTGGTGCAATTCGTCCATAGGTGGCGCGGGGGTCTGGGAAAATTTCGATGAACCGAGTCTGTTTTAGGGCCAAGGCCTTGGAGTTAGTAGCAAAGTAATACGCACAGCAAAGCAGAGAGAGAGAGAGAGGGGAGTTCCGGAACCCCAAAAAAGCAAAGTCAAAGGGGGAGGGTAGTAGCTTTTTGAAGGGACGTCAACCTTTTTAAAAAGCTACATCAAGGCGTGAAACATGGTAGTGGATTTCTGTGATTATTTTTGGGTGAGTAACTTGTCCTAACGCGTTGTCAAAGTTGTGTTTATCTGCAACTGAGACGCACTGCAACCAGCAGTGTAAATTGGAATGTCCTGTTGACGCTCTGTCGCGCCTTAACCCTGAGGCTTGAAAATTTCGGTCATTTTACGCCGAATGCATACGTTTATAAGTGTGTTGGAGGAATCTGGGCGTGGAAGTTGACCAGTATTTGTTTATTTGTTGCTTCTAGGGTGAGAGGAACGGTGGCTTTGACGTGTTGTATCATAACATGAAGTATGGACTCGTTGCAAGCAAAGAATTGGCGGAATTCCTCAGAGAAAGGTATGTGCACTTGCTCTAACTTATTATTTTCCTATTTACCAAGGTTTCGATACAATGGCTTCTACATGTTATCATGTCCAAGCATATCCTGTTGTTCAAGTTGAATTACAATCAATCTTATCAAGTCCATAGTATTCCACACCATGCATGACTGGTTAGGAATACAAAGCTTAACTTGGAACACAGGAGTGGCCAAGAGGGATTGGTGATAACTGTTGTATCTGTTGGCCTATCTAAAAGTTTGGGCCATAGCCTCAAGCATTCTGCCTTGTTTTTTTAATAGGTCTTCTCTGGAGGAAACATACAGCAAACAGTTAGGCAAATTAGCCAAACAGTGTGGCTCGTCAACTAGCATTGCAGCTGCCAATAGTGCTACCAGTAATACAAATGGTGCTCCAAATGTGGGCCCCCTATGTACATTCACGCCTCTGTGGCAATTACTTAAGACATCATGTGAGAAAGTGGCCCAGCTCCAGTTACAGATGGCTCAAAAGCTGAATGAAATGGTCAAAGATGTTGGCAAATACAGTGATGAACTAGCCAGAAAACACAAAGTTGTCAAGGAATCAGAAAGCAACACAGTCGAAGCAATCCAGGTATTGGTATTTTAAATGAGATTCCTTCTCTTTACTAATTCATGGAGTCTCCTCTTGCGACTAGCTCTTGAATCAAACCAATGTGGCCTTACAGCGATCCAAAGAGGCATATTTCCAACGAGGAGGTGAATTGGCCAAATTACGCAAAGAGGGATCTACATCGAACAAGGATTTGGAACGAGCTGACGCCAAGTTTCGCAAAGCGGCCGAAGAATACCGGCACTTAGTTGATAAATACGCACAAATGCGGGAGGATTTCGAAAGAAAAATGACCGTTTCTTGCAGGGTATTTTAACTTGTTGACGAACTGACTTGACCTTGGGTTTTATTCGATTCCAATTGTATTGATATATTTAGCATTTTCAAGAAGTGGAAGAAGGTCATCTAAGTCAAATGCGAAATTTTCTCAACAGCTATGTTAACGTCTTGTGTAACAACTACGAAGCAATGGGCCAGGTATTTACATAATTTATGATACTGATTTACTTATTTATGAAGACTACTTTCATTGGCTTCTCTGCTATTGCTACTGCCATTATTGAAGTCGGAGCAAGCCAAAGAAATGTTTAATCACCAAATTCTTGGAAATTTAAAAATCTCAAACTTCTTCTTGCACGAGTCACAAGCTATTTTAATAATCTATACGGAATTTTTTTCATTCTTATTAGGTTCACGTTGACCTTCGACAACAGTGGGATGACTTGAGTGTCGATCGACTTTTAGACATGTTCGTCGTTTCAAAAATGACGGGCTTGGAGAAACCTGTACCTGTCGAGTTCGAAGAATTTCCATTGGAAAACGAACACCAACAAGGTTTAAACGCATCGAATCAACTTCCCGACTATTTAGAAGAATGGTCGGCACCTCCAACATCAACGACGGGCAAGGTTCGAGAAGGTAGGACCGTCCAACTAGTCAATTATTTGGTGTTCGTTTCATTATTATTTTTACCTGTTACGTGGACTGTTTATATTTTAGTGTTTACAGTGGGCTTTGTGCCGTTTATTATTATTTTTTTCGAATCAAGCGCTGGGCCGAGACGCACGTCTATTAAAAATTCGTTGTGGCGCCCCGACGCGCTTGATTCTTTAATTTATGTGTGTTCCCCTGCGTGTGTGATCATACTGATGTTTCTTTCGGTGTCGGCTGTATGGCAACTTGGTTGATATTTTCGACGTTAAAAAAAAACACAAACAAAAAGATGGTGAGTCCAGGAAGAAGGCGTACAAGAAATCCATCAGCACCAAGGAGGAGAAGAAGGAGAAACGAAGCAAACGTGACAGCGAAGACGGTCGAGTCGCCGGCAAACAGGGTTCCCGCCGGGCTACTTCTCTTTTGAACTTATTCACATCCTCCTCCTCTTCCTCCCCAAATGCCCAGGGTAGGTTCCTCTCACACTCGCTCCTTTTTTTCCACAAAAAAAAAACAAGGAAAATTGACTGACACACGGTCCCCTTTCTCGTGAGCTCTCGCCGCACAATAGCCAAAAACAGAAACCAAAGAAAGACTGGCATCCATGCATTTTTACAAGCTTCCACTTTATGCTCGCTCGGTATCTTTTTTCCTACCTCTTTCTCAACACTTGTTGAGAAAGAACGCTCTTTCCGCTCTCTTTGATTCTGTAAAAAGACTAGAACACACAAAAAAATATCTTCTCGACTCCTCAAATTGGGTTTCCGAAAAAAAGATCGCACCTTTCGGCAAGTGACAAGGTAAAAGAAAAGTAGTCGTAGTCAGCCAAGTAGTCATCATGTAAATAAAAATTGTAATTAACTTGGATGCACGTTGGATTAGATTTTGTCTTGCTAGTTGTCTTGTCCCTTGTCCGACCCTTTGTCTTTTTTGTTTTTTTTTATTGGCAATTTTTTGCAACAAGAGGAAAAAATAACTTTCAACTGTTTTGTCTTGTGATCTTTTGGGGGAATTTCGGGAATCTTTAAATCTATTTCTTGAAAATGCCGCCAACCGAGGCGAGAGCAAAAACAGTCAGCACTTGATGGGGGCGTGTGTGTGTATGTGCCAGGTGTGATGACTTCTTTTTGGACTGATTCCAACAAACACCCCGGCATGTTTTTCGCTGTGTGTGTGTGTGTGTGTATGTTCTTGCAGGCAAGGGCAAGGTGAAGGCAGGCAAGGGCCGTCCGCTCAAGGGAGGAGGCGATCCGGCAGAGGAACCGATGAGTCCTGTGGACGTGGTGAGCGTCGCCAGCGGGCGGGGTTTGGGCGGCTCGGCTCCTGCCACGCCTACTGAGGCCGAGACGGCCACCAACTCGTCAGCCACCGGATCCTGGAGCAGGAACTCTTTGCGGGGCTCAAAATGTAATTTCTCCGACTTTCTTCCACCTCTCTCTCTCTCTCTCTTTCTTATTGTTTCACGCACAACCCACAACAGAAAAACTTTTACTTTTTTTTCCGTCCCTAAGCGCGTCCTGTCGGATTTTGGGGGGGATACGCCACCGTTAACGCAACTTGCACTCAATCTTCCGCTGGGAAAATGGGGCATTGAAGTGGCTGCAAAACGAGTGGATGTACCCGGGGGAATGTGAATGGTTCGCTGAGAGAAAGAGAGAGATAGAACCTTGTAAAAAAAGGTTTCTCAATCAGTGTGACCCCTTTCAAGTAATTTCATTGATGTCGTCGGTCGTTGTCGTCTTGTATTTTCGGTCTAGTAACGCGGTCTGCGCTTTGTCACATAATCTACTCGTAGAGCATGATGGGGAGTTATTGTTTGTGGAGCGCTAGATTGATTAGTTGATGGCGTGATTGATCGATAAGCAGGGAACTTTGTTACGGGTTCGAGTTGCATCCACTCGTGATAGCGTACACTATATGTATGTATATATATTTACATATATATATATATACCACACACGGAATGGCGACGGGGCTTTGCGTGCGAATGGCGGTAAAGGGAACGTCTTACTTTTGTTATTGCATATCCTGGAATTTCCCCTGGAAACTCGCTTGGTCAGTAGCCAGACGCTTGCATTTTTCTTGCTGGTCTTTTTCTCTCGACTCGTTGTATCAATATGGTTTTACGGATCAACTTGGCTTGTATGTGTGATGGCCCTCTCTTTGCTTGATCTCAATTCTTTTATTTTCTCTCTTGGTATACGCTTTCTAACGACTGATCCTTGGGCTTTCTTCCAACAAACGGCGACGCAAAGATGCGTATCGATGCAAATCTACGCTTCAAATTACACCACCTCTTTCCCCGTCACTTGGTTCTCACTATCACACTGTTGACAACTTTATTATACGTAGCTCGGCGGAACCCTCCACCCCAGCGACTCTACCTAACGTTTTCCCCGATTCGTCATTGTTGGTGTATTTTCTTGATTTTTTACCAAAAATTTATTTTTGAATTTGAGGCTGATCCGTTTGCCGCGTCTCTTATTCTTTTTGTGTTTGCAGCCAACCAGCAGCGCTGTTTTATTTCCGTTGTTGTGTGTCACACACGCGTTCCATCGCGCACAGTAGACGTGAATTTATTGATGATCGTCGCGTCCCAGGTTCTGAAACTTGCGGACCAATGTGTTGTTTTTTTTTATCTCTTTCCCTATTTGTCAAATTATTTTTAACTGTCCGGCTAGTTCACACACTCTCTCTCTCTCCCCTGCTCTCCTTATATGCTTATATAAACTAGTCGTAAGTCACGACGGAGTCACTTAAAAGCGCCGCTGAAACGGATCAAAAGATGGTGGATTTGTATGATAATCAATAAGAAGAACAAAAATACCAACCAAAACCTATTTCCCTTCATGCTTTTGTATTCATCCTCTCACCTTCAATTTTAAGTTTTTCAATTCAGATATAACTCATATTGGTTGTTGGTGTTGAGCTGCCTATTCTCCTCATATTTCCTTTATGATATTCTCTCCGTTGTTGATTTCATCTTACAAAAAAAAAAGTACGAACAACAACAACAAAATTCGTTCTCTAAATAAATCACAGACGAATCGCCTCCTCGCTCTTCCACATCGTCCTCCGCCCAAACTTCCATCTCCGGATTGGGGATCGCTTCTTGGACTGCAGGTGAAACTTGCTCCCTCTATCTCTTTATTCTGTCTATCTATCCCTTAAAAAAAGAAACAAGAATCTGCTTTTGGTTTAATTTCTATTACTCACCGTTCTGTGTGTTATTTTTATTTTTTTTCAATATTTTCATCCGAAAAATGAAACGCCACAAAAACGTTCATTTTCTTGTATTTCTCTATCGTTTCAAAACGCATGCTCTCCTTTCGTTATATCCGGGAAGATCTTTGGATTTTTCATTTTGTCGTTGAACAAAAAATTACTCTCTCCCCTATTCATAATTCTTTTTGATCTCCCTTTGATTCGCGTAGCCACAACCCTCGCTTTTTTCCGCCTCGCTAGCTCTGTTCTCACGTTCGAATTTTTTCGATGTCGTGTAAGTCGCATTCCGTCGTTGTTCCTTTTTCCTCAATGATTATTTTTTTTTTCTTCTTGTCGACATATTAGTCGTTATAATTTCTGTTGATGTCGCGTTGATCGATTCGGTAAGATCGATGGACTGCGGGGATCTCCTTTTACGTTTCCGTGTTTTATGTTTGTTTGTTTTTTGTTTTTCTGGGATTTTATACCCCTCCGTTTTCCCCCCACGTAAAATTCCTCTTCTTATCTACTTTTTTTTATTACTAGTTTGATTTTTAGCTGTCAATATGTCGGGCGTTGTGGCGTTGTCAGAGGGAGGGCGTAGAGATTGGGGCGGATATCCCGCGGGAGGAGTCGTTGCCCTCGAGTCGGAAGTGATGGGCTTTGATGTCTGACTCTATTTTTTTTTCTTTTTTTCTTTGTATTTTTTCGGTCATTTTTTTATCTTTGCCCTTCCATCACTCATTTCGTTGTCGTCGGTTGGTTGGTTGCTGCTCCTCTGCCATCGCTGCGGTCGGCCCTGTTGTCAATTTGGACGACTCGTTGACGCGGAATGCATGCGATTCGTCGTGTGGCATCGTTCGCAGGGTTCCTGAAGAGCCGTCGAGACCGCAGGAAGGAAAAAGACAAGGACAAGAAAGTGTCGAAAAAGAAGCGTGATTCGGATGCATCCAGCGTCAAAAGCGATGGAGAGCCTAGTCTGACCGCATCGGGAGGCGTCCTCACTGGCAATCTATCTAGCGGCAGCGCCACCGCAGGAGGAGTCGGTAGTGGTCAAGATAGTAGCAGCAGTTTCGGCCGGGAAAAAGAACGACAAGACAAGGACGAAAGCCCTCAACAGTATTCGATCGGTGACGCCGCCTCCGATAGCGCCGTTAAAGTAGACGATGAGGGCTACACCATACGGCCGCGGGATGAAGCATGGAACGCGGAGAAAACGAGCGGTTTCTACTCGAGTTCCGACGCAGATTCGGGTAATTATCGATTTTTTTCCTTCTCATTTTTATATCATTATTATAAAAATCCACCAAAACAGCCATCCGCGGAACAATCGTATCCCGGAGTCTTTGATGTTGAATTTTGAATGCACTTTGTGTCCCTGTACCTTTGATGATTGGATGACTTTTGCACACAGATGACGAGCCGGAGCGCAAACTGCATGTGGAAATCAAACCCATCACTAACGGATCCAACCTGCCAAGTGCCACCGTCGATGAACTGAAAGCGACCATCGAGGGGTTCAATATTAATACTTCCATGTTTAACACAGTCGTAAGCAATTCCCTTCCCGAAGTTTGCCAGACGGAAGAGCCGTTATTAAATAATAAATTCCTCTTCACTCTTACTTTCAGGCTCGCAAGAACACATCCATGGATTCCTATTCGACATCTCAACTGAGCATGGGGTAACACGTGTGGAAATGATTGCCAAAAGTTTCAATCTAACTCTCTTCTTTTTGTCTTTTGTAAAAAAAACAAACGAATAACAGGAAATCGAGTAGCGATCTAGTCGGTCTCAACTTGTTTCACAGTCCGACCAACTCCAATACGTCCACACCGACGGGGAACGTTGGTGCCGGCCAGTCTGGTTCCTATGGATCAATGATGTCGCCCACTGGAACGGGTTCACCATCCAATCGTCAAAATACGGCAACGCCCGGTATTATATCATCCCAAACTTTTATTGGCTTGAAGGAAGGTCACTCAAATGATTTGTTATGTCTCTTTCCATCAGCCGGTGAAGATCTATTCGACGAGGTGGGAGAAATCGTCCCAGCTCTGCCACCAAAACAAGGCCGGCTTCAAGCCCCCAATTCCCGAGGCAGTACGCCTACTCTCGGCAGCATCGCAGTTCCCCGGCCACCTTCTCGGAAAGGAATGGAGGTATACAAAAAAGAAAAAGAAAGAAACAACAACAAAAAAATAGGACTTTCAAAATCAGCCTAAGGGATTTCCTCCGCCGGCTCTTGATAAATGATGAAAGGCCTCGAGACTTATTGATCCTTTTGGAAATGAGATTCCTTTTCGTTCGCCTTTTAAATCCCTGCTGCATTATCTTCTTTTGTAACAGGCCACGGCCCGGTTGGCAGCTGCCAGTCCTCTAACACTCCAATCGTCGCCAGCTCCTAGTGCCAACGCCTTTTCGAGCAGTAGCATGCCGAGAGCCGATTCCGTTGCCAGTCTCGATTTTAGAACGGGCGTTTCCACGTCGCCAACTTCACTGAGTCGTCCAGGATCGAGATCAGCCGGCCCATCACCGCTAACCGTTAGCATGCCTTCGTCGAGTGGCCCTGGCGGTGTTGACAGTATACCACTAGCCGTAGCATTCCAAGAGGTTGTGCACGCTCTCTTTAGAGGAACCGACGAATCGAGGTGACATTCTTTATTTTCTCCTTTTCTTTTTCTTGTCGAGTTCCAGTCAATTTTAACGAGGAAAACATTCTTTTGTTGTCGACCGCAAAACAACAGGTGCCAAGTGCGGATCAGCGGGGACATGATGCTCTCATTTCCAGCTGGTTTGGTCCAGTTGATCAATGCCCAGCCGAACCACAACATACCGCCCATATCATTCCGTATTCGCAATTTCCAGAATCTGGAGAACGTCGTTCCCAACAAACAAGTGCTCAACATGTGAGTAGTAGAGCCCTCGACGGACAAAAGACTTGTGTGTAGTACGACTGTAGGAGATAATAACTGACATTTTCTCTCCCTCCGCCCTTCTTTGTTGCGTGCAGGGAACAAGATCTGATGAGCGTGGAGCCCTTATTCCATTTCAACATGCCACAGTTAACTTTGCTACTTAAGCGGCAAGCCGAACAGAACCCGTCGGCGTCCTACTTCAACGTCGATATCCTCAAGGTAAACAAGCAGCGAGAGAGAGAGAGACAGACGGACAGAAAGCTCTTGGTTGTTTGTCGACCGACTCAATTGTGAAGAGCCTCACTTATGCGCTTTGTCCTTGGAAATGATTTCAGTATCAAGTCAAAGCCCAAAGTGGGACCGGATCGGCGCCACTGCACTTGGTGGCCTACTGGAAGTGCGAACCTTCACAGACGGACGTGCGGCTGGACTACAAGTTCAACGCCCACGCCCAAGTGTCGCCGGCCCCGCTGCGCAATCTCATGATTTCCGTGCCCATCGAAGGAGCTGTGACGGCGATGCAAGCCAAACCGCAAGGAGAATGGTAAGATGGCCAAAGAGAAAGAAACAAAAAGAGAGAAAAACATGACGAAGGAGACGGCCAACACAATAAGCTGATTGAATTACCTTGATTTCATTGTCTCTGTGTGCGCGCCTTTCAGGATGGGCAACAGCAATCGCGCTTTGTGGAAGCTGCCGGAAATGTCGGTAGAGACGGATGGTGCCAACAACATGGGCTCGATACGAGCCCGTTTCAACCTGAGCGGCAGTTCAGGTAGTCCAACGACAATCACTGCTCACTTTGGCTGCGACGGCTCTACTATGAGTGGCGCCGAAATGGAGCTCGTCTCGACGGGTTACAGAACATCTCTGGTGAAGCGACGGTTCGTCGCCGGTTAGTATAGTCGTTTACAAGATCCCTTATCGATCCAATCGACTGATTTTTTTTTGTTCCCTCCTTCCCCTTTTTTTCTCCCAAAAGGTAAATATCTCTGCGAAGCGGAAGCTGCCGACGTCAAGAACCGGTACGCGGCTCCACCAGGCCCAACGTCGACCGAATGTTGAAGCATCAACGACGGGATAAATCCTTTCCTTTTTTTTAGACACCACACACACATCAAATACCTAAGAGGGCAAAGAAAAACAAAATTGTGGCCTCGACTCGACGACGCTCCTCCCTTTTCATCCCGTTTTCGGCATTTTTAAAACCAACAATAATAATAATAATGAATTTAGGCCATTGTTGTCCCTATTCAACAACAATAGCAAGCGAAACAAAACGTTGCACGTTGAACTTGTTACATGTAAAGTTGCCTTACCTTGAAAAGGGCAAGACATCACTTTATCATTTACACCCTCGTTTCCCATCTCTTCCTTTATTATTTTTTTTTTGGGGGGGGGGGGGGTCATAATACGATTACAAACAAAAACAAAAAAATCTACCTATTTTTGTAAATAAACTGCCAACCCGTTCTATACATAAACTTTACGTCTGATCGTTAGCGATCGTGTCGCCTGCTTGGTCTTTTCTTCTTTTTAACTCTCTCTTCTTCCTTTTGTTAGTTCGCACGCTCTAGACGGGATTTCTACGGCTGGGACTATTGTCTGCGCCGGTCGTTGTTGTGTGAAAAAGAAGAAGAGGAGAAAAAAAAAGATGAAGAATGGCGTACTAGGAGGAGGAATAAGAGCAACATGAAGAGTGCGCCAACAGATAAGCTTTGGCGCGTGTTGGGCGGATGGTCACGAAGGGACCGGATAGATGACATCGTCGCGGACATAAAAAAGAAAAAAACGAAAGACCATTTTTTGCTGGTTGGTCGTCGTTGTTGTCTGTTAGAGTTGGGTCGTTGTTGTTGAAGAACTCGTTGTCGTCGTCGCTGCAACGGACGTGGCAAAGTGGAGATAAAAGCTAAAAGGAGGGCAGAGACTCTAGGCGCAAGTTGAAGGGTCGGGACCACAGATGGCCGAACGGTTTGCATCAGCAGTCGGGCGGCGGATTGCGTGTCCATTGCGCTGGCGCAAAGGCGGTCGGAGGAGAAGGATGCGCTGGCGCACGTCAGAGACAACTCGGTGAGCGTTGCGCGTTGCGATACCGGGACCAACAACGGCAGCCATCATAGCCGATAGACTGCGACGAGTTCGTCAGTCGCGCGGACTTGATTTCCCCGAGCGGAGGAGCAGCAGGAAGGCAAACACTTCTGCGAGTGAGGAGAGAGAGAGAGAGAGCCGGACGAGAGTTGGTTGCCACAAAACACTTGAGAACAGGAGCGCTCTCTCTCTCTATCTGGTTCCGAAACGGACGAATAGGACAGATAGAGAGAGAACAAGAAGAAAAAAAGTGCCTTTTGGCCGGTTCCAGCCGGGCCAGCTGGGCCAACGCACGTTTTTCCTCGCGACCGGTTTGCCTGCCAGTGAGTTGTGTCGTCGTGTGTCTGTGTGTGTGTTTGTGTGTGTGAGTGTGTGACAAACGCGTGTGTCATACAGTGTCGTGTCTGTCTGAGCGTGTGCCGAAGAGAGACGGGCGGCGGGAGAGAGAGAGGTTGTGACGTGTACGCACACGCGAGTTTCTTTTCCCCGTACAGAGGCAGCAGCCGACGGGCGACGCGAGTCGACCGCACGTCCTTAGAAACACACCGTCCAACAACGACTCTACCATATTATATTCAACTGCCTTTTGAAATATTTCCAACCCAACCGAAGGTAAAGTACCACACTCTTACCAGTGCTTCCGCCATTATTATTATTTCAAAATGAACACGGCCATCATGTTTTCTTGATATTGGGGACGCAATTTTTCTTTTCTGGGGCTTTTATGGTCAGCGACTTAATCCCTATCGATTTTGCTCATCGCCTCGAGGTGCTAGTAACGACAACCATTGATTCGCACCCAACAACGCAACAACAACAACAACAACGAAACGCAACCAAAACATGACGTAAGACTCGAAACGCTGCGCGATCGTTGTGGTTACCCTTTTTACGTTTGTTGTTGTCACCATCGGTGGAACTCTGAGCTAACTTTTTCTCGACCTTTTTGTTGGGAAAAGTTGGTACGACGGAAAGGAAAACAAAACAAAGACAGGAGCAGCACGGAAGAGAAAAAGTTGATCAAATATGTTCCAACCTCGTGGTTGCAAGGAAAAGGTTTCACGGGTGGTAAGCTAATCAAAAGGTCGCGGCAACCCCTTACGGCGCGCGGGGGGGCCTCCGTTCAATTTGTTTTGAGGAAAAAAAATTCATTTTTCTTGCTAGTATGCGCAACGCTTTGATAATGTTAGAAGATCACCTGGCGCCCCTTTCGACTCAACCAATTGGCCCCGCGTAACCGAGCAAAACATCATTGGAGCAGCCACTTGCGCTCTAGTTAGTTAGACGGAAATAATTCCTATTTACAAAAGAAAAGAATAAGAAAAAAAGGTTTCGCTACTACTGCGTGCGTCATTCAACTCTCGATGCCATTCTGCTCGACTTGTCGCTCCAGCGCTTGGCTCCAGGAGTAAAACTAGTCCAGTTCCGGCCAGTATATAGTCTAAAGATTGGCGGACATCTCAGTAGACCTTCTTTTCTCCTCCGTCGGCAGTTATAATATCCCAGGCAACAATAACAATAGCGTACTATATATGCCCGTCTAAAAAAGAAAGTCGGATACTACTGGTAGTAGTCGGTCTGCGCGTGTGTTTTTCCTTTTCTTCTTTCACGCACGCATAGAAGTAGAGCTGCTGCTGCTGTGTGTGTGTGGATGGAACCACCTCGTATTGATCGTCCGTTGCGGGGCGGAAAAGACGTCGAGTAAAACCGTTGAGCAGGGTGGGAGAGAGCAGCGCTACACAGCACATCGGTCGGTGCACTATTTTCACCCCGTCTTGCAACCAACACGGGGCTTCTTCTTCTTCTTCTTCTTGATTCCATCTCGCTCTCTCGCGCTTTGCTCGGCCACGGCCAACTGCGCAAAGCAGTGCGTACACTATACGGCGTCAGTGCCAAATAACGCACCAAGCCGCTCTCTCTCAGAAAAAAGAGTGAGAGAGAGAGAGATCTGGTGGCCTCATTTCCCCCGATATCATGCGCCTGATGATGAGCCGTCTCGTCGTCCGTATCGCAGGGAGATTAAACGACGGGGCGAATCCGGTCCGTTCGCCTCCGCCGGTCGATAAAAACCACTCAACCTCGTCGCCGAGATCCTTCGCTTCTTCTTCTTCTTCTTTTTTAGTTCTCAATTGTTTTCGCTCTGATGAAAATCAACACCAATGTATGCGTGGTTGGGCGGGTAAAAAGAACGACGTCAACCAGAAGAGAAGGAGAAAAAACAACAAGAAATAAAGTTTTTCTTCATCCCTGTGAATTCGTGCCAGAGATGAATCGCAATATAACAGCAGCAAGCTCAGTCAGCTGTTTTTTCCTTTTTTTGTTGTTTACCTGTAAGTTGATCTTTAGTATAGGATAGATCTAGTCCTAAAATTAGATCCGAGTGGGTATAAAAAAAAGAAGATGAAAAAGGCGATTTAGGATGATAGCCGCATTTTTGGCTCTCTCTCTCTCCGTCCGTTCTTCTTATTCTCTTTAAATGAACAACGGAAGAAGAGCAAGGAGGGCACCGATCGATGTGGGTGGGTCGCTTTCAATTTGCTCGGCCATACAGGGATTTCCTCTTTGAAAGAACAGCCAAGGATGATCAAATTGTCTGAAAGGCATTCTAAAATTTACGAAGGAAGAAAAAACGAAATTTGATGTTTCGTCGGGACTGAAAGAGGCAAAAAATTTGAGACGCCAACGTAAAAAATGAAAATTTTATTTCACCAGAAGGAGGGAAAAAAAGGACATATGCCCTGGGGAAAAAAATGCGCACTTTTTTCTTTTTACTTATAGAGAGCTCTGCTGCTGCTCGATTAAAGAGCACAGCTCTCGCCGTAAGCAGTATTGACCTTTCTGGCTCTCGTCTTTGAAAGGTTCTCATTGTCATGCATAGCTCTGTTGTTCATTTTGCCGCGCCTTGCTCTTAGCTCTTAGCTTTCAGCGAGATGATTCCGGCATCATCATGTCTCTTTGACATTTATTAGGGCAACGGACGGCGGATATATCCGATATGCATAAACACATAGGAGCCTATAGGAGCCTCAAGGAGCGCACGTACGCCCACTCGTATTAATACGCTGATCTACGCAAGTTTGCGTCTCATTGCGACTGGCATCAACCTGGGCACCAAAGTTGCAAATGATCTCAGCAGCAGACGAGATAGAATAATATACAAGAGAACAGCACAGCACAACGTGGAAGCGGATTGGGGCGGATAGGGAGATAGTTTGAATTATCGATCAGTTTGCCGCTAGCTCTTCCATTCCTAATTCCGGAATGATCGGGACGCGCCATGCACAGCTTGCTTCGCGGATTATGGCTCTCTCTCTCTCTCTCTTGCTAGCTACTACGCTCTATAGATCGAGTTGTATAGTTGCCTAACGCGGATAAGATTCAGCACGTGCAATATCCATCTTATTCCGCCGTCGACGACGACGACAAGTTTACCTATTGACACACCTTAGAGGGGACGGTAGAACACAACGGACCGTGGTCGTACTACTAGTGATGTTAGGGCCGGCTGTTTGTTGAGAGTAAACTGCCATCTAAGATGGAGGAGGGACCGTTTGTTGTTTTGTGGTGCAGTGCGGGACAACTCGCAATTCTCTCTCTCTCGCACTGTGACTGGTCGTGAGTGTCGGAACGTGGCCGGAATTCGTAAACGAAACCCGCTCCTTTCATGTAGGTCCGATTCACTTACCGTTGATAAGCCCTCAGCTTTTATCTTTGCCAGTCTCAGACAATACAAGTGATGGTAGTAGTAGTAATACTGCCAGCAGTACTACCGAATGATACGCGTAGTTGTGAGCCAACTGATGGGATTTCCAGTTATTAAGGCCAGCAGGCCCGCAGTCTATGCATTTACTTAGAGCTGGAGGCCGTATCGTTTCATCAGATCGTTGTATATAGTTTCATCAAAAAAAGAGTCGAATCAGAGAAGAACGGAACAAAGTGCACCGACAAGATCTCATTAGATCCTTTGTCTCGAAGTCCCTCCGCCTTTTTTAGGGTGGATGCGCCGGCACGAAAAACAAAGAGAGCTATTTCTATTTCACTTTATTCCTCGTCTATTTCGTTATCTATCCCCGTTGTGCAGCCAACACAAATCCGATAATTCCCTACAACAGGTCAATAGGCAAAGACTGCTTGTAGGTACACAAGTTTCCTAAATTGGCCCAAATATTAACGACGACTAACAAATACAAATAGAGCGCAAAGAGAGAAACTTTCCTCTTTACCTAACGACGTGCTCTGTGTTTGTATAGAACGTTCTTTTCTTCTTCTTTTTCTTCTTTCCTCGCGGAGTAGATGGGCTCGCCCTTCGGGCATATTGATCTACTACTAGCTACTAGTACTACTCCGTCGACGACGACTATGTCATCCAAAAAAGTCTTATGCTGACCTTCCAATTGTCTCCGCGCGTCCTTGGCTCCTACGTACTACGTTCCGCTTGTTTCCCATCATCTTTTAACATGGTTCAATTCACTTGTGTATACATATTGTAGTAGAAAAGAGAAAGAACTTGGAGAACCTTTCGCCTACACGGAAAACAAGTGATTGGATTGCAGGGGGGGGGAGAAACTACATTCTTCTTCTTTTTCAACGACGATTGATCTTGTACTGTCTACATTTCCATTTCTTTCATATGCGTCACGACCGGCGATCTTTTATTATTTTTTGGCGTGTTATTTCTCTTTCGACGGCCAAAGCTACCGTGCCGCTGTCAAGTGACCGCCTGGCCAACATTTCTGTCCTTTTCGTTCTGGCTCTGATTCAATTCCGGTTTTCTATAGTTTGGGTGTGCGCTGGACCCTCCTTTGGTGGTCTCTTTTTTTTATCTATCCGCTCTTCTTTCTTTAGCGTTCTTCTTAATCCTTTTAGAGGAAATAGAGAAGACCTTCCCGCCACAGCCCGTCTTCAGCGAGATAGTAGTTTCTAACAGGTTTTCTTTCGTCCCTGTAAAAGAAGCTCATTCACAGTTAATTGGATCGTTTATTCTCGAGCCGGGTGACGACGAACCGCCTGGATGATAGCCGCTTTCACACTAACACTGGACTTTTGTCTCTTCGTTGGAAATCCGCTCAAGTGGATTCGTCACATATTGTACGCCCAAAGGATGTTTGCTTCTTTTTGTCTCTGTGTATTAAGAGAGGAGAGAGGAAAAAAAGGCGACTTATTGCTTTCTAATTCATGAAGCAAAAGAAAGTTTCTGTTGAATCTTTCCCTACTTTTGCATATCAATAGACTCGTGCTGGAATTATTCTTATAAGGGCTAGAGTTTTTAACGAGTTTTATGTTGAGCAATTTTGCCGATTTTGCCGGTTCGAGTTCGTGGAAATCAAGTGAAAAGTTGCAACGTTGTCCCAAACTCGCATAAAGTTGCAACACGAAATCAAACAAAAACAACTTTTCTGTGTCTACTCGATTACACTATAGTGGTTCCTTTGCTGCTTTGTACGATTGCTTCGTACCAGATTTTTTTAGATTTTTGCTGTCAGACTTTTCGTCTAATTGAATCAGAAAGTGGGAGAAAAGTTGTTGCATGAAGACGTACTTTTTAAATGTATAATTTCTCATCCACGAACATGAATACGAACTCGGCTTGTAGTACAAGGAAATTGACAGTTTCTCGAAGCCCGTCAAGAGGTAACATTTTTGGCTTCCATGTGTATAGTTTTCGATATTTTTTCGTACCCATTTTGTTCTGCCGTTTCTATTGATCCTTATAATCATTCCCAGTCTCAGCAAGTTGGGGGAAGCAGACTTTGAGAGTGTAACAGAGTCAAGGTCAACTAAGGATTCACATCACCTAGCTAACTTTATCTCATTAGGCTCAAAGTTTCGTCTTCCTTGGTTCCTTGGTGATGTGATATCAAGCAAACTCTTTAGCCAAGTCCTTAGCTCCTCGCTGCCAAGTTTGCAGCAGCAAGAGAAGTGGACCAGATAAAGTCAAGCTGTATTTTCCTCTTGTGTGTGTGTGTGGGCTGTACAAGCAACGACAGTCTCTATTCTTGCAACAAATCATCCAGTCAATGATGGATGAGAACACTTGCAGCCTCTTCTTTTGTAGTCCGATACTACAGCAACACCCACAGAGTCGTTGAAATAATTCATTTTGGCAGGCGGCCCGTTTTATCGTCGTCAACAACCGAAAACGTTATGTTTTATGTTTCATCGCCGTCTTCCCCGCTGACATCGTGATTATTTGCAGCCGCCTGGGAAATAGACCTCGTCGAGGTAATTATGGGTCGTATTGGCGAAGCTTGTTATAGTTTATCGATCGATCGACTCGGTATCAAGTCCGTTGGTTCGTATTCATGCACGTCAGCCATTGTGGTTGGCCAGTCAAACTCTCTCATTTCTCATCCGTGTACGTGGATGATTGAGGCAAACTTGCGGGCAAGTTAGCGCAGGCTTCTATCTTCTTTTGTCAGCGCTCGGTTGACACCAGCCCCCCATTCCTCCATATAATCCCGCACGCACCAACTATTACAATGCGCCGACTTCGGGAGCTCCTGATCGATGTGTGCAGGGTGGGGGAAGAATTCCTCTACATAAGCCCGTCATCTCTTGTGTTATGATTCTCGCCAGTACGTAGCAGCAGCAGTAGCGTCTTCTTCTTTTGTACTATGACGTGAACTAGCTGCTGCTGCCCTGGTTCATGAGCTTTTCCCAACCGACCAACTTTTCGGCTCGGCTGCATTGAGAGAATCGTTTTTGCCTGACTCTGCGCCTTCTACTTCCTCCCCCCCTTTTTTTGCTCTTATTTTTCTATTGGCATCGACTTTTCTTGTCGTTCAGACAAGACGTTCCTTAATATCGCACGCCAGTCGCCGTTCACTCACGTTGATGAACGGAATTCAGGAGCGCATGCTAGAAATGAAAAGAGCCAGAGAGTAGTACCCGATTTCGCCCGGTTTGCTGGTCGATGGAGCGTCGTCGTGTCCTTCTTTTTTCCTTTTTTTTTTCGCCGACGTCAGCTGGAATCAACTGGACGCCCAAGTGAACGAGTTTCGCAGTCATCGCGCGCGCGAAACAGTCGGCTGCGACATTTTGTGATGTATTGCGTTATCAGAATGTCTTGTAGCCATCATTTTCTCACGACGACAGCCCTATTACAGCCATATAATAATGATTTAGATCATTATATCTTGGCTTCTCTAATGGCGCCTGTCTTCCCTGGCTCGTTTTTACGTAACGGATAACATGAACTCGCCCCGGATCGATCAGAAACCCCTTTTAGATAATTCTAGTATATATACTTACGTATATATAAATATATACGGTACGCGTCATCCTTAAATAGCGATTCTTTTCCCTTCCGGCTGGGATGTTGTATTGATAAAAAGAAAAGGAAAAAGAAGAAGAGAGAAGCCGTACATATATTTATCACGAGGTGGTGGTAGTCGAGCAGGAGCAGCACGTCCCCCGGGGAGAGCAAAGAGGGGGGCGGTGGTGGTTGGTTGTGGTGGTGGTCTTGTTCTAGCAGCCTGCCATCCGTGAAGTGGAACCGATTCGTGAGTCGCCCGGATGAAACAAAGTCAATCGATTCCGCCTCCTCCCTCCTCGCTGGTTCGTGTTGTGTTTTGAGACGCCTCATCTATAGAGCTGCTGGCCGTCTCGTATAGAAAGGGATCGATGCCCAGTTTTTCCAACCCCGCGATTCATCAGCTTTCCGAGCACATCTTCTTCGTCCGACTCCGCCGATCAATCTGCCAATAACTACTGGCGTCGGGGTTCGAATGGCGCATACGTTGTTGGCAATAACCGCTCGAGAGTCTATATCGATAAATAAGTCTGGTAGCCTACTACGTCCAGTCTTAATTCGCAATACAAAACGTTTCCTGATCGAATGACGTCAAAAATAAGAAAAAAAAAGGAATTGAAGCGATGGGTCTTGAGTGCTCCGGTCCAGGATTCCATTACGCTCCCTGGGTTCTACGTTCTTAAGTGCATTAGGGCGAGCTATACACTCTTCTGAACAACGGGCGCACAGCTCAGCACGATCCCTCATCACGGACCTATTTATGTCCCGTCGAGAGTAAATAAATATTCCGACATGTCGGATCATTCGCCGGGCCCTAACGCCCCATTGTAATGGCCGACATCGCGTAGGTCGAAAAGGCTTTACTTCTAAAAAAAAAAAAGAAAGAAATTTGGCCGTTCATTCTGTAAAGTAGTATAGATGTCCCCCTCCCTTATCTTTATCGAGCTCCGGCCCGTCTGGCGTCTTTTATTGCATCAAACTCGCCCGCTCTTATGGGGATTATCTCGCTCCCTCCTTTCTGATTCGTGCCCGACGCCCACCAACCTCTCTCTCTCCCCCTTCCTGTGCAGCACAGCACACACATATATATAAATATATAGATGATATCGATTGGCGTTGTGCGTGAAGGACTCGATCCCACAGAGTTCTGGAGTGGTCACTCTACGTGCGTGCTTCGACGTTCTGGTCGCCCGAGCTCGCACACAAAAATGAAGGAGCCACAAAGGCCGACGACCCACGCAACCGACTGGGCGATTCCCGAAATACCAAAAAAAAAAAGAAAGAAGGAACTTTCAGCGACAGACAAGCGTGTGGGGCTACCTATTTCCTAATCAATTTCTTTGCTGTCCAGGTGCTGTGTTTTTTAGGCTGTCAGGTAGACCAATAATGACCAAAGCGACTGGTCGCCCCCAAATGTTGGAGCTCATTTTCCCGGACGATATTGTTTTGTTTGCCCGGTTGTTGTTTTGTCTGGCCGCGGCCTGTCTGGGAAATCGATACTGTGCGATACGGGAGCATACGTGACGTCTTTGCTCTTCTGTTGACTCTCGGTCGTCACTTGAAAGAGAAAAGAGGAGTGCATATTTGATCTCATTGCGCATTGATGGATCCAGCGGACGGATCGATTTATTTCCCAGCAAATGTTTTATAAGACGAGACGTATTCTTATTGATTGTTGATGTTTGTTGATTAGGAGGTGGTCGAGTCCGGTTACACCGTCTGCCGGTTGTTACCTGAGACGACGCCATGATCGACCCCAGCTCTTCCGAGGAGGAAACCGATGACGAGGCGGTCGAGGAGCCGCACCAGCATCACCACCATCACCATTCGTCTCACCAACGGCCAAGCAAAGTCCAGCAAGATGTTTCCGGATCGGGCGCCAACTCTTTCGGTGCTTCTCCTGGACACGGATCAGGAAGCGCTGGAGGCGGATCGGGAGCTGGATCGTCCAACGCCGCCGACAAATCGTACGGAGGTGGACCTTCCAGCAGCTTAGATGTTCCACAGTCGTCCAGCAATCTGCCCAGGTAGCTTCAAAAAAAGTCCTCTTTGTGTTGTTGCAGGTTTTCAACGTCGTCGTCGTCGCCATGTTCCCTCTCTCCAGTGGAATTATTGTTAAAGGACGGGGAGACGAGGAGCTCCTTGGAGAGAGTTGATCGATGTCGTGACGTCAATGCGGAAGAGTCCGCATACACCGGATGTTTTCTTTATCCCCCCGTCTTTTAAGCTCGACGATATGCCCAAGATGGCGCCCAAAGGATCCACGAATTTGTAGAGCTGGGAAGCAACACCCAAAATAGAAAAAGAAGGAGCAGGAGCAGCAGGGAAAAGGAGGACGTAGTTGATGTAGACACGAGGTGAATGACAAGCCCTCATCGTCGCTCGCTTTGACTGAGCGAGTCTGGCTACCAAAACGAATTTGTCAAGACCCGCAAGAGACAAGATACTCGAGGGGCCACACCGCGTGACCCGATCTCTCCCTTCTTCTTCCGCGCTCCTGCTCCTTTCACCTATAGAGCTTGTGATCCAATCAGGCCACATCCGAGACATGTACGTGACTTTAGTTTTCTTGCAGGCTATTGACGCCTCGCACACGGGCGAGTCGTAGAGATCTCCAACAAAGGAATCGCCGGACAAACAGGGAAGATAAAAAAAAAAACAACAAACTCTTCATTACCTTTTCGGCTCCTGGGGCGATACATAAGTCGTCGCATGAGACAAAAGCCGCACACTTTCTCTCGATGATGGAGCCAATTCGTGTGCGCATCGAGAGATTGACGTCAACAGCCAACAAATGGGAAGAAAGGCCCACATTTCTTGGAGAGATGCGGGCGGGCCAACAACCGGCCAGGTTCAATACACCCATTGATTTGCCCCGCGCCAAGAAGTGTCGCCCATCTTCTTTCAGAATGGGAAGTTGTGCACGTGTGGCGGCCTTAGCTTGCCTTCCCCAAATGAGAAAGAGAAGCCAAAACGCCTTAACTAGCCCGGCATGATTGACGGCCGGGCCGGCGCCTATTTACCGCCGTGTGAAAAACGGTTAGCAGCCAATCGATTGTTTTCCGCGTTTCGGATGCCAAGCACGCCGCAGTCCAATTCGTCGAATTCATTTGGGCCGGCACCGTTGGATAAAATATTTCGGTCGCTAAAGGGAGGGACGGCCCTACTGGGGGCAACCGGAGCCGACTATAGAGGTGAGACGAACAGCTGGGGGTTCGCCTAACAAGCCAAAAATCAACAAGTTGGCTGCATATTCCAACACGGGTAAAGAGAAAGAGAGAGAGAGAGACGGACCGGATCAATAGCGCGCCCGGTTGGTGCGTCACAAGGCCAATCGTAGCCATCGCGGTTGATGCTGGACTAATCAATCCACGACATTTCAGACGATTGAGTCGGTTTGCTTTTATTTTAGGATCAATTTTTGTTGTTGTTTTTGTTGTTGTTGCTGGACGGGTGGAGGCTTTTCTTTCGGAAGGTTGGGCCCAGTCGCCAAAAGAGATTGGGCAATGACCCGAGAGATTGCCCAGGACCTCGGATCCCCTGAGAAAGAGACGGCAAGGGTTTCTTCACTTCAAGCCCGGCTTGGCAGATAGATGTAGTATATATATATCTGTATCCATGTCAACTGGCAAACATGTAATCCGACTTCTATATAAGAAGAGGCGGAGCTTCTCTACTCGCTCCTAAAGAAGAATCCCAGTCAAATAAATAAACATCCAATCCGAAGAAAAAAAAGAAGAAGAAGGAGCCCCAAAAGATTTCCCTCCTGACAGATTCTCTAGCTCTTCAACGACGCGTGCTACTGGCAGAGAGGTTCAACTCGGCGAGTCCCGATAATCGATCAGACATCCGTGTTTCTTTTCTTGTGAAAAAAAAAAGCAGCAGAAGTAAAAAAAGAGAGCCATGAAATATATCAAGGAAGAATCCAAATGTAAAAAAAAGGGGAATAAAGAAGCTTATTGCATTCTATCCGCAAAAGTGGACACGGATGGAAACGTTTGGTACCGTATTTTTGTAGAAGGTTTCCCCTGTCATCGGATATTTTATTTTCGTCAAGGCTCCTGCAGTATATAGTGGCAGGAATAACCAATCGAATTGCCAGATCGAGGTCACGAGATAAACCGCCCAGCCAAAAAAAAAAGGATTTCTCTTTATTTACTGGTGGCGATACATAGTCCGGTTATTGACACCCATCTTTGCATCCGCGGGTTCCAAAGTCCAGAGCTCTGTGGTCCGTCCTGGACGTGGATTGATAATGCTAATGGTCCCGATCGATCAGGATAAACACGGCGAAAAAGTAAAGAAAAGAAGAGGAAAAACGCGAGACGGTGGTGGACGACCCCAGCGGGCCTTGAATTAGATTGGCCGTCCGCTGACGTGGCCTAGAGAGAGAATTAAGATCCATCCGGAAGAGTTTTCAATGACGTGTTCACATTGCTTATCGGCCAGGTCCGTCCCATGATGTACGACCTCTCTCTCTCTCTCTGCCATCCAATTCATCAATGTCCTCCTTTTTCATCCGATTTCCATCGTCGCAGAGAGAAAGCGGCTCCGAGATCAAGTTATAGCGACGGCCTTTCCACAATCTAGGAGCCCCATCGACAACGCCGCTCGCAGCTCTTGTGTCTTTTGGTCCAAAAGGGCTATTGATTGATGCCCGACTTGCACATACGGCCTCTTGTTCCTCCCCCCCCTCCTATTCCACCCTCCTCTGTTTTGATAACAGCATCAATGGATCTCTCTCTCTCTCTGGCCGTGTCATGGTGTGTTCTCCGAACCCGCACAAAAGTCGAGACCCGGAGAGACCTTTGAAGTCGTCGCGTCCTTTTTTTTTTGCACCGGGAGACGCGCACGATCCGTTTTATTAATCGAGTTTTCTCTTTTTTTTATTTAAATTTAGGTCCGTTTCACCGGGCCAAGGGGGAGCGACAGACGGCGGTAATGCCGCGGCCAACCTACCGGCCCATTCACCCTCGCTCAATTCGTCGCACACGACCCGGAGCGGATCATTGCCGCGGCCGATTTCGCCGTCGCCGTCGCTGACGAGCGACAAAAATGAAATGGATTTTCAGGTATTAGCGCCCGTCCGTGTACTCTGCCAACCGAAAGGAATTGTTGTTGACGGATTGTTTATTGGGCAGGATCGTCAGGAACGCGAGGAAGAGGAGAGAAAGCGCCGGCTTCAGCTCTACGTCTTCGTGTCGCGTTGTGTCGCGTACCCGTTCAACGCCAAACAACCGACCGACATGACCAAAAGGCAACTGAAAGTCTCCAAGCAACAGCTCGAGTCGCTCCAGCAACGTTTCCAGGTAATTGGCACCAGGGACTTCCGGTTTCATGGATGTCATTGAATAACCATCTCATATCCGCCTCTCTTCCGGTTTCGTCGTCGCAGAGCTTCCTTAAAGGAGAGACGCCGATCCTGGCCGACGAAGCTTTCCACAATGCGGTGCAGAGCTACACGGAGCTCTTTCTGCGCTCCGATCGGGTCCTCAGAGCCGTTTCGGCCGGTGGCCTCTCGTCGCAGGATTTTCGCGACGTCTTCCGGCTGAGCGTCGAGCGCCGAGTCCGTTCGCTGCCCGACATCGACGGCCTCTCCAAAGAGACGGTTCTCACGTCTTGGATGGTCAAATTTGACGCCATCTTCAAAGGTTCTCTCTCTCTCTTGTCTCTCCGTTTTCTCTTCTGCTCTTCAGAACTAGTCTGGTCGTAGGACACGGAGTCGTCAATGGGACGTGACATCCTTAATTGTACGTCACCAGCACGCGCAGCAGCTGCAGGGAGAACTCCTCCCGCCGCCTTGTTTTCTCCTCCAGAAAAGATGAAAGTGACGTTGAGAGAGTAGTATGCTCCATGCCCGTTTCTACCACTCCAAGAGAGCGCGAATCCCTTGGCCATCTCATTATTTACGGCCAGACGGACACGCCAGTTTATTTGATTTTCCCTCCCTAGTGTCCGTTTTTTATTTGTTTGAAAAAAAGAAATTCAAGATTTATTTGGAAGGAATTGTCCCGTTAAGAATTTTTGGTCCAAAGAGGACGACGACTTTGTCGTTGACGTGAATCGTTCATCATTAAGAAGAGCGGAATCGTGGCAAAGTTGGCAAAAAGAAACTTTTTACGCTCTCCAAGCTCTCAAATTCCCGAACTCAAATTCCCACTCGAGATATTCTTGTCTACTAATGAGCGATCCACTGATGTGGAACGGATCAATCCTTTTCTCTTCTTCCATTTTCATAATGCCTTTTGTCTTCTTCTTCTTCTTCTTTTTTCGTGACGTCGGAAAAAATAGGCGTTGGCGAAGATGATTCCAGACGGCCCGGCGGCCCCAGATCTCAGCAGCAACAGCAGCAGCAGATGAACCAAAACCTACACAGCGAGTTGGCCTTGTCTAAAGAGCAACTCTACGACCTGTTCCAGCAGATCCTCGGTGTCAAAAAGTTTGAACACCAACTCCTGTTCAACGCCTTACAAGTAACGTTGGGTCGATGCTTCCCTTGAGACTCTCTAAGAGAGGCAAGATCTCAGTCATTCAACACTTTGTCTTTTTGGATTGCAGTTGGATTCGTCGGACGAACAGGCCGCCGCCATCCGAAGAGAGCTGGACGGTCGTCTGCAAAAAGTGGCGGAAATGGAAAAGGTTTTTTCTTCTTCTTTGATTCCGTCTAAGCGCCTCTATATATCAATAAGGCTATAAGCCGCGACCTCTACTCCGCATCCGCGCGGAAGCCGATATTGGCCTCCTCCCCCCCTGTCGTTTCCGCCGCGACTCTCAACGTGGACGACGACGCACGTTATTCCGCTTTCTGAGCCTCTGACGGATGACAGAGTGTCGTGACACGTGATGATTTCCTTCCATGCCATCTTCTGCCTTCGATCCCGATGATCGACTAGATGATTGCTATATTTCCCTAAAAACCTCAAATAATCCTTTTCTCTTATTTTTTGGGGGGATAGAACCGGAAACTGATGCCCAGGTTCGTCTTGAAAGAGATGGAGGTGCTGTACATTGAAGAACTCAAATCGTCCATCAACTTGCTGATGGCCAATTTGGAATCGCTGCCCGTCAGTAAAGGATCGGCCGACTCGCGCTACGGACTGCAACGCTTCAAACGCTACAACGTCAGCGGGTGAGAGTCGCTTTTTAGATATGGCTTGACATTTTCCCGCTTTTTTTTTTCAAAGACACCAATTTTTCCATTTTTTTTTTATACCATTGCCTTTCTTCTTCTTTGTCGCCCGCCGCCGCTGCTGTTGCTTGGCTACGCTCTCAGGAAACGGAGGAGCTCGTTGCTCAGGCAAGTGTGCTTCACAACACAAACGGTTTCCGATTGCTATATGAGGACTATCATCATCTGATAGTCGAGTCAACATTTGATGATGATGATGATGATGAAGACATTTGTCTAGTTCTTTCCGTTTGTTTGTCTTCGGCTTTTGTTTGCTCGCCGGAGCTAAAAGTGGAAAGAGATAATTCTATTGGCTAACTCGTCTACTTATAATGCGTTTTGTTTGTCTTTTCCTTCCAGTAGATCTCAAGGATCGCTCTCCAGATTAGACCAAGATGGACCGGATGGAGAATCCACCCTGTCCAAAATGGATATCGTCCTGTCTTTCACACTCGAGGTGGGTTTCATATTAGAACCGTGACGTTGTGTTTGTGTTTGCGGTTTGGACGGACCCTACGACTGGAAATGCTAGTTTCCTTGCCAAAGGGATCCTGATTGATGGTTTTGCCCAGTGAGCATCATCGGATCGGCTTTCATCTGGAATAGAATCTATATTTATGGCCAGTCCCGCGGCCTTGCGTCCATCTCTTCTTCCATTTCCTGCGTTTCTCTCTTTTTTTTTTCCCAGCGACCGCCGCATTTCGCTCTGTGCCCGCGCGCGCGGCAGGAGCAGCAGCAGCAGTCTAGGCCGAGGGCACAAAGCGACTGATCGATAGAGAGACCGAGCTCCAAAGTCGTGGGTCTCTTGTTTTCCCGGGATCCTCCGCCTCGTCTTTCTCTCCTCTCCACTATCAACTCTTTTCTCTCTGTCTCTCTCGCTCTCTTTGGACGTCTCTCTAAGAAGCAATAAGAGACAAAAGCCCAGCCACTAGTAGTTTGGTAGAGTTTGCATATTCACGGCCAACTCGGCTGGCCGAAAGAGAGAGAGAGAGAGCTGTCGTCTAGAAGAACGGAAAGCTTAGTTGCGAGAATATATATTGGCGGGCAAGTCTAACAGCTCCAGCTCGTCGTGAATAATTTTCAACCCAAGGGGTCCCCCTGGTGCCAAAGCCCCTTGGACTTTTGTGCTTCGCTCGGTTGATTTTTTCATCAAGGAACCTCCGTCGACGACGACGGCCAAGAGCCACCACCAGAACGCCGCAGTGTCGGTAGACTGGTAGTTAGTAGTAGCTCTTCCAACCATTCTCCTCGCTCGGTTGAATGGACTGTGGCCCCGGCTAATGAATCCATTCTGTCCCGTTATCCTCGCTCTCTCGCCCCAGCGTCCATATTGCGCCCGCCCGGCTCTCTTCACAAAAACCGTGTCGTTTCACAACCGTCGCAACAGCCATCTGCAGGAACCGACTCAAACCAGGAGGAGCGCCTTGCCTTGTGATGAAAAGATTATCATGGAAAAAAACGCGTCAAAAGTTGCCTCTGTGAGGATTTTGGCGAACCCAATAAAAAGGAAAATAGTGGGGCTCATTATTTAGCTGTCTAGTGCCAGCGGCTATGATTCGGTTCAAACGGTCCGTTAAAGACGGCCCAAGTTGTCAAGTAAGGGATTCTAGGGCGTATAGCTCATTGTCGACGGAATTCAACGACTGGCGAACCAATCAGAGCCCGACCCAACGAGGAAGAAGGGAGGAAATGACTGCGTCCGTGTTACTGGCTCTTGTTCTCAATGCCTTTTCTTTGGCACTGGTTCATCCTTGAAACCGATCGTCTGCTGCTGCTGGATTGGCTCCAACAGCGAAACCCAGGCCGCCGGAGCATCCTGACTTCTTTTGCAGCGCTATCTTTCGCCTCTGAACCGAGCAGCAGCAGCATCGTCAAAGCTAGCACGGGATATAATGGCTCCCGCTGGGCTCGTCCATTGACTTGGCGTTCACGCGCTAACTTGTGCCTTTCCTCTATATTCCTATCTCTTTTTCTTCTTCTTCTCTTCTTTTTTTTGCCTTCTTCTTTGTGCTGGCCTTCTTTCATGCCTCGTCTCTAGACGAAGACTGAATCATTCAGATCCGCATCGATCCAAACCCTCGTGTTGTATCCACCATATCCAAATGTTCCACCAGGCCCTTGTTCGTCTTGTTCGCTGCGTCGACACTGATTCGATTTGATATTTAGACGAGCCGCTTATTCACCATCCGACGTCGTCGTCTTCTTCTTCCTTCTTATTCTTTCTCATTTTATGAAAGTTGATGTGTTGTGCTTCTCTGGGCATTCGACGAGGTAGTATATACTACTATGTCGGCCATGGCGGTGGCGCTCTCTCTCTTTCATGTCCTTCCTTTGTGTTCCGTTTCCGCCGATTCCGCTTTGATGATGTTGCCTTTGCTGCCGACAGGTCATTATCATGGAAGTGAAGGGATTGAAATCGCTGGCACCCAATCGCATCGTCTACTGCACGATGGAAGTCGAAGGCGGCGAGAAGTTGCAGACGGACCAAGCGGAAGCTTCGAAACCCATGTCAGTAGCACGTTTCTCCCTCAATCTTCTTCCTTCTTTTCTTTTTTCTTCATTCAACGTCGAGACAGTCTTTTTCTCCTGATTTGACTTGGACACGATATATCCCTAATGGCGCGCATTCTGTTTAACCAACCATTAGGTGGGACACTCAGGGCGACTTTACCACCACCCATCCGTTGCCTCTCGTCAAGATGAAGCTCTTTGCCGAAGCCGAAGGCATGTTCGCTCTTGAGGACAAGGAGCTGGGACGGATCGTTCTACGTCCGACTCCTTTGGCTTCCAAGGTAAGTTTTTGTTTGGCTAATCTCTTTTAGGGATTGCTTGTAACCGACGGTGTTTTCCAAAAGTTCCCCGAGTGGCACAAAATGGAAGTTCCTAAAAACGCCATCGACAAAGACTTGCGGATCAAAATCGCCTGCCGAATGGACAAGCCGCTCAATATGAAACATTGCGGGTGAGTTTTTCTCCTTTCTGAGCTGCCCGTTAGACACGAAATGGGTCCTCCCAGTACCCAAAGTCGATAGACCAGCTCGTGTGGGCTAGTTCGATCCAACTTGGTGATTGATCGACGATGACTTCTTCTTCCTTTCCAGGTACTTGTACGCGTGGGGCAAAGGCGTCTGGAAGAAGTGGAAGAAACGCTATTATGTCCTCGTCCAGGTATCGCAGTACACTTTTGCCATGTGCAGCTATAAAGAGAAGAAGACGGAACCCTCCGAGATGTTCCAGCTCGACGGATACACGGTCGACTACATTGAAGCCGCTAGCGGTACGTTTTACACAATTGTCGGACGCTTTTTTAATAAAAAAAAAAAGAAAGAAATATTCCGGGCGGAATGAATTTGTCAAAGCGTGTCGTGTTGGCATCAATGATCAAGTCCAATCGGCTCGTCGCTCTCCCGCGCGCTAGAGCCCCTCGTAGTTCTTTATCGCAACGATCTCGACTCACGGCAGCCGCGTACACGCCCATTTCGGGTTAAACCCAAGATGTAAATAAAGTAACGACAGGATGACGACACGCACAGTATATAGCGGTCGCCCAGTATAGAAGATCGCCTACGTCTATTGGTTTTTGTCTATTTGCGTCTGCTGGTACTTGGTACCGGAAGGGCGGACCTTTCCGATGCGGACAACTTTGCGTGCGCTGATGTATTGTTGTTGTGCTTCATTTCTAATTGGCTTTCTTTTTGGGTTTGCCCTTTCCCTGCGCAATCGCCAGCCAATCTGATGGTGGGACAAGGTGAGTGATTGGTTTCCGTGTCGGATCGAACTGGGATTCTAATGAGAAAAAATTTTGGTTGTTCAATTTAGATCTGGACGGCGGTCGATTTTTCTTCAACGCCGTCAAGGAAGGCGACAGTGTCGTCTTTGCCGCCGACGACGAAGCCGAGTCGCATCTCTGGGTGATGGCCCTCTACCGGGCGACCGGACAGTCGCACAAGCCCGCACCGCCTCTGACTCCATCGGGCAAAAGTTCCACCATCGCCAAGATCCAAGGAGGTAGTCGACGTTGACAACAGCAGAGCAAAAAGCTGCAGTAGCATCTTCTAATCTCATTTCGATGTCTAGACACGGATCGTGCTCGCAAACACGGAATGGAGGAATACATCTCGGCCGATCCGGTCAAGTTTGATCATTCGCTCCTTTTCAAACTGGTCCAGACGCTGACGTTGGATTTCCGGTTGAACGATCCTTTTGCTTCTTTGGTAGGACACGTATAGTATTCCCCTTTTTTCTCCTTTCTAACATTTTTTTTTGTCCAGGGTTGGTTTTCGCCTGGACAAATATTCGTCCTGGATGAATACTGCGCCCGATACGGAGTTAGAGGCTGTTATCGCCATTTGTACTACCTGGCCGATTTGCTTTACAGAGCAGAACGCGGAATGATGATCGATCCCACTCTGATTCATTATTCCTTCGCCTTCTGTGCTTCTCACGTTCACGGAAATCGGTAAGCATCCGACTTTTTCCTTAATCGTCTTACAGCAAGAAAACTAAATATTTGAAACAGCTGCCCATCTCGAGATGGCTTTTAAAACATTTAAAACTAGTCCGACAGTCGTCGTGCGTGATTAAATGATGCATTTCTGATATTTTAACAGATTTTTTTTCTTATTTCCTCAAATCAATAACTTCCCTCGGCGTGAAACTTTAAAAACATTGTTTTAAATTTATTTAAAAACAAACCCCTGTCTGAATCGATTAACAAAAAACGAACCCGTCGATGTGGTGTTTTGATGGATAACCGAATTTTCTAATTAAACAAAAATTAAAATGATAAATCCGCGGAAATGGGGAATTCCATAGCCCACTTAACTCGCTGTTTCCGAATGCCTTTCCTTTTTTGTATTGTTGTTGGTTCAAGTTTAAACATTCGGTATCGTCATTTTTTCTAATTAGTCGTTGACGGTAGAGGTATGTCACACCAAAAACAATGAAGCGATCCTGTTGGTGGCTTTCGCTCTAATCATTTGTCTTGTACATTTTTTCTAAACGACAAAATTGTTCTCTTTTTCTCTTTTTTATTGTTCCGTTTTTTCTTTCGTATCTTCTACATTATCTTTCTTGCTCTCCCGACGCCTGCCATTCAATAATTCGGCTACACTCACACACAAAAACAAAAACAAAAAAAAAACACCAACGTCTACTCCATTAACGCTCTGATGCTGACCTTTTGGTTGAAACCAAACTAAACATGACTAAAAAACACACAAACTAAAACATTAAAAAAACACAAAAAAAAAATACGATAATCATGTAGCCACTCGGACGGGGATGTGCTTGCCCCTGCCAGGTAGGCTTTTAATTGCTCTGGAACAACCTAAATCTTTTATGTTTTTAACCCCGACCGAAATTCCTATGGATCGTTTGTCGTCATCGTCGTTGTTATTGGTGTATAAACCTTTTTAACCTCTGACCTTTCGTTTGTGTTGCGATGTGTTTCGTTTGGTCTCTCCCCCGAAATACTTTTTGTTATGACGTATTGAAGCCGTGATCAATCGTGACGTCTTGGATCGTCTTTTTTTTTCATTTTTATTGTGATGGATTCCGTTTGGTCTGGTCTGCCCTGGCCCTTGTCGTTCCCTCATCAAATTGATGCGTTTGGATGTCTTGTGCGTGTATGACGAATCTGTTTCACCCGTGCGTGACCTTACAACGACACTACCGCTACTCTATATTACCCTTCTCCGTTTGCCTGCTGCCATCGTCGTTGTCCCTATTCAAAAAAATTTACCCATCAAATCAATGTGGTCTGTCTTGAATGCCAACAAAACAAATCCAATCAACCGAATGATGAGCACACGCTTCCCTCTGCTTCCCGTTGCTAACGAACATTTGGAAAATTGCAGACCCGACGGCGTAGGCACCGTGACACACGAGGAGAAGGACAAGTTCCAGGAGATCAAAGAGAGGCTCCGAGTTCACCTTGAATATCAAATCACCAATTTCAGGTATGAATGTGAATCTCTAGCGCGTCATTTGGTTTCATTTCTGCTTTATTGTTTTTTTTTTTCCAGGTCTTGTTTCCCGTTCGGTCGACCCGAAGGCGCACTCAAAGCCACCCTTTCGCTCATGGAACGGGTGAGTGATCCCGTAACGCGAGATGCAAGGTCGTCAACATTGCAATTCAAAACCTTCCTCCTGTTTGAAATCGTAGGTCTTGATGAAGGACATCATGACTCCCGTGCCCGTCGAGGAGGTCCGTGCCGTCATCAAAAAATGTCTGGAGAACGCTGCTCTCATCAACTATAATAAATTGGCTAGCGAAGCCAAAGTGGAAGGTGAGAACCCTTCAACATTACTAAAAATCTGTCCTCGTTTTCTCAATCGATTTTTCTCTGGCGCTTTCAAATTTCGCGCTGCTTTTTCTTAATTAGGAGCCGAGACTACCATCCAAGGTAATGTCGCTTAATTCTTTCTCCGGCTTGAGATCTCTCGTTTCACTTTTCCCTGTTTTCCCTTCTCTCTCTCTTGATGCAATCACTTTACTAAATTTTGTGCACGACAGATGACCTGAGTGGTGAACAACCGGGAGTTCCACCCATGAAGAAATTGGAAGATCTCATCCACTTGGCCGAATTATGCGTCGACCTTCTTCAACAGAACGAGGAGCACTACGCGGAGGTAATGTGATCACCCTGCTGGGTTTTACAGCTGAGTTACATAATATGCTACTATATTTAATAATCTATAACGACTTAAATTTAATCGACAAAATCATGGATTTAACCAGTGTGGCTTGCATTTTCGTGGCTATCGTCGTTCCGTGTCCCGACCATCCGAATTCAAATCGTTTTATATACATTTATATATATATATCTATACATCAACATAATTCCTTTTTGGCCTCGGTTCACCTTCGTTCTGAAACGCTTAACAAAAAAAAGAGATTTGTGCTATCAATATTCGAATTAATTCATTGCTGTCACACTGAACCTATAACTACGATGGGCTTCATTCTTGGTCTCGGTTCGTTTTCTTTTCTCTCATTTCTTTTTCTCTGACTATCTTTGATTCCCCAACCATCTTGCCTTGCTGCTTGTTCGGTGTCTGTTGTTCACAAAAAAGGCTTTCAAAGGGGTGAGTGTTACGTTTCTATATCCCTCATCTCGTTTCTTCACTGAACAAAAAAAAAATTCAAAAACAAAAAAAGAAAAGAAAATTGCTTGACCTTAATTTTGTTTACTTCAGCTTTGACGTGACTGATTGAGATATATAACTGTGTTTTTCATCGTTGTTCTCTCTTTCTCTCTCTTTCAACCCACTCTTTCTCCTCTCTACTCAACTGTCTCTGCTCAAAATCTGTCTCTGTCTCTATCTCGCCCAAGCAGGATCAAGTGAGTATCATCATCCGCTTCTCTCCTCTTCTCACACTCTATTCCCTACGTAGCACACATACACAACTTGTTTTTCATCACAAAGTTGCAAACACACATACTCACACAACCCTCGTCTTAGTCGCCTGCTCAGCACTGTGCTAGTCGTCCAAGCTTGTGACCCATATAACCGTGTTTTGTGATTAAGACAGATGATGCCTAACTAGTTTTATACAACCCGTATTATCACAATGCTGAACGTAGTTACCTAATAGCAGTTAGTCTGATTGTGAGCCGACTCCTGGTACTTAACGCTTATTGTAATCGTAACGCAGGCATTTGCCTGGTTCAGCGACTTACTGGTGGAACACGCCGAGATATTTTGGTCATTCTTCGCCGTCGACATGGACGCCGTTCTCGCTGAACAATTGCCCGACACTTGGGACTCGTTCCCGCTGTTCCAGATCCTTAACGACTACCTCAGAATGGACGGTAAAATGAAACATTCAACAGCACTCGTACGTATGTCAGCGGTTCTAATGAGCCCATCCATTTTCGCCTTAATGGCGCATTCGCAGATAATTTGAAGAACGGCCGGTTCCATCAGCATTTGCGCGATACCTTCGCTCCACAAGTCGTCCGATACGTTGATCTGATGGAGTCTAGTATAGCCCAGTCGATCCACAAGGGATTCGAAAAGGAAAAATGGGAGATCAAAGGGTGAAGAGTCTGATGAAAGTATGCTGATATCGACACATTTTTTCTGATTGATCATCTATTCAAATAGGAACGGCTGTTCCACTTCAGAGGATCTGTTCTGGAAGTTGGACGCCCTCCAGTCTTTCATCCACGATTTGCATTGGCCTGATGCCGAATTCGCCCGCCATCTGGAACAGAGACTGAAACTCATGGCTTGCGACATGATTGAATCGTGCATTCAGAGGTAGGCGATACCCAGGACTCGTATCGAATTCGATCATCAAAACTTGAGAACGATTCTTTTTCTAGGACGGAGAACGCGTTCCAGTCGTGGCTCAAGAAGGGAGTCACTTTCAATTCGACGGATTACGTCCTTCCGGCCGAACTCTGCGCCATGGTCAACGTGGTGCTCGATGCCAAGCAGCAGTCTTTCAAACTGTGCGCAGTCGATGGAGTCGATGTGGTAATTTCGATGCCAAATTTGACTTTTATAAAAAGGGATTAGTAATCTGATTATACCTGAAATCGTTCGACAGCACCAATACCACACGAAAATCGATGAACTGATTGAAAGGACTTCATCTACCATGTCCCAAGGTATTACTGAGGACGAGCGTACGACTTAGCTAATGCGATTAGTTATGATTACCGCCTTAACTTTTTTCAAACAGGTGTCGTCAGTCGGTTGCTATCAGTTCTCGAGTCGGTGATCAGCAAGTTGGCGCGCTACGACGAGGGATCCATCCTCGGATCGATCCTTTCTTTTACGGTAATCTCATTTCTGTTTGCCGGTCTTTTATTCATTCTTTTCCTCCAGTTACGTGCGTTGGATGCCGCTCTCTATCTCTTGTGCAACTTCTTACTTGCTCCTCTCGGAAAACTTTGGCTTGCCTCGGGGCTTTCTGCCCACTTCAGTACTTATTCTATATCTTTTCCTTTCACTACTACTACTACTACGGCTGCGATCAAGCATCTTCAACAGGCTTAATTTTGCGCAATCTCTTTACGAAGATCTTTTCTTATCCGTTGTTCGTCTTATAAACGAGTCTCGATAATGGTGACCGGTAAAATGATGACCCCGGCAACTTTATCTTCAAAAGAAGGATCCAACAAAGCATGACTTTCAATCCTCTTACGATTATCTTTTTCTTTTTCATATTCATCTCTTATTCCTCCTATTCGCCTATCGATTCTGCTCTCCTCTTTTCCTTCTGCGACTCTTTCTTTCTTCGACTGCAACACTTCTCCTTCCTGCTGCATCTGCTGGTGGTGTCTCCTTCTTTTCTGTTGTGTGTGAATGCCATCTTTCGTGGACGGCGTTTAACCAATGACAGTACAAGCAGAATGTTTCGGGATCGGGCCGAGATCTTGGCCAAGCCTATGTCAACTTCACTCGCAACTCCATGGACCAAATCCGCAGCAAAGTTAATGACGAACTTTGGATTCTTAACTTGTTTGACGTGAGTTAACTTTGTCTTACCATCAAGTTTTATCTCCCGTTGGATCAAAAGTTGCAATATTAACTCACTTCTTATCTATTCAGGCCTGGTACGCGGCCCAGATTCAGCAGCTGGGAACATGGTTGGCCGATCGAATGAATCACTCTCTCCATCCCTACCAATGCACTTGCTTAGCTCATATTGTCAAGGTAACCTATTTCAATTCAGTTTTTTAATCCATCAGCCTCTTTTCAACAGCGTATGTTTTTGTTTCAGTTTTATTGCATTTATTTTTTTAAAAAGCTTGTTGTTAATTTTGGTTCTTGCATGGTTTAATGTCTTGTATCTATTGGTTAATCCTCAACTACCAAACGTGTAGAAATTACCGGCCGATTTAGAAGTCCACGGAATGCTGCCAACGTCACTTCACGGTCGTGACGCCACAGTTGTAGCCCAGCGTATCGCTACCGAACAACAGCAACTGATTCGTTCTGGCAAAATAGAATAGTGTTTCGTAGTCGCTTCCCGTACGTGCATGGATCAGTGTAAGAAGAGTTGATTTTTGTTTGGGATCTTTCATCAACCCTTTTTGTTTGTTAGTTTTATTTCACTTGTGGTTACTTGGTTCCGTAGAAGTGCGATGTTTTTTCCGGCTAGTCGAAACAAATAAATAACAGCGCCTTTTTATTTGTAAACAGAAATTGTACACGGATTTTGAACTGCAAGGCGTCATCGAAGAGAACTTGAATTCGAGACTGTATCAGACTGTGTCGACGCGAATGCAAACGGAAGAGGCCACTTGTGCTCTCACCATGGGCATGAGGTATAATTCCTTTAATTTAAGCGGATTTCATCGTCTTTCAACCTAATCTCTGATAATTGCTTTTGTGTAGTGGTTACAATGAAATGGGAGCGGACGACGACGCGGATAGATCCCGTCAGAAAGTCAAGATTAGTGAAACGTCACAGAGTAGCACGGGTAGTGCTGGTATGGGATCGACGTCTTCTTTGGATCCTGCCACTTACGTCAACAAGATTAGCAACGTGACCACCCAAGCGGTCGGTCGATTGGGCAATGTTTTTGGTAAAGGACTGGGAGGACTCGGCAGCAAGCTCGGCGGGCCGTCCTCCTGGTTCTAAAAAAATTTTATTAGGAAATAACAAGATTTATTGGAATTTGAAGGCAAAATGGAATGCCAATGCCATTTGCATAGTGCTACGCCATTGTGCTGCCTCTAATTATCCCCCTCGATCTCCCCTCATCATTCCAACCCCGCCCCTCCACGATCCTTCTACTCAACACCTTTCACTCAGACACATAGTCGACCATCTGAATGATCAAAGCAGATATAACCGTATATTGTTTGCGAAGAAATGCAAGAGTACTAGCTAAAGAGAAAGACTACGCAGTCTTTCATTTGTCGTGTGGCTAGTAAAAAAAACAGCATTTTGAGGCGTATGTGGTTCTCCTGCGTGCATTGTGAAAATTCAAAAAAACAAAAAAACAACAACATATGCTGTACATAGTTCTAGACTTAAAAGTCCTCTTTTGATTGCGCCTATCTTTGGTCACTTGTTTCCAATTCTCGCTCTGGCTCTCTTCTCTTTACTCCTTTTCTCGAACCTGCGCTTTCTCTTTCTTAAAACAAACTCTTTCGACGTCTCATTCCCGTGTGTTCAACAACTCGTTGTCCATTTTCCCTCTTGTTATCCAGCACTTCTGATGTGGTAGTGGCCTCAAATTCTTGTTACTTAAAATACAATTATTCCAATTGATTTGTCGAGTTTTTGGTGTATTATTTTTAACTTGATTTAGCCAAAACACAGAGATTTCTTCAGAGTACAGAATTTCTTAAAAACAGTCAGAAATTTCAAATTTTACGTGTAAAACATTGCATCAAATAAAATATGACAATGCGCTCTGGCATTTACTTCTCAAGGCGGGAAGATTCGCTAGACTGCCATACTTTCCAAGCAATAGTACCATAAACAGGAACGGAGGTGGGAGAAGGGTCAGGGGTGGAAGGGTCAGGGGTGGAAGAAGGGTCAGGGGTGGAAGAGGAATCAGAGGTATAATAAGAAGGGTCAGGGGCTGGAGCAGGATCAGGAATGGAAACAAGGGTGAGAACATGGAATGAAGCACTAGCTTCTTCAACAGCGTCACTTGCAGTACTATCAACAATAGGAGCCCTACTAGAAGAAAACGGTAAACAAATTGGTCATTAAATAAATTGCACGATAGAAAATATAGCTATTTACGGTTTATAGTTCTTCATGTAAATGAGAAATTGTTGGGTGAGTAGAAGTTCTTGAGCCGTCTCCTCCAACCGTTGACCTGCTTCTAACTGTTTCAACTTTTTTGGTTTGAGTCGGTCAAGTAATTCCGGCGAGATCTGAATGAGGGACCATTTCTTTTTCCTTTCCTATGAAAGAAACAATTGAGCAAAGTACAAGATTGTCAATGATTTTAAATATCTACTTACAACATTTTTTGCCATATCACGACAATTTTTTTCCAATTGGACAATCAATTTGGGATATAAATTAGGGAGATCCATTTCTTTGTGGGTTTGTGATTCATAAATAATGCAGGAAAATAAAAAAGTATAAGAAATTACTCTGACATTTACTTTCCACAAGAAAAATCCACAAGAATGCCATATTTTCCAAGCAATAGTACCATGAACAGGAGAAGAGGTGGGAGCAGGAGCCAGAACATAAGCAGAAGCATTGGTTCCATTAATATCAGTGTCAGCATTTGCATCCCCTTCAACACCAACAAGAATGCTAGAAGAACAGAAAACAAACTGGCATAAAGAAAATATTAGTACCTCGGAAAATATTTAACTATTTACGAGTTGAAGTTTTCCACATAAGTAAGCAATTGTTGGGTCAAATGAAGTTCTCGAACCGCCTCTTCAAACCTTAGACCAGCTTCTTTTTTTCTCAACTTTTGGAGTTTAGCTTGGTCATTTATTTCCGGAGAGATTCCAATGCATGTAATTTGTTTTTCCTATTAAAAGAGACAATTTCAGTAGCATAGTAGAAAATAATTTACCAATCTCGAATGTATACTCACAATTGATTTTCTTTTTTTATGACACTTTCTTTGAAGCACGGTAATGCTTTGGAAATATGCTTTGGGGAGTTCCATTTTTTTAGATTTGAGAAATGCGATGAATTACGATTCAATCAAAATTAAAAACAAACGAAACTGGTGTTGCCAGCTTAGCTTGTGAAATTGTCCCCTTTTTTTTGTATTTTATAGAGATTTGGCGTCGATGGAAATATGGTGTTTTTTTTTTTTTAAGTTGACGTCGTGTTAATTTATTGTGTTAAAGGTGTTCACGTGCGTCGTGAAGTTCCCGGAGAGAGTATGGTTGATATGGGATTAATTGGAACAGAAGAACGGCAGGAGATATGGAAAAATGGAAGCAAAACTGCTTAAGTGAGGAATCGGCAAACAACAATCGCTCAATGAGGTAAGTGGATCGTGACGTAAATGATGGGTCAGTAAAATGTTTAGAAACTTCTTAATACTGGGACCTCTAAGACTTCTAAGACCCGAGAAACTCTCAAAATTAGAATTTCGCGTCTGGCATCCGCTGATGCAAGGAATTTCCTTTCTGGTGAATATGACAGTGAGTACTAAACGTCATCGAAGTATTTTTGAAGAAACGTTTTCTGTCTGCTTCGTCCTTTTCCAGATAACAATCAATCCATCGTCTAAATAGACTGCTTAATGCAGAGCTGAATAGGAATGAAAAGAGAAGTAAAATTTGAATTTGAATTATGGAATAATCGAATTGTCGCTGAAATGAAATTCTCCGTTTTCCCACCAAAACACAAACGATTAAATATTTAAAGAAACAATTGTTCGATTAAATCGCCAGGACTCCACGACCTCGTCACTCGGGGTAAACGACAAAAAGAAAAATGTCTTTCGGGGTAAAGCGAGTCCCTTACTGTGGGCTATGGGCGATTTTTTCGATGGCCGATTAGTTTCGAAGATTGGTTGAATTTGGATTAAATTCGAAGTAATTACAGAGGTCAACAAGATGCGTAACAGAACTAAATAGCAGAGTTCATATCGTTTTTTTTTAAAGAAGGAATTGTACATCTCCTTCCAACGAATTCCATTTCATTCAGGAGCCGCGATAAACAGAACCGTTCAGGCAACACTCGTGCCCGAGTACGCCTTTTATTAAAAAAAAAACAGAACCGTATCCTTCTTTACTGACAAGCATTCTGTTAATACAGCGAAGTTGTGTTCCCGCAAAATAACATTATTTGGTTCTGTATATTTTGAATGGTCAAAAATTGCTTCTAATGGCAAAGTCACTCTCGAAGCCATATATTATTCATTTATGAGAATTGTCAATAAGTAGTATGTAACACAAACAAAAGGATTTCGTATCAGAAACGCTAAAAAATATGTGCCTGTCCCCCTGTGTCGTCCTGGGTTTTCGTTATCAGAGACATATTCGAAATGACTCATATCAGTATCTATATTATGACTCATATATCAGTATTATATTATGACTCATACATCGAATTGACAGCATAAATGCTGTCAACTCGACATGGTTTTTGTTAAAATGGACCTCTAGCTTTATCTCCAAGACGAAATAAAAAAAAGGAAACTGAAAAAATAAATTTGAATTTCGAAATCCTATAAGAGTTTCCTTATCTTACTCTTGATAAGAGTTAGGATTTGCTACGTGTATTTTCTTATGTAGGAAGAATCTTGTAATGACGAATTTGTTAATAATAAATTACTAACTAAAGCGGTAAACTGTATGTCAATGACAATTTAATAATCTTCTATTTATTCCAGTTTTGAGTGTAATCTAGAAATGACTTGTAAGTTATGAGTGAGCTGGAAGTTTTCATAAATTTCGAGTAAAATGTCTATCCCGTCTTCCTTACCGCTACTAATATTGTTATTTGTTTCTCTCATTAAATCGAATCATAATCGACAATAATGAATTGGAGAATCCCGAAAACATATTTCAGCCCAGATAACGAATTAAAGGCTAGTTTGACTATAAAAGCGTTCAGTTGTGCTTGAATACCTTTTGGTAGACATAGGATAAAGCTGATAGCTATATTATTTCTTATCTGTTTTTTCCTGGATTGCCGATTTGGCAATTGCAACAGAATCGAAGCTTCGACCGCAGTTCGTAAAGGTACCCTAACAGAGTAACATTCGAACTTACCGTTTCTGCTGAAATTATATTGTAGCTTCAAGTCCAGGTTAACAAATACGACCAGTGAGATGGGGTCCCATGGATCACCTAAGACTTACAGAACCATTGGGGAAAATAGCATAAGTTACCAAACAGGTCCCCAAGACTTACTTGGGCCACATACTGCTCACCGTCCAAGAGTTTACCGTGGCAAATTCAATGGAAGTGAAGTTGCCGTAAAGAAAATATTCTTAGATTTCATAGGTAAAGAAGAACGCGAGATCCAGTTGAAAATTGATTTGGATCACGAAAATGTTCTCAAAATTCTTGGAGTTGAAACAGACGATGATTTCAGGTTTATTCAAGACTCTCGTACTCTTGTTACTATTTAAAACATTTTGTGAATAACGCCTTACTCATTTAGATATATCGCTATGGAACTTTGTGCTGGGACGCTCGAGCAGTTTATCAAGCAGCAATATAAGGGTCCCATGCCATCAGATGTAAAGGTCATGTATCAAATCGTTTGTGGCGTTGATTACATCCACTCGAAGAATTTAATTCATTGTGACATCAAACCGGAGAACATCCTCATTTCCTGTACCAGCCCAGTGGTCATGAAAATCTCCGATTTTGGGTTTTGTAAAACTAAGATAAGAGGCTTCCAATATTGGACGGCCCCGGAATTCTTGCAACTTCAAATGAGCCCAAATGAAATTGTGGAAATACGGGGTTCAATCCAAAGCGACATATTTTCCATCGGCTGCGTTTTATTTTATTTCCTAAAAAGAGGAACGCACCCTTTTGGAAAAGGGACGTGGATACTGAAAAATATTCTTAATAATAAACCCGTCCATTTAAAAGGTGAGTAGCTTATACATTTACAGCACTATTTAGGTTCGTATTAAGGGGTTTACTCATAATAAAAAGGGTACATGTAAATCAAAACGGGAGACGCGTATGGTAGTCGGGAAGCATTCGATTTCAGAAAAATTTAAATAGCTAAGAAATATCACTATTGGTAAAATAAATGAGAGGTTTCGTGTATCTTGTACAATACGGTAAGCGTTGGAAAGTAACCTTTCAGTCGTCTCGATGTTTTTGCTCGTCAAACACAAGGTGAGACGCCACTTATTCTTATTGTTACAGAGCTCCACGATCACTTTGCGTACAACCTGATTCAAAATATGATCAAATCCAATGAAAACAAAAGAATTGTTCTGAAGGATGTCATCAAGGCACTAAAAAGTAAACATAACAAAACATTTAATTGTCTGTTTAATTTCAAATTTAAGTGACTGTACGACGATGCTGTCACGCTCATGCTGTTTTGAAACGCGATACTCTGCTAATTGTGTTTTTACCTTGTGTAGATCCATTCACGGTAATACCGAGGTCACATCCGCAAACATCTGTTGAGTGTTTTAGTCGTTTCCACCCAACGGACTCGGTTCTTGCCTGTGGTTCGGGTCCTTCAGTGGCAATATTCAAAGCAGTGAACTGGTCTATTCCGTTTTCCGATTGGAAAGTCGAACAGGAATTCAAAAATCAAATCATAGGAGTCATTAAAGCACTTGAGTGGAACGTAAGTCCATCTGTATTGTACTTTGCGAGTTTAGAGAATATCCAGGATATGCGAGAGAAAAAGGAAAAAGTTAAGCTTTTTGTGAACCTGAGTTAATTTTTTAAAGTAAAACGGAATTTCGTTGCATTGACATTAAGTGAGCCAGGGATGTCACAAGGAGGGGGGGGGTAAATTGGGTATAAGATTAAAATCCCAGGCGCCAGATTTTGGCCCAGGCGACGAATGGGGTCGTGCCACCTCTGTGCAAACAACGCGGTACCGCAGGATCACTTTCCTTTTTTTGTACACGAGATTTTATTCTTTACGAAATAAGGTCAATGGGACTCAACTAGCAGCTGGATATAATGATGGCTCCCGGTTGTTATCCTGTGGGGTGGTCATCCTTTGGTCTTATCCGAGTGGACGCGTTCTCTTTAATCTGAAAAATCAATGGAATGAAGTCAACTTAATCGCCTGGAATCCATTCAAACAAAACATTTTTACTACACGTGATATGGTAAAAAATATTGTGGCGATCTGTGTTTTTTTCCCAGTTTCCCTGACCTACCGCAATTGAAATGTCCGATATTCCTTATTCTCTTCTGCCTATTCGTCTATTTGCAATAATAAGCTTTGGGCCTATCGTCATTTCGTTCTTCCGGTTCCGATCCCATCCCTTTTTATTTGTACAGTTTACGAGGAATTAATGATGGGCCACGAGCTCACGTCATGTCTTTCATGTCTCTCATGTCTTCATCGATGTACCTCCATAGTTCATAATTTCTTCTTTCTTTAGAACTGGGATATTGACTCCCAGTCGCTTCGACGGTCGGCACTGTTGTTTTGGAACACAACAGAAAACGGAGACGCCGCAAAGGCTAATCACAATCACACACAATTATTAGGGTTCTTGGTCTCAAGGGTCGCGTGGATTTCTGCGAATCAAATTGCGATCGGGCGTGAAAGCAAGCCTTTCTTCAATTTTAATATACCTGGAGGTATAAGAATTTATGAAATCGACAACGAAGAAGGAAGAACAACCAACCGACTCGTAAAATCATTCGACGTGAGTAGAAACGAGAAATGAAAAATATTAAAAATTTTGTGACGACTTTCAATTCTTATTCGGTAAAGGATTTTCTGCTTATAACCGGGCTGAAATGGAATGAAAGTACAGAATATTTGGCTTCTGCCTCACAATGTGGATGGATCAAAGTACGTTATTTTACTCATCCTCAACAATTGGTCGTTTGCCGCGAGATGAGAAGAAAACAGAAATTGATAACTGTTCGCTTTCATTCATTATTGATTCTTGTCTCTTCACTTTGCAGATTTGGTCGATGGGCAGCGAACAGCCCGTCCATAGTTTGGAGCTCGGTTTCCGCTGTTTCAGTTTGGATTGGCGTCCGAACGCGAAAAAGGACGCCGACGGAAGAATCGACGACGCTAGGAAAGCAAAAGAAAACTTCACAATCGCTTGGTAATTCATTATTTTGTAGATTACATTCAAATTAATGAATCAGTGTAGTGAAACATGTGTACAGTGTTGTTCGTCAATTTTTTCATTAATTCAATTTCTTTCTTTTTACCATTCAGTGGATTGGAAGGCGGATCAATTGCTATCTGGAATCCTCTGGAAGAGGATGAGGCAAATCGAAAACGAATCCTTCCTCAAAAACATTCGAGCACTGTAAAGTCGCTGTCTTTTTCACCCGACGGACGATTTTTTGCGTCAGCGGATGAGAGAGGTGAAATTATCATCTGGTCAACAGAGGTGAGAATAAAGTGAAAAGAACCCTGCAATTAAATAGAGAAAAAATTCAGAGAAGCCGACAGTGGTGAGAACGTCACGGGATCCTGCGCGCGGATTGTTCAGTATTTTCACCAACAAGGAAAATTATCCAAGGGGAAAAAGTAGCAAAAATTAAACGAGCATGATACTTTATTTATTTGAGGATATTAGCTAATTATATACCATGCAAACGAGTGTCACGATTGCCACCTATTGCTGTCGTCGGCAAAGAGGAGACAGCAATTTATTGAAACCAAAATCTTGAATTTGAGACCCCCGATTGTTGTTACTCGTTCTTTTACCTGCTAATTTCTACACGTTCAGAACCACATTATGAAGCGGAGAAAACCCACTACTATCATCATTCGCGCAGTTTATCGCCCCAAGTTCTGAATTTCTTTTTTTCTCTCTTTCTACCAATTCCTAGTTGATTCAGTACTGTTCAATTGTCTGTTTGAAATCCTCAAGTCTTTTTCATGAATTTTTTATTGTATAAATAACCCCCTTTTTTTGTTTCTGCCACATAGACTTGGGCGTCCGTTTTTTCCTGTCAAAACCACAGTTTAAACAATCACAGTCTGTCGTGGATGTTAAACCAAGGTTTAAACAATCACAGTCTGTCGTGGATGTCTCTGGGCTCGTCTTCCGTTCCCTCTTACAAGTTAGCTGTTCCCTCGAATAATCAAGTAAGTAAATTGTTTTGATAATCTTTTTTTTTTTCAAGAAAAACCAAAACAAAAAAAGAATCGGATTCATATGTTACCATTTGAGTTGTTTTGGGGTATATTCGGATACTGAACGTTTAATTACTGCGCTCTTTTTAGGTTCGCGTCATTGAACAGGCTTTGATCGAGGGACAATACCAAGTTTGGACATTCCAACATCTTTAAATTTATGCTAAAAAAACTATTTCCTTCATTTCTTATAGTTGCAGTTGTGTGTAAATGCTGTCTGGGAAGAGAAGCAGGGTTTAATAAAAGGGGATAAAAATTAACGATGTAATTTACTTGTGATTGATTAGTCCACTTCTTTTGGTATATATGAATGTTTTTTTCATTAAACATTACGTAAGTTAGCCTACTGATGATCGCACATTAATAGTAAGTGAAGCATATAAAGCGCTTAAGTGGGGAATCAAGCAGCAAATAGGGTACGTAGCCATGTGAAAAGTGAATCAAAACGGAATTTTGGATCGGTAAAACGTTTAAATTTTTGATTAAAAATAATTTGGGAAGTGTAAAACATAGTATTAATATTATTTTGCTTTCTCTTGCTGCCCTGCCCGCCTGCCGTCGATGACAGTTAAACAATCCTAAACCGCGCAACAGTGTATTGTTGTTCTTTCTGGCTTGCATCTTGATTGCATGACGTACGGATTTTTTAATGGTAACTATTTCAATTCCTTAAATTTAGTAGTTAATTGGTTTGGTAAGAGTTTTAGGAGAGACTAAAGCCTTGTTCACACTGGTCATAGTCCTTAAGAGTTGAAAAAAGTCGTTAAGTAAAAGAAGTATTTAAGGCGTAAGTTGTCGCATGCGACAACTTAAGGTGCATTCACACCAAAATGTCCTTAAAACATGTAAAACGAGTTTTTAAGGAGTCTGACAAGGCTAAGTAACTACCATTGAAGTTTTAAGAAATAGTGTGAAACTCAAATAGTGTGAACAAGTAGACATTGTGACTGATTTTCTGTGCAGATAGTTGAAAACAATAGTAAATCTCACTTTGAAGCTGTGATTTGTCATGTAAAGCTAGACAAATTGTAACAATAATTGATGTGTAACTCCTTATACCAATATTGCTTCATTTAGTATTGGTTGTGGATACAAGTCAGATCACTTAATGATGTGTGTTAGTTGCCTAAGGGTAATATCCATTATAGTCAGTTTTTCATTGTTGTGTTGGCTGCATGGAAGAATTAATTTTCCTTGAATTCATGTGTCTTCTACCTAAACTTGAGAGGCTCTATGCTGTCACTCTTTTAGAGACATCCATCAACCACCAATTTTATTTTTCCTGCTGTACTAGGGATTATGTGGATGTGTGTGAATGATCACCTCGTTGACGAACTATGTGTGTGTATTTAGATATTGCTAATTGCTATGTTGTATTCAAAATGACTGACATCTTTTCTTCCAATGTTTCAGGTGTCGCCAACCTGAACCACCGTGGAGCTATCGTAGCTGCTTGTGACATCATATGTGCAGTTACTACATATAGCGGGACAACCTCCGACCACTCAAACGTACAGTTTAATCCTTAATTAGACGGTGGTGTCTATTGCACCGAAATCTTTCGGTGCACTAAGGACCTTTTTGTCTATTGCACCGAAAGACGCAAGACACGAGCTTTTTGGGGCACCAAGCGCCTTTTTGGCTATTGCACCGAAATCTTTCGGCGCACTAAGTGGTATTTTAGCTATTTCACCGAAATAATTAAATCATTATACAGCCAAAAAATTAGTTTAATGTACATTTCGAATAGGAACAATCGTAAGCTATCTCACACATCAGTTCCTGATATAAAGTAACTTGTTTAAATGAGAAAACTAACTAAAAAATTCGAACTTCGAACAGCAGTTAAAAAATATTTCAAATTACATAGTTTGCCGATAAGATTAAAGGAAGGTTTGTCGTGAAGTAATACAGAGTAACATAATAGCTGGATAGATAGAAGAATTTAGTTTATTACAGATTCCCTACATAAAGTATCGTTTAAACTTGAAGAGAAAAAAATTAAAATTAGGACTTACGTCGGAATCGACCTTTTGTTTTCTGATCATCTCTATTCTATCGCGCTACCAACTTAGCTATAGATCACTCACAAAGCTAGAGTTGTTCTCCTACAAAATGGAAATTTTCCTAAATATAATTTTCTTTTAGTTTTGGATTACAAATTAAGTTGGCTCTTGGTTAAAGTAAGTTTGGAAAGATTGAAGACGAATAAAATGCTGCTAATATCTCAGGAAAAATTAAATTTACATTTCGGTGCAATAGCCAAAAAAGGTATTAGTGCACCGAAAGGAGTTTGAACCTTTCGGTGCAATAGCAAAAATGATCCTTAGAGCTGAAAATCTATTGCACCGAAAGATTTCGGTGCAATAGATTTTACGTAATTAGACGATGAGCACATGAAAAAGTTAAAAACCGGAAATGGACCGGAAGTGAGAAAAACACGTCGTATAGCAAAATGAAGGGCATAGTCGGAATCCTCGTTAAATTCTGAGCCAGATTGTCATGTTTTAATCATGTTTTGGAAGACGTCGAAAATCGAGAATTTTCCTGAACTATAGACTTCTTAAATTTGCGAATTGGTCAATCTCTCTGATTTCAATAATAATATATTATTCTTGCTCAGAGAAGTGCGCTGATTCGGAATATCTACTTCGTTTTGTGATTTAGGCAGTATTTCCCACTTCCGGTTTATTTCCGGTCTCCGAAAATGTGTTCCATCTACTTCATTCCGTTACTAACAGTTTCTATTTTTTTTCTAGGTGATTGCTGATACCAAGCTGATGAAAACTTTACTGAAGAACCATTTTTTTGGAGAGCGATATGACTAGGTACGTTGAAACTTGCGACTTGATTCAATTATTGATAAACTAACATTTGGCTTTTAATATTTCAGATGTCGCAAACCTGCACTATACTCAGGCGTTGCTGCTAAGTGTAGACTCTCCCTGTAACCTTTAATCCTTCCACTTCCGGTCCTGATACCCGCAATGCAGGAGGTAGGGATGGGCTCTGTCTCGAAAGGGTGAATACAGCCAAGCGCCCGACTAGGTTCAATCGCATCCCTGAATAACTGGCCCCAACCATCACTCTTCTCTCTTTCCGGCTCATCTGTTAGCCATGCCTCTCGTTGGGCGGTACGGGCCGTACCGAGCGACGAGTGGCAACATTGAACGAAATGATGAAACATTAATTCTGATCGTTCAGAAAGTATTATGAATTGAAATTCACAATTCTCAGTATGCGAATCGGAAATTTTAATAAAAAGAGCGTCCGGTCGAAGATATTGCAATATTAATTTAATTAACAACACATCCGGTTCAAAATTTGTATTTATTTTCTATTTTTACGAATTGTATTTTTATATATTATAAAGCCAAACAATTTCTCAACATCTGGTGGAAAAACAGGTGCAAGTACCGTCTCGTAATCTCCAACAACTGAAAATATAAAAAAATACCTTAGATTTCATTTCTGGAAAATAAAACACACAACAAATCAAACGTACCAAATCAAAAGAAGTTTAGGGTTAAAATGCGGTCACATAAGAGCTTTGGTTGGCACGAACTAATCCGATAAAAACTATTGGCCGTACTCTACGAATGACGGAGGCAGTTGAGTCAACATCCTGTATTTATACCCACGTACCTGTTTCAGCTTTAATAGGAATTCGGAATTGACAGGAATCCGTCCTCACATATTTTTAAGAAAAATTGTGTAGTCTAGAGTAGACTGAACTGAATACCGTTCTTCCCACTGCTTCTGCGTTTCAGGGAAAAGTCGGCACATAAAGGACTTCCAAATGTCGGCGTCAAGGAAATGCTGGATTACGGATTATGAGAATAGGAGAAAAGGTCATTTGTCAGTATATCTGGAAAGTAAAAGAAAATATAATGTACATGATCATCACCTTAAAAAAGAGGAAACGGTTGCTTGTTCTAGATAGTATCCCACACATTTTCTGACTTTCGATGACAGACCTCACAAGGTGGTATCTAAATGAAAGAAGAGGATATTTTATCATTGGACGCATGACAACAAGCACTGGACATAAACTGTGCTTGAATTCTACAATTTGGAAATAGAAAGCTAGGATTTTGATATTTATACAGCAAACATTAAGCCACTGAAAGTGATTTTACGAAGAAAGTTTTTAAGAAGAAAATTGAGGTACAGGCAAAACCCATGGGGAGGAAACACAAGTAACTCACACATGCACTAAAACTGATCCAAAAAGAAAATTTATTGCTATTAGGAGTTATTTTATTTAAAATTTACCCATCAGGCTCAAACCAGCCGGCACTCTCATTCGACCAGAATAACAGAAAACCAGAGAAAACCCTTTTAACGAACGATGGTATATCTCGTTTTAGTAAAATAGGCGAACTACTAAAAGATTGAAGATCGACGCAAGAGATCCCCCAGTGACATACTGACATTCATTAGAAATAAAACAGAAAAGAAAATTTCTTTACCTGTGCAGCCATAGTACTACCTTCTCCTTCGACACCACGCGAAACAATGAATGGTGGACGTGGAAATCTGGAAAATGAGCGCAGCGTTGCCTTCGCGCCACCTAACGATCAGAAATCGGGAAATGGCGGTTGAATGTTTCGCACATTATGATTTTATTATATTACTAATGAGTAAAAAGAGTTCACGGAATCTTGAAAAATTGGCAATTACTACAATTGTTTTCGGTTCTAAGCCTCTCATAAAGCCAGCACCATTTCTAGCAAACCAGCATTCAACATGTATTGTATTCAACATTCAGCAAGTATTCAACATATTTCCCGCGTTGTTGTTAATGCAACCACGTATCCTTTGAGGCACCATCAGAAATCACTGGCAAAACCGTAGCAGCTAGAAACGATTGCGTTTGCGTAAGATATGTTTTTTTTTAATTCTCCAAGAGACGGTTCTATTAGTAATAGTAACATTGATATTCAGAAATCTCTCAGGTCGTTGCTACCCACCTTGCGATTGGACTGACGATCCGATGTCAGTGAAGGGGGATTATACTTTACGGACTTAAATACAGCTTAAATAATACTTAACAATTGTAGCTTAACAAAGGACCGGTTCTGATTGATTAGTCCACTTCTTTTGGTATATGAATTTTTTGTTCATCCAAGATTACGTTAGTTATTGATGATCGCACATTAATAATTTGGTTTACCCTCGCGTTTGTCGTATGTTGAACCAGAGTTGAACTGCATTTTTATTTCCGCAATTTGTAAAGTTGATATCTATTGCTACACAAATTTACATGGCAACACGGTAACTATCGTCTGTCTGCCCTCTGCCAGTGGCGGGCGGGTATCCCTAGTTTCACCAATACTGTGGACCTTGAGTCCTTGACGGTTTCCTCCGGGAAATTCGAAAGCCGTTTTAATTGGCATACAAATGTGGAAACAAACAGTCTTAGAACAATTCCATAGTTTTTGTTTGATTAGTACACTAAATTATTGGTATGATCTCGTTTAAAATCTGTGTGCAGCAAGTGTGTCTGCTGTGTTTATCATCAATGACGACCGACTGTTCTATCCACGTGGTGATGGAGATGGCGGTACTACAAGATTATTGGTCGTTCGGAGGTTTTCATCGTTTCGTAAGGTAAGTGGTCATTTGTTATGCTTATCTCGCGTCATGTTTAACAACCGGGTTTTATAGCGTCGTGACGTGAATTGAAATACGAGGCTTCTTGTTGATATCTATACACATGTATTACATCACCGTAAGGGACATTCAATTGAAATGACAGTGAACCCCAGACCCACTGCCACGACCCCGAGAGATAGTAATCGTTAAGGGATAGAACAGAGAGCAAAGCAGCACGATCAGCTCATGCTATGGCTTGAAAACATGGGAGTAACTTCTTGTTTTCTTCTTATCTTTTTCACTTTTTGAAATAAATAAGTAATGGGCGTTTGTGTTAGATCTCGATACGGTCTCCATTATTTGAGGGGAAAGGGGCTTTGCTACTGACTTGTTAGAGACACCCCATTTTCAGGGTTGTGAATATATACCTTGAAGGGCAACAAGAGTAAAGGTTTTTTAAGAACAAATGAGGGGGTCAGAAGAAGTCAGATTTGTTTGTCTAGTTTTCAGTCACGCAACCTGGAACACTATTGCAAAAGAGAAAAAATGTCATCTAGGTCCCGAGCAGCAATGTAATAGGCAGTATAGGGAAGACGTATATTCCTCTCAAGTCATGAAACATAAAAGGAGAGAGAAGTGGGAAGCAACTCAACAATGTCATGTTTTGTTCAATATCAGAGTCGGTTAGTAAAGAGTCAAAGTTACTGCTCAATTTAGATACCTTAATTTTTTTACACTTGAAAGAGAGGAGAACATACGTTTGCAACATTTGTTCAAGCTATTTTGAAAGTGACGGGACGATAGATTTCTTTGGCAGCCGATGTCCAGCCGCGCGGCGCAGTATTATAGTTGGTGTAATCGGCCAAGGAACGGCGATTCAGCTGCGAATCCAGATCATTATTGGTGATCAAAGTCTTGCCTGTTGAAACAAATCAAATTGAATTTATTTTCGTTCTCAAGTCGACGTCCATTGTAAAACATACTTATTGCAGGCTGTCTCAGCTGGACGGTCGGAAGAGGTTCTAGAGGTGGTAGATGACGTTGATGTTGAATAGCCGGCGGTGGTTGCGGATTGACAATCACCTTGGTGGCCTTTGGCAACGGGAGAGGTTCAGGCTGACGAATGGGTTCCATCATCCTCGGGATGATTGGCGAAGGAGCCGGAAGGGGAGCTGGAACGGCATTTTCCTTAGTATTCGAAACAAATCGGATGCTGTCCACTTGTTTGGTTGGGGTCAGAGGCAGCGCGGAGGCTGTCGTCGGTTTGCACCTTCCGGTCAAAATCGGCTGCGTTGGTGAACTGAAACCGGACATTCGCGGCGATCCGCTCTGCGAAACGGAAACTTGGCCGATATAGTTGATCGGAGCCGACTCGAAGCGCTGGACCTTGAGACGGACGCTCAATTTGGCCAGTTGAGCCTCTTGAGCCATCCTCATCTCTTCGGTCATGACAATCTGTTGTTGTTGATGCTGAATTTGCCGTTTCTGCATTTGAATCTGGTGTAGCTGCTGTTGTTTTTGTTGTTCCTCTTGTTTTCGCTGCAGTTCCTCCTGTTGTTGTTTTCGGAACAGCTCTTGCTGTTTGCGTTGTTGTTCCTCTTGTTGCTGCCTGCGCTGCTGCTCCTCTTGTTGTTGTTTCCTTTGCTGTTCCTCCTGGTGTTGCTTGAACGCTTGATTGTTGACAGCGGCCTCTGCCGCTTTCTTTTCACGTTCCAGCAAAGCCTGCAGATTTGGCCGCGAGTCTAGAGGTGGTAATTCCCATTGGACAGGGGTAGGTTCGGCGGCGACGCTCTCGAGCGACTCGAAAGCTTTCTCCGGAACGGGTCTCAATGTTGGTAAGACCAATTCAGGCTCTTTGGCAACGATAGGTGGTGGCAGCTGGCTGGCCGAGACGGGTCTGAGCGTTGGCAGGACCAGCTCCGGTTCTTTAGCGACGATAGGCGGCGGCAACTGGCTGGCCGAAACACTGCGCAAGACGGGCAGTTCGAATCCGAAAGGATTAGGTTTGATTTCCTCCTCTGCCGGCTTTGTGGACTCGCTTTGTTTCAATTGATTAATTCCAGAGTGGTCTGAAGCGGGAGCAGTGCTCTCTTCGTCAGCAGTCACTGACGGTGGCACGACCAAAGGAGCGGGCTGTTTCGGTTGGACGGGTTCCAGTACGGGATTAGTCCACGACGTCAGAGGCTCAGTAGAGGACAAACCATCGACTAAGTTTCCCGTTTGTTTTTTTTTCAACAAAACAACCGAAAAAAAACGAAAGAAAAAGTTGGAAATCAAAGGAAGAATTTGAAACATTTTGGCCTCTTATTCTCAACGACGAATAGTAACGAAGCGACATTGTTCGAATGCCAATCCTTTTTTTACGGCTCTATAAGTCGCTCAAGTTATACGACCGATTCTTTTGAGGTTTTTTGGACAGATTCAGAGAGACATGTAACAAATAAAAATTAAGTGTACCTGGTCCGTTGCCCCACCCTTTAGGGGCTTTAGGCTTATAGGGATTGACGTTGTCTGGGCGCAAGGGCGTGGGCACAAATGGCTTCTCCTCTTCGATGGACGCCTGCAGGGCCGTTTCGGATTCCGCAGCTGCCGACGTTTGCGGCTGAGCTTTGAAGTTGGGCAACATCTTGGGCACACTCTCCAGAGGTTTCATGTTCAACTTGGGCTGGACTGGAGCGACGGCCGGAAGCGGCTGAGACGGTTCCTTGCGTTCCACAGTTCCCGGATTGCTACCGGGGCCCCAAAGTGGTTGGAAGGCCGTGTCGACAGTCCCGTCTTCCAGCGCCGCTTCCCAAGGGGACTTGACCATCTTCAAACGAGGTCCGCCGAAAGTTTCCTGCCCGTATTTCAAGATAGAGACGTTTGCGATTTAAAAAGAAAGAAAAGATGATCACCTGAACAGCGGCCATTTTCTGTGTTTGTTCCGCTCGGGTTTGGCTGGGCGTTGGAGCGGCGGTTGGTTCGGCTGGGACGGCGGCCGGCGTCGTGGCGGCGGCTGCAGCTGCTGCCGCTTGATTGGCAACTTTTTGTTTGACGGTGTTTTCGTCGACGATCCACTTTTCCGACTTCTGCTTGCGCTTGGCAAAGAGTGCAGCACCTGCGCCACATGATCACCGATTGATTAGCGCCTAGCTCTGAATTGTTCGGGCTTCGCGTCCACTTGTAGTACTACCTTTTCCTTTTGGCGTGTGCAAATCCTTGACGAGGCTGGAGCAGATTTCGGGACTCAGCGGCGGCGCTTCGATGTGCAGTCCGGTGTTGCGCAGAGATTTCAGGTCCCAGATTTGTCCTTTTGGGTTCATCAGCAGTTTAAGCGGCGCCGAATCCTGCAATAGGTGCGAATTTCATGACCTTTTTTTTTGTTTTCTCCCTTTGTTGTCGATTCCGTTCAAATTGGATTACGGCGCCGCGGTCAGACAAAGAAAGAAAGAAAATCCATTTTTGTTTGCATGTATAATCACCTGCCCTCCGATGTTTGGGATTTTGAACGTCATTCGGCCGTCATCGTCCTGATGGGTGTTGCCGTTTTCATTATTGGACTGCTGCTCCCCGAATTGGCCGCCATCAACACCTGCAGGGAGGAGGGTAGCTACATCGTTATAAATCGACCCAAGAAAAAAGGGCAATTCATTAATAAATTTGTTTCTTCCTCCGACAAAGTATTGAAAAAACAACAAAAATTGGATACGGTTTTGGACATTGAAATATATATAAGTCGGTCGGGGGTCCCGGATGGTATTTGTTTCGTGGTTTTTCCGTTTGCTTCTTCCATTTGGAGGGGTTGATCCCGAGCTAGCTATTTTTAGTGCCTACTACTAGTCCCCAACGTTGTGCGCCAGGCATTTGTTTCTTTCTTTCTCTCTCCCAACCCCCGAATGTCCAGCAATGGAAACGGAGACAGTTCCACCAGCGACTGCCATTGAAATGTCCTCCTTTCCCTCGTCTCCATTCCGCTCTTTCCCATTTTATTTAAGGGTGCAGCCGGGCCAATCCGTCAACGGACGCACTACTGCGCACTAGGTCCGTCTCTCTCTCCCACTGCTCTTTTTTATTCTACATGTATATATTTGCGCGGAGTGAGGAGGATGACGACGACGTCATGGTGGGCATTGCGGACACACCAGAGGCCCTCAAGGACGGGAATCAATCGCCGATGCGCGTTCTCCCCCTCGTTTGAACTTGACGCCGTCTATATGGGCAGAGAGAAGGAGGGGCTCCGAGACGGGCCAGACGGATGGCTGTATGGAAATACCTTCGTGAATCCATTTGGAGGAGCGGTTGCGCCGTTTGACGTACATGGACTGGCCCTTTGACGTGCTGTTGGTGTCTGCGCTCAGCGAATGGGAAATTTGACGGGCCAACTCCACCTGCTCCTCCATCGACGGGTGGAACGCCGAGTAGAAACTGGACGACGTGTACATTCGACGTTCTATTACATCGTGCAATAGAAAGACAACAAAAAGAAAAAGAAAAAAAAAGATTTTTCGGAATTAATATCTTTCTCTCGAAATAAAAGGCCCCGAAGCGCCTCCACAAAAAAAAAACAAGACGAATTCACACGTCATTGTTCTCTCACGTCTTCGTGGAGTCAAATCGCCCGAGAAATCGGAGGCTGGCGTGAAAATCTTTTGCAAGTCGATGGGCCTGCCAGTTTCCGGGCTGATGGCTCCAGCATTGTGGCTGCCTTCCTACGTAGATAAAAAGAAACAAAAGAATAAATGAAACGAATGAATCAGAGTCACGAGCAGACGTGACTTGAGCCCATCAAAAGAGCGATCGTCATCCGCACAACAGCGGTGTATATAACCACGGAATCGAGAGAGAGAAAAGATGAGGCGTAGCGGGTTGCCACATCCATATACGGCTAGCGTGATTCAACAACAACGGGCATCATCATCGCCATCGGTGTAAAACGAGAAAAAAGGATCATGCTATAACGTCACCCAATGTCTAATACTACACTACCAGCGATAAGTGCCATAATCGAGCCGTCAGAGTGGTGAGCAATTCTCGTTTGTGCGGGTCGTGACGATCGGATGGCTGGAATCCGCGTCGGCTCACGACCGAGCTGGCCAATGTTGAATTGGAACTGATGGACCAACATTCGTGATCCATCTTTTTTTGGGGGGTTCGGATGTTTGTTGTTGTTGTTGTTGTTGTCACGGTGATTTTTTTGGAATCAAAACAAGGTGATGCGGATCCAATTTGATGGCGCTCTCTCCTTTCTTTTTACAAGCACTTATTGGCCGTCACGTCCACCGACGGCATCTCTGAGGCGCATTGAAACACTCCACGCACGAGATAGTCGTCTGCTGCGCGGCCGGCCGAGTCGAGAGCTGGACGGCAGACTGCCGTCGGGTTGATTGCCGACCCAAACAGCCAACACAACACTTTTTTTCTTCTTCTTCTTCCTTCTTCTTCTTCTTCCCTCTCTCTTTTGTTTTCGTCTCGTAGCTTTTTTAGCTTAGAAGGAGAGTGCGGCAACCGAGCACTTTTTCTTCTTCCTAGTGGTAACGTGGGCCAAGCCTATCCTCATATTGTGTGTCTGTGTGTTGGTTTCTCTTTTTTGCCCGGTTATATTTAGATGCTCTGCTGCCGCTGTGACCGGGCGTCTCGGCCAGCAATAAGACAGCGAGAGAGTCTATATAGAGATGGCGTAGGCGTTGCTTCAAAATCAGTCGCCCACCTTTTGTTTTTTTCCATTTCTCCGCATTTCTCAGTTTCGGAGACGACGACCGCATGTGCTCTCTCCCTTGGAAGTATTTTTCTTTTTTACATCCGTGTAGGTGGGCACACATGTCCGCGAGCGGCTATTGCCTCGCCTAGCGGTGTCTAGCACTCGTGCCAAAGGCCATCAGAATCACGGAAAAAGAGTCCCCGGTATTTTTCGCGCCAATATCCATAATTTTAAAAATGTGGGTCTCTACAAACTTTTGGGGGGGATTCTCATTTAACCCTGCCGTCGTTAAAAGAAAAAAAAAAGCGGCAGATTTCCGAGCCGTTTTGGAACGGCGACATTTTCCATCCTTTGAAAAATTCCCAATTTGAAGACATTTTACGATCGGAAAGATCGGTAAGATCTGTGGATGGTTTCAACATAACTCTTAAAAGAGAGAGGGGAAGAAATTCTACCCGAAAATTTGCTTGTCTGGAACGCGTCCAAATATGTTTAGAGAAGGAATAAGGAGGAAAACATAAATAAAAGATTTGCTTTTCCCTGGGACTCTGTCGGAGTAATGAGATGATTGCGTATTCATCGCGCAGTCACCCTTAACTAACTTATGGTCTTCATATCGATTAAGCTGCTGCTTCTGCTCTTGCTGTCCGCCAGCAGCCATAGTCAAAGAAACTGTAGAGGCGATAAATAACTTTTTTTTCCTTTTGTCTTGGTCCCCGAGACGAAGCCAAAGAAGGGAGAAATCCAGTGGCATACACCGACATGTATACACGGCTCAATCAAACCCCCCCAAAGGCCTCGCCGGATCAGCGGATCATTCTGTCGGCTTCTTCGCCCTCCTTGGGCTGACGGGGATTGGGTCCCCCAATTTGAATTGCTAATCCGACCGATAGGCGTCTGAAGAAACCATACGGGGAGGAAAAACATTGGCTGCCAAGACCCACCGAGTCTGTGGCCTGGCCTCGTTTATATTCCATCCCGTGACTGATTCAATAACCCGAGCCATCCGTTAAAATAAGGAAAATAGGCTTCTTGCCTTTCCGCTATCATCACCATAATGGCGTGTTTACATTACCGATACGCTCTAAATATTTTCGATTCCATTCTTTCTTGCCTTTTTTTCTTTTTTTTCTTAAATTATTTAATGCTAATTTACGTTTAGACTAACTTGGAGGAAATCGACCGGGGCGGAGACGGGTCGCGCTTTTTTCGGCTGGACCGGCGGAGGCGATCGTTTACGTTGGGCCGCCTGCGTCAAAATAGGAAAACAAACAAACAAACGTCGTTGTAGTTTTCTACTTTTTCTTTCTTTCTCGATGTTGTCGAGCTAATCATGCGCGCTATCTTTGTGATGTATATTACCTGGCCACTGTTGATCAACAGAGTGGACTCGTCCCTGATCACATCTCCCGTCTCCTCCACCTGTTGGAACAAATGCGCGTCCACGCTCGTTACTGCAAATTATCATCGTGATGGACGCAAACAAGTCAATTAACGAGAGCTCCGAATTTTCATGCGTACGAATTGGAGGTGAAAGACGGACGGTTTTTTTGTTTTGGCTGTGGCGCATGCGTTAGGGACGTAATGCTGGAACGACAATGAACAAACAAACAAGACGGAATCCATCAGAGACATTCAAGTTGTTGTGCGCCAACGTGAATTATTTCCTCCGCCACTTAGAAACTACACCAACAAATAAACTGACCTCTTCGTTACTGAAATCGGCCTCCATTTCGCGATCGATTTCCGAAATGATTTCGTGAAGTGTTTGCTTGATGTTCTCCTGCTCGATTTCCCTGTTTGCCAAATTGCTGGAACTGTTGGACAAACGAACGGCGCCGTTTTGGGGCAGCTCTTGACGGCATTCAGAGCCGGAAGCGACTATTTCAACTGCCTCCGCCAGCGGCTCTTGGATGCTGGATTCCGTCTCGACAGACTCTTCTACTTCTTGGTTTTGTTGATGTTCTCGCTGCTGGTCCTCAACGACGCCGCTCGTGTTTATTTCGGTGCCGCTGTCACCGTCGCCGCCGATTCCGGGCTCTTTCAAGTCTTCCGCCATCTCGATAGATGGCTCCATTTCGGTGACGGCCAATTCACTGTCCGCTTCCCTCATTTCTTGCTCCAAGAGCTGCGCTTCCTCATCGCACAGCGTCGACGGTGTTGGTGAGTGTAAAGCGACTGTTACAAGCTCTTGGTGCTATAAATTAGCACGTGTTTGCGCAATAGAAGCGTGATTGTCAATTAACGAAGATTGCGGGTTAATGTAACGTACCACAAGTGGTAAAAAAAATGAAAGAGAAAAGACATTTTATTGAAAAGAAAATGAAAAGAAAAGAAAAAAGAGTTTTTCAATCTGAAAAAGAGATGGACGTACCGTGACGGTCATGTCAGAAGATTCGGCCGTCGCCTCCTCCACGCGCACTGGGTCCCGCCCATCTCGGCTCTCTTCCAAGATCAACTGGTTGATTTATATATTAGATTCATACATTTTTAGGTTGTTTTTTTAAAAGATCCGTTCGTGGAAGAGGTAATAAGAATCATGAAGTAGAATCAGATAAAAAAATAAGAAGAATTTGAAGCGATTGAATAATTTTGATGCTGTTACTTGCGAAGATGAAGCGCTCGAACTGGTGATGACGGCCTGATGGGAGATGACGTCCGAGATTTCCCCGTCAGCGGGCAGCTGGCCGTCGTCCGTTATCTTGAAAAAACAACGTTAGCTGTAAGTATGTTGACTTAAAAATCGGGAATTTTTTACGATTTTTTCCAGCTAGACAGGAATGAGGCGAGTAGGAAATGGGATCAATGGCGAAATGGCGTGACGCCCGATGACTTTATGATATGCAATTCAGGCCGGCGGGCAAATTTAAAGGAGAAAAACGGCGCGATAGCGATAGCCGGGCGACGCGGGCCGGCCCGTTCGCGCTGCGTTTGTTGTATTTCTCGTTAGGAATGGATCAAATAGACTAGGTGGGCTGGCCGGCCGGCTCGCTATCGCGTAGTGATCGACATTTGATGACGGTTAACGTCCGGCTGGATTTTGCACAAGGTCAAGACACGATAGAATACGATGGTAAATCACCGTCATCATTGTCTGCTGGACCGACGAATAGCTGCTGGAAGACGTTGACGTCATCACGGTTGTCGTCGAGCTTTCTAGCCCGTCCATCACCTGACATCCGTCGCGGTTGTTCGCACATGTGAAAAGGAAAGAGAAATGAGAAGAGAAATAAGCAAAAATGACGTCAGTCAAAATCCTTCCTTGTTCTTCTTCACCGGATCCTTCGCTTCCTTTGGCCATTGGCCAATGAGATCGTTCGGGTCCGGTTGGGCCCGGCCTGAGCAGTAGCAGCAGGTCGCTATATCTGCCACGATATAGCTTCCTCCTCTACTTTAACTGGCCCTCTTTCACAACCGAAAAATCCATTTCGACATGATGTGTTTATTGTTTTCTTAGTGGGAATCAAATAAGGACGGACGCATTGGCTCTTTTCGCTCCTTTGTGACGACGATTCGGGTTGGCTAAACGGCCATTGTCCGTTTGGCATCAAGTCAATACCCAAAAGTCCGTAACGATTCTATTTCCCGGCTCGACTGGTTCGGAATGTCCACCGATTTCGATCGATTGCTTCCAGGTGGTCGTAAAAAATGGCCTAATGCTCTTTTGGCCATTGGGGCCCAACTCAACCGGATTACAAAGGCCCCTTCTTCCCCAATCCGTACGCAAACACTGCCTTTACGCATCTTTTTCTATTGACGGTTATAATTTTAGCATCTCACGGGCAGACCTCTGTCTTCGTCCATTTTGACTCTCGCTTCCCTCTTGGCAGGGCCCTGGAACAGTCAACCCAATGACGACGATGACGTCCGTTTCCTTTCTCCTCGTTAAATGCTCATCTTTACACACATTTGAGATTTCCCCTTAACCCGACAATTCCGGTTTAGGATACTTTTCCGTCTCTCGCAGTCCAAAAGAGTTAGATTACCTAGATAGCAATATATAATTTTCGTCGTTCCGAAAAGAAAAAAAAAGCCAAACATGTCGAGCCGTCATTGGATGAGACGGACGTGACCACCGCACCGTTACGGAGCTGATGGCGGGGTACCGTGAGACAGATTGATTGATATCGTATTTACCTCTGTATTAAATAAAAAGAGAGAAGCGTCGATCTAAGATAAAGCTGTCGTTGTTGCTGTTGTTTGTTGTTTGTTGTTTGAGGAAGAAAAAAGTCGCAAGTTCACTGAACCGGAAAGAAGAGGCGAGTGTTGGATGGCGACGCAATTTAGAGGTTCATTTCGTCACTGTGAATGGATGGAGTGAGAGTAAGAGCGAGAGAGACTAGGCAAAGGCGAATATATATATATTAGAAGCAGATTGAGCCAGGGCGAGAGCCGTTCGTGTTGAAGGTGCGACCGGCACTGGTTGCCAGTGTATACAGCATCTCTTGCCTGCCGGCCAGATGCGTCGGAGGGGGATGGGAGGAAGTTGTGCAGCAGCAGCGGCGGTGGCGAACCAGACGCTACCAGGAAGCTAAAAAGGTGGTGGTGGTGGTGGTAGTAGTAGTATAGTAGAGCTTGCCGGACAATCTAGAACTCGGGCTGCTTTGACTGGGTTCAGTCGCTTGCCAGATCGTCGCATATCCTAGTCCTAACCTCCCTCCTTTTTTCTCTTGCCCATGTGCTGCCGCTGATTTGGCTGCGGCAGACCACCCGCTCTGACATCAGTCAGAGGAGCGCACAACCGGCCAACAACCGCTAGTTGGGGAGTTCTATTTTTGTAGGGTCCACAAGTTTTGGCAGAAAACAAGGTTTGGCCAGCATGTAGAGGAAGGAGGCATCTTTTGCATCGAGGAGATTGAATAAGAGTTGATTCAAACAAAAAAAAGAAAAGGAAAGAGAATGTCTCTCTCTCTCTGCTGTGTTTTGCCTTTGGCTCCGTTTCCATTTGGCTTTTCCCATCTTGTTTATGCTTGGCTTGCGTTTGCTCTCGGTCCAGCTCCGTGTCAACTTGAAGATCAATTCATTCGGATTGATCCGCGCCATCTACAAGTGTCTGTCGAGATTTCCACTCTGTTTCACTCAGTGTGCCTCGCCTCAGACATACGGGGGAGGTTGGTAGGTGGAGAGGAAGAAGGAAAGGGGGTTATTTCTGATTAGGACAGCAGCTCAGCAAAGCTCGACCAGGTCGTTGCGCTTGTGTAAATTTATTTCGGGATGATTGGCGACTGGCCAGCACCGAGTTTTTCCAGGCTCTTTTTGTTTTTGCTCTTGAAACGACGGCGACGACTTGGTGATCCCGGAAGGAAAAACACCACCAACACCATCACTATCTTCATCTTCTCTCTGGCGTATATCAGCGTCATAGACGAATAGTATGCATTTGCCAAATATTCCTGGGTAAGAGCGCGAGGACGGTGGGAGAGCCGAGGAGGTCGTCGAAACGCATCCATCACACCATCACTTCATAATCGTGGAAATTCCGGTAGGGGAAGAAAAAGTGCAGTAGCCGGGGAAACAACACCAAAACAAAACAAAAACAGCGTCAATAGTCGTAGTAAGCAAGTAAGTAAGTAGTCAAGCCCCCGATGGCAATCAACGAATCAGCGGAAATCGGTCAAAGTCCCCCCTTCAGAGTTGGTGGCATTTTTCAAATAAATCAAAATGGGCGGGAAAAAGGGAAGGCTGAGGAATTTGAATGTGTCGGTAATGAAGCCAAAAGCTTTCACCATCGGATGAAGGATTCGCTTGAATCCTTCATCTAATGATTGGATTTCTATCCTACGGAGAGAGAGAACGAAACAGCATTTTTATTTTGATTTTTTGACATGATGGATTCATCCAGCGGCTGCGTGACCCTTGGTGGCTACTGGGCAGGTTGGTTTGGTAGCGGCGGAATCTGATGTTGTTGTTGTGCTGGAGGCGGTCGTGCATTCATCATCTTGTGGCGGAACGGAAAGGCGTCCGAGCCCAATCAGTTAGCGCCAATTGCTCCATCAATCGCGACGGACGATTTTTTTTTTTATTTCATCCTGGAAGTAAATCATTTCGTCATTGCGAACACTTGGACAACAAAAACAACAACAACAAAAAAAAGTTTATTTGACATTTTGGCTGATGGCGAAACTTTGATAAGGGGCCGCAGTCATTTGTGACGGGCAGCAATCGGGGAAGACTCCCGATTAGGTGCGAGCTCGGTCCTTAAATGCCACACGCTCCTCCTCGTCGTGCGCGTTCTGTGTCCAGCAGCAGCATGCAGCTGATAACGTTACGGGAATCTCGACAATAGCGTGATGATGGCCGTGGGTCAACAACAAGGCAATGGCGCGTTTGTTCAAGCCGGTTTTTTTTTAAGTTTTCTTTCTCGAGCGCTTCTGGCGAGATGACAAGACGTTGTCAAAAAGGATGCTGCTGCTGCTGCGACTTGATTCTCAGCGCGCCAAGTCGTATTATGCGAGATCGGTACGAGCGATACGTACAGCAGTCGAGATATTTGTCTGACGTATCAAACTGTCTATGACTAAGAATGGATCTTTTCCTCTTCGTCATCTCTCCCTTTACTACCAGATGATTCCCCACCAACAGACCCGGTTGTTTTCATTTTCGTAGGAAATCAAAACAACAACATATCCTGCTGTATAATTTGTGATGCCCCACATTTAATGGCGACGAGGTAACCGAGTACTTTGCACGACGATTTGACTCGGGGTGTTTTCGGTTAAAAATCGTGTCTCGTCTCTTTCTCTCTCTCTCGGTCAAATTCAACGGGCAGATCGTGACGCAAACTCCAGCAGACTCCTGAAGTTGTTTGTTTTCGGATTTTCCATCTCATACATGTCGACACGCTTCATGCTCGAGCTATTTACTACGAGCCGGCGTATCTGTTTTGCTACTCGGCAGTAGCATGCTCCACACACGAGCCTATATCTTTGGCCAACAGGAGCAGCAGCAGTCGAATGATTTAAATAAAAATTCAATCATTTCCGTATCTGTCAGTGTAGACCTATAGTCGTTATTGAAAGGTTTTGGAACCGGTAGACCTACACAAGGCAAACTATTTACGCCACGTTGATGAATTCGTGCTCAAGTCAACTGTCTGTTTGAATGAAAATGCACGATGGGCTGCTTGCTACCTCGGCTCGGCTGGAAAAAAAAACAGGTGGAACGAGCAGCCATAACAGGTCATGAGGAGGGGAGAGTCTTGTGAAACGAGCGCCAAGGCCAGTTTGTGGTGTGTTCCAAAAGAAGTGAATATGAGAGGATGTTGCGGCCGCTCTGACGCAGCAGACGCACAAGTTATGAATGAATGCTAACTGATATGACCCATCTCTGCGAGACTGCTGTTGTGTTTTCTAGCCGAGTCAAAAGAAGGAAAACGAGCTTTTGCGGCCTTATTTTCTATTTGAGAGAAAAAAAGCACCTCTCCGTGTCAGTTTTCTGTTACCGGCTCCAGCACTGCAGCAGCGTTTTGCTGGAAAGGAATGATGATGATCAGCACGGAGGTTATATAGAAGCAACGATGAAGAGAGAAGAAGAAGAGACCGCTAACTTATGAAAGACTTGAGAGGTAAATAGCTGCCATTCCAACGCAACGACCCGAGCGGATTTCCATAAGGTAACCTGACCACCAATCTTTCTCTCTTCTTCTTCTTCTTCTTTTCTCTCTCTTTTTTTCCCAAGCTCTTCAACTTGTCTCTTTCGCTAATCGTCGGAACATACGAGGAGAAACAGGTCCCAGCAGGTTCACGTTTCTTCTTCTTTTTTTTCTGACGTCATAAGGTTTCTTCTTAGTCTAACAAATGAGCTCCCAATTCAATTAGCATTGGACCCTTCAACGGAGCTTTTCGCTCCCATAGGCGATGTCTTCGATATATTTCTCGGACGGTGGTGGTGGTGGGATTTGACCCAATTACAACACGTTCGAAAATGTTTTTTTTTTTCTAGCTAGGGTGCTTTATGAGCGTGTCGGACACAAAAGAGGGAAGAAAAATGGCCTTGTGAGAAACGATGACGTTTCGGCCGTGCGCGCACACACGGACGCCACAGAGAAATAAGAGGGAGGCTCGATTCGTTCCGAGGCAATGGGTTTGTTCTTGACGCATGTCTCATTTTCAACGGGAAAGTTTTTTTTTCTTTTTCTTTCTCTACAAAAAAAAGTCGACTTTGGATTTTGGCCGTTGGCGCAACAGCCAACAAGTGACGGGCGCCCGTCGTCTCGCTGATGCGTGAACGTAGTTAGCCAATTAAGCAATCATATAGGGAGGAGGGTTTGGACGAGCGACGACGATGGAAGCCATTTTCTCTCTCTTGACTTTTCTTTCCCCTCCGAAAGACGGTAAATACTGGGCTGTTCCGCACCGAGTGGCTCGGCTTCTGCCGTTTCAAAACAAATCGCTAGAGACATCGGCAACAATAATAAAAAACCTGAACGGAGCTCGGGAATTGTTTTATTTTCCATTTTTTAGATATTTCGGACGGCGGCGGCGGTCGTCGCGTGATCGCACGCAAACACCACGACACTTGGAGAGTCTGTGCCGCCGCTGGTTTTTGCATCCTCTCTCTCTCTGTGCGAGGTTTTTTTCGTATTAGCCACACCCACTAAAAAAGCAGCAGCAGGGGAACAAGCTGGGCCAACCCGTCGACGCTCCTTGCTATAGTAGTACAACAACTCTTTTTCTGTTTAGTTTGGGGTCTGTTTTGTGCCGTTGCTGGCTGTTGTTGTTGTATTTCGTTTTGTGGCCGTTGCCGTTGCTGTTCCCGCAGCGGCCAAATTACCACTCTGGCTGAAGACTTTCTATTAGCCTCTGAGACAGACACAAACACGCACGCACAAAACATTCGGGATCGTGTTGTCGGCGGGAACGGTTGCTCCGCGTGCGCCGTGTGCTCGACTCACCTGTCACTGTTATTATTATAGATCTCGAGAGCACATCGCCTCTGGCTCTAGACTCTCCGACAGACGCAACAGTGGTGTGCATCTCGTCCTGTGTAGGTTCTTCTCTCACCGATTCCCGCTGCCGCTACTCTCCTCCTGGCCTTCTACACCCACATCGCTCTGCCGGCCCGTCGGTCAGTGTCAGTCGACCAACTCGACATCCTTTTTGCGGTGGTCCGCGTGTTCTTGTGTGCGTTTTTCTTCTCAAGACAGTGTCTGTCGGGGGGCCCAACCTCGCAGAAGGGAAAAATCTTGGCCAGGTAAAACGAAAGTTTTTTTTTTTATTTTGATTTTGTTCGCTGTTTTGATTCCATTAATTATTATCGCGGTCGAATAATGAAGAAATAGTTTTGTTTGCTACCGTCACGCTCGTGCGCTCCGAGCGCACAGGAAATGCTGGCGTGTTTTCACTGCAGTTTTCTCTCTTATTCATTCGCCGTGATAGAGGTGACGACTCTGTGTGATAGTGGGTTACATTTTCGGTTCCGCTATAATCCCGCTATTGGCCGATCGCGGGCAGCGGTTCGTCTACAACATCAGAAATAACTCGGAGCATTTTTTCTCTCTCTCGAGATGTAGAAAAAGAAAGCATAAATAAATAAATAAATCAAGAAGTTTGGTTCAGTCTCGCCGGAGATTTATTGACTGTAGGTTTACATGTTTTATGATCCCCCGCAGCGATGGTGTGAGTCAACCCCGAGTCCGCGTACGCACAGGATTGCCCCAGCTCCAATGGAAAAAAAAAACTTTCACGAAAAAATCGTAACAATCACACATCGCTATAACCGAAGCGTATCAGAGTGAGCGAGAGAGATAGGACGGTGTATATAAGAAGATTGCAGCAACGGAGCGGGGCAGAGTGGTCATCAACTCTTTGGTGGACGAAGCGATGGAGAAAGAAAAGAAAAATAATAATGGACGACGGCGGCGACGACGACGACGATAGAATTTCACCATGAAAAAAAAAAGTCACAACGAGCCGATTGTAACCGCTTTAACAACACAAAAACCCCTCCGCTCTCTCTCTCACATAGCACAACTTGCGGTTGGTTTTTCGAAGCTTTTTTTTTTATTATTCGACTTTCCAGCAGGCCCATCCGCCGACGGAATGTTGTTGCATTAGTTTTCGGAGAGAAAAAAAAGAGCTCCAGGGCGGAATTGTCGTCTTCGCGCGTGCGCGTCAAAGGGGATTTGGAAGATCTTTTTCATCGCCCTCGCACAACACAATGGGCATTGCTTCTCTTGGCCGGCTCTCGCTTCGAAATCCATCAAAGAAAATAACAACAAAAAGAAACAAACAAAAAAAAAGTCCAGGACCGCCGACTGAGACGCCACTGATACAGATGACCATTGGGCACGATTCTCTCTCGAAATTTGACGTAGCCCGGGAGCGTGACCGAAGCCAGGAAGATCGGAATGGCCTGGAAAGTTCAACGAGTTGGAAAAGACGCAATATAAATACGGTCATTGCGAACAAGATGATTCAACTGAAAAAATTTTCAATCGAGACCCCTAGTAGTAAATGCTTACTTTTTGTTAGACTAATAATAATGGAGGGCGTCGCCTCAATCTAACTTTCATTCCGATTCTCTTTTGTGATTTTTTTTTCTTCCCCTTTATTGCTGGTTTTTCTTTCTTATTTTTCCAAACGATATCGACCGGTTTGAATGATTGTCTTGTTGATCTCCTTAAAAGCGTAACAAAGTCAACACAAAACTGCTCTTGGACTTGGAGTAGGGTGGGAATTGTCAATAGTAATTGAGAGTAAAAGGTGTCGGCGTGAGCTAGTCGGTCCCTTATATTTTTTCCAATCTGATAAACCCGTTTTTTTCCACCTTTTTTTAACAAAAAAATTGTACGCGCTCATGCAATGTTTGGAAAAAAAAACGCGCTGTAAGGAAATCGCACTCTCAAACTACCCTTTTCGTTAAGCAAATACAGGTGCGAGTCCAGTTGTTGCCCGCTTGTCGGAGTGACGTGGCATTAACTACACCTGCAAGAGAGAGAGCTGTCGATAGTAATCTCGTTCGCATTCCCAATTTGTCCTTGGGCTGCCGGGATATATATTATAGACGAGCGTAAAAAAAAGATAGGCTCAATGTGTGATGCCTCTATCCTCCTCCTTGATCTTTTTGGCCACAAGTTGATCCTCCAATGAAATGCATTCTCCGTTTCTTTTGAAGCCCATAAAACACCTGCTGCTCCGTCCAGATCCTAAGTGGCAATTACGGGCATGGAACAGTCGCGATGACATTGTATAGTCCCAGCGTCTTATCTGATTACGTCTACAAAGTTTTTTTTTCCGGCGGCTTCGTGGGGTCTCTTTTACGTAAAAGTCTGCCCCCACAAAAACCACAACACGCGCTGGTCTCTCTGTCCTCCTCCGGACGGGATGGATCGGTCCGATGAGACGGATGACGTTAGACTATCCCGGTCGAGTCGTTCCATAAAGGGCATAGAGTATGAGTATTACGTCGCTTTTATCAGGGGAAAGAGGACAAGAGTGAGGCTAGCTATACATCAAATGGCATATAGTACTCTACTGCGAAAAAGCTTTGCGTTATTCGGGAGGGGCGGCCTGGTGTAGTCTAGTGTGTTTCGGGGGAGGGTTGATGATGAGGAGGATTCGTGAGAGAAGAGCGACGAGCACAAAGTTATGACGCTTGTTTGACTCGTCATATTATTGGACCCAACAAGAGGCGCCGTTGCCATGGCGACAGTACCAGGCACTGCCGTATAGCCATCGACCGGGGACCCTTTGCGCGTCGCTGCGAAATAAAAGGCAAACAAACAGAGGAATTGTGTGTGAAAACTTTGATAGCAAGGATGATAAGAGTCATATAAGACGGAGACCGTTTCTTTAGATTTTTTGTCTCTTTTTTTCAGAAAAAAAAAGAAAAGAAAAGTCGGAAGGGCAAGAAAACGGGCTCTATATCGAAACACGCTAAAAGATTATGATGCGCTTGCGTGGCCAAGCCGGCCCTTGTGCTGCCGGGTTCCGCATAGATCGAAAAAGAGAGGGAGAATAAGATTGGGACAGCGACTCGGGTGGTTCATGTAGGCGCGCACCGCCACCGCCACCGAGCATCGTGTTGCCGTTCCGAGTTCAAAGAGTAGGAAAGGAAAAAATCAGCCCAGTTGGGCGCGCGTGCGAGTCAGAGAGAGAGGTTCTGCTTATTGTGTGTCGTCTCTGTCCGTCTGTGCTATCGTAATATATCAGCTGCCAACGCCGGACGAATGGTCATCAGTCTTAGCCGTGGTACAGTCGCCGTCAATCCGCTCTCGTCAGGCTCAAACTGCTGGAGACGCGTCAGCGGACGAGAGACAATAGCTCTGGTGGTGGCGGCGGCCGCGCGCTGCCGCATTTTTACCCGTGTCTAGTTTGTCGGCGGACGGGGCCCGGTCGAGGTGAGGGGAAACTCTCTTCTTATCATTTATAAAAAACACCGATCTAGTATATTATATAGAGTTTGGGGGCCCTGTGTACCTTTGTGTATTTTGACTCGATTAGATTCGCTCCGCCGTGTGCGGTTCTTTGATGACGCCAGCTAGTCTCCCAATTATATCACTTTTGTTGTTGGTGTCGGTGTAAACTTTCTCTCTCTTGCCCGGGCTCTTTAGAATTGGGGCTAAGGCCTTGTTAGTTGAAGGAAATCGAGGGTGGGATTGTCTCTCTGCGGGTTTCGGTTTTTTCTTTCTCTAGCTTCAAAAAGTATTTCTCACGGAGAGAGAGAGTATTAGTGCGGTCATCGCAGTCTCGCCAAAAACCCCGCCGTCGCAACACACAGTATATATAGCCTTCATTATCTGGTGCTAAGGCCATTGTCGGAAACTGTCAGAGCGGGTGGCAGGCAAAAAGTTATACGCGCACCCCGCCCGCCTGCCCGCCCGCGCTCGCGCGTATTTACTATCTAACGGGTAAAATAGGTAGTATATACAAGTAGGCTCCGGCGCTGCTAGCAGCGGAAGTGGCCATTCTTGCGGGCTCCGGGTGAAAGTTTTCCTCCATCCTTTTCGGGGACCCTATTTTACTTTGTTGTATATGTCCTTCTCCTCTCCCTGGCTGCGCTTTTCTTCGCTTCTTCTCAAGTCAATTTGCGGTCGCCGTTTCGACATCGGCCTACGCCGCTGCCTCGAAAACTGAATAACCCAAATAGATACTACACCGCTAAAGGACTCGATCTTTATTTTTTCTTTTTTAGTTTAAAAAGAAAAAAAATAGAAAGAAAGAGAATGAAATCGTTAAGTAACTCGGGGGGTCCAATGACGAAAGACGGCGGTGGCGATTTTCCGTTCAATGTGGCCTCCCAGTTTTACGGCCGAAGAAAATATCCAATAAATAAAAACAAAACAAAAAACTTTCCGTCGGGGGCAAGGCCTTCTCGTTTTCTACCGAGTGAAAATTAATTTCGGTTTTTGTGTGTTTAACGAGAGCCTCATCGCGCTAGTACAAGTATCAACCCGAGAGAGCGCTCGTCGGGAGTGTATATCTCTCTACATTGTTAGTAGGCGTGGCGCATTTTTCAAGTTTTGCTCCGATGTTTCAATCATCTCGGATCTACCTCCCTTGATGATCGGACAACTCTCGTTTGGTGATGGATGAGTATCACACACAAAACTTAATCGTCGACTTGTCCCATCTTTCTATGGAAATTTCTTTTCCGTGGTGTCCCAGACGAAAAAAAAAAAGAAAATAACGCGGTTCGATTCATTCACGCCGCTAAAGTCTCGCTCGTGTAACTTGTAATGACTAGTGACACAGACGAGGCAGGCGGGTACAGCTCATCGTCTGACCCATGTGCTTGTGGAATTGATCGTCGTCATCTCTGGGCGATGATGACAACAATGCGCGCACGCACAACAACAACGCGGACAAAAGGAAAAAAAAAATGTTACATTCACAACGGGACTCGGGTGATCATTTTCCTCGCTAACGCAATCATCAATTCTAGTCGCCACCCAGTCGGCCATTTTTTTTTTCTTTTTTATCTTTTTAATCCCCCCTCTCTCTTTCATTTATTTATATATATATATATATTTCGTTGGTGAGGGGAGGTGCAGGATGATCGTCGCGGCCAAAACAAATTGGCTAGTGTTGGGGGCCGCCGCCTAGCGTCACGCGCAATGCCGACGACCAACTGGCGCCCTGGAGAATCCCTATAATGTTTGCGCCCTACTTTTTGTTGTTGTTGTTGTTGTGTTTTATTATTGTTCTCTGTAACGCGGTCTTTGCCGCTGCTGCTGCGGCTGCTGTTTAGCAAACAACTCGGACGCGCTTATCTTTGAGCGCACTGCTCACGATCCCTCAAATCATGGGCAGCCATCTTGAAGCAATAAAGCAAAAAAAAGTCGAGACTGTGAAGAGGCAACTCATAAATTGTGTGTAACATTTTTTTTTCTTTTTTTTTTCCCTGGCGAGATGTGGACGTGTTCGTGTTGTTTGTTGGAACGCGCACCGGGGCGACTCTGCGAGATATCGATCGCTATCCTATATACCTTGATTTCGGAAAAATAAGGAGTCGATGATGTACAAAGTCACGAACGGCTCGGTGAATGTCGGCTCGTTGATATCCTCTGCGGAATGACAGACTGCGATTTTTGACGCTGCCACTTTTCGGGCGCGCATCCATCATCATCGCGACGAGCGGTGAGCGCGCTCGGATGAGGGTGGCGCGAAATTGATATTCACCACGACCAATCACCCGATGATTAGCCCCTCCTGGGCGTGATTGGGTCTCATGCAGAACACAACGAGGCCTTATCAAACGATGCGATCGTAATTGGTCGTTCGTGATCGGGCATCGTTCCACTCTTATCTTTCTCGAATCGACAATTTTTTTTTCCGAGAAGAAAAAAAAAAATAGAGTCGCTGGGCGAGGGCCCCGTATTTCTTTCTTTCTTATCTTATAGTGTGCGCGATCGTAAATCATCGGCGGGCAAAAAGGATTTTTTTTTTCCTCCTTTTTTTCAACGATGAAATCATCCGGGAATATCTTGTGTTGATTTAACGGTTTCTGCTGCAGAAAAACGGGGAAGATGAGCGCGCGCGCTCTGCAGCCGGGGCCAAATGATTTAAAATGCAAATAAGTAGATGTTCATCCATCACCCGACAAAGGCTTACCGTGTGGTGTAACACAGAAACGAAACTAACACGGCCAGACGGGGTGCGCGTTGTGAATAAGAAATCAAATAATCATTTTTTCTCTTTTTTTGTTGTTGTTTTGTTTTTTTCTAGCTGTTGTAGCAGGTGCGGTGCGACGATCGAGTTCTCGACAACGACGGAAGGTGTCGCCGCCGGGCGTATTTCGGGCGGCTTGTACCTCCACGCAACAACTACCCAACATATTTGGATAAAAGTTTGTCGATTGAAAGTTTGCCGATTGCGCACTCCTCCGGGAGCGCCGAGAGAGAGAGAGAGAGCTTTATAAAAGAAAAAAAAAATCCAAGAAAGAGAGGATCGCGTGCGGATAAAAAGTCGAAATCGGGGTCGTAAGGAAAAAATGGATCCGTCATCGAAAGAGCGTCATCGTCGTAGCGACGAGGAAAAAGAGCGCGAAGGCGAGCCGGACGGTCGACTTGAAGCGGCGGGATCGGATCCTGCGCACAACAACAATCAGCCGACGCCGTCGTCGTTGGTTGGCTTTAGCGTTGGCGGCCGTGTCGGCGGCAGCAGTGTTGCTGCCGCTGGTGCTGTTGGTAAAGCCGTCAGCCCAGCTCCGGTCAGTTTGTCGCAGATCTTGCAGCGCAGCGGTGGTGGCGGGGGCGGTGGTGGAGCAGCTCCTACTCCTGGCACTGGGGTGGGAGTCAGTCAGGCTCCGTCCGAACGGGCGGCCAGTCACCCGCCCGCTCTCGTTCCGTCCCACCACTCCCTTCACTATCAGTACAAAGCTCACCAACCCAATTTCACGTCGTCTATCGCCGGTGTCCGAATTATGGGCCACGGGGCGTCTTGCCTGACGGGCTCGGCCGCGCCCGCCTCCTCGTCGTCGACCAACAATTGCAGTGTCAGTTCCTTTACGCCACTTCAACGCAATCAGCCGGGCCAGCAGAAAGCCGCCGCCGCATCGGCTGCTTCGACAACATCTGCCGCGACGGCCCAACACAACACGACGACGACGGGCGGAAACCAACAGCAGCAGCAGCAGCAGCACTCGGCCGGAATGAACAGCAGTGCGACAACGGCCAATGCGGCCGCCGGCAAACACGTACCGGACGACTACCAGTACCTGTGCAACTTGGTGCCCGAACTCAAAACGGAGCTGAAGGAGAGAGAGTCGCGTCTCGATCTCTACCAAACGGAGACGCTCGAGCTCAAACGGAGACTCAAGAAACGCGACGAAGAGATTGGCCGACTTCAACGAGAAATCCACAAGCTCAAGGTGAGTCCCTCTCTGTTCTCTCTCTACCCATTGATTTATTTATGACTCTATTGTGTGTTGTTGTTGCGCCGTTTTTACCTGCACATAACCAAGCCCATCACTAGTACAACGTAGTTGTAGTACGTACGTACCCAGTTTTAATCGACTCGGAAAAGAGTTTTGACCTGATTTCCCCGTCGGCTAACTGGGTCGACATCGTGGCGTGTTATCGTTTTTTTACACGTATCGGACTTTGGCGAGTGCCATTTAGTCGTCGGCGCTCGACTCTTTTTTCCCGGTCGATAACGTCGAGAAAATAAAATAAAAAAAAAGATGAAAAAGCCGAGCGTCACTCTCTTTCTGTCTCGACTTTGAACACCTTTGGCTAATGACTTTGGCTTTTCGGAGCACTAAAAAACTTACGAGAGGAGCAAACATTCGCCCCGACACTTTCTCCGTCCAGAGTGGGTAGTACGCGCAACTCGGAGGGAAACCATCACGTTCCTACAGCGGAGAGAGAGAAAAAGAAGAGAGGCGTTTCCGTCAGTCGGTTGAAAAATGAACCGACGTCTATTCGTCGGGCAATTTGGTCTATGAGTAATGGAGAAACTAGACGCTGCAGCGTCTCCCGACGTATCGTCTTTCACGCAAAACTCGGTGGTGGTGGTAGAACTCTGTCGTCTCGGCCCGAAAAAGTAGTCGAATATATCGCGGAATGAATAAAGAAGAGAGAAAACAAAAACAAGAAAATGTCCATAAAGATTAACGACACTATAGAAATTCCAACATGGATACGCTACGGCGCGCACTTTGACACGACACGCGCTGATAGCTCTGGTCGAGACCAAACAACAAGACAAAAAAAAAGGGAGCAAGAAGGGGGAAAAACAACAACAACGCACGCGACCTTCCGAAAACTTCTTTTTCTTTTTTGTTGTTGTTGAAGATTGATTTATTTCCTATTGCGTTTGTGTCCAGCCGAGAAAAGAATTCCATCTATTTTTGGCCGAGACGCTACTACTACCACTACTGGGTTGGGCCCCGCCAAAGTTTATTGTATTGCGTCGTCGTTCGAATCTTGCAGCTTTTTCGTTTAATGGCTCGTAGAGAGAAGAGAGAAGGCGGGAAAAAAATGTGCGGGCGCTTCTGCTTTTCTCTTCGATGCCCACACAGTCCGTCGATTCCGACAGATGAAATAAGAGGTGGAAGAGAGACTCAGTTTTTTTTTTCCTGCCCGACTCCCGTCGTTGTTTAGATAAAAGACTTGCAAGCCACTAGCTTGTCTCTCTCTCTCTGCCGACGAAGATGTCTTGTCAGCTCGCTTGCCAAATGGGTTACGCTCGGCTGGGACCTCTAACAATAACAGTTCCCCGGCGTCTCGTTCCTTCTTTCTTCATTTTCTCCGATTCTCTCGGAGCGCGCGATGCTCTTTGCTTTTTCCCAAACTGCCGTCGCCGTGTAATAGTTTGCCGTTTTATTTAAAAGTGTCATTAGGATGGAGCAGCAGCGCTAGCCTTGTGAATCGAGGCCATAGTCATTACCGCACTCGTGTTTGTACACTCGGAGAGATAAGCGATTCTGCTGTTTGATGTGTAGCCTCTACTCAGGTTTTTTTTTTTCGCCCAGATAAAAATGTACGCTTGTTCGAGCCTCAATCGCAAATGGCTGCGCACACACATTTGAACGCGTGACTCGTCAGAAAAAAACGGGCAAACTTGTGGAAGATTTCACGTCTTTCGATCGCAAACGGCCATTAGTTAAACGCCGTCTATTTTCAGATCCATTCTCTCTCTTTCTCTCTTTTCTTCGCCTCTTTTTGTGTTGTGTTTGCATAACTCGGAGCCCGTGGAGCGAGACAGTCACGCTACCCGTCAACACGGCCATTCCTTTGCGCCCGATGATGAATGATGTTCAAAATGTTGACATTTCATATTTCTCCTGGCAGAGCGTCTTGCAAGCGACGTCGAGGGGCCAGCAGGATGGAAGCGAGTTGTTGGCCGCCCTGCAACTACAATCAGGAGGAGGAGGCGGCGGTTCGGGGACTAATAACGGCCAATCGCTGCAATTGCCCAGCTTTGCCAAGCGTCAGGGTGTCTCTGGAGAAAGTTCGGACCAGCACAACCATCACCACAACCACCATCACCACCACAACCGGCTGGCCAACAACCAGCAGCAGGCCGACATTTCCCTGCTCGTCACTTCTCACGATAAAGACTTCCGGTTTGTTTCTTGTTTCTTTTTCTTTTTCTTTTTCTTTTTTTTAGGCCGCCGCGCCGAAATTCGAAATGTTGCCGTGCGCGCGCATTTTTTGAATTATCGATTCAAAGAAGAAGGAAATACAGTCGGAAATGAGGCGATGACGGCGGCTAAAAGGGCTCTAGGAAGAAAAAAACAAACAAAATAAAAGGGGGAAAATAAATGTACGGTTGCGGAAACAACGCGGACTCGCATACGCCGCTACAGCAGCCGCACCGAGCCGTGTGATTTGCCCACGGAACAAGTGCCGCAGCAGACGGCTGAGTCAACAGCCCGTCTGTGCACAAGTGCATTTCGAGGACGGGTCCGGGGATCGTTCTAGCACAGCATTGAATATGTCAATATGTACTCGCAGCACACGACGGACGGTCGGAGCGGTCCGTTGACTCATCCGTTATAAATATAGTATTTGTTTTTCTTTATGGTAGGAAAAAATGGTTAGCGCTAAACAGGTGGTCCGAGATGAACTGGCATTATCTCCGCCTCGATGATGGTTACACATAGACATAACGTCTTGTGGACGGACGAGATGGAGAGTAACGAGCGATAGCAAGTCACGCTTTGGTCTTATCAATATTCGAGTTGGTACTAGGGCGAGAAACGAGCCGATAGCATGACTTTTCTCCGGGTATCGTGCGCTCCCGCCGCTCTAGAGCTGTGCGTGCGTATCCTCGTTAAATTCCTCCCTTTTCACACAAGTTTGTTATTATACACTAGAGGTTCTCCCGAGTTAATGTAGTATATACAGTAGAGAGAGAAAAGGCCGAAGAAGAAGAAGAAGAAGAGGAGAATGTTGTAGTAGTGTTGTGCTCGGCCAGCATTTTGTAAAGGAAACACCCCTGCCGGCAATCTTGTCGATTTCTTTCCCAACGCTGCACCATTTTGCTGCTGGGAGCCATCGATTTAATAATCCGCTACACTATGGGTCGAAGAAGCGGCAGCAGTAAGCTAGCCGTCAAGTTATGGATATATACACTCGGACTCTCTTCGGACCGTCTTTTAATATTTGAAGAAGAAGAAAAGAGAGAGAGAAAGAGAGAGCCGACGGGAGAGCCATTTGGCGCTGGTTCTTTTCTTTTTTATCAAAAGTTTCACATTTAGAGTCGCGGCACATTGGATTCCCGTTACCGCATCCCTTTTTTTACGACCCCGAAACGCCAGAGAAACAAACAGAGAACTTGAGAAAATAAAAACAAACCAAGCTCCGAAAAAAGGAAAGAAAGAAAAAAGGCAAAAGCTTTTTTTTATCGTGACAGCGCCGAAATGACTTTTGGGTGGGCGTCGGACTAGTTGCATTTTGCTCTTTTTTTCCCCAGACATATTATATCGGGTTATATAAATGTAACTGGCGCTGTAAGTTAGTCTTTTTTTTCGGTGGAATGTCGTTGACGCGAGTCGAGATCAATATTATTCGACCAAACTTCTCGAGATCCTCGCCGCTTCCGGTTGCGAAGGAATAAAGAAAACGGCCGACATGGTACTACACTACACTCGCTATCAAGATCAACTTCCTCTTATATTCCGGTGGTACTAGTACCTCTGGCTATTTGAGTACTATGGCCGCAGCCGCCTCCGTTATTTCTTCCGGGAAAAAGCAATTCCAAATCCCGGAAATCCTCGAAAAAAAGGATCTCGAGAGAGAAGAAGAAACGGCGGCAGGCATACTACTACTCGAGCGCCTCTTTGACAACATTTTCTGATGCACTTAGCATTTCTTTTTTTTCTGTCGTCCCTTTGATTCGCCTTTTTTTTCACACCACTTTTGACACTGATAACATCTTTTTTTGCTCTCTCTCTCATCGATCGAACAGGGCCAAGCAGCTGATCAAAGATGCAGTCATGGAGAACGATTTCCTCAAGAATTTGGACGCGAGTCAGGTCCGCGAGATCGTCGAGTCGATGTACCCGCGTGAATTTGAAAAAGGGAGCTTTGTCATTCGCGAAGGCGATGCAGGTAAAATAACACTAAACATTTTCAAAAGAAGAGATACTATCTATAATCGAGTTTTTTTTTTGTCCAACTGAATTTTCGCTCCTTTTATCGCTGTGCGTGTTTGTCTGTACATATTCATTTATTTGCTGTTTTTTTTTGTCGACGGACAGGATCGCATTTGTACGTGTCGGCCGAAGGGGAGCTGGAAGTCATTCAGGGTGACAGAGTGCTCGGCAGGATGGGTCCGGGTAAAGCGTTTGGTGAATTGGCCATCCTTTACAACTGTACGCGGACAGCATCCATCAAAGGTAACATGTACACCTATCAACATGATTACTCTCTTCCTGTCCGTTCTTTCACTCTCTCTCTCTCTGTGTATGTGTCTGTGACGTACTATCTCTTTGTTTTGCTGCTCTACTGGCCGGCTGGCCCTTTAACGATCACGTCCCAAAGCCTTCTTCTATTCTTACGGAGCCAACACTTGAGCTGACCGGCGCACAAAAAAGTGGAGGACACGTGGAATGATGGGAAGAAGTGGTTAGTTTTTTTTTGCGGTGGGCGGGAATGCAACCGTCGCCTCGAGACATCTAGTCCGGTTAGAGAATGATTTTTTCCAGCAGGCCAACACTTTTTCCAAGGCGTCTGAACCAGCACTTGAGAACTCCAGCGTGACTCTTCTTTCTTCCTCCCCACCGTTTTTATCCCCAGCCTTCATAAATCTGCGTAATAAAGCCACGGCGAAAAGAAAAGAAAAATCCCGACGGCGATAAACATTGCGGCACACCATCACGACGGCCGAGGCTTTTTTTTTTTTATTATTATTCTCCGCGAGTAATAGTAGTAAGTAGCACTATAAGGCCCGTCTCCTTAGAGCTCGTCGGATGCAGAGACAACGGATCTTTTTTTCAGATTGAATATGTATTCGGTTGCAACGCTGCGCTGCTCTATAGAATTTGATGTGCGGAATTGAATTCCGCACTTGGCAGTTGGTACTGGAACTTTTTCATTTCGGCAATCGATCCGCGAGCTTTGTGCGGGCTTTCGTAAGTTGTCAGCGAGGAAGGCAGCGCTGAATAGTATAGCGGATGACAGAGATCGAGTAGAACCGATTTTGTAATTTCAAATGTCGCGCTGCTTTTTTGGGGGAGCGCATCCGGAGAAAGAAGAAAAAGTCCGCTGGGCTATTAGAGGGAAAGAGACGAGTCTAGAGCTTAGATTTTCTCCACGTTCCGCTTCATTTGGAGAACAGAGTCAGCCGGGCCTCGTTGAGAAGGGGAGAGAGAAACCCGTGCCAAAAAGTTACGATCGACGGCAAGAGAAACCTAATAATGCTCGACGGTGGTGCCTTAGTGAAGGCATGCGAACTCCCCGACCGTCGTCTCTATATACTCTCGGGGTATATAGACGGTCCAGCAGCAGCAGCAGTTCGTGTCGTCTTGCGTTTTATCGATTCAAAGAAGAGACTAGGAGAGAGAGAGGGTTCGTTGGCTCCCGTCTCTCTACGCCGACCCTTTAAGGGCTACAAACGAGAATGGACGATGGCTCTGTGTCGGCCATCATCTGTTCTAGTGATTGCACCCAGGTCCAGCCATGTTGTGATATATAGAAACGGCCAAAGTCGCGGAGAGAGAGAGAGCTGTCTATTGGCGCGCAGCCTCCTTCGTCACGGACGATGACAACGATGCCAATCACCAAGCAATCTTGTGGCCCGGATTAGGCCTCGGGCCGTCTCTTATAGACAAACCCGAATAGCCCGCTTCCTCCTCGTTCCTTTAGTAGTAAAAATAAGTTTGACAAACGTCCTTAAGAAGCCCAGCCAAGAAAAAAAAATCTGAAGGTTGGCCATTGACTCTTTCTTTCTTTCTCTCCGAGTCTCCGGTTATTATATGGCCGCATTAGAATGATTGTCGTATTAATCTTTTTTTTTTTCTTTCTTTTCTCGTCGATGAATAGCCGTGACGAGTGCCAAAGTATGGGCACTGGATCGCCGCGTCTTCCAGCAAGTGATGAAGAAGACGGGCTTGCAGCGCATCGACGACAACCTGAAATTCCTGCGCAGCGTTCCGCTCTTCGAGCGCCTCACCACCGATCACATGTCCAAGATTGCCGACGTCCTCGAAGTGGTCAGTTATTTTCTTTTTTGCAACTCTTTCTACGACGTTGTCCGGCCCCTGATCCGTTATTCCGCCTATCGATCCTTGTTGTGTCGACTCCGCCTGGCCGTAACACGCACTCGGGCTACTACTACTAGGCTATATAGTCTGCCTCTAGGATCGCCAAAGAAAAGACAAGAAATCCTTGGAGCGAACGTCCCTCTTCCCGCCCTTTTCCGTTCCAGACCTTGACACAAATAGCCATCGGAACCGCCATTGAATATAAGGCGACTGCAGCAGCAGTAGCGGCGGTCGACCCCGCCCGCAAACAAGAAGCCCGTCGAGCGGATGGAACGAGAAAACGGAACACAGCGTCTGCCCGTTATTTGCGGGGATGACTGATGAAACGTCACGGACCAGCGAAAACCATCTTCTCTCTCTCGCGCTTTCGCTCTCCCGGTTCGAGTAGTCATTTAAGTTCCTGCCATCACCGGACAAATAGCAGCAGGCCGGCCCTGCCCAGCCGCATTTGTTAAATAAATATAAATATATCTATTTTTTCCCCCCTTTTCCCTGATGTAAGACGATGTTGCTCCTTTCTGGGGTTGCCTGGTCTTGACTTTGGGGGAGGAAAGAGCATACATTCATTTTGGCGCTTAGTCACGCCAGCTTGTTACGACTGGCCTGTTTACACGCGACTGGCCAGCAGTGGGTTCGCAGCAGCAGTAGCAGATGGATACACGAAACCAACGCGTATACCATTATTCTCGTCGACAAATAGCCCTCTCTTTTTCCTCTCCTGTGACATGGAGACGCGCTCCTCCTACCATCTCTCAATGTTGTACTACTATCTCTCTCTCTCTCGGATATATTTATATATATATATATGTATTCTTTAACCATCTGATTCCGTCCCTCGTCGTCCGGCACGATCCTCTTGTCTATAAACAGACGATAGAGAGAGAGAGGGAAAGAGCGCGGACTACTACATGTACACCTCTTCGGTCTGAGCAGCAAAGCAGAATCTCCGGGACTTTGTCATCTCTCCGCGCGCTTCTTTGTCTCCTTTTACTCTGGGAATCGACCGTCTTTGCGAGCTGAGCCAATGGATGTAGTCGTCGTCGACTCTCTCTCTCTTTTGTTTTTAGGCCGCATTCACAATCCATTTCGAGGAAATCGCTCCCCATAATGCATCGACGGAGCAGGAGCACTCGAAACTCGCTAGAAGATTAGTTGTTCTTCTGATGCTTGCTGCTGCTTCTGTGGGCGAGTTGAAACACTCCATCGATCAACAGTCAATCGAGATCCGGCAAACTCTCACACTCCCACCCCCGAAAACAGGGCAATCCTCTTATCTCTCCAACTCGACTGAGATGTAGCTCGTTAGGCAAAGTGCTGAACTGTATATTGCTCATGTCAACTTGTGCTCTCCTGTCTTGTTTCCTCCCTCTTAACTAACATCGTAAGTTTCTTACTACAAGTCGCCGCTCGTTTATTTTTCTCACTTTTAAATATAAATGTTTTCTCTCTCTCGGGTTGTTTACGTGACAGGAATTTTATCCAGCCGGGACGTACATCGTCAGGCAAGGCGGCAGGGGCGACAGTTTCTTCATCATCGCCAGCGGTCGGGTTCAGATCACGCAACGGCTACCCGGTCAGTATACATAAACTAGCTAGTCTTATCCACACTCTCCGCCGTTCTTCTATTGACTTTGGACACGCCAAAACGCTGGTAGAGTCTTCCACGCATCCATATGCAACGTGTTGCAATGCGTCATCGCCCTCCTTTTAGGTAGAAATATGGAAATCCTCATTAATTCGCCCCAAACTAGGTTTTCGAACTAACGAAGAAATCGCAAAGAAAGAAAAGGGAGGCTAATCGAGAGGGCTTCCTGTCGGTGTTGTTGAAATCGAATGAAAGCCCTTCGGAGCCGACATTTGAGAAGCCACTAAACAGTCATCAATTTTCCAGTCGTCGGAATCCGACACGCCGGTTGAAGAACACTATAGTCCTCTTTGGGTTTTCTTTTTTCCCAACTCGTTCGCATCCGACACCAACTGTGAGAGAATTTGTGTGGGGATGTGATTTTGTGCGCCCAATCAGCTGCGATCTCGCCGAAAGAAAGATGTTAGACGAAGACTAGGCGACAGAAGGGTATCGATCTAATCGATCGCACTCGTCGGAAGGCACGTACGACCCTCGGTGACATCCGACTAAGCTAAACAATAGGTTTTTCTCCTTCTCTCTCTGTGATGTTTGTGCGTGCCTATGTCCAGGCTTTTCTTCCAGGACCTCCCATCGAAAATCGCCGGAATGGATAGACGGTCATCGCATGCGGTCTCACGACTTATATTTAGATGTGATTTACCATATGTGGAGCGTGCGAGAGTGAGCCGACCCTGCCCAATCTAATGTCAACACAGATGACAAATGGTCCTAGTGCTTTCTCCCCCTGTTTCTGACGTACGAAATGCGTTCCGTCCGCTCGCCAACCGATGAGGAATTGTTGTGTGCCCACACTGGATCGAGACGGACCGTCTGGAGCCAGCCAGGGCCTATAGAAAGTTTTGTGGAACGCGGGACGGGCCAACAGGAGCAGAAGCTATCCGTACCAAACAGAGAGCAGAGCAGAGCAGAGCAGAGAGAGTTTCATTTTAGATTAGATCGCAGTGGAAATAGACCTGGGCTGTACACAAGAGACTGACAGAGACACTCGGGGAATGGTGTACTAGTCCGGATCGATCCTATCACATTTTCTGCTAGCAGTAGCGGGAGCAGGAGCGTACGACTTTGCTGTAACTGAGGATGCGCGCCACCATCCTCATTGCCATCTCCCACGCTCCCCGCCGACCCGTATACAAGAGTTTTAAAGGGTTTTCCCTACACTTGAAAAATAACTGTTTGACTTTAAACTTTAAACGAATCTGTTTTTTCTCTGTTTGCTCTGGTTAACTGTTTTTTTTCTCTCGCCGGCCCTGCAGGCAAGTTGGAAGAGGAAGAAGTGCGAGTGCTGGACAAGGGCGACTACTTTGGCGAGCAAGCTCTACTCAAGGAGGAATGCCGCAGCGCCAACGTTATCGCCCTAGCACCGGGCGTCGAGTGCCTCACCCTCGGCAGAGAGTAAGTTTCCGGCCCGTTTTTCTTTTGCCTTGTTATTTTTGCAGATGAATAAGCTCCATCATTATGTCATATCCCGAAATCACCCTGGGAAATATTGACCGGTCCAACTAAAATCACTAATGACCTCTCTGGGCCTCGAAAACCGATGATGAATATTTCATGGGATTGCGATCGACTCTTGATGGAAACGGACAGTTGAGAGGATCAAATAATTTACGCTCGTCTGCGTCATAAACGCTGCCAAATCCCACATCGGCTCCAATATGACGAACGCCAAAAAGTAAAGGAAAGCCTACAAGGCAACCAGACGAACCGTCGGTGTGCTCTCGTGCATGAGAAAACGGCGCTCGCGAGTTGTCGTCGACGTCTTTTTTTTTTTCCTTCCTTCTTCTCTGCCATGGGTGCATTGATCTGTTTTTCTTTGGCGTTCACGTGGTGCTGTTCATCGATTGAACTCTCGTCGTCGTCGACACCGCCTCCATTCATCAAAGGGAGTCCCCACCATAACAACACGTCTTTGATCATTGGCAGTTTTTCCTCTTGAAATTTTCTGATTCTTTACTTTTTGACTTCTTTTTACCCCTTTATGTTCAACCGTCGTCGTCGTCGTCGATTTGTCTTCTTCGTCTTCTGGTAAAAAGTTCGTTCATCCAATTAATTGGGGATCTGAGCGAACTGCGCGGCAAGACCTACGACGACGAATCGCGCGGCTTCTCTTCCGGCTCCAGCTCCGTCAGTAGCCGGCCAGGCGACAGCGGCATCCCTCCATTGACTTCGGAGTACGCCCAGGTGAGACTGGGCGACCTGGACGTGGTGGCCACTTTGGGCATCGGCGGTTTCGGCCGCGTCGAACTCGTCCAGTGCGCTTACGACCGGTCCTTAACCTTTGCCCTCAAGTGCCTCAAGAAACAGCACATTGTCAACACGCTCCAGCAGGAGCACATCTACAGCGAGAAGAACATAATGATGTCCTGTCGGAGTCCCTTCATAGCCAGGTATATATATTACAACCTAATTTCCTGTCTCCCTCTCTATCTCTCAATTCAATATCTGGGCCTAACATTGCTAGCCGGGCTGGGCTGGGCTGGTTAGTCTACTATATTACATAGTTTCGTGATTGCCAACGTGCAAGCACTTGCAGAAAAGGACCGAGACTGCACTGCACTCTGTGCAGATGAAAGGAATGCCTCGCTGTCAAGTTCCTAGTTTCTTTCTTCTTCATCAAAATCCGTGCGTCGCCCAACTAGTGGCAGAATCGCAATCAAACGGGTTCGGCACAGTTGGATGATTGTTGCTACGAATCCCCGCCCCAGTGCCCATCTATTACTATATCGAACCACCCCTATTGTCTCTTAGCCTTGGCCCGTTAATGACTAGGAACATTGGATCTGTTTTGTTGCCGTTGCAGGTTGTACAACACGTACCGGGATAACAAGTACGTCTACATGCTAATGGAGGCCTGTCTGGGAGGCGAGCTGTGGACGATCCTGCGGGATCGCGGCCACTTTGACGATGCGGCAACGTGTTTCTACACGGCTTGCGTTATTGAAGCCTTTGATTACTTGCATTCGCGCAACATCATTTACCGCGATCTCAAGCCGGAAAACTTGCTCCTGGACAGCCACGGTTACGTCAAACTGGTACGTTAGTTAGTTTATTGGTTGTGGCAGTGGTCCAGATCCCTTTGATCCTTGTGACTATTCTCCTTTCATTTCATTCAGGTCGACTTTGGGTTCTCTAAGCTGCTGGGCGTGACCAGCAAGACGTGGACGTTCTGCGGCACACCCGAATATGTGGCGCCAGAGATAATCCTCAATAAGGGTCACGACCGGGCCGTCGACTACTGGTCACTCGGCATTCTCATCTTTGAACTGTTGACCGGAACGTGAGTCTTGTCTCGTCTTCTTTCTTTCCCTCCACAAAAGCATTGACACAGTTTGATCAGCAAGCTGGACTTTGGAGCCGGCCCTGGAATGTTCTTCTATTTCCTCTCTTTTCTTTTTATGGCTCTGATTGATTGAATTCGTCTCCTGTCTAATGGATTGAAATTCTTTTCTATCTCTCTGATATATATATATATATATATATAAAGGCCTCCGTTCACTTCTCCGGATCCCATGAAGACGTACAACATCATTCTCAAAGGCATCGACCAGATTGAATTCCCGCGTATCGTCAGCCGAGCAGCTCAAGCTTTGATCAAACGCCTGTGCCGCGAAGTGCCTGCCGAACGGCTCGGCTACCAGCGAGGCGGGATTGATGACATCAAGAAGCACAGGTCTATTTCTCTTTCTTTTCGCCCTCCAGACAGATTTCTTTATACTTCCCTTTTGTTGATTCTTCTCTCCACCTTCTTTCGATGCTGCTGCCTTTTGTGTCGGCTCGATCGATTTGATTTTTTGACACTTTTGCTCCCATCATTTCCTTCGCAGATGGTTTCAAGTCTTTGATTGGGACGGCCTCACCAATAGGACGCTCGTGGCTCCCATCGCGCCTGTGGTAAGTCACCGACCTCTCTTGGCCCTCGTACTAATCAAGTTGCCATTTATTAATCTCATCTCCGTCTGATTGATTCGTTTGCGGTGGAAAAAAAAAAAAAAAAGGTCCGCGGTCCGGCCGACTCGTCCAATTTTGACACCTACCCCAAAGAGAAGGAATTGCCGCCAGACGAGCTCTCTGGTTGGGATGTCGATTTCCAGTTGTGCAATTGAATTCAGAGCGCGTCCGCAGACACATCAAACGAGATCACCACGGCAAAAAAAGAAAGAAAATAATAATAATAAAATAAAATAAAACACGCGTCACCTACACCAACACATACGTATAGACACGCAACAGAACCACGACGACGACGTCCGCGCGCAGCCGAATTCGATTCTTCTACTATCAGCACAACAATTTGTTTCTTTTCACTTATGTTCCTCCTGCCTGTTTTCAGCTCCGTCTTTTATTAGAAGCGTAGAAATTTTTCGACAAAAAAGAAGAAAAAAAAAAGAAAACTGGAAGAAGAAGCTGCGCCAGTGTTCCTCAAGTGCCTCTCGTTTGCATATAGCATTACTACTGCTCTTCAGCTGTTGTCACATTTTTTTTTTTATCATTTCTTTTCTCTGCTCGATTTCCTCTTCCATCACACGTGTTTCCCCCAATTTCAGCATCGAGGCAGGCACTGTAAAGCAAAAAAAAACGACTTTTCCTAACTTGTGTGTGTATGTTTTTGGCGGATGTTGATTTTCTCTGCTCGCTCTCCTCCCCTATTTTTTTCCAATCATTCTCTTCCGGCAAGAAGCAATCCCCCCGAGAGAGGGTTTTATATAATGTACATGTTCGTGTACTCTATTACACACGTTGCACTGGTGCTATCTACATGTGGGCGAAGCGAGAGAAAAAAAAAAGGAAAAAAAAAAACGAGATGAAGAGAGAAGACGAAAAGCCTCTCCAGCAGATTTGATATATTTATATACACATTATTATATATAATAATATACAGGAAATGTTGATTCGGTTCTTGTTGAGTTTGCTTTTAGGTTGGCCTTTCTTTTTGATTATTTTTTACCTTTTTTTTTTATCTTCTAGATTTGTGTCTCGCACCTTTTGTCATCTACAAATGTAGCCCGCTCGCGTTACTCCGAAGAAATTTTTTTCTTTCTTTACTGGGGATTTGTCGGGATTCGCAGCCAGGCGCAATGTCTCCCGCCGTCGTCGACATCGATCTTACAACTCGTTATGCTCGATGCATCATGCTGAAAGAGAAAAGAAAAGAGAGGCGGCGGTGGTGGTGGTGGTGGTAGAACGACTTTTTCTCACAACCACACAACCGTTATCCGGTTGGGAGGTTTGTATTGCGTTGCTGCTGGGATATTGCTGGCACGGTCCCATACGCCGAAGAGCGGATCCCTATAGCGCGGTATGCTGATCTACTTTGGCCCTACACATTCGACGACAACGTGCTGCTGCCGATCGGCGCTTTTCCTCCCACTCGTCAATAATAAAAAATCGTACAGATTCGCCTGTGTGCGCGTCGTTAGCTCCCTCTCTTTCTTTTCACCCGGCGCCCTTTTGCCCGATCCCGTCTATTTCGCTCGCTCGCTATCTCCTTTCCGTCTTTCTGTCCTCTCGCTTTTTCATCGTTTATGTATGTACGCTCCGTCCTCTGCTCCGCCCCGCCGTTCGGATCGATATCCATATAGACGTAGAGAGAGAGCTAGCTGAGAGCAGAGTCTAGCCTTAGCTTAAAAGAGAGGAGATGTGTTGGGCTCTTCTTCCATTCTGCGCCTCCATAGTCGCGCCCGAGTCAACTTGGTCTCTCAAACTCAGTTGTCATATTTCCTTCCGCGTGTTTTGCCAGTTCTTTTGCTTTGCAAAAGTGTCTCGTCGTTTGGATCCTGGCCCAAGGAAGACGAGCTAGCTCCTAGGCCCCCAATGCGCGCCTTAACAGCAACAACAACGACAAAAATCCCCCCTGCCGACTTTGGAATGTCCTTTCCCGTTACCCTTTCAATCTCTTCCCAGGGACGTGTCTGACTTGGCCGACTTTAGTTCGTCTTTTACTGAAACTTTTATAGTGATAGCCTTCTAGCGTCGGGAGGTAAGAAATGGGTAGCAGACAACAAAACAGCAGCAGCAAACAGATAAGAAGAGCACCAAAAAAAAAGGAGAAAAAGAAATCCTGGTGTACGATACTACTACTACTCCTGGGAATCGTCGTGAACGAGTTTCCCGCCCGCTCTTCCTATATATATTAGATTTATATATTTTTATATATACATATATCGTATATATCCCTTTCATTGCGGCCTGTATCCGGTTACATTGTCTGCGGCCGGAACGAGTTGATGCGAGGAGGCTGAGCTTTTATATCTCTGTCCAGATTCACGTCCGCCTTTTTTTCTCTCTCCCTTTGACATCTCTTCTCCTTCAACCTTTCTTTTGTGTCGCCGGGGTGAAATTCTTTGGCCATACAAGAGGCAAAGCCAATCTTTCCAGCCAACATGCTACTTAGTTTCTCTAGGCTTTTGCCGAAACTCGCAATCCTCCTCTTCTTATTTCGTAGAGGAGGGTGAAGGTGGTCCAATCTTCTTTTTCTCTTTTTTTGTACCCCCGGCCCATCACCAGGAAACTACTAGGACGGAATGGCTCAGGCCGATGCCGTAAGTCATAGGGAATTATACGGGCCGTGATGCGTGCAACAAAGCTCCGTTTGGCTGTCAACTATCGATTATCGAATTGACGACTGCCAACCAAGTTCACATTTATTGGTTTTCATATCACGATCCCGTTCAACAAAAGCTGCAACCTCCAGGGATTTTCTTCAATACGGTATCAACTTTTGTTCCAGTGCGCTTATTAAAACAGCTAGAGAACATTCTGTGTAACCCCGTTAGTCGTAAAACGGCCATTTTTTTAAAAAGGGGTAATCCACTTATAGCTGTTGTAGCAATTTCATTCATTTAAAAGCAGCAGAATTAATGATCACCGGTCAGCACTTTTACTGGTGAAAAATGTCGACACTCGAGTGAATAGTCGTCCATCAGGTTAGTTCCCTAGGTAAGTTTTGTTGTAATCTCCTGAAATTCATCTCTTTTAAAGTTCAAGTCACAAGAGTAATTGCGTTTTTAATCCGAGAGTTTTTGGGTAGGTTACAAAGTCAGCGAGAGCGCGCTATTGAATGGAAAAACTTTATTGCCATCAGGTAATCGTCTTAGTCAAACACGGCGGGGCTGTATTCAATATGGTTAGAAACTTTTAACGTTAGAAATTCATTATCCGCCATTCTCTATTGTAGCGCCCTTAATTGTCTACTGCAGCGGCGAAATCTCGCTGTTAGCCAACAAAAAAGAAGTGATGACTTGAGGATATACGCGTACGAGCCTTCTCGTGCGCATGCAGTCTATTGCACACGTTGCTGTAGGGGAGGGCCAGCAACCCAGTAACCCCTAGATAGTAAGGCAGCAAACACATACAGCAGCAGGAGCTCTGGAGGTCTGTCAATGTCAGCACATATCCAGCTGAAGGCCGGAAGTGCGTCAAGAAAGCCAAACTATCGGGCGCACGAGCCCTAGAACTCGTTATTTAACGTTTCGCTTCGGATGTTCTATCGCGCCTAAGCCTTAGTCGGATAAAGAATTTTTTTTCCGGCTTAGGAAAGTAAAAAACGATCGTTTCGGCACCGTCTGCTCTTGAGACTTTTTTAACGAGCGACATTCAAACAAGGAAACTTGTTGATGCACTTCCTTCCAAGTTCACTGCAAAATTTATAGGGTTAGGTCTGATTCATTTGAGGAACAATTAAACGGACGACTAAGCCTATTGGCACATTTGCTCCGCACGTCCTTTTAATCCAAATCTCCTTGCTATTGGCACACAGAACGGAGGAAAGATGAAAAGGGGAATATTTCAAACTGTTGAAGATAAGCCTGATATCATTGATCGTCGAAAAAGGATGGAAATGAGAGGCACTGCCAAAGCTTTCTGCGAAAAAAGTTTCCCTACATATATATCATGGATCGATGATCGATTTCTTCATCTAGATGATGACAAGGAGCGGATGTGCTGGTTATACACAGCAGATTAACTGAACCGCGATTGCGGTTCTCCATCATTAGTGGCGGGAAATTGAAAGGGCGACCATTGCGCACGACAATTCCGTCATCCTACCTCAAAAATTTATGCTATCAAGATTTCAAGGTTTAAGTTCGAACAGCGGAGCCACAATTCCGGGCGAAACAAGTTTCTTTGTCCAGATTTAGTGGACTCGTTTGATTCAGCGCCATCACTCTTTCATGCCCGCTTAAGAATGTAATACCCACCTTTTTTTTTCTTTTTGGGGTGAAACGGGGTTCACTGGCCCAGAAGCCAGAATCACAAAACGTTCTTTGACTCGTCTAGTATGTCTCCCGGGTTTTCCTACCGATCGATTTGGGGGGAAATGCGTTGTAGTCCTGCAGAGCGCTCCCAGTAGCTTGATCGACTAATTTACTGGCTCGTGCTGCCCTCACGCCAGCAATAGACGCCATGTCATGTCATGCAGTAGCATCCATTAGATTAGGGGGGCTCTAGTTGTTTGGATACATCACAGAGAGGAGCGGGCCCAAAAGAAGAGGTGCACTCCTAACGAAAGTAGATCTATGGTAATTCATCTTCTGACTTTTGAACCCCGGGAGCGAGAGACTACTCCCTCCTGTACATGATACCGATAGCAAGATGCGCTGGCGAATCAGCTAGATTGAATTTCCCGTGAGGACAACGCATTAAAATATGCATTGCGTGCGAGGCTGCCAGCGCGGTAGCCGATATTTTGTGCACGGTCAACATGTCTTTCGCAACGGGTGTCGTTAATATTTTGCGCGTGCTATTAGCGCTTCCACGAAACCCGGCTCCTAATTACCGCGACGAACAACTTGTAATACTGCATTACACTTTTGTTAAAATATTGACGAAATGTATTTGTTGCCCTTTCAAATTTACGGGGATCAACCTAAACCTTTTTCGTTCACCAACGCACATCACACAGTTTTGTTGCCGACATTTGTCGACCCTATTAATAATCTTTTCTCGAGTTACTACATATAGTTGGTAAAACATCGGAAAGAGAAACCAAATCTGCATAGAATAATCATAACTTGCACGCCGATTACTTTTGCATCAATAATAATTTTTTAAAAACAGGTAAGCTAAAAGGGAACAGCAGTTCACGATCATCCTCAAAACAAAGTAGAAAGCGTTGGCAGATGACTTTGGGATGATGAGAACGTTATTTTGAAAGCCAATGTTACTCTCAATATATATACTGTACATTCACCGATTGGTTAACGGTTCGTTCATCGTGGTAAACTTTACATTTGGGCACCGAAAATCTTCTTTTGTTGTAGTAGCTCGTAGTCTTTTTTGTTAAATTGGAACATATTCACCTTTGGGCGTAGAAAACAATTCGCCCTTCACCAGCCGACGCTTCAGTTCGGTGACTAGAAGCCGCTTTTCCTTCTTGATTTTTGTCAGAATTCCTCTATTCTCTTGGGCTCGGCGAGACAAGTAAGGCAAAACTTCATCGACCGGCCCGTAAGGAACGTACTTGTATACAGAGTATCCACTTTGTCCTGAAAAAATGAAGACGGAGTATAAGTCAAAACGTCAAGAACAATCGCATTCTAAATTCTGATGCGCTTCAACTCACCAAGCGGGAAGGAAATTTGATCGCACATTCCTAGTAGCTGGCCAAAACAGATAACTTTGTCCTCTGGAGAAATCCCAAGCTCTTGCATCCTGTGGTTCGTAATCGGGGGGGAAAAATTGAAAAATGAATTTAAAAAAGGGAAAGTTTTGAAAAAATAATCCACCTTTTCCGTTCCATGGAAATAAAATCATAAAACAATAAAAGAGTTTACTTTTGAAGGGCGAAGCGGACGGTATCCTCGTTGTGACTAGCAACCATCACAGCTATACGTCGCTCGTTAGTTTTCGTTTTCATTTCTTTAATGCGGAGGAGGCATTCAAGCAACGTCTTTTCATACATTGCCGTCGTCGCCTCGTAGTTTGGGTTGATTGGATCCTCGTAGCCTAGTGCCAATGCTCGTGCCCGTTCCTAATACAAAAATAATGGTCCGCAGAAGTTGAACACTATGCTACTCAAATATAACAATTGTTTTTTATTTTTTATTTTTTTTTTTGCGACTAGTTACTTGTTCCATGTAAGCTCCTCGGACGAGTTTGGCACCAAAATAAAAATTTTGCCTGTTAGCCTGCTCTAGATCCAGTACCACATTGTTGTAAGTTTCTTTAAGGTAGCACTGGTAAGTATTGAAGACGATGGCCTATTAATAATAACCAAAACAAATCATTGGTTTAATCGGCTTTGAGCAGACTTGCAAAAACAATCAAAATGCGCGGTCCCAACAACCTTCTCCTTGTTGTATTTTCTCATAAGCTCCATTGTGAGACGAGAGATTGCGGGCTGGAAGTAGGTCTGCTCGGCGTCGACCATCACCCGAACGTCCAAATCGCGGGCTGCCTATTAAGTTTCACAAACTCATTACGTGCCTTCATCTAGTCAACACCCACGCCGCTTGCTATTCAACCGAGAAAATGGTGTTCAACCGTCGGAGCATATTGCATGCCATCTCTTCTTCTTCTGGAGAAAGGGCAGTTATCAAAGGTTCCATCCTTCCAGTTTGGAGGTTCGGTACTTTAAACAGATCGCTCAACAGGATATTGGCATCAATTAACCCGCTCCAGGAAAATAAGTGAATCAAACTATAGAGGTAAACACAGTAAATCGAGATTAACTTGATTTGAATAATGTAAGCCGGACCGTTTATGTCGAGCATATCGTACCCCTTTTGATCGTAAGTCATTTGTTGGAGCCATTTCCTAACGGCGGGATTGTCCGTAAGAATGTCGGCCTCGTTAAAACGTTTCTCGAACATGGCTGGTGTCGCATTCTGTTGCAGAATGTTGTTACCAGCTGAGAGGCCAGTTACTTCGGTGAAATAGCGCCGGCTACGCGCGATAACTTCGGACAGTTGGAGCTGAACGGAAGAAAGAAAGGGAGATAAAGATGTCGTAATATTTCACATAAAAAGCGATAACGTACCAATAGTTGGGGTCGACCTAATGCCGTCATTTTTATGGCCGCAAAGCCCGTGCTCTTAGTGGTGCCTATTTAAAAAGAAGAAGAAGAAGAAAGTCCACATATCTTACTTTAAAATGCGGAGTAATATGACGATTTATTACATACCAGAAACGGCCTCGATGCATCGAAGGAAGATCTCGACATTCTTTTCGCATTGCGCTTCGTTTAAATAGAAGTACGTTCTAGCCGAGTTTACGTTTTGGCGACGATCAGCAAATTCGCGATGCGCATGATATCTCTTATCTACACAACAGAACAGCAGGTTGCACCACCGTTATTACAAAATGATATGAAAAAGTGAATCGCACAGAAAAACATGTTGATGAAAAGGCATATTACCTGCTTGAGGAGTGTTGACTGCAGGATCAACGACAACAGCTGAAAAAAAAATATTCATTTGTAAAATTTGAAAACCTAATGTTAATAATGCTCGGTCTTACCTGCTGGGTTCGGTACAACTGCCTTTGACACAGAAGACCTACAGAAGGAGAGTAAATGTATGTTAAGGTTGACCTCACGAAATTGAAAGTGAAAACATCTGATAACATCTTCGTCTTAACCTGATTACGCGAAACTATTCGTATCGCGTAGTCAATAGAGATGGAAAAGCTCGTGACTAGCACACATATTCGACGTGTTTTCCCCATAACTGCTTTCACTTTCACAGGGGCTCTTAATTAAGTCTGTTTAGCATTGAATCTTTCCTCGCATCACGAGACAGTTCAAGTTTTTTTAATAAGCCCAGACAAAAATTAATAAACAAGTTTTTACTACGGGAAAAATAATATATGGGAAGAAGTTTTTATTGAAAGGTTAGAGAGTCAAAAGTAACGTAAGCCCATTGAGCTCATCTGTAAAAATCAAAGTCGACTCTTGCCTTTGCCAATTTCCGCCTACTGCAGTCTGTGCAAACCGCCTACTCGACCTTGGCTCCCTTGAGGAGCTCTATTTGTGTCAAGTTCAGAGACGTGGATTTTGACAACAAGCCCGAACGACGTCAACAGAAAAGAGACAACCGGCCGGATGCAGACATTTTGCATTTAAAGTGAAAACCATTTGAGATTAATCAATTTTAAAATGTCTCCTCACGTCCTAATAGCAACCTTCAAGCTTCAACTAACGTGAAACAATCTGGATTCTACTAGAATGTTTACGTGAGGCTTCCAGGAGGCACGCGGCGGGCCCGCCTTGGCAACGACACTAGTAACTATTATTAGGAAAGAAAATTCTTTAAGAAATAAGCCCAGCTTCTGCGTCACGCTGCGCACAAAACTGGAAATTGCGTGATCAGGACTACGTCAAAGGACCGAATAAATAACATAAAGGAATCCGGACTGGAACATAACCGAATATACAAGATAGAGCGTACCGCGAGACTAGCGCTTAATTAAAATCGTTACCACGGGGAGACTTACGCCATTTCTTTTTCGGCTGCTTCTTCGGCGCTGATGTCTTCCTCAGCGGAATAATCCAAGATGGATTTGACTCCAAACGACCGCATACGTTGAATAACGGGCATAATATCTTGTTGATTCTCGCCAGCAACGAATTGTCCATAGAATGTTGCCTTCATCAACGATTTGAAAAGACGTTTGCCCAAGACCTTCTTTCCCAATTTCATTAGCTGCCAGAAAATAAAACGAAATATTTATAATGCACCTCATGGGTTTCTGAGAAAAGGGATGCACATGATATACCTTCATATTGTTTTCAACCAGGTAGTTTGATGAGCATAGGGTGAAGACGAGATAAGCGCGAAGGACTTGCAATGTCGTTTTACTGCGAAACGCAGCCTCGGCATTTTCAAAGGAGACATCGAGAGGATCTCGTCTTCCGATTGAAGGGGCAGCTGTTTTACTCTCATTACTGATGTCCGACTGTCGTTTGTCAAGACCAACAGTTATGGTTGGGGGTGGAGGACTGCTTGCAAAACCCCGAACTCCGAGCGCGTGTTGTTGTCGACCCAATCGAGAATTATGAAGAAAGAGAATGCGACTCCACTGAGCGTATGAGCGATTCATGGCGGCATACATCACTTTGGCTTAGAAGTTGGAAACAAATTATAAGTCGTTGAAGAGGAGTGATGTCAAGAGGCTACGTGATTTAGAGTTTTGGGCTCGACCGCACTCCACTGATCACCACACTAAACTGTGCACGTATCCAACTTCGACATCCTTTTTCTCCCCATACGCACCAGACGTGAATCACACGGCTTAGCTCTACGGCGTCGTTTGGCCGTCAACAGAATTACGTAAGACTTGTGTTCTTTCACTGTTGACAAATTTCTTTGATTACACCTTTCCAAGAAAATAAGATTCCCAAAGGCCCAAAGGGCCTATTTTTTATTCTTTGGCCCTACAACTAGATTATCGGCACGTCAACACTTGGCCAATTTCGTATATCCCTCCCCAGATGGTGTGTTGTAAATTTGTTATTGTTTTCCTACGTTTAATCGGTTTAATCAAGACTCGACAACATATCTTCCGTCTTCCGGTTGGAGTATGTTAACCTTACTTTTTAAAGTATATGATTTTAACAAAGTACAGATATTAATCAAGAATACCCATTTCGCCAAGTCGTTTCCTTTTAGCGCTAGAGATGGCGCGATATTTTAAAAACTGATTATATTTCGTTTCTTTGCTTTGCTTTGCTCGAGCCTGCTCGCGCGACGTGACGTCGACCGCGAAAGGTGGCATGAATCAGCTTTGTAGAAAACCCTATTTGTTTTCAATCGGTTTATATTAATGTATCAATTGGATTCAAGTGCAAATAGGGGTTTAAGTGTTCAAAAATTGTATTGAGTTAAAGAGGAACCCTGACGGACAGTTCCGCCAAAAGCCTAGTTATATCTCTAATCAAGCGGTTTTTAATGTTTTTAATTCGCATTCAAGTTTACACAGGGAGGCCGGGTTAAAGATTACTAACATGTAAACATTTTGCATTTTACTTCAGTTTGTGTGTGATAAAGCGATGCAGAAATTATGACCGAAATAGCATTATTATGGTCACTTTGTTTATTCCCAATTCTTCGACTTCTTTGATTTGTTTGAAATGATTCAATGAATGCCACCCGGCCACCGTGTCAGGTCAGTCGCATAATCAAAATGGCAACAGCGGACTGGGTAGAGTGGCAGCAGCAGACTACTCTCCAACAGAATGATGGCGAGTTGGTAACTGACTGAGTGACTGGCAACAGCATTAACACGTTTCAAGTGTAGGATTCAGTTATTTAAAGATGTTCTGTTCATTATTTAAATTCTGGTATAATTTATCACAGGTTGAAGGATGTCTAAACCTTGGGAAAAGTGCTTAATTGAAAATGAAGAAAATGCTGTCTTCATTAACCAACTTGCAAAGGTAGACAAATTTGAAATGAAGGATAACAAACCCAAATAACCACAAAATTCAAAAGTTGCCCACAAAAAGGATTTCTGTGATTAACAGATTGTTTTACTGTATCTTGTTAATCTGAAATCCTGTTTTTGTTACAGTTTCTGAAATCGGAAATAGTGCGGATGGAGATCAGACTGAAAAGCCAGCAAAACTGACTGCCATAAAGAAAATGTACACAGCCTCAGGCACTCATTGAAACAGAACTGTTAGCAGATACCAAAAATGCATTTCAAGATGTAATTCTGTTTAGTTCAATGTTTATAAAATAAAGTTCTAATGGGCAGATAATTTTTAACACAGGCACTAAAAGTACAACAGTAATTTTGGTGAAAAATTTGGATGTTAAAGCAAACGTCGACGAGCTTCGATATCTATTCAGTCAATCTTGTGAACTTGGTCGTGTTCTTTTCCTCATCGAGGTGTTACTGCCATAGTGAAGATTTTAGAACCCTCCGAAGCAAAGATTGCTTTTCGTAAGCATGCCTATTCCGACACATGCCACTTTATTGGGAGTGGGCCCAACCAACGTTTTCCTAACGGCCTTCCAGCGCTCTGCAAATACAACTTCTGAAAATAAATCCACAGGTAAATTAATTTTTTTAAACTCTCTATCAAAGTGGTGGTTTTTTTGTGGTGCTCTTTGGGAATGCTAAAGCTTAATTTACATTTATTTTTCACCATTATCAAGTAGTCAAAGATATGAATGCCTAAGTCGAAGAAAACAATCCAATTAGCCCCATGAAAAAGTTTATGAACAACATGAGCAGGATGCGACACTAGCGCACTAAGAGAAACTAACGCGATCAAGAGTTTTTAAAAATTCGTACGTGAATGAATTATATGTAAAATTCACACAGTTCAAACTTTCATTGTCTGATGATTATCAAATTATTCAGTCTCTCTTAGGTGTCAGGTAGTCTCAGCCCAAACATGGCAACAGCACACATTCCAGCAGACTACTTGCCAACATTTTAACTAGTTTCAAATGTGCGGTTAACTGGTTAAACACTCTCAAGGAAAGAGGAACAAAGCTGAAAAGCGATTGCTCTCCACGCGACAAACTTCAAATAATCTTGTGCTCTTCTTAAAGTATCTTTGAATTCAAGCAATGTAAGTATTCTACTTTATTTTATCCGAGTTTATTGCACTGTGTTGTTTTATGTCAACGTGTTCAAACTGTCTCGTGGTGCAAACGTCTAAACTCGTGCTTATTTATCGTAGATGCCTGAAGAAGTTGAAATGGAAACTGAGGCCGAAACCTTCGCCTTCCAGGCTGAGATTGCTCAGCTCATCAGCACCTTCTACTCGAACAAGGAAATCTTCTTGCAAGAGTTGGTCACCAACTCTTCAAGATCTGTTATGAATCCCTTATTGATCTGCTGTCCAATTTGAAAGGATCAACTTCTAAATTGGACAGTAGGAAGGAACTTGAAATCAAGATTGTTTCCAACAAGAACAACCCCACCCTCTCCCTCATGGACACGTAAGTTGTCTTGTCTTCTTACCTGATGAGTGGCTTATTTAACAGTTCATTGTTCTCTACAGTGGTAATGGTATGACCAAGGCTGATTTGGTTAACAACTTGGGTACCATTGCCAAGTCTGGAACTAAAGCATTCATGGAAGCTCTCCAAGCTGGTGCCAATATCTCCATGATTGGTCAGTTTGGTGTGGATTTCTATGCTTACTTGGTTGCAGACAAGGTCACAGTTCATTTCAAGCACAATGGTGATCAGCAGTATGTCTGGGAGTCCTCTGCTGGTGGTTCTTTCAGCATCAAACCTGACCATGGAGAACCTATGGGAAGAGGCACAAAGATTGTCTTGCACTTGAAGGTAAATTGATGCACTTATTTCAATCAGTTGATCTGTTAATTCATTTTTATTCAATTTTAACTTGCAGGAAGACCAGATGGACTATTTGGAGAAGAAAGTCAAGGAAGTCGTGAAGAAACACTCAATTCATTGGCTGCCCAATTAAGCTTTTGGTAGAGAAGGAGCGCGACAAGGAAGTCAGGGACGATGAGGCTGAGGAGGAGGAGAAGGACGACCTAAAGGAGAAGAGGAGAAATCCAAAGGAGAGGATGTTGGCGAGGATGAGGAAGCCGACAAGAAAGCTACAAGAAGTGGCTATACGATTGACTCAACCGTAGTCGGCAAGCGAGCCGTAGCCGATACCAAATAGTCCCTTGTTGAAAATTGAATCCATCTGGATGCGTCTCAAGACGTAATTCTCGTTAAGTGTTTGCAAAACAAAGTTCTAACGATGTTTGTAAAAAACATCGGCACGGCACAAAAATAACGGTCGGAAACAGCAATTTTGGGAAAAATACCACATCGTGCCATTTAATACACCAATAATACCAAGTAATATAAATCGTCGATGAGCTTCAAACGAAGCTTCAAAATGAATGAAATAAAGAAGACATGATTCAAACGCATTTTTTTAATTTCTTCAATGATTTGAGTACAAATAAAGACAAATTAAGATAAGATTCTGTGTATTCACATTTGATTCTTATCGGATAATACACTTGTACTATAAAAATGTGACAATACAGCAAAAGTAACTTATTACACCGATAATACCAAACCAATAAATTTGAATAATGCCAACTAATAATACCAACCATCATACCTTAAGTCCGAGGTTCGAATCCTCAAGTAGCGACATATCGTTCGATGTAGTTACATTTTCATAACTTATTTCTTCTCCCGCGTTGTTGTATTTATATGTTCCCAGTAACATTTGTGAATGTCAGTAGTAGCCAAAGTGGTAAACCGTCGAGCTGTGATGCTCGAAGTCGGAGGTTCGAATCCTCGTGTAGCAGTCATGCGTTTGATGTTGCCCGATCCATTTTCATTATTATTCATATATTTCTTCTCCGTTGTTGTATTGGTTTCGAGTAGCATTATAATAGGCAGCAACAGCCGAAGTGGTAAAGCGTCGGGCTGAGATGCTCGAAGTCGGAGGTTCGAATCCTCGTGAGCGACATGTAGTTGGACATCGGAGATTCCTGTGGAATCCCCCCCTGCACCTAATACTCAGGGGTAAAACGCAAGTACGACAGGCCCGGGGATAATCCGGGCCTCTCTGGGCGAGAGCCGAACCGGTTTGCAGAAATTTCCCAGCGCGTTTATTTATTTAAGTATCTTTTGGTTTGGTATTATATAGTATGGTGGTTGGTATTTATTTGGTACAAATCAAAACAGTCTTTAAAATACCAACCACCAATATAACCTATATAATACCAAACCAAAAGATACTTAGATAAATAAACGCGCTGGGAAATTTCAGCAAACCGGTTCGGCTCTCGCCCAGAGAGGCCCGGATTATCCCCGGGCCTGTCGTACTTGCGTTTTACCCCTGAGTATTAGGTGCAGGGGGGGATTCCACAGGAATCTCCGATGTCCAACTACATGTCGCTCACGAGGATTCGAACCTCCGACTTCGAGCTTCGTAGCTCGACGTTTTACCACTTCGGCTATTGCTGCCTATTTTAAGTGCCACTCGAAACGAATACAACAACGAAAGAAGAAATATATGGGTAATGAAAATGAAACGGGTTATATCAAATGCGGTTTTCCGTTGAGCAACCACATGAGGATTCGAACCTCAGACTTCCAGCATCACAGCTCGACGCTTTACCGCTTCGGCTACTACTGACGTTTCTAACTGTTACTTGGAACATATAAATACAACAACGCGGGTGGTGTATTTCTTTCATACTGCATATATATTCATTCGAATTTTCTTAATTAACGGTAGCCATGTGGTAAAGCGTCGAGTTGTGACGCAACAGGTCGGAGGTTCGAATCCTCATGAAACGACTTGTAATTAAACGCAAATTCTAGAACGTCAAATTAACACAACTCCAAGTAAATATTGGAAGTCATATGGAAAAAAGTAACAACTTGACCATGATACTGGTCAAGATGTGACGCCAAAGATCGGAGGTTCGAATCCTCATGTGATGATTTGTAATTGGACAAACTACAAGTCAAAGAGGAGTACAATGACAACCTGTTACAAATCGGCAATGAAATTTAAGTGGCAGAATAAAACAATACCAAATAAAATATATACAATTTTGTCATAAATTTATTATAAATACAATGCGCATCGATACATAGTATGTTTTAAACTATTTTATGAACGATCAGAGGAGAAATTCTCTAGAAGAGATAATCGTTGTTCATCATTTCGTTCGTTGCCTCTCGTCGCTCGGACGGACCGTTCCGCCCAACGAGAGGCATGGCTCCCCGGGAAAGAACCGGAGGAGCCGGAAAGAGAGAAGAGTGACGGTTCGGGCCAGTTCTTAGGGGATGCGATTGAACCTAGTCGGGCGCTTGGCTGTATTCACCCTTTCGAGACAGAGCCCATCCCTACCACCAGCCGGTCTCCCATTTGCGGGAACCTTACTCTAGCAGTTGCAAGTATTTCGACTGATGCGATTATGGCAATCAGCCGCCGTACAAGTATACTGCACACATGCACACACAAGTGGCAAAGGCGAGAGTAAAAATCAGCAAGGCAAAATCAGAGTACAAAATCTTTTTTCATCATTTATTCAGCTCGGTACTGTCCGTACCGTCCCCACGTAAGGCTAACAGGGGAGCCGGAAAGAGAGAAGAGGGATGGTTCGGGGCAGTTCTTAGGGGATACGATTGAATCTAGACGGGCGCTTGGCTGTATATTCACCCTTTCGGTTAAGAGCCCATCCCTACCACCTGCTGATCTGCCCGCGCGGGCTTTTAGCAGTTGCAAGGTACTTCGACTGATGCAATTGCGGCAATCAGTCGCCGTACGAGTAGACTGTATAAATAAGTAGCAAGGACGACTCCGTGTATCAGCTTGGCATCAGCAATTACCTGAAAATGTAAAGAAAGAAAATTTACTCTGAATGTACTTACCTTATATTACAATCTAGCAACTACACACCTACATGACTTTAAAGGCAATGATAACCCAGAGCCGAAATCACAGGACTAGAATGATTGACATGACTGATGACACCTGACAAGGCAGATCACTATTAAAAATGTAAAATTGAAAAGTTTTAAGAAGCAAATGCATGCAGCAATGATGTGACTTGTATCAAGCAACACTAAATCAATCCATGTTCACAATCAATGAAAGAATACAGAGTTCAACACTCTTTCCTAGCTTGACGTACGGCAAATACCACCTTCAAAGTGAGACTAATTATAATTGCTACTATTTCAACTACCTGAGACAACCTATTATCCATTACAATTGATACAAACATTCTTAAAACGCCTTCTTCCTTGATAGTTACCATTCAAAATCCGTGCGTAGGTATCCTGCAAGAGAGCTGAGAGAACAATAACAATACGTACACTGTTGCACGATTTAGGATATCCGCGGATAGGTTAACTGTCATCGAAGTTGAATCAGAGCTGGTAATGAACGGACAACAGCCACACTATGTATTATGAAAGAGCAATGACATTTCAATCAAGCAGAGTTTTTTTCAGCTCTAGGTAGATATAGGATGATTCGAATCTCCGATTTCTTCGTCACTTCTCGACACTTATTGATTGCCACGCGGCTACAACCTGCTACAACCAGAGATAGTTAACTCAGTTTAAACACTTTTGTTAAATAAACAAATCTTCCGAGTCTTCGATACAGTTGCGAACGCTAAACTGCGAATATGTATAAAGATAAGCTTTTAAACAAGCTTTAAACCATATGAAGAATTGACTTTACTTTATTGGTTAAAAACTATTTTGTGTTAAACAATTCTTTATAAGTTGTAAAAGGATTTCTAGGGATACACATCACAGGACTAGATTCCCCAATTCCCAAATTGGGGAATTGATTTGGATTCCATTGGGTTGGATTTGGAAATCGATTGGGTTTTCAAATGGATTTCTGATCCATTTGGCTCAGTGGAGGTGTACCTATATTTTTTGTTCGTTTGAAACTAGACCTACCGGTCAACAACACTTTTCGACGCAATTTAGGAACACCTCCACTGAGCCAATTGAATTCATCATTTTGACTGCCGTCGAAAATTTGGTTGGCCTACTGGCCGACCAATCTACCACCGATCTACAATCGAAACAGATGTATATACGACAAGTATACGACAAGTGGCATGGACTTGTACATTTAAAAGATGAATTTACTTAATTTTTTACAGAAAAAATAAATTTACATTTCAAGCCCAAATTACACATTATCAGGTTCTATGGCCTCAAATTTGGTTTGATTCAGGCAGAAATATGTACCGTTTTATAGGCCATGGTCTGAAGTGTAGTGGCATGGGACACACACATTCTTAAAAAGCGAGATTGCAAACAATTAATGAAATTAAATATCTTACCGGCATTCCTACATAAGAATCCGGAATAGGATGGATAATGATCTTAAATGAAGGGTGTTCCTTGCAAACTAAACAGGTGTTGCATATCCTTAAAGCAGTAATTCCTTAGTAGGCCTATTTGCAGAACAATACAGTACAGCGTACATCCTCCTAAGTTCTAAAGAAAGACAAATTCAATCAAAAATAAGTTTTCTACTTTTAGAAGTACAAGTTTCTTGTTGCAGTGAACACAACAATGAAAAAACTTAATAGTTTTCAAAAACTAATTGGTAATTTTGATTACCTTTAAAGCAATAACTAGAATTGTCATTGTGTGATGTAACTCGTATCACACAACAAACACTAAAAATTAATGAGCTGGTCAGCTGGAGTACAGAGCTACATACATTTTACACTTGCTTTATAGCTTAATGTAAGGGAATCCCAGCTTCAAAATGAGATTAGAGATTACTTCCATTTGAAATGAGACATGCAAGATGCAAGACTGGAGAAGTGGTGGAGAACAACAATACACTGTTGCACGATTTACGATTGGTTAGCTGTCATCGAAAGTTTCTACACCAGGTGTGTGTCCTTATTTTAGCTGCAGTGTTAGCATTCATAGATGGATTATTAGTTAGAACCCTGATTTGCGTTCATAGATGGCATTTCGGACACTGGGTAATAGAATACAAAAGGGTAAAAAATGGAAAAATAATGAGGAGGACTGCATGAGCACGGACGATCGCAATAATTTCAAATTAGGTGTGTGAGGAAAGCGCTGTTGCCAGGCCGGCGGCAGATTCCCTAATAAGTTTATAAATAAAATAAAATATTAATACCCCATACACGCCATCTACCTTTAGGAGGGGTGAATAAAAAGAAACCGAATTATCTTTCGATTCAGGTGGTTTCTTCTTGAGAGGAATGTTATGACAATTCATTCGTACTCTCCAGATATGATATAGCGGATGAATTAAAATGTGAAACACGATGAATACGTTGAAATGTATAAGATATATTTCCATTTTGACATGATAACCAACCAATGTGACATTGTATAGACAAACGGTTTGATTTATTCAAAATTTGTTTCATCAATAGCATATAATAGAGCAAATAATCAGGGCCCATTATTTTGAAAAGAAAAGAAAAGATTTCATCCAAGTGTTTTTCCTGTTTAAATAATTAAAATATGTACAGCCAGTGGGGAGAGAAGTTGATGAAGAAAGGGATGTCAAAGAATCCGGAACCGTCCAGCTTTCTTCCAAAAACGTGAGTACCCGTCAGAAATAAACCTTTTTTTCTTAAAAAAAAAAAAATATTCCGGGAATTGTATAGAACAACATATTTCGAAGTTGTGTTTACATGATTGATGAACAAACTAGTTAATGTATGTACAGCTAACAACGTGATGTTCCCATCATTGTATAGCGAAAAATGGCGTTCTGTTTTTAGCCGTAGTAGTAGTGACTGTTCCCGTTGCGAATGAAGCTACGGGGGTGCGTATCACTTTCCTCTACAGCCGTGGATCGACGTATCGTGCCGACAACTCCGTGTTGCGTCGTGTAGCCGCGGACGCCCTCCGCACTGGGCACCGGTCCATTAGCGACTGCTCCATTCAAGCTGGTAAGTTCCGAGAGTAGCGGCGGGGGTGGCGGTAACGACAAACTGGTCAGATCAATGTCATTATCCACATCGCTAACATCGTCGGCGAACGCCGGTATGGGATCCGACGAGTGGAGGGATTTGGCTTCTCGTCTTCCGCGCCGTTTCTGCCACCACATCCTGGCAATTAGCAACGTCAAAACGACCAGAATTCCTGCCGCGATGCTCAGCGTCAAATACAAGATGAATTTCTCCTGGTTCTCTGCAAAAAGGAGAAGACACAACAAAAGTGGGATAGTGAGTACACACATCAAAGGAAAGCAATCAAGTCCATCAAAGACATCTAGGACACGTGACATGGGTGTAGCAGACTTGTTAGAGAACGTCTCCAGAATGAATCCGAGAGACGCAGTGCATGGAAAAAAGAGAACTTCGTAAAAGATGATGACAAAGGTTCTTTACCACACGAATTCTCTCTCTCTCTATCTCTCTCTCTCTCTCTAGCTCCTTTTGCTTCCTTTTACTTGTTATTGTACCTTTCATGAACGACACTGAAGTGATCCATTCAGTGATGAACCCAAAGACGTTCTGGTTCTGTGTCGGCGAGCTGGGTTGATTGTCTGGTCCTCCACCGATGTCGTTGTGAACCGGCCACTGGTGGCGACGCCGTGAATCCCTTTGGCCGTTGTCTTCACCAATATCGCCTAGCATGTCATCAACATCTACGACGACGCCGGCATCGCCTAAGTTTTTACATATGTACATCAGCCCCGGTCACATCATTCTCTAACTGTGGATCAATTCGGACTCAAGAGAGAGAGAGAAGAGAGAGAGAGAGAGAGAAAGTGAAGAGTATCTCGAATAAGGAGGGATGCAAAATTCTTGCAGAGAACATGCGCTATGTGGAGAACTTGGATTTCGCCGTTCAACATAGGAATCCGAGCACAGTACCGTCATATAATGCAATGGTTTCTCGTATCGCCAGGAATAAATCAAGAATGTGGCATTTAGAGTTCAGCGGAAACAAACAAGTCGTTAAACGTCAACCGTCTACTCGATACGCAAGCCAAGAAAAGAAATGCAGCAAACATATAAAAAAAAAAAAATTAAAGCCAAAAAGTGCAATCATGTTAGCCAGTGTTTGTTTGTTTTGTTTTTTTCTAAAAAAGCTTTGAAGTGAAACCGGAAAAGAAAGTAAATTTTAAAAAACGAAATAAGGAAAATGTACCGATAAATCCTCCGCGTTTGGCCTGTTGATCACCAAACGGTCTGTCAGTCGTTCGGTAATTGGCTGGATCGTAATTGCTAGCGTCGTCCTGGGCAACGATGTGCCTAGGCGGCAGCGCAGTAGCGGAAGAGACCGGTTCAGCGTAATCTTCCGATTCGAACGAGTTTTCACTCATCATATCTTCGTTATCAAACGATGTTTGGTGATCCGGTAGTTCGTCTTCCTCCAAATCGCCTTGGTAATGATCTTTCAATATCCTTCTGGAAACTGTTTCCCGGCAGAAAGTTAAACATTAATTCATAAAGTGGGTTGTTCCGATAAGTACAGCGACGCTTTCATTACCACAAGTGTAGACGACTCGGAGGTAAAGGTGCGATTGGGGACTGCAAGGGTTTCCGAAAGTAGAGGACGATGCGTTCAGGGTACACCGGCGTTTGCCGTGACACATTTGCATGACCGTCTCCGTTGAAAAGCTGGCTTCACAAGCTACTTGTCGGAAAGAGGCAGAAGAAGAAGAAAAAAATACGAATAAGAGACATGTAGAAGTCATGTTGATTGTGCTGGACTTTCTGTATGCCTTTGTGTGTTGGCACTGCGGGCGTAATGCGCTTTGTATTCAATCAATTCAACATGGAACTTTACCATCAAATCCAATTACAACCGACCGGACTCGGCTCTCATCTTGAGTTTACCTGAAACTTGAAGACGTCTCCCTAAACTTTTGTCCGACCCTATCTCTATATGTTCTACATCGTTTTGACAATATATACCCCCACTAAACTTGGAGGATAACGGACCAAGAGTTTGTTATTCCAGCTCAAGGAAAGTGAATTGAACTGGATTCCCATTTTCAATAATGTACGCAAATGTTGGAATGGATTCGTCGTATTGCACTCTAACCAATCGTGACGTTGACATTGACCAACCTCATAATCATTTCAAGATTCCTAAAAGCAAGGTCTTTGTTAGCGGTCACCCGTATAGCGCTAGATGGCGTAGACTTGTTGTACCCACACACGAACCCGGAGCACAATCATTATTTTAAAAGGAAATAAAAGGGAGAAAAAAAATAGAAAAGAGATTTATAACTCACTCTCATCGTCGACTCCGGGCGGCTGGAGGCACTGGGCGCTCTGGAATTGAACACGCCCAAAAGTGGCCGAATAGATGGCAATGCGAGCGTTTCGTTTGCATTTCAGCTGGATCGTTTCGTTCTCGCAAATGATTTTACTCCGGAATTCCAGCGGACGGCACTTGTAAGCCACTTCGACAAACTTTGGCGGTTGGCCAGGACAAGTCGGCGAAGGCGGAACTACAACGGCCGTCTCCCTGTTGGTACCCGGCGTCGTCGTAAACTTACAGTGTCTCTTCTTCATGCAAGCCTCGACGACAGTTTGCAGCAGAGCGTGCTGTCAAGAATTTAAAACCCCACCAAAAGTTCATTAATCGATGGCCATTCCTAACGACACGATAACAATCATTTAGTTAAAGCGTTACCTGCATCTGCGGGGTCAACGTGCAGTTCTCATTGTGTTGCTGTAATTGATTTCCGTGGAAAGACGACAGCGCTGGCGAATCCGGTGATTTCTGCTCGGAGCAGAGCGACACGCCCGGTGCTGGTCGACCATACTGAGCCAGCTGGATGGAAACAGCCGTGCCCAGAGGGCAGCGTAATGTTAGCATTTCACCGTCACAGGCCGCCCGTTGAATAGTCCGCAAAGTTCCCGAAAGTAGGGCTGCATTCATGGAAAAAGTCAACGAAGAGTAACGTTACTCATTAGTCGGTTCATTAAAATGTCTTGAAAAAGATCCAGCAGCCCGCTAATGACGACTTGACGCGCATATCAGGGCGACCGCAATTCAAAAGCGCAGTATTACTATGTCGTTTTTCGGGGCGGGATGAAATCATCCCGGGTAGCAAACCCTGCGACCCCAGTGAAGTTGTTGCACGACCGAGAATGAAAATCATAACTAAGCTATAGATGTTGCAGTGCTGACGAGACTAGTGCTACTAGGAGATGTCGAATCAGAGCGACGCTGGCTAATCACGTCTGATGTACAGTATAGCAGTAGACGAAGCATTAGACGGTGGGGGGGACGACGCCCCCGTCTGGATCGTAAAATGAACCGGCCCGTCTAATGTAATCAAATGACCACCCTTCCGCTTAGATTCACCCTCGGAGCACGCGACCGGTGGCCCTGACCAAAAGTTGTGGATTAATTACCTATGAGAGAGAGAGAGAGAGTCTGACGCAAGCGGGGAGAGTCTTCGTCGATGAGATTATTTTCCTTTAAGGAATCCGATCATTTCCGGACGGAAGGAAATTATACGCGGAAGCGCAGCTTTTCTTGTGCGACCCGCCCACAGAATCGGTGCGCAAAGTTGACGTTAACAGCCAATTTTTTTGTGGATACAACATCTCCAAAGGCCCACTTGAAAAATAAAAGGAGGAAAAAGTAAAATCATTTATTTTTCGGTTCGACCGAGAGAGGCCCGTTGGCTTGTCCGGATAGACGGCGGGGAATAAAGATATTTATACATAGACGCAGAGAGAGAGAAAAACCAAGCATCCCAACCCACGCATATATATACCGAATATCTATAAGGTATATAAGCCCTAGACCGTGCTGCTCCGTGCCATGTATAAATAGTTTTTCTCCACCGAGAGAGAGAGAGAGAGAGACGAAAGAGGCAAGAAACTGAAATAGAGCGCGGCAGAGTCCAATAAGAAAAGAAGGAGGAAGAAAAAAAAAACAAGAAAATCTCGGCACAACTTCATCATATTTTTGAAGAGGCACCATCCCTCTCGTTCCTTAATGGCAGACGGCCCCTGCCACTTCAATCAAGAGTCTGTCGGAGCAAAAATAAGAAGACACAAAAAAGACGCAAAATGATGTCGTGTTTCTGCGAAACCGCTGAAAAAAACTCTCGCGGCGGATGAGTCAATGGGGTCGGACTAAAGGCGAGAGACACACAATTATGCACACATAGACGGTAGTATTAAGAGCGCACACGTTTCGGTTGCGCGGCCATGTGGCTTGCGCATCCGTTCCATGTTTGTCATTTTTTTGTATTTTTTTTTCTCCTCTTTTGATGTGCGTAAATATATCGAGTTCCGTCTTTTTCTTTTTCGTGACTGCGCATTCCGACGGTTTCTGATGCATTTCGATGTATTTTGTTGTGCACATCATTCCACCGTTTATCTCCTCCTTTTTTTGTTGTTGTTGGACCTTTCTAATTCCTTGGGTGATGAATGCCAAGTTCTTTTGAGGTTTCTCATTGGACACGGACGGCCATAGCCGCCAGTTTTTCGTGTCAGCAAATGAATCTAACGTCGACGAATCGGCTATCGCAATGTTGGATCGAAGTGTTTGCTTTAGAACGGCCAGCCCATTCCAGTCGATTCAGCCGGCTAAGGTAAATACTGTAAAGAAACTAGAAAACAAACGCACAAGACGAATATGGCCAGCAAGAACCGAAAAGTCTTTTGTCTTCTGTTTGGGGCGGACTGAGGGGTGTCGTGCGTCGCCCGTGTCCAGCTCTGTTTGGCTTTGACTTTCATTAATAAAACAAAAGAGCAAACAAAGAGGGAGAAAATATGACGACGGCCTGATCGATTTCGCGTGGAAAACCCAAAAGCGCTCCCGCAACAAAAGCCCAAGCGAACCAGCAAACACGGTCGGCACCACGCCCATGATTGCCGACGACGACGGTGGGCTTGATGACAGCCAAAGACAAATAAAAACAAAGGGGTTGCGTATACTATACTATACTATATAGAATGTGGTGTGCGCCATTCACCGGTCCCTCTATCTCAACCGAGAGCCAATAAGATGGATTCAATTAAAACTAACCTACATCATGAACCCTAGACGATTGTTTCGTCGAGCCCAAGTTTCGCTTGGGTTCACTCGGTAAACTTTGCGCGCTCACGATTGTTATATTACTACCAACTGCTGCTGCTACTGCTGCTGCTCCTGTCGAGGAGAGTTGATGGGCTTGTGCGTGTCCAAAGCCCGGTATCGTTTCTCACGGTTCCAGTCGTTTTAATGGTACTAATAACCGCTGCTTCCGCGTATAGACTCTTTTCTCTTTTTTTTCGTACCTGCTGCGTCTTCTTTATGCTTCAGGATGCCCGGCAACGACGAGACAGGAAGCTCCGATGCTCAACAGATCGGAACACTGGTCGAAACGATCGGCTCAAAGGTACTGTACATTTGATCGCTTCATTTTGTGTCGGCGGTTGAGAAATAAAGACGTTTTTATTCTTTTCACTTGTGGTACTCTACAGTCTTTTCCTTTTTTTCCCCTTCAAATGTTTTCATTTACGAGCGGGGACCATCTCTAATCGATGCGTCAGCTTACTCTCTTTCTCCCCCTCTCGCCCTGACTTTTTTCTAGCTCTGCCTTACGCTTACGCGACTAACATGAAAAAGGTGGTGTTATGAAGCGAAACGAGTTATTTATTACTCCGGGGATGGATGCTTCACGCACACCCCTGTGCTCTGCTGTTGCTGGTGTCGTTCGTTTCACCCCCAACTTGGAATATCACCGGTCCGTATCTTTTATATTTAGTATTTTTTCAGCCTGTCGGGGGGGCTAAAGAAAATTCCAAATGTTTTTGTTTGTTTTCCCCTCTTTTGTTTTTGTGACCGAGGCTCAGCGGCGGCGGAGGAGAAAGTGGCGGTGGCGGCGGGAGCGGCCGTCACTGCCGCGGCCTTTAACCCAAATCCTCTTCGGTGCTCGATCAATCGCAACTGCTGCTGCTCTCCTATGTACGATGAGCTACAAGGAGACAAACGTCGCCGAGACCCCAACCTTGATGGACGAGAGCGAGCGAAGGGGAGAGCTCTCAATCTCATTACGCAATCAGAGGCCATTAATATCGTTGCAGGTTCTGTCTGGCCTTTTCTGTCCTGCCCGTTTAAAGAGATAAGTTCTCCTCTCCTCAGCCCGGGGTTCCTGAGTGGTTTTCGCTGCTGCCGCCTCATGATACAGGTCCATCCTGCCTAGGGACCGGACTGCCTTGACGTTTTTTTTTTTTGTTCTGTGTCTCTCGTCCCCCCGTCACGGCCCCATCAGAATATATAAAGAGCCCCATGTCGACTGGAGAGAATGTAGGGCATTGAGATATTGGTCATTATTGATGCTGACATGACAGATCGTCCACCTGCCAACAGTTTCTTGTTGGGCAATCAAACAAAATGGACGAGCGCACGGCCACAAAACAGACACGGACGTTTTGACTGGAAATCCGTGTAACTCGAGTCGGCTGGGACAACTGGACAAGGCCGTTCATATCTAACCATCTCTCCCCGTTCGTCCAGGCCCTCTATTTGTTCAAGTCGGCCTGGGAACGAGGAGGGGGGTTAGAAAGTGATGTGGTCTCAACAGTTTCATTCATTTGGGGTCGAAAATGCCAACCCAATTTCCCCAAACAAGAAAACAAAAGTCGGAAAAAGGGAATGATTCACGCACGTCGTCGAACAACAACACCAGAAAAGAAAAAGTCACAAAGTTTCAGGAATGTCGAGGCTTTTGGCCGACCATCAAGAACGCGGTGCCAACTCATAGAGAGAGAGGTTGCAGCCCGATATAGCCGAGTCGGAGTGGCTGGAAACGAATGTCGTCGCAACGTTGTTGGGTTACAACAAACCCTCCAACAAAAAAAAAGGCGCAGGAGAAAAAAATGTCATTGTGTATCCACAAATGTTTTGGGCCTTCTATACAATTATATACGGTGCGAAACAAGAAGTAGTTAACGGACATGCATCTTTTACCGAGAGGATCTTCGCGAAAGATGAACTGTGTTGTGGCGTTGCGACACAGAACCAACCAGGTGATGAGACAAAACGCCCAGGTAGCACAACAGACGGCCATGGCGGACCCTATGAAACACTATGTTGGAATTGTTTGGGTTTTTTGTTGTTGTTGTTGTCGAGTGTTTTGTGTTATTGTCCGTTGAATAAGAGGAGGAGGATCGGCTGGGGCCAACAAGGTAGTAGTGGCCGAGGCATCCGCGACGCGACACGGACGGGCGCCAACTGTCGCACACCCAGTTATGACGAGCTCTTGGGTCCCCCGCGCCGTCCTCGCGCATAGTAAAGGGGCGCCAGAGCAAAGGAAAACGACTCTAGCGCTCGCTATGGATGACGTGCGAGCGAAAGAGAGAGAGAAAAAGCCAAAGACATGGAAGGGAGCGGGAGAGAGAGAGAGAGGATCGCATTAGGAAACGTCAGAGACTATGCGACTCTCGGTGCTCCTTCGTGTATGTCAAATGCTGACAGAGGGCTCTGAGGCAGCAAACGGCCGGAGCCTACTGTTGCACATGGCCGAGGTCGATCAATCAATACCCAAAGGCGGATTCCACATTTCCTATATAGGCTTCTTTTTTTGCGCGATACTTTTTTTCTTTTTTTTTTTTAATATCATCATCCCTCTCGATTAAAGCAATTGAGGTAGTCAAGGCGACGGCTTAATGAACCGGCCTTGGGAATTTGTAGCTGTTATTTATTTTTTCTATTTTCCCTTTTTCAATCAAATCTTTGCGTTGCTCGGGGTTTCGGTTGCATCGTCGTCGTAATAATATATGCCGTGTGTTTTTAACCCGATGTTCTTTATTCCACCGAGCGGGGAATGCCATTTCTCACGCTAGGCGCGCTCAGCTATAGCTTCGACTTCATCTGGCGAGGCACACGCACGCGCGCCAGCGAGCGAGCGCGCACCGGCCGGGAGAAATGAGGGATCGAGTGGTGCGCACTCACAGGACCGACTGAGGTCAGATGTCAAAGTTTTGTGGGCCTTGATGGATTCCTCCTGTTCGGGTTGCCGGCCGGCCGGCTCCATCACGTATACAAATCCTATAGTACACTACACAATGTTCTCGATGATATGAAAAGGATGCGGGAGAGGATCGTCGTTCACATAACTACGACAGGATTGCGTTGGCGGCGGCGGCGCAACGCCTATTCCGGCCCGCGATACAAGAGCATTTGACAAAAAAAAAACGAAAAAAAAAGTTCTGGTTGACGGATGATGGCGCCACCGCTCTTTTGTTGTCGGTATCCGTCAAAAATTCAGTTTTTGCCGTTGGTTTATCGCGCGCGCGCGCGCGGACGCGCATCGCTATTAATAATAGAAAAACAGAACTGATGTGAGCTAGCCTTCTCACATTATTTCTGTAGAAGAATGATTTTTCATTCATTAGATATTCATCATTCTTCAGGGCCAAAGAAAATCCGGCTGTTTTATTTGAGGGGGGTTGGAGGGAGATTAAAATTGTTTTGTTAAAGCAAGTTCCATATCAACCCGACACGCATCAACCCCGTGGCGAAGGAAGGAGAAGATGGCATTGCATTCAAAATGAATGAGCTAGTTTTTTCCCCGACGCGCTGAAAAATACAACAATGCCAGAAGGACGAGGCGAAGAGAAAGAAAAGCCAATTGACGTCAGCAGACGACGGGAAGGAATTAAAAATTTGACATTTGATAGAAGGTCGGGTGAGAGACTGGACAGTTGGGACGCGGTCATAGCAACAGCACTGTGTGAGACGTAGCGGTTTGGGGGAAAATTGAAGCCTGAAGAGGCGCTCGGTGTAGTTGCAACAAACAGTCGCTACCGAAAGGCTAATTACACACGTTGATTGTATCAGGGGAGCTGCTGGTGCTGGCCGAGGCGCGCGCGTGCCGCGCGTCCGCTCTGCGCTCGATTGAACTCGGTCGGTCGGCTCGAACCAGCCATCGCCCAACACAACCAACGACTGTTGGCGTCCGTTACTCAACCCAATTTCCACTCGGCTTTCCCTCGTCCCGATGCTGCCGGCCAAGGTTGAGCGGTAGCCGGGCATCAGGTTTCCATCACTGACAGGATAACAAGCCGAGCCGGCCCAGTCGATTGCTGGTGCTTTCGTTACAATAGACAAACAAACGGTCCAGCACAGCAGTCGAATGAAGGGAAAAGTTCAATCAATCAATCAGTAAAACAATGACAAGCCCAGAGAGAGAGAGATATCGATGTATACTCCGCCTCGTGATCCGTCATCGCCCGAGAAATCCTGGGCACCGAGAGTGAATGACTATTGAATTATACATTCCCACTAACGCCGGGAACGTGGAATAGACAAAACGCGCTGCCAGACTGATTCAATAGATGTCGAGTGGACCGTAACAAAGACAATAGGGTCTGCTACTGCCTTTGGGAAATTATAGATGCTGCTTTTTGATTACATGACGACGGATGAACGGATGGTGTGGCGTTGGCCGCTGGCGCGTCTTTCAACAGTAGTGCCATAACGGACGATGGCGAAAATTCTTATCATCATCATCATCATTGCTGGCCAGGCATCCAACAATGGGCTGTTGAGAGTATGGGACTGCTGAGAGTCGACGACGACGACATACTTCCGGATCATTGTGCGTTGCCTCTTTTCATACCGTCGCCATAGTAGTCCCCCCTTCCACCCTTCTCTCCTCCTGGTTTTTTCCTACTATACTTAGTCTCCAGCCTCTCTCTCTAAAAAAGAAGCCCATACGTAGTAAGTCAGTGTTGTGAGGCTCTCCAAGATCCTAAAGAAAGACGAGGACAAACAAGGCGAACAATATCCGACGTCAGAAAAGATAAGGAACTCTCGGCGGATATGGCGAAGGTCGCCGATGTAATACAAAACTAAGAATAGGCCACCTTGTAAGTTTAGATTCTTATAATATATAAACGCGAACGAATGCCTGCCCACATCATGAGAAAAAGGTGATACAAAAGTCTACGTCTCGTCGTCCTCCATAAAATATGACTTTTCCTCCTTCCCTATGCATAGCCTGCGTACATATCGATTCGGGGACAGCACAAGGTCCATTGGCTTTTGTCATTCCTCTGTGCCAATCGTGTCGGATTTCACGATTGCTATCAAATGTTGGTCTTCATAAGTTTTTGAAGCGGCGCACAAACTTTCGGCTCGGCTGCTTGTGTACAATAGACAGACGATACATCCCCGTTTTATTTGTTTTTTTTTCATCCGTTTCTATCCATCGAGATAACTTTGTTTTTCTTGTTAGTCAAAGAAGGGGGCGAACAAGTTGACAGTTTCCGATTCGCCGTCCATCTCGGACTACATCATTCCGTCGGAATGCGATCAACTAATAGCAGTCTCTTCCTCTCGAATAGTTTCAGGGAAAATATAGATATATATATATCAAAAATATGGATTGATCGTGTTGTCTCTGTGCTGCCGTTTTGGGAAGAGAGTCGCTCAAATCTAACAACCGGTGCTGAAAAGTTGTTCAGACGGGTCGTCTCAACTGGAACGACACGTTCAAAGCCATTTGTTTCCATCATCGTCGTTTCTTTCTTTCCTTTTTAAATCCCCACACAGAAGAAAACAAAAGACATTCCAACAGAAAAATGATGTCCCGATTTGTTTTAGGGTGGGCCGGCAAAGTCTTGGGAAATTTTCTGTCGTCCCTATTTGATATTTCCCCGTGTGTTGTTGTAATAGAACCGGCCAGCAGAGAGACAGAGAAGGACGATAACTGATTGCATCTATGAAATGTTTGTTGTTTTTTTTGTTGGGTCCGGCGCGGATCGCAGCATCACACACCTGGCGATGAAGGCTCCCATTAGTTTCGTCGTCGCTTGAATTGATTTCAGTCTCCGAGGGAGCGACGCGCTCACAAAAAGAAAAAAAAAGGAAAATCCCAGAGAATTTCGAAAACACAAAAAGACAGGACGAGCGTTAGAAGAGCGTCAGAGAAGGCGGGACAAGTTGAATCCATCACAGCTCCCAAAAACTCCCGACGTGCTACATGTAAGAAAACCAGCAGCTCTGACGGCAGCCCATTCATTTCCGACGAGCTACTACTAGAACTCGGAAAGAAAGGGAAGAACAGCGTCGGAATAGAAAGAATTTCACCACGTGTTATCCGTGCATTAAAGTATCATTACTTTGCGAGTAAAACCTTAAGAAGATGAAACGAACCTTTTTTCTCTCTCTTTTATTATAGAAGAAAATAGAGCGACGAAGAGAGAAGCCTTGAAAAACCAAACAATTCATTTGTTCCGCTCGGCGAAACCTTAACAGCCTGATGTGTATTAGGCTATAGACACACACAACACACATATGGGGTAGGTTGTTATTCTGAATGGAAGCACGTGCCTAAGAGGCCTATAGATGGAGTCAGAAGGGGAAAAGCCAAATATAGTTCCGCTTTTTTTTCTCTCTCTTTCGTCTGTCTGCTCGGCTCTTTTCTCTCTTTCTCACTTCTAAACAGACAGTTGGGTGATCTTGGAGAGTTTTTGGAATTGTTGGGAATCTTTTGTTGAGAGGCTATAGTCTATGATCCTCCCAGACCAGTGAATACTCGTAGTACTCTGCTCTATAGGAAGCCGCCGATTGGCTTGAATCTCACGTTCGGTCGCCGAGGGGAAGCAGCAGCAGCGACAGTCGGAGGAGCGTGTCAAACAGGTGTAGGCTCCAACCGATGGTCATCCATCAGCCGATACATACACAGCTGCTCTGTCTAACCATCTATACTAGTAGTTACAACTCTGTGGTTCGTCTTTACTACACCAGGCCTACCCCAAATTCCCTTTTTTTTTTGCTCTCTTAATGACTTGATGAACTTGGGAGCCAAAAGGGTCACGCCCTCAGCATGGGAAAATGATTCAAATACCTCAAATTCGCAAATGAGTTAAAAATAGCGTCTCTCGCTGAAAAAATCTTTCATTTGTTTCAATTTGCGTCGATTTTCCAAAGGGGAGGACGTTAAGTGAGTTGTAAATATCGATGCAGCTGTTGTCTAGATGCGTTTCATTAACATGAAAGTAGGGAGGTATCCGTGTCTAATGACCTTACCAAAAAGAGAGACTGGCAGAAAAGGGTTACTACTACTAGACCTATTCGGGGAGGGACCTGCGATCGTCCGCGATGGTTTCAATTAACGTTGGCCCGCCGCGAGTGGTATAGTACCGTATCCAAGGCGACATCCGAGTCGGGATGGAAGGGGAGAAGATTCAATGCCATTTCTATGGCGATCCCTCCCACAGTTTTCCCGTCCGTTCTCATCATGATGTTCAAGAGAGGCCTACAGACAAGGCCCATGAAAAGAGTGAAATCAAATCCGGTGCGACGACCAGATGGGGAAAAAAGGTTTTTCAAGCCGGGCCTGAATTCCCACTCTGTGTGTGAAAGAGAAGAGAAGAATCGGAAATTTCAATCAACGAGCCGAGAGAAAAGAAAGTGAAAACAAAAGGAGGCTTGTATAAACCGAGTGGGATGCCTCTGAGCTGTATTATTAACACTGGCCCGTCGTATTTATAGCGCCGTGAAATTTGTAAATGGATCGGGCGGCCGAGAAGGCGGCTGAGGCTTTCTCTAAATATTTACGACTAAAACCGAACCAGATACGCGGAGGCGAAAGACGACTATGTGTCTACAACGAGATACAGCACCCACTACTATAGGAAGTTACTATACAGCACTGACGACGAAGCCCTGAATGATATGGGGGGTTCGATGTATATTTACTGCACCTTGGGCGCGCGAGCTGCCGACCTTTCTCACTCTTCTCTCTCCTCCGCCGGGTTGTATACACAATTTGTTTATTAGAGTTTGTTTGATAATGTATACAAGACGCTTCAGCCAAAAAAAAAAAAGAGGAGGGAGACTGTTGCAAAGTGCCCCGGAGATGCGTCTGCTAAATTCCCCCTACTGTGTACATTTGAAATGGTGGGCCCGTGGAACAGAGTCGTCTCCCTACTGGCTCTTGCCGCCGTTCCATCTAAACAAAGTGAGCGCAAACACTTTTTTTCCAACACCTTCTGCTTCTTCTGTATTCTTTTTCGCCTTTCGGGGGGCTAGCCGGCAGCAATCCCCGAGAGTTCGGGCGCAAAACAAGACGTTTATAATTGGAACGCGATTTTCCATCTTGGGGAAGATGAGGTTTTTTCTCCTCTTTCCCAACATCCGCGGGCGGCGTCTGTTATTCTTCCATCTTTACCTCGCCCACACCAGAAAAAAAAAGAAGACTCGAGTTTCTCTCTGGTGTGTAAATATACTAGGAAACCGAGTTGCTTTTTTCTGAAATTATTTCGAAGGGGAGAACTTTGTAGCGTTGACGTTCTCTTCTTCTTCTACTTCTTTTTTTCCTAATTAAGCCATTAAGAGGGTTATGCCAGTGAGGAAAAACAAATCACCGGCAGCACACGCCAGCTAATATACAAGTATAGTCTCTCTACTCGGGTACTCGCCCCCTTTATTGTTGTTGGAGGGGAGAAGTTTTCCGACGAAAATTGAGAATTCTATACGGATGTTCCGCTCCCGTGCGTTCATCATTGATGCCTTCTGCTGCGACCGAGTTCAAAAGACAAAAAAGCGGGACAGAGGCAGCGAGAGATGCGGATGATTATTCTACGTCTCTGACGACGACGACGACGAATCAAAGCCATTGTCGAAAATATCGCCTACACAGACGGTTACCTTCCGAGCAACGGAGACGGGGTTCGGTTCGCAACGGAGCAGAATATTAGATCAGCGCAAAAACCTCACCCGTACAACGTAAAGAGCAGAAGGGAAAAAAAAGCGAACATAATAAATCAATAGGAAAAGACGCACTCGGTTCTGCCGATCGATAAAACGCGGGATGTACACAAACATTACAAAAGAGCGCATTATTATCCATCTATGTAGATGCTAGTACAGAAGTATAGAGTCGATATAGACCCTAGCAGCAGCAGCAAGCGATCCTTTTCAATCTATTCAAGTCCTTTCAAAATATCAACGACGAAGAAGAAGAAGAAAAAAGGAAAAAAAAAGAGAAGAGGTGTAATAAGATTTGCTCAAAGCCGGCGGTGCTATTTGTCGTTCGCTCCGAGACTTGATATCATCAGAAATATATTGATATATATATATATAAATATATACGACAGCAGTAGGATATAGTGTGCGGAGGAATCGGGTCCCATTTTGGGCGGAGGTGAAATTTTATTTTTTTTTCCCCAAAAGATGAAGAAGAAGAAGAAGTAAATTGCAGTATATACGAACGAATGTAAATACGGTGGCAGGTTGGAAATGCGATCATCTGGAGCTCGGCTTCGGGTCTGCTATATATTCGGTGGGTTGATATTGATTTATTTGTCATAGTCAGCACCTGCTTCTCTCTCTCTCCGTGTCTTATTCCGCTCCTCGACACCCCGCGCACTTGGCATTTGTCGGGTCGGAGAGCACGCTGCTGTTTTTCAATTGTATATGGGGCTTCAGCTGTCTCTGCTGCGCTCCCTAGATGAGATGGGGCATTGTTGTCTCCGTCGTCGTCGTCGAAAAGGTAAACGAGCGAGAGCGCGACTGGCAGAATCAAGTGAGAGGACGTCACAAGATTTGCCAACAGAAAAGTTGTTGGCAGGCTTCGCGACGCAATTGAAACTGATGCAGCAGCGTGTGTTCTGATATCAACGCAAGCAGAACTAATCTGATTGGGAATTCGGAGCCCCGGAAAGAACAAAAGAAGAGTAATACCTAGATATGGAAAAGTGAAAAGCATTTATATAACGACCCAACCGCTCTTCGGGTGTCATTTGAAGGTTCTTTGCGAATTCGTAGATGTGCGCGCTCCGCTCCGCACAGCCGGCAGTCGATTCATCTCTTTCGTGTATGGCGTAGAAGAACACTTGTCGGCGTTCTGGGACTCGGCGCAAACACACTCCACCCACTCGTTTCTAACCGTTGTGTTCCCTCGGCCATTGAGGAAACACAAGACGACAACAAAAAAAGAAGAAGAAAAAGTTCCGTCACTCACATCACACAGAAAAAGAAGAAAATCCTTGTGGTGGTGGCGGGGTTCCCGCCTCCTCTTCAAAGATTATTTGATCAATGGCCGACGAATCTCTCGCAGCCCAAAACGAACTAATCTCTTAGAAGAGTTTTCTCTTCGTAACGACACACGGTCGCTGTAACTTCGTGTTGGCTGTCATTCATTTATACTACTACGAGGGCCAATACGTTAATTGGATTGTTCGGATAGAATTGCCGTCGTCCAACAACTAGATATATGTGTGCGGATGCGTTGGAAATGGTGAATGCCATTAGTGGCGATCCCTCCTCCTCTTTTTTCGAAAAAAAAAAATCAAAGAGACACCATTTTTTCGTGTTAACGAATCGTAGAATTGTTCTGCTGAGCTCTGCGAGATAACAAAAAAGGAAAAAGAACGAGTTGGATAGAACCGGAAGCCTTTCAAACCCGCCACTCTCTCTTTATCCCTCTCCCGGTCTCTTCCTGTCGCCGAGACCCCCTTGCGTCTCGTCGCCATGTACCGACAACACCATCAAAGACATGGCGTGCTGCTGCTGCTGCTGTTCCTGCTCCTGTCCGTCCCTCTACAACTGACACAAGAGGATGTGATGTTGACTTAAAAGGACACGCGCGCGCACCACACAGAGCTCTCTACCACCACCACCCTATTTCCCCATTCGATTGTTTCCGGAGTGCCTCGGTATTATCGTGGACGATGAGATGGAGCGTGAAAGAGCCAGTGGGGGTAGTAGTAGTCGGTAGTCAAGTTTCGGTCGATTCCAATGGGGATAGACACAGTGGGTGCTGTTGCTGCTGCTCCTGCTCCCAACTATCAAATCGAATGGCATTCATCGCTCAATAACGTTTTCAAGTGGCCGTTGTGCTGAAACCGCGGGGAAATTGAAGGAAATGCAATCGCGCCGCAACAGCAAAAAAATATATATATGAAAACATAACGCACATCGATATGTGCGCAGAGCGGAATCCAGCACGTTCTCTATATCTCTCTCCTATACTGGCGCCTTCTTATCTTCCTTGACACGAACCAATCCCTTGAGTTGATGTGAAAGAGACGGGAAAAAAAAGAATCTGATTAAATCTCGCTGAAAATTCGACGGGCATTCAAAAGAGGCTGCGGCTCTTTTCTTTTTGAAGAGGGCGAAAAAAGAAATCTAGTCCAAAAAATAAAAGAAAAGTCGAGGGTCAAATAAATCGATAAATAGTTGTAGTGGCAAAGTACCACCAGCGGGATATATCTACTCTACTTACAATGTCGACGACGACGACGATGTGGTAGTTGTATACTAGCGTCGACTACACAAGCTCATTTCCATTCCGGTCGTGCGCGCCGAGGAAGGCCAAGAACGTCGTCGTCCCTTTTATTCGACCCTGACCGAGCGATCTCTTAGCTATGTGTGTGTGTGCCTTCGGACCGGAAGAATCGATCAACGGATTGACTTGGCTGAAAGGACTATTCCGACTACCACCGGATATAGGCCTTATTCCGCAGCCGGACTCTCTCTCTATGGTGCTCTTTCGGCACGCAAAGCTCTTTTCACGGCGAGAGACATCAGAGAGAGAAAAGGGCAAAAGCCTTTACCACCATTGTAGAGGGAAATTCATTGCCTTCGGAAGAAGAGAAGGTCGGCGAGCCTCAAGTTGCCGGCCCGTCTTTTATCTGCACCAGCATTTGCTACTATTATTCAGTACACAAACGGGTTGGCAGTTGATCAAAACTTTGGCGACTGAGAGAGACGCACTGACGTCTGTCAGTCCTTGGAAATCCGCAATGGGATGGACGGGCATTTTTGCGTGCGACGCTAAGAGAGAGAGAGAGAGCACTCACTCCCTATCGCATCAACACGGATGTCATCCTATCGGCTAGACCGTCAATCCCCGAGCTGGATCTCTGCTGCTTCTGCTTCCGTCACGGCTACACGCCAAATGGCCTCATCCAACAAAACATTCGTCACGGAGGAGAAGAGAGGCCGAGCCAAACACGGAACGACTGTTCCAGCACACCGGGGAGAGCGTCTCTCTAATAGTTGAAAGAGACACGTCTCCAAAAGTTGATGTCTAAACGGTCGAAAAGGGACTCGTGAATCACTGGGCGATAACGAAGCGAATGATTGCGTCCACCATTGAACTCAATGGCGGCGGCGCCCGTCGCGCCCGGCAAAGGGAGGAAAAAGATTGCTACGGTTTCTTTCGACTTTTCTTGTCTAACGCAACAACGTTAGAAAAAGAAGGGAACGGACACGGCCGAGTCGCACACATGTTCCAGGAAAGGTTTATTTTGAGTTGCGTGTCTTGTACGGACCAGGTCCCTGGGACTGGGCGAAAAAGAAAACAAAACACACAGAAGAGAGAGAGGGAAAAGCGAGTGTTAAAATACGAAAAAAACACACATCGCGCTCTGATTTTTCTCTGCCCCGGTTCTATCTCTAGAAAATGGGGTTGCACTTGACTCGAAAAAGGTCGTTAGCGTTTCTCTTTTAAAGAGAGAAGCGGCGGCGGCGGCGGGATTCTATCCATGTGGCGACAGCTGTCTCAACTTGATACTGGCGCATCTATTAGCCGCCCCGGATTTCTCTCTCTTTTCTTCAATAAACTATTGAATAGAATCATCATTATCGACAGGCTCTGATGTACGTAGAGTTTCCAAGTCGGCAAATCTCTTTCCTCGGAGAAGAAAACCGCACAGTTCGTGTTATTCTATTGTGACGGCAACGAATGGAATAAATAAAGAGAGACGGTTCTACTTCTTCTTCTTTTTTTTCCGTACCAAAGGACTTACGTCCGGATCAATCCGGGACGGTAACAAAAGCGGAAGAAAAGGTCGTAGAATGGATTCGAGTACAGGGCTGCTGACGCGGCATTGCCAGCAGAAGCTTCGTTATCCGTCGTTACAAAAGCTCCGGCTCCTCCGCTTTAGATCTCTCAATATCGCAACAAGAGCGGCAACCGCGTGATTAGCGGCGGCCGCCCTTAGAAAGGACAAGAAAAAAGAAAGAAAGAAGAAGGCGGCGGACTCACCTAAATTGTCGGCTCTTGATGAGGAAGTAGCCAACAACAAGAGGCAAAGGAACAAGGACGGCGAAAGACACGAGGGACCGGCGTGAATCCACCGGGACATCAGTCGCGACCTGCGACCCTTGACCGTCTTGGATGCGCTCTTCAATCCCGCGGCCATCTTCTCTCTCCCCAAGTTGGCGGAGCGTTGTTCACGTTGCGAAAAATAGAGGAAAAAGGAAACGACACGGCTGGAAACTGAAAGTCAATCCAGAAAATGTCGGACACAGTGACACTCAATCCAATTGAATCGCGGGCAGACAGAGAGAGAATTGAATCTTCCGATTCAGCCGCCACTTTTTCCCCTTTTCAAAATGTCGTTTTTGAAGACAAGCGCTCAGGGACAAGAGAGAAAAGGGACCCTCTCGGCTCGACAGTCGGCGCCGCACTAAACAACGATTGAAAAAGGAAAAAACATAGACACACACCACTCACTCCCCCCCTTCTCTCTCCTCCTCCTCCTCCCGTTGGCTTTTCTTTTTCTAGCCCTGGAGGTGTAGTTGTATGCGTGCTGCGCGGTTCTGTCCTGTAGAGACGGCCGATGTGACGGGGTTTCAGGCATGACATGCCCGTTCAGACAACAAACGAACCAGTGAACTTTGTTCCGCATTCAATCACGGATCAAGCTCATTGTGTGTCGATAGATCGACACGCAAAGTCTTCCGAAGACGGCCAGAGCGCGCGCGCGAACGTCCACCAACGAATTCCTTTTTTTTTCGAGAGAGACAACCATACAAAAAAAAATGTAATCTCGTCGTCCGCCTTTCCTAGAAGAAAGAGAATAGGTTCGGACGGACTACCGGATCCTTTCGGCAAGAGGAAGCGGATGCATAATCAAAATTGACGCGACCGAGAGGATCCTCTTATGAGACTGTACATAGTTTTTTGTCTTTTTTCTTTGAAAAATATCCAAAGACGGAAGGCTGAAAGAAGACGACGGGACGCGCACAACAACGCCGAAACGATGGATTAACTCTAACTGCTGCCAGTCTCGTTCGCAGAGATCATAGGGATCACGGAACAGATCAGGGATCACTAGGAAAGATCGTTAACAATTCAAAGTTGATACGGCTCCAAGAAAGAAAGAAACTCCTGACGGTGGCACGTTACTTAACGTCTCTTTCAATTTTTGTTTTTCTCTCCTTTTTTTGTGTTTCCGACTGTCGCCAAGGCTTCTGAAAAGCTCTTTCCACTTTGACTGGCGATTGACAGGCACGTGAAAATGCCGAGGAGGCTCCGTCCGTCTTTGGCTCACGTTCGTTCGTCCGGGGGTGAGGGCGCGTGAGGAAAAACGAAAGAAAAAGAAAAAGTTGAGGACGGAATAAAGCCGCGAGTGTTGTGTGCGCTCATGGGGGACAAATGGTGTGACGACAGGCCATGAGTCTCTTCTTTCTTTCTCAAAACTTTTGCGCGATCCCTTATTTATTATAGATTGAAACGCTGGCTGGGCTGCCCGGCATTAACTTTGGATATATAGAAACAATTATCTAGTAACCGATGTAAATCTCTTATTCATATCACCATTACAAGGACGACGGCCGAGTTCCGTCAGCGGATAAAGCAGCTTTTCATTCCGACGCTGCTGCTGATTACATTTCGCATTGGAGAAAAGTGAAAAAGGGACTAAGAGGGAAAAAGAAAAGAAAGAGGTATATAAAAGCTGCTGCTGCTGCTGGCTTTTTGGCATCGCCATGGAAACAGGAGCAGCAGCCTGATTATGATTTACTTCCCATCACGGTGGCCAAATAAGTCGGGACGGGCCAAGGCATCCGGAATAGAAATCACAAGAGGAAGGGACCGTGATAGAGGGGGGAGTACTTACGTCTCTCCTCCTCTTCCCTCTCCTATACACAGTCGATTGGCTCCGGCCGCTGTAACAACATCATCACGGGTGAAAAGCAAATGAAGCCGAGGTCCCTGGCCCTTCTTTGGTCCATGTTCACCTTTTAGCCTAATCAAAGCTCATCTCGATACATAACAGAATCAGAGAAATGTCGAGTCTCATTGATTGACTGAGCAGCGCCCTATAACAAGACGACGACGACAGTATTAGCCGATCGATTATCGATGTCGCAACGTCTCGTTACATTCAGTCGAGAGTTTTGGCCGACGAGGACTTTCGCGCCAGAGTCCGCAACACGCAAAATATACAACGGGATGGAGTGATGAAGGGGCGGATGTAGGAGGGAAATAAATAACATTTGAAAAAATTCCTCTTTTTCTGTGGACAACAGGAAGGAACTGGCCGACATATGGCGGCGGTCGGCGCGCGGTCCTCTAATAGCAAACGAGAGGGAAACACGCGAACGTTGTTGTTGCGGGCACGCGACTAGAGCGCTATTAAAGCCGATGATACAACCGAGGGGGAAGTGCATCAGAATCCATCATTTTTGCGGGGAGCGCGCTGAGAGGCGAGCTGCTGAGAAGGCAATCAAGTTTTGTGGAGCGTCGATGGAAGCGATGACAGCAGACGCCGTAGAGTGACGAAAGACCTTTTGAAACTTCTCGAAAAAAGGGAAAAATATTCCCTTAAGAGAACGAAGAGGAGGGCATCATCACTCGTCATCGACTGGCATAATATTAGAGGGCGCAACAACAGCTCATCACGTCGCCAGCACTCAATTCATTAGTCATTCGCTTCCAGCCTATTAACCGCGCGCAACGGGGCTCTACACTACTACACCGGTGTAGTGCGCGTACATCTTTGAGGTCAATCGATGAGCGCAAAAGGCGTTGAAGTCTGTCGTCGTTGGAGGGGAAAAAGAAAGAGCTAAATCAGACGCGCGCACAGCACAAACGACGAGGAGCGCGGCGCGCGATAACCAGCCAGACGTTGATATTTGTTATTTGCTATCGACGGCGACGTGTTTAGCTTACGAGTTCTTCTGTTGGCCAACTTTGCACTCTTTCCCTGTCTCTCGAATATAACCGAATCAAGTCTCTCTCTCTCTGCAAAAATAAGCTGACGTCTATATCGATCGACGACCGAGCGACCGGCAACATAAACAAGGTAAACTACTTGGATTCGGATGACGTTTGGCGCGAATGATGGAGAGACATAATCGCCTTCCAATCGTGACAAACTGGAACTCTCTCCGAGAAAGAAAAAAGAGAGAGAAACATTTTTGACTGGGCGGCTATTGTGTGGCTCGGAGGCGATCGAGTGGAGGAGACGTTTTTTATTGATTGGAAAAGGGAAAAAGAAGAAAAGTTTCGCGCTCCATGCTCCTCCGCTGATATATATAAGCTTTACCCTTCGTTGGAGCCATCGAGAGAGCACCTTGAGCGTCAGCAATCTTCATTCGATGAGGCGAAGCGTCGGATCGATTGGCGCATCCACGCAAAAAACGCCAAGATTGCGCGTCACCTACTATTCATCGCTAGACTAGACTTTCTCTCTCCTCCAATCTTGAGACGACAAAAATTTCAGACACAAAAGGGAAATAGAAGAAGAAGAAGAAAAAACAAGCCGACTCGTTAAGGACCTGAAGAAATCTACTGCTAATGGGCCGCTGTGCCCAATCAAATAGTCTATGCGCGACGACTTTTCTTCTACTTCTCTTTTCTTTTTTTCTCCAAGTTGTTTTTCTCTTTGGGTATAAATAGAAAAAAACCAAAAAGACTGAAGAAAGGCAAGTTCTCTTAAGGCACGTGGTATATCCGCCTTTGGCAGCTGGGCTTTCAAACAACAGGCAGAGAGCGAGAGAGCCTTCTCTCTTTCTCCGTTTCGGGAAAGATAAAAACGGGAAAAGTCATTTCATTTCACTGTAAAGTATATAACGTTGTCACGGTTAAGTTAACCTAACCAGTTCTCTCTCTCTAGCTCGACAGTCGTCCGTTTTCCCATATAACGCATCCCGACTCGACTCACGCTCCCTGGATTCAGAGGGATGTGATCGATTGGCGTGAACAACAGCAGCAGCAGCGGTGGAGGGGAGAGACCGCTCGTGTTGCGGTTGGCGGAACGACTGCTGCTCCTGCCGTCTCCCTCCGGAAAATCACGCACGGATCATAGAATTTCAGTCCGGAAAAAAACGTTGTTGGGGATACTTTTAACTCCCATTTCTGATTGATTTGTGTCTTTCTCTTTAGGATGAACAAATCAAAACATTATATTGTTCTTCGGTTAAGAGCATATTTACCTCCCGTTGCTCGGTGCGTTGGACTCGGTAATGAGACGAGACGAAGAAAATTTTTTTTTCTTTTTTCTTAGGGAAGCGCCAGAGAAGAAGAAACAGATGACATCGTGTTGTTGGCGTGAAAGAGCCGGCGGGGAATCAAAGACAAACAAACAATGGCCATCAAAGATTTTAAGGCTATAGGCAAACAGAGATCCTGGCGCATATAGTCTCTCTCCTCCTCCGCCACCCGCATAGTTCAGCTCTAGCGCGCTTTGAGCTATTCGGGATGTCTGTATATATATATATATATATACGAAGTGGATCACTCGTCGTCGTCAGAGAGCAAACAACAAAAGGAAGAAGAAGAAAAAGGAATCTATTCCGGGCGGTGGTGGGAAAGCATTCTCTATAATCTCTGTTTTTTTGGTGGATGGGATGAACAACAACAACAACAACAGAGCACAAAAAAGAGAGAGAGAGAGAGAGAGAGAGAAAGAGAAAGCATCTTATCTCATTCCTCCAAACCGAAAGAAGAAGAGGAGAAAAAGAGATGCGCAAGAGAGTATTTCATCAACAGGGCCGCTAGAAGCGTCTAGTCTAGGCCTATACGGTGTAATGTCAATCAAAACCTCAGGTGGTCTTTCTTATGAATGGATCGCGTTATCCGTCAATGTCGCTTCATAAATTACATATCACTTTTCGTTCTGTTTTCTGTTATACAGTGTGGCTCTGTTATTCACTCGGTCTACTTCACAGGGGAAGATCAAAAAATTTCGAGTCAAAACATCAAAAAGATGGTAAAAATTTCAGATTATTCTTTCTTCTTTCCCGAGGCTTTCCCGAGAAATTCCCGAATCTTTTGATTGACGCTAACGGGCGAGTCTTGCTGGACCCAGTGCGAAGCATCAGGAATCAGGCCCAGAGTGAAGTTCTCCACCCATCTGTCATTGTTACAAAGAAAAAGAAAAGAAAGTCAAGAAGAAAACTAATTCTCTCGGACGGACAGACGGACGTTCCGGTTAATCCAGATCGATCGGACAAAAGGTGAATGTAGCTACATACTTGGCCGAATGGTGAGCCATGGAAATGTTGAGAAATTTATCTTCGGAGCCCCAGATGAGCAACGTCGGCACCTTGACCATTTTGCCCGGTTGGCCCATCGTTTCAGGATCGACCATCGAGCGGTAATAGTTGATCGGACCGGTCAGATCCCCTATTTCAGATGAGATCAAGATTGTTTTTGTGTGTGTGGATGTCCATAAGTTATATAACTGGCGGGTGGACGACGTAGGCTTTTAATCTAATCTGATATGTCTGCTGGACCGAATCTCTCAAATGCACGCTGACGCCCAGCATTCAGCCGATAACTATAAAAGGGGCCATCGGACCAGATCGAACGGCGGAATAAAAGGGGTGAGCAGACGCTTTCCGTCCATAATGAATAGTATCCACTGATGTGTCGCATTCGATTGTGAAGAAGAAGAAGAAGAAGACTTACTTGGATTCTGATAGAGATCTAGATAGGCTTTGGCGTCTTTCGGCTTCAGTCCAGGACGCTGGAACACCCAACGGAAAAGAGAGGCTCCGAAAGCCGTAAGTAACCTTTCTGGAACGGCTGGCAGCTGGAAGAATATCATGTACCTTAATTTGAATGAGAATAAATTCAATTTGTGTCCTGTCCGCTGGTTGGTTATAAATAAGGAATATCCCGGAAGATGCAGCAACTGACCACGACTTGAATATTTGACTGGACTCGGTTGAAATGACGGAGATGAAGGCTGCCGGATGGGGACAATTCATGGGTACGAAACGTCGTACCAACTCCGGATGGCGTATGACAAGCTCCCATCCGATTCCGGCTCCCCAATCGTGGGCCAAGAGGACGTCGCACTTGCCATTAGTACCTTTAAATAGAGAAACGAACGGTTAGTGGTGGTGGTGGTGGTGGTGGGCTACGGAGGGAAAACGACGGCCCATCCGAACAACAATTCAATCAGCGTAGGAGGAGGGAAGCTTACACGCCAGAGTCGTCAGACTCAAAACCCACGCTGCGCTGATGCCCGTCCCCAGCTGTCAGTCTCCCTTTTTCGCGTCAAACAGTGACAAAACTCGAGGATTTATGTCCATACGAAGCCGGACAAATGCCTCGTCTCCTAATGCCTGCATATAAGCCCTTGTGTATTCAAGCATTTCATTAGCATAAGGCGCTCACAAGTAGAGAGGGCTCCTCTCTCTTTTCTGGCCCCAGTACAACAACGAGCTTATCTGGCCCAACTCTGCCGCCATCAATTCTACGGGCGAGCAGGAAGGACGCGAGGCGTCGGCCGAACAAAAAAGAAAAACCGCAGTTTCGTGTCCCACGATTATATTGGCGAACGACTGCGCGGCCCGCCGAGAGTGTTGACTACAACGACTCATTTTGACTTGAGAGAGGTTCGTTGTTATCTCGGGGCCGCCGGGTCGATTATCCGGGCGGTGCAGTTTCCGTCTTGTGTTTTGTAGTAAAGAGAGAAAGAGAGAGATCTCTGCTCTTTTATTATTATTTCTTATAGGGGGTCCGACTAGCTGCTTGCTCTTATCCCCCTTGTGCGGTACGGCCAATTTGCTATCTGTCGCCTGGATCTGACTTGAAAAGGGGATTTACGACACAGCCCGCACCGATCCTCGCCCTGGCTGGCCCACAACAGGGAAGAGAGAGCATCACATACAACACGATATTCCCTGAAAACGGCCGTAAATCTCGTTTCAAAAAAAAAAAAAAAGAGTTAGAAACAACAACAACCGGCCGAAATAACAATTTAGACCCCAACGAGAGAAGAAAAGGGGCTCTTCTCGGCTGTTTATGAATAATAAACAAATCGTTAGACTGCATACCGAGAATCCCGATGATTTGGCGAACGTCGTCCACTAGCCTGTCCATCTTGTAGGCGTCGCGACCGTTAGGTTTGTCCGAGTCACCGTAGCCTCTCAAGTCGACCGCGACGACCCTTAAAAAGGAAAGTTCAAAAAGACCGAACAAACCCCAAGAAAAAGAAAAAAAACTTTAGAGAAGAAAACAACAACAACAGCAAAAAGGTATAGAGGAGACACCAACACATTTATACCGATCGGGTCGACGAGGAAGAACAAACAAGAACGCGGGGAAAGAAAAGGTGCATATCGGGGCTCGGCCCGCTATAATCATAAATAACTCTCACCCAATAGAATGGGTAATATATCAATTTCGACGGACGGCCGAAAAGACTAGGGTTCAAGTCAAAAAGAGAAAAAAAAACTATAAGAAAAGCAAACAAACCAGGACGCGGGTGCGCGACACCGAAAATAGATAGATTTACGAGCGACATTTATTAAGACCCGATTTTTTGTCAACGATTTGATGAATCGCTACGACACAAACGAGAAAATCACACAGCGACGCGCGGATATCGATCGGTATTTTAACTCTTTCCCATTGTTTCGTTTTTGTTTTACCGGTGGGTAGAGGCGAACTCTTTGAGCTGGTGACGCCAAGAGTACCAGAATTCGGGGAAGCCGTGGAGGCAAAGCATCAGCGGTCGTGATCGGTCGCCGGCCTCGATATAATGAATGTTAACATCATCCTAACGTTTGTCGATTGGAAATAGAGAAAGAAAAAACAGATTCGTAATGCCCAATGACTGGGCCGAAAATTTGTTATCAAACAAAGCCAAGCAAAAACAACATTTTTGCGGCTTTTTGTGCGACGTCCTCGAGACGCCCAAGTATTAAGAGAGAGCCAAAATAAAAAATAAAAGACCTTCAACTGGATGAATCGGCTGTTGCCCAATCCCCTAGAGTTGCACCATCCTTTAGAGCTGGAACGGTTCCTGTGCTGGACAGTGTCCGAGTAGTCGGTGACGAGGCTCCACGCCCAGAAGAGGACAAGGAACGGCAGAAGAAAGATGGTCATTACAGTCGACAGGGCCCAAGCGACCGATTGTACCGCTATTCGAATGGCCAAGTTTGCGGCCATCGTTCTCTCTTCACTATTCTCTCCGTCGGGGCCGGGTTATAGCAAAGAGCAGGAGCAGCAGCAGGAGCAAGAGCAGCTTTCGTCTTGTCTCGACCAAAACAGACGGGCCACCTTAGAAACTCCCGATAAATGATCACGCGTCTCGGCTACGGCGATGACTGGGCTCGTTTTTTCTCATTCCAGCCCTCTCAAGTATATAGTCCCCGAATGCTACTAATCTCGACTTTTGGAATTGCTGCTGATTGCCGCCGTATATCCATCAACTTATCACCAACCGCTCCGGCCGTCTAGCTTTCTCTCTCTTATTGTTTTATACAGACGCGCGGCAGAGAGATATACGGGCCCAAACACCTTGGACTTTGGGCGATCACAAAACCGGACACTAGTCAGCAAAATGACGACTTTTCGACTGTACCCTTTTGACTTTTAGGCCCAATTGGCGTTGATTGGGCTCGTTTCTTGTTGTTAACGCCAGGACAGGTGTACCAGGTGGACTCCTGGAACTCGGGAGATTATACGAGAATTTACTTATTTATTTTATTTTTGAACTTTTCTATAAAAAGTCACCTAGCGGTTCAGGCAGTAACTTATCTCTCAATTTCTCAGAAAGTGAAGAGCATTACAAAGTAAAACATCGTTAAGAACATCAACTCGACATCAGATTAATAATGGCATGTGAATATATTCACAAGTTTAGAAAGAACAATTTTAATACATCTACTGACATGTTGGCTCAGTCTGAAAGCATCAACTTCAGGGGATTTAGAGACAAAAGCCGTTCTCAAGTGTGCGAAAGATTTCTCAAATCTCATCAAAAACGAATGACGACGACGACTTTCTTCAGCGGCGACGCAATTCCGCTCCCAAAGTACTCAAGATGGCGGATGAATATCCGCGCGCGCGGCACCGCTTGTAGCAGTTTCACCCAAAGTTGGCGTACTTTGATCAATTGAAAAAGTTGGAGAGGAACAAGATCTCAACGACGCCGAGTTGTCGAGTCTCGGGGCTTTAAGAAATTGTGCGCGTGCCGCTCTAATAAGTCGCCGCCGCTGAAAATGAAAATGATACTACAGACAAGAGTTTGAAACCCCACACAGAGAGAGAAAATGTTTCCAAATGTCGATAAAAAGGATCGATGGCAGTCGCCGAGTAACTTTGCGCCAAACGGCTGTCGCACAGAGAGAAATAATGCGCGTCTTCGACTAATGCGACGGCGAACCGTAAAAGGCTCTGCGTGCTCGTCGCGTTGACCGCGCGGAAATCGGGGACAATGTTGAAAGTCTTTTGAAAAATAAAAACAAAAAAGACGGACATGAGCCAATTTGTAAGCGCGGCTGAAATCACAGAAATATAGTACGTACAAGTTTTGTGCGCCGGTTGCACAGCAGTGTAACAGCGACCAATTGCGTATTATACATAGTCGTTTACAACGCGGAGGCAATTTCTCTCCAACCCCCGGTGTAGAAGCCTTAGATAGGAATACTACAGCCAAAAGGATAAAGACGGACAGGCGGAGAGCCGGGCAAAACAGAGGGTTTGCGTGACTCGACAAAGTTGAGAAACTTTTTGCTTCAATTTTCAAGGAAGAAAGAAACAAAAGACGGTGCCGACGTATTGGGAAACGCGTTTCCCTCGATATCATCCATCCACTTCAAGGGGAGGACGCGGCCAGCGATTACTTAAGTTCAACAAGGCAATTTTGGACGTCATTTCGCAACATGGCGAAATCCCTTGATTTGCATGCAACAACACCTATTGACCTCTAATTCGATTTTCCGCAATATCGCCTTTTTTTCTTTTGAAAATTGCCTTTCTTTGAGTGAGAAATAGTTGCGGTCGACGCCAGCCATCTAGCGGTCGAATTTACAACAACGACGCCCCAATAATAGATGGCGTTGGCATCTGGAATTCGCCGACTAAATCCGTCGTTAAGAACGCGGCTTAAGTGCTTAAACGGCATCGATAGTTCATGACGAGCGAATTCAGTTTTAAAAAATGATGACGGTCGCTCTCAAAAGAGAAAACTCCTTCAAATGTCTTTCGACCAAAAGAAAAAATTGAGGTTTTTGAAAGTTTCAAAAACGGTTCTGATTTGAAAGAGAGCTGAACATTGAACAACCACTTGAAGAAAATTCCGTTCTCAATACTTGTAAACTCGAACGGATGGTCTTTTTCGATAGCGATTTTCTTTTGTAAGTTGGGCGCATAGAGGCGAAGGCACATCTATATCAATGTGTATCTGATAAGACTTTGGAATATTCAAATTGCTGACAGTACGGTTGCATCAATCGCTAGATGGCTATCAAAGCTCCCGCGTATTCCAACGCCGTCCAGGTGGTAGTAGTATACGCAAACGCAACATTTTTTAATTCTTTCTTATAAGATCTCCTTTTTTCTCCTCCCCTCTTCTTTTAAAGCAAGAAAGATTTAAACAACAGCGTGTCTTATATACAGCATGAAGCGCGCCGATCGCATCTCGAGACTACCTTGAGAAAGTGGAGGGAAGAAGAAGAAGAAATGTGTAAAGGGAACGAACGAATTTTTGAACTTGAAAGAGAAGGCAAAGCGCCCCTCTCTCTCTCCTTCTCTTTTTTTATTACCTGTACGTAGCTGGAGGGGTTCTTGATAGCTCCGTGTGCAGACAACATATATACAAGCAGCACCAGGTCCCCCGGATACGTCGAGGCATCGGTGGGAATGACCCCGAACATTTTCAAGAAAAGAGGGAATAGGAGATAAGGAGAGAATAACCCAACCAGGAGGGTTGGTAGAAGAAGAAGAAGAAGAGAAAGAAAGGAAAAAAGAAAAAAAAAATCATGACCGAAGAGCGCAAACGTGAACGCGGCCCAGAACAAGAAGAAAAGGAGAACCTGCTGCCCCTCGGGCGGTAGGAGGCAATGGGGAGGAGGGTGGCGGACCCCACTGCTCCTAGCTTGCTTGCTGGTCTGTGTACGACTACACAGTACACCTTTTATATTTCCCCTCTGAGGGCTCTCTTTAGTCTACCGCCAACCCGCGTCTACTCCAGACGGTTCCTCCTCCATCGGCGACAATCCGACCAGGAGAGACTCGTTTTTTTATTATTTCTTCTTTCCCAACAAAACAAAAAGTTATTTCTGTGTCTCTCTGTGCGTGGACTAGTGAGTGAGAAGAAAGAACGGATTACGCGTCTGCAAAGTGGATGAAAATCAAGTGTTTGTTTTCTTCGACGACGACAAGTGACGTGACGTTTCGTGCCGATTGTTTTCCTCCTGCGTCTCCGGCGAGGAAAAGTTTACATCATTTCCGCCTCGATTAGAGCCAGAGATTGTCGCCTAATCAGATACGGTGGGCGGGCGGGAATGCGCTGCTGCTGCTGCAGTTGTTGTTGTTGCAACGGCGAATAAGAAAAACCAACGACGGTTCTAGTTTTGATATTTTTCTACCTGTAGGGGAAATTCCTCTAGGCCTCATTGCCCTTGTACATCTCTAAAGCGAATCGAGGCGGGCTATATGGGAATGGTGCTAGACCTTTAACCGTTGGCACTGACAAGAGCAACTAGACCGAAGGAGGAGAAGAGTAGGAAGAAGAAAGAAGAGCGAGCCGTGTCGAAATTCGGTGAAAATGATATTCCGTAAGCATTTGAGCGCTCAGAGCTGGCGGACGATTGGGGCCGTCTTGCTAATGCTCTCGCACTATGTCGGCCCCGGCTCGTCCTTCATGGTCGTGGTCGACGAGTCCAAGACACCTGCTGGATCTGTCATTTTTCACGGTGCAATGACGAACGGTCACGGCCGTCAGTGGACCTACTCCTGGTCATCAACGTCGCCCGCAACGACCAGGAGCCTGTTCCATCTCAGCAGTGATGGATCGGTGCGGTTGAAGCGGGCCGTCACACAGCCCTGCTCATCAGCCAATGACTGGCCATTGACGATCGACGCCTACGATCCATCCAGCGTCTCGGCCGGCGTTTCCAGGGTCAGCATCCCGCTCCTCGTCCGTTTCAAATCTTGCGGTGGCGGCCGAAAACAACAACAACATCTTAGTCAATTGAAATTGATAGTCGTTGTAGCACCGGCAGCCCAGGACGACGATCGCGTCTTCAATGAGATCTGCCTGAGGCGGAGCGAGCTGATTGTCACCAAACTGGACAGTTACCTTCCCGAAACGGTGAGGAAACACTGCCTGGCAGACAAGTGGTTGTCGTCCACCTTGAATCAAGCTGTAGAGTCGTCGGGTGTCGATCTCGTCTCCACCGAATCGGGATGCCGACCGGGCAGGGCCGTCCACAGTCACGTCCGATACAGGCTCAACTGTTCCATGCCTTTGGGCGATGGAATCGTCGAGTCCAACGAGATGGAAATCACCATCAGGTTGGATCCTCCTCCGCCGCCGGAAGTTCGGCACCACCGGAAGCGACGCCAGACTCCGGACGCCACTTTCTCATTCGATCAACCGATTTACGTCACTTCGGTGCCAGAAGAGCGCGAAAGAGGTCTGCAAGTGATTTTATTGGGAGTCAGAGATCCTCCGCCGATGGGCGTCTCCTATTCGATGGTCGCCGTCCTGGACGCTCGCTCTCAGAAGCTGTTTACTATAGACGGACAGACGGGCAGCATCACGACGTCGGCGAAACTCGACAGGGAATCCATGGACGTGCACTACCTCCGTGTGACGGCGACGGAAGTGGTTACGGCCGAAGGGAGCGCCGCGGGCAGCAGACAACAACAGCCGAGGAGCGCTACGGCGACGGTGCAGATCAACGTCGAAGATGTCAACGATTTCCCGCCGAGTTTCGAACAGTCTAATTATGAAACGTCCATCAAGGAATCGGCTTCGATCGGGACGGCCGTCTTGACGGTCCGCGCCAAAGACCAGGACGCCGGAGCCAACGCCGACGTTCATTACAGCATCGTCAACCCGTTTGGGGCTAATGAAGCCTTTCGCATCGACGCCAGGACGGGCGTCATCAGCACCCGTTTGGCCCTGGATCGTGAAACCAACGAGCAGTACAATCTGACGATCCAGGCTGTCGATCAGGGACCGGTCCAGGAACGCCAATCGGCTACCGCTTTGGTCCACGTCCAAGTCGGCGATGAAAACGACAATTATCCGCAATTCTCCGAACGGACTTATACGGTCGACGTGGCCGAAAATGTCAACTGGGCAGAGAATCCAATCATCGCACGAATCAGGTGATTATATTTCTCTCCCCATCCGAGCGCGCAATGAAAAACTCGTTTCCTTTCTCCCAGTTGTTGTTGTTGTTTCGCTTCTTTTTTTTTCGACTCGGCACGAAAGTCGCATCGGGTTGGTAAAAAGAACTCGAAAGAAGTCGTTTTGATTCGCCTTAAAAAGGAGAGAGGATGGAACGGTCCGCATATTTTAAAAAGCTGCACGTAAAGGAAATTCCAAATATGGCCGACACGGGGTAGTTACTCTCTTCGGGATGAAACGGACTTTTTCTTTCGAAAAAAGTTCAAAAGCTACGGGACATTGCCGGAGTCTCTTTTTTGGCTGAAGGAAATTGAAATCGTGTTTCTTTAATTTATCAACTGGTAACTCCAATTGCGGCGATGATGAATAGCGTTTCATAAGTCCTTCTTTTTAAGAAGAAGACGACGTAGATGAAAAAACTGGCCAGTCGATCTGCTGTCAACTGGCGACGATTCCGGTTACGGACAAAAAAAAAAGTAGATACATACTCGCTTCTCTTATCGTCCTTTAAGTTAGGATCAAAGAATGCTGCCCAACTGAGTGTATATATATAAGGTCTGTCGAATGGAACTGTCCGTCTCCTGCTCAAAGCGGCGTGCATTCATTGAAATGTGGTCGAGACCCTCCTGAGAATAGACGAGTCTCTTTTTTCGGTTAGAAATCAATCGTAGTCCAGTACAACGGGATGTCGGATCGCATCGTCATCTTTTTACAAAATAAAAAAGAAAACAACTCGTGTTTTTTAGGGGAGAAAAGCCGCGCACCAATATGGGGAGACTCTGTCATAAAAGGGAATAAACAATCCGAAAAGAAGGGACCCGACCTCTCGAGAAAACACAAAGAGTTTCCTCAAATATTTGAAGGGGGCACAGCAAAATGGCGAATACGGCGCGAGCCACCCAACAAAACAGAATTTGAAAAAAAAAAAATCTCTTGAAATCTCCGAAATAAAAGGGAGAAAGGTAGTGAGATGCCTTGTCAGTGGCCCGCTTGTTGCCAGATCGTAAATTCAGACTGCCAAGACAAGAGAGGCTAGCTAGAGACGATTCACGATCCATGTTTAGAAAAGAGTATATATAAGAAAAGAAGGAGTGAAGACCCGAGACACGCATAGAATGTCTCGGAAAAATATCCGTTTTTTTTTTCTCTCTCTCTCTATCTCTTTGAAAAAAAGGAGAAAAGAGCCTTTTCATTCCAGTGGGTGCGAAGACGGCCCACCTTATTCGGAGAGGGTAGTAGCCGGACACACATCCAAGCGGGAGCTGGTTTATATAGACTTTTCTAGAGAAGGGTCGAGCGCTGCACGCGTGTTTCTCTCAGCTGAAGAGGCCAAAGTTGTTGTTGCTTGCCTCGGTAAAAATCCGTTTTCATTGATGGATGAGCGACAAGTAGAGACTGGAGAGCTTGTCCCGGTCTCTTCTTCTTCTTCCTTCGCTTGTTTGCAGGTGGTAGCGGATACGAATCACTCAGAGAAAGGCGGGCCGCGCCATCCATCACTCGGACTCTCTCTTGAATCTATTTTTTGGGAGAAATAAGAGAGAGAAAATGTCCAGCTGAGAGTGGCAGAATTTACAACGACGACATCTTCATATATTTTCTGTTCTTTTCCAGGGCGACGGATGCTGACGTCGGGCCCAACGCTGTTCTGCGCTACTCGCTGATTGGCGGCAACACGCAGGGTCACTTTGTCATCGACTCGTTGAGCGGAGACGTGGCCGTGGTGCAGCCGCTGGATTTCGAAACGGTGCGCAGCTACCGGCTCGTCATCCGGGCCCAGGACGGCGGCAATCCCAGCCGCTCCAACACGACGCAGCTGCTCGTCAACGTCCGCGACGTCAACGACAACGCCCCGCGCTTCTACACGTCCTTATTCCAAGAGTCTGTCATCGAGAACGTGCCCGTCGGGCACAGCATCGTCCGCGTCCAGGCCTACGACGCCGACGACGCCGAAAACGCTCACATCACTTATAGGATCGTTCCTCTGGCTACTGTCGGACAGCAACCGTCCGTAAATGATGAGCAACTACCCTTCGGAATCGATCCAGACACCGGCTGGATCGTCACTGTCCGCGAGCTGGATCGCGAAGAGAATCACCACCACGAATTCGAGGTAAGACTATCTTTCTTGATACCGATCGCGCCAGTCAGGAATGTAGTACCAACAACAACAACAACCGAAAAACATCCATTTGATGGATGATTCGTCTCTCTCTCTCTTGTTTCGGAGAGTCATCGTTCAGACGGGACGGCTGGAATGGGCCGGAGCGTCCATCACCATCTTTCGTAAACTCGTAGACGCTAATGGCGATGGCTCCTTTGGAAATTTATAGTTATTGACCGCAGCAGCAACAGCAGCGGCAGCAGCCTTACTTTGGCCAACAAGGAAAGCCCAGCGCGGACTTTAAGTGGGCGGGAATTTCGACGTTGCTCTTGATGAAGTTTTTTTTATTTTCTAAAAAAAAGAAGAAAAAAAAATCTTCCTTGATAGGATAGGACGATAACTAGCAGGTGTGAAAATAAGCTCGCGCGGTGTAAATGATGACATCCGCGATGTGTTTGATGCTTCATCAAAAACAAAGCCGGCGGCCGGTCGGCCTCATCATCAAATCTTCTTCTTATTTTCAAAACAACAACAAAAAATATATAAGAGTCTTCATATTAAAAGGGGATTTGACGGGCATTTGGGCTACTATTGGCCGCTACTTGGGGTCGATTCATCATTCTTAATGATTTCTTTTCTTTTTTGAAATTGCCAAGGTATTGGCGACGGATGGCGGCGGTAAAACGGCGACGGCCCGCGTCGTCCTGCAAATTCAGGACCAGAACGACAACGACCCCGTTTTCTGGCCGAAAGTTTACGAGGCCGTCGTCGGCGAAGACGCCACACCCGGAACGCCCGTCCTGACGGTGACGGCCGCCGATAAAGACGAGAATCCGCGTCTGCAGTATTCCATCGTCGGAGGCAACGTCCGCGGTCGGTTCAGCGTCAGCTCCCAAAACGGACAGGGATTGATTTCAGTGGCCCAACCTTTGGATTACAAACAAGAGAAACGCTTCGTCCTGACGGTCCAGGCCAGCGACTCGGGCGGACGCAGCGACACGGCCACCGTTTACCTCAACGTCTCCGACGCCAACACGCATGCACCGGCCTTCGAAGCCGCGCCATATTCGGCCACCGTTTTCGAAGACGCCCCCATAGGTAACAAACATTTGCTCCAACGTAATTTGACGGTTTACAAAGTTAACACGACTCGCAGAGAGAGAGAAAGTCGTTAAAAAAAAAGGAAAACAAATGCAAGTTTGAATTGGAAGGGTTCCAAGATTGAAGAGGGGGGCGCGTTAAGTATTTTTCTTCTTAAAAAAAAATGTAAATCGGTTTACGACCATGAAAAAAAAAACATACAAAGGTTACGAAGGGAGAGTAAATGGTATTCATTAGGTCCAGGGTAATAGTTGGCTTTGCACACAGGAAATGGGATTTAATGAAAAAATAAAATAAAAAAGGGGCTCTCATAAGTCAACGTCTAAGCCGGCCCTGTTGTTGTTGTTACTTGTAGGGACGACTGTTTTGATTGTGGCGGCCAGCGACGGAGATGTGGGCGACAACGCCCGGATAACTTACGGACTATCGGGTGAACTTGTGCCGGAATTTTCCATCCAGCCGGCGACGGGCGCCATTGTGACGACCAAGCAGCTGGACAGAGAGCGGACGTCCGGCTACTTGTTGACCATCACGGCGCGAGATAGCGGAAATCCGCCGCTGAGCGACACGACCGACGTGGAAATCAGTTTGGGAGACGTCAACGACAACCCGCCCGTTTTCCAGCAGACGACTTACCTGGCCAACGTCCCGGAAGACGCCCTCATCGGCACATCCGTTCTCCAAGTGACGGCCACCGACGCCGACCAGGGATTCAACGGACGCGTCCGCTACGTCCTCCTCGGAGCCGAAGACAACGCTCCCTTCACCCTGGACGCAACGTCCGGCATCTTGAGGACCAACAAGTTACTGGACAGGGAATCGACGGCCAAATACGATTTGCTCGTCCAGGCCGTCGACCGCGGCACTCCGGAATTATCCGGCGCTGCTCAGGTGACTGTCGTCATCGACGACGTCAACGATTCGCCTCCGTCGTTCGACATTGCCGCCTCATCCGATCGGGTCCGCTTGTTCATCTCGGAAAATTCGCCCGTCGGCTCCAAAGTCGGCGACGTCATCGCCCGAGATCCCGACGAAGGTCTCAATGCTGTCGTCCAGTATTCCATCATCGGCGGGCCCGACGCGGAAGCTTTCACTCTAGTTCCGCGCCCGGAATCCGGCTCCGCTGAATTGTTGACTCGCATCGAACTCGACTACGAATCGCCTCGTAAACGCTACGAATTATTAGTGCGCGCAGCATCGCCGCCGTTGCGGACGGACGTCATCGTCGAAGTGAACGTCGTCGACGTCAACGACAACGTTCCAGTTCTCAACGATTTCCGGCTGGTCCTCAACAACTTCAAGAATCATTTCCCTCTAGGACCTGTAGCCCGCGTTCCCGTCTTCGATGCCGACGTCAATGACCAGGTAAAAGAAAATTGACTCATTTCTTCTAAAGTGAACCTCCGCAAACCCTATCATCATCTTCCCCAATGTCAAAGTTCGGGCGGTTTGTCGCTTGCCGCCTTTGATTAGACGAAAGGGTTTTTTTTTTCTTGCCTTTTTCTTCTGTTGTTGTTGGCCGGTTGGCCCCTCTGGCCAGCACTCGAGAAAAGAAGTCTAATGGATCCATTAAACTTGGATGGCAAAGTTCTTCCGACCTTTTCGCCGAGGTCGAAACTGTTTTTATCTTGCCTACGACCGTCTCTTCTACCCGAAAGAGAGAAAATATATATTTCTAAATAAAAGAAGAAAAAAGGGGGGAACACACAACACTTCTAACGGCGCGGCGCCATAGGGCGGGGATAAAACAACAAGATAGAGAGGGCCAAGTCTCTCCCCCTAGTCCCTCCACCCTTGGTATATACAACCCTGACAAGAGTGAGATAGTACTAGTGCCATATAGAGGGATTCTATCTGTCCCCAGTCTACTATGCACTCTCCCCTCTTGATGGAAAGTACGGGAGAAAAAAAAGAGAATCGATTGGTAGAGCCAGTGCATTGAAGGGAGCGCCTTCTCCCCTCCTAGCGTAATTAGGGTTTCTCTCCCCCTCTGCCCTACATACAGTGTATATAAATTTATATGCGGTGTACGGAGCGCGGCCTATATATCCACAACCCCACTCTGGTAGCCTAGTGCTACTACTACTACTCTAGAGCAAAGAGTCAATACGGACGTGGAGGAACTTTAAATCTCCCGCTCGGAGAAAGAAGAAGAAGAAGGAAGCCGGTTTTGATTGAAGTCGGGCCCTTTACGGCTTTTTATTTCTTTATATTCAGCCGCCGCCGAGCCGTCCTAGTAGTGCGTTCATCATCAAACCGGAATGGAATTTCCCCTCTCTTCTTTCTTTTTTTCCCCAATTTTTTGATGGACCCTTCGATTCGATCAATACTGCAAACATCTTAACGACCTATAAGGTTTCTCGCCAGGTGGTTATCGAGACACCACACCAGTTGTGTGCCCGTCGTCCGAATTCCACCTGGTAATATTCAAGGTTTTTCGTTACACATCTTTATCTTTTTCTTTTTTCTCTCTTTCCAGAGGAGATATAATAATAATAGCATTTTTTAAAAAAGAAAGAAAAGAAAGAAGAAAAACATAAGATGGCCGACAAGTCGTTAAAAAAGAAATTCAATTAGTTTGACAAGATTTTCTCCCCGCTTCACGGGTGTTTAACGCTATAAAAAGCTGGAGAGAGAGAGAAGAGAGAGGACGGACCGTAGGATAGCCCATGTGTAAGAAAACAGAAGAACATCGCTCAAATACTTTCACACAGCTCGGCATGATACCGAAAACACTGCTACATCCTCTAGCGCGTTGTTGTATAGTTATATCCATCTCTGCTTATTTCTTATTTTTCCCCTCCGCCATCGCATCGGCGGAACAAAGTTGGGAATTAGTCACGCTCCAACGGGAGGGTTTCCGTCGTCACTAGCGCGCGATCACGTTTCCTCCCCGTACGGATAACAATTTATGCCTTGTCTATTTGTGCGGGACAAGAGAGGAGACAAGACAATAAATTTCAAACACAAAAATCAAAATAACATCTCTTCTTCTTCTTCTTCTGTTTCACAGCTGCATTACAGGGTCGTGTCGGGCAACAGCGCGGATTTGATCCATTTGAACGAAACGACCGGTTTCATCAGCCTGTCGTCCAATCTCAACACTAACGTGCCCATCTCGGCCGCCATGGAAATCTCCGTCAGCGGTAAGTGAATCATTTTTACCGTTAGTTGAATCCAAACTTGGCACTACGATGACAAATCATCGAGAGAAAAAAGGCGCCCGAGTGTCCCTTGTCCCCTCTCGGGGTCGTTCAACCGATCCCAGGAGGACCCGGCATTGTTTTCTACCACGTTACGACCCATCTCTCTCTCTCTCTTTAATTTATATCCAACTGGAGGTGTATAGAAAAAGGTGTCGAGTCTCGTTCGTTAGTATATCAAAATAGAAAGGAAAACGAAGAAAGAGCCTTTCTGCATAATGACGGCCGCAAACATGTCCGCCCCGTTTCCTCCAAAGAGAATCGGGTTCCCCGAAAACTCTCCACCGTAGATATAAATCAATAGGAAAACGAAGCCCCAAAAAGGAGATTGATTTATCTCATCTTTTTCTTTTTTTACGTACTTGATTATCATAATAGACTCAGACGCGAGCGCGCACACAGTCCGCTTGTCTGTTATGTTTTTTGATGATTTTTCTATTTGGGCTCACTTTGGCTGACTCTCTCTGTGTATGTATCGGAGAGAGATGCCTTTTTCGCCAATAAGGCTCGCTCCTTTCCGATTGGTTGCTCTGCTCCGACGACGCAATAAGAGAGTGGAGAGAGATAATACCAATATGGTCGACTAGAAAGGGGAAACGCTTCTTTTTACTGGGCATGTCTCATTCTTTCCCGTGACTAAGCAGACGGCTTGTGTCACGGCATATTGTTTCGCCTTTTCCCTGATTGCTGATGATTGTAGAAAAACAGAGAAGAGACCACAAGACTTTTTTCTTTCAAAAAAGAGGGTTGGTTTTTTTTTCTTCGGGGCACAAACTCATTTTATTTTATTAGAGAGAGAAAAAAAGAAAGAATCGGATGCCCCGTGGACTGGAAGGGGTCCGAGCTGTCCCTTTTTTTCTACCACCGTAGAAACCAGGCAACAACGCGTCATTAAAGGCCCTTTTCTCTTCTTTCTACAATAACTCTTTGCTACAATAAGAGCCAATCGTCGCACAAGAAAAACTCTTCAACAGAAAGATTTGACGTTTTGGAATAGAAAAGAAGAGTCTGATAACGTCTAGTGTATAACAAGATCGTGCACGAATAACGGACGGCGTTCGTCAAGTATGTCGGCATTTCTGCTGCTCGGACAAACAACAAACCGCCAAACCTTATCTATCTTTTTCAATTCATTTGCCGACGAGAGTCCAGCAGCTGCCGCCAGTTCGTGAGAGCCGATGACAAATCGACGGCGTCCAGCACCAGAAGCAGCAGCATTCTTTTTGAATAGAAAATAAGAAGAACTTTCTCTATTCTCTCCGTCTTTACGATTGGAAACATTTGATAGACTATATGGGAATGTGTAGCGCACCGTCATTATATATCCGACATTCCACCAGCAGAAAATGTTGGAAATCGTCCATTGTTCTTCTTGTCGACAAAGTTTTTTCCCCCTTTTCTTTTCTTTTTACAACGTTGGTACCAGTAGTGGCGAGGGTGGACTATTGATCTCACGCTGGTCCAAGTGGTTGTTGCCCAACACAGCGGTAGATGCGAGGGGGTGGCCCTTAATGCTCGTGAAAATCGGGGTAAGATGAGCTAGGACTCTCTCGGGTACTGTCATCATCATCTTTCGGTCTCCAACCGAAAAGTCTAATAAAGAACGACTGCTGTGTATTATATATCCTCCTCCTTCTCTTCACCCTAGGCCTTTTTCCTCCGGCTATATCTACACGACAAGACGGGCCTTTTCCTGTTTCTCTCTCGATGCAATTCCAGCCAGACAATCTTTTTATATCCTCGGCTCTTTCACACTCTCCTTTTCTATTGTTATTGCCATTATCAACCGAGTTTTTCGGAATAAGAGCGACGCGTTGTTGTTTCCACCTCATTGGCCAGACTCTTCTCTTCTTTTTTTCGAAACAAAAAAGGCTTTTCGGTCAAGCGTTTTAGTACGACCTCTATTTTGCGCCTCATCATCTATACAGTGGACTATTCCGTCAATGAATGTTAATTTATTCGGTGGAATGTTCACGAAAGACGGGCCATTCGCAGATAGTTAAAAAACTCAAAAAGTTTTTTTTTTTCTTTTCCGAAGGAGAGTCCGTCCCACTTCTTTTTTGGGGCCTTTCTTTTTCTTTTTGAAATGCCCGCTATTACACAGCTCATTAGTCAGGTGAGATGAGTTGGCCAGACGACGCCGCGCAACATTTTCCCCGTCGCTTTAATACCGACGCCAAAATGTGTATACAAGGCGGCGAGCGGCGGCGGATTCTGTTGCTTTCTCTCTAGAGCTTCATTTGAAATTCAGCTAGGAATATGGGAGAAGAGCTCCAGCGAATGGGCGACGTCATCGGGGCCATCCACTTTGCCTACAACGCTAATAGTCCACTTGAGAAACGGCCGAGCGCGTGTTATGAATAATGTCCGTCGATTTACCTGCTCTCAACGGATGAAGAAGGGATTAGTCGCGTGACTCGGCGGGACCTAGAAAGTAAAAAAAGAGTCTAAACGTTACTTCATCCGAGAGAGAGAGAATGTCCAGCTGTATAATAGCAGAGAGAGAAACCTCGAGCGGTTTGTCGACAAGAGAGAGGTACTATATAAAGTTTTTTTTTGGTTGTTGTTGTTGGTGGTGGATCTCTCGGGGTGCCAGCAAATTTGCTCTCTGGCCTCTTGACTCGTCTTGATGAAGACACGGCTTTCATCGTTTTTTCCCATGTCATTATCAGCTGAGCAATGATAGAGCTCTCTCGGAGACTCTACGTTTATAGCTGGCCGACCGCGAGAACCGACGACACCCCCTCAAAACAACAAGAGCCCAGTCATTAAATGATGAAAACTTGCAAGTCGACGACCCTCCTTAGTTCAAACTTCCGCCGACCTTTTTCACCTCATCGCGGCGACGGATGGATGAGAAAATCTTGCCCGTCCGAGACTACCAACAACAACAGCAACAGACATCAAACTCTCATCATTATTTATCAATTGTCGTCTGGTAATTCAAGAGGCTTTTGTCGACGAACGGCGCGCTGACGATCGCGGGAATAGGGACGACGCGTTGTTAGGCGTCCATTCAAGAGTGTAGTACGTACTAGTGCGTTTGTTTGGGTTAACGGTGAGAGTCCGACGTCGGTCGGTAGCCATGGCGACGGCACGCCGTTCTCTCATTACATCGAATTGAGTAAAAGGCACGTGTTTCGTCGTGCCATCAGTGAGTCATCGACGGGATGGCGCCCTCCGAATCGATATCTCCGTCATGCGACGTGTTTTCTCTGTCATCAACCATCAATTGCGCATTTCCGCAATATAATATAACCTGTTTTCCTTTTTCTTTTTCTCTTTTCGATTCGTACGCAGATGGCACAAATGTGGTGAGAGCCGAAATGCAACTGTCGGTCCTCCTGGTCACAGACGCGATGCTCTTCAATTCGGTGACGCTCAGACTGGGCGACATGGATCAAGAGAGTTTCCTGTCACAGCCGCTTTACAATTACTTTGTAGACGGCCTGGCCGCCATCATCCCTTGCCCCAAGGAGAACGTCTTTGTCTTCAACATTCAGGTGAAATAAAGAGAGACCATTTTCTCTACTTCGACCAAAAATAACCCCCAGTGAAAATGCTTGATGACGGCCATGACCGTCCGTCATTTCCATGAATGTCTGTCACGTATCAGAAAGAAGAAGAAAAAAAAAAGCCACTTCCTGTCGATTAGAGAGAAGAACTGGAAACCTTTCTCTTTGCGATGGATCGTGCGGTCGCACCCAGCTTACCGTGTCGATCATCGCACTCGGCAATTTATTTCTTCTTATCCGACCAACTTGTTTTTCTTTTCTTCTTCTTCTTTCCTTCAATAATATTCGAGAAAAAAATGGCGCGACAAATCAATCAAAGAGAAAAGAGAGGATGACCTGAACTGTCGCGGGTGACGCTCTTTTTCTGACTTCGACGTCACGACCGGTTATGTTGATGAGAGTGGCCGTATGTGCCGCCAGTCGATAAATCACCTCCTGATAAATAGCCGGCCTTACTACGTGAAAGCTTCTTCTTCTTCTTCTTTAGCGTTGCGGTTTGAAGAGGGGGACAAAAGCCATAACATTTGAAGAGAATTGGCCAATAGAATTTCTAATGTCGGGAATAAAAACAAGTCGTAGTAGTCGTAAAGTTTCCTCTTGTGTGTTTTTGTCTTCCTCTTTGGAAGAGTTGGAAAAAGAAGAAGAAGAAGAAGAAGCGAATCAAGATGTTTGTTGTCTCGGCACGGCCAAAAACAGCTTAGACAATCTCTCAATTTAACGTTTTTTTGCCCCATTCGGTTCAATGACGACATCAGAACGATTACGAGGCAGACGGGCGGATACTGAACGTTAGCTTTTCGGCCAAACGTCCCGACCTACCGGGCGAGGTCCTCTACACGCAGCAGTTCCTCCAGGAACGGGTTTATCTCCGACGCCACGCCCTGACTAAATTAACCACCCTCCAGGTAACGTAACGTAACAACAACAACAGCACAACTTGATTTGTTCTGATCAACCGGACAGAGCTCCAACCTAGATGTGTTTGGGGCTTATTCCTTTCAATTATTGATCGAATCATCATCGTGTTGTTGTTGTTTTCTTTAGGTGTTGCCCTTCGACGATACTTTGTGCGTCCGGGAGCCTTGCCTCAACTTTGAAGAATGTCTGTCCGTCTTGAAATTCGGCAATGCCTCGGATTTCATCAGCAGTCCGTCTCTACTCTTCCGGCCCATCCATCCAGTCAGCACTTTTGCCTGCAGGTGCCCGGCAGGGTTTACAGGTAAGCGCACATCTCTCCGTCGCGCATCCGGCGCAATAAGAAACAAACTTTTTCGGGTGTATAAAAGTCGGCGGGGTCGCGGCCGTCTCAAGACTTGAACTTTAATTGCCCTTGCTTCTTCTATCTTCTTCGTTTCTGGCGGTTCATTACCATTCAAGCCCTCGAGGATTTTTGGCAGAACCCAAAAAAGGGGAGATGAAAACAAAAACAAAAATTAAAAAAAAAGAATGGAATCTCATTGAAACAGGTTCTGGGGCTACCCATATTTCCATCGACCTGTTTTATTTGATTAATATATTCGAGTCGATAAAAATCAATTATCTTTTTCGGGGTTGTTTTTTTGTTTGGGAAGAGATGAAAAACAGATCTCCTCGATTTCAATTTGCATGCTTCGTTTCGAAGCAAAAAGAGATCTCTCTCTCTTTCTCTTCTCCCTCTCTGGGCTCTTGTTGTTGTCGAGTTCTCCTTCCCATCATTACGCCATTCTCACGATCATTGGCGGGACTAACGAGCACCACCAAGCGATGCCGTTCTTGTTGTTTTCTCGGCGAAATAACAAAACCGGAATGAGCAGAGAATTTTCCACGACGTCTCTTCTACGGTAGATTGACACATTTCTTCTTCTTTTTTGTTGTTGTGTTTTCGCTCGGTTTGCGACGACGTCATTAGGCATGAGGGAACATTACGTCTGCGACACGGAAGTGAACCTCTGCTACTCGAATCCGTGCGCCAACGGAGGGACTTGTGTGAGGAAAGAGGGCGGATACACTTGCCAGTGTCGGCAAGGGTTCGCCGGCGATGATTGCCAACTAGACCTGTCCGGAAACTTGTTCGGCGTCGCCGGCGCTGGAGGTGGCGGCAGGAGGGACAAGAGCTGTAATGGTAGAACGGGCCTTTGTGCTCCGACTAACTGTACCGGCCCGGCCAATTTCTACACGCCGTTGACCTGTCAGCTCCGGTCACGCAGCTTCTATCGCGGCTCTTTCCTCACTTTCCCCGCCTTGAGGCAACGGTACCGACTCCACCTCAAACTCAGGTAATAAAACGACGACAACAAACAACATTCTTTCGATTGGATTGGCAAAGTAGTAATATACAAACAAACACTCTTGTCGGGCCGTCGATATCAACAGCTTCGCCACCAGAGAGAGGAACGGCCTCTTGTTGTACAACGGGCGATACAACGAGCGTCACGATTTCATCGCCTTGGAATTGATGGACGGCCGGCTGCAATTCACCTTCTCCCTGGGCGCCAATTCGTCCCGTCTCGTCCTGGAACAGCCTCAATCTTTGGCCGATGGCGATTGGCACACCGTCACCATCGATTACGTCAACAGGGTACGTAACCCAAGTTAATGATTCCGATTGTTGTTGTTGTTGTTGTTGACTTTGTTGTTGTTTGAATTTGCGACGCAGACGGTAGTGTTGAGCCTGGACGATTGCGACACGGCAGTCAGCGTCAAGTACGGTCACCTGTTGGGTGGTAACGGCCAGTGGAGGTGCGCCGCTCGCGTCACGCATCAACTGGAACCGCGCTGCTCCCAGTTTACGGAAACTTGCCACCGGTTCCTGGACTTGACGGCGCCGTTACAACTCGGCGGCCTCCCGTCGGCCTCGTCCGAGTTCCAGGTCCGCAATCGCGACTACGACGGCTGCATCAAAGACCTCTACATCGACCACCAGTTCATCGATTTGAGCAGTTTCGTCGCCGACAACGGAACCGTCGCCGGCTGCCAGGAGAAAAAAGAATTCTGCTCGTCCAGTCCGTGCCGCAACGGAGGCAAATGCCGAGAGGGTTTCAGCACTTTCCTCTGCGATTGTCCGGATGGCACTGCCGGCAAGGATTGCTCAGAGAGTAAGTCTCTAACTATAATATACAGCCGGACAAAAGAGAGAGAGAGAGAGAGAAAATGTGTCTAAACAAACGTCGGCGAGGGAATTCCTATGCTAATTAAACGGGCGCCTGCCCATATTTTTCCGCGCAGCTATTGAAGGGTCGAGGCAATTCCGCGGCGACGGCTATTTGATATTCACGCCAGACGCCAAGCCCATCGCCTTGCCGTGGTCGGCAGGCTTCGCTTTCCGCACCAGGCAGACGGATTCGTTTTTAATGAAGATAGAAATGGATCCCAACCATTCGGTTCTAGTCGAGGTAAGAAAATACAAAAAAAGAAGAAAAATGCTTGTTATTACGCTTAAATGGCGGCGGCGGCGGCGGCGGCGGAGTAGAGAAAATGTGCGTCATCCATACCGCGTTTGACTGATATTATTATGATTATAGACGATCGACGGGAAACTGAGCGTCACTTGGGAATCGGGTCAGTTCACTCTGGCCGATTCCGAGCCGCTTAATGACGGCAAATGGCATTGGGCTGAACTCAAATGGATGCAAGGTGAACTCTGGCTCAACACCGACTACGGCCTCTACGAGAAAACCGTGCCCGTCGAGTCGAAATTAACTGGCCTCTTGCCCGCCAAAGTCATCCTGGGCAAACTGGAATCGTCAGACAATATTACGGGACTAATTGGTTGCATCAAGGTATCTCTTCTACGTCTTTTGATTCGCTAGATCTAACGAGGAATTTCGTTTCCAGGATGTGAGAATCGGCGGCCAGCGCAATTTGTGGCTCAAATCGCCCGTCGAGCACCGAGTCGGCGACGGCTGCAGCTCTTCGGATAGTTGCGCCGCTAGAAACGACGTCTGCCCACAGCATGGCGTCTGCCAAGACACTTGGAATTCACACACGTGCACCTGCGAACTTGGCAAGTGTTTTTTTTTTCTTCCTTTTTATCTCTTTTCTCCCCCAATGTCATTTCTAATTATGGCGTTGTGTGGTTCGTCAAACAGGTTTCGCCGGGTTCGACTGCGCCAACATTTGCGAGTACAACCCGTGCGAGAACAACGCTACTTGTCAAATCGACCGGAGCAACAAACGCGGTTACAAATGCGCTTGCCAAGGCGACACTTCGGGTATCTATCATCGCATTATATCATTAAAAAAAAAATGAAATGAATGAATTAAAAATGCTGTTTGATATTATAAAAGGCGACTATTGCGAGGTGACGCTGGACCAGCCGTGCCCTGCCACCTGGTGGGGATATCCGGTGTGCGGGCCTTGCCGTTGTGATACGGACAAAGGCTACGATCCCAACTGCAACAAAAGCAACGGCCAGTGCGTTTGCCAGGTAATTGGTTAGAACCGAGAAAAAAAAGAAAGAAAAGATAGCCGTCGTTCAATTATATTTCCCGCATGTTATTTGTTTTTGTTTTGTGGAGAGAGTTAGACAAAAGAGCAGACGAGGAGAACGGAGTCTCAAACAACAAAACGAGTTTGCATTTCTAATTCTTGACATTTTGTCGGGGAATATCTCGTTGCAGGAAAATCACTACCAGCCGGTCAACGAAGAGGAATGTCTGGACTGTAATTGCTACCTGACGGGCTCGTTCGGGTCCAAGTGTGACGCCCTCACCGGTAAGAGAGAACAAATAAGAGTCTGACCCACCCACCCACCTGTCTTTTAGATCTACGGAGAAAAGAAAGAAAGAAAGAAAAAACGAGGAAAAACGAGAGACGAAAATGATTGCCCGCACACAACAATTGGCTTAAATTTCTTTCTCATTTTTTTTTCTCTTTTGGTAAATATTTTTCCTCATCCACCGTAGGCCAGTGCAAGTGCCGACCGGGAGTCATTGGCCGACGCTGCGACTCTTGCCCCAACCTTTTTGCCGAAGTCACGCTCAACGGCTGTGAAGGTAATGTCCCAAACTGGCTAATAGACCCATTCGTATGCGGCTTTTTCTCACCGACAAATGATGGCGCAGCGCACTATAACAATTCCACGGGCAAACAACACCCAACAACAACAAGCCCCCAAACCTAACCATCTTCTTCTTCTTCCTCTTTTTACGACGCAGTGATCTACGACGCTTGCCCTAGGAGTTTCGACTCGGGCATTTGGTTCGACCGCACTCTCTACGGCCTGACCACCGCCAGAGATTGCCCCATCGGATCAATGGGCCAGGCATACAAGACTTGCGACAAAGAAGTCGGCTGGTTACCTGCCGATCTGTTCAACTGCACCAGTCTGCCGTTTGTCGATTTAAGAGAAACGGTACTACTCCAGAAGAGCAATTTTAAAAACAAAAAAATTTCAACTTAATGCAATTCGATTTCAGCTGCAACGATTGGATCAAGGCAGTTTGAACCTCAACCCATTCATTTCCGTGCGACTGGCTCAACAGCTGTTCAAAGCCACGAATCACAGTTCGAAATTGTACGGCAGTGATATCTTCATTGGCCAACAGCTGTTGGTGAAAATCTTGGAGCACGACACCCACCGTGAAGGTTTCAATCTGACTCATCGGCACGACAAAGATTTCATCAGGGTAAGAAAAAACTCCGCGGGATTCCATCGGCGTTCGCTATAAAATAAAACCGACATTTTCGTATCTGTTACAGAACCTGGTGAGCGCCACGAGCGTTTTGTTCCAATTGCAATATGTCGGCCATTGGAGAACGATCGAACGAGTTCACGGATACGGAGCAGACGCTCTGGTCATGGCCTTCCAAAATTACGCGGCCAATTTGGCCCGTCAACAAAACAGTACCTACACTCTCCCCTTCGAAGTCGTCACTCCTAATATGGGTATGATTAGTATGCAAATGTTTACGATTGAAGAGAGGCTCATATCGTTTGTTTTTCTCAAACAGTTTTCGGAATGGATGTGTTGAGCACGGAACAAATTATCGGCCAAGAAATCAAATCAGGCGGCGGTTTGGAGAAAATCGTGCTGCCCGACACCAGCCGATACATCGAGGAAACAGCGACGGGCATTGCCAACAAGGAAAGACTGGCCACGACCAACGCCATCTTCCCCAAATACAACAATTACGTCAAGAATCCAGTGCTCTTTGATCGGACGTCCAAGTTTTTCGCGCCGCTCTCTTTGCTCGGCATCCGGCTCCCATCCGCCGAGACGACGGTCGACCGTTCCAGCAGCCAAACTCAGAGGTCCGTCGTTAGTTACGCCATTTACCGGACGGCCGGCGACGTTCTACCCCAAGTGTTCGAACCCAATTTGAAGCAGCGCTACGGAGTCGATTTGACACTGCCGTCGACCATGATGGGCTTGGCCGCTTTGTCGGCCGACGGTGAAATAATTACGGGTGGCGGCCCTGGTGTCAAGTACCGAATCCGCGTTGATTACGTCAATCAAAGGGCCAATCCGCAGTGCGTCCACTGGAAGACGGTCTCGGGCAAAGGTAGCTGGAGTCGCGAAGGTTGCCGAACCGATTTCCACGACCCTTGGTTCTACGACCAGGAAGATTTCCACGTCAATTGCACCTGCTCCAGTTTGGGTCCAGTGGCCGTCGTCATGAACAAGGAAGAGTTTATGGTATGCATATAACAACTACATTGAAACAAATTCCTCCTGTCAATCCAACGTTGAAACCGCAATGTTTTTTTTTTCTTTTTTTGGCTTTCCAGTCGCTGACGGAACCGACACTGGCCGAAGATGTGGTCACTTACATCGGTCTGGTAGCCAGCGTGGTTTTCTTGACGGTGGCGTTCATCTGTCTCAGTTTGATCCGCGGCCAGCAGCAGACCAACTCCAATTCGATCCACCGCAATTTCGTCGTCTGCCTCCTTTTGGTTCAGTTGCTCTTCTTGCTGGCTTTGAAACTGCGGGGAACCGTCCAACACCACGAGGTGAGTCATTTCTTTATATCCTTTTTTTCTGACGCCCAGCATCGCGCTCTAACGATTCCCTTGTCCGCAACACAGTTTGTTTGTAAATTGCTGGCCATGGGTCTCCACTACCTGTGGTTGTGCGTCTTCTCTTGGCTGATGATCGAGTCTATTCACTTGTACCGAATGTTGACCGAGCTCCGTGACGTCAATCATGGACACATGAGCTTCTATTATTCCATGGGATACGGACTTCCGGCCATCATCTTGGGTCTCTCGGTCGGTGTCCGAGCCGACCAGTACGGAAATTATTACTTGTAAGTAGCCAGTCGATCCGTTCATTGATTCAATAATGAAAATGTTTCTTTAATTTTTCAGCTGTTGGTTGTCGGTTTACGAGTCGGTCATCTGGAGTTTGATCGGTCCGTGTTGCTTCATGATTTGCTGCACGCTCATCACGTTCGCGCTCGGTTTGAGAGCCGCCTTCACGCTCAAAGATCACATCGAAGGCTACGGCAATTTGAGAACACTCATCTGGCTCGGACTGGCTTTGCTGCCCGTCACCACTGCCGTCTGGGTCCTGGCCGTCTTATCGGCCAGCGACGCTTCCGAAATTCTCTTTTACGCATTTTCACTCTGTTCCGTTCTCGAATCCATTTTCATCATGCTGGGCTACTGCCTGCTCAACCGTCGCGTCCGGATGGGATTGCTCCATCTGGCCGGCCGCAAAGACAATATGGAAGACGATCTCCACGGACTCGGGCCGCAATTTGAGACGCATTCCGTCGCGGCTTCCAGATCGGCTTTGGCCTATCAGAACAACCGCGACGCCGTTTCCACTTTGCAGCAGCAGCAACAACACCAGAGACATTTGGGCATCTCGACGTCGTCGACGACATCCAGGTCGACTTGCAAGACGGGCAGTAGCAGCAACTATCGGAGCGCCGATATGAGAAGCGGCGATTTATCAACGAGCACGGGCAGCCGTTCGTCTTACAACAGCCGGCAAATCGTTCACAAATCGCCGTACGCTTACAACAACGACGACGACCACAAGCCGAAAAAGAGGCATCCGTCGGAAAGCGGAGGAGATTCCGACGGGCGGCACAGTTTGGATTTAGCCTCGAGTCATACGAGCGACGACGACGAGACCGTTACCAACCGGAGCCTCAGTATCAATCGAAATTTGAAAGGTAAACAAATCAATTAGACACTTTGCGGTAGAAAAAGAGATTGATGGAGACGGGCGTTTTTCAGAACACCGGAAGCCGGAATTACCGTCTAAACCGGCTTTTATGCCCAACATTTGCGAAGCGGGAGAGCCGATGCCTCAAATACCGTCGCCGACACCGCCGCACAATATGATGATGCAAATGTCCAACAGCAATATACGACCGCTTTACTCGCCCGCCTGGTCCAGTCAATTGCCGCCGCCCGCTTACCCGCTATCGGTAATAAATCAGAGAGACGACAGTTGCCTTTCTTTTTTTTTCCGTCCTCTTCAGAAACTCAATTTTGTGGGGTCACGCAACTGTTTTCAGATGTCTTACTCGTCGGCCGGACGTTGGGTATCGGAGAGGTTGTCGAGCGCCACGCCTTCAGAGAACGAGCAGCAAGCCAGTCCGAACCCGGGCTATACGAAATCGTCGACTCGCTTTATGGTGCCGTTGGGAATGCCACGTAATTACGACGATGAAGATTATGAGGATTACGAGCATCATGAACGGAATCCCGCCGGCTACCAGGGTTCAGGTAAATAGAATAAGCAAGACGAGAGAGATCTAATTAGACCACAACGCTCGTTGCCCTTCTCCCTCTCTCGGAGAATCTCCTCTTTTTTTTTCTTTTTACAACCGCAATTGTTTGTTTCATTCTATAGACAACGAAGCCCAACGAACGGACCCGTCCGATGATCGAGGTGCTGCGGGTTCGGTCACGAACAACCTGAATTTTGCGGCCAGCTCTTCGGGCGCTGCTGCACCTGAGAGGAAACTCATGACTCCAGTGGCCACTCTGGAGATGACCGACTCGGAATACGTCTGACACACTCCGGCTCTTTACTAGGCGTGTGTGATGTTGCCTCTTTCTTTCTCTCTCGCACGCAATCCACCCATCATCTAGGGGGAGGAGGGTATGTGGATAAAAGAAGAAGATGGAACCAGAAGGCTAATAAAGAAACGAAAGAACAAATCAACGAGCTCCTGCCCACTCCCCAAGTCCACAACGCGCTATGCAAAGACGATATTATTAGATGAATTGTAATGACTGGCATGAACCGTGTTGTTCTTTTCTTCATCTTTTTTTTCCTTTTTGTTATTGACCCTGTACAGCCTTTTTTTTTGTGAAAGAAGATAAAACAACAACGATATGAGTGATAAGATCTCTTTCTTCATGCATTCCCCGTTTTTTTTTCTCCTTCATTATGTACACACAATGTAATGCTGCGCGATGTATTTGTTTGTTGAAAGTGCCATTGCTCCTGTCGATTGTCTGCCAGTGTTTTTAACAGCTAGTGCAATATGGAATACATGACGTGTTTTATTTGTAAGCCATTTTGTCTTTATTGGGCGAAAATATTTGGTTAATCAATTTGAAATTGCAAGATGCCTGACTCGATAACAAATTGGTACCGTAACTAATTCGACAGAAAATAAAAGCCTCCGGAAGAATAGTACTGGATAGAGCGAAAGTGCTGCCACCTTCCTCATGGAACGCAAAAGTCTTCCGGATATGCTGGAAGCCGCTCGTTTTGAAACGCAATTGAAAACGCAACATCAACACAAATTCCCCCCTTTACATGTAGGGCGTGGTTTCTTGTGAATGACACAATTTGGGGTACGGTCATAAAGATATGGCAATTGAACCTTGAGGAAAAAGTGGATTGTCCTACCTTTACGACGGTTGATTACACGAAGCTCGAACAGTTGACAACATCGAGGGCACGCACAGTTGAACAGTAACACACTGCCCGCAGCAGGATTAATGTTGACACTCTTTATCTTCACTAGGAGACAATTTGAAGTTCTCAAGTGTCAATTTTGAAGTCGAATTGGTGGCTTGATCTTGACAGTTTAGAATGCCACATTCATCACGCAGCAAACTGCAGACTGAACATGTATCAAAGCATTGCTGTTAGTGATAGCAAAGTAATAGTTTGCTACCACCCTCATGCTCTAATCTAAATCATTTTGCTTGCATATTTGTCACCAATCAATCATTGGCCCCATCTTTCACTGTGCAGATGATGGCATATCTATTCTTGTTTTTGACATGTTATCAACAGCAGCTGGGAAGAGAGGGAGGTGGTGAACACCTTAGGGGAAAAACAAACTGTAGGAAAATGATGCACGTGTTTTAAAATGATGGCAAGTCTTGTGAATAACTTGTTGTCGATCACGTGTTCATGGGTATATATCTCACATTCAATATTTCGATAATATAATATACCATGAAACATCTTAGTAGTTGTTTCAATGAATGTTCTAGTTTTTTTCCACAGCACTTTGAGTCAAAATCACTAAAGGTGTCACCAAAAAATGCATACCAATAGGAACTGGATTTACAGAAATGAGATAAGCACGTGTCTCGTGAATCGTGATTTGAGCGCTAATTCAACTAGACACAGGGCTGCCAAACTTAAGACTACTTGGTGTTTAAAATAATTGGTTCTAATTTTTTCAAAATTGTCCAACAGGGGGCATTCAGCAGTAGGATTTTCTCTAAATTTATCGAATTTAAATATTAAAAAACTATTTATTGCACAAGAACTAAATTCGAAAAATTTGTATTTTTAAAACACTGCGAGATCTCGCGATTTTAAGTAGAATATTACGAGCACTGCATTACAATTTATTATTATCAGTTAACACGCGTGACGCAATTTGCCTTCAGCAAGTTTATAAGGAAAGCCGAGGGGGAAAATTCATTAGCTTAGTATAAACGATACCAGTGAACGACAGCTTTCCAGCCCGACTAACAAATGGCCAACGACATCGATTTATTACCAGACGGCGACCTTGTTGAAAATGAGCAGACTGAGGATCCAGAAGACTCAGACGAGTATGATCCTTACATCGTCCGGATGGCCGAAGAAAATCAGCGTAGTCATTGTGACAAATTTGCATTGCGCTATTGTATGGGCGTCGCTGTTTTCTTATATATCTGCACGATTGGTATGGCTTGCTTTTTCCTGTACTTGGGTCGATTTGCTTTGTTTCGGGGGTTTGCCGTAGTTGAAAGGACTTACAATTCTACGGATCTCACAAATCTTGGTGGACTGATCACGGGTCGCAACATTATCTACAAGGATTAGCATTCGGATTTCGGAAATGTATCTATTATCTAACGCAATAAACGGCACGTGTTCTTAAAAATATATAACTTGCTCGTTTTATTTCAATGTACAAAACCACTGAGTAAATTTGTAATGAGAAAAAGGGAAAACCTGCATTTTAAAATTTAGACAGTAAGGAAAACTGGGGAAACCCGGGGAAATAATAGCGTTCGCGAGATACTAATTTGTTGCGGACGCGACAACAAAGGCAACAAATTACTCATCGCGTTAGGCCAGTGTTCAAAGGTCCTCCAGGAAAACAGCTTCAAAACTGTTTAAACATTTTATGGCGACAAGTATTGGTCGAACAAAAGAAAACGGATGTATAAAGGGGCTTTTTGTCGTAAAGATTTACTGCTTAGCGCATTTTATTAATAAGAAAAAATAAGAGAAATCTCCTGTTATGAGCTTGAAGAGTGTGTAAGATAAAAATCTTCGTGTTGTATAAAAGGAAGAACTACTTTGCTCGCAATGTTTAAACCAATTTCAGTAACAAAAGTACATACAACTGTAAAATGGTAGATTTAGCTTCAAAGGGAAACTGGTCAATTGTTGGTAGTATTGCCATCATCATTACTGTGATCGCGGTAACAATTACTCTATCATTCACGAGACAGTTGGACCCGGAGGACCCATTGTCAACTCTTGACCCAGCTACAGCAATTGATCGATTAACATCAACTGACGAAACATCAGCCAGTGATTCCCCTCCCACTACTCTAATTAATACAATAGAAGGTGCAACAACTAGCTTAATTAAGACGACATCAAGTTCAATACCAACTACGATTGCCACGACATTCATCAACGATCAAACAACCAAAAAAACAACCTCGAGCTCCGGGACTCAAAGTACCTACACTACAACTGTGTCCACTGGATCAAGACGAACGGAAACTACTACTACTCCGGTAGGAACAACCATTACAATAACAGATAATGCAACCGAGCCAATAGTATCCCCAACAAAATGGGAAGAGTTTCGTACAACTAGTTCGGCGGGATCAACTACAAGGAAAATAACAGGGTCGACCACATTACCTGCTAATACGCAAGAAATAACAACGGAGCTTGAGGCTACATCTCAAATTTCATCCACACCTACGGGAAGTGCTACCCGTATAACTCATGCTAGATCTAGATCAACATATTCAACCTTTTCAAACACCGAACCTCTAGAAAAAGCAACAACATTTACTAGCTCGAGCAGGTCAGCATCCACGAATGATTACGTTACAATCACAACCGCAATCGCAGAATCAACTACCAGAGTTCCCCATAACAAGTCTACTATATAGTCCAGTAACATCAGCCCAAACAGCACAGTTCATTCGTAAAATGAAAACAATAACTCCGCGTCTTTAACCAATAATCTAGAGCAGACAGATTTCGGCACAACGGTTATCATCATTTTGATTTTTTTGGTTGATTCTCTAGCTAGATTTCAAAAAGCTAAAATTTATGGTGATGCCTTATTTTGATTGATATTTTGATGTTATAAAACCATGTGGGTATTATATAAATATATTTATTATAAAGACAAACGATATAGCTTTCAAAAAAATATTTAGTAAGATTCTGGGCATTAAATTAAGCGGATCCGCATAGCATTTACATTTTGAAGGAAAATTTTTTAAACATACACATCACGGTTACGGAATTCGCGTCGAACGGAGCACTCGGCTTTGCTGTAAAGTAAAAAAAAACTTCAGATTCCTATTTCACCTATCAATAAATTTGCAACTTTTACCATATACTCTTGTTCGTCGTCAATGAATCCACTGTCAACACAAACTATTTGGTATTGCTTAGCCTTTAAAGCAGCCATCGAGACCCATACATCTTTCTTCAACAAACCCTTATTTTGGTTGTGCTTGTGACTAGGGTCAAGGATCAAAAGGTGCGTCTGTTTCCCTTCTTCTACTCCAACTATGGTCCGGCTATGCCCTTTAGCACCCATATGTAGAAAAAAAAGAATTTAGAAACCATCCAAAATGTGTTTCAATAAATCCAAATGCCTTGGTGCTGAAAATAAAGCGGAGGCTTGAATTCGGACGGCTCACAAAAATATTTCTTAACCCAATCGAACAAGGCCGGATGTTTCCCATCGGAAGAAGAGGGTCGATGGAAATCAATTAAACGATATCTGGACAGCAGTTCACTGTTAGCGATTCTTCAGATCAATTAAGAACATATAGGGAATAGCTTACCGTATGCGATATGAAGCCAAGAAAGCTGCAATTTCCGTTGCTCCTATCCATTTGCATGTGTCAGAGAGTTTTCCACCTAACTGTTCACAGCCCTAAAAATTTTAAGTTAAAATAAATAACTTTTTTTAAACCTGAAAAATTTATAGGTGTTTACTTGAACATCGAATCCGTTCTTCCAGGCTTCTTCAATTGCAGACTGAAGCCGAGTAATTGATGGTACTTTAATAATAGAAGAGTCTTGTGTCGATGAACTCGTAGGGCACAGTTTCTTTAACTTTTCGGCGTACTGAGGATGACGCAAGAGTGCACTGAGCAGCATTTGTAAGTTCCTGGTGCAAATAGTTGGATAGTAACCAATAAAAAAAAAGTCTTGTTTCGAAAATAATATACCGATATCCACAGCCCCAACCCGTATCTCCGAAAGAGGACATATAGTGATCAACAGCACTACATTTCCGCACTACCCCACATCCGGTAGCTAACTTTGGCAAATGAGTTGTAATATCTGCCGACATAATAATTACATTTTGACAAATTACTTTTATAGTAAACCAGTCTTTTATTAGTGAATCAAATCACCTTGAGTGGCTGATGAGCCATCATCAATTCCATTTTTCTCTGACATTTTAAGCATAATGCGCTTTTCATGGTAGTCCACGGCGGACATCTTCCCTTTCTGAACAGACCGGAATAAATTCGCGTCGCCCTGTCGAGCAATATTTTTCCCCTTGTCAAAGCCATGTAAAGCTTGTAGTCGTTCAAACTCCTCACGTTCCTTCTTCTCCATCAACGATCTTTCCTCATTTTCCAAACTGCGAGCCAATTTTTCATCATCCACTATGTTTCGATGGGAAGATTTTAAACCACTTGCACAAAAGTACCAAACCTTATCCTACCTTCCATTGCAAAGTGATTATTGACATGCTCCGCGAGAGTCTCTGCAGAGACAAAATCTTTTGACGGACAAAAGGGACAAAAAAAACCGGCAGCTGTTTCCCCCTTAGATGCGGAGGACGATTGTGAAGTAGATTCCTGTGGAAAAAAAAGCTTTAGATTTTTTCACTATTTTAGATTTGATTTTAGAACTGTAGAAACAACCTCTGCTTCATGTTCCTTGTTAAAATGAGATTCAAGAAGAGGAGGTTCTGTAAATATCTGATCACACAGAGGGCAGGTGTACAATTTGGCATCACCAGTTGCTGCTAAAATTTCTGAGCTTCCAGCACATTCCTAGATCCATGTATAAATAATCAAAAAAGTTTTATGAATGAACCAAATAGCCTGAGAAAAGTTACTGTTGAATTCAAGTGCTCATCTTCCACATGAGCTTCCAGGGCACTTATTTCCCCGCTAGCATAAGGACACATTGGGCAAGTGTACTGCTGTACTAGATGTGGTGTAGTTTTGCTTTGGTCTAAAACTGAAACTGGAGAAGGTAAAGGTGTTTTACACACAACTTCGTCCACAATTTCACATTCATCGTCAGAGGTCATTTTCATTCATTCGTTACGACGTCTGCAAGTTTGCAAAAAGAATAAGAAATTAAATTTATCAATTGTTTTTCAAAATCTATTAACCTTTAAGGTGAGTTTGTTTTTATTAAATGGGTACTTACAACTTATTCAAGCAGTGTGTTTTGTTTTCACTAGAACTTCATGGGATTTCTTCAATTCGAAAGTTCAAACTTCGAAGTGGTAAACATCGTCTGCACTTTTTTCCAAGTCACGTGATCTGAATTATCTGAATATCCTATGGGCGCTGCCGGCTGCCGGGTGCCAGCGCACAAAAGTTTATAAATTAAAATAAGATGCAAGAATATTTTCGAATTTTGTATTTTGTTGAATAAATAAAGACAGATTTTTTTCATTCGGCGAAAATTTTCGCAGTCTTAGGATTCTTCGTGTAATAAATAGAATGTAAAATACAGGGCCCGAAGGAAACTTTATTCAGTTGATTATAAAAGTCCGTTGCCGAATTCATCTCCTAAGAAATTCCTCATCGTTGTCATGTTGTAAGGGCAAGCTTGAAAGACGTTGATACAAGCGTCGTGACCCTCTTCACCGGTAAAAACGGCCACTTCAAAAGGAAGGGCTGATGAACCGGGATCTTCTCTCATAAGCAAGGCAGGGTGCATTTTGCGTCTGTAACGAATAAGTTGTTTTGAATACAAAGCTATTTGGTCCTTTTAATGAGGAAGTAGTTGTACGAACTTTGCTACTTTAAGAAGGAACATGTCCGCTTCTAAAGCTGGATCCAAAGTTGAGTTACTCTTCTTTGCGTAAAGTCGTGTTGCCTCCAGTTCGCACAAATAACGAAGCAAGCAATCCCGATGGTCCATAGAGCGAATCAACTGCACCAATAAAACGGTTTAAGTAAATGTTTATTAGAAAAACAGAACGAAAAAAACAAACAAAAAAAACAATCCACAGTGCTTACCTTCAAAATGACGTCTCTGTCCCCGAACATCGGGCCCATCATTTGACCCATAGCCGATCTTCTTTTTCTCCCCTTAAACCTGAATGGAAGATAGCCTAACTCTGCGAAGAGCAGATAAATTAACATGGCAACTGATACGTAGAGACCGCCTTTAGTGGATAATTTCGCATAGTTTCCAGTGGGATTTAAATTAATGTTTGAGACAGAAGCCAGTACCCCGACCAGCAACACCAAAAAAACGATCACTCGCAAGAGTTTCATTTGTTTAGTCGTGAATTGTGTAGACTCCCGAAACGCTAAATAAAGACTGACTTGAGAGTAGATGAAGCTTGTGGACGGCTAGAACTTGACGCGTCTATAACCCCGGAAGTACAAGGAAGAGCGACGTGATAAAGCTGCACAATTGCACTTCATAACATTTTTGTTATTTCTGAAACCCTGACGGAAATCTTAATGGAGATGTACCGTAGTGCATATATTTAACACGAATTGACACACTCAAGTCGAAGTAAAAAGAAAACGTTTTGGTTACTCCGCCGATCAATCGCAGGGTAGACCGTTAATAAAGTACACTTTAACTGAGAGAATAAATAAGTGGGAAAAATACATAACTTACAATCCACAAATCAAGAGCGTTCAAAAATTACTGTTTTCAAAATCTTCTCCTAGAAATGATTGCATTGTTGTGATATTGTAAGGACAAGTATTGAAGACGCGAACACACGAGTCAAGGCCTTCTGTTCCGGTGAAGACGGCAGTTTCGAAAGGTAAAGCTGGGGAGCCGGGATCTTCCCTCATTAACAGGGCCGGATGCTTATTACGTCTGACCAAAAGAACCATGAAACTGAAATCCAACCAAACATAATGTTTAATTTATGGTGATTTACTTGGCCACTTTTAGCAGGATCAAATGCAATTCCAAATCAGGATCTAGAGTGCAGTTATTTTTTTCAGCATCGGATCGGTGCGCTTCTAACTCGCACAGAAAGCGTAGCAGGCAATCCTTATGGTCGAGAGCCCGGATCACCTGAAACATTGGATTTACATGATGACGAAACGGAAATAACAGAAGTAAAGGGCTTACTTTGAGGACAGAATTTCTTTCTGTAAAATCATCAATCATTAACTGATTCACTGTTGACCGTTTCTTTCTTCCAATAAACTCGAAAGGTAAGAAACCAAACTCTGAAAAGACGACGTATAAGAGAAGGGTGATGGATGCGTAGAGTCCTCCTTTGGTTGATAACCGAGCATAATTCCCAGTAGGGCCTAAATTGATGTTAGAAACACCAGCTAGCACAGGACCCAGCAACGAGAAGACGACCACCGCTCGTACGAGTTTCATCGTGGATAGGTCAAGTGGTGAAGCATTTCGGGTTCTTATAGTCTTGCAAGAACAGTAATACACGTGGAGACATTTACTGATATGATCTGTAACACTCTACTCTTGCTCTCATCATCAATTGTTTCCAGTAATTAGGAAAGACAGGTAGTCAAAAACGCATAATCATCAAAAACGAAACGTGAGCCGATTCTATAAGCTGACCGCGCCGGAAGGAAAGCGGAGGGGATTTTTCCGGTTGCGCTTGTCTTGTTGAATACAAATGATAAAAGAACCGTTATATTACAGTTTCGTCCAAAAAGAGTATCCACCGCTCTCCTACATAGAAAATTCCTTTAAATTCAACATGGGGCAACTAGCGTGTTGCACTTAAAATTGTATTTGTTTTCTGGAGAAAAAAAATTAAAGTAAAGCATATATTTGATACTATTATGTACTATCGGTTTCTAGCGTCTGCCACTTGTGCGGGCACAGTCACGACAATTCCATCCATGGACTCTGCCAACGTTATTTGGCATCCCAGACGAGATCTGTTGAATATTTCAAGATGAAAAATCATTTTGTAAGAAAAAAGGTGACCTATAGCTTTACGTGTCACAAAGCCCGAAAGCTAGATCGAGCATGTCCATCTCTTCGTCGGACGGCTTGTCCGGGAGTTTGTCAAAATCTTCTTGTTTGAAAATTATATGGCAGGTAGAACAAGACAAGGTTCCCTCACAAGCACCTAAATGTATTACAAATATTGATTTTAGTCAGGTATTAATCATTAGATTAAACAGTATAAATAATAATGTTTATGGTATTGATAACAATTTTTTTTTCAAAAACTGCTGAAAAGACCTGTCATCAATGAAGACGCAGGAAAAAGAAATAAGCATGTAATTTAAAAAATTCAATTTCTAACTAACTAACCAAAACCTTCAAGATCCACATCATTATTGACTGCAGCATCCAGGAATGTGTCACCAACTTTGGCTTTAACTGTTTGTGGTAGACCTTCTCTGTTTACAAAGGTAACTGATATCCTGCCAAAAGAAGATGTTAGATTAGCTTAGGAAATTAGAGAAGAAAACAATTGAAAGAACCATTATGAATGAGATTTTACATCTTCTTTTGAAGGGTTGAACGACTCTGACAGAATGACCGCCATTCTTGGTGCCGTACGGCTGCCAAAAATGGACCATTTAAATTTCTCTGTTCCCTCAATACGAGAGGAGAAGGCAGAGAATGAATTTTTAATCGACTAAGAGCTCGTAACATAATTATACAAAATTTACAATTCAACAAAATCAACTTAGCAACAAGACATCAAAACACGAGGAAAAAGAAATCGTCTGCTGATAACGTTAGTTCTTCGGAGTCATCTGGCGGTCAATGACGGAAGCGGGGGAATATACAAAAATAGGTGGCGCTCAAAAACCCCGATTGATTATCAGAAAAGCTTTTTTAGATGAAAAAGGGAAAATGTTGTTTCAAATGTTATGCATAAGTAAGAATTGAGACGACCTAGGATAAATTACCATATATTTGTTTAGTCGGAAGCAGTCATTAAGTCGAGGCCATGATCGTTTTATTCGGTGGCGGGAAGCCGACGTGCCGGGGCATACTAATTAACTAGCGTATACAGGTGAGTCTATGTTACAAGCGTGAGAAACATCCGCCGACTTGATTTCTTTCGACACACATCACTCCTTCTCTCAGTCATCGTCTCCACAAAACCAACGTCAGAGACGGAAGCCAGAATGGGCTAGACGCGCGCTAGGATGATTGGCAGCCAACAAATAAATATCCGTCCATAAATTCATAAATAACAGAATGAACAGCAATCGCATTCTGTTTTAAAACAAAACAAAACTTGGTGGTCGCAGTTTCTGCTACTGGGCACGAAATTGCGTCACTTTTTTATATATTTATTATTACGAAATTTCGGGATTTCAAATTCTGGATGGAAATCGGGAAATGTCTCGGGCCGGCTTGACATAAGAAGAATGTCTTTGTGTATAATCACACGTAATGCTAGACACTTAATGATTAAAGCTAGAGGTAATTCAACAGGAGCAGATAAGGTCCTTTTAAAACAGAAGGCGGCTGCCGAGATCTTTCATTTCCACGTTCTTTCTACATTTTTTTTCACAAACGACTTTGGGTAAGGCAGTTAAAAATTATTATAGGAACACAGCCCGCTATACTGCTGATAAGAAACGACGTTTACTGTGTGTACATCATCAGCCTCTCTGATGGTGTAATTTTTCACTCCAATTCACCAAGTCGCTAAATAAAACAGAAAAGGAAATGAGAAAAACAAATCACACTTGCTATAGCGCGTTGGGTACGATAAAAAGGCTCATCACATCAACAAACGCTGACACACGGTGCCTCAGTTTTTCAACGGAGTTTGATCCAATAATATCACCTGTCAAACAGTGGCTCGCAGAGCTATATTCTATTGGTGTCTCTTTCAAACGTTATTTGTCTCATCCGATTCGGAACGGCGGAGCAAAGTCTAGTAAGTGTCAACACAGTCCATTAGAGCTTAAACCAAATCGAGTGCGTCAACGTATTTTGCCCTATTACCAAACTGCTAAAAGTATCAAATAATGAATGCTTGGGGAAAATGGGAGAAAACAAAATTGGGCTGTTGCATGTGTGAGGGCGCGATATATTATTTGATGTTAACGGACACGCCGCGATAAGGCATTTTTTGGATGACTGTTATCTTTATACAATGGCATTTTCCCGTTCGGTTCGTCGTCACGGCCGACTTTGGAGCTGGCAGACAGCTTGGCACCGCTACCCCCTACCCTGCAACCCACGCCGAGTGTCATGTCAATAGAAGACATTATGAAGGAGCGCACAAGGCACCTTAGTTCCTTACCTTTGTCTTATTTTCCTCGCCGCTGATAGATTCGGTCCCTTTCACATCGTATTTTTGTCATGTGGGGGCAAATGACGCAACGTATATTTAGACACAAGGCCGTTTAAATAAGAACAACATCGATGCTGGCGCGTTTTTCTTGGGGGTTCTTGAAGAAGAGACAGTTGGATCGAGTGAATATTGACCGACGTCACACTCTGAAACCAGAATAAGATGAAAGAATCTCTGTTAAAGTGGCTGTGAAGGTCTAAGCCAACGCAAATAGACAGCAATCCCTCTCTCAGCCGTAGCTGTGATAGTCGGGAGGGTGTGTGTTTGCTCTCCGAGGGGGTGGTCGGGGGAAAACAGACGACAACCACAGGTAAACGAGCAGCCCCAGACTGCGTGGCGCCACATCTAAAATCAACAAAACCGTCTCTCCACCACCATCTCGGGGTAAGTACAAGGGAGAGAGAAGAAAGAAGAAAAAAAAGAGGCCATTTGGAACGAACGAGATATCTGATAGGTGTGTATGCGGTACAAAAGCGTGACTGCAGGTCCACCTCAGCTGAGAAGCTGTTCTCAAATCTTGGGAGGGGGTTTTCTTACGTCACTTCCGGAAGCAGTTAAACGTGCTACATCTCTACCGTCATTTGTTCACGGCAACTTGAATAACCAACAAGGTTATAAAAACAAAAACAGAAGGAAATTTCTTTTTTTTTTTCTTATAAAAGAAAAACTGATCTGCCGAATCATCGACTGATTCGAGATTGCAGTGTGATGACTTTCCGATTCTCCCCAGTGCGGTCTGATACGCTTGAAAATGAGATGATGATTATAAAAATGCGCAGTTTAAATAGGGACTGTAGGACATCTGGTTAGTTTTTGAAAGCAAATAAGAGCTGCTTCCTGTGCTCTGCGCTCTAGCCTCTATTGATTTTGATGACTTATCTGATGGCCGCTGATAAGAAACACAACCCAGAAAAAGATGAGCGCGCCGAGCAACAAAAAAAGCGTCCCGAGTCCGACTAGTAGGCGATTGTTGCTCCTTAGACTTTCTTGCCTCAATAGCGATACGACTTTTAACATCTTCCCAACCGAAAAAAAAAGAAGAGAGACTTTGGTACAATAGGTTGGGCTATATGTAGCCCTTTTGTAATATATTAGGATGGAGCTTAGTGACGGTCCTGTACCTCGTCTCGCAATCACCAAATTCTTCTTAAGGAAAATGCCGGACTCTATAGACATCAAAAGGATGGTGCATGATTTACAAAAAAAAAAAATCGTCTCATATAATTTTTAAAAAATCTTGTTTGGAGCCAAGGAGGTGGGTGGAGTTTTGATAATCAAACACCTCCCACTGCTATGCTATATGCCATGTTCTCATCCAATCAGCAGGCGCCATCGAGCGCAAGTCCCGCCTCCGATCCGCAGTTCCACCCTTCTTCCCATAAACCCCCCAAACTTTCTTCTATACGGGCAAAAGAAACTTGCACAAAAGGGAGGTTAGAAGAAGAAGAAACCCCGAGATATCTTTCTTTTTTCCTATAGAAGAAACTCCGGAGTTGAGCTGTGGTATAGTATAGAACACAGCAGAGAGAGAAAGCGAAGAGAGAGAGAGAGACCAGCATCAATAAGGGTGTGCGTTTGGGAGGGGAAGTCAAATGTTTAGGGGCGTGGTTTGCAGTGCTGGAGATGCTGACCGGCCTTTGGTGGCGGTGGCTCGCTCTTGCTGGCCGAGTGCGCCGTTTCAGTTCCATAAAAAAGCTCGTCCCTTTAAGCTGCTTATTTCCCGTCGTGTGTGTGTGAGTGCGTGCGTGTGTGTCGGTGCATGACTTGACGCGTCCCTGCCCAGATTTTCGAGTTATTTTTTTTTTGTTGCCTTCTTCTCCTTCGGCGACTACGACACTCTTCTCGCGCCCCACACAGTGATTGACTAAGTGAGCGAGTGAGCGTGCTCGACGGCCGAACGGTGAAAAATCACGCACTGGCCACCGCTTCCGAGCCGACCAGTTGCTGCCGTCGCACGCTGCAAAAACCTGTTTTTCCCCTGTTTTTTTCTCTCTCTTCTTTTGATTCTTTATCACCTCCTACCACTACCACCCTGGGCTAACAGTGTCTAATTAGCCGGACGACAGATTATCCCGACAACCCCCGCCGTGTGCGATCCAACAGTTTCGGGATTTTCGTCGCGGTCCTAGTGAAGAAGTTGGAGAAAAACGTGACCAACGTCATCAAAAGAAAAAATAAAAACCCTGCGGTAGTTTCGTCTACCAATTGTTATTGTTTGAAACTGTTGTACCAATCGACGATAGGGACCATCACGACTACCGCTACCATTCCACCGCCAGCGGTTAAAGGTATTACATCCATCATGAGCGCAAATCCATCGGGGGAGCAAACCCTCCTGTAGTAGTACATAGTTGTCTAATCTCTAGAGTCAACAACTTTTTACCACCGCCGCTTATTTTTAGGCCTATATTCGGTGGTGGTGGCCGTTGTCGACGGTGTCTCTAGGGACGGCCTATAATATCAATTCGTAAGCCAATCCAATCTGGACATGTTGTAGCTTGAGTCATGACTAGCTAAGTAGTTGGGTGATGTAATTGCGCGTGTGTGTCCGCAACATATGGTCGAATTTCACCAGCCACCAAATGCGCTAAACAGCCGCAGTGTCCGATGACTCGGTGCAAAAAAACGCGATCCTTCCCAGTAGAAGTTGACATGCGACGGTAATTGGAACACGCTTGTTAACAAAAGATCGGTTAAAAATAAATTACATTTCTCCGTTTTTTGGGGGGTGACGTTAAATACCGAATTTCATTTCGGGGTCAGAGAGGAGAGAAAAAGAGAATTCTTACATGTCGGACCCTTGTTGGCAAGAATGTAGCCAAAGTTGAGTGACCCGTCGGTCCGTTTTTAACTTCTTCTCTTACTCATTCGTCGATGGTGCGAAATACGAAGCTGCTCCAGCTCTCGTTTTTTTCCCTCCAAACAGCTGTGCAGGTGTGTAACGTGAGACCAAGAGAGGAAAAGAAAGGAAAAAAATATAAAATAAAATACTTTTAAAAAAAGATTGAAACTTTCGGGCTAAGGGCGAAAATGGGACTAAGGGGAATTTAAGTACTAGTAGTAGATCTAAATATCGGCATCGAATCTAGGTGTAAACCCTTCTCGATGATATCCACCACGCCCACCCTGTATTCGCGTCCATCTGGTCAAATAAAAAAGAGTCAAGGAAAGGGGACCTTTAACGACATCCGAGGGAATTGTCAAACACGGCTCACTCCTTTCCCTCCTATTTGTCATCTCCGATTGGGACGAGAAAGAAGAGACCCGCCGCGCTTTTTCTCAGGGCTCCGTGATCGATGACTTTATAGGCCTAGGTGTCGGTGGGCACACCTGGACTCATTAGGCACCTTGACCAGTATGGCGCTATTTAAAAAAAAGGCCGGCAAAATACGACGAACGCGGGACATTACTTGCTGCACCTGCTGGGAAAATCCAAATGCCATAAATATTGAATTTTTTTCTAAAAAAAAAACCTTTTATTTTCTGCTAGTCGAGATGAAGGAGAAGAGCAAGAACGCGGCGCGCTCCCGACGGGAGAAGGAGAACGCCGAGTTCATGGAATTGGCTAAAATGTTGCCGCTACCGTCGGCCATCACGTCGCAGCTGGACAAAGCGTCCGTCATCCGGTTGACGACATCCTACCTAAAAATGAGACAGGTCTTTCCTGATGGTAAGTTTATTTTTCCTTGTGTTAACTTTAACCGTCGCCGCTCGATCGGATGAGAACCCGAGTGTTTCGTCTATTGGCATTGTTGAAAGCTTGTTAAAATGAAAGAAGAAGGAGGAAAAAGAGTTGATAGTGCGCGCTGCTCGGGATGAGACGACGACGTCGTCGTCTCGTTATGATTTACTGGTGCGGATCATTAGTGACTCGATGGGGGGCAATGGACAAGCGGCACGCGCCTTTTAATAACAACCGACTCCGAGTAAGAGAGAGACGGAAGTTATTCCACTCTCTCGTCACACGGAACACGAATAATATCATACGACGATTTGTCGGCTGGTTATGTTCTCTCCCCCTCATCATCATCACTCTCTTTGTAAAGTGAATAAGGGGAAAGCAGCAAAAGAGGAAGACCCCCCATTGAGGGGAGTGTGCCCCAACAGAGAGAGAGAGGGTGGTACTTCATCCGCCCGCGCCTTTTCGCCATTCATTCGCGCATTTTCTCCCCCACAAAATAGTTTTTTTTATTTTTTGGACTAAACTTTGAGCCCTCGACTTGTTTGTATGTGAATTGTCAACGATTTTCTCACTCAAGACGGATGGATGCATCATAATTGGGCAGAACCGCCCCTCATTGTGTCCGACGAGTCGCGTGACCCGCCCCGTTAAACCCTTTGATTTCTCACAAAGTTTGTTGATTGATTTGACTCGCTTAACGACCCGGAAGAAGAAAAAAAAAAACCTGTGTGGATGATATATAATAATAATATAAAAGAGAGTTGTTTACCAGCAGCTAGTAGCAAGGGGAAATAATATAATATAAAGGTGTTGTGCGAGACGAGTACACATAGAGATGGCCTTTGCTATTGGACTGATAAGGCGAACAGCACGCGCCAGCCTTAACAAGATCGCAGTCTAGTACGTACTATATAGTATAGTCACCACCCCACCCGAAAAAAATAACTGAACGACGGAAAAGTTTTTATCATCAACGCGACGATGAATGGCGTCGTCAGAGAGATGACGGACAAGATTTTTTTGTACTCTCACAAAAACCTGAATCAATATCGGAAGGTACCAGCTGGGCCCTGGCCGATTCCTATCGGGATCCTGTGCAACACAATCTTCCACCGCTGGTTCTTCATCCTATTTTCATCCCAACGGAAGTGAATAAAGATGCGGAAAGATTTGAATAACATGGCCCACCCACTCGCGGACGGATATGCGGGTGCCTGGAAAAAAAAAACATAGAAATTCCGGTTCCAGCATTCGCGATCGTGGGAGAGAGATGTTTTGGAATTCGAACCCCCCCAAAAAATAGATAAGATCGTCATCATTAGTAAATTGATGGGAATTGAAATCGAGCGGCTAATTTGTATAGTAGCGCAATCTGATACGAGTTAATGAGCTTATAGGGGATGATTGAAAATAGGCCATAATCGAAATTTGGTTGAATTTAATTTTCTCAATGTTTTTTTACAGGTTTGGGAGACGCTTGGGGTTCGGCGCCATTGTGTAACAATCCTCGTGAAACCTGCATCAAGGAACTCGGTTCTCACTTACTGCAGGTACAATCATTATTTATTACCCCCTCGTCAGTTGTTATTTCAATTGTTTTAAACTGCTCCCCCAGTTGGAAAAAAGGTGTAGATAGAATTACATCGCACTGTTGAGGTTTTTTTCTTTTCTTGTCCCTTGGAAAATAAATCAAAATGGGCTCTGCCAGTTGTAAAACAAGACGGCCGACGAAATGGAGTCGTTTCCACACATTGTTTCTCACCTTTTTTTCTTCTGTCCGAGTAAAAAAAAAAAGGCCAATTTTCGGTTGAATACATTAAACTGAGAAACAAGGGAACAAAACGAGTGGGAAAACGACTCCATGAATCAAAGTCTCTCAAAGAGTCGCCAGTTCTTTTAAATGGTTATTTTTTGTTTCTTGTGTTTAACTCGCCAAAAAGGTGGTATACACCCTCAACCGGAAACACGGCTTGTTATACAGAATGAAGACAAAGGTTCTTTTCCTATTAGTTTTCTTTTTTTCGCAATGGTGGCGGTAAAGAACCAAAGCCCATTACGCTTAACCCGTATTCAATTTCATCCTTTTTTTTTCTTCCATGTGTACATAAGCGTGGGAACCGTTTTTTTTCTTTTCCAACCCATTGACTAATAATAACCTTTCGTGTGTTTTCTCTTTCAATTTTAGACCCTGGACGGTTTCATTTTCGTCGTGGCTCCCGACGGCAAAATCATGTACATCTCGGAAACGGCTTCCGTTCACCTGGGCTTGAGTCAGGTAGCTATACTAAATATAACTCAATGTGTTATTCGAGCTTATGGATTGCTGTATATATACTGGGCATCGATTATGAGAACACTATACTACTATACATAGCGACAAGTTGCAACGTGACCTAGTGAGGGTATGTGGTGGTGTACATGTTTTATACGAGGTACATGCTGCTGGTGTGTTGGATGCGTGATGACAGCAGACCGGACCCGCCTCAGGGGGGGTCTGGGAAAAAAAGTTGACGGGTCTAAAGACACGGACGACCGGGAACGGCACGAATGCACGTTCCGTCGTCGCCGCCGACAACGACGACGACGACGGCCCCTCCTTTATATATCTTAACGCGCTTGATGCTGCTGTCCCGCAAGAGCACGGACGCGGAGGATGGGTACCAGCTCAAATGTTTTCCCCCCTTTCGATAGTTGTAATAGTCCGTCTAACTGCTCCATCCCGACCGGACACACAATTCGATCCGGGCGGCCGCCAAGTCGACGACGACCAAAGTTTTTTCCAACTGTGTTTGTGTGCTGTGCGCGCTGCGTAACACGGGTGTAGGGGAGAAGATGAACAAGTTAAGAGAACAAAGGTCAAGTAAAGACACCAGACGGACTGTTAATCCGTCAGCAGCGGCAGCAAGCTTCCGTCTGGTGTTTTTTTGTGTGTTGCGACAGGCCGCCGTGCGACACGTGTCGTGCCCAGTTGAGTCATGACCCGACAAATGGCGCGGCACCCTCCCAACAGACCAGCCGGACTGCTCCTATTTCAAAATGATGTGCTACTGTCTCCTATGTGCAATAGGCCTAGCACTACAGTGTCGACAATTGTTTCAGGTGGAGTTGACTGGAAATTCCATTTACGAGTACATCCATCCAGCCGATCACGAAGAGATGACGTCCGTCCTGACCGTTCATCCCACCGTCTCTGGCTCCGTCGTTCAAGGTAAGTTTTTTTTCTCTCTTTACCTCCATTGATAAAACAGCACTCGATTTAACTGTTTGATAATATATTTCCCTACAGAATTCGAAGTTGAAAGAGCTTTTTTCGTCCGTATGAAGTGCGTTCTAGCCAAAAGAAACGCCGGACTGACTACGGGAGGATACAAGGTAAAGTGTTCATTTGATCAAAAAAGACAGTAGTGACGCGCTGCCTTTCAGCCTTTTCAGATAGGCCTCTAGAAGTTTCGACGGGTATCGAAACCATCTTTTTTTCTCTTTTCTCTTTGGCGTTTCATCTTTCTTTATGTGCACGGACTCGTCGGTCTTCTATTGAAAAAAAGATGCGAATCAGTTGACCCCGGCGACGAAGCCAAACAAAAGAGTGAACGAACCCAAGTCAAATTGGATCCATCGTTGACGATTCACGTCCAACATTTCGACCAGTCAGAGAAAGACAAAAGGAAATCTTGATTGCGTTTCAGCCATAGCTTTTCTAACCTCCCCCCAAAAATAAGAAACGGAGTCTCTATGTAGTTTTCTAGTAGATATATATAACGTCGCTCTTTGGTGTCTATACAACGAAGAGACAGCAGCGCGCTCGCAGAGAAAGAGAGAGAAAGAGCCCATGCGCGATTTTTGCTGAGCTGGTCGTTGAGGAAAAGTCACGAACTGCTGGTACGGCGGCGAAAATATATTGATTCCCCTCTTGGTAGAAAATCCCCTGGAATAGTCTATAGTCCCCCAGCAGCAGCCACCTTCGACGGATTATCACAGATATTTGTCACATTTTTCTCCGTTTCCCAAATAACTTTGCTTTTCTCACGAACCCCGCCTCTACATCCAACATTTCAAAGTTGGACTCGGTTCTTACCGCCACCGCATACTTTTATTTATGGTTCTTCTGTCTATATAGGCCTCCTGTTTTACAGTAGAAAAAAAAAAGTCTCTATATCTTGTCCGCGTACCCCGAGAATTTGTCCGCGCAACAGCCGCCTCCAGTACACAGGGAGAGAGAGAGCAGTAGCAAACACAACCCCCAGTATGATTATCCCCGAGCTATGGTCGTAGGCACGTTTTACCACTTGGGCTATGTGGCCTTTGAAGCACTTGTGCTGATGCGGACCTTTTTTTTTTTCTCTTTCCCCAGCTGATCTCTATGGCTCCGCCTATTGAACGCCCTTTCATTCCAATGTTGTAGGCCGCCGCCCACAAACTTCCTTTTTTTCCCTGTTAATAAATAGAAAATTTTACGACTAGCCTATAGCTCGTGACTGGCACATCTGATTTGACACTGTTGGGAAGGAATTAGCGGCCAAGACGAATAGCCCATCCGCAAAAGGGAATATATATTTATACGTTTAATCCGTCGAGCTTTCTCTCCCTCTCTCGTTTGTTAGCCTCTTTCAAAAACAAGCCATTCTTCCACATCACGATTCGAAAATCGGATTTTTCTCTTCTTCTTCTAGAAATAGCTGCATGTGTATATATACTAGGTTTATTATTATAAACAATGGAAAACTGGAAAGAAAGCCATTGTCGTAAAAGAACCAACTGCGCCATTCGCGGCAAAATGGCTGCCAGGTGCCCATATAATATCCCGCGACGCCATTTCAAGTCGTTAAAATGGGGAGGAAAGAAAAATAAAAACATTTCAGAACGTAAAAGGCCATCAATGGGTAACGTCCACTTACAAAAGAAAAAGGAAAACACGGCCGTGCTACTCTCGTGTTTCATTATCGAGTCGTGTTTGTTGTCGGCGTCCGGAAACATTCGGGCGACGGGTGGTTTCCGCGCGTCATTAACGACGTCATTCATTCATGTCCAGCAGATTTTTCTATAATTCATGATTGATTCTATTAGGTGATTCACTGTTCTGGATATTTAAAAGTGAGGCCGTACCCTGTCGCGACGGGCAACGGAGAATATTCGGCTACGGACGGCACTGGCGTCGGATTTCAAAATATGGGATTGGTGGCTGTCGGCCATTCGCTTCCGCCGTCGGCCATTACGGAATTGAAACTTCATTCCAACATGTTCATGTTCCGAGCATCGCTCGATCTTCGACTCATCTTCTTAGACGCCCGAGTCGCCCATCTGACCGGTTACGAACCTCAAGACCTCATCGAAAAAACGCTCTATCAATACATCCACGTTGGCGATCTGCTCCACATGCGGTTCGCTCATCACACCCGTAAGTTTTCTCATCGTTTTTTTCTTTTGTCATGTCTTGTCGTCAACCCAGTCGTATCACACAACTGATTGGGGATTATGTTTGTCACGGATGTCCGAGTTGAACTTTGGTTGTTGACCACCCAGAAAACCAATTTTTTGTCAATCATCTGTCACATATTAGCTGACGAAACGGTAATTTAGTGACAATTCAAATTGGAGCACGTTTTTCCCCCGCATTTTTTAAAACATTCTTTCGAAGGTTGAAAAAATATTCAAATTTTTTCTCTTGTTTGTTAGTTTTGTTCAAGGGTCAAGTGACAACCAAATACTACCGATTCCTGACCAGAGACGGCGGATGGGTCTGGATGCAATCGTACGCAACCATCGTCCATAACAGCCGATCGTCACGACCGCATTGCATCGTCGCCGTCAATTATGTCCTCAGGTATAGTACACTCGAAATGCCTCCGTGATGGAAGAATTGTAACGAAATGTTTCTCTAGTGATGTCGAGGCGCAATCACTGCAATTGTCGACGGAACAGATGGCCACTTCGTCGGCATCCAGCTCCGCTTACCTCAACACATCGGCAACAGACGCAGCGTCGGCTTCTTCGACCGAAAACGGTCACTTGGTCAGCTCGTCATCGTCGCCGTCGTCGGCATCCGTCGCCTCGGCTGTGACGGCAGCTTCGGTGCCGACTTCGCGGACCGGTAAAACTCGGCCAGCTCGTAAAACGAAGCCTAGAACATCTCCCTATCCAGTCAGTCCGACTGTGGGTGCTGTTGCTTCTAGCAGCATCGCTCCCGAGCCGGTTCAACAGCATCCGCACGATGAATACAGTAATCCGATGATGGATTACCGCTACGATCTGCAGCAAGCGGCATCTTCTAGCGGCAATCATCAGCAGTACCTGACGTCGACCATGTACTCGGCCTACAACAGCAACGAAGTCCAACTCTACAATTACGGGCCGAATGGGGTGGCTGAAGCTGCTACCGGAAGTGGTAGCAACCACTCTGGGGGTGATCTTTACAATCCTTACTACGAGACGGACAATATGGCGGCCTATCCCGGCTCGGCCACTCTCAGACACTACACCAACATCGCCGAAGGTAAGCTGCCCCAAAATACATATTTATAGGCCTATATTATATTAAATGACGTGATAAATCGATTTAAAGGTGATGAAATGGAAGCTGCCGGAAGCGACATGTATAGTAGCAGTGAAAATTCGCCTGAAAGTCACCAGCGATTGATGCAACATCACCATCACCAGCAAGTGCATCATCACCATCACCAACAGTTGCTGGCTTCAAGATTGTCGCCCGTCTCTCCGGCGACTTCCGGCGAGGACCACCACCAGCAACAGTACCAGCATCATCATCACCAGCAGCAAATGCAGGGCGTTCTTCACCAACACCATCCGGCCGGAATCAGCGTCATCAGCAACAGTCACGGCCATCAGCAGCACCAACACCACCAACAACATCAACACCACCTCCACCAGCACCAGCAACAACACCACAATACACCGGATGACGACTCCACCCAACAGTCGCAAACGTGAGTCGAACATGCGTAACATTGATTTTCTTCGCGCAATACCAACAATATTTAAAAGCTCGGTCGACAATGTTATTTTAAAGAAGATGGAATCCGCCTAGTCCGACACGTGGCCTAAGAAAAATCTTTGCACTTTCTCACCACCGTTCAAACATTCGGAAGAAGTAGTAGTAGCTAGTGTGGAGGGGAGGATCAATTGGGAAAACAACAAGATTTTCTCGGGTACTTTCAGTGTCTAAAGCTCTTTTGTCTACTGAGAGAGGATTTCGTCCTCAACGCCCAATGCTATCGTTGGCAAACGACGAAGTGGTCGTCAATCCTAAACTAATCCGGCAGGGATCACGACTGCTTAGTCGGGAACAGGGCCAAAGTACATACACCAAAACATTCATCCTCAATAAGAATTAATGTTACTTTTGGACTAGACTAGATTCTAATTGAATAGAACAAGAACTTTGTGAGTTTAGAAAACTGGGAGCTAAATTGAGTGGAATGGGTCTCTCTGACCGTTTGAGAGAACATGTTTTCCTAGCCACTTTTCAACGAAAAGTCATCACCATTGACCGAATTTTTCAAGATTATTTACTCTTTTGGTCATTCGAAGAATTGAACGCGTAATAGTCACTATAAAAAAGAACTGTTTCACAGAAAACTGCACAATCACTGGCACGACGCTGCAAAATTTCTTTTTAATTATATAAATTCGAAATGAATAAAAAATAATTGAAATTCATTTGAACAGATTGAATGGAAGTACCAACTGTTCTTTGCCTCCACCGCCGGCCTACAACAACAACAACAGCAACAGCAGCAGCAATAGTTACGGAGAGAATTACCAGAGCAATGGAGTGGCGGCCGGCAACAGTTATCACGATCAGGCTGGCCGAATCTACAGCGGAGTTTATACGGCAAGTAGCGTCGATCCGTCAGTTATTGGCACGGCTGAAGGCCTAGTCTCTTCAGCCGCTATTGTTGCTGCCCAGCCACCGGGTTACACCAGCGTCATCGTCGACGCCACCCACCAGTATCACCATCACCACCACCATGTGCACCACCCGATGGCCCTGGCCACCGATTTCCCCGTTCATTGATTTCCCCTCGTCGTCAAATGACAGACAAACACTCAACATATCTCTTATATAAAATTCCCGATAACTCTTCTATCCCCCATCCCTCAATGCCTTGCCTCAACCCTTGTCATTTGCGTTACGTACTTATACATCTTTTTCGATGAAGCCCTTATTATTATCGATTATTTGCAAAACTTTTATTATTTAGACTCCAAATCCACCAAAGGTCTGATTCGCTCGCCCTGTATTTGATGAACAACAAATTTCTCCTCTGTTTTTTTTCTCCCCAAAATATTATCATCATCCATGTTTTGCCACCGTTTATAGATCGTCATCTGTTGGTTCGTCTTGGCCCCTTCACACTGTACATATTACAAGAAACACACACGTTCGCTGCAATACAATCTAGGGAAAAAAATACAATGTCTACACCGTATATAAGACTTGGATTCAATTCAATTCAAGAGAAAGAAAGTCTTGTCAAAACATGCCCCATCTTTCTCTCTCTCTCGCTCTCTCTGGCGCAGACTCTTCACATTTCAATTGTTATGTTTCAAGCACTTTTCAAGGAGCGTGCGAGGGCGTGCCGTTACCATGGTAACGTGAACCCCAGTCCCGACGACCGAATTTCCCGTCATCTTTCGGCTCGCTTGATAATTTCCAACCTTTTTATATATATAAATTTTTCTCTCTTTTTTATTTTCTTCATTTATTTTAGAGAACATCGCAACCCTCCTCCTTTATTCCCCTTTCAAAAGCTCGCGGCATCAATGCAGAGTCACACACTTGATTAGAATACAAAAGAGAACGAGCAGCAAGAACTCGTTCAAGGGTTTTGGTGGCTACCGCCAGCGTCACCGTACAGATCCCAAAGGGATATCAGAGAGTCACTGCCTCCAGCGGCCAACAAGCTCCAGCCGCAATGACCTATGATGAAGACCAGACTGTTGAGAGAATCCTCGTGAATCTGGAGGACACAAAGCTTTTTATGAGTTCGGGCACTGAAGAAGCGTATTCGCTTGTCCCAGCCGGCTGTGGCGTAGACACGAGAGTCGAATAGGCGGAGCGCGATGGCGTTCAGACCCGGATTGGTCAACTCGATCGCCTTCAGCTGGGTTAGGTTGTCAGCATCCATGATGTGTAACGACTCAGATGAAGTCCCCAGTAGGATTTCATTACGCTGAGCATGATGCCCTAAGCAAGTTGGCATAGAGCTCTTGACTTGCGTTCGATGAAGCACTATGCTCTCATCCCACATGCAGATACAGCCGCTTTCATAGGCAGCAACCACTCGTGAGTCTTTACTTAACAATTTGATGGCCATCAATGCCCCTTCGTCGCTGTCAATTGTTAGTGTTCTCCTCTTTTCTAGTGACATCATTTGGTTAATGGCCAAAACTTCAATGGAATTCTGACCTGAAGGGATGGCAATGTTGTTGGACAACAGATCACTCTTGCAGAATCCATCATGATGTACTGGTAACTTGTAAACTAAAGATCCTTCTGCATTCCATATGATTACAGATTCACCTCTTCCATGGGAAATGAGATAGCCAGGACTGTCATCTAGAGCACAAAGCCACACAATTGAAGTACTGTGAGCCTGCCAGGTTTTGGTTGGTCGATAAACCTGAATAATGCATATTTTAATTGGTGTTCAATAATCAACTAAATTTATGTCTCATGTAACTGGAGCCTACTTTTAAATTCCAAATGGTTATTGCTCCACTTTCTGAACCACTGACTAGAGTTTGTTCACCTTCTTGGGTCATTCTGGCTGTGGTTAATGCAGTGACTGGTCCACTTGGATTGTGCAGAATGTGAACAGGATCTGGAGGTGCTTGAGCCATTTTTCCCCTCTATGTTAAAACACATTCATAAAATTATTTTTGAAAATAGATTCAGTAACACACTGTTTAATTATTACAATTATTACTCGAGCCGGGATAATTTATATGCCGCATCCACGACGAACGTCAAACACTTCCAAGTTTCAAAAGTTGTTTTCTTTTTTAGTCAATGACACGCTACTGCCATCTAGGACTCGGAATATTAAGCTCTTGATAAGTGTTGCCTTTTAAAGTAGCAGACAGCACACTATATATTGCGGGCAGACTATAAATTCATCTAAAAATGGCCTCGACCGCAGCATGTGAACCAATCGAGGAAAGTCTGAAGAAATCAGGGAAAAAGTCATTCGCCGGCATTCCCGAAGCGACCTTCGTCGTAAGTATCTTATGTAAATTTATATCAGAGCCATTCAAGATATCAAAATTGCATCCTTGTGACAGGACGATGTGGACGCTTACATGAAGGATAAGGAAGGGGTGGAGTCAATATTGCGGTCCCTCGATGAACAACATGGTATTTTATATATTTAACATTTTAAAATTCTAGTCTCTGTACTTGACCTCCAAAATGGTCTGATATAGGAAAGTACAAGTTTATGGAACTCAACCTTATGGCTCGCAAGAAGAAGCTGAAGAGTCAGATTCCAGACATTCAAAAATCACTTGACATGATTGAAGTGCTGGAAGCAAAAAAGAAAACAAATGAACAAATTGAGACACATTTTTTGCTGTCAGATCTACTCTATTCTAGGGCAATTATTGAACCTACAGATAAAGTCTGCTTATGGCTAGGGGTAAATTGAACCTAATGTTTAATGGTGAAAAATGTTTGCTAACAATTTCCCCCTTTTTATCTCAGGCTAATGTCATGTTGGAGTATACATTGGAAGATGCAAGGGCTCTGCTAGAAAAGAACCATGAAACCGCCATGAAGAATCTTGCACAAGTTCACCATGATCTAGATTTTCTGAGGTATTTCATCCCTCTCATTGGTGCTGAATTGTAGAACAGCTACACATTTTTTTTTGTCTTTTCACAGGGATCAGATGACAACAACAGAGGTGAACATGGCTAGGCTTTACAATTGGGATGTCAAAAGAAGACAAGCCCTAAATGCAAAATAAATCTTCATTAACATGAAAGAAACACACTTCACTTGTCACAATAAAAACATTTCTAATTCAGAATCAGCATTTATTCATAATGAACAGGAAATACATAGTAAATGAGCATGTTGATGTCAAAGGCACAAAGGGAATGTGGTTTGACACATGTAACAACCTTAGTTAATCTGTTCATCCTGATCTGGTGCACTTTGTTCAGAAGGTTCCTCCTTGCTTAAGCTCTCCACAGCCAAGTATTTTTGAAGTTCAGCAGTGAGTCTTTGATTCTCCTCCCTATAAAAATAGGTAAATGTAAAGGAGTCTCATACACACCTAGTTATGCAGTAACTGCTTACTTCAACATCTCAGCTTGTCGTCGAGCGAAATGTAGTTCAGTCCTCATGGATTCCAGTTCAGCCTGATCGGGATGTGCTACACTTAGGTGTGTTTTCAAATACCTAGTTTATTAGAGATAAAGGTAAGATGTGAATAACATAGTGTAGAAGGATTTTGAATAATTGGTTACATCAATGCGTCGTTGGGTTTCTCCGGCTCTTCATACAATCCCACCAAGACTTTGGTCAAGGCGTCCATAACACCTGCCTTCTCCAAATAACGGCGAAATTCGTCACGTTTACTCTCCATTCCTCAATTTATTTGTTATGAAAATCGTTTAAAACAAGACGATATGATTTAAAACGAAATCAACGACAATTAGATATAATTTCAAAGGGGTGCAAATAACACACGTCAAAGCGAAAAAAGTGGCGATTTTCAAAGGGAGCAAAGATCAATCGATCTGCAACAAGGAATCGATTCCAATTTTTTAAACTTATTTTCATAATAACAGTTATTTTGAGTGGTTAATTCAAATTTTTTAAATTGCTCATTTCGATAAATAAATATTTAACATTTCCTAATTAGGATTTTATCAAGTAATATTGATTAATTCAAATTTCATTGAGTAGGTTCAATTCAACAGTTTACCCCTAGCGGCGATTTTCAAAACGCTATTTTATAAGCCAGGCTCTAGACACCAGACCATATTGGCGACTTTGGCGTTTTTGCCCCTGTGTTACTTACCCATTTATGTCATCACTTTCAAGGTTTTCTTATCCTTCATCTGTTTTTTTTTTCAACAAGGGTGATAGGGTACAAATTGAATTCGATTAACTTTAACAGACTCATGTGGGTGTCTGAATTATTTTTAAAAATTTGTCAATTAAAATTGGATGTAGATCCGTGTATTGTCCTGCTAATCAGAGTCGAATGCACTTGTAAGACTGCCCAGCGATTCAATGGCGGGTAGAAGTTGGACGCATTTTAAAGCAGCCTCAAATGTTTGAAACTTAAAGGCGAGAACAAAACGGAAAACAAAATATGACCCCTTTTCCTAATGATAATGAACAAAAAACAAGTCGTCACCGGGATTGGACTGACGTTTTATCCCCACACTTTTTGGTTTTGAAAAAAAAAAAATTAACAAAATGATTTGTGAACTCTTCTGCTTTGAATTTTTTTTGCTGGTTATTGCTCCACTATAAAAAAGCTATGTTCATCCTCAAACATATTGCATGTTAGACCAAAAAAGGGTCTTAATAGCTTATGTGAAGGTCAAGCCAGCCTCTCGGTAAGTTTGGAAGATCTTCTCGACCGAGTTGACGTAGGCGGCACTGCGCAAATCAATTCCTAAGTTGTATTTCATAGCGGTGCGCATAATGGCCTATTATAAAAGGGATTGTTAGATAGTTATTGCGCATTCCAAATACTCGAGTCTTACCTTGGCAGATCGTTCCATGGAATAATCCAGACCAGAGTGCACAATGTCCTTCTCAGAAGCTCCCTATAACCATAATAATACACAGTTAGTTTCTCGAGATGAAAATAATACGAAAATTTAATCAATTTACCGAAATTCTCTTCTGGAAAGATTCAGATGGGGTGATCGGAATAGCTCCACCGACACGGCCGAATCTCCTTTCCAAGGATTGTTGAACGGATTCTAAAATACATAATTAAAACGAGGAAAAGTTTGATTAAATCTGAAATTAGCCGTGCAGTTTACCCAAATTCACGTATTGTTCGATAGATTCTGACCCCCATGAAATCCATTGAAAGAGCCAAAAGAGAATAGAAGATAGAAGGATGATGGCAGGTAAATAGGAAAGAGAAATTACCCAAAAGGTGGTGGTTGGATTCGCGCTCGTATTTGAATGTCAGACGACCGTAAGAGACGTGGTTCAAGTTCTTCAGCCATTCAAAGTAGGAAACGGTGACACCACCAGCGTTGATGTACAAGTCGGGGATGACCAGAATGTTGCGCTCGATGAGAATCTTATCGGCGGCCGGGGTAGTTGGGCCGTTGGCAGCTTCGGCAATGATCTACGGAAGAAATGATATTGTTATGATGAACGCAGACTAGAACAATTTCCGTTAATACCTTAGCCTGAATCCTGTGGGCATTTTGCTTGTTGATAACCTTCTCAATAGCAGCAGGAACAAGGATATCGCAGTTTTCGTACAGCAAGTTTTCACCAGTGTAGGGCTGGGCACCAGGGAAGCCGACAATAGTTCCGTGCTCAATTTTATAGTCTTCCAATTCCTGGAGAAACACGGGTGTTAGTTAAAGTTTTTGAAGCTCGAGGGTGAGTCAAGATTCCAAGTAAATTGGTTGTTGTTAAAGCACCTTGGGATCAATGCCTTGGGGATTGTAGATGGATCCATCAATTTCCTTGATGCCGATGCAAGTAGCTCCGGCGCGGTGCAGGTACCTCATAGTATGCAGACCGACATTACCAAATCCCTGGATGATAACGGACTTACCGCCCATGCCGGGGGTAGTTCCAATCATGGCCATGTAAGAAGCTTCGTTCAAGAAGTTTTCTAGACCGTGGAAGACACCACGACCAGTGGCTGAAACACGGCCGTGGATACCTCCCTGATTGATGGGTTTGCCAGTAACACAAGCGTGGCTGTTGATGTCGTTGTGTCCAATGGTGGTAGCGTAAGTATCGGCGATCCAAGCCATCTCACGTTCACCAGTACCCATGTCTGGAGCTGGGACATCAATGCCGGGGCCTGAATAGAAATGCATAGTCAATTTAGCCATTGTGAATCAAAAGTGATAACAAGCTCCGAAATACCGATGAATCCCTTCTTGGCCAACTCGAGGGTAAAGCGACGGGTGATCTTCTCCAATTCATTGTCGCTGTAGCTGCGAGGGTTGATCTTAACTCCAGCTTTGGCTCCGCCGAATGGTACATCAACGCAAGCACACTTGAAAGTCATCAAGGCTGACAAGGCCTTAACTTCGTCGATGTTAACTTCATCCGAATAACGGATACCTAAGCAGAAAACCAAAATGAAATATCATTATTGAACTGGAAGGTTGCCTTAACGCGAACGGCTTGGTGTGCTGGCTGAACGCTCGAAATAGAAGCGCGCCGGAACTTTCCCTCTCCCCACTAAAGTATAGGGTTGCTGTGTCTGTTCTTTCGTTCGCCGGTTATCCCGTCTATGCCAACTATCGTTATCATTCTCTTTTGCTGTTCCTTCGCTTCGCTTTTCATGGAGGCTAGAGCCCACCCCTTTCCAGTCACGCCACAGCCCGGCGAGAGAGAATCACGCGACACACCTTCTGACGTCACTTTTTCTGACCAATCATGATGGGACCTATTTTCGACGTACTTTTTTGGCCCAGCTTCTCATGTTGTGTGCATTCCAAGTCACATAGCAAAGCAGCTATAGGAGGCTCAGAGCAAAACGCGACCAAGCAAGTGGATTCTCTTGGCAACAATATACTTATAATTGGTTGAGGGACTAGAATGAATAAAAAGGCGAATCGAAACTAAATGATATTCTTTAACAAAATTTATCCTTAGTAGAAGGATAACTCTTTCCCAAGCTTGCCACGTCGTTTCGAAAACAACCTAATAGCACGTCTCATATTTAGTAGGACACGTAAAGCCTCACGGCGGATCACGGTGGTTTCAACACTCGTGCTGGTAAACAACGCCAAACTAAAACTGGTTCAAGCTGACCCTAATTTTTTTCTTTTTTTTTTTTTGCTTTAACTTAATGTTCCTTATCTACTATTACAGCTACAGGTTTATCTCTTTTTTGATTTGATTTTTTGTTTTTGAAATGCAACCCTAGATCACTGATGAAGCCATATGATAGCTATAATTTCCAAGAAATGCACTCATATGGCCATGATCTATATTAAATGATTTACCTCCTTTGCAGGGCAGACGATGGTGGCTGTGCTGAGCACGGTAGCCAACAATCATCTCGTAGTCACCATTGTCCCTCTTGAGGGGGAAAGAGACTTCCAAAACATGATGGCAGGGCTGAATGATGTTAAGCAAGCCTTTAACCTTCTTGCGTTTCTCTTCAGTGCTCATGCGAGGTGCCTTCCAGTCTTCAACCAATTTCTCTTGGAGGATTTTGCATGACTTGTGGTAGAAGAACTCGACCATGTCAAAGAAGAGAGGATCTTCAGCATCCTCAATTCCTTTCAAGTGATCAGGGATCACATAGTCAGAGCTCAATCTGGTCTGCTGCTGAACGGCCGCTGGACTCAATTTCAGTAAGGTCTGTCCACTGGCCGAAGAGGCATTCCTCAGCAAAGCTGTCGTGAAACGCAACATTCCCCTCTAAAAAAACAAATACAACTATTAGTCATGAAATAAAACATAAACGAGACCTTCATAGCACACAACTTTTGTACCTTAGTTTTCTCAGCTTTTCGCTGGGGAACAATCAGGACACGACCGTCGAAAGAAGTGCAGACTGCGTGCAGGCGATTGCGGGATATATAGACTCCGGCCAAGGGTTAGTGGGTCTTCTGATATTACGCCATACGGTCCCAGATATGAGCCCTAGATGGCTTTACTTTCCACGTGACATTTTAAAGCTTCCTGGCGATCTTTTTAATCCTTGTTATCTTATCTATCCGAAATATAACAGTTTCATTTTTTCAACACATCTGGTAATGATGAAAATTGTCTCACAAAATGTCGCATCATCGGGATGTTTATATAATAGACCTTTTTAAAGAGGGTTAGTTGCCGCATGTTCCTCGCTAAAATTTATTGCGATTCAAATTCAAGGCCATTAGAACCGTCTAAAATTGTTAAAATAAAATGAATCCCTAATTTCTATTACTGCAAACTATATATTAAATCCTCAACTTTAGTGTGTATTAAGTAATAACAAAAATAACAATATAACGCTTATTTGGTCTGCTTTAGTTCCTCTGCTCTGTTGGTCGCATCAAAATATCGTGAACCTATAAGTGTTCACATTTTAAAATTGTTTGTAGCAAACCAAAACAAAATAAATTGAATTACCTGAACATGGGGTGGAGTACTCAAGATGTAAACAACAGCATCTGCAATGTCGGCCGGCTCGATCATTTTCATGGCTCCGAGAATTTCCGTAGCTTTTTCGGCGGTACTATTTACCGCTGCTCCAAAAAATTCGGTGGCCACAAAGCCTGGACTGATCGCCTACATCATATAAATTACAGCATGCTGAATAAGTGCAATTTTTTTTACTACATACGGCAACTCGAATGTTGGTTTTGAGCTCTTTAAGCTCTTGTCGGTGCCCTTCAGTTAGTGATCGAACAGCGAATTTTGTAGCACTGTACAAGTGGTTTCCAGGACCGATTGGTACGCGATGACCCGAAAGACTATTGAGATAAAGGAACAACACATTTAATTAATTCCTATCAGACAATCAGTAAATATAAACGTTTCGTACCTGCTAATGTGAATAATTTGTCCATCGTCGACTCCGCGTTGGCGCATTGAATCGACAGCTTCTTTGGTACACAAACAGAGGGCTATGACGTTGACATCCATCATGTTTTTCCAACCCGTAACAGAAGCCTCTACTCAGAAATTTTTCATGAATAATAAAAACGCACGATTAAAAAACGCTTCCACCAACCTGGTCCCAAAAGGGAGCCAAAATCTCCGAATCCAGCGTTATTGATGCAGACGTCAACACCTCCAACATTAGTTGTAATCCATGTAAACATTGATAGAATCTCTTCCTCTTTACTTAAATCACATTTATATGCGTGAAGACGGCCTTTCCCTGATGATAGCCCTTCACCCAGCTAAATAAATTAATTCGATTAAAAAAACATGTGGTGAAGGGCGCATTTGGCATAGTAAGTGAATGCTGTGTTTACTTGTTTACCTTTGTAATCTTGTCTACATTCCTGGCGCATCCTACAACAATAAGCCCACATTCGACCAACTTTTGACAAATAGCTGCTCCAATGCCAACACTCGCTCCAGTTACGAGAGCCACCCGACCAGCCCAACGATCCATCACTAAAATCGGATTAGTTTGACGTTAGTATTATTCAGTCTCTGGTTCAGTTACAACTATGTTCAATAAAACAAAAAATTAAATTTCAAACCTTGAAGAGTTATTCGATTATGCTTCAAAAACGTAAAGTTACTTTATACACACCAAATCGGATATGTATGATACGAGGTTGTTAGACGACGAGTGAGATCAAACGTTCACCTGCTTCTAGATTAGTACCCGACAGAGTACCCGAGTGATTCAGCAATTCAGCACAGCCGGTATGCATAATGTGTCGACTTTTCTATCAAATATTTAGTTTACAAATCAGGCATTTTTATGTTGTGCATCACGTAGATTTTTAACATCAATTCCAATAAATTCTAAAAACATTTGCGATATTCTTCATTTATGTTTTATCGTGCGAGATAAACCGGCAACCATGAAATAAATCTTACAAAAAGCGCCAAATTTGAAACAATATAGGATTGTGGCAATACTAGTTTGGAATAAGCCAAGTAGCCTAGCCTTATTCTTTATGTATGAAAGTCCGTTCTCTAATTTATTGCCTCTTTATGGCACGATCCAATCTTTTGTACTGTAACTCCCACCTACAACTGTAGATGAAGAATTACTTATCAGCTAGAGACTGGCCGATAACAAACGAGCCCTCCGGAACTCTGCACATTTGTAGAAAAGGTATGATGGCTCCGAAATAACAACCTTGAAAAAAATACTAATTGACTCTATTAACTCTTCTTCATCAAAGCGCGACAAGCCCTGCCCGAGCGCGCGATATTTTTCCAGAGTTTTTCTTTTTCATTTGAACTGAAATTGCGTTCCGAAATCTGGCAACAAAATCTCTGGCAGACGGATATTTAACTTTGTTGACGTTGAGGTTTGAGGGGGTGAGGCGGAGTGCAAATACCCGTATTTCGCTCGGGTACAAGTTTGTTATTGACATGTCTGTGATCAACCCAACTGATAAACTCATTCGTAAGCTGCGTAAGAAGCTGCGACAAATTGAACGTCTTGAGTTACTTGGTCGCTCATCACTGAACGAAGAAGAGCTTTTGAAGGCAAGTTTTGATAACAAATATTTTTTCCCACTTTTATGTTCATGTTTTTCTGTTTGTTTTTTTAATACCTAATAAAGGTCAAACAAAAGAATACCACCAGAGCTGAACTTGCTCAACTCTTAAAACATATTGGAGATACTAGTAAAACTGATACCCCTGAAAAAAGTAACAAACCACAAAAGAATACTAGCACTCTGTCGGTAGAAGGTCCCACAAAAGCTTTGTTTACTACTCCTGAGAAGCAGTCTCAAAATGAGACAGAAGAAACTAATCCATCACCAATCCTTCCTGAGTTGCCTTTGCAAAAAGAAACTAATTCTGTGAAATCTCCCCAAAAAATTCAAAATTCACCCACTGTGATTGTGAAAGGCTCGACTCAGACAGAAACAATGAAGCGTTCCCCATCACCATTGCAGTACTTTGATAGCTCATATTCTGTCAATTCATTACTTGATTTCTTTTCTTTATTAGAGAAACTCCGTCTTTGAGCACTGAATCTTCTGCCAGTAAGAATCTTCAGAAAAAGCCTAAGCCAGATAATTCTCCAGCACAGGAACAAAATAAAATAAAATCTGGAATGCACAAAGCAGCAAGTAAAGAAACTCCTGCCACCAAAAAAGCATGGCATGAAACACCATTTCTGTTGAATTCACTTGAGGCCCACAATGATATTGTTTGTTGTGTTGACTTGGATGAAAACTACATTATCTCTGGAAGGTAAGGAATGATACACTTATCAATTAAAACCTTATCATCGTATTAATTTTCTCTAGCCGAGACACTCTGGCCGAGGTATGGTGTGCAAAAACTGGATCTTCCCTTATGAACTTGCGTGGACACACCAACACTGTTACTTGCGTTTCCTTGATAACGGCTGAAGATTCTAAAACTCTCAACGCGTTATTATCGGGAAATACGAACGAAGAAACAACCGGTCCTAGATTAGCTTTGACGGGCTCATCAGATTGCTACCTAAAACTGTGGAACATAGAAAATGGCACGGCTTTACGTTCTATTTACACATTTAGTGGAGTCACGGCTCTCTGTTATTTGCCTGCTCAACAGTACTGCATCGTTGGAAGTGAAGGAGGGAAGCTAGAAGTCTATACTTTCCTTGAAGAGTCTGTTAATCCGCTTTCTTCTATTAAAACGTTCGAAAGTGCCGTATCATCTATTAAGGTTGTTACATTTCTATTAGTCCCAGACCAGAATTGAAATCTAAAGACAATTGTTTTGTGTTTTGGATAACAGCTCCAAGGTGAAAACTTAATTTGCTCATCATTGGATGGGTTTATTTCGGTATGGTGCCTTAAGGGAACTGAACTATGCCGCCTGTACCAGTCAGAAGACCTTGTGTCTGACTCTGGTCAAGCCATTTATTCTCGCCCGATTCTCAGCCTTGCCGTCTCTCCTAGTTTGCCGTCTGTTTTCTATGGCGATGAAGGAGCAAATGTAAAAATGTTAACGTGGAAAACTGGTAAAATTATTTTAGAGATCTCGATAAGGATTCTGTATAAATTCTAAACCTTTTTCTAGGTTTCGTTAAAAAGCTGCGAAATCACATTCACGACTTTGGAATAACCAATACCATTTATGCAACAAAATCATTCCTTGTCTCGTCATCCATTAATCTTGATACTGGCAACTCGTCCATTAATATTCGTTCTATACCTGATTTAATTTACCTGGGCACCTTGAATGTCCCCGATGCCGGGCGCATTGTCTGTCTAGCAGCAGCTGAAGATCAAAACAACCAATCGCTTCGAATTGTCGTTGGAGGGACCAAATTATCATTACTTGAAACGCGAGGAATAGGATGTCGCCGTTCCCCAAAGTAATTTCAATAAAGACACAAACATTATTTCAACATATTTAAATCTTAATTGTTTGTTTTTGCAGGAAGGACAGTGTACTTAAACCTGAATTAATGAGGGGTTTAACTCTACCAGTGGTGGATTCCGAGGGAGAGTCTAGCAGTTCGGAAGAATTTGAAGAAGATCAAGAAGAACTTCCTTGTTCTGACGAGATTATGTTGTGGACAAACAGAACATATTTGGTAGTAGTGCAGCCACAGAAGGAGCTGGGCAGTTGCTGAGAGTCGTGAGCAGACGATCCCTCTCCCTCGCGGCTCTCCGGTCCTGTCACCCGCGTGGTGTAATACCTCACCTCTCACATTATTCAAACTACAATTCAGTGTGTCATTACATATCTCGTGTCATCCTTTTGTATTTTCTTCACATCACTAAGGTACCGTGATATAGTGATCACGAGTTTAATGGTAATACATGTTTAACTACAGTATCTCTGTGTGTCTCTCGTTATCAGGTTATGGGCCCAGGCCACGCGACATAACACACGAGCACCAGAATGGCACTTAACATATCCCTCGATGCAATTCAACATCTGAGGAAGTTTGATGGAAAGGACTATACAACATGGAAGCATAACATGGAAATGCTATTCCAATTGAAGGACCTGACAGACCATGTCGAGGTAGTAAACCAGTCTAACACTGAAGTAATCAGATATCTGACCCCGTTCTCTTTTTACAACTGATAAACAGGGAAGATGCTATCCACCTGATGCTGTTTACGATGGTGATGGACCTGATGCAAGGTTAACCAATGGAGATGCCATCGAGCAATGGAATTTGAAAGACTGCTACGCTAGATTCATTATATACAACTGCTGTGATGAGAGGAGAAAGTTAGCACTGCTGAATAGTAGGACTAGCTACGAGATGTGGACACGTTTGGAGACGCAATACCTTCAACGAGCTGCAGACAACAAGCATTGTCTACATAGAGATTTTTTCAATCTCAAGTATGTGTTCGAACTAAGTTGTTCTAAAAATCATATGCAAGGTTATAACACAGCTATATGAAATTCATTCATGTTTTATCCTCCACAGAGCCAAAGTTGGAGACGATATTATGATTCACGTGACTGCATTGGAATCAATGGCAGCTGAGCTAAACGATTTAGGAGTTAACGTGACAGAACATGATCTAATAACGAAGATCCTTTGCAGTCTCCCAGAGAAATTTGACCTCCTAACGTCAACATGGGACCAAACCCCAGAACATGATAAGACGATGGAAACACTCCGTGCCCGTCTGGTGAGTGAGCAAAGAAGAATCAACTCACGGATCAACGAGTCAAAAACACAGAATGTTCCAACTAATCCAAATTCCACCACTAATCATACTACGGAATCTGATGCCTCAGCCCTATATGGGTATGGTAATCGTGGTGGACATTCAGCCACACGCTCTAATTATCGGGGTTTCGGTTCACGACGTGGAAGACAAAATCAAGACAAAGGAAAAAGAGAACCATCCGATCGAGAAAATGCTAAATGCGCATATTGTGGAAAATATGGGCATTATGAATTCGAATGCCGGAAACGAATTGCAGATGAAGGCGACAAACAACAAGCAAAACGGACACATCCCAACAATTCCGAAGGACACACGTCCAAACAAAACTTCTCATTCGTATCTATATCTTGCCTGAAGGCAACGAACCCCGATGTTCTCTACCTAGACTCCGGAGCATCTCGTCATATGAGCGGTCAGAGAGCATTCTTCCACGAACTCATCAAAGTTGAACCGGAAAGCTGGCCAATCAGTGGTATCGGTGGCACAACACTTTATGCTCACGGGATTGGAACAATAAATGTCGTCCGGAAGGTAGATGGCGAAACGATCCATGGCTCAATTAAAGATGTCCTTTACGTACCCAATCTCGGGGTGACGCTTCTTTCAATTGCAAGCATCACAAGCAATGGACTGAAAGTCACGTTCAACGGTATGAATGCCAAAGTAACACAAAACAAGCAGATTATCATGATGGGATCCAGATCTGGGGAAACCCTTTATCAAGCCGATGCAACACCTGTACGATCACCTACCTTGGGACTCGCAGCAGCATCCCAACTTGCGCCTCTAAATATTTGGCATCAAAGACTTGGACACATAAATGAGCGGGCACTCACGCGAATGGCAGCTGGTGTTGGCGTCATTGGGATAGCCATCAAACCTGGAACTGGAAAACTAGATGACTGCTGCGATGGCTGTAACATGGGAAAAATGCATAAACTCCCATTCCCCTCCAGCACATTCAAGCCTACTGGAGTAGGTGAACTAGTGGTATCTGATGTCGTTGGTCCGATCCAAGAGCCATCTGTCGGTGGAGCACGCTACTACATCATTTTTAAAGATGTGTTCAGCAAATACAAGATGGCGTACTTTCTTAAACAAAAATCGGAATCCGAAGACAGCTTCAAGCATTATACGAAATGCCTTTTTACAGATACGGGTAAACGAATTAAAGTATTCCGTTCAGACAATGGTGGAGAGTACACCAGCCACGCATTTGAAAATTGGTTGAGCTGCGAAGGAATAAAGCATCAGACATGTGCTGCGCATACCCCGGAGCAAAATGGGATTGCTGAACGCGATCATCGCACCACAGTTGAATCTGCCAGGAGTCTTATTCATGCTAAAGGCGCACCTCTGAAACTATGGGCCGAAGCGGTCAATCATGCCGTCTATGTACTCAATCGCTCACTATCGGAAGGAAGAAACGTTACACCATTCGAAATCTGGCATGGTGTCCCGCCGGATGTGTCTCGCATTCGTGTCTTTGGAGCGCCTACATACTTCCTCATACCAGAAGGGAATAGACAGAAGATGGACCCTAAGGCAATCAAAGGAGTATACGTGGGTGAAAGTGAGACTCAAAAAGCAAGCAGAGTATTTGTCGAATCGACCGGCAGAACTCATATTACCAGAAACCTACGCGTCTACGAAAACTTACCATTTTGGAGTGACCCTGAAGCGCCCACTGACGCAAAGGTACCTACCATCACCGATGAAAGTACAGGAACTACCAGTCTTGAATTAAGTACTCCTACGGCTCCTGACATGGTAGTTGACGGTCATTGTGCTACAAAAAGGCCACCTACGCCACCATCACAAAACATTAGGCGTTCGAAACGAGGGAGGATACCCAAGAAAGAGTGGAATGAAGCAGCAATGGCCACAATCGGGGAGCCACTAACATCGACACCCAAATTCTTCTCTATCGCCATGCAAGCCCTGCAGTTTATCTTTCATGAACCGAAAAACTACAAAGAAGCAATTTCATCAACCGAAGGGCATCTTTGGAAGGAGGCAGCCGACGAAGAGATGGCGTCTCATGCAACAAATAACACTTGGACGTTAACTCCTCTACCTCCTGGTCGTGAGTGCATTCCTAGCGGATGGAACTTTAAACTAAAAATCAACAAATTTGGAGTACCATACCGAAGAAAGGCTCGTTTCTTTGCAAAAGGCTACCGTCAAGTCCAAGGTGTAGACTATCAAGAGTCCTTCGCACCTGTGGTCAGATATGATTCCCTTCGCACCATTATAGCAATTGCTGCTGAACGGGACTTAGAACTCATTCAACTCGATGTGAAAACTGCTTTTCTGAATGGTATCATTGATGAGGAGACGTACATCGCACAACCAGAAGGATATGTCGTTGCTGGTCGCGAACACGAGGTCTGTCGTCTGAACAAATCCATCTACGGGATATGTCAGGCATCTAGAATTTGGAATCAAACACTTCACAACGCTCTATTGGAGTTTGGTTTTAGTCAAAGTTCTGCAGATCCGTGCGTGTATCATCGTTTCACACCCTCCGAGTATCTGATAGTCGCCATTTGGGTGGACGATGGATTAGTAGCTGGCAACTCCAAAGAGAGTATCGACAAAACAGTTCACTACCTTAACACAAAATTTTCAATTTCAGCCAGTTCAGCTGAACATTTTGTGGGGATTGTTATCACGCGTGACCGCGCCAAGAGGAAGATTTACCTTTCCATACCGCAGTACATCGACAAGATCCTCAGCAAGTTCAACATGACAAACACCCGCACTGTAACCACACCGGTACTAAAAGGGACTCCTCGGCTAACCAAAGTCGAAACACCTGTTGACCCATCTGTTACAGCAATCATGGCAACCATTCCTTACCGCGAAGTCGTGGGGAGCATCATGTACGCTGCCATCACAGTCCGCCCAGATGTTGCCTTTATTGCTACTCAGCTAGCACAACACTGCCAGCAACCTGGTTTGGACCATTGGAATGCGGCAAAACGTGTACTCCGATATCTTTCTGGCACGCGTACACATGGTCTCTGCTTCGACGGCAGTCATGGCATCAAAAACATTCTTACTGGATACTCAGATGCGGACTACGCTGGCGACCCCGATACAAGACGATCTACATCCGGATATGTATTCTTACTGAATGGAGGCGCAGTGAGTTGGTCAAGCAGGCGACAACCAGTCGTTGCTTTGTCGACCATGGAATCGGAATACATCGCTGCTAGCGACTCTACTCGGGAAGCGATTTGGCTGAGGCGACTCCTGAATGGACTTGAAATCACACAAAAGGAACCAACCCAACTTCTGTGTGATAACAAAAGCGCGATTCTACTGGCCCGTAATCCCGAATCACACAAAGGTTCGAAACACATAGAAGTACGATTCCATTTCATCCGAGAGCAAATTCAGAAGAGGACTATCGACATCACACACGTAGAAAGCAAAAATCAACTAGCCGATGTGTTGACGAAGGCGGTAGATAATTTAAGTTTCGAAAAATGCCTTAAAGGATTCGGTATTGGTAAAGTACCTTGTTTCGAGTGAATCTATTAATTTCCATTCAAGCCACTATGTTTAAATTCTCAACCACTCAGAAGTTTCAGTTGACACCAACACGAAGAAAGTGTGATCAACTGTTGACAAATGTGTCTATTTTTCGTTCTATTTAATCTGTCTTTTTGTTTACTCTACAGTTCTGTTTGAGAAGGAGTGTTGTGGACAAACAGAACATATTTGGTAGTAGTGCAGCCACAGAAGGAGCTGGGCAGTTGCTGAGAGTCGTGAGCAGACGATCCCTCTCCCTCGCGGCTCTCCGGTCCTGTCACCCGCGTGGTGTAATACCTCACCTCTCACATTATTCAAACTACAATTCAGTGTGTCATTACATATCTCGTGTCATCCTTTTGTATTTTCTTCACATCACTAAGGTACCGTGATATAGTGATCACGAGTTTAATGGTAATACATGTTTAACTACAGTATCTCTGTGTGTCTCTCGTTATCAGATTACAGTACTTGAATCTACTCAGACTAGCTCATGGTGTACCATCCTATGATTACAATAACCATTTCCTCGGATTACCCTAATCAAGATCAATGGAACAACAATGCGAGTAATCTCCATCATATTAAACCGCTTTTCCAAGTTTTAAAGGATAATTATTTAAGAAAATATAAGGCACTTCTTGTAATTATGCATTATCAAATTGTATTACACAAAGAACTCTTGCTTTAAAAATTTTGTCGAGTATAATTTTGTCCATTCTGATTCTCGGTGGGTGTTATGGTAACTACCACTGGAATGTTTGTCAAAGGTGATGCCGAAGCAGGACTAGGTTTTGTATTTTCGATCCATTTGGCATCGTGAATGAGAATTGTATTCATGACAATTGCCGCCGCCCCGTAAATGAGGAAAAGGGAATCCAGAGCTATGCGACTACCTATTAATAGTAAACATGGCAAATGTGAGCCTCAAGAACAATCAGATAAATATGCTATACGTTTCTTACAAACGGAATGGCCCATATATTGTGTTGAACAGGTATACCCGGAAGAAATTATATTTCCGTACTCGGTCATAGACCAAATATAAAGACCGATCATGATTAAGCCGCTCATGGTAGATAAGATTGAAAAGACGAGTACTAAAACGTTGTGTCTGGATGAATATTGACAGATTTAAAAACGTTTCCGCATTTTAGATATAGAATTAGATTTGCAACCTTTTGATAATGACGACTCCTGTTGTCAAGACAAACATTCCCCCCCAGAAACCCGAACCAGCCAAATCCATAGGTAGCGAATACATGACGACGGATGAATACTTTAAAGAATAATTAATTGTTCAAATACGTAACAGATACAGCAACTTTTTGTTAAATTATTTCGTACCTGTGTCAAAACCATCGTCAAACCAACAAGAATGTCAAAAATACTAAAAACTTTGACTCGAGTTGTCATCTTTGAGGATTTGCTACCTGCGGACGTTTGAGATGTCAAGGGAGTAAAGCGCTGGTCTAGCCGAAAGACTGAAGGTAAAGTAGTCTACCGGTCCGTCTATCATTGCTCTAGATTTCGTTTTTTAGTGATTGATAAATATTAACCACCGGTCAAACGTCATCAGACAACTAGTCCGCACAGGTAAACAGTCTATTAGATTATTATAGACACTAACAAAAAGCGAAATCCTACTTATCACTAGGGTCGATCCTCACAATGTCACAAACTCTTCCTGCTTCATATCTCTGAAGTGTATCGCACTTTGCACTAATGAACTACACAAGGTCCTACAAAAAAAATTAACCCTAGCTATAAATTTCTAAAATAATTGAAATGATGTATACAATAAACGCTATTTTCTTTATTAAAAAACTGGATTGTTATTAATCTCTGTTCTTATTAATAAAACAAAACCATGAATATAATAAAGATATTATAGCTGAGCCTGTTAAAAGTGGCGCCGTCGGATATCTTGTGGACGTCGGTGGCTCGGTGCTCATTTTGTAGCAGACGAATTCGATACAAGTTTTCATGTTTACATTCTCGGAGACATCGCGCTTTAGGTTCTAAATTGCTGGGAAGTTGTTTTAAGACGCAGTTTATTTTAGGGAACAAGTTTCTCTAAATATATTTCATTATGGCATCTTTGCTTTTGAGATATTCCAACTCACTTCGTTTCATAACAGCTTGTCAAGTATTTTTACGTTTCTAAATGTGGTTAAAGGCAAACAAACCTTTTCCTTAAATTTCCAGGTAAATCAGCTGAGATGTTTGCATAGACAACCCCTCGACCCAGAATGGACAACTTTAGCTAAAAAGCAATTGAAGGGTAAAGATCCTGAACAGGAGTTATTGTGGTACACATCAGAAGATATCACTTTGAAACCAATTTATACAAAAAATGATATTGAAGGGTATAATATAATGGAACGTAAAAAGTAATGTAGTAACAAGCTAAAAATCCCTTTTGTAATAGGCTGGAACATGAATTACCTGGTAAGTTTCCTTACACACGGGGCCCTTACCCCACAATGTACTCTCAGAGACCATGGACGATCCGACAATATGCTGGTTTCAGCACAGTAGAAGAGAGTAATAAATTTTATAAAGAAAACATCAAGGCTGGGCAGCAGGGACTGAGTGTGGCTTTTGATCTTGCCACTCACTGTGGGTCAGTCTTACATTGATACTTCCATACTTGTTACGCATCTTAACTTATTTTGTGGTTCAGTTATGATTCTGATAATCCACGTGTTTATGGTGATGTGGGTATGGCTGGAGTGGCAATTGACAGTGTTGAAGACATGAAAGCTTTGTATGATGGAATCCCTCTTGAGAAAATGTCTGTCTCAATGACTATGAACGGAGCTGTAATTCCAGTTTTGGCGATGCACATTGTTGCAGCTGAAGAACAAGTACATACTTTAATACTGATTTTTCAAATCCGGGATTAGTGGTCACATCTATTTTCAGGGAGTTAAAGCAGAGCTGTTGTCGGGTACAATCCAAAACGACATTCTCAAGGAATTCATGGTGCGAAATACTTACATCTACCCACCAGCACCGTCCATGAGAATTATTGGCGATATCTTCAGTTACATCTCTGCGGTAGGCTAAGTTATATTTTTTCTTCTGGGTATTCATTTTTGTAAATTAATTTGTCTTTATTTTCGCAAAGAAAATGCCCAAATTTAACTCGATTAGTATTTCGGGTTATCACATGCAAGAGGCAGGTGCCACTGCTACACTTGAGCTGGGATTTACGTTAGCCGATGGCATTGAATATTGCCGCACAGGCTTACAATCGGGCCTTACCATCGATGCATTTGCACCTCGACTTTCATTCTTCTTTGGGATTGGAATGAACTTTTATATGGTAATAAAAGAACTCTCCGGTTTAAAATATTAATTAATTGATGTATCCTTGAGCAGGAGATTGCCAAATTGAGAGCAGCTCGCCGTCTCTGGGCTCATTTGCTTCAAGAACACTTTAGCCCTAAAAGTCCTAAATCACTAGCCTTGAGGACCCATTGTCAAACATCCGGCTGGTCATTAACAGCCCAAGATCCTTACAACAACATTATCCGAACCACAGTTGAGGCCATGGCGGCTGTTTTTGGTGGCACTCAATCTCTGCACACCAACTCTTTTGATGAAGCCCTGGCTCTGCCTTCCAAGTTTTCATCGCGAATTGCTCGCAACACGCAGATTATCTTGCAGGAAGAGACGGGCATCCCCAAGGTTTAATTGCTTTTAAGGTGTGACCTAAGATTCAACAATTAAATGTTTGTTTGCTTTAGATCATTGATCCCTGGGCTGGCTCTTACATGATGGAAGCATTGACTGATGAGGTTTATAACAAGGCTAAGAGAATCGTCGAAGAAGTAGAGAAGATGGGTGGCATGGCTAAGGCCGTAGCTTCCGGATGGCCTAAACTTAAAATTGAAGAGTGCGCTGCTCGTCGCCAAGCTCAGATTGATTCCGGATATGGTAGGTTTATACTACACCCAGCCCCCCCCCCCCCCCTCAAAAAAACAAAACAAACTGCAACTTAATTATTTTTCCTCATACAATAACAGAGACGATTGTCGGAGTCAACAAGTATCAACCCGAAAATCCGGAACAAGTAGAGGTCCTCATCATTAACAATGAAGAAGTCCGCAAGAAGCAAATTGATAAAATCAATCAGGTAATGTTTACAATGTTTTTTTTGCTGAGAACAAGTATTTAGAGACGTGATTTTTTTTTGGCTTCAGGTTAAGGCATCGCGTGATTCAGCCAAAGCTGAACAGTGCCTCAAAGCGATAACAGATTGCGCTGGTGGCGCTGAGGGCAACTTATTGGCCTTGGCTGTCGAGGCTTCTAGAGCTCGCTGCACCGTAGGCGAAATAACCCAAGCCATGGAAAAGGCAAGATAAGAATTCTTTCCTTATAATGTTAGGATTCCTTAAAAGCCGTGAAGGGTCATTCTAAAGGGGCTTTGTGATGAGTAGGTTTTTGGTCGCCACGTAGCGCACGACACAATGATTTCTGGGGCCTACAAAAGCGAATTCGCCGACAAGAAGCAATTTGACGTCGTGGCTAAAAAGGTAGCTATGGTTCTTAAAGAATGATGTGGCAGTAGTGACAATCGGGTGCTATTCTGTACAGATTGAAGAATTGGTTGCCCTTGAAGGCCGTCGTCCTCGTATCCTAGTTGCAAAGATGGGTCAAGACGGTCATGATCGCGGTGCCAAAGTCATTGCTACTGGTTTCGCAGACCTCGGATTCGATGTCGACATCGGCCCTCTGTTCCAGGTTGGTTTTTCACCAAGGTCTACACAAATACGAGTTCAACATGCTCTGCTTACCGTCTACAGACTCCACGGGAAGTAGCTCAACAAGCCATCGATGCCGACGTTCACGTTGTCGGCGTATCTTCTCTGGCGGCTGCTCATAGAACCCTTGTACCCGAGCTGATTAACGTTTTGAAAGATATGGGCAGATCCGATATTCTCGTGGTTGTTGGTGGTGTCATCCCGCCCCAAGACTACGATATGGTCTACAAAGCTGGCGCGTCGGCTATTTTTGGACCTGGTAAGTTGGTCTCATTATCTTCACAAATTTTGTAAGATAACTCAGTTTCTGTCGTTAGGCACCAAGATTCCGGTGGCGGCGCTGGAGGTCGTCAACTTGATCATCGGTGGATTGACTCGCAAATCTCAGTCAACCGCGAATTAAATGAATATATTCAGAAATTACACGCTCCCTCAGATGCTGTTATCCAACCAGAGAATATGTGATTTTTTTCTTCCTTGTTTAATACTATAGCCGTAATATAAAGTTGGAATATTACCGAATTCTTAGAAAAATGTGGAAAATGTTGATTGGTAAGTTCCTTCACCCGTCTGAGCCAATGGGAAGCGGGACGCGTTCTATTGGTTTAGGCCGTTTGTTAAGCCACGCCCCTTTTCTACACAAAGAAACGTTTGTCGACTCAAATGAGGCCGTTTTAATCGATTATGCCGTTTACTATTATAATAGTTATATTTTCGTATCCACATTTTTCTTGTACGCTATTACAATGGCTTATGGGAAAATATGATAGTGCCAGGCTTCCAGTTCGAAGAAGATGAAAATCGTCAACAGCCGCAGTAAGCTATCGTGTTTAAGGATTCTTTGATCGCCTATTTTTTGGAAATTTTAAAGTTTAGATGGCGACTATTAATTTCAATTTATTCTTCCGTCACAATTACTGAAAAGTTGAGTTAACTTTCAAGATTCCATCCAAGGTTTTAGGCCTTATAAGAACTATTGACATGTGAAAATTCTTTTGTTCGGACGCAGCTTTCTCTTTTTTTACCAAGAGTAGCGTTTTTCAGTTTTGAAGCATCATCGCCAGATTTCGAAAGAAAAAATGACAGCGCTTTGAAATCAGTTTCTTCTAGTTTTTGTCGTTTTATATATACAAGAGACCTTCCGTTGTTTGTGTCATCGTATTTTCCTTATCTTTTTCTCCATCTGTGTCGCCTCATTTGGTATGATTATTGAAGGTAAATTATGCGTTATCGATTTTCGGTCGTCCGTTGTACGAGTTCACGGGACCGTCTGCATAATTTATCAATCGAGTCCTGTCGATTGCTGCTGTTGGCCTCTTGATGAATTGATTTTCCCCTTTTACGTCTAGCAGTCAGCTGATGCTGATGTTGGGTCCTTGTCTACAATCTTCAACATCCTGCTGGCCGCCTTGTTTTTTTTTTCCTATATAATGGCTACAATATGTTCAACAGAAATTCGACATGGCTTGCTATCCATAACTCATTGACATTCCAGTCATCTATTTCAACCAATCGCCTTACTTTATCCGCATTCTAGTTCTTCCAGTTTTGGAATTTTCTATATAGTTTTGCTGAAAGGGTAGTTCTTGATAGGCCATCAATTAACTTGTCACGAAACTGAAATGAGTAACTGTCGTCATTTTCATTATCTTTATTTTCTGTCCATTTGATTGACTTCAGTAAACATAAAAGCCGCTAAAACTTGAGATAGATGCTGATGCTTGCAAATATAGCTAGGCTAATTCTTCTCACAGTAAAGGGCTACATATATAGTGGCCATGAACAAATCGACCAACATCAAAAGCTATGGGTAGGCTGGATGAGTCGCCTAATCCCCAGTGCTTGACTATTTTTTTCGGCGTGCTCTATTCTTTAAGCTCTTCATTGTTCGTTTTTTGCCCTTTTTCCGATGACCATCTGGCCGTATCTATTAAGCCGCATGGATAGATTTCGAGACGGATCTGACCAACTATGGAAAGAATGGAATAGCAAACTAGTTTTCTGTAAAGTTATGAAATTTTAACAAGTTCTTTTTAAGCCATCAGTTAAAACGTTGGAGGCAAGCAATCTAAAAATAGACGAACGAGTGGGGGTGATGTGCGGCAAAACTGGAAAACCGAAGAGAAAATAGATTTCGACCCGACGCGTGTCTTGTAGGATAATTTTTCACATTCGAAGACCTCTGTGACGCAACAGCGAGTTTAACATGTGTAAATTAGGAGACTTGTCATTCGATTTGATTGTAAATTAGATACAGAAAGGTAATAATATAGCGTCTTCCTACTAACATGCGAGGCCTGACGAATGCAAATGAGCTAGAAGGAAGAGAATTCAGTTCAAGGGCTAGTGACAATAGGATAGAGTGGGTGGTTTGGTGGGGTAGCCGATGGGTGGTGAGGTCCTATTCCCGTCCTCCTGCTACCACCACCCTCCTATTCCTCGATTTCCACCCACTAGCCACCCGTCCCCTCAAGCGCCCCCTGTCTCGCATTTAACCACCCAGGGTCACAAGGGTGGGTGGGCTGTTGTGGGTCGTTAAAAGAAAAAAGATTCCCATTGGTCGCCCGTCGGACAGAAAGGCGTGGTCTACGCGCCAGAGGGTGGTGTGGTGGGGTATGAGGAGAACCTCCACATAACGCTAGGGCAGACTCCCAGAGACCGCTAGTCCGCTAGAGAGTGTCGTGGATAAACATTCGAAAGTTCTGTTGCTGCTGTTGCTGCGTTCAATTCGAAATCGTGTTGCCAAAGTTGTCGACATACATATCCAGAAAACAAATGTCTTTACAGCGTGTTTAGTGCAATTGACGTACTACGTGTTGTCATCCATGTCACAGTGTCGGCCGAATGGAATTACCTCCGCCGCATCAATTCGACAGTCAGTTATTTTTATTATCATTCTGTTTTTCCTTGTTATTGTGCAGCTGAGAGCCAGCATTTTCCGTGTCACCTACATTCGGGTTTTGGCTAGAGAAAATGGCGAAAAACGGTTTATTTTTTTGCGGCTAGCATAGGAAAAATTACAACGACGTTCCTCTTTCCGAATGGAAGGAAGAAAGAAGAAGAAAAGAAGGAAGAGAGAGAGAGAAGGGAAAATGATGTGGCTGGCGGCACCAAGAGTAGAAGAGAACAGGGGGTTGAAAGAGAGAGAAAGAGAGACGAGGAGGGATGCACAAACAAGCGGCACAGAAAGGGGAGGAGAGGGGGAAGCAGCCAAAAGGGGATGGGTAAAAAAAGGAGGGGAGAGGTTCGGATTCAGACCCGCAACGGAACCAAGCGGATTCGTGAACCGCTGGCCGCGGAGCCATATAGGCAACCAGCGGGTTCTTTACGGCCTTTTGTACCCAGGGTTGAACCGGACTCCTCCCTGTGATCAGCTGACGTCTGATGACGTCATTTCCCCCACGCGCAGTGTAATATCAGGTTTAATAATACGAAAAAGGGGAATCAAATCTAGATGAATTTCTTTTTTGAGGGGGACTGAGAGTTGCGTCTGGCCCTTGAGTACATTGATTAGTTTATTTGTTCAACCGGTTATCTGAGGATTAACTGCGATAAAAAAAATGTTTAATAGGCTGTGGTTAGTAGGTAGGTTGTGGTGTTTTATTTTTTGATGGATCACGTCAATTGTAAATACAGTCGATTTATCGAAAGATGGTCAATTTGTGATTCAGGAATTCCCATGGGCTATTCAAATGAGATGTACCGAATGGGCATTGCTGCCATTCGGGAGGGTAGAAGTGTCGCCACGTGCTCGACCACCGCACGGCACTTTCACGCCCCCCTTTCCCGCATAGAGAGACTCTCTATTATTATATTCTCTCCCCTCTTTCTCCCTCTTTTCATCATCTTTTTTTCCTACCACGACTCGCTATACATCAGAAGAAGAAAAAGCCGTTGTTCCATCCGGTTTGGCCTCGGGTGATTTTCTCACAGGTCATCCCCCACTGACGCCCATTGGTCCGCACCTTTTAGTCTAGGAGCAAATTGGGTGTTGGGGCTACCTAACAAAACTCATTTACATATTTAATTTGGGTGCTAAGATTTTTTATTTGTTTCAAAAACAGAAATGAAGGAATCGGCCGATGATGGAACGTCGACCAGCATCAATGTTAGTGACGTCAATTGTCATCTGATTTGCACCGTCTGTCGCGGTTACCTGGTCGACGCTACTACGATTACCGAATGTCTTCATTCATGTGAGTTTTTCCTATCGTCTATTTTGGTTGTCGTCATCGCCTAAATGTGAAAATCCGTTTCAGTTTGTCGGTCGTGCGTCGTTCCGCACGTGACGGAATTCAACCAATGCCCATCGTGTTCCGTCCCGCTCAGCACCACCAAGCCTTTTTCACAACTCAGGTGAGTCCCGTTTTCATCAGTTGCGTTTCACTGCTTATCTATAACCGTTCGTCACCACAGGAGAGACTACACGCTTCAAAGCATTGTCTACAAAATGGTGCCCAGACTGGCTCGAAACGAGTTAGAAAAACGGAAGAAATTCCATCAAGATTCTTCCTCCGTCGCTGGCGATGACAACAAAACTGACGAACGCTACCTTCAATCCTTTTTCGCCCCTAATGATCCTATCTCCATGTCACTGGAATACGCCGAACCGTAAGTTTTCCCAACTTTTACGTCCTACTTTCTGTATGCCTTCAAGCTCATTAATTCCTTCATTAACGTCGTTTGTGTGTGCGTTTTTTTTCTCTTTTTTTTTCAAAAGAAACTGTGAATTTGGGCTGAGAGCCAAACTGGGTAAAGAGCCGGAATCGGTGGGGGGTGAGCATCATCGCCGTTTTTTCAAATGTCCTGCTGATTTACCTATCGGACATCTGATCAAATTCCTTCGGTGCAAATTTGACGTTTTAGATCCAGCAACGCACAAGGTTAGTTTTACTGTCCAAATATTGATTTCTTTCCGTAACGCTATGTTATTGGCTCTAAACCAATGAACTTTGTTCAAGACGCCAGTCAAAAATTATCGGAGAGTTTGATGTGATGTAGTAGGCTTACATTATCAATTTTATTTGTCTAATACAGTTGGAGATTTTGTACAATGGCCGTCCTCTAGCGCCCGAGTATAAGCTGTCCGACGTGGCCTACATCTTCTCATGGAAAGAGGTATAAAGTCCTACTGTGTTTTTGGTCCATTTAGAACAAACACTTTTTGTCGGATGCGATAAGGCCGGCTGAGCTTATCTCTCGTATGTGTTTTCTTAATCTAGGGTGTAGGGTAGTCTCAGACTCTGTGTGTGATCCACTTTAATATTTATCGTTATCTTCTTAATGAATTGCAGAGGGAACCTTTAAGATTGTGGTACCGAATCGTCCCTTCCGTCGCTGCCGTCAAAGAAGAAGAAGAAATCATCCAGCGGAAGGTCACTCCGCCGACAGAAGAAGTGGTCAAAACCAAAGGTCAAGGGGGTAATCAACAGCGGGCCAGTCTAGTCGACATCACCAGCAAACGCAGTTGGCAGGTTAACGGTAAGGATGAACGAAAATGCAAACGCCGGAAGCGTTCATCCGCATCAGAAAAACAGGGTGAAAAAATGATTCAAAAAGAATGTCCTGCTGTCGATTCGTTGGTGGTGCCTTCCGCCAAAACCATTTTCGACGAGACCCGAACGGCCGAGTTTAGCTGTTCCACGCCGATTCCGTCCGCCGGAAGCGTTCCGGTTGAAAACACGGATGCCGAGTCCAATAAAATCCAAAACTGGTTGCCCAAAGCCATTTTCGACTTGGACGATCGAGCATTGTTTGCTAAAAGACTCCAAAGAATCACGGAATTCCAGCCGGAAGCGAAGGAAGATTCCGCTGCAGAAACTCCGATGGAAGAACCAATTAAAACCGAGATACCTGAACCCACGAAGAAAATTGATGATTGTAGCCCTCCCAAAGAATTAGCTGTTCCGTTGCGGATCTGCGTGACTCCGACGACGGAAGCAGCCGAACCAGAAGATGAAGTCCACGACAGTATTGGTGCATTAGATTTGTCGGGTAGCAAAGGCGACTCGTCAACTGATGTGTCATCGCCGTTATCAGCCGGAAGTTGCCGATCCAGCGCCAGTCCAGTAGGTTCTGCGAGTAAAGTGGGTCCTCATCCTTATTTCATGACACCCAGCGCAGTCTACCACCACGTCCAGCAGCAGGATCCGGCTCAATCGATGGCCGCTCTAGCCACAATGGCTGCCCAACAATCTACAAAGCCCTCGCCGCTATCATCACGACGAAGCGAAGGTGATCAACCTAAATCCCAACCGAACAAACCGATTTGGGATCTCTTCCAGCAACACATCCGGCCGTCATCGGCTCACAGCACCAACACAAGCCAACCGGCTTCACAGAGCCTATTGAGTTTATTAAAGTCCAATCCGCTCTTGTTCCGCACTTCTCCCACAAACAATAATAATAAAAAGAAGAAAACCGGGCTGAAGATACCGCCCAATTCCGCTTGAATTCGGAAAATGAATTTGTGATTTTTGCCATGTGTTTCGTCGCGTGTGATGTCTTGTTTCTTCTTCGTCGCTTTAACTAAAGAGTGCATACCTCCGACATATTTTTCTATACATATTTCCACCAATACCCCTATTAACTGGACACTTGAATACATTGAATTGTTCACATGTTATCGATGTTGTTTCTTCGATTGAATTTTTAAAGTCGCCATAAGGTGGACGAAAGGATCGTAAAAATAAATGGTGATTTGTGACTAGGCACGAAATAGGTTTCTTTTCAAAAGCCCGAAGGCCATTCGAATCTAAATTTCTATACAAACACGTCTGACATCGTTCATTTGTCTATGCAACAATTCCTTTGCTGCCTATTGAATAACAATCGCATAAACATTCTTCTCCTTCTTTCCCAAAACACTTCAGGAAGTTGATTTCAGGAAGTAAATTATGTAAATGGCTAAAGAAAGAAGAAGGTAGTACTTCTTTCTGAAATATATCCATTCATTTTGATTGGATTCCCAGCCTTTTTCCCTTGTGTATAAATGCATAGAATTTCATTGAGCCCTAAAAAAAAAGGTGTATATACATCTACCTGTCGAGAGAGAAGGTAACTTTTTTTTTCTTTTTTGAATTGGCTGGTTAATGGGCATCGCGGCGGCTAAGAGAGAGAGAGAACCGGAGAGAGAGAGAGACCTTGCTGGCGGCGTAGTTTGATGGTTACGCGGGATTGAATCTTGCCGGAAGCGTTATAAGGTTCTCTCCTTCTTTCTTGGGCGCTTTATCTTGTCCCGTCTTCTTCTCTTTTGGCCAGCTGTGATGGAGTCTGATGAATGTACGGTATGCTACATAAACGCAGTTTGCCCAGCACAAAAGCATTTCATTAGCTAAGCTTGGCTAACTTATTGTCTTTCGGGGCGTAGGCTACAATCATTTCTTCATTACAAAGTTATTTAACCCTTAATTTGAAAGTACTTGATGTTCAACTGGGTGGGTTGGAATTTATAAGGAATGGCGGGTTTTCTTTTAAAAAAGATCTCGAGAGCTAAATATAAATAGTGCCGCAACTTATTGGATTAATATTAGGATTAGTCTAAAATGATGACGTCATGCAACTTGATCGGCTTTTATTAAAACCATTTAATAAGGACAAACGAATTTTTGTCCTTGTCAAAAAAAGAGAGAGGGGAAGATGAGACATTATTATTACCTGAACAGCTGTTACCATGGCGACGACGCTTTGAGGCGTCTCCTCCCCATCGATCGATACCTCACGCGCCGCGCGTCTTGCACTCCTTTTTCGCCATTTCCCATCAATATATCTTTGTTAGGGAACCATTCAGACTTGGCCTACAAGGAATCGATAGTGCGAAATCGATGGTTTTAGCTGGCACACCGTAAAGATCATAAAAATGGGAACATTTTATGGGTTTATGGTCAGCATTGATGGCTTCGCGGCTCCCGTTTCAGGTCAACTTGATTGCTTCACGGATTTTTAAAAGACATTCTGGGGTTGGCCTTCGAGTGCTGCAATAAGAGGCTCATCATCCCAAACTTGCCCTAAAATTTCATGGCATTCGGTGGCAAAATTCCGCTCCAAAACCTGGAGTTTTCATGCGAACTCGCCGCGAGTTTGTCTTCCGACTCGAAGAACAATAGAAAAAACCGAAGAAAACTGGTCGTTAATTCACAGAAACTGGAAGTGAATCACAATCGACCACTCAATAATCATCAGCTCACCGTGAGAAACATTTGCGTACTTTTTTTCTATTTCTAAATTGTAAAAAGGTCTACTTTCTGATTACTTATAATGAATAGGCAGAGGATGTCGAGACATCAAAGGCGTCGTTGATCAAACAAAAGAGGCTGGATCGATGGATTTATTCAGGCGAAAGTTTGGATCTTGTTCAAATGTTGATGCTGAAAACACTTTGATTTAAAATGGCTATCTCAGTGTGCTAGAACTTGGCAATTTGCTCGAGACTTGGTCGGGTAAAAGTTGCCGATCGCCAACTTGAAAATGCCGAGAGACGCGGAATTTGCAGCGACAGGGTTAAAGCAATCTAAAAAAAAAAGTTGAAACCTCGCTCCAAAATCTTGTCTGCATTAGTGACTAAGGGTTTCTTATTTCTTGTTAAATTCTTTTAGCTCTAGCAGCTATTTTTTGTAGTATTCAAAACAAGATTTCAAGGACGCCAGAGCCAGACAGATACGTATTTCCAGATCACGTGATGTTGACGTCGTTTCACCGATGCAGAAATGACGTCATCACACCAGGACAACGGCCAAGAACTCGCAGAGTTCACATAGGACAAACATGTCGCAATGAATACAAATTTTCTTTGATAAATGCAGCCGTAATGGTCTCGTAAGAGTCGAGCCCGCATCAATATTGATGACAGACGACCGCCCTGGTTGAGACAGTAACGTCCAAACGAGGTGAACTCATTTAAAAAAATAGGAATAGCCATGTTCGAAAACATGTCAAGTCGTCCTTTACACCTTCTCGAAGTAATGGCTGCCTAATGAGTTAATTATCTACGGACAGACGTCGGGTAATGGCCGACTCTACGGCGTCTACAACTCGAGTCTACTACAAAACTTGAAAAACATGACTCAAAAACAGTAGATTGTAGCTTCAAACTGCAATTCCATGCAAAAGTAACTAGACTATCAGATTGGGAAAATTTTTTTCGATCTGACTGTCAAATTCGTGTTGCGCCACATTGCGTTGTTTTGACGTAATTTGCGAATGAAAGTTAATCATTTTAAGCCCGTCGTGTCGTCTAAACTCGGTAAACGTCGGCAGAAAACTGCTTCGAAACACCACTTAAAAGTCGATTTCAGGAATAGCAAATATGACAAACACACTGTACACGTTATGACAAGTTTGCCCATATAAATCATTCAGCATTTAGTCCGGTATTTTTTGCATATTCAGCGTTTAATAAGTTGGCGTCATCTGCAGATTCGAGTGGCAGCCGTCTGTTCGACCCTAGTCGAAAATACTAGCCTTTCAACTGCTCAAAACAGTTATGACGCGTCATCTTATCGCCAAACGGATTACACCGTCGTATTTGTCATAAAAATTAGTGTCATTTTGTCGTAATGCATTCATCTAAAGACGAGATTTAAGTAGATTAAAAAGGAGATGAAAGAGGACGAGTTTTGAGCTGAGATGCATTTTTTCGGGTGCGGCCGGGTTTGGGGAAAAGATGGCGCCTAGCCCTCGTCTTTGTCATCCGGGGCCCAGTACACGTGACCAGGCAGATCGCAGGGGATTGGTGCAAGTGGGGAAGAAGGGCGGTGCGTGGAAGTAGTCTGTCCAGAAAGGGAGCCATCGACCGGCCGTCTAAAGCCCCCAGTTTCTTTCAGTCGCCGCTAGGGAACGGCGGAGTTCGGTTCGCTCTGTTTTTACGCTGCCTGTGCTGTGTGTTCCCCTTCCTAAATGTAAGCACGCAACACTGCGCCCTCGTTTCAAAAAAAAGTGGAAGGCAAGCCTGCTGGCTGCTGGGCCCTGTCTGAAATTCAACTCAAAAATCTCAAGGAATAATTCGTTTTTGCTGTTGTCTCAGGTAAGAACAAAGTCATTTTCGCATTCCGTCGCGGTTATTTTGATAGCTGGGCCGATCGTGAGCCTCGCTGTAAGGCTAGGAGAGGAGGAAGAGTGTTGTACTGTTATGTGCGTGTGTCTGTGTGTGTGTGTGTGTCTGCCCGCGCTGGTGGGGAGGAAGTGAGTAGGGGGAGGGGAACGAAAGGCGAAGAGGGAGGGAGAGGAGAGAGAAACGCCGAGTGAATAGGGATAGAAGAAGGAGCTACACACAGCACGAGAGAGAGAGAGAGAGCGAGTCTATATAGTCGTCGTCGAAATATATATAGAGGGGAAATGTGTCTTGCGTGTGGTGGAAGATGGCGTCGACGTCGTTCCGCTCTTTTGACTCGACACAGGAGAAAATTTCTTCCTGAAATTTCGCCAACTTTTATTTTTTTTTTAAAAAGCATTTCATGTACGAAAGCTATTCTTGGTCTTACTTTTTTTTAGAGAAAGAATATGTGCGCGAGTAGACGATGGGCCGGACTTGAATTTGAATAAGAAAACGTTGTTGGGTGTGTGTGAGTAACATTCCTCGGAGAGGGTCGGTAATGCCTGCAGGGTGGAAAGGCGTCGTCACGTGACCCGGCGTGAGAAACGAGACACACGTGTCTGCATGTATTTTTTTATGCATTACCAGACCAAGGGGTTCGTCTCTTCTTCGTCTCTTTTTGTGTTGTGTATCTGATAACCTCTTCACCTCGTAGCGTCACTCATCCGGCCGTGACACGCTGATAAAACGATAGACAGGCGGGGATCTATGCTAAAACCATCTGAGAATCGTACATTGGCTCGCCTGTTTTGTATCTTTCTCGAAGAGACACAACAGAAGCTCTTCGGTTCCTTTCAGTCGTCGTAATTTGATCTCGAGCGAAAGGGATCTCTTTTTTCCGAAATAATATACAAAATGACGAACTTTAAACATCGACCCCGACAATTGACCTTAGCACCGTCATTATCCATCATCAAGAACTCTGTATCATTGATGTTTTGCTTCCTTTTTTTAGGTGTCACGGAGAAGAGCCATGGGCCATCGGATGAAGTAAATCTTCACTTTCGGTTTTCAACTGGAAAAAAGAGGGGAAAAAAACAAACACACAACAAGAGAGATAAAATGGAGTCAAAGACGTTGCCGCTGAGTCGACTCCAGTCGAATTTAACGTGCTCGATCTGCCAGGGCTACCTGATCGACGCCACGACCATCACTGAGTGCATGCACACCTGTGAGTACCGTCTGCAGCCTTCGTAGTAGTGTAGTAGTAGCAGCCCCCGTAATTATCCGGCCATTATCTACGCATCATTACGTTTGGGCCATCAGTCTTTGTCTTTCTTCTCCCGTCTTTGTCTTGTTCTTTCCAACTTATCTTTTAATTGAATAAGCGTCTTTTCTCCCTTCAAATATGCACTATTCTCTAAAAAATGAATTTGGGCATTCGTTCAACCAACAGTTTGCAAATCCTGTTTGCTGCAACGAGTCGAGAGTGGAAGGACGTTTTGCCCGCGGTGCGGGATTCAACTGCAACGGTCTCGTCTGGGCGAACAACTGAAGCTGGATCATGCCGTTCAAGCTTTGGTCTACGCTGCCGTTCCCGGTTTGTGGCAAGAAGAACAGCGCAGGCGCAAGCACTTCGTCGATCATCATCCTTTGTGTACGTACCAGATATTCTAAAAACTTGGCTTGAATTTCGTTCCGTCGTGGAAAAACTTTTTTTTTCCTCCACCGATGAAGATGTGCCTACATGAATCCCCACTCTATCTTAACCCCCGTCAACTGTGGTTACATGCCGACGTGATGGATGTTTTAACAAGGACCCGCCGCCCCAATGCAACGTAAAAAGCGCAGTCTCCTCTTTGTACCCCCTCCTTTTTTCGCATCCGTCCAATGGATGTGCCGCCGGCCGGAGGAATATAGAGTCTCTCTCTTTTTCCTCTTGTTCTGTTTCTCTCTCTCTTTTTTTTGTTACTGTGAGTTGGCTAACGACGGGGGGTTGTCTCCCTTAACATCCCCCCACTGGGTTCACCCTCCATCTCTTTCCACCCCTCTGTCGGTCGACGCCCCTTTCCGATTCATCTTCCATCGATTCGGGACTTTTTTTTTCCATCCATCAGGAATGTGTGCAAACACGAGATGACCTTATCCAATCAAGTGCTTCTCTCTTTTTGCGTGTAATCAGTGAAGCAAAACAAACCGACTTATTGCTCAACGGAGTAATTTTTTTGTTCCCCGATCCCCGCACAGTTTACAGAATGGTAATCCCCAAAAACTCTCCTTATCCGGCGGTGCCAGAAACCTAATGGTCGCCCTTGGTACCCGGCTTGGGCTTATCGCACGAGTCACGTTGTGCATGTCAATCGACTTGATTTCACGTTTCATCCAACCGTCAAAGGGCTGTGAAATGCGGGCGAATCCAAGTTATTTCGGTCTACCACCACTTGCCTTGTTTTGTAATGAGATACAAAATGTTTTAAACTTAATGGAATCTCTTGTCTTTTTTTTTTCTTATATTTTATAGCAACTTCGGTGGCCCCTCCGCTACAACACCCGACCTGCTTCTCGCCGTCTGACCCCATCTCCCTCTCGCTCGACTTCATACCTCAGTAAGTAGAGTCTCTCCTTTCAAATGGGGTTTGGGTTTTTCTCTTTTGTATAACCTCAAGATTTTTAATCTACAGGTCGCGCGACGAAGAGACGAACCTCAACTTCAAGGGTCCCAACTCTCCACAGGTAGATTCCCCTTTTTTTCTTTTCTGTCCGAGGTCTTGGCTTTATTTTATGAGGTTCCTCATTGGATCAAATTTCTTTTCCGTTCCTAAAGGCTATTGGTAGGCGTTTCTTCCGCTGCCCGGCTGCCGTGGCTGTCCACCACTTTCAGAAGCTACTCAGCCTAAAATTCGAACTTCCGCCTCAGTATACGGTAAGGAGAACAATCCTACGGAATCCTGGAAATATGCGAATGATTCTTATGGATTCCATTTTTTTTTTCTCGTCGTGTAGGTGGAGATCCATTGCCAGGGAGAAAAGCTTGCTTCCGCTTTCCGGCTGATGGACGTCGCCTACAAAACCGGTTGGACTCAGGTAAGAGTCGAGTTTCACAAGAAAACGTCAATGTTTTATGCAGTTGTCTAGCTATTTATCCATCTTTGTCAGTCGAAGCATTCTCGAAGCCTACAAAACTTATGCATTTTTTAGTCGCTCCACGCAATCCACTTTTTCTGTGTAGACTCTTAACGTTCTTCTACCTCGTTCGTGTTTAGGAGGAGCCCCTACGATTAGAGTACAAAATAACTAAAAATCAACCCACAAAAGTGACTGCGCTGATTGCTGCCACCGGAAGTACTGCCAATAACATCAGCCAGTCGCAACAATGGCGCAGTAAGAGCTCGTCGACGGAAGTTGGCGGCAACGCTGTGGGTAGTTTGAAACGTTCGTGCGCCCCGCCAACGTCCACCCCGCCGAAACAGCAGCAGAGGCTTTCCATCTCGATTCGGCGTCCTGGTTTACGTAATCATTCGACAGAGGAAGAATCGGCCACACAAGAAGAGGAAGAAGAAGAAAAAGAAATTCCTACCATCCGTCGCTCGTCGAAAAGGTCTTCGGATGCGGCCAACCTTAGTAGTCCTTCTAGCAGGAAACGAAACAAGAAGAAGCGAAGAAAACGAAAGAACAGCGATCTTGTTCCGATTATAGAACCTCTTCATCCCCTCAAAGTCAAAATTGTCGAGAGGATCAAATCCCCCGAATACTTGCGCGAATGGTCGCGACCAAACGGTGTCGAACTCCTCGTTCAAGCCGCTGAACTGGCTTCCCGTCAAAATCCTACTCCACCCCCGGAAGAGAATGTAGACAAACCCGTGAGCAAAAGTCCGCCTCCACTGCTTCCAATAATCGAACCGGTCATCAACAAAGATGGAGACTCCGTCAACAACAACAGCAAGCCATCATCAACAGCTCCGGAAGAAGAGGATCCGGTAGTAGCCGACGAGGACATAATAGAAGACGAAGGAAAGCTGATGATTGCCGATGAAGTCAATTTGAATGGCAGTAGCAGTAACGGAAGAGATTCCGGAATGGCCAACGATGACGATGATGACGATTCGGCCGGAGCTCTAGATTTATCTTCAAAATCCACCAGAACGACCGCTCCGCCAGAAGAGTCTAGTAGCAAATCGCAAGGAGAGCCCAGAAAGTCCGTGTCTCCGCAACTCATCCAACAAAGATCGACTGCTCTTCATTCTATCACGGACAGTTTAGCTCAGAGACAGCGCCAGCGCCTCATCGAGCAGCAACAAGAGCAACACAAACGGCGAATTCCTCTCCCGATCCAGCAACATCGTCCAGAAACGATGAGAAACTTAGTAACCTTATCTCAAACTGCTTCTGCTTTAGTTCCTCCACACCAGGGGCGAGCGGCTACTCAGCTGATCGTAGCTATGCATCAGTTTGCGGCTGCCGCAGCGGCAGCCGCTGCATCCTCACCGCCACGTCCTCCTAAGCCCCAACAGCCCAGCAAATCGCTGTCGTACGGACTGTTGCGGCGTCCGTTTTAATGACAATTTTTTCCTATTCATTCAGTGCATAATATTATTGTGTGTTTTCTTCTTTCCTTCGTCTTAGCCTACTAATCCGGAGCATTTATCACTCTACTTTGTTCCTTTCTGTCGCGTTGAATTGTTGGTTTTTCCTACCTTTTTATTTATCATTCGAAGCCATTGTATAACTGCTATAGAGACATATGATTCAAGTGTGATGATCCGCTTCTTTTATCGGAGGTTGTTGTTGTCTCGGTCTGCTATGACGTAACGTATTTTTTTTTAATGCGTTTCCCTCCTAGAAGAAGTTCTTTTGGTCCTATTTTTCTGTTTTCTTTTTGTGTGTTTTGTTTTTTGTATGGAAGAGTATGCTAATACCAAAAAATGTTGCAAAATAAATGGTTACGACGTCACCTTTTCGAGTGTATTGCCCACGTTTTCAATCGATCATTATGACTTGGTGCGCTGCGATTGGCCGAGGGGTGGAGTCACCGGCCCGTTTCCGTGGGTGGGGTCAAAAGGAGAGGCCCAATCGGGCGAAATGGGGTCGGCTGGGCATTGTGAGTTTATTCTACTACCACTCTACACTTCTCAATAGTGCTAAGAATTTAAAAACCTAATAAAGAGAATTAGTGTTGGAAAATTTAGTGAATTGGGCTAGCTATGTTTTGAAGAACCTGCATTTTTTAAATGTAGGCCTAACATCTCGAGTGCTAGTGCAAACGTACGCCGATTTTAAATTCAATTTAGTATCAAAGTGGAATCAGAAAAAATGTAATGAAAGAATTCCACTCTCTCTCTTGAGTTTGAAGTCGTCAAAACGAATCCCCAATATTGATCATCATCGCCATGGTAACTGGATGCTTTTGACGTGTACACGCTTCTGTGCGGGTAATTGAATGGGTCTACTATTATACGTAGTTTTTTTATGGTCAGAGGGAGAGGGGGAGAGCATTTCTCGGACTCATGTGTAGAGAGAGAGGAGAAAGCGTACCGAGAGGGGGTTTCCATGGATACCAAACGCTCAAGTACGTTGTTTTTTTCATCACGCGCTCGGAATGTTCATGGAACGTGCGGCTAGATTGGGCCGGGTTTATTTCGTTCATGTCTCTCCAGCACCATCTAGTGGTCAATTATATACTTTGATGCTAGTCGAATTCAAAATCTTTTTGTTGAAAACTTGAAAGCAACATGTTTTTTCATGTACGTTGCTTGCAATTTTCCTAATTACTTTTTTAGGAACGTTGAAAGTGCGTAGCTTCACTATAACAAAATCAAAATTTCAAAATTTTTATATATTACAACAATTGGAACTTCCTATAAAGAGATGGAGATTCTTGAAAGCATGTAAAATTGTAAAGTAAATTCTTCATTCCCAGGTAAAAATCCTGGTAAATAATGGTCCCAAATTATTGGCAATTCAATGAATCACGTAATTAATGGTGAAAATTATGTGATTTATTACGAAATTTTGTAATTAATTACATGATTTTTCATATTGGCAATAATTTGGGACCATTATTTACCAGGATTTTTACCTGGGTTTCATTGGTCACGGTTTTATGGTGGTAGGCTATGGTTGGCGTAGAACTGTAAAGCCGCGTTACAAAAAGTTTCCTTTCTCCTCTCATAAGTCGGAAAACTTATCGAAGTTAACCTTCCCAACTTAGATTTCCTATTTCAACCGTTTCCGACATAAAAACATACAATTTACAACACCCAAGGACCACCACCCGAGGAACCCAAATACCGAATTACAACCTAACAGGCTGGATTCGAATCTTGGTTTCACAGGAATAAGGGAAAGTATACATCTTAATTCTGGGAATTGATGTCGTTCGAGCTCTCACTCATAACAATGCTGAAGTTCAAATGTAGAACAAGGTTTTTGTCTTCCTCAAATAATTTATTTGACAATTTTCTCTATATCCATGACGATAACTGAAAATGGCGGATGCATGGCGGCATTTATCAAGTCATCATGTTCGTCCTATCCAAATAGCCATAACTTGATTGACAACTAAAATTCCTCCGTCGCCTAGTCTGGAATCATTCCTAGACCACAAGCATCGACTAGTCGTTACGGATGTCAGATTACATTTCTTAATAATCCAACGACCTATCCGGTCCATTTTTGAATGAATGTGATCCGTGAAGGATTGCTAGAATTCTATTTGGGTAAAATTTACTTTAGGTACTGCCATATTCGTTTATAGGAAGTCCTTTAGTTGCCGTTAACTCCTCTGTGGTCTGTTCCCGCGTTGTAACAAAAGTCTCAGCCGTTCTTTTTCAGTTTGAGCATTACCGGGGCTAATAAATTCCGTAGCAATTTTCTCGTCACCATCATACACCTTCAGGGAACGATCGGGGATTGTAGCGTGAAAAACACATCTCGAATAATTTTGTTGGAGTGCCGTTCACTTCTGGTCCTACTATGTAGTGAGATGGAATTTTTGTTAAGAAACCGGTCCGGTCTTCCCTTTAAGCATTGTGTATTATGTATAAGTATAAGTGGCGTTCTGGCGCCAATGCCATCCATCTTGCCTCCAATCTATATAGACATGTGCAGACTTAGTGTCTAGTTACGAGAGAAAAAATACTGCATTTACATTTTTAATATATATATTTTCACTAGAATTATATACCCCACTACAATTAGCTAACACTTCAGAAACCTCCTCCAACTAAGAAAATTTAAATTTTTTCCGATTTTTTAATAAGAGATTTGAAACCCACTCTCAAAATGAAACGCATAAAAACACTAATTTTTGCCTTTTCTAGCTCCCCTGCGTTTCGGACTAGAAGGCCAGGCTAGAAAGGGGGAACGGGTGTTTTCACGCGTTTCATTTTTGTGTGAGATTTTCAGATCTCTTTAAAACAAAGAAATTTGCTGAGTGATGGAAGATTTCTGAAGTGTTTGAGTGTTCTGAGCTCTTTTTAAATTTCTGAAATCGCAACACAAAAAGATTCCGAGCCTCCCTTCGAAACCATAGAGGAGAGGAAAAGTAATTTAACATCCTTCGGTAAAATACTAAAGTAACTCCGATTTAGGGATAACCTAATAAGATCAGTCATGCACCTCACCGCTGAAAATAGTCAACTGCATAACAGCAGCAGCATTTGCAATGACCAGCGTCTCATCTTACGACATTGTGTTCTTATGTAGGTTCCAATAGAATAGTTATGAAGCCTCGACTTCTGACGAAGAAAACGCGGACGAGAGTGCCAGAATACTGGGATCAACTGCGACGTTTTGGTGGCCGTTGTTGTCTCATAAGAGCTTAGTAGAAAGGGAGAACAAAAGATAATGGAAAAATTTGATTTAATAAGTTGGTTGCCAATATTTTTTGGGAAAAAAGTATTCGTTTCATAATGCTTCTTGTAATTATTTTGCAAAACAAAAATGCTAGCATCATGTTTGAATAGTCTTTTAAAATTGATTTGTACATAACGCCATTACCACATTGATAGGTGTCGTGTTCTAGCGAGGCGCTTAGTTCCACTTCAGTATTTTGCACTAGCTTACCGAGACCAAAATAAATTCAAGGATGTAGGCTGTTGCTGTTTAGATAGGGACTCGCCCTTCACCCAGCTCCGTCGCATATATAGCCTGCAGCATGCATGCTATGATGTATCATAACTTTCGGCCAAGTAAGGTTTATAAATCTGATATTACTACAACTAAACTAACTCTAAAATAGTGTGCTAAACATTGTACGTTTGATTACAACTTTCAAGGTCGCCGCATAATAAATAATCCCAGGAACTCTTCAAAAAAAGATGTAGGCGCCAAAGAAACTAGGATAGAAGCAAGAGGAAGGCTGTACGACGTCATGGAGAGTATCGACACGCTGCTACAATCATCAAATCAGTCAGAAATCTACGAAGTGAAACTATTTCACGAATTTATTGATGCTGCTATCCCTCTTATGAATGACCCGGGGACTTCAACTAAAATCAATGCTGCTGGACTTGTCGAAATTGTTTACGACAAAGGCAAAACTGTTGTTACCGTACGCCAATCCATTCAGCATTTTCTTGGTCGATACGTGAATCGACATATTGCCGGGGCGGAAACTTCCAACATCCAAAGATCCTGTAGCCACAAAAATTGTCGATGTTGCCCCGTTCTTACAGAAGTACCAAAATGGGTCGAACCGTTGCAGAATGTCCCAATTTGTTGCGACATGAAAAACGTCATTTACGGGTTCTTCTGTCGCGTATGCCAAAAATTTATATATGTGGACAAAACAACAAAGCCCCTTCGCAAACGCATGGCCCAGCATGTCGATAATAAGAATTCAGCCTTGCATCGTCACGCAGAAATAACGGAACATGAAAGCATTTACGATGAAAAAAATCGACTCATCTACAACATTGTCGTTATGTGGATAGATTTACCAGGAGGAACGAAAGATAAAGATGTTGGCCATGGCAAAGTGGTTCAAAACTGGGAGTTATTCATGCTGTGGCTGTCAGAAGCTAACAAAGATACAATGGCTTAGAAGGTAAACGGCTTTTGGGCTCATATATGTCAGTGGAATATATTATACGCAATCCCGATGTGAGTAATGAAGCTTTCTATAGAAATATTGTAATCTTGCTTCTTGCTACATTTTCCCAAGATGTGTTTTTCCTTCATTTAATGAGTAGTAATTTTTAAATTCATAGGAAATGAAAGTGCCGATTGCGACGTGACCTCAAGGTATTACCTGCAGCACTTTTATATAACGTAAACTTTCTGATTTCGTATTTAATGTGACGGGAAGTTTAGTTTAGTTTCCACCCCACTAGTTTACAAACATTTTCATCTTCATGACCACAATGCTTGTATATAAATATTTTGTACCCTATATAATCTAAAACGAATTTACTAAAATAAATATCTGTTGAACTACATTTGTTAAACTGGCGACCACAAACAAAAAATTTTTATATTTCTGTGTTAAAAAAAAAAAAAATCATTAAAGGATAAGAACGCACATAAATACAATCCATTCAAATCATGGTCAAATTCCTTTTTGAAATCTGTCACTTATTAAATAAAAAAACAATGGCAACTAGGTGCAGACGATGTTTACATTTCAGTTTACGTTTACGTCATATCATATATGACCGGAAAAACAAAAGTCGACTTGATTCGTTCAAGGTTGCCCCAATGCCCCTTTAGGCAGGTGTCACTATCCATAAATGCCCTAGTAAACCTGTCTTATCGTCAGTGCGTAGGGAAGAGAGAATGTAACAAGAATGTCGCTTGTCGTTAAAATAATCGGTTCCTCTCAACCTGGTATAATTCCAATTGAAGACGGACTGTCATTTGAAGACGTTTGTACACAATGTTGTCGTGATCTGGAGATTTTGCCTGCTGCCCGTCACCTTTTTGCTCTTCGAAACGAATCTTCGCAACTCTACGCCAATCCATCAGACCTTTTGGAAGCGAGTGATGATTCATATGAATTAAGGCTGCGATTTTGGCCATCGCTGGCCAATTTGTCCAGGATTGGGTCCAAGGCACTCAACTACTTCTACCGTCAAGTGTGTGATGAGTTTGTTGATGGGCAAATAATAGCATTCAACAATAAAAGTAATCAAAGTATCGCCCTGGGTCTGGCTGTTACTGCCATGTATTGTCACATGAAAGACTATGGCACCAGAATGAATGATGTCCTAACAAACTACAAAAGGTTTGTTCCAAGAATGGTCCGACGTAACTCCAACCTCAAGTACAGCACTGAATCTCTAAAGACTAGGTTGAGCCAGGTGGTCCAAAATCCACCTGGTGAAACCTGGTTTTGCAAACAACAGTTCCTAAAAACTGTAGCCCTTACTGCCAATGAATACCCTGTTGAAAGATATCCTGTCAGAATTGAAGAAGGTGAAGAGTTAATTGAATTTGAGCTCATTATTCAACCCATGAGTGTGGAAAATCCTGGAGTTAAGATGCAGTCCATTAGAAAGAAAATCGTAATTATGCTCACTTTTAGTTTAAAAACTGTGTATTAATGTTTTTTTTTTCCTTATGTATAGCCCAGTCAATATGTTTGTTCCATTGAGGAGATATGCTTTGTCTCCATCAGGAAAAGCGATAACCGTATGGAAATATCGCGAATCAATGGTGTACCTCAGTATATTCTAATGGAGAGTGAAGAGTCGATGAAGAGTTGTGTTGGTGCACTAAATGGCTATTACCGTTTGATGGAAAAGTGGACGTTTGACTTGTGCGGAGAACTCGTTACTCCGTCTCTTGTTAAACTAAGGAGCCTCAAGTGCCATGGGCCTGTTGGGTAACTATTAATTATATTTTCAAAAACACATATCTAGGACATACGATTTGTAAATTTCTTCACGAAACAGGGATTCCTTCGCTTACGATAAAATAAGAGCAAAGCGTCAGAACAAACACGGCTGTTATTTACTAAGAGAAAGTCATATTAGCTACGACGAACTTTACTTGGATATTTGCCTGGAAGACGGACAATCAGCCACTACATTCTCAATTGTTAAAGCGGCCGACGGTGGATGGAATTTTGCTGGACTGGACTCCCAACCATGCGCCAACGTGCGTGAACTGCTCGCAACCCAAGGCAATGAGAAGCGACTCGGAATTCCAGGATTCGAATTAAAAGAATGTCTCCCTTCTTCAGAGAATGGTACTAACTTTATCTTTATTATCGGATGAACGATAAAATTATTTTTCTCAATTGATTTTTGTAACAGATGTATCGGAGCTTTTACTTTGCCGTCAGAAACCAATCGAACTGGACTTGCCTTCAAGCCAAAATGCATTTACCCAGCTACCGGTCTGCATTCCAACCCAGTCTATTCAACAGTACATAGGTGCTGGATTCCAGTGTGAGTTTCCCGGCCGATTCACTGTCGTTAACCGGGGTGTTTGGCGCAGGACACAAGACGAACAAATTCAAATCGTCCATAAACTTCTCAAACCGGAGTACCGACAGTCGCACAACCAAGTTTGTAACTATTTACTTTCGATCAAAATTTGCCATAACTCTCGTTGGATTTTCTCTTCAAGGCATTCCTTGAATCGGTACAAAAATCGTTGTTTTGGCGTTCTGAAACTATTGTTCATGTCTTCGGTATCGTCTTGGATGTTAATTTGAGAGTCATTATGGAGTATCTACCTCACGGCCCACTAGACAAGTATTTGCGAGAACACGACTTGCCTATAATTGATCTTGTGGAAGCTGCGACCAATCTTGCCAAGGCCTTATTTTACCTGGTTTGAAACTTACTTGATTTTGTTTTGTCATTTAAAAAAAAACTTTGTCCATATAGGAAGAAAAAGGTTATGTACACGGCAAAGTTCGCTGCCGAAATTTAATGGTTGCGTCCCATACCACTAACTCGATCCGAGTCAAACTAACCGACCCTGGCATACATCTGTATTCCGACGAAGAGTAATATCGTTCGATGTGCATAATTCTATTTTTTTAGATTAATTGACTTGTTGACATAGATTGCCTTGGATACCGATCGAGTTGTATGATTCATTAGAGTTGGTGCATCGTAGGAGCACTGCTGATATATGGGCTTGTGGAACGTGCATGTGGGAAATATTTTCATTTGGTGAAAAACCTTGCGAGGGATTCACCAAGACCAAAATGATTCAAGTATTTTTTTATTTGATTGTAGGTAGAAATATTGTCCTTAACAATGTCTGTTTTCATCTTAAGGGTTTCTTGAGTGGATGGAGGCCTCCAAGACCTGAGAAGTGCTTGGGCGAAGTTTATCATATAATGATTGGAACTTGGTATCCGGACGTTTCCCTCAGGCCAAAGGCTCAATCTGTTATGCGAGATATAAACCAGATTCTTTATGAAGGTACGGACAATTGGTTCGTTTTTTTTAAATATAGGAATTCATGTATGGTTCTTCTCTTAAGTGTATAACTCAAGGCGTACCAACGTGTACGAACAAGTTAATGACCATCACCGTTCACTCAACGGAAGCCTGGCGTCTGGACTGACCGAAGCTACAAGTATTGATTTAACTAAGTTTTTAAGTTGTCATCCGGCCATTCGATAATCGATGTCATTTTATCTGTAGCACTCAGGGCACTTTCTGAATCTCATGATACAATTTCTTTCACCTCTCAATTCGACGATCAGCATTTCCAAGTATGCTCACTAACTTGTGAACATCAAAGCTACCAATTAACTTCCACCATTTTCCCCTACGTAGGATACTCACGCTTCGCTGAATTTTGTGCTTTCAAATATGGCCATTAATGGTGGCTCTTCACTGCAATTTGATGACGAAGGCACTTCAGATTTGGCTGCTGAGATTTACGAACTAGACCGTAAAAAATTGGAGCTGGGTCAATTGATTGGACAAGTATTGATTTCGTTACTCCACATTTCGAGGGAATCCGAATAAACTCGATATTTTATTCAATAGGGATTTTACGGCGAGGTTCGTATGGGAGTAATTCGTCATAGCGACGGAACAGAAGAGACAGTCGCCGTCAAGAAACTGAAAAGCATGGCCATGAATAACCCAGAGAGTGTTGATCTTCAGCGCGAGTGCTCAATAATGAAGGTACCTATTTAAACCACAATCCCGCCCTACATTTGCTACTAATTTATTCTCTTTTTCAGAGCCTCAATCATCCAAACATTGTCGAAATCAAAGCCATCGTTACGGAACCGTCCACTATGTTGGTGATGGAATACGTCCCGATGGGTTGTCTGTTGGCCTATTTGCGCACCCAAAAAGAAAATATAACTGACCAGCAACTTGTCAAATTTGCAACCGACGTAGCGGAGGTAATTAAACGCGAATGGAAATTTACCTTCTGATCAGATTTGACATAGTTAATATTCCAGGGTATGGCCTATCTGGGTGAGAACAATATTGTTCACCGCGATCTCGCCGCCCGTAACATTTTAGTCGCCGCCGAGGATTTAGTCAAGATCTCCGATTTTGGTCTCGCCCGCCAAGTGGGATATAATGGTTATTACGTCGTTCGAGATTACGGCCAGAAATTACCTATGCCTTGGTAAGAAAAAATAAATCGATACTAATGGCGATGACTGTTGATAATGTACCCGGTTCATTCAGGTACGCAATGGAAAGTTTGGCGTACTGGAAGTTTTCTGTCCAATCAGACGTATGGTCGTTTGGCGTGACTCTCTATGAAATGTTCAGCAGGGGTGAGGAACCCAACTTTGTCAGCGGTGACCATACAGTGTTGTTGAGGGCTTTGCAGCAAGGCCGACGTTTACCTTGCCCACCACGTTGTCCCCCAGTCATCTATCGCGACTTAATGAAGCCATGCTGGGATGCCGATGCCGGTCATAGGCCGTCTTTTAAAGTACTGCTTGATAAATTACGGTGCGTCGCAAACCACCTGTGATATTCCATACCTTATTGCCGTCTTGCCGACAACTGAGGACTGCTATATACAATGTGGGAGCCCAGTGCGAAACAGAGAAAGTGTTCAATTATTATGTTTTCCCTTCAAGTATCAAATTTAAAACTACTTAAACCTTTCATAACATAATACGATTACTTTAACGAAACATTCCGTTTCCTTTTCAAATTTAACATTTTTCTACTTCAATACTACATTCGTTTTATACTTTTGTAACAGAAAATGATATCGTGGGTGCTCATAGACAGGGTAGATATGTTTTTTTAATGATCCCCGCATGTTATAACGACTTATAACGTCTTTTTGAATATTTTTGAAGAAAAATCAAATAGACTAACTAACATGTATGTTGTTGTTTTTTTCCAAACTTTCCGCGATAAGCCGTTTGCCCTAACTAAAAACTGCTGTGTAAAATTTCAGCTAATGGGATCAAGCAACCAACGCGCGACCGCGCCGGCAAGCACGTCGCCATCAATCGCGTGACTAATTCGTAACTTGAGACGAAACTACTGGTACGGACCGAACCCGTCTCCCTATGTCTGAAGCTGAAAGGAGAGCATCAATTATCGGGCACAATTCAATCAAGACTCCTTTAATGAAAAATGTAACAAAAGTAGCGTCCGACAAAAGAAATTGAGGAAGCGTACGATTTCTAGTTAGCAATAACGCTGGGGAAATCCAGCATTACTGGTGCGGTGGTGCCGCAACTTGAAGCCTCCGCGTAGAATTGGTATTTACAAAAGGCTATATACAATAGTGGAAGAACATTTGTTCAAAGTTCCTGTTCTACTTAGGTCGGCGTGTTTCCCTCCGTTGCGCAATGTCTTTTACTCACACGGTAATAGCATTTCACAATTTTGGAACATTCCCAAACATGATGACACATCTAATAGGCCAGATGGGTGACGAATCGTGACGACACATGTTTTGATCGATATAGAAAAGGGGCACGTGTTGACACTTGTCGGAATGGCGCCCTTTATAAATAGAGACTAAATACGAAGATTCCGAAAGAATGGTGTCGTTGTAAAACTAACTATTTGGTCCTTGAAAAAGTTACGTATGTCGGGTGGGCCAAGGTCGCTGGCTGGTTTGACTAGACTACTGCATCAATGACTCGTAACGTCATCGTTGCAGATGGTTGCCTTCGACACATTTGCGCAGTACCGTAAATTATTCATTTCAATTCACGAAAAAATGCCTGTTGAACGGTCCAGCCTTTTTTCCTTTTCTTCTTTAAAGGTCACAATTTTTGACCGACTCATAATTATATAGAATTTGCATTTGACGTCATTGACTTCCTGTTCTGAGAAATGACGGATGAGAACCGAAGCTAGAACGTCATCTAAATTATATACGAGAAGATCTTCACCCCTGCCGCTTCTTCAGTTCCACTCGAAAGTAGGCGGTTACCAGAGCCCGCATCATCTTCCAGTAGCTTCGTCTAACCTATTATTTGGAGTCGAATTATTAAATGCCTACCATTATTCTAGATTGCTGTTGTAATAAGTTTGAATGGTTCTCCATTTGATCTCAAGTTTACGTGCGTTAGCGCTCACCGTCTCGAATGAAAACAACAATAACAAGTACCTGACGGAGAGATTATGTTTGCCGAATTGCGGTTTCAATCTATGTGGACGCATGCTGAGTCGTGTTTGAAAACTTGTCTCTTGCTCTGAAGCGAGACGATTCTACGTGGGAGTCGATTATGGATTTGAGCAATGGTCGAGGGCATATCCGGGGTGAGATGAATCATTTCCGTTTCGATCCAGTCGGATGTAATTTGACTGCAGCAATCAGCATTCGATCTCTTCGGCTTCAGCTGCTGATGTTCCCTCATCCTTTTTTAAATAGCTCCCATCGGCTTCGGTATTGATCCAGTCTGTTTTTTTTTAATATGTTGATGTCTAGCCAATTTTTTTAATTTATTTCTGCATCACCGAAAAGGCTAGACGACGCATTCCCTAATCAAAACAGACTGGTTTGAACGCTTGCCAGACGATCGATGTAACTGATCTCGGCGACAAAATCCGATCTCACAGAATGCTACTGTATATTTTATTATTAGTTTGGTATTGCACAAACGTGGCTGCTGCTTCCTTGCTTTTATTTGTTGTGACTTTTTTTCTAGCTAACTGTTGTCGTGGGATCTGTTGAACCAGGGCAAAATTTCAATGCCTGCTGCTATCGGGTCGCCTGACGGATGAGTCACGAGATGTTGAAGAGCCACCGGATGTGCCTGGATTTACCAACAAGCAAAGAGAGACCATTATATCGCGCTGCACGCACGCAGCAGGCAAGGCACGCGGTTTCCTCTCTCTCCATCTATTTCCTCTGTTCACTTAATACAAACATAATCCGGTAACTCTAGTTAGCCCGCATCCAGCCACATCCGCATGTTTTCAGCCAGTTTCGTTATCGATTTTCAGATCGTAGCTTCCCCCGCATACGTACGTAGTAACTGCACAATATCAAAATTCGAGTTAATTGTTATTCAGTATGAAGCGGTGGACCGGTGGTTAAGGCGTCGTCAGCATTCTCAACGTAGCGTGCTTGTTGTGACCCATCTTTTTCCTCGTGCACATGCACCGAAACGTCGGTGTTGTTATTAAACATGCAACCGAACGTGATGCTCCTTCGAATTTACACCCTAGCGACGTGCTGGTTCCTAATCAAACTTAAAGCGATTCGAACCAAAGGGATTTCTTCCAAAACCAATGGGTCAGTTGAATAAGAATCGTTTAATTCTTCATGCTCCTTTTTCCCCGTAGATTGTGTGAAGGAAAGTTCGACAGGTTTCAACAGGTTTTCGGATCAAATAGGATTTATAATTTCATCAAGTATTTCAGAATAGGTGGCGCTAAATGGTCTGTAAAACGAGCGCTAGGTGTCGTGCTGTCGGCCTCTGAGAAAAAGGCTATTTGAGTCGGCGCCATAACTTCGCTTCGGTTATTTGTCGTCTGTTTTTCAAGGAGAGAAGCCAGTGTTAAGACGAGTGGAGGGAAAAAAACTATTCAGCAGCCCAGTGTGTTTCATTGTAATTCGACTCTTGTTATTTTTGTGTTTTGTGGTTCGATCTTGGCGGCTTAATTCCATTCGTAAAATGGAATAGCTGCAAAAACCTGCCCATGTACTCAGGTGAGCTTGTAGTATATACCTACTAAAATGTGAGTCTTCCTGGATTAAGACCTGGTGTTTGTGTGTGTCTGTCCGCCTGAGTGTGTAATTGGTGTTGACTTTCGTTAAAAAAAGAATTGCTGTGGATGAAATTGGAGTCTGTTGTGTGTGGCCACCTCCTCCCCTTTTCTTGCCTAGTCTAAAACTGGCCGTGATGCAAAAATATTGGCTCGTGCGTCACCGACCGTCTTTACATTCCAGTCAGTCTTAGGAATTTTCTATGTTGAGACTCACCTGCTCGAGGGGATAACCGGTGAATCTTCCTTCCCTCCCGCGCCCTTTTTCCATTGCAACCCCTTCAAACAACATATGGAGGGACTATTGATTACTTGTCACAGAAGGGCGTAAACTTTTCCAAAGCCCCCCTAGTGCTTAGTTTACTGGCAACGACTAACACTTAACTACATTAGTCGATAATCTGGGCGATAAAATCCGTTAACAATTGTCTCCTTTTTTACGCCGAATAGCGGTCTATTGTGGCTCGTGGGGTTATTCCGCCCTCCCGTAATCAGATGTCAAATAGTCGAGAAATCCCCCATCGTCGTAATAGAGTTCATCCGGCACTAGACTTGCTAGCACCAAGATTTCAAAAGAAAAACAAAACAAAATACTCCTGAATACAACCAGCTAGATAGTGTAAGGTCGCATCAATGGAGAAGGCTGGCACCGGTTTCTCTTTGCCTTTTTTTTTTAAGTATGTCATAGACCGCCAGAGGGTAGAAGAAAAAAGAAAACCGTCAGAAAGCTATCTAACAATTGCTCATGGTTTTTCTGGAACTTTTGGAAAGAACTTTGGAACGTTTCAGTAGACTATTCGACGTCGGTGGGAACGGTACATGCCTTCCCGGTCAGGTTTGACCAGCTGTCGGGCAACTAGTTGTACCGATCGATGCGCTAGACTCGTGGAAAATATTTACGCTTTGTAAAGAAAGAAAAAATAAAAGAGGAGACTTTAAAACGTGCCGTAAGGCGGTGGGTTAGATTCGTCCTTGAGTTCGGTACACCTGCACTCGACAGTCGGTGTTGAAGATGGAGCGTCCCTTAAAAGAGTTTGTGACACGAATTCCTCTACTGCAAGTTTGGTGAAGAGACTCCCATAGCCGTTCTAGCCCGATAGAAAGTGCGTGTGTTTGTGTCTGATGCTGTCTGTTTTTGCTATCGCCGTTCGCTGAGCCTCAAGTCGGTGGCTTATCTGCCTTCTGGTTGATTATTTGTGATTACATTATCGAAAATGGATCAGCCTCGACGCAGTTCCTCCTTTTCAGGCATCGTACTCGATGATAGCTGGTACAGTCACGTTGCGTTTGCCTTCTTTTTCTCGTTTTGTGGTGTCAACTCGTAAAAGAAATCATTCTCCTCATCCGTTTTATTACAGCACGCATTTTTGTTGTCTTCCTCTCTATTCAGGATGGTGTTGGAAGCCAAAAGCATATCCTACGGTACTCTAAACGACAGTGCGCAGCATTCTCCGCCACCCACTCATTCAGCATTCCTTCACGTGACCCAGTATGTTTTAATTATTTGATCGACCTTGTTTGTCGTCGTCTCCTTCGTCATTCCAGCTTATTTTATTCCCTTCCTTCACGTTCGTTCTTTGCCATAGACTGATCAGCCAAGCGGCGGATAGCAGCCTCAATTTACGTCGCAACGTACCGACTGAAATGACTCAGGTAGTACTAACTAGATTTCTCTAACTTTGTTCGACGTCGTCTGATGTTGGTGGAATCTACTTTAGGATTTATATCAGAGGCAACCGCTCCTGTCGTCCTCTAAAGGCGAAGGATGGGAGGACTGCAGCTCTTCAGAGCCGTCGACATTCTACGACTCAAAAGGCTCGTCCAATGGAAGTCGTAGCAGCGGCTCCGTCACCATCAATGGTCTGAACAAAAGTATTACAAGCAACGGCAGCAGCTGCAGTAGCAACGGAACGAAACCAGAAAACGGCATCATCCGTATCGACGTTCCTGCACCGCATAGAGACGAACCGAAGTTTCCCCGAGAGTACTTTAAAACCCTTATCGGTATAAACTTATTACTGATTCAGTACACACAGTGTTGTGAATGGAACTAATTATTCATCTCGTATTTGGCGTTAGCTTTCCTTTTTTGCCTTTTCAATTGGTTCTTGACAACCATTTCTCTGGCACTGGTTCATGAGCGAGTACCTGATAGGACACACTATGGCCCTCTCCCCGATGTCTTTCTAGACAACATACCCGCCGCCGATTGGGCTCTTGATGTATCCGAGATACTCATCATCATCTCCACTACATCGTGCATGCTTTTACTCTTTTTCCACAAATACAGGTATGTTCGGTTAATACGGTCGAATAGCGGCAACTGCGGTCCGAGAGCTTTAATCAAATTTTTTGGTAACCGACACAGGTCTATCGTTGTTCGGAGGGTTTTCTTCCTCTTGGGTGTGCTATACATGATGCGTGCCTTCACCATGTATGTTACTGTCATGCCCGTCGCCTCTAAAACCTACTACTGCTCTCCCAAGTCCAACCATACAGGCGCGGCCGTCATTACGTTGCGCGCCATCCGCATCCTCGTTGGTAATTAACATTTCGGAATGTTCAAACCGCAATTACTTGGGAATTCTGAACTAACTTTGGGTCTGTCTGCCTACATCAGGAATGGGTTTATCGATCAATGGCCAGCACGTTTACTGCGGTGATTACATCTACAGTGGGCATACCGTGATCCTGACGGTATCTTCGCTGCTTATTCAAGAGTACACCCCGCGGAAATGGCGTCCGATACATTGGCTCTCGTGGCTAGTCACCTTCTTAGGCGTCGTTTTCGTCATGGTTGCTCACGGACATTATACTGTGGATGTCCTCATCGCTTATTACGTCACTACTCGTGTCTTTTGGATGTACCACACCATGGCCAACAATAGCATCCTGAAGGTTGGTCAAGACCACATAATATGTTGCAAACAGTCGACTAACTTGGCGTCTTTGTATTTTGTTTGTTTTTTAAAATAGCAACGTGGCCCGTCCAACTACTTTTCGAGGTTATGGTGGTATCACATCTTTACCTATTTTGAGCGTAACGTTGGCGGTGTCGTTCCGAGACGTTACGAGTGGCCGCTACCCTGGCCGCGCCATTTTCTCTCCAAATATCCGGATCGTGATAGCTAGTGTCGTCCGACATAGAACGGCGCGAAGCCATACAAACTCTCCGTTAAGTTGCCTTGTGCGCATTCAGCTAGTGAAGAAGCGAGAAAGTGTTCGTTAAATCGATGGCCGAAAGACATTTGAAGACGCGGCCAAGAGTGAACATGCAGGTTCCTACGAGTCATTACATTACATGCCTGCATGCTCGATTTTTCAGTATCAGTGGCAAGAATGCGTGTGTTTGTTTCGCTCCCCTCCACCGGGATGGTTCGTCCATCACAACGCAAATTCAGTCTGAACAATCAAGAAAGAAAAAAATTAGAATGCAAAAAGCAGTGTAAACATTTTGCTTGTTTTCTTTTGTTTTTGTTAGCGGGGTTCTCCATTCTAGAAGAAAGAGCCGCGTATTTGTGCCTCATGCTTTCATTTCGTGTCCATATTGAGAGCGCCCCAAGTTTGGTCATTATCATTATCCTACGAAAAATTCTCTCATGTTCACTCGATCAATTTAAGGTTTGTCATAATGTATAAAAATTATCAATATATATCAGTCATGTTGAAAACACCGAAAGTAGATGACTGAAATCAACCTCGACATGTTTTCAGTTATTTCCCTTAAAATATGACGTTGTATATATGTCTTGCAGAAAAAATATTATATTGCGTGATATATTGAGGAGTACTTTAGAGTCTAGATGGTTATCAGTAAAAATAGAAGCCTGTTTGGTACACGGCCCGGATGAAAGCGATAAAATTTTGACGTTGAGAACGCGCCTGTTGTATTGGCTAAAAGCTTAGCAAATCAGATAATCGTCTCGAAACAAAGCCACATATTTTTGTTCGACACCAACAATTGATTTGTTTGATAATAGTTGGGCCTTGTCTGAATGTTTGTTTAAACATCGTTCGTCTCCTACCGCTGGCAAACTTCACTTGTTAATTATTAATGGACCAGTATGTCAATATACTGAACCAAGACAGCGTACGTGAGCTGCAGTAAATTATAAAGTGGAGAAGTTGCTGCTACCGAGACGAAGCATCAGGTCGTGCTGGTTTTTAGTTGACGTCAAGCGACCATCCGCTGGGTTGTTTATCAAGGATAATCAATAATAACGCGCTTCGCTTGCAATTGTCGCGGTTTCCGTGGTGATGAAATTTTAGAATATTGCCTTGAAACATGTCACAAAAAAGATAAAGGTTGACTTTATAAATTCGAATCATTTATGTTACGTGAACCAACAATTCGTCCGTTCGTGTAAAGGCCGTTTCTTGTTTTTCGTCAATCATGCGACATCTTCTGAGCGCTGAAATAATCACGAACGACCAAAATTCTTTAACGTAGTCAAAATCAGTTTAATAGAAAACTGTTACTTGAAATCCAATGATAGAATCGAGCCTAATTTCATTATTCTCCTCTCTTAACAATTTTGAGCATGTCTGTCTCCAACTTCTGTAATCGAGCGGATGACCTGCTTATCCTGCTGATCCTTGAAGAGGGTAAAAGTGAGTAATAATGAGCTAGGTAGGATCAGGTAGGATACTAATCGAGTTCTTGAAATTTCAAAGGTGGATAACGTAAGGTTGGATTCAGAGATATGTCAGTCAGTTGAGGTAAAGAATGGGGGAGAAATGGTGCACTTGAGAGTTGGGTTAGATAGAAATAATAAAATACAGTCGTCACTTTGTCCGAGCTCCGTGTGCGTGCGGAGTTTTCTATTGAAACGTCTCCCTGTTCCCGAAATTTGGAATAGATGATAACTTGTATTAGTCATCATTATGCAGAATGGATTAAATCCACGGGTAGAATTAAATTGGGAAATTAGGCGAGTTGAAACAGTCTCTCGCTCTCATCTCTCGGTATGTAAGGATTCGAATTTGAGGTCATTGCCGCCAGAATTCGCCGCTTTATCACTCAGCTATCATTGGAGTAGTTAACTAGGAGATAAGAATTATATGCAATAGTTGGAGGAGAAATATGAATATTAATCGGATAGTAACAATGAATTTACACTGCGTGTCAGTGCTCAGTGAGCAATGACACATGATAAATGAAAAGGGATAAATTTATGTAATTTCCAATAATAAACCAAAGATCAACCTGATCTACACATCAAAAAATGAATTGATCCCGTATTTTATTTTGTGAAACATACAAAATTAAATCAACGTAGTTAAACAACTGAAACAATCTTCTACCATGACTCCATGAGTCCGTGTACTCAGCTCAGGCGGCTCAGGTGACATAATAAAGCCCAAATATGGCAACAGTGGACTCCAGCAGACTACTACTACCAAACACGTTCTCACTTTTATTTCAAATCCGTGACATGGTTAGTTGGTGGTTTGTGCGGTTGCCTTTGTCGCAATTATCAAGCCGAAGTCTTAAAAACCATATTTCTTTCAATCATGTGACAGTTCGCCATAGTGTAAGATAAATTTTTACAAATCTAAATTAAAAGAATTGTCGTAAAATTTCTGTTCGGTGAGTTGTCCTCTAGTAACGAAGCTTGTCACTGCATTTTAAAGCATTTAAGATGAAAAAATCCTATATTTTCCTACTTACAATTAAAAAATGATGAAGTTGAAAATTTCAGACATTTTGGCATCATTAGTTTCAAGACTGATTATGAAACAGAGGGCTTAGCTTTGACATATTCTGATTAAACTTTTGTTGGTTCATGCAAACTCAGATATTTTAAGATGTTCATTATTTTTAAACAGATAAAATTTGTGTTCTAATTACAGGTTGAAAGATGTGTGAACCTTGGGGAAAGGGCTCAAACAATGGCAAGTTGAAGTTTGCCAAGTTGGTAACTAGCAGCAGCAACAACACATCTTGGTAGGATTCAGTTATTTAAAGATGTTCATTACTTAAAATTGAAGGATGTCTAAACCTTGGTAAAAGTGCTAAATTGAAAAAGGAGAATATGAGCAAAATGCTGTCTTCATTACCCAACTTGCAAAGGTAGACAAATTTGAAATGAAGGATAACAAACCCAAATACCCACAAAAAGTTTATTGCACTGTGTTGTTTTATGTCAACGTGTTCAAACTGTCTCGTGGTTGAAACGTCTTGATATCATGGCTGTCTCGTGGTGCAAACGTCTAAACTCGTGCTTATTTATTGTAGATGCCTGAAGAAGTTAAAATGGAAACCGAGGCCGAAACCTTCGCCTTCCAGGCTGAGATTGCTCAGCTCATAGCTTGATCATCAGCACCTTCTACTCGAACAAGGAAATCTTCTTGCGCGAGTTGATCTCCAACTCTTCAAGATCCGTTATGAATCCCTTATTGATTCGAGTACAAATAAAGACAAATTAAGATAAGATTCTGTGTATTCACATTTGATTCTTATCGGATAATACACTTGTACCATAAAAATGTGACAATACAACAAAAGTAACTTATTACACCGTTAATGCCAAACCAATAAATTTGAATAATGCCAACTATAAATAACAACCATCATACCTTAAGTCCGAGGTTCGAATCCTCACGTAGCGACATATCGTTCGATGTAGTTACATTTTCATAACTTATTTCTTCTCCCGCGTTGTTGTATTTATATGTTCCCAGTAACAATTGAGAATGTCAGCAGTAGCTAAAGTGGTAAACCGTCGAGCTGTGATGCTCGAAGTCAGAGGTTCAAATCCTCGGGTAGCTGTTATGCGTTTGAATGTTGCCCGATCCATTTTCATTATTATTCATATATTTCTTCTCCGTTGTTGTATTGGTTTCGAGTAGCACATATAATAGGCAGCAATAGCCGAAGTGGTAAAGCGTCGAGCTGAGATGCTCGAAGTCGGAGGTTCGAATCCTCGTGAGCGACATGTAGTTGATTAACGGAGATTCCTATGGAATTCCCCCCTGCACCTAATACTCAGGGGTAAAACGCAAGTACGACAGGCCCGGGGATAATCCGGGCCTCTCTGGGCGAGAGCCGAACCGGTTTGCAGAAATTTCCCAGCGCGTTTATTTATTTAAGTATCTTAGGTTTGGTATTATATAGGTATGGTGGTTGGTATTTTAGTTTGCATTATTCACCATTTACCAAATAAATACCAACCACCATACCAAACCAAAAGACTATTCTCAGCCTTCATCATAGTCCCAATTTGACCACAATTTTCCGATTTTCTTCTGATATATGGATAATGAAAATGAAACGGACACAACAAACGCATTCGATTTGACCAGACAACAACAAACGCATCAAACTCCGACTTTATGCATCTCAGCTCGAAGCTTTACCACTTCGGCTACTACTACCATTCATTGACGCCACTCGAAACGAATACAACAACGGGAGAAGAAATAAGTTATGAAAATGGAAATATACCAAGAAAAGCATAATTTGAAATTACCGAAGGTATTGATTCGATTCTTCAACTCGGTAGCCTTCATCATAGTCCCAATTTGACCACAATTTTCCGATTTTCTTCTGATAGAGGATTCGAACCTCAAACTCACAGCGTCACAACTGCCCGCTTTACCATTGAGCTACCACTGACATGTAAAATAAGAATGCAAACCAACGTATAGTCGGAAAAGAAGTGTAAAGAATACAATTGAAATCGATAAATAAATTTTATTCAAAGTATTTTCTGAACGATCAGAGCAGATGAATCTCTAGAGGAGATAATCGTTTTTCATCATTTCGTTTAGAGCCAAACGTCGCTCGGTACGGCCCGTACCGCCCAACGAGTGGCAATGGCTCAGAGAAGCCGGAAAGAGAGAAGAGTGATGGTTGGGGCCAGTTCTTAGGGGATGCGATTGAATCTAGTCGGGCGCTTGGCTGTATTCACCCTTTCGAAACAGAGCCCATCCCTACCACCTGCTGATCTGCCCGTGCGGGCTTCTAGCAGTTGCAAGGTACTTCGACTGATGCAATTGCGGCAATCAGTCGCCGTACGAGTAGACTGCATAAATAAGTAGCAAGGACGACTCCGTGTATCAGCTTGGCATCAGCAATTACCTGAAAATGTAAAGAAAGAAAATTTACTCTGAATGTACTTACCTTATATTACAATCTAGCAACTACACACCTACATGACTTTAAAGGCAATGATAACCTGGAGCCAAAATCACAGGACTAGAATGATTGACATGACTGATGACACCTGACAAGGCAGATCACTATTAAAAATGTAAAATTGAAAAGTTTTAAGAAGCAAATGCATGCAGCAATGATGTGACTTGTATCAAGCAACACTAAATCAATCCATGATCACAATCAATGAAAGAATACAGAGTTCAACACTGTTTCCTAGCTTGACGTACGGCAAATACCACCTTCAAAGTGAGACTAATTATAATTGCTACTATTTAAACTACCTGAGACAACCTATTATCCATTACAATTGATACAAACATGAAACATTCTTAAAACGCCTTCTTCCTTGATAGTTACCATTCAAAATCCGTGCGTAGGTATCCTGCAAGAGAGCTGAGAGAACAACAATAACAATACACTGTTGCGCGATTTAGGATAACCGCGGATAGGTTAACTGTCATCGACGGTTGAATCAGAGCTGGGCTGGTTGAATATAAAAGAAACGGACAACAAACACACTATGTATTATGGAAAGCAAGGACATTTCAATCCAGCAGGGTTTTTTTCAGCTCTAGGTAGATATAGGATATTGATTCGAATCTCCGATTTCTTCGTCACTTCTCGACACTTATTGCCACGCGGCTACAACCAGAAATTGTATACTCAGTTTGAACACTAGTTTGAGTACTTTTTTCAGTTGAATTTTTCTAGTACTCTGCTAGAAGTGTTGCATGAGAATTTTGAAAAAGAAAATGCATTTCCATTAGCCTACATTAAACAAACTTGGCAACTGGGATGAAGAGGATGGGCGCTCAAATCGGCCATTATTCAGATCAGAATATGGAGGCGACTGGAGCTGGACGGACGGACGGAGAACGTGTTCTCTTGTCGCTGTTAAATTTTACGCTCGGTGTACGGTAAAGCTATCGAGTCATTTCTAAATTGAAGGAACTTTCCAATTCACACGATTTTGATTAGCCTTCTACTTAAAATTTGCTTAAGTTTTTGCATCTTTCAAAATAATTCAACTTCACTCAAATGGCTGTCTCTTGTCTGACTCATTAGAGCTTTTGTTGACGTAATCCTGTCACTCAACTGAAAGAAAGGTAGCTTAATTTTTTTTTTGTCAGCAGTAAACTTTCTTTCTCATGTTGTGGTTCTTTCAAGTTGGTTGATATGTGCAGTTGTACAATTATTTTCGGTTACAGGCTTAAATATTAGATCTTTTTTTTTTTAAATTCAGGTGTTGCAGTCACGTGTGAAGATCTGTTCTGGGGCTGGAATTGGAGATTTGAATCCTTGTGTCGTTTTGTAGATTGTTTAAATTTAGCAACTCAGTTAAAGTGTCGAGTCATCAAACCTGGTGATTCGAAACCTGGTCGGTTTTTCTAGTCAGTTGGGAAATCAATTAATTTTGGTTGAATTTTGCCGACTCAGCAGTATTATGTATCTCTTCCAATTCTGATACGGCATATCAAATGTGGCCTTGTGGCAAAGCATCGCGCTAAGCTTGAGTCAGGGGTTCGAATCCTCGTGGTACTTAAACTATGTCGATGGAAAATAAAATCTACAAAAAATACATGTTCTCTTTATCTGTATTCATGGAAAAATTACCATTGCCTTATTTTCTTCCAGACGCCCGGCATGCCGGTGTATCGATGGAAGTTTGATCTCCATAATTAATAAGCAGGTCACTAAAGGATTTTGCAAAAATAATTAAAGAATTGATAACAAAGTTTTCAGTTTTCTATTTTTTTTATTATCCCTCCTCCTCCCACTTTCCGCCACATTAGTAGCTACATTACATTACACATGACATACAATACACTGAATACTACCCGTTGGCTGCCGCGCCACATTACCCGTAGGTAATATACTACGATCTACTGGGACTTGTCCGAAGACAAGTCCGGGTGATACGAGACGAGTGTCTTCACCCGGGAACCTACACCCACAAACACTCGCACGCATCAACAAGGGGAAGTCCCTATGGTAGGTTGCCTATACAGGTAAAACTCTAGGCTGTGCAACTGCACGGACCAACGGCATATGGGCGATGGGACCGAACAGCGCGGAGCCATAAGCTAAAAAGCTAAAGGGAAATTCAAAGGCGGCAGCCAACGGGTTTTAACACAATCAAAACAGATTTACCACAACACAAATGAATGTAAAGCTGTAAAGCTGACTATCCGCATCAGATGTTCTTGGTTGTCATCGTGGATTCCGTGAGTTGCATCAGATAGGGAAATCCTTTTCTTCGCCTTCCCCAGAAGTAGCCTTGACAAAGAAATTTAAGCATCTTAAGTATCACGTGAAGGAATTTGAATTTCTGCACATAAAGACGACATACCTTTTCTAGCGTGCTTCAAGAATGTGTTGTGATGAACAGCGGAACAGGTGACGAAGAATGGAAGAAACATCTGAGCCGGAAGGCGATAATCTTAACTGGCTTCTTTAAAGCAGGAAAAGTGAAGAATGTCAAAATCTAAGTTGAAGGTGATGTTCAGCATTTTTCTAGTAAGCAAATAAACACTTGTGATTTCACCTTGTAATTAACAAGACTTAAATGAGCATAAAGAATACATGCAATAGGAGGAAGATTACCTTACTTGTAGTATATAATGCTGTTTCTTTTCCATGGCTTAATCTATTCAATATATAGGTTACCAGGTTTAACTATACAGCTGGGTTAAAATGGGAATATCACTGGTATCTCCTGAATTCTGTATGACAGGCAGCTTGGTAGAATCAGTTGCATGATTCTACTTTTCACACCATGTGTGTGGTGTTGAAAATATGAAGCCCATATCAGTCGAGGAATGACAACACGAGGAAACACCTAGAATCAAATTAGATGAAAATAGTAATCTTTAGGCAGGTTTTTTTAGTATATACAGGAGTTATGCAAAACTTAACAAGTACTGTCGGAACGTCATAAGAGAATAACTCGATCCTTCGATACATGTACTCATTTACAAGTATGACACGTGATTTGTAACTATTTACTTTATAATTCAAGCAATGACATTAAGCTTAGGTTTACCTTCGATAACACTCGTATTCATCCAACGTTAGGTAGTAGTGCTGTTAAATTAAATTTAGATCAAACAAATAGTCCAATTTTTCACCATTCAAACAGATAGACGATTCGAGAGAGCAGACGAGCATTTTCAGACGACATTCTTTGCATTCTAACATGATGAGTTAACTTGCGAAATTTGTTTTTGAGAATTTGTCAGTAAACTAATTCAGTGTTGAGGGTGACAAATATAAAACAAGTCTGACGGAAAGGAGTCAAATTTACAAGGGCCTAGGATATCCGATTTCGACGCACACTGGAGTTCTCGGTTTCTCGGTAAGCTAACATTTCCCCTATAAAAATTAACGTCGTGTGTAATGAGTATAGACCATTATACAGTTAAACCCCCTTGAATGGTTAACAGATGCTTTGTTCAAGGATTGGTTAACATACTAACGACAACACTATGACATATAAGGTTAAGTACTTCTACTTTGCTGACGACTAAGTGTCCGTTGGACTACTTCACGCCGCCCGGGCGTCCCCGAAACTGTTTCAAATGGTGCCAGCAACTCCAGCAATCAAACAGCATCTTGTTTCGAATAGTCGAAATTTATGATCGATTTGCCCTTGCATTTCCCGGTAAAGCATTTTCCCGAATAACGACCAAAAAGCACATAACCTACGTGTGCGACACGGGCAGAACACGGGCCATTGGAAAGAAGTTTACAAAGAATTCAAACACCAGTGTTTAGGCTCTACTTGATATCTTGCTTAGAAAGTGCTTCCAAGTCGGAAAATGGCTATATAAAGGTAAGATTAGTAATTAAAAGAATGAAATAAAGTCGTTGGTTCTTCAGTACAACTGAGGTAAGAAGAAAAAATGCACCGCAAACGCAACATATTATTTTCAGAAAAGAAGTGTAAAGATTTAAAAGCTGAATGAAAAAAACGAAATCGTCGTATACATGACAAGAGGACTATAATTGGCAGCAATTACCAAAAGTGTCACACATTTTGTATCAGAAATATATTCGGAAGCGAAACCAGATTTCTTAATTTCTTCGATACTGATTTCTTCGGCCAGCGGGTGCTGTGTAATTGATTGATTGACATTTTTGTTTAGACCAATTTTTTTCCGCAGCTCAACTGTTTGGTGTCGTCGTATCACCAATTGGTGACGGCCCTGAGACCTGAGAACTTTCAGCAGAGACGGCCAACCTTTCGCGGACGACTAAAACGTTAACTCCTGGCACACGCAACGTTCTCCCCTGACCAGACGTCGCGCCCGCCAGTTGGTCAGCATTGTCTGCCGCCTGATTCTGACGCCTAATCCACTTTGCGATAGAGTGTGGTGTATGAAGAGGAGGGCAGCGGAGAATGTGGCGTGGGCGTGAACGAAATATCATTTTGAATGTGTTGATAAACAGAGTTGTAAAAAGGGAGCTCTCTTGCCACCTTAATAACAAGCAGTTGTTTGAAAGTATTTTAACACGTATTTCTTATCTTTTTCCAGTGCATAAATTTTTCCCGATAACGAAGTAGTTTAGTTATTTTTTGATTACATGATATTCCGACACCAAGCAATCCGGGCTCAAATTAATTTAAGATATACAAGCTAAATTTAGCTAAGAATGTGATTTAGGTGTTAAGTGAAGGCGTATGCCGCCTTTTGGACGTAAAATCAATTCCCCTAGGAGCACCAGTTCTTCCCTTTTGTCCAAGGCTTTGACGTGGAAATGTCGGAAGATGTAGGACAAAATTACCTTTTCTTCCATCAAAGCAAATTTTTGCCCTATTTCGAAACAACCCATAACGTTACGGCATTTCAATCATGAAGGGAACCTACATATTTAACTTACCGATGCAATTGCGCGGTCCTGCGCTAAAGGGAACATAGGCATATGGATGACGTCCTCGACTATTTTCTTCAAAAAATCGCTCAGGCTGGTAGAACTCAGGATTGGGGAAGTATCTGGGGTCTCTATGAAGAACATACGATACAAACCCAACTGCTGTTCCAGCTGGTAAAGTGTAACCATCTTAAAAAAATGAAACCAAAGCTGTAGGATGCAAATAAATAACAACCCCATTGTTTTTCTTACGTATCACTGTATCCTCGCAAAGTGTTCGCCCAAAGAATGGAACGCTCGGATATAAACGCAAAGCTTCTTTAATGCAGCATTCAAGATATTTTAATTCGCTTAAATCATTCATGGAAACCTGGCGATCTGAATTGCCGAAAACTCGGTCTAGTTCGTCATTGATACGCTCCTACATCCAAACAATACAGCTTACAGAGAAAGCGCCAAAGAACGATTTTATACAAAATTACTTACCTGTACATGTGGGTGACCCCCTATCAGATGTAACGCCCAATTTATTGCAGCAGTTGTGGTATCATGGCCCTTTTTAATTTAAAAGGTTAAATGTTGATTTAAAATATATATGTTCAGTGAAATTATTTCGTGATTGTCGGATCATACTTCAAACATAAAGGTGTCTACTTCTTCACGAATATCGATGTCGCTAAGCAACTCCCCGTCTTTTGAAGCATCTATTAAGAGATCTAAGAAAGCCAAGCGTTTCTTTTCTGTGAAAAACAAAGAAAGGAAGGAAATTTTACATGATCAAAATGTATTATGAATACATTTAAAATGTGTAAAGAGTTAATTATTGACTAAAACATACTTGACATTAGATTATCATCTTCTTGGTTGATTAGAGCGCTTACTGATTGTATTTGGCGTTTTCTCTCTTGCTTTCTGTTCTGGATCACCTAAAAAGATAAGAGGTATCTAGAATAATCAACTATGCACGAATTGCATTTTAAAAGGATTTTATGAAAACTCACGCTGTCAGTAAAGCCGTGCAATATCTTGAGACTTTTGCGCTGCTCCGCACCATATGAGGAAAGATGAAACAACAACTCTGGCTGGAGCCATGGCCGAGTTTGTCTAGCTTGCGCAATTCGGCTCATTCTGTTGGCGAATCACAGATGAAGGCAAATGTTTCAAAGAAATAAAAAAAACACAATTTAGTTAACTTTACGCGTAAATAGCTCTAACGTAGTCGCTCTCTTTCTGAGTTTGCGCGTTGATGTTACAGCCCATCGCAGTATCTACATTCCAATTGCCCTATTAATGGCTGATAATTAGCTGGAACGCATGTATCGCAAATACCACATATGATGTCCAGAGTGCATTTTGTAATAAAAGGATAAATATCAAAATTGTTCTTGTTTTTTAACATTGAATTGAGCTGCGTGATTAAAATCCGGCTCTGTTCATTGAAAACTTGGACGAAATCTTCTAAAATTTTGAAATGGAAGGCTGGAGTGAGCATCTTTCGTCGCGTAAACCATTTGCTACCTGTTTGATCATTTTATTCAGTGCGTAGAGAGTGATTTCTAATTAACATTATTTCTCTCGTTTTATTTACCTGTACTTGTCAGTAGTCCAGTATTCAGCCATGGATGAAGAAAGATATATTCTCGACTTTTGTCAATCAACTTACTGCTACTTAACACCACCTATATTATGGTGAATGTTAGTTGTTATTTAATACAAAAGGACTAATTCTACTTCTTTTAAGAAATAAAAAAAAAAGTCACGTTAACGAAACCAATCACGTAGACCGAGTTCAGTGAAAATTGTGATAGAGACTGAGATAGCAAGAAAACCGGCTTGGTACGTAAGTTAATTTACCTCAAACGCCTCAGAGGTGAACAATAAAATGATCGGAAATGGTCCAGCCCAAGCACGAAGGATGGGGGAAAGTGATCGCATACCGTAAATGTAGCCAATGATACGAGTGAAAATTTCTTTTGCACATGACAAAACAAACGTAAACCGAAAAAGAAAAAAAGAAATGTAAAAAATGTGTGTACCTTCAGGCGAGACGAGCAATACAAGCGAGTTCCCCAAAACAGGTTTTTCAGGCATTCCTGGAATTTTGTTGACTTGGTGGACGAACTTCATTCGCTTTATGACGGCTACTAAAATTACACTTACCAAAACGGTTATTAAGGCGAACAGCGTGACGCTGTTCGGGGCGGAAATCCATTGAGGGAAAATACGTACTGTCATTTTTGACTCCATATGCACACTAATTCTGCTTCGGATTTACAGGGTTGAAGTGTAAATTTGGGAGACAGTTCTTATCAGTTACAACCTATGAAATTCACTACTCCTACTGATAAACACATTTCAATACTGTAATCAATAAGGAATGACAGTTTTATTTTGAGAACGACGAATGAAAATGCAAACATAATAATGGTCAGGATTTTATGCATTCAAAACATTGGTTTCAGAGCTATCATGAAATGAGGGGTTGGAGCATTGAACTGTTGTGTGGACCTCTCAAAGCTCATCTTTGCCTAGATCGTCAAGGTCTACGTCTGATAAGTCAATTTCTTCTTCTACTTCGAGTTGCCCATCTTTTCCGTCCCATGAAGTAATGGACTTGACGGAAGGAATGGCGGCTCCCTTGACGGGGAATGTGGATCCTCGACCATAAGACAAGTCTCGTAGGTACTCGTTGATACCGTCACTTCCGAATGATCCTCGTAGAATGGAATACTTGAGCTTTTTCGGACTAAAGACAGACATTGCTGGATAGCCGAAACCCCCCAAGCCTAAGGCGTCTTCTACTTCAGGTTGCGCACCGGCTTCTGACCAAACCCATCTATGAGCGATAATTTGAGAGTGAGACAATGTAAAAACTGAAAGCTGACAATTAATAATTTACGCTTACCCCCACATCTTCTGCTTGTACTTGTCACCAAGAGCAGTCAAAGTTTTCAGGTAACCATTACGACAATCTGACTGGCAATCCAAAATGTTGGGTAGAATTGCAACGATGCAAAGAGGATGTTCGACGCAGTTAGATTTCATCACATCTTCGCTAGTCAACTGAACAACCTCAGGAGCTGGAATATTTTCAGCAGCTTTGCCAGAAGCCCAGCTGACGATGTCGCTGGCTGTTCGGCCTCCATCGTAATCTTCAGCCGACGAAGCAGTTTTAGAGCCGGCAGGGAAATACTTGATCGTTGGGAAACCCTGAATGCCATACTGACTAGCTTTGGATGTATGAACGGTGGCGTCGAGCGCACCCAACTTGACTTTTCCTTTCAATTCACTTGCTGCCTTTGCCCAGTGGGGAGCCAAGTTCTTACAATGGCCACACCAAGGAGCATAGAACTCAACCAACCAGATGTCATCAGACTTCAAGACTAACTTGTCAAAGTTGTCATCAGTCAATTCTATGACTTCATCCTTTCCTGATCCAGAGCTGGAAGACTTCTTCTTCCCACCACTCATTTGGCGCTCCACCTTTTCTCTTGCTGCTGCCAAAGCTGCTTCAACAATAGCTTGACCAGTTCTCTGACCATTGAAATCGTCTGGTTTGTTCTTGTTGCTTCCAAAGATTTTAATTGTAGGAAAGCCACGGACTCCATACTGACCGCCAAGAGACTTGTGCTCATCAGCATTGACAGACCCAACTTTTACTACACCCTGAAGGAAAAAAAATTAATTAATAAATTAGTGCAAAAATGTTAATGTTATTGTATACCTTGAGTGCTGAAGCTGCCTTGATGTATTCAGGCACAAGCGATTGACAATGTCCACACCAAGGTGCAAAGAATTCCACCACCCAAACTTCATCACTGTTGATAACCAATTTATTGAAGTTGCTAGGTGTGAGTTCGACTACATCCGAGCTGGAAGGATACAACGCGCGAGAAAAGCTCACAAAACAAACGACAAACCAAGTAAACGCTATTGGGACGAGAAAAAGATAGTTGTGTGAATATTATGTATTCAGAATGTGCTTTAATATTGACTTACTTATTTTATCCATGTTTGAATGTATCAAGAAGTAGCACTAAATTCGAAGACCTGACAAGGGAGAAAACAAAGTAAAACTGCCGGCAAGTTTCTGGAAATCAAAGCATCATCCTCGTCTTCAAGTCCTTACTTCTTCCATAGAGAATATGACACATGTACTAGCTACTCCCCCTACCAAGCGTGGTCGACTCCTATTGGTGAGAGAGTAAAGGCGGTCTACTCGAACTGTGTTTCAAAAACAACCGGAAAGTTGCATACTAATTAGGTTGTATCATTTAAGTTTTATTGTCAGTCGGGAGAAATTTAACACGATGTTGCATCAGGTTTTATGTTTCATCGTAATCGTTTTCCAGAAAGAAATGGCTTTACACACTTCGTGTAGGCTATTCAAGCGCCGAGCCAACTGCTCAGGTAAACAAATATTTGAATTAATACTTACGAAAGGATAATTTTAGACATGTAATTGATATCTTATTTGCAAAAGCCTTAAATTTAAGTGACTGCATATTTTCCTTCAACAATAATACATAAATGATATTGTTCCGTTAATATAAAGGTGTTTACCTTTACCAGTGCAAAGTCACCCCTCAATAAATAAACTGATTCCATCTCTGATCACTGATAGTGATGGTAGTCTAATCGCATGATGAAATACAATTATCCAAAAAACCTTTGAGTATCTGTTAATTTTCATTCGCCGATTACTTGTGGAAAAAAATTAATTTTCATTCGCCGATTACTTGTGGAAAAAAACTGAGAAGCTTGACTGGGGTTGATATTGCCTAATTGAATCGCTACTGGAGCGGCCCATAGATGCTGTTGGCAGCTGTTGGATTCAATGACCGCTAGTCGGCTCTTCGACATTCCCGGAACGGTCGAGCTAAACAGCAACTTTTGTAACGGTGAACCCGATAATTCTCTCTTTCTCGTACCCTCTCTTTCTCTCTTCATCCCGACCTCTTTATTGAATGATAGTTTAATTTCTTTACCATCGCGTGGAAAAAGAGTCAACACGACGAAAAACATCTCTCTGTTGACGGAATACAATAAAACCACGGGACGTTAAACATTCACGACTATTTAAGAGGCGGAAATCTTGTTGACGTGATTGCATGTTTGATTTCTTATTGCGTACTAACTAGTAACAATGTCATCCACTAACGATGAGATCCTTCACTATCAGAGAAAAATTGTCAAGTACGGCTCGGATTCCAAAGTGAGTTGGCTAACTGTTCACTTCACAAATCTGCCCCTTACTGAACCATTTCCCTTCTATTTAGGTATTACTCCATTGTTTGAATAAATTGACAAGACTTCCAATTGGAGTTGAGCATCTCCAAGCAACTGGCATAGGACGGACAATCAATGGTATGAGAAAAGCAGAGGGTGCTGTCGGAGAAGAAGCCAGAGCCTTGGTTAACAAATGGAAAGAAATGGTTGCAGCAGAAGACAAAAGTGACTCGGATGCACAAGAAGATGAAGCCCATAGTCATCAGATGGAAACCAATAGTGACAACAACTCCAACACATCACCTGGCCACCGTAAGAAAGACAAGGATTCCAAAAGAAAAGAATCTCCAAAGGACAAGTCCAAAGAAGAAAATGCCTCTTCTTCTAAGAGCAAAAGTAGTTCAAGAGAGAAATCTCCTGAAAAGCATGCTTCCAAATCTTCAAGCAAGGGATCTGACAAGCGCAAAGATTCTAAGGATGGTGAATCATCAAAGTCAAGCTCCAAATCATCCCGAAAGAGACATCACTCACAGGAAGACTCTAACAGCACAGCAGAAGATGATGGTGATGACGACGCGCCTACCCAAAGTTTTGCGGATGTTCTAGGCAGTATTGAAACTGTCGGGAAGAAGAAAAAAAGCAAAGATAAAGAGAAACACAGAGGGGAAAAGAAGAAGAGTGCAACATCCTTTTTGCAGCCTCCTCCTGTTCCCGAGCCCTCGCTAGTTTCGAAACCATCTCTTCCACCCCCTAAGTCTATCGACATCCGACCAGCGGATTTCGAAATTTCTCCTCACTACAAACCGCTGCCACTTAAATTTAATACCGACTCATCGCCAGTACCGAGAGAAAAGACGAAAAATGCTGATGAAGCATTGAGCGTAGGAATGCCACAGAAAGTATCTAGGTAACAAAACCATTTCTCGGTGTCAGTTTGTTGTGTTTTCATATATTTACCACCAATTTCTTCGTTTAGGACGAAAGTGTTCTCAGGAAATCGTTCTAGTGGTCTTTCGTATGCACCGACATTATTTGACAGTTGTCTCAGGGTCTTACAACAAAACGTCGATGGTAAGCATCCCCCTCCCTCCCAGACAACCTTGCATAAGTTGGAATTTCTAATAATCTTATACTTCCTAAGCTCTCGAGTATACCGGAGGAGTGCCGTACGAACTGCTGCGCCCCGTGTTGGAGAGAACCAATGCTCAGCAGTTGTACCTACTGGAAAACTATAACCCATATTTATTGGATGACACGGACGAGCTGTGGAAAGTCCTATGTCAGAAGGAGTATCGCAAAGCCGTCCGGGAGGAAATGGAAACTTGGCGAGACTTGTACCTGGTCCGTCCTTTTCCACCCTTTTCCTCCTATTGCTTGTTACAAATACTCATTTCAAAAATTTCTCGACCAGAGATGTCACGAGGAACGTGAAGCACGATTAAAGAGTCTAACGATAAATCACAAGCAATCCATGCTAAAGGCTACACCAGTTCGTACTACCAAATTAGCTTACGTCGAGAGCGTGGCTAAGGCCCCACGAGGAATAGGCAAACCTGGGCATGTAAGTATAGCTGTTTTGTGTTGGTGAGTTGATAGTTGGTAATCGTTTCAAATTTTCTTGTACAGGTAAAGCAGGGAGCCTCAGCAGTATTGGCTAGCATGACAAACGCAAATGCTGGGGCACGCCCGTTTGAAGCCTCAGCTAATCGTGCAGCGAACGGAAGTGCCGCGGTGGCCGAAATAGTCAAAATGGCTCCGCCTGCCGCCGCTCGATCGTCGTCGTCCTCCTCCTCATCGGCTAGTAGTGCACGTAAGATATAATCCACTTTAAGAAGGATAGCCAAAATATTTTCATCATTTACCTTTTTTTCCAGCTGCAGCAAAAAAACCCAAGGTAGCGCCTCTGATGCAGAAGACTCTCAAGCTCATGAAAAATCGCTATCGCCGATAAGTTTTTTTTTAGAGTCTACCCGGATGCGTACTTTTTCTCCACTCTGGGCTGGTCTATTCAGTAACCCGTTGTGAGCGACTTGACCGATGTCATATTGCTTCAGTCGAAAAACAAAACTGTCATTGGGACTGTGTTATACATGTTTGAGGATACCCCTTGTTTTCTTTCACTTGTGCGTGCGCGTGTAAAAAACCGAGCGTCGAAAAGTTTTTATAGCCACCCACCAACCCATTAATTATCAAGGTATAGGGTGCTTTACTGTAGACAAGACACGACAAAAATACATGAAGATTTTCATCGGAATTGAATTTAGGTTTCCGCACCTTAAAAATTTTGTGTTTAATGGATCTCTATTAGCGGAGACACCGTATTGTTGGTGGTGAAAAATAGAAAATGTGGACATATGTACATATGCTTAGTCGGACGCAGCGATACAGACCAAACTTGCTCTGTGACCTCGACCGATATGGACAACTTTCGTCGGTGAAGGTACAGAGTAAGACGCAAACTCTTGTTGTGCCGGTTGGGACGGTGGCAAAAGGTTTGACGGTTGTGTGACATTCCAGACTCGAATGTTACCGTCAGCACTGTATGAACCCAAAACTTTCTCCGAGATCCAAACCAATCCGTGAACGACATCATGGTGGCCAGAAAAGTCATGAAGGACAGAACCAGCTGCGACATCCCACACTTTTACTCGATGGTCCTCGCCTAAGGTGACGGAAAATATAGTTATTTTGCGGGAGAATAGGAATGGCATATGGTATAACTCTACCAGCTGAGGCTAAGAATTTCCCACAAGGACTGAAAGCGACGGATAATACAGTCCCGCGATGGCCAACCAAGATCCGAACAGTTTTGCCTTCGGTCACGGACCACATCCTAACAGAGCTATCGGCAGAGCCCGTGGCCACATAGAGTCCGTTTGGATGAAACGTCACGCACTAACAAACCAAAAGTTGGATTACTAATTGAATAATTCAAATGGAATGTTGGATAGAACAGCTGCTTACATCAACGTCGGCAGTATGGCCAGCTAGAATACGTAATGGGTAGGTGCGATCGAACATCCAAAGTTTTGCCGTCCGATCTTGCGATCCTGAGGCGAAATACTGTCCCTGCTGAGAGATATCCAAGGCCCAAACTGGGTAGGTATGTCCTCGGTATGCAACCGCATTTTCCATGGAAGACACGTCCCAAAGTCTCAAAGTGGTATCGTCACTGCAACTGAGCAAGTGGGTGTTAGTAGGCGTGAACTGAGTGGCATAAACTGGACCACTGTGCCCCAAACAGATGGAGACGGAAGAGCTGGATTCATTTGAAACGGGGGATGTAGAGGCGGCAGGGTGGTATAGGCTGATGGCGCAGGCGAGTTCTAATCGATTGAATTCGGGTTTAGACGGTGATCGAAGTTTCTTAATATCCCATATAGCCACAGAGGAATCTTGAAATCCACAAGAAAGATAACTTTGACAGGACGACGACGAGGCCGCACTCATCTTCCTTTGTCCTGTGTCGATGGAATACATTTTTAACAAAGGAGCCGTCGGAGGAAGCTCGTCCAACCGAGATATCGCTGCCATTAGATCTTGCACTTCTTCCATTCCATTTAACATGTCAGCCTAATAACATTTAATCAGTTAATTAAATTACTTTAAAGATAAACGATCGATGGATACGCCCTTACATTCAATTTAGTGCTCGTTTGGGAGACGGCGTTTTCGATTTTCGTTTTAATTATATTGACCTCCAAGGTGGTGTTGAGTAATTGTTGCAAAAGTGGATGCTCGTTACTTCCAATGTAGCTGCGTAATACTTCATAGGTTTCTTGTGACAATTCCAGGATAAAATGGCTGTTAAAATTTATTTCACAAAAATGAGAATATAAACTTTTGCAAAAATAACTTATCAAATGAACTGCAGTTACTTGTTGTTTTCAGAACAGAATCTTTCAGCCATTTTTCTGAGTTCAGGTACTTTGAAAAAGTTGGATTGGTTGCGAGAATAAAAGCCCCTGGCTCCACTAGTGTTGCCAGTCATATTTAACTTTCTGTATAAGGAAATGAAGGCTGGAAAGAGAATTTCATCCATTTCAGTTTTAACACTGTCATCAAGAGATTCAACCCACGCCTTTAACCTAAACCACAGAGATATAAAAAATCGTAGAAGTGTTTCACATGGTATCATGGAAAATCATGGTACTTTGAGAATTGAAGATCTGCTTCTTGTTCAGTTAGGCTGAAATTTTGTATGGAAATGATCTTCTGACTCCATATTGCTGAGTTTTCAAATTGTTCGGCGGTCTGCTTCAACTTTAACTTGCTCTTTTTGAGAACATCAGAATCCTGTTGATGAATACAAAGCATATGAGGACGACAAATTAAACTCAAATTTTAATGTAGATGAATTACGGTGCAATTTCGCTTAAACAAATGTCTTCCGGCTGCGTTTACAACCCCTTCATATTTAACTCTTTTCATGTTTCCTCAAAAAGAGCGGCACAACGGCTCTCGGTCTCTCCAGTCTCAGTCTGTCAAAATCAAAACAACAATGCTGCCATGGCAACCTTCTACCAAGCTGCCAATTTGTTTATTTTGAAAAGATAAAAGAATTTTTTAATAAACAGTCTTTTAAAACGTAATAAATATATTGAAAACGAGTCAGCTACTCTTGGAATTGCATTCAAGTTTGTTGGTTGGATTTCAAGTGCAATTCGCTTAAACCATCGTAATCGTTTGAGGGTATAAAAGAATCGTCTGCTGGACTGCTGCTCACAGCTCACTGCTCAGAGTCAGAAAAACAGGTCAGTACGTTTCAGGACTCAGACACAGAAGGAAGCTCGGACGAAAGCGGTGAGCAGAGTCCTTTGTATACAGTTTCTCTAGTTTAAGTTGTATCTTTACTCACTTATTGATTTCGGATTGCGTCATCTAGCTTGAAATACCCAATTTAACAATATACTGCTTGGTGTTGGATATATCTTCTCGTTTCTGTTCGGACTTCGTACGCCTTTTTTTGTGTTAAACGAAAGAGAGAAAAGAGAGAACCTGCTCGAGCTGTAGGGGAAGGCGTACGATCGGGAGTCAAATAACCTTGGGAAGTTGGAAATCGACGTTTCTTTAATTGTGAGTGCGTAAAAAGGCAAACAACGCCGAAAAAGAACCATCCCAAAATCGTCAGTGTATGATCCTTGGGTTGTGTATTGACGTTTCGTCTGTGACAAAGAGAGCCTGTGCGCTCCATCCCTCAGTAAATGGCATGACAAACACCCCGTTTTTTCCACCCAGCAACTGATAAAGGAATCAATATGAGAGACAGACCACTTTGGGTCTATATCTGTGACGTCGACGTATTTAGGTGAAACTTAGTGTTTTGGTTCTGTTCGCATAAGCGACCCCCTCAGTAACAAAGAACTAGTTTTGGCAGCTGGCACATGGAGACCTCCCCCGAAAAAAGCCTTTTTCCCTTTAAACGACGATGACGAGGTGCGCATCAGCTGATCCGCTGTTGCTGCCCTCTCTTTGTTTCTTGCCCCCGTGCCGCATGCAGGGCCAGTTATTTCGCCCCGAGCCGTTGTGGACCCAACTGATCTCTTGCTTCATCGTCGAGGCCCCCCAAACCAAACAGAGTCGAGGACATCAGCCATGAGCTATTGTGCGTTTCCTGCTTTGCTCTCTTGCTCTTTAAAATGGAAGAAGAATGAAAAAAAAGAAAATCAATGGTCCTATTATCTATCCCGGATACAGGGTGCTCTTTGCAGTTGCTAAGGCGACCAAGTTACCGTTATATGCATCAGACTGACACCTTTTCTCCCGACTTGTTTCCTTTTTTTCTCTCTCTCTTATTATTATTTGGGAAATAATCGAAAAATGAGTGGTTGGAGGGCGACTCACGATCGTAGAGAAAGTTTTTTTTTTCTGGCACAAAACGGCAGCTCTCTCTCGTAAAAGATGCTGCTGCTCTTATTAAAAAACATGGGAAACTAATAGCTGGAACATGCTACACTCATCGATTATATGTCCGTATAAACTGTTGTGCGTAGCTCCTTGTTATCGACCTAGGTCGATAAGATCCTGTTCACGTGGCACTCACGCTGCATATTTGTTGTTTTTATTTCTTGTTGACGTTGTGAGAGAGAGAGAGAGAGATGCTGATGCACTTTTCTTTCTTGGATGACGCAATCAGCTCCGACCTGAGCAACTAAACGAAAACTCCGCCCTTTCACCTTTTCCTATTCTAAAGAAGGGGGAGGAGCTAGTGGAGGGAAAACAAAACTAAAGCGAGGGATGTGGGCGTGCAGATGGAATCACGTGAGTTGCCTACGTCAGGTTCGTTCAACTTCCAACAACAGGGGCCTACCTCGGTTGCCAACAGCTGCACCGAAACCTACCTTTATTCTTTTTCTTTTCGGGTCTGTCCGTATTTTTCTTCTGGCTCTATGGGGGCCAAGGAACGCGAACGGGACCCGTTGGGCCTTTTTTTATCATTAAAAACGAAGAAGAAGAGAAAGAAGGAGGAAAGAGAGAGGACGAACTCAAAATAGTCGACCGACGAATGGTCGTGTGAAGACGACGGGTTTGATGAAAGCCTTGAACGGACAAGATGGAAAGGAAAGGAGAGAGAAAGAGAGTGGAGAATGATTGCTTTGTGCCAAAAAGTACGGTGAAATTAGGTTTGTCTCTCTCCCTTTCTTTTTACTTGTCGGCACGAATAAGATGCAACGATGGTTTCCGCTCACCAAAAGATAACAGCTGCGACTTTCTTTCCACTCAAATCGCACCCTCCTAAAAAAAAATGTGGATTAAGTGTTGATAATGGCAAAAAAAAAGAGGGAGAGAGAGTTACGTCAGCGAAGCGTCGACGGGCGTCGTGTCGTTTATTAAGAGCCATCTGCCACCTAGCGGTCGATTCAATCCGCATCCAATTAAGTGTAATTTCCACAACATCTAATGTTTGCTGATTTGACAGCTGGGTGGGGGAAAAAAACAACAACCGAAAAATCTTAGTCGAGTTGACAAGTTTCTTTTTAGCTTGTTCAACTGAGAAGCACGTTCCAGCAGCAGGATGTTGTTTTTCTTCTTCTTCTCCTCTTTCTTGCGATTAGAGACGAGTTCTACGCCATTATTCTACTGCGGTCGTGCGTGAGCAAGTGAAAGGCTAGTTAATGACGTCACAATGTTGGACCAGAGCCCAAAAAATCCTCTTGTAGTGCGTCGTAGAAATTTCTTTTAAAGCTGTCAATTTTTCATCCATAAAATCGCGCAATTGACAAAAAAAAAAAAAATAAATCGTCAACTGCGTCATTCGACAAGAAAATGTCCTCGATCGACTTTCTAAAAAAACTGTTGGGGGGTCAGTGGCTTTGTACGGCATCTTTTTTAGAGCAAAGAGAATCGATCGTCTTGAAAAACCACGTGAGCCAATGATGTCGCTACTATATGGATTCCTTCCTCTTTGTGTCATCGCGGACGTAATAATAACGGCCTTCATTGTTTCTTTGTTACAGGTGGATTGGTCATGTATGGATTTCGGCAACCTGGTCATTTGTTCTCGGAGGTTTTCGTTGTCGTCCAGACTTGACGACGGCGCGTTCGGTCTCGGCGGCGTAACGAATCGAATCCATCCATCGGCCAGTCGATCGTGAATAGCGAAAAGTGATTGCGCGGACAGAGAGACTTTGGTTTTCTTTTTCTGTTTTGGGGGGGAAACCGTGTGAATTCTTTTTTTTGGGGGGGGGAGACGGCGAGTGTACTGCATTAGAGAATGCATGCCAGGCTGGCTGAAGAGAACGAGCCGGATCCGTTGGACGTCTTTTGCGACCTGGGCACGCTCATATTAGAAGCGCGAGTGCCCGGGCGCGGAGATAGCGGGCGCGGTTACGGAGAGGGCCCCCATTGCCCACCTTACTTCAGTCACGCCCAGCTCAGCAGCAATACAAACAACAACAACAACAACAATCATCACAACAATAATGGAAGCCGGCCCGGCCAGCATGTCTGCTCGCCCGACAAGCTACACTGTCAGCGATTCCAACATCTTCGCAAACACGCATCCTTGCTGGGCAAGAACGGCGTGCCACTGTGCGTCGAGGTAAAAAGAAAAACAAAAAACACTGTTGCAAAAGGAGTAGCCAAAAAAGAAACAATAAGATGATGATGATAATGATCTCTGACCTTGCAGGTTTTGGTGGGGCCTGAATGTTGCCACGGTTCTCAACGAGCCAAACAAGTTGAAGTAACGTGCACGCCCGATCCAGACTTTCTCCTCCTGGAACGTTGGACCGTCACGTGCTCGCCAAAAAAGTATTACTGCGGTTTTCTTCTCTTTCTCTCTATTCCAGTCACGACACATTTGATTATAAGAAAGAAATACTGTACAGCAACCACCGAACAGTAGAAAACGCAGCGTCGTTGGCTTCGAGACAAGCTTTCGCCGACTTGTTACGTTTTCTATTAAAAGATCTCTCTCTCTCTCTCTCTCTTTCTTTCTTTTTCTCTCTCTTGTGAGGAATTTACTCATCTGTATCAACTTTGATGTAGGGATGGAGAGACTAGCATTGCTGGCATCTGTTTGGTCCAGGCCGTCCGCTCTTTTCTCCATTTTTCGCAATTGAGTGCCTGGTTGAATAAGAGCAGCGGATCTCGTCCCCAGCAGCTGCTCTATCGGGTGACTATGCCCGGCCAGGCTTTTGCCTCCAAATTCGCATCCAAACCAGTCGAGCATCACTTCCCCTTGGCACACGTTGGCCGACTCTCTACGCACGCCATCAAGGTTCGTTCCGCTTTTTCAATCGCTCTATTCTTTTTTTTCTGTCGTCTCTTTTTTGGTTCACCCAGATTAATATTATCTCCATTTCCTGTAGGTTTCCGTCAGCTCGCTTCCTAGGACGGATGTAATTCCGCATGTTCATTGCGGCAAGTGCCGTTTTATCACGCCCAAGCAGAATGCGGATGTGGGCCAGCAGCAGCAGCGGCAACAAAGGCAGGACAGTTGTCTGGGGGAGGGTCTTCTCGATCTGCCTCCAGCTCAGCTACGCTTGCAGCGCCTACAGCGTTCTCGATCGCGATCCAGTTCACCTTCTTTTGAATCCGTCCGGCTCTTACATCCAGCACATCGGGCTCCACCGCCACCGCCACCACCCTCTAGCGGCGTACAAGAAAAGCAGCTGGTGGACGATCGGATGCGTATCGATTGCAACCGAATCGGGAAACACGACTGCAAATGTGGCAAAGAGGACGTCGACGTGGTCGATTTGAAGTTGCCGGCGGGTCACGGTGATCGATGGGGCCATGACTTGGAGCGAGGGCGACGTGGACTGGATCGAGAACCCGGGCCGACTGAACGAGGCCGGAGTCGACGGTCTCGTAAAGACTGTTTTGCTGATAAATTACTTATTAGCGGAGAATCGACACAACCGGAAATGGCACCGGCGCAACAAGCGGGAAAGAGCGTACCGACATCGGATGACAAATTGAGATTTCAACGGTCGCTCAACTCGGCCGCTTCGCTCTTGTTCCATACGACAGCGGCCTCTGGAACGAGCTCCAAAACTCCTTTACTAGGCCAACGATTTCCGCTCAACAAATTCCTCCGATCACCTCCGCTACGTATGTCTTCGTCGCCTCTTCTTGGCAGCTTTGAGGTAATACTTTCATTTGGTTTTACCTTGTTCCTCTTGATATTTATTCGATTTTGTTGTTAACCAGGAATGTTTGTTAAACGGACGACTGGAACCCATGTCAACTGTGGAAGGATTCGGCGCTGAACTGGGCGCTAGCGGCTCGTTTTGTCCGTCTCACGAACTGCTACCCGTCAGCGTTTTCTTCTACAATATTGGAGGTCTTGGCGAATCGGATAAATCCGCTTCTCCATATTTGGCCCATTTAAATCTAGGCGCTAAAGGGTATACCATCTTTTTGTTTAATCTCTGACTTGCGGTTAGACTTGTGGGGCTAAAAATTTCTTTTTGAAAAACAGATACCAAGTGCCGAGAAGGGGAACTGTGCAGCTGACACTGTTCAATCCACAGGGAACGGTTGTGAAGATGTTTGTCATTCTCTTTGACCTCACAGAAATGCCTCCCAATTCAGAGACATTTCTTCGCCAGCGGACCTTTTTCATGCCATCACACGAGACGGATGCATCTCCCGTGTCCGCCAAATGGCTCCGCTACCTCATTCATCTCAGGTAGTACCTACTATTTCATCGCTTGATTTTTGCAACCAAATTTCATTATTGTTATCGGCGACAGGTTCCGCAGTTCAAAGTCCGGTCGAATCCACTTGCACACTGACATTCGTATGATTGTACTGCGCAAGTCGGATGTCGACACGGCCTCGGCACATATTGCCGAGAGCTCTTACGAATGGAAGTCGTTTACGCGCGGCCCGTCCAGCCCACGCTTCTCCAGCCGCTAAAATAACGTCTTATAAAAACTAAAAAAAAAATGAAGAAAAAAAAAATAAAATTCGTAAATTATCCGCATCGAATCGTTGCGGAGAGAATCAGCAACAACAACAAAATTGTGTGTTTTTTGGTCGGCTGTGATATCTTTGTCTCGAGTGGCTGCGAGACCAAACATTTTTTTTTTTTCTGACTAGCTGAATTCTCTTGTCTTTCACGTTATTTCCCCTAATGTTGTTGTAATTATTACCTTTTCCCCGGCGCGTCGAGACCGATTCTATATTTAGAGATATCCAGATTTTATCGTATATGAATATGGAAAAAAGGGCCCGACGGATGACGTGGAAGCCCTCGTCCCCTCATCTTCCTTCTATTGTCTTTTTGGTGGATGTCTCTTCTGCAAGTAGAATCAATCCAGTGCGGAACAATTTTTTAGACGACCGCACACAGAAAATTAAAAGAAGATAATGTAGCATTTCGGGCTAGTCACTTCCTTTCTCTCTTTTCTATCGCGTCCCTTTTCGGATTTCTTTCTTATTATTTTTTCGTTTTGACTTTTGAAGCGACACGCCCTGTTCTCTCCCTGCGCTTTCTTTTCGTTTCCATTCGAAACCCCCTCTCTTCTGTCGACATATGTGGGCTATTTTCTTTTAGGAAAAGTGTAAAACGTGGAATATACACATAATAGACGAATGTTGAAAAATTTATCACTTACCTGCGATTCCTTCCGTCGTTTTTCTAATCTTAATCAAGTCGACCGACTTCATTTGACTTGTGTATTAGAAATAACTGTTTCAGGCTCATAAATTTGATTGCGCTTTATGAGATGAAAAAAAAGGTCAGGAGACAAAAAATATTATCCACGTCACCAAAAAAAAAAAAAGTAAATTTGAAAGAGAAAAAACGAAGGAAGAAGATAGCTACACAAAAACGAGAGAGATTGCGAAATACCTCCCCTTTTTTTTTGAAAGAGTAGCAGGAAAAAGGCGGTATGGCTTGCATGGATGAGAACTAAAAGTTGGCTCATTTTGTACAAATTGCACACCACTCTTTTCAGTGAGCGGCAGCGGTGCGAGCTGTCGGGATGGACTCGGTGTGGGCATTCAACATGTGTTGCTTCAACCGCGACTTATCCTTCGGAACGGGGTTCGTCCAATCGCACTCTTCCACCAAACACTTGGCACCTGGAATTTCCAATAAAAAGTTTGAGAACAAACACCAAAGAGATCGAATTGAAATGAATACTTGAATGAACAACGATGTGCTCCATGAATCCCTCCCGAGTGGTAAAACGTTCGTCGCATTGCGGGCACGGTTTTGAGGGCATTCCAGGAATTCTCGCTTCATCTTCATCGTCATCTTCCTCATCTTCTTCAACTCCTTCATCCTCTTCAGCTTCAACGGGTTCTTCTCTCGATACAGTTCGAGGTCGACCACTGTGAAATCAGTGAAACGTCAGTAAAATTCTTCGAGTTTTAAGCGAAAGAATTTTTAGAATTTTACCGTCTTCCACGACTTGGACTGCGACCTCGGCCTCTTCCACGACCTCGACCACGTCCTCTAGGAGCTGGTTTGTAGTCATCGTCGTTGTCGTCATCTTCGTAAGCGAGGTAGTCATCGTCCGAGGAAGCGCCTTTAGTAACATCACTGTGGCCGGTTGATCCTTTTGGTCGAGGAGTCATCTTGTTGGCACGCGGCGGCCTTCCTCTTGCTCGGCCACCTCTGACGGTCGGTGAAGGAGCGGTACCAGGTGCTTCAGGAGTTTGACGTAAACTACTATGGCTTGATGCCCGACCTCGTCCTCTGCCACCAATTCGACCACGGGAGTATGCCGCGGTCGAAGCCGGTGAATTATTCGATGTTGATGGTTTCTTTGTTTGGACCAGTGTCTCCTTCTCCCTGACGGCCTTCTCTTCCTCGGCCAAAGCTTGGGAGAAACGCTCCAGATCATCGACTTCCTCCTCCTCATCTTCTTCCTCTTCCTCTTCGAAATCAAAGATCTCTAAATAAGTTGAAAGCTTCTTGGAGCGAGGTGGCCTCTTCCGTGGGGTTCCGAGACCTCGATCGTATGTTCGAATGACCTGCAACCGAAATAAAAGAAAAAAGGCTGTCCACTTGTTGCATCTCTTTGATAGAGTAACACTGAATTTACCTTAGGTCTGACTCCATTTTCTTCCGTCTCGACCCCGTTCTCCTCTTCCACTTTCCGCTTTGCCGAGTACACTTTGGCTACATTGCCAGTTGCAATAACATGGGGAGATCGTGTTGCTTGCGATGGGGGAGGAGGCCGTTCCGGAGCTGAAGTTTCGCGCTTCGTCATAGCTGCCTACAAAACGATGCCAAAAACGGGTTGAGGAACGTGACCAAGCAACGGATATTAAAAAGCCAAAATACCTGAATAATAGCCGTCAACTGCTCCTCAGACGGTTGTTGCCCGGTTTCATCCAGTCCAATAACAATCACCTGATCGGATTGTTCTGAATCTGGGTCCAGATCGTAAGCCGAGACGTCCACTTCTTTGGGCTTGGGTTCCGTTGCGGTCGTCTGACGGATGATCCGCGGTGGCGTACGTTTGCGTTTCAAATCGTCGTCCTCGTCCATCCATGGAAGTCGAACACTGATCTCCTTTTCTGGTTTGCTTGGATTGTCGATACCAATAGACTCTTTGTTGACTTTGGGTCGGACTTGTCGCGTTCGAGGAATCCTACGAATAGTTGAGAGTAAAAGTTACTGCATCTTTTATACGGACGCATGAATTATTTATTACGTGTATGTCAGCTTAGGCGTCTGGAGTTCAGCCATATAGGAAGGACTGATGCTCTCCAAATTGGCGTACTTTTCGGGAGGGAACGATAACCTCACTCTTTTCGCTGGCGTCATATCTTCTTCTTCGGGTTTAACCGTTCCAGTTGGAAGGGAAAGATGAACCGAAGACGAACGAGCTGCCATTCTAGGACCTTGCTCCGACTGTAATCGTTGTCGAGCTTGCAACAGGACGGCACGGTTAAATTCATCGTCATCTTTGTGAAGATCGTCGTCGTCCAGCGTGTCGATTCCCATGGCCAATTTCACCTGAATCAAACAAGTTGACGTCAGCATTGAAATCCAATTAAGACAAAATGCATTTATTAAGTTACCTGCGTCTCTTCAGGTGGCGCCGGTTCCACATCGATGGAATTCGGATTGGAAGCGTTAACTTTGGAAGCTTTAAAGGTTTGTGCTTTGCGTTTACTGACTCCTCGAGGCATGAAATAGTCGACACTCCCAGGTGGTAATGCATTGGCAGGTGATTTGTTTGCCGCCTGTTGGTTGGTGGCAGTAAAAACAGTTGGAATAGTCACCGTCCGTCCCGTTGAGGTCGTCGCTGTAACCAATCGATTGGGTCGTTTGGGCTGATTGGGACTCAAGCTCAGCGTCACAGTTGCGGAAGAAGACGTGGTTGAAGGGCCGGCAGGCTTGGTTGGCTGAAGAGGTGTTAGTTTGATGTTCTTGGGAGATGCTTTGCCAGGCATTTGCAATTGTGGTTCTTCAATAATTTCCGGTGCTGGAGCGTTGGCTCCTCTTAACAATCTGTGGATTCTCGATTCGATGCTTTCCCTCTTGGGTCTCGGATAGGAAGTTGTGGCCTTGTCGTTCATTAATGTTATGGAAGAGTTGGAATTGTCATCGAATTCAAAGTTGCTCGACGCCGCTGCTGCCGCCGATTCTTGAGCAGCATTTTCAGAGGCAATTAAAATCTGCTCGGCTTGCGACAGGATGTTTGCACCTGGAGTGGAAGATTCTGGGAAGCCGATTGCTTCGATCGACGCCGACACAATATCGGAGAACTTGTTTTCCGTTCGCATATGGTGCTGTTCCATGCTGCCGGAAGGAGTCTCTTGCATTTGGACCCAGGTGGTCATTTCGGAGCCTCCGCTTGCAGAATTACCTCCTCCCGAAGTTGAGTAAACGAGCGTAGAAGGCAAGCAATAACCGGCAAGAGCAGAAACAGGAACTTCGACAAGATGAGTAATTCCTTCCACAGTTTGGGCAAGTTGAACTTGGACGTAGGGGCCGGAAGACGACGCAGAATCTTGTTGAAGTGACTGGAGAGACATGGGTCTCTGTTCACTGACTCGCATTAAAAGCTCAGCAGCTTGTGCATCTGTAATCATCCCTTCTTGTCCGGCATCTACATAACTTACCTGTAAAATGCAAACATTCATGAATATCAAAGTAACTTTACATAAAATAGCGGATTGTTACCTGGGAGTTGACGTAAGATCCATCTGTAGATAGTGGGGCCATCTCAACCAACATTGTATTATCAGCGTTGTGATAAGACGCCATTGAGTTAGATTGTTGAACCGTCAATCGGCCATCCTCCACCACGTAAACGTTTTGGGTGTCTACCATTTGCTGGGCCTCGTAGGAAGAATCCTCCATTCCAGCGGCAGAGCTATCGGCTTCACAAACGGCCGTCGGATTCGACATGGCCGTTTCCATGGTTTCCAGTTCGGAATTTGCAACTTCACTGCACTGAAAATTCGGATCCAGATGGGACGGTGTTGGTAAAGGATTCTCAATGTCCGTTGCAGCTTCCGATTCTTCAGCGATCGCACCATCAGGCTGCTCCATCGTAGCTTGGTCGATGTAATAACTGGAATCAACTCCTTCGTCAACAGCAGGTGGGGCTTCAACGACATCGGGCTGAGCTTCCATTAGATGGGCTTCCATCGGCTGCGCTTCAACAGGCTGCGCTTCAATAGATTCATCTTCGACCGTTCCACTTTCAATAGGTTCGCCATAAACAACTTGGTCCTCGTTGACGGTGGGATTATCGAGAATGATGCCTTCAGCGGGTTCCATACTTTCTCCATCAATAGCTTCAGATTCGTTTTCAACATTTCTGCTGTCAGCATGACCCGTTTCCATGGTTTCATCTATTAGCCCAGTTTCAGCGGATCCACCGTCAACAACGTCACTTTCGACAGCTCCACTGTCTACTACCTGATCGTCGTGTATCATCCCGTTTCCACCTTCAACAAGGTCGCCTTCAAGGACACCACTGTCGACCTGACCGGCTTCTATGGTTTCACTGTGGTCCATCATTCCGGCGTCGTCATCAACAGTTTCCCTGCTATCAACTTGATCGGCTTCAACGGATTCTTCGTGGAAGCTTCCGCCCGCGATGGCGTCGGGAGTGTCATCAACATGCTGAATGACATGATCGACGCTAGAATCGACGGTGTTGACTTCGGCAACAGATTCTGAGGCATTTTCAAGTTGTCCCGGATCGGCAGATGGAAACGATTCGCTGGTTCCTTGGTCGGCAATTGGCATGCCATGCGAATCTTCTTGTTCCATAAGCGATGCATCTGGCTCTGTAGCGACAAATTCTTGATCTTCCATTTGAAGCGTGCTAGAATCGACATAATCACTTTCCATGGCAACAGCTCCTTCATCACTTGCTTCTAAAAGTTGGCTAGCAGGCTCTGATGAGACGTTTTCTTCATGCACGATCTCATTTGATGCTTCGTCGGCTGTCGTACAATCGGCGAGACTATTAGAGACGGGCTCTTCGTGTTGAGCCATCTCTGCTTGATTCAGGGAACTGACAGATTCTGGGTAAGCTTCGGCTGCGAAATGGGCATCACTACTTTCAAGGCTTTCAAGTTGCCCCGCAGGTTCTGCTTCCCCAACAACGACCGGTTCAGTTGTCTCCATTTCTAGATTAGCACTCTCGTTTTCAGGTACTGGATCTTCACTGGTGAAAGGTTCAGTAATAGTTCTATACTCTTCATTCTCTACTACAGTTGCAGCTGCATTGTCACAGATGGCTGAAGTTGATTCTTCAATCAGCTGATTACTACAGCTAGCCACCTGTTCCTCTTCAGGTGTTGTTCCATTGTTTAAGGTGGTATCGATGCTGCCAGCAGAGTTGACACCCTCTTCAAGGCCATTTTCAGAGTTTAGATTTGATTCAAGCTGTCTGTCAGCATTTTCTTGCAAATCTTGAGCTCCACTAGGTGATTCTTCAGAGTCTACATGATTTGAAGTGAGGTCTGGGTTGGAGGTCTCTTCTAGCGCTAGGTTTCCATTAGTTGATGTTGGGTCTTGAACTTCTTTGGATGTTCCATCTAGAGAGCCATCTTCCAGGTATGGTTCCATATTTGGAATGACACCCATTTGATGGTTTACTGAAGGCAGAACATCTCTGCATGATCCAGAGAAAGGCTCAGTCGAGCTAGAAACTTGATCTAGGTTAGCACCACTGCTGTCTTCTGTCCCATCATTAGGCAAGTTTTCACTGGGGCCATCCATAGTAGCAGTACTAACATCATCAGTGGAGACAACATCGCTGCTGACATTTGGTACCAAACTTTCACTAGATTGGACATCATTAGACTGCTCAACTTCAACCTCTGAATTTGTCTCCAACACCTGAGGTTCTGGAACGATCATTGCTTCCATCTTTGGAATTCCTGATTGAGTAGCTTGGTCAATCTAAACCAGCATGATGTCAAACTTGAATTTAACTTCGATGCCACGTCAAAAAAGATGCCTTTTCATTCATTTGCTGAAACAAAACTTTGTCAAGTGTCAAATTAATGATAAATAGTATACAACTTCCGTCGGTGTGTTGTAGCGTCCTTTGGAAGAACGCTTTCAAAACAATCGAGCTTCTACGTTGCTCTTAGTACAAGAATCGGATCACAGGTGATGGACAGACGCAAAAGTCTAGATTTTCTACTTGAATTAATAATATTTCGATAGCTAAAGGCTGCTTTGCGGCGTCACTCGGCGTTGGGGTACCACTCGCTGTGAGGGGGACCGAAATTTCCTGGCTTGGATGAAGTTCTGACTGAAAGATGGCGTCGAAGCGACAACTTGTCACGAAAATTCACCACCTAGAGGCAGTCGTGCAAACTACGTTTCTTCTTCGAAGCTTTGACCTTTTTTTTTCTCCCGAGTTCATTCGTTGTTTGATAATATATCAAGATTCAAGAAGGTCGTCGTTGCAATTTTCCATATCAAATTGGTAAATATATCTCGAAGAAGTAGCAGTCTTAAAATATCTTTGAGGAGCATTTCAAAGTGGTGAGTCACCCTAAGAACGTTAGGTACTAGTAGCTAGTATAAGAACACCAACGACTATTTTCTCACGTTCTTGCCGTCAATTGCTTTGCTGCACCAATAGAGCAAACCATAAATTTGCGTTTTTTCCTCCTATCAACGCGGGAGAAAAGTAATGGCGACATTTACTGATCCATTACGCGACACAACTGCAACCGCGCGACTCGAGCCTTGGAACGAATCGCCGCGCCGAGTCAAATAAATGAGACGATAGATCTGAAGGAAGTCGCTTTGTGGTGTCAAATAGCTTTCTTTCTTTATTTGCACAATGAGGAGATTCCGTTCAATAACTTTATTGCTGCTTTTTTTTTAATTTTTCAGCAATCAACATTAAGATGGATTTTAATTGCCTTTTTTATTGGTGGAGACGGAGTAGACTTTCACAATCGAATGGTATTTTACTAGCGATATAAGGAAAAAGAAAACCAACCGTATTGATGTATATATTACCAACCAATTTCTTATTTTATATGTGACGACGAGGGAAAATTCCTCGCTTGATTTCCAAATTTATGGCTATAATTTTTCTTACTTGTGATAATTTAGAGTAGCTTTAGGTACGTTAGCAGTTGTTCATTACGAAAACAAACCCGCACCGCCTGCACTACAGTGCAGATAAGGATAAACCGAAAGCAACTGTAAATGTCAAACTTATCCTCGATGAGGAGTGTCGCCAGATAATACAAAATCTGATTTATTAGTGATTTCGGCAGCCAAATCTTTAGGCAGCATTATGGCGAGTTCAGACATTGAAACTTTCTTCAATAAGGCTGATTCTCCTTTCCCCGAGCTCACGGAGGATGGAAAAATCAACACGGATAAATTTCTGTTGGCTTCCAACCACCTCGCCCACTTTTTTGGTAACATGACGAACTTGCTGCGTGTGTTGTAAAACTTACGCCATACAAATTCCCATTTTGCATCCAGGCATTCTTGGAACTGTTTTTACTCCCGTACAGTCAGACATTTCAGGAAATGTTAAAGTATGAAACATTTGTATTCTTAGTGCAACTATTAGGTGGCTTTTAAATGTTGCATTTAAATAATTCATCAATAATTCATTGTTTTCCTGATCATAGAAACTAAGAAAGTTTGAAGAAGATAATCCTGGGAAAGTTCCTTGTGTGAATGACATCATTTTGTTAGAAGCCACAAATCCAAATTCAGTTGCTATTGATGCCCTCCTCTGGCTGAAACGGTAACACTAATCCAAATGAATCCTAGGTACCACCAGCTAACAAACTATTGTCTGCCTCACAGTGCCCTTGAGTTCACTATGGTTTTCATGGAAGGTATTGTGTCTGATGCCAAGAATGGGACAGTAAATGAGGATCTCAGGCCCCTTTGTCTTGAAGCATATGAAAAGACATTGAAAAAATATCATGGATGGATGGTTCAACAAATTTTCAATGCATGTCTACATCAAAGGTTTTATAAATTGGGTCTTTTTTTTTAACCTTGTATGTATTTTTTGCGCAGCTTGTGTCCAGAGCTTGCCCTTGGCGGAAAGATCTGTTGGCCAGCTTAGCTCTTGGAAAACCGGACATGGAGTCCGTTGTACTGGGACAAATGGAAGACGTTCTAGTCAATTTGAAGAAAAATGTGGAAGTTGTAAACCAGTTGTACGTCACGTACAATTTGAATTCTGACGCCAGAGTTTAGTCGTCATCACGTCCGATGTTTTCTCCTTTTGTAATTTACAACAATTCCTCAAGATCGTCGGCGTGTCCTTCTGGCTTTGTTTGTTATTTGTGTACAAACCACAAATTTCTTAATCATGTTACTTCAATCGATATGCAAGTACAATGTATTGCGGGTTACAAAAAACAATAAACGAAAGACAAAAAAATAAAAAAAAATAAAACAAACGAATAAGAAAAAATACACACGACGAGATCAGGAGACGGGCGGTAATAAGATGAGTGTGACCACAGATTCGAGAGACGATACAAAAAAACGTATGGTGAGCGAATATGTTAATATAATGTATATATGTATGTATATATATATATCGTATGTATGCGAGAAAACTTTTCTTAATCCTGCCGAAAAGTACCTAACGGGGTCTATTAGATAAAAGTTTATTACTCGGAACAGCGGGAGGGATGCAAGGCGACGGAAACGAGTCCTTAAAATTGAATTTTAAAATAAAAAGACGGGTTTTCGCAACGCCTGGAATGACCCATTACCCACCAAAGTAGTTTATATATATAGTCGAGGTATGTTTTTTAATAAGGATAATACCGAAATACTTTTTTGTCTTTTCTTTTTTAAAAAAATTCCGATTTTTGTTTTTTCAAAGACGGAAAAAAGATTTTCCCGTTGTCGACGTTACTGTATATGATAGTAGTAATATGGACAGGATGAAAGAGAACTTTAGGCCAATACGTTTTACATTTTTGAAGAAAGAGAGTGAGAAAATCGGATGGAATCACGTTAAAATAGATTTCCCTTTGTTGTATATATATACTGGCGGTCGATGCGTGTGTGTCTATGTACACTTTAGCGGAACTCAGCCGAGACTGTATACGTATATAGCTGGGCAGGCGCCCTATCGCGCGCACCGTATTGTGTGCCTCCTCCGCTTCTCTCTCTCTCTCTTTCGTTTTCAACACACACGCTCGGCTCGACAATAATCAATACCCTCCCTTACTATAGTCTACCAGGCTACGCACAGACACACATCACTCGGCTGGCCACCCTGCCGCTAGGAATGTCAATTGTGGGTTTGTTTTTTACCCCGAAAGATTCTTCTGACGTCGTCGACGCGTTTTTCTCTCTCTCTCTTCTCTATAGGGCCAATTAGAGTCAAACGTGAAGGCGCAAAGAAGAGTGCTGAAGAGCTCCATTTCGACGTCTTTTAGCTCTTCTTTTTACAGTTTAGTGTGTTTGATGGTCTCCGTCCAGTAGGTCGGTATCGTCATGGCTTCCAAGCTCGTCAGGAAAGAGTCGTTATCAAGTGAATACATCTCCTCGGAACTATCCTGCTATCGGGAAAAAGGCAGAAAAAAAAGAAAAAGAAAAAAGAGGATAAGTAGGTCATCAGTTTTCCTCTGCCGTCACGGATCGTTCAAGACGACGGTGGCGGTTTCACGTACTAGACCAATCAACTAGTAGTGGCATAAGCATAACTCATCCGACTTGGCAGAGTTTTTCCAAAAGTTTGAAACGAACTCGTACATATCCAGTTATTACATTGCGAATAATCGCATAGAGAGAAAAGTTTTCTTGGGGTTGGGGACGAGTTGAACGACCGACGTCGTCGGCGTCGTCGACTCTAATAATGATAAGGCGCCAAAAAGAAGACCGTATAAATAAAACATACCCTCGGAAGTTCGGGACTGTGGACGTATCCGACGCGGAAAATGTCGTCGCCCGCCCCGAGGCCCGTCTCGGACGGCGCGTAACGTTCGCTCAGAGTTTCGGGACGGTTCAGCAGATAACGCCGACGGTACCACCAATATCCACTGGCACCTGTCGTCACAACAAAAGGGTCTCACATTAGTCTTTTTTTTTCTTCTCCTTCTTCTTCTACTTGAGGCAGAGCGATAGAGAAGAAGATAGCCCTCAAAGGGCTTTATCAGCCGACCACCTGACGCACTCATCAAATCCTAACGATTGTATAGTCGAGTTTTTCTCGACTCAAATTTGAAAAAAAAAATAGTAAACAAAAAACCAACAGAGAAAGAGAGAATCGCTCACCGGCTGTGGTCAAAAGAACGAGGAAAGAGCACATGACGATGGCGGCGATTCCGCTGCTCGTCAGGACATCCGGACTGCTGGTGCTGACGGACGAAACGCCATCGCTGAACGGACCGTGGATATCTTCGATGATGGTACCGATCACTTTGGTGGATTTGGCTTCCGGCCATGGGACACTCTCCTCTTGCGACAGGGCCCGCCCGACGGCCACTACAGCTGACACGGCCAGACGAGACGTTTCGCTGGTCGTTGTCATCACTGGTTCAACGGTGTCTTCCATTCCGGTGGAGATGTTTAAATGTTCTGAATCGGCCACAGCAGCAACGATTGTGGCAATCGTCGGAGCGCTCTTATCAGCGATGACGGTCGTTTCGTCATCGTCAGATGTTGCGTCCGTTGTCGACGACGTCGAGCCGGCCGCGTCGTCCAAGTATTCTTCGTTACCGATGACGTGTTGAGTTGCTGTTGTTGTTGTTGTTGTGGTGGTCGTAGTAGGCGGTTCGCTAACGGTTGTGTTGTTCTGTTCTGACTCGGAGACCGATTCATCATGGAAAACCGGCTGGGACGGAGGTGGTTGGATGGATGATAAGAGATGGGTGACGGACGTCATCGTAGTAGAGGCCACTGTAGTAGTTGTAGTGGTGGGCGTTGTCGATAAGACGGTCGTCGTCGTCACAGGCTCCGAGCTGCTCTCAATGGAGACCTGGGATGTGGCAGCCTGGGACGTTGAATCTGGAGCAGATACCGGCCACTGTGTTGTTGTAGTCGTCGACGACGACGTCGTTTCCGTCGTGGGTAAAACAGAGGATGATGAGACGACCGCCTGATGGTTGCTGACGCTCGTGCCTAGGATTTCCGCGGCCCGCTTCGTCCGGCTCCATTGCCTTCCTCTTCTTCCTGTAGCGGCCGCAACAGCTGAAACGGTTCGGCGGATTTCGCTCGATGGAGAGGAGAGCACGGTGGCTGAATTAGCGCCATTCTCCCCTTCAAGGTTGGTGGCTGACGTTATTACGGAATGAAACTCGGCTCCTCTCCACGGATCGATCCCTTCATTTGCACGGCCAACCGACGATTCGGGCCATTCGTTACCAGTTGAACCGTCGACAGACGCCCGCGATCCCCTCGCCGAGACGAGCAGCAACGAGTCTGGAACGAGAAAGAGAACAATTGTTCATTAGCAACTTATTCCGCCTTAATCCACTGAAATACTATTAGCCTAGTCCCTAGCTTTCTCCCTCTTTTGTTTTCCTCGCCATCCGGCCCGAAACGGTTTGACAACCGTATAAAATTCTCTTTAAAAAAAAAAACCTAAAACTAAAAGAGAGAAATTTCTTTTCTCCTAAATGGACCTTTGTTTTGTATCAGACAAAGATGAAAAGAAGACGACCAAAATAATACACTGTCGCATCTCTCCGAGGAAACGGAAATAATTGGGTCCGCTCCGAGGGGACCAGTTTAAAAGGAAGTGATTCATGGATAAAGGAAAAAACTTGAGGGGCTAATTAACGCCCAAGAGACGGTCACACAAGTCCAATCAAGCAAAAAGCTCATTCACTTTCCCTTGTTTTTATATGTATTTTTTTCTTCAAGATCGAGGACCTTGGGCTTCCTTTTGTCTCTTAAAAAAAAAAATAAAAATTTCCACCTGAGAAACCCGGCGGAAGGCGATGTATTACTAGAGAGCTTTGGATGAAACCCGATGCCTCGGAACGTCTTTGACGTTTCAAATTCCCGACAACTTTTTTTTTTTGCAACTTTACTGCGGTTATTCAACGCCCCGACTTTGCCTGCCGGCTCGCAAAAGCTCCTTGTCTATAATAACCCCGCCGACTATATATTATAGGTGGGAGGTTTCAGGTAACCGGGGCCCTTCAGTTAACTCGGGCGCTAATCGAATTATATGACTCGGAGAAATTCTTCGTTTTGTTCGTTTCGGGTAGGTAAACTCAGCAACGGACTGCTCACACAACACGCAGCTTATTTGGTATTCGAAAATGAGATCAACTGAAGGACGTCCGAAAAGATATTGCCCTTGATTCTGTTGTTGTTGTGTGTTCTTTGTTTCTCATTTCTTGGGCGAGTAAAGAAATTGACGGTTCGCCCTTGAGCGTCCCTCCGGTGCGGATACAAATTTGGTACCGTCTAGAAGAAGGTCCAAACACAATTTCGGACGTCCTTGGATGTTGTAGCAGCTGGGACGCCAGCGCGATGACTTTTATGATATTATTTGGAGCCGATAAATAGAGAGAATAAGAGAGTGTCCATATTTCTTGGTGAGCTACGTAGTCGCGCCGTATATACTACAAGTGTTAGGCGGAGTGAGAAGGAGACGAAAGAGAACAGCCGTCGCCGTCGTAGTAGTGATAGTACCAGTCTACAATTTGGAGATGATTACTGTATTTGATTGTTATTATTTGCGGCGATCGTCCGCGAAGAGATGTCGAAACCGCGCGCCACCTCCCATTTCTCAACAGCCAAACTCTTGTGCCAGCCTGCCTGCCCAGCCCTCGAAATCCAATTACGGGGAACGAACGGGGCGTGACTGGGCAACGATGGAGCAACTGTAGCACGCGGGGCCGTTCCGGGCGCATCCCACTTGCCAAACCGAGCGGATCTCTCGACTTGCTTCTGCCGTACAAAAACGGGTTGCGCTACTAGGACTAGAGACGTTTTTCACCATCATTGGAACGACTCAAAGTCTGTTTAAAGGCCCTTTTCTCTTGCCCAGTTTAAAAAGGGAAGAGAAATTTCGTCGCCACATGTCAACACGATGTTTTCGGGGTCTAGCCCATTGTCATTTCGCAGCTGTCCGTCTCCATTAAATTGAAAACGTCCAATTAGGAACCCCTCTGATGGAAACAGCTGTTGAAGAGAGAGAGTTGGAAAATCATCGAGTCGATGACGCTATTTACCCTTTTTTTATTTATTTTTATTTTGTATAAAATGACTGGAGAGACAGAGAGAAGAAGAAAAGTTGGATAGTAGTTGGACACGCTTATAAAACGACGTCAGGTCCGATTAGGACGGCTTTTAACGAGGAGAAGACGGGGCTAGCGGAAAATGGCGGTGCTTAAGGGGACTCTCTTGTCCGGTTCTTTCAAGCGAAGCCGGAATCGTTTTCCGCCCGGAATTCAACGGGCACCTTCGTCGCCAATGCGCATAGAATTGAAAGTGAATCGATTTCCAGTTGGGACTTTCGGGTAGACTGGTCCGGACACGATGTCAGTGACCACACCAATGAGGAGTTGGCGTGTGAGACTCCGGCCGGCCAAGACGGGCGGCGGCCTTTACCAATTGCCTTTACATCTCAAAACAAACAAAGAGAAAGAGAGAGAGAGACAGCGAATAACAACTTACAGAGAATGACGATTCGCAGTTCCATGGATTCCGTCTGGGCAGAGAGAGTTTTCGTTCGACTTCAAAGGAACAACGTCGGCCAATATTATCCGGCTGTTGGTTGGATCATTTCTCCTCTAGCGCGCCATCCCGTCGAAATCCGACACTATTTTTGTTTTTTTCCGATGGATTAAACAAACAATGAAAAAGATGAGTGAAATGTTGTGTTGCCAACTCCTTCTTTGTTCTTCCCTCCGTCCGACAGACAGAACAATGGAAGAAAGAAAAAGTGTGTCTGTGTTTTTTCCGTTGATTGAAAGATGCGATTAGTTCACACGGAGAGAGAGAGAGATGGAAACGGCCAGTCGGCACGTCGTTCTAGCTGCCAGTCACGCTACGTTGTGGAGCCCTGCAAAACATCAGTTGTTGTTGATGTTGTTGGAACTACCGACGACTCCAAGTCCACTAGAACTTGGATGGTTTCTCTCTCGCTCTTGTGTCTTTAGAGAGGCGACCACCTGGCGTCGACCAACTAACGTACTACAAGAGCAACTGTCGTCGCTGCGGCCCGACAGGAAAGGTAGTCGAGGCAGAAGAGGGGGGAAATAATGGACGCGTGACTCTCGGTGCGTGCTGTGCATTTCCGTTCACGCTCCGTTGACTTTTCGCCCATTGCACAACATCTCGTCCAGCCGAGCTAGTAGACTACCTACCTACCTGGCTAGCTAGCTTTAGTATTGGCCAGACAAATTAGCAATAGCCGGCCCCCTGACATCACGAAAACTTGGAAAGCGATCGATATCTCTCTGGTTGTTGTTGTACATTGGCAGCCAAAAACCCCCAACCAACCAACACAAGGCGTTTTTAGGGGATCGAGTCCGTCCGTTGCCCGGCTGTTGGTGGAGGGGGAGCTCCGCTGGAATCGGAAGTGACTGGGAATCAAGCGAAATAAGACAAGGGGGATAAAAACAGATGGAAAATTTAACGGAAATGATACGCACGGCGCATGCCCAGTTCACGATCCAATTACGTCGTCCCCCCTCTCTTTCTCTCCCCTGTGCCAATTCCCCCTGTTCCTCCGGCCCAGCATCAAGATCTCTCTCTGCTGCTACCACAGAAGAAGGAGAGCTCTCTATATGCCCTTTAGATGGCTGTGACGTCTCCATTCTTTGTCGGCTCCTCTTCTACCGAGAGAAAACGCAGGACGAAAAGGTTTCCCTTGTTCACCATCAACTTGTTTCCAAGGTTACCACCGAGGTGAGGGGAGAGAGTCGGGGGCAGGTGGAAACCTTTTTTCTTTCTACCGAGGGGTAGGTGGTTCTGCACCCTCTGGGTCGACATTCCACAGAAAAACTCACGTCAAAGGTAGATGGAAGAAAACAGACTTACTCTTCAATTTATTTGTTCAACTCCCCTTTTCCTGTTTTCCATCAGGCCGGACGTGGACAGCAAACTTTTTGTCTTTCTCTTTCGAAAAATTTGTTTTGTCAACAGCAAGGTACTACCAACACCAGACACACAGAGTATATACGCACAATTATTTCAAAGCACGCGACCCCCGTCGACGAACAGGAAGGAAACGACGAGCCGACTGTTTAGGGACAAGTTGACTGAAACACTGACACAGACCTTACTCTGCTTGGTAGAGTGAGGTAGCCAATGGGGAGGAGGACCCGAGGTAGCTGCGCGGCGCGCTGCTGATCCCATGTGTTTTTTTCCCTGCGTTTTTCTTGCGAGATGCTGGTTGGTGGCGCCATCTACCGGTCGAGCTGGAAAGCTCGTCTCAAGGACAGTTTGGTTTTAATGGGGTGGGCCATCCGAGATGTTATCCAAAGAGAGAAAATTCGCCGTTTCTGTTTGGTTTCGCGAAGAAGAAGAAGAATGGAGGTAACCTTGGCCTCTTGGCCGGGATTTTCGGTCGTGTCAATATGCTCTACGCGGCTTGCGTAATCCCTCAATTGCTGTCGTATAATTTGGAGAGCTGTAGCTGCTGTCAGAGCGGAGCGGGGAGTTTTTGGTGACGCCGGTGCACATCGGTTCATCATTCGGAATGATCTCATCGCGTAACGCATCCGTTGACTAATGAAAAACGATGAGAATGTCCTCCCTATGAATGATTTCCGGCCAAGTCGTGTGTGCGAGCGGGCTGTTCTCATTTTCCCCGTTTCTTCTCCTTTTTTTGTTTCTTGATTATCATCTAGATCAATAACGGATCACGTAACGAAAAGAAACGGAAGATGTATATACCTTGGGGTCGGGACTACGCGGCGGGGGAGAGATATGGCTTCGCTCTGTTTCCTTTCTCGTTCTTCTTCTCTGCTCATCTGGCCGACCGCGTTCAGCAATAATGATGATGGCTTGTCAGGAATCTATCTTCTTCTTCTTGGTCTCTTGTTTTATCCCGTCTAGCCGAGCGAAATAGATAAATGATTTGGAGCTAGCAAAAAAAAGAGAGAGACGGGAAGCCAAACTCCTTACAGTTCCTTGTGCGGACGCGTCGTCGTTTATTCCCACACTCTTTCATCCGCCGACATTCCTCGTGATTTCATTTCAGAAAAAAAAAAACAGCAGAGCCACCAACATTCCGTTTGTAGATCCATCAGACTTTTCAAAAGAGTCTGGTTCAGCTCCTCCGTAATGAATAACGTAGTGGATGAAATCCGACAGTAACTTTGAATCATCGCCGTGACATTGATACCACTCGGATTGGCGAAGGACAAGACGAGGAAAAACAAATCTCTGTCCTATAAATAAGAATGAAGAAGAGCTTATTTATTCTTTTTTTAAAAATAAAAATTTAATAATCGTTTCACCTGACTACCAACTTCTTTCTGCCAAGGTCTCCGATGTGTATGCAGACTCACGGTCCCGGTCATTTCTACACAAGGAAGATGTTTCTTCTTTTTTGAAATAGCGGCAATATAACCATAAGGGAAAGTTCGACCTTAAAGAGTGATGAAGGTTCGTATACTCTAAGCACCTGGCTCATCATCCAGCACGGACGCGAAATTCTAGACACACAGAAACTCTCTTCCGCCATCAACGCGCCATAAAGAAAGACAAACACGTTAGTGGCTTCTCTTTTTCTTTTCTTTTTTCTTTTTTTCGTCTTTTGTTGCGTGTTTGCTCAAGCGACAACCGCACCAACGTGGTAAATCATCCTCGCACACGACGTGACTCACCGGGCTGACGTCAACTAGGCCGAGGTTGGTGTCACATTCGACTGCAATAACACTCAATAACACCCTGGCGTTAGTAGTAGTTTGGTTTTCCATTGTATTTATCATCAAATGTTTGCTCCATTATTTATGAATAATCGTCGACGAGGAAACACATTTTTTTCGGTACACAGAGGGCCATTGTAAAAGGTGATGTGTGACAATCCCCCGAGACCGACAGGACAAGAAAAGAAAAAAATTTCACGAAAATAAGATAGAAGAAAAGATGAAACAACGCAATTTTCTCTTCTTTTTTTTTAACTTAATGTTGTGTTTTTACACCACAGATCGTCAAGCGAAATTTGGTTTGGTGAAAGTCGTTACAATTTTTGTTTTTAGCTACAGTTCATGACTAAATCAAGGACTGGCAAGGAGGTGAAAAGTAAGAAGAGAGCAGTTCAGCTGGGCCAAAAAAATACGATTGTAGTCTGTTTGTTTTTTTTTTGTTGTGTAAGAAAGACAATGTCATTTTCAAATATTCCTTATGCGAGGGGAAAATATATCCACGTCAACTGTGTCTCTCTCTCTCTCTCAATCCTTCTTTGTTTCACTTTTGTTTTAAATCATCATCTCGTAACCTGTTTCGTGTGTCCTTTATTGTCGCGCTTGTCAGGGGGGGAGCTTATACAAACACCAGCCGCCAAATGTTATCGCGCGCGCGGTAGGTAGTAACTTAGTGTGGCAGGAGTGAATATGGCGACACTGGCGACACATAAAGAGCTAGAGAAACCAAAGAGACAAAAAAAAAATACAACAAATCGTCCTTTAAACTAAACCAAAAAAAAAGAGAGGAAGAGGAAGAATCGGAGGTTGGGTTCATCAATCCAAAAAGGGAGAACACACACGAGCCCCTTAACACCATCTGCCCAGGCATTTCATTGAGTTTGGTTTTTATAGAACAACGATGGAGAGCGCGATCAATTTTAAAAAGAGAGAGGGAGACCAAGAAAAAAAGAAAAACAATCAAGGGAGGAGGGCGATCTCTATCCAACATCGATGCCATCACGATGGAGACGACGACGAGACCGTCAGTCATCTGCTGAGAGAGTGGCTCCGCTCGCGGTCGACTCGGTCGGCGCCGAGCCGTAGGTGTGGCGGTATCTTGTCGAAAAACGGATGTTTCAGCGCTTCCGTCAGCGTGATCCGCTGCGAAGGCTCGTACTCGAGCATCCGCTGGATGACGTCGAAGAGGAGGACGTGATCCTCTTCGTCCGAGACCTGGTAGCGCTTCAGCGGTTTGCAGTTCTCGCGGACGTAGCGACCCGCCGAGCTCTTCTCGTCCCAGTCGAGCCGACCGTGGTAAAAGTACTTGGTCTTTGTCTTCCTGCCCATCCTGTGGTTGTAGAAAAAAATCTCTCATTAAGACGTGACCAAATCAAAGTAGACAATGTCCGCCTCTTTCAAATACCTGTAGGGAATGGGGCCGAGAATTCGCTCCATCATGGCCAGGTGTTCCCGGTTGTCGTGCGTCTGAAACAGCGTCACGCCCAGGTAAAGTTCAAAGAGGATGCATCCCACCGACCACACGTCACAAGGTTGCGTCCAGCCCAGTTCTTTCAATGGCAAAACAAAACGATATCGGTTAATTAACTCAAATTGTTTATATAACCAAAAAAAAAAGGGAGTAGGAGCCACTATCGTGATTGGTTGCCGTACCCAGTATCACTTCGGGAGCTCGGTAGTGGCGCGTAGAGACGATGGTGCTGTGATGCTCGTGGTCAAATGTGGCGCTACCAAAATCGATCAGCCGCACGTCCGTCCGTTTGACCCTTCTGTAGTCCCTTTTCTGTTTGTGTGAATGTTAGCAAGGTGAAATGAGCGTACACGACAACAAGCCACACACAAAAAAAGTGAAGGTGAATGGTGCGTCAAAGGTTTTTCTGGCTAGCGGGACGGGAGCCAAGAAGATAGAAATCAGGGCCGTCGCGTGACGTGCCCCGTGCTAAGTCACGACGCCGTCGGTGGAAAAGACTTTCACCAACCAGTGCGGCAACAACAGCAGCTGGAGGGAACATCCATCTTTCATAGATGTAGGAATTCACTTTTCTTGGCTCCCGACATCGCGACAGGGAGGGACACACAAGAAAAAATGACAAAAGAAAACGGGCGAAATCTCTTGCGTCGGATCCAAACCTTTTTAGGATTGTAAGAGATGTCAAAGTCCGAGTCGACGAAAAGGATGTTCTCGGGCTTCAAGTCCGTGTGGGTCAACTTGTTGTCATGGAGGAATCGGACGGCGTACGACAGTTGGTAGCCGATATGCCGGACTTGGTCCAGCGAATACGGCTGATAGTTGTTATCTTTCTGCGAGTGGAAAAATAAAGAAGTTTAAATTTGTTTTAAACCAATGTTGAAAACGATTCAAGTTCCAGACTCTCTTACCAGAAAATCGAAAACGGAAAGGCCGAGCATTTCAAAGGCGATGCACATATGGCCGTGATAATCGAACCAGTCCAGCATCTTGACGCAAAGACTATTTGGGATATAAAATGGTTAGACGAGACTCTCTCAATTTAGTTTTTTTAAAAAAGATGAACAAAATCCAGACAGAAAGAGCGAGAGAGCGCCGGGCACTTACAATTTGCCTTCGGGATCCTTACGATCCAATTTCTCCAGCACGTTGATCTCCAGTTTGGCTGCCTCTCGGTATTTCTCCACGTTCTTGATGATCTTTAAGGCGAAGCTCTCATCCCTATATTTAGTTTGTTCGTTTCACAACAAAGAAGAAGAGGAGGGAGGAAGAGAAAAAAGAAAAAAGCCAAGACGGTTATTGTTATAGTAACTAATAACTCTCAAGTCGCTCCGCAGTCAAAACAAAACGGGCTATTTTTTTGTTTTGTTTTCCTTCTTCTTCTTTTGTTCGTTTCGGTTTGAAAGGGCAAAAGATGGTGGGAAGGGGGAAATGAAAACGTGTTGAATGTAACGCGAGATGGTTCTTGACCATATCGAGTTGCTCATACGTTCAGCTCGTTTAGACGGAGGCAAGTAGTTGTTAAGAAGAGAACAAAGAAACTTTACCTGATTTTGGTCACGTCTTTGACTTTGACAACTTTACCAAAGGTGCCTTCGCCCAGGGTGGCCAGCACTCGATCTGCAAGGCGGAAGACAAAAACAAAATGGCAAAATTCAAGAATGGAGAAAGTCGCACAACATCATCATCATCCAATTCAAAAAGAAAATCGATTTTTCCTCCAGCGCCAATTCTGACCAAATTCTAACTCATTTTTTTGCAATGAAATCTCTTCTTTTTTTTCTTTTTGAAATTAAAAAAAAAAATAATAAAAAATTCGTAAAAAGAAAAAACAACAAAAAAAAAAGAAAAGATAATTAAAGTGACAAAAATATTTAAAGAAACCGGTCAAGGATCTCCCTGTCCTTCTCCCCCTTTCCCTCGCATTCATTAAAATTATCTTTAACCGGTTGGCTACGTAATTTTTACTTCATTACTTTCATCAATTAGAAAAAAACAAAACAATCAACAACAAAAATTTAAAATAAATTGTCTGGCTATCGAGTATTTTTGCGTCATTGTGCGTTTGTCTAGTAGTTTTTTTTTTTTTTTGGCGTTATTGGTTATTGGTATGGCAAACGAACATCGATTCTGCAGGATGTCGCCATTTCGGTAAAGAAGATGTCCGTCTTCGTCGTCCTCCACCGATGGGGCACGGGAACTCTACTCGAGCGCGGACAGCCAGGCATCATCATCATCGGAGCAGGTGGTGACGGTGGTGGTGGTAGTGGTCGGTTGGTTGGTGGTCATCGCGTCATGGTGCGCAGGTGGGACGGAAACGGAACCCAAAGTAGCGCCGCATCGGGTCATCACAAACGGCACATCAGCATCGCGCGGCACATTGGAATCGCGGCCATCGTGTTCAACGGATTGGGCGGACGGATGGACGCGAGCAACGAAAGAGGAGGCCCCATAGAGGAAGGAGAAAGAGACCAAAGAGTGCACACAGTGGCGATCTCGTCCTTCGACAATTTTTTCCTTCTTTCTTTCCACCTTTCTTTTCACTTATAACTTAACTAACGTGTTTAACAAACAAAAGGAACTAGACATGCACACAACGTCTACAAAGGACTAAAAATATCAAAGCCAACTAAGAAAGAGAGAAATAAAACAATCGAGATCACGGTTGAGAGAGAAAAAGAAAAAGAAAAAAGGATGGAAGCTCGTCATTACACAAGGTGATGGGTGTTGTGAGTTTGGAAAGGACGGGCAAACGGCCAAACTATGCTCTAAATTCGTCCTCATCTTTTGTCATCTGACGGCGTGTTATTCTCGGCGCCCGGTCGAATCGAGGACGGATTCCCACCCCATGCCAGCGTCGCCCAGCATTGCGTTAGTACATGCGCACTCTTTTTTTCTCACAAGTGAACGAAACAACAAAAAACGAACGACGGGATTTTGCAGAGACGGATAATCAAACTTTGCGCCGGGCGAGTCGTCGGATTTTCTCTAACCGTTCTAGTCGTCGAAGCCGACGAGACGATGGAAGCTCCTGCGCTAGCGGCCACGACGGATGAGGATGACGGCATTTTGTTGGCCGACGAGGCGGTAGACGGGCCGTGGCGCGTGCCGGGCTCGACGCCAGGCAGCGACTCGGGTCCCGGATGAACACCGCGTTCGCTGTTGTTGTTGCTCTTGTCGCTGACGCTGCCGGACGGCACCGGAATGGAATTGGACGAGGAGACCTTCGACGTCGATCCTTTGACTTCCGCCAGGTAAGACGCGTCGTCGTAGAGAAGGTCGTACGGGTCGTAGGGAGCCGCTTGGTACTTGTTGCTGTGGCGCGGCGAGGCCGGCGACGAAACGTACGGGTACGCCTTCTCGGCCATCATCCGGCTGCTTCCGCTTCCGCTTGTCGCAGACAAACGGTTCGACGTTTTGCTGCTCGACAAACTCGACTTACTGGCATAGGCCGGATAGGCGTACTCCTCGAACCAGGTAGAGTGGTGGCGCAGGGCCGCCAAAGGGTCGGAATCCATCAGACTGTCGCCGGACGGCTCCTGGACGGGCGGCGACGGAGGCGACGGCGGTGAAATCCAGTCGTCGAGAAGGATGGGATAAGGCAAATCTTCCAGAGACGCCGGGTGCTGATCCTGCGACTCGGCCGAGCGTTGAGACACTTTGCTAGAAGAAGACGGCCTCTTGTCCACCAGGAGGGAAGTCTCCTGGGCCGTTTCGTCGGCCAAATTGCACGTCAGAAACCAGTCAAAGTAGGGATTGTGGCTGCTGTTGCCGTTGCTGTTGTTGTTGGTCAACTCAAAATCGGGAACTCGTTCGTCGACGGTCGTCGATCCGGCAGCGTCGCTTTCCTGGTCGCCAGCCAAATAAGAATCCGTCGGAGGAGCCAAACTGGTTAAATTTAGGCCCAGCGCAAAACATTGGTCCAGTGCCAATGGCGTCGCGCTACTAGACTCGAACTGGTGGTCGTCGTCGTCGTCGTTAGCGTCGTCTTCCATCGACGGACTCGTTTGATCGCGACCTGTAGACGCTTCCGCCAAACTCTTGCGGTGGTTGTGGTGACGTCCACTGCTGCTACTGTTGTTGTTGTTGTTGTTGTTGTTGCCACTGCCGTTACTGCTGCCACTGCTGCTGTTGCTGTTCTGATGATGACGTCGTCTCCTACGGCTGGAACCTTTGAGCGTCGGGTAGTCGTCGGCCCGCAAATGCTGGCCGGCCGATGGGTAAAGAGCGTCTTCGACAGACTGGACTACTGGCATCGGCACAGTGCACGGACTGGGAGTTGGCGTCGCTTCGCTGTCCGATCCTGGACTGGGCGAACGGCCCGATGTCCGTTGCTGGAAGTGGTCGACCAAGTTGGCCACCGGAGTCGACTCGTCCATCGTCAAGACGGTCGTCGTGTGACGTCTGGGCCGGGTGCGTCCAGTTCGCTGCTGGTCGGCTCCTTCGTCGACCCGGTCGGCCGATCGGGGTCGGTCTCTCCTGGCGCCGGCCGGAGTAGACGGTCGGGATCCACCGGCCGCGCCGGGGATGAGCGAAAGGGACAAGTAGCGGACTTTGACCGACAGACGGCGCAAGAGACTGGAACACGTCCCCGTCAGTTGTCCGAGAAACAAATGAGCCGAGCTGCGCGTCCTCACCAGCGGCTGCTGCTGGCGGATCCGCTGGTCGTGGCGGACTGTCGCTCCTCCCGGCCCTTCATCCGCTGCCAGTGGCTGCAATTGTTCAGAGTGACGCCGCCGGGAGGCGGACATGTTCCAGACTCTTTTTCTCTCGATAGATAAACCAGGTGGATATTTTCGATGGCCCGTTTGTTTAGAGCCGGGCGGCGGAGGAGCAGCCAAAATTGGGTCTTTCCAAAAACTCTCCCTCAAACTAGAACAGCGACGCAGTCCTCCTCATCGGCGCCCTCCAAACAACAATTCCAGGAATCCAAAAAAACCCGTCCACAAGACGTCGACAGTCTTTTAAACATCCTCGACCAAAAAGATGACGACGCAGATCCTTCCGGCCGGAACCAAACGCGCACTTTCCCAAAACAGGCGACGCCTTTTCAATTTTTCAAAGGAAAAACGCACTAAATTCCGACTCTTCCGATAGCGACACGAGCACTGGTGTCTGTGACGGTTAGCGAGACGCTACTGGTCGTCGAGACGGGCGATCCGCGTGAGGCAAACAACTCCGCAGCGCGGACCAACCAAGAGTTTTTTTTTTTTTCTTCTTTTTTTCCTCTTTACAATTTCCCCATCTTTTTGCTCGTGTTCGTCGTCGTTGGCTTCTTCTTCCTTCCCCAATTTCTCTCTCTTACTCATTTCTAGACGCAATCTATATTTAAAACCACCCCGCCCGTCTCGTACCTACTCTCTTTTTTCTCTCTAATGTGTTGCCCCAGCTTGTGCGCCGCAACAGTCCCTCCCCAAAGATCATGCGCGCATCCCGATAGGTGTCGGACGGTCGGAGAGGTTTAATTTTAGAACGGGCTCGCCAGCAGTCTCCTCTTTTTTTTTCAAACGACGAAACTAAGCGACTCGACTATAACTCTGCTGTATCAATTCGGCCGTTTGTTGCCCGAAGCGGCGCAGTTTTCCAACTCTTCGCAACCACCATCTCGTGTTTTGTGACGCAAGCTTTCATTCTTTGACGCACATCCATCAAAAAGAGATGATGGCGTCAGGGATTTCTTAAAGGTGGTCGAAGACAACTTACCCTTGAACGTGTCGGAGCGATTCGACTTCTCCAGGAACGGGAAAGAAAAAAAACTTGTCGACAATTTGTGAATTTTGAGACCGTCTGACCTTTAGGAAAATGGCACAGCGGCTGAGAACAGGGACCCCCCGCTAGTGGATTTACCCAGCTGTTGGTTGCATGCCCACCCTAGAGAAGGCATGTTACCACCAAAAGTATCTCTCTCTCTCTCTCTCTGTAGCGCATAAAGATTAGACTCTCAAATGACGCAACGAGACCAAAGAAGGAAACCCGACCCGACAAGATGAAGAGACACGGCGGCACGCGAATTGAAAATGCGTTTGTTAGACAATACTCGCTAGCAACCTTCAACATGAGAACAAGGACCCAAAAAAAAAAGAGAGAGAGAAAGAAAAAAAAACTTGATTCACGACTCTCTCAAACTGATTACATCCTGATATATCTACCAAAGTAGTAACGATTTCAAATGGGCGTGCCCGATCCCCCCACCAAGTCTACAGGTAAGTTTCAATTACCACGTCGGAGGAAATCTTTATTACTTTTGCATAGCGCGTTCGACAATCGATAAATGACCGAGTCCTGGAGAAGTGGATGGCGCCGACACGATTGGCAACAAAAAGGCGGGAAAAATAGGGATAGATTTGAAACTTAAAAGAGAAGAAGGGAAAAAACGACTAAAAAACTTAAATTTTTTTACTGAAATCTAAAAACTAAAATTGAAGGAAAAAATGCCAAACCTGAATGGGTGAAACGTGATGCGGGGAACGTCGATGGGCCGGTTGGTCCTGAGGCTTCCTCTCTCTCCGCTGCCTCCGTTCCCTTCGCCTTTCCGAGCCGGCCGTTCCGGTCCCGCCGGCTTCGCCAGTCGACGGCGATCTCGTAGAATGTTTGCGACGAAAAGAACTGCCCAAACTGCTGTCTCGATTATTCTCGTGACGTCTTTGATGCCGACTTCCACTATAGAAAGAGAACAACATACATCAATTGAATATTTATGTATCAATTCTCAAAACTGCAAATGACAAAAAGAAGAAACCACACATCTCTAGCTCTCAAAAGCTTTCCATCATGTCTCTCTCTCTCTCTCTGGCTCGACGGACAGGGTTTCGCATTGGATGATTTTGGCCAGTCTCGATGAAAACCGGGTAGCAACATTGTTGCTCTTTGTTATCCGATTAGGATTGGCCTTGGTCATATTTCATGGTGACATCATGACGTTATTTTATTTTTTCTATATTCGATCTTTCTCTTCTTCTTCTATTCGATTTCAAAAATGAGAAAAAAAAGACCAAGATCGTCGCCGATTGTGAAACCCTGTCGCGACGATGATGAACGATGGCGAGTGACAAAAACCAGTCCCCGCCACGATGCGTGTTAAGACACAAATGTATATACCAAAAAGAAAACAAAAGCCACAACACGATCAACCAACGAGATAGAAACATACTTGGAATCGAGAAAATTAATTAGTGAATTCTCCGTTCAAGCCACAAGGACCGGATTGGGACATTTAAAAAGAGATAACTTTTTTTTTCGTTATCCCGAAAACGTCTAGTCGTTCAGTCTAATGACGTGCACACACATTCTATAAAGAAAACGACGGCGGCGTCGAAATGAATGGAAAATCCTTTTAGGATTTCATCATCGTAATCATCGAGATTTTTTCGCGTGTGGTCCGGGCCAAACTGGTCAACAAGCACCGGACGATAAAAATAAAGATGGGGTCATCTTCGTTTTAATTCGGAACCTTTTTTTTGTTGGGTCGTTCGCCCCGGCTGATTGTTTGGTTTCTTTTGTTCTTTTTCCACTCCACTCTTACGCCAGGCGCTCCACCAACACCAACCCTACAACAAACAAAAGACACGGGAGATGTTCCGAGTCATTTACGACCCGATCGTCTCTCGCTAAATAAGGTAATCTCGGATGACCAAGGGGGTTCCACCTTTCTCTGGGACCGTAGAACCAGCCCAGGTTACACAGCCTCGGGGCATACGGGCCCATAACCCCTTCAAAGGTATAGAGAGAAAAGAGAGCTGAGTCTCTTTCTCTCTATCTGCAACGGATTTATGAATTCACCAGACGACGTGTTTCTCTTTTCACCCCGAAAATATCTAGCGCGAGCTGGACTCAACCTTCACCGGATCTTTTCTCCCCTCAGCGGAATTCGGTCGGTCAATTCCAATCATCTCACCCAAAAAGCCAGCGACGTGTCGAGGTCTTTAAAAAGACATTCGTGCGACCCTCTTACGCCAATAATGTCAACCCTGGCTGTCCCTTTTTCACGCACTTACACGAGCTGCGGATTGTACAAAAAGAAAATGCCATCGTGGAAGATTATGCGTTCGAGTGAAAGAAAAAAGAAGTCTGAGAGAGAGAAACCTGTCTCTGGTGTTTCTTTTTTCAGATTCTAATTCGAATTCAAGGTGACCGGAGAATGAAAGCTGTGAAAACCCGCTTTTCCTTTTTATTTGTAACGGAGAGAGAGAGAGAGAGGAGGACGGAATCTATTTAAGAATACGAAAAAGAAAAGATCTTTGAATTGAATAGACACGGAGGAACGACACAACAGCCCTGCTGGGCCGTTTAGCGCTTTTGGCCGTCGCCCTTGAATGTACCCCAATCGTTTTTAGCATCATAAAAAGGAATGATAACAAGTGCTGCTACCAAAGTCCTCGACCTTCACTGGTTGTGAACAAATCACATCAAAACGCAACATAAAAGATTTGTCTGGCCCGCTCCTTTTTGCAACAACAACGAAAAATGATATCATAAAGACAAAGAGACATGAAGCAACACGGCCAGCAGTTTGTGAGGCACACCCAAAACATGTCCCGACAACATGGAAGATGAAAAGCAGATCAGAACACTCTCTCGCCACCCCGACGGCCTTCGAAAACGCAACAAAGTACAGATCAAAAGAAAACAGAATCCATCGATTTTTCACTGGAAAAATCCGTCCAAAAGTGTTGAATGTGCAAATGCAAACCAGTGGCGCGCTAAAAGCAAAAAAAAGGAGGTCGGACAACAACAACAACAACAAACGCGCCGTGGCCGGCAGCAGGATGAATGCCCAAGTGTCACCTGATGAAGTAGCGACCGGTGCCGAGAAGTTGGAGCGTAACGAGCGACGACCGCGGGCGATACTGGTCCCGGGCCGAGTAGATCGAGACGCACGATCCCATACAATCGAAAAACCGTAGGTCGTCGTCGTCGACTCGGATCGTTTAATCCATCAAACAACGTGATTTCCATTCAGTTGAGAACGGAAAACTAACCCTCGGAATAAAGTTCAATCGTCAATTGTTTTGTCACATTTTGGCCGTTTTGTTTCCTCTGTCTTTTTGGGGTGATTTTTGTTGTTGTCGGCGTTTATCGACAAAACCGCAATGGCAGCGATAAAATGTCGTAACCAAGCGAGTGCGGTTCAAACAGAAGCCAAGAAATGTTTCGAAATGTCCGGTCGGACTAGAATAGTTGGGTTTTCTCATCAGGAAATTGATGTCGAAAGAAAAATGAGAAGAAGAAGAAGAAGAAGGTGGGCGAGAAGAAGAAAGAAGAGAAGACCAAAAACTCACATGTTGAGCACCCCCATGGCTACGGTGAGGACCGTCAGCGATGAAGTCACCATCGTTGACGCGGGAGTAGTCACTGGTTAACGCTAGAAATGATATCGGGTCCACTTTTAGACGTTGTTTGGTGCGAGTAGTGCAACTTGGTGAGCGATAGGATCCAACTGTGTAGGCGCAAACGTGGCCTCTTCATCGGGACACGTCCGAATGCAACGATATCGACAGAGCGACTCGACTGTTGCCACAACAGTCGCTCTTACCCAGAGGCACCTGCGTGGCCCCGTCTACACAACTTTTTCTTGGCCCACAGTCCCCCTGCCATTGGTCCTCGTCTGTTTCCAGGAGGCGGGACCCGACAATCACCTGGAAAATCGTGTCTCTAGCAACGTCTTGTGTAGGATTTTTTTTATCTTTCTTTCTAGAGTGAAAGTGCCGCCAAATGTGCGAGATGGGCAAGTTCAAGTGTGCCGATTCCTTGTCTCAAAACTTTGAGATTCATTTGCATCGATTATCCATTGAAGATATAAAGGAAGAAAAAAAAGAATGACGACAAAATATAGTGTTTTTGCTGTTGTTGCTGCCTGTCGGCTTCGTGTTTCTGCTTCCCAAACGGAAAAACAGGCTACAAGATTCCAGTAATTCTTTATTCCCACTACCGCATTTGATAAAATACATAGACACAACAACACAAGAGACACAGAAGAAAGAGAAGGATGAATCCTTGAACTTGCTTGGGATGAATACGAAAGGGATTCCAAAAGGGAAAAGAAGAAATATCACAACAGATCGTGTAGTTCCATTTTTCTTCCAGTGTGTTTAGCCTCGAGGCTAGTAATTAAACCCATGTGGCTGTACATCTTCTCCCAAAAGTCCCCCATCACCTTGTTTGGTCGTGTCTGGGGTGGAGCTTCGTATTTAAATAAAAAGACCTTTTACGGAATGCGATCCGTTCGAGAAAAAAAAAAGAGAGAAACATTTCGGCTGGCTGCTCTGCTACGCCATACGGACGGACAAAGAGTTGCTGCAACAGAAGGAAAGTAGCAGATAAGGTCGACTCCTAGCGACCAAAAAACATTGGGGGACCTTTATCGGTTAGGAGACAGAGAGAGAAACCCCCTCCAAAAAAAGTTGGAAATAAAAAACCGACAAAGACATGCTCAAAACGACGGGTCGATGGCGAATAAAACAAGAGCGTATCGACGTCGTCAAAAGGCAGAAAGATACTTTATGGCCATGTCGTTTTCTAGCTTCAAGTGACGTTCAAGTGGCTGGCAACGTTAAATGGCGAGAGAAAACGAACGACGACGACGGCGGAAGAAGAAGCACCGAAAGAGATGGAGGCGGACACGGCACTGAAAAGAAACCGGTCAGGGTTAAACGGCGGATTATTCATCCGCACTTTGCCGTTTTTTTTTTTTTTTTCGCGAGAAAAAGAGAGAAATATTAATGACTCACAGACATACATATACAACAAGTCTCTTATTTATAATTGAGACCCCCTGCCTATCGTGCCAACACATCAGCTCATAAAGTGAACGGGAATTGTGCCAAAACGGCTACCACCGCCACTCAAGCTAGCCTACCGCCTCTGTCTCAAGGATACCGGCAGTTTCTGCCCCGTTCAGCCAGTTTCTGAGCTTCCTGATTCGTGATGGAATTAACAACGTCGGCTCGTGACGAATCGATCATATATAGAGTTGACCATCAAATCGGGAAACACCCATTCCATATTACGCTCAAGTAATTGAGAACCAATGTTTCAGAGACTAACGAGGCGACGCTCTACCTACAATGGTGTCGTGATGGATGTTGATGGATACTCGGGCAAGGCATTATGACACATCGGCTGCTTATATTCCGCCCTTGGCCTCGGATTTTTTTTTTGTTTTTTTCTTTTTGGAAAAGACTCGACACCCCCTCAACGACCGGCCAATGTCTATTTTTGGCGTTTTGAACTTGGACTGGGCAGCGGCTGCGGATTTGTTGACGGACGGGAAGAAAACGATACGGTGCACCTTACGGGATGCGGTTCACCAGGTAAGCAAAAAGAATCATTACAACGGGGGGCAGCGCGCTGTTTCGTCCAGGGAACTTGACGACGAGCGCCCAGTAATGAATAAAGAAATAGGTGAGAGATATATGCGCTCGCGTCGCCCTCATTGTCTAGCTCCAGTTAACTCTCAACGGGATATATCACAACAACAACAACAAAAAAACCCGAAAATTGGGCGGAATGGCGCGCTAGTCGTATCGGTGGCGACAAATGTACCGCAAAACACCGTAACGCGCAGCGCACATTCGCCTTAATTTATGTGTGTCTGCGGTATCCGGAGGAGAAGCAAATGTGTGTGCGCGTGCGGCGAGCCGCCTTTTCAACACAGGGGCAGACAAGAGCGATGGAAGCTGCGCGCTTTCGTATTGATAGAATCCGCCGACATTCATTTCGTATTTATAGAAACTGTCAAGAAGAGACCCAAGGACAAACTCATCTCAAATCAAGTGAATCATTCACTACTAAGAGTCGCATCGATCGCCGCAACGTCAAAGACACACTGATGTGCATTCAAACTTGTATTTTTCAATAGAAAAAAGTTTTTTTCTTTTTTTGCTCGGCGCAAAAAAAAAAAGGAAAATAAAAAAAAGAGGGCCGTAAAAGGTGACGACGACGTTTTCGATGAAGCGGGTCAAGTACAGCGAAATCGAACGCTGGACCCCAAAGATGCTGTTTTCGCGGAGAAGGTGTCAACCGGTTGTTGGCGATTACGAGACAAGATGGCCGTCTGATTCATGACGTACTCACTGATGAATCCACCCACGCCCCTTTTTTTTCTCTTTCCTCGAGATATCTCTTTAATTAATCGTGGGTCAAAACTTGCCTCTCGGTGCGCTTACTTGCACCAACCGGCTGACTGCCGATTTTTTTTCCAAGTGGGTCAATGCCAGAATCGCTTGCCCAGTGGTACAAGCACAAAAGGATCTCACGTTAAAGGATGCGAACCCACCCCGAGTGGTGTTGCTTTGACTTTCTCTCACGCTATACGTGTCCATATTTTCTCTAACTTTTCGTGACCAAACGAGCGAGAGGAAGAAGGAGGAGGAGGGCCCCGGCTACCTTGAAATCATGCGGAATAAGGCAACCGCTTTTTCAGCTGTAGTACGGACGCCCACCCCATTTTCAATGAAACTGGCACAAGGAGGAAATGGCTATTTTTGAAACGGCTCTGCGGGATGTTGTGATTTTTTTTTGTTGCTTGTTTTCCTCTGCCCCTTACTTATCGATTCACGATCGAAACGTCCCTCCCGTTAGCGTTTCAGTGGCCATCGAATGAAATAGGAGATTGTCAATACCGATAACGGACGGCCGTAAAAATCAATGAAGTTTCTGTCTGTGTGTGTGTGTGTCGAGTGACGGAAGTTTGTTCCTATTCGTGCGGATCGCGCGCTCTGACCGCACGTCCCATTCCCGAAGACACGCAACGCCATCTACTGCTCACGAACACGACGGCTCAATTTTCATTGAATTACCGAAGAATCTAACGTCAGTCATTAACAAAATTAACAAATTTACGTCAAGACCTATAAAGTCTTTCATTGACGCATGATAATTTTGCTTTATATCTATATAAACTTTCGAATTTCGAAATTTATGAAAAATCCTTTGTTTGTTGTGTCAAGAAAAGAGGTGACATTTTATCAGCCTGTGGCTCCTGCTGTGAAAACAATATTTGCTGAATACAAAAGAAAACACTTGGAACAAAGATTCCCAGTGAATGTGTGTTGTAGGCTACTGTATTTCTTCAGTAGGGCTCAATAGGAATATGATTTGGGTGAGACTCACAAAAGTTTGGTGACAGCTCAAGCTGTCAAAATTTGCCGCAGCAGAGACAGATGAATACCATATTGAATGAAATAACTTTAGAGTTGTGTACAGTCGAGTGTCTACGCAGCCCAGTTGGCATCTACGATTTGAAAACTGAGCAAGAAAAAGGCAGCCTGGGTAGTACTGCTCTCAAAGTAGTTAACAATGCCTGTATCAAAGAAGGTATTTCAACAGTTACATACCTGTAAGAGCTCTTCCTCCTCTGGCTCCTTTCTTGTCTTTCTTTCCTGTCACGATCTCTACCTCTGTCCCATGATCGTGACCTGGATCTGGGTGATCTGGATCTGCTTCTGGATCTGGATTTGCAATACCTAGAACGCGGCATCTATACGAAAAATTCGAAAAAAATCTCGAGTTAGCTACCAAACTTCTTCAGATTAAGTAATAAGACGTAATGTGCACGTGAGAATTCCGCGAAAGTTGCATGTAATTCGCAAACTACAACATGGCGACTGAACATGAAGCATGTTCATTTTGGCACTAGAAACAGGAAATTTTAATACTCACATTGACCGAACGAATGAGATTTAATGTATTCCAGAGAAAGTCCACAGTGACTGATTTCCTTGCGAGCTTTCAGAAATAAACTCATCTATGACATCGCTAAGAAAACAGGACTTTTCTAGTCCTTTAGTAGAAGTTTTTGACGGACGCTAGTCTAAGTCCTTGGCGTTGCCATATCTCTATATTGTTACACTTCAACTTTTTTGTTTGCATAACCAGCTGGACCCTCGCAAACAGATTTATGACATTCATTTTTAACACTTCTACATTTTTATTTGCTTGGACCAAAAAAACTGAAGGTACTCGAATTCGCAAGCCACCATAATCGAGCGCGTCGTCACTTACATGAGGGAAAAACATAAATTCCTATGTGAAATAGGAAAGTAAGGCACCGGAAAATTCGTGGAAGAAAAGCAGATTGAAGAGCTGGCTTTCGAGACAATGGAAACATTTAAAATTGAGGCATGTATAATGAAACATACATTGTTTGAAATGTACCGAAGCATTCGCCTTATTGCGTCCTACACGTATTGAGTTCAATATCTGAGCCGACTGAGGTAGAAGCAAAAAAAAGGAACAAACAAATACGAGTCTGAGCAAATACAATGGCTCAGCATAAAACGATTCTATAAAAGTCTTACATTCTTTACTAAAATGCCTTGAACTTGGTCAACAAACTCGTTACATAACTACAATCTTTATTACACATACCTCGTATCTCCTCAAATACCATAAGTTACGTTTAAAACGATAGTATTTCGAATGTATTCTAATATATAGTAGATAACATTTCATAACCGACTGGGAATGACTCATTTTAGGCTCTCATCGGGGTTCCTGAAAATGTAAAGGAAGTTTTTTTTCAGGTCTAGACAAAGCCGGCTTCCGATGAGAAAGAACTGGTTTGGCATTGGCCGATCTATCCGATCCCGGTCGGAAGTTATTAGAAGAGCGGTTGACGTCATAAGAGGGCGGTAGTACCATGTTACAATGTGATAATTAAGAATGGTTCTGGTCCAAACTAGCCAAGCCGACTCTTGTTTTTTTTTAGTAGCTTAGGAAACCACGAAATGTGGAAAAAAGACGAACCTTGGTGAGTGTATTATGAGCACTGACGACTTTTGAATTGGAATACATGGACCGTTAATAAGCAAGCAACGAACTTGACGACCGCTCGCTGAGTAGTCGGTATATCTTAACCTAGTTTTCGGGTTCGTAAAAAAGGCAATTTCCAGTCACCACTATTACGCGCTTCAGTATGCGCACCGTAATAAGTCTTTTCAGATAATTCATCACGAAAAAGCTGAAAAGCTGTCACCCGGTGTATTATGACGCGCTACTTTTACGACCCTCAGCTCTGAAAAGTACCAGAGCGTGGTCAATTATAGTCTCGCTAATTAGCTGGAAAAAATATTTCCCACTTTCACTGTCACCACAAAGAGAACTTCATCTTTTTCAATCTACGCAGCATCTCCGTCACGAGTAGAGTATGCTGTCGTACGACTAATTTAATTATAGGCATTTTAGAAAGGGAATTATGAAACATTTGAAAAGTGTATTGATAAAGAACCGGATTTTTTTACTCTCAAAAAATACATGGTCAACCGATTTCACGTAGAAAATATATAGTTACCTGAATAAAAAGGAAAAGTGCTGATTTTGTTTTTTGTTTCAAAATTGGAATAGAATAAAAACGAGCAGATTGAATGTTTTGATAAATTGCGAATATAACAAGATGGCATCTTGTGCCCAAAAACTGTACACAAGGAAAGCTTAACATACAATAAGGCCCAATCACATTTGTTCATATTTGTTTTGTTCGTTTTCTGTGCTTAAAAAAATATATAATATTAATTTTCAAGTTACACTTGTTCGGGCACACCGAAAGTGTCATCGTCGGTAAAGTAACAAAGCGGAGGTCGGTTGTCAGTAATTCGTATGATTGTCGTATTCTTACTACTGCTGACGGAAAAGTCCTGGCTGTGAACGCTCCTGGGCGAAGTAAGACTCATTTCGCCCGTAGCAGTAGGGGGAGGACACTCTACGACGGCAACAATGTTTGATTGTGCCACCGCTCTCTTCGACTTGGTCACCTGAGCGTAGACGGGGATACCGACCGTGTTGTTGTTGACCACCAACTCGGTGGTCGTCTCTTCCAGAATCTCTTCGAACTCTTCTTCTCTCAAATCGATATCCCGGGCAGCAATACTAGCATAAGGTGGATCGGAAGCAATTTGATGGACGGAATAATGCAGGCTTTCATAATTTGGGTCTTGTCGATTAAATCCTTGCGTTGGCAGTTCAACTATTTCGTATCCGGGCTCGCTCGATTCGCTCAAGCCCGTCGCCCTACTACTTGCACAAGAAAATTGGTTAATTAATCATTTAAAAAGGCGCTTTCGGCAAAAGATTAATTACCGGAATCCGACGACTTCATAGTTGGGTTCGACTTCGCTAGAATTTCTCAGATGAATTCTTTCATATCGAGGATCGCTGAACGAATCGTCACTCTTTAATTGTATCTTTTCGTAACCCGGATCATTTTCTGAGATCTTCCGATTGCTGGCTCTCGGCGCGGGGAGCATTTCGTAGCGGAAATCATCATCTTCGTCGTCTTCTTCGACGACCGCCACAACAACTTCTTGAACTGCAGTTTCGACAACTATACGTACATAAAAAAAACTTGTTAGAGACGTCGTCAAACGAGGGGGAAAACTGGACACAACCTTGTCCGTTATCGTTAACATCAAGGCCAGAGTGAGGAGTAGCGTCCATCGAATTCCGTCGACTTGGGTTGTGCGAATAAGATTCGCCTTCTCTATTAACTAAAAATCCAAGATCAACAGATCCTCGGTGAGCTTGAGTTTTGCCGAACCCTGGTTCTCCGGCCATGGCCTGCCACGGATGCATGGAGAAACCCTTCTTCTTCATCACTTTTGCGTACATTTCTTCAACGTTCATTGATTTTCTAGAACGTTCAAGACTATCAGTCAGATCTAAATGGACAGGCGGGGGCGGCAGAGGTGAATTGGCCTGTCTTTTTTCCGGTTTAGGCGAACCAACTCCGGATGTTTGACTGGCGATGCTCAACGTAGAAGCTGTGAAGGGGAGATTTGGCCTAGTTATTTCATATTCATTGGTAGGTCTTTTGAGTTCATTTACCGTGTAATCTGCTAGATCCGGTTGAGAGCTGTTTGAGAGAAACGACACTCGGAGGCGTAGGAGGTACAGGCGAAGAACTCAAGATTCTCTCCGCTTCTGTGGGCAAATAGGGTGTAGGACTGACAGGACTGGAAACCACTGCAGCGGCTACAGCTGCTGCCGCTCCGCTATTTGACGTAATTGAATGGGCTTCCGATCGGTCATTTATCTTGGCGTAAGTATCAGATCCTGCACCACTGTCGTAAATTGGCTGCAACTCGGCTATAGCTGCGTACATTTCATCGGAATCTTCTGCATCTGACACTGTGGCGTAATGCGGATCTAATGAATCAGGCTGGCGATGATGCTGTGACGACGATCCTGTTCGTTGTCTACCCACGTTTCCTCCAGGGTTGAGAGCCTTCAAATTGGCCAGGGGTTCGCGGACGCTAATACTCGAATAGCCCTCTGCGCGCAACAATACACCATCAGTATTTTGCAGAAAAAACAATAGCGTTGAATGTTATGCTTACTCGAGTCCTGAGACGTTTGAGAATCTCCGCTGAAGTGAATTTGAGCTGCACCAGCTCCGCGTACTTCAGGTAGGATGTCGTTTTGGGCAGCTGCGGCGCCGTCTAAAGCATCCGGGCCAGCAACCTCCTGATCGCTTGAGATCATGCTGTTGGGTCTGTGAATGTTGCCGTTGGAAGAAGAATGACTCAAAACGATGCTGTGGCCGCGTCTGCCACGAGGAGGAGGTCGAGGACCGTGGCTTCCTGATTCGCCACTCGCCAAACTACTATGAGACCCCCGTAGAGGAAGGGGTAGAGGTGGAGGATGAAGGGAAGTATCTACGCTGCCACTAGCTGCTCCGTTCGGTGACGTTTCTGGCTTTCTCGTTTCATCAACAGAATGCATTGTGTAAACAACGTCGTAGTTGTCTGTATCCGTCTCGTTCTCATCAGCCTCGGCAGGTTCACTCTCCATAGTATCGCTACGCTTTACCTTAGCGTAAGGATTTTCAGCTGTATCAAAACACAATTTTAAGAAACTGTTGAACAATGTTGTTTTTTTAAAAATAGCACAATACCTTTCTTTTTGATTTTCGAGTACCCATGATTCGACTTAACTTTGTCATAGGGATGTGTTTCTGAAGCTTCATCAGCTTGTGGACTGAAGCTGGCTGCAGACATCCTTAATGCAGATTCTGAACTTTCATTTGTATTATTATTCACTGGGACTGCAAAGAGAAAAGTGAATGAAGAAAATCTCTTTGTCGGATTCGAGTAACTTGTTTTGCTCGACATACATGAGTTTGCAATTGCTCCAATTTCAACCTGAGCATACAGTTCCGAAGAGGTGTCTTGACTACTTCTTACACTGCTGTGACGAGCAACAGGGTTTTCTGATCCATTGAGTAGAGGATCTGGTAGATCAGGTAACCTTCTGTGACTTGTCGCTCTAGCTCCTTTAAGGCCTTCTTCGTCATATTCAACATCAAGGGCACTTGAATGCCTTGATGAACCAAACATGTGGCCATTTTTGTGTTCCTCTGTCACATTACTTCTTTAATTATATAAAAAATGCATGAAACAGTTATTCAACAAGTACATCACCAGCCAAAACCTAAATCTCTTACCTCCGTGTCCTTTTGAAACATGCACAGAGTAGCACTGCCAAAACTAAAATTGTAGTTGCTAAAATCCCTCCTAAAATACTTTTGAACATCAATCCATTCCCCAAGTAAGGGATTGATTCTTCTTCTTGCATTTTTGCAATGCGGAAAACAGTCGACCCCGAAAGCTATTTCACATCATCCTGACGGCAAGCATCCTCCGTCCATTCCACCATTCCATTCCACGTAAAACGAGTCTCGTATTGGGTAACGACTTATCTTCTTCTAGTCACAACCGATTGATTGGAGTTCAAAAATAAAGAATTCGCACAGTGACAGTGTATCCGTAACATGAAGGGAGGAGTTTCCTGTCAAACTACTATTTTCTATTTTTTGTTGCTGTAGCAAGCGAGCGTCAACACAGAAGACGGTATGCACACCCTTTTAAATAAAGGCCCGGGCTTCTCCTTTATTTCGTCGATGAAAAATCACCAATGGATAAACACTAGCGACACCAAACGGCGAAAGCGCATCAAAGAGAGCATTGGTGGAGAGAAAAGGGTAGCCCAGGGAGAAGGGAGTGTATTTCCAGTGAGAATTCCTGGGTTCGTCCGCAATCCGCCTGGGGTCCCAGCTGTATGGTCGCCAGGTTTTTAACGTTAGTAACACGAGATTTGCATATGCAAAGGTGGTCTGACCTGAGGCTTTCGTTGTAAGAGGACCGTACCCTATTCTTCGAATTTAGGGCGTATGAATCAACGAAATCACGGAGCGCAGTGAATGCCTATGCATAACGCGGTCCATTCACCCATTGTGCTATTGTACTAGAGAACGTTGGGCTAGTTTCAATCGGAAACCTTGGAAAGCTTGTTTTCTTTCCCTTTTTTTCAATGGAGTAGCTATCTCCGGAATGAAATCGACAGTTATTTTTATCACGGAACATATCTATATTTAAAGGGGCAATATCTAGATGACACCAACTGCTACTTAATCGACAAAATTCACAGAAGTTAGAGGAATGACCAACGTGAAAAATCAACAATTTGGAAACAACATGCCAACCAACAGATGTAACCAATTATTCAATCTCTTTATCCTTTAGTTTTGACGCCGGAGGATGAACTTTCAGATGATGGATTCTTTTCCTTTTCCAGCTGCTTGCCCAGGTATTCCCTGTAACGAAATAACAACCAGAATGAAACGGTAAATTCAGTCTAGTTGAACGGAAACATCCGGGGCGCTACATACCAATTGTGAACCATCAGCTTTTGGACTGCAAGCAAGGCTTCGTAACGAACGTTGGGATCTTCGTGGGCCAATAACTGCATGACCATTTGCTTACCGCCGAGCTGCTCAATGATGCTGCGATGAGCGCAGAAGAATAAACATAGCGGATGAGTAAAAATCTTTTAGAGCGGAATGTTTCTCGTAGTTGAAATACCTCTTTCCTCTGGGATAGTGTCGGACAAACTCGCCAATGTCGTAGGAGGCAACGGCGAGCACCAGGGTGTCACGGCTGGTCTCAAGGAGGTGAACCAGCATTTTTAACAGCTCGTAGTTCTTCTCAATGAGACGTGGAGCGTTTTCACGCCAGAAACGCTCCGATTTGTGCACGGGGCTCCATTCAAGCCGACCAGATTTGACTTCGGTCGAGTATTCGTCAAAGGAGCTCAAATCTTGGATAGAGGCGAGAAGTTTCTCAGTGAGGAACTCAATGTCGGCCATGATGTCTTCATCGTCGAATTTGTGCTGTTGCAAGATAGACAGCTGCTTCAGCACCTTAGCCTGGACCATGGCTACACAGTTCTCTTTGACCATTGAGGCGTCTTCGGGTTTCTCGATCATATTGCGGAAGACGGCAAGGATAATACGAGTGACCTTATCTTTGACGGCATCGTTCAAAATGTCGCCCAGAATCGGAATAATTTTGTGTCTGCAAATAAAAGACAAAAGTAATTTCATGAGGCTCAAGTTCACAAACGATAGGGGATTGATTTACTTGTTCATCTGTTCAACCAGTTGATGGCTGAACGTCATAACCCAGAGGCAGAATGCAAGTTGATACTGAATCTGAAAAGAGAGACGAAATACGTCAGCTGACGAATATTACAAAGCGATGTAATTGCGTGTACCTGGAAGTTGATGCGGCCAGATAAAACAGTTGCTAGTACGGACACGCCTCCCATACCGGCAAATGCAAGACGATACTTTTCGTCTCGCAGCATCATCTGTAGACAACGCGCTGTGGTTTGAACGTATTCGTTGCCTGGCGTCTGAAGTTGGTCCTTCAACCAGGTCAGGTAAAAGGTCAAATCGGAGCCGTCCATGGGATCGCGAGACCAACAGGCCAGTTTGGCAATAATTCGAGATGTCATGTTCTGAATGAAACCGTCGGGTCGGTTCAAAAGGTTCAAGAAAGGTGACCAAACGTTTTCGCGCTTCTTCTTGGAGTACTCGCGAATAATTTCCACTCTGTTTTTATCTTCCTGCACTCAAAAATGCATCACATATTGTGTAAACAAAATAACATGTAACAAAGTAATTGTACCTGGAGCATGTCATCTATGATGGTAAGGATGTACTGAACTGTCTGATCCTTGGAAATGTGTTCCAAAAGACTCAGGAAGGTTTTGGCACACTGAGTCCTCTGATCCTGAAGCAATTTGTCTCTCTTTGTTCCATCAGCGTTCTGGAATTCAGTGATGAAGCGGTAGTCATCATCACCAATCATCTGAGACCTGAAACCGAGTTGGATGAATGTCTGCTTTAGTGACTAGTATAGTTACAAATTCAAATGCATGGTTTGACAACAACTCATCATAGTGTGCAACTTCTCGACAGGACCCCAGAAAGCAATGAATATTGAAATAAACAACCAACTTACTGGAGATATGACTGCCAATTGACTGAATTGTTCCTGATTTCGTTGGCTTTTTGCTGCAAGACGCTGGTAGCAGCCATAACATCTTTAAGTCAAAAACAAAACATGTTGTTGTGTAACATTTCATCGCGCACGGATGGTGAAAAAATGCCGTACATACCTCCTTTGCCTGTCTCATCAGGCAATTTCATCAACATGGAATCAATTTTGCTATCAGGCATGGTGCTGTTACAAGAAATTGTAAACCTTAACAGTCAAAATCGACAAAGCTGCAAAGAACTGATAGAAACACACAGAGAGAGCCGAGTAGCTCAGGTGACAGTCGAGTCAGCTGACATCACATGACTAGTCGATAGACGATAGTCTGCAACCAATCGATCTCTTGTGGAGTCTTGCTTGTATTTTTGTACGTAATAGAAGCAAAATAATTCCCAATCTAGACTAATATTTTAACGTTTGCGTAATCATATTTAAAAATATGACTATTTCTTGGAAATGGAGCGATGTGTCGAAGTTAACACCAAACCCGACTTGACCTACGGTAACCCGATGGTGATTGGACGAGGCTCTGACAGAGTCATCTAGCGGTGCTATTCTAAAGAAGTTATATCGAAAAGCCATTTCGCCAAGCCGTGCAATTTTCGGGATAGCCTGGAGAGTTTTGTGGCGCGGTTTTCACGAGTGAACATTCGCCAATGTTTGTGGCTGTCGACTGGTGACCTACTAAGGGGTCCCCACACGAATGGCGGTTACGACTTGCATCGCAATATCAGCTGCTGCTGCTGTTGCTGCCGTCGAGAATTTATACGTACATCCGAGAAAGAAAAAAAAAAAGACGACGATGCCGTCGGTTCTTATCTCCCGCTGGGTAATGGCACATTACGGGAATGTCAAAGTCGGTTGCTTCCGCGTGATAACCCAGTTTCTCCATACTCCTTTTCCTCTCCGTCTCCTGTTGTTTTCTGCTGATGATCCTCGTCTAGAGCCCAATGGTAATTCGATACGTTCTCGGCATATCCACGCACGACGTCGACTCTCAATCAGCAGAAAATTGGCCAGTATTTCTGACGCGTCCGCTCTTATTTGAACGATAACGATCCAATAAGGTCCTTCGTCTTTTTCTTTCCTCACAACTTTATTTTTTTTTTCTTTTAAACAACCGTTATACTCAACTATTCTTTAGCTTCTTTCTTTCTTTTTCTTAGGAAAATGTTCACGGCGTTTGACAGTGTCACTGTGCTGTATTGTACGGTCGAAGATCGTTTGGAAACGTGAACGCGGGACCCGAGTGTCGGTTAACCGCAAAAAGTTGCCAACACACACAACAACAACGAAGGAAAGAAAAAAAACGCCACCGGAGCGCGAAGATGATTACGTCACCGATCGCGCACCACCGTGTGTGTTTCTTTTATTCTCTTTGAAATCGTTGTGTGCAGGTTACTGGGCCATAGGAAAAAAAAGAAGGAAAATTTTTTTCCGAACATACATACTGCACGGTTCATCAACGCTTCTTTTTGTATACAATGGAAGACAAAAAAAAAACAGATATATTTATATAAAATTTTAGAAAGAAGAGGGTATGTATTATTAGTGGCGTTTTGCCAAGTTTGGGAATCAGGTATTCCAAACGCAAGGTAACACTACATACAACAGGGGTTCTTTCACAATCAAATACAAAATATATAAGACGCCCGAAGCGTGAGGTCACGCGTGACTATCTCCTCCAGGCCCCTTCTATTTTTTTTTTCGCCTGCTATGTGACGTCACAAGTCAATGAACACCTCAGATGATATTTTTGTTTCCATTTTGCGATTTTAGAAAAATGTCGCCTGAATTGAAATATCCAATAAGAGATTCTAGGTCCGTTCAAAATAAAGGGTTATTCCCAAAGAAGAAAAAAATGGCGGGAGTTGTGTTGCGCCGACAGAAGAAGGTTCGACGCAACGGTACCTTTCGCCAGCAGCTTGAAAGGTAAAGGTTCCAGGTAGGAGGAGCTCAAAAATGCGCTTGGCTTTTCTCTCTCTCTTTCTTTGCTTCTTGGTTCGTCTTCTTCGTCTTCTTCTTCTTCTTTTTGAAAATACATTTACCAAGCCCGTTGTGTGCGTGTGTTCTTTTCTTGGCGCAGATCGGCGCGCTTCGAACTACCAGAACAGTCAGACTTGTGGCGACAGAGGCAACAGGCGGTTCAGTCTTAACTCCTTCGGTCGTTTGATTTCTTCCGACATCGGACATTTTGGCTGCTTACATATCGATCTTTGACTCCGTAGTACTTGTTAACTTGGAAACCATGGGATCTTCTTCAGTGACTGGAACCGCTTAAAGTTTGATTTACTACTACTCCGATTCGTCCAGTGTTTCATCATTCGCTCTTGGATAATTCAGCCCGGAATTTGTCTTAACATCAGTGCTTTATTTTCTATTCGGAAGAAAACAATTGAAAATTAAACCGCCGGCTGGATTAGTATATCCAAGTTATATAACTCCATTTGAACATCTTGGCCAAATGACCTGGGAGTGATGCCAAGCACCATCAGAGGTAAGGGAATTTCGCTATTGTTGTTGTTGCGTCCCCCTCCAACCAAAATGCCATTTCCTGGTAATATATAGGCTAAACATTCCACCTAATCCCTAGCCCTCTCCTTAATGCTAGTTTTTCAAGGTAAGTCCAAAAAGAAGACGAAGAAGACACCTTGGAAACCAAGAGAAAGAAGTTTATCGGGTTTTTTTTCGAAATATTTGTCTCTCGGTCGCACCGCTATTGTACAGTTAGACGTGGTCCGTCTCTCTATCTCACTCTATACACAGTGTGCGACCGGTTGCGAATAGCCTTCAAACTGGTTGCCGAAACCAACAGTTGGCCTAGCGGTACACAAAAAAAAAAGAAAAAAAAAATTGAACGCGGGAGGTGAATAACCGCTGGCTCGTCCGCGGTCAGTAGGACTCCCGAGGACGTGCTCGAGCTGTTATATACGGCTCTTTTTTCTTATTATTATCCAACGATATATAGAGAAAGACCAAAGAAGTTGTATAGAAGAGCTTTTTTGTCTTTTTCTCCGTCTTCTTCTTCTTCTTCAGTTCAATATAAAAGAAGAAGAAGAAGAAGTTGGATCCGCTTCGATGGTATCCATTGACAAAGTTCATTGTATCCCACTCCTTACAATATCGGAGCTGTAGTATTACCGGAACTGAACGCTTTTTCGTGACTGACCCGGCTTCCGCATGTTATCTCGTATTACCGGGGCCGTTTTGTTTTTCAATTTGACCTACATTATTAGAGGACGATGAGTTATTAGATCTAATATAGGGGTACAAGATATATCTATATATGTGTAATAGTAGATATAATAGATAGCCGGAGCTTGAATCCATCCATCTTTCTATCGGGATAGAATAAGAGGTATAGTAGACGAACCCGCATTGTCGAAGCGGAACTGATGGCTGCGCCACCGCCTACCCGAGAGAAGAGTCTTTTCTTTTTCTTTTTTATCTCCTCCAATTCACGCTCGAGAGATGAGCGAAGCGGCAGCAGCAGGTCCCGCAACCCGTCGGGATATAGGTGTACGGTGCGCGGCGCCCGAGGAATGCTCCGTGCCGTTTCGCATTTTCCCGTTAGATTCACCAAAGTTCCTTGGAGCGCCTTCAGGCTACAACAGCGGCAGCAGCGATGGAGCGGGTCTCTCTCGCGCTCCGGGCCATCTTTGACGTCACGAAAAGCGGGATGAAGCGAGCGAGCAACAACACACCTTGACAAGCCGTTTTTTTTCTTTTTCTGGCGAGGATTAGACAACACCGGGTGGATGGTTGTGGGCGGTTGGGTGAAGGAAGAAGATATTGCGGTACTCACGTTCCAAGTCGTCGGGACTGGGTCACCATCACGACCCGGAATCTTTTTTTTTTCTTCTTTTTCTGCCCACCTGTTGCGTTCCACTAAACACGAACGAAGAAGAAGAATTTTTATTTTTTTCTTGTTTTGTTTTGTTTTTCCGAGCGTACACGCATTGGAAGGAAATCGCCGCTAATTAACTTGCGGCGGAGACGTCACGCGACTGTCCGAAAGCCATCACGGACAAACAACGTGACACGTCGTCTGCTGTCGGTAATAATCCGCACGGCCGGTAGAAACACAACGTGATTCCTCCGGTCGGCCGAAAGTCACGCGGATTTGCCGATGCATTATAAACAAAAGCTTCTCCCTCCCCTCTGCGCGTCTTTTCTTTTCGTCAGTACTGGGAAAAAAAAGAGGAAGCCTCACATTGTGTGTTTGCGTCTTTTCTTTTTTTAATATAAAATAAACTGGGGTGACTTGCGTAGGTAGTAGATTATTGGAGAGACCGTTTTCATGGGGTCGTCTATAAAAGACTACCCACACGGGAAATACATTCATTTCGGGTTCGATGTCTTCTTTCACCTGAAAATCCATGAATGAAATATTCTCTGTCGTCTGGAAAACTTGTTCCATTATTCATTGCGATTTTTTTCGTCGGATGCGAAAAATTCGTCAATCGATTGAAATATTTTCAGAGCGGTGAATTTTCCGTGGTTTCTCCAGTGGATGGCGACGCAATATTTGACGAAAGAAGGAGAGCAGGGTTAATAGACTCGTTGGTTCTGGGCGCGTTCTATACGACCGGGATAAAATGCAATATTAAAAAAAGAAACCGCTGACAAATATCCGGTGACGCGTTTGCTGCCGCTAACACACAGAAGCGCGCGCGGACGCGGAAATTCGACGCTTTGCCCGCCCGGAGTACGCGCGCATGAGGGCAGCCAAACTGCTCGTCGAGGGGAGGTGACAAAGTCAATGCGAGAAACAGCAGAGCGGCCTGGACCGCCAAACCTATCGGTCGCGGCTTTCATTTCTTCTTCTTCTTCTTCTTTTTATTATTCATCATCATCCTCCCCTTTTTTTTCTTTTCTTTTCTTTTGGTTCTGTCTTCTACGACGGAAAGTGAAAGTCGCCAAAACACCGGACCGCGAACAGCACACTGCTGCACGACCAAAAAGAAAAAATAAAGCGCTAGAGGGGGGAGTGCGAGAGAGAGAGAGGACTTGTGTCTCTCTGAAAAACAGCTTTCAGTAGCCGCGCGGATCGTCGTGAAAGTGGAAGTCTTCTCGGTTCTGTCGGTCGGCTAAGATAGTATAGTTTTTTTGGTTTGATTCCGTGTTTGGTGCGCCTGTTGGGTTTGTTTTGTTTGGATGCGCGCTGGATTTCGTGCGAAATGGTGAAACCGAGTCGACTGTCTTCGCCCAGCGAGCCGAGTCTCTACTCATCCTGGGCGGATCATCCGCACCATCAACAGGATCACCATCACCACCACGCAGCGGATGAGCAGCAGGTGGCGATGAAAAACGTCGCTACCAACGGCCCTCCAATATCCATGTTGAACCTGTGGAATAGTAGTAGTAGTAGTGGTGCTAGTGGCGGTGGTAGTAGTACGACCAACAACAACTCTTCTAGTAGTCATCATCTCAATAACTCTTCTGCTGCTGGCAATTCCGACGACGATCCGTCCGCCAATCCGGCCGCCGTCGAGAACGATCTCTCTCACGCTCTCTCGCCCTCCGCCATCGGCTCCATCAAAGGTAAAAAAAAAAAAACTTGTCTCGGGCGCTCGCGCACTTTCGGGATTCTGTTGAAAGAGAGAAAGGGCTACTCCACTACTAGCCAAAACGCAGGTGAATGGTGGACAAACATTTACATTTTTTTTTTCAATCCCCCGACTGCGTGAGGGAAAACACTGGGATAAAAAGAGAGCCACCTCTCTATAGGCGATCGTCGTCCACACCCAAGTCGACTCTCGCGCATAGACGTGTTCCACGAGCAAAAGAGAAAGTCTTTTTCTTTACCTTCTCCAGCACTACTCCACCTTGAAGAAGGTGGAGGACCCGTTTCTAACCGTTCACTCACCTGTTTTTTTTTTTTACCTTTCCATCTGTACGTTTTTTCTTTTGGAAGGACTCGATTGTTGTACGCGCGAAGATGTCTATTATCCGGCGGGATCTTCCTCTTTGAATATTCCGAGATCTGCCAATCTTTGCAGACAGCATGCGAAATGCAGACGGTGTAAAGAGAGAGAGAGAGAGAGAGACAAAAAGAAGAAGAAAAAAAGGGAAAACTTTTCTCTTTTCTCTTTCTATGCGAGCGAACGCGCGCTCGCGTCGAGTCGTTCATACTTGGAGTGAAAGTTCGGACTTTTTCTTTTTTTTTTTTCTTCTTCCCTTCGTCTTCTCGACAATTCCGAGAATCGAACGAAGAGAGAGAGAGAAAAAAAAAACCACGAAAATGTGTCTTGCAAAAGACGTCGTCCCGATGAGCCAATCGACACTGGCGACATTTCGAATTTCCCGCCTTCGATCGGCTCTGTGGCGGCGATGGACAAGTCTCGACTCGGCAATTTTTCGTCATCATTTTTTTTTCACCGATTCCTTTTTATTAAAGAGAAATAAAATATATTTAATATACAAGTAAGTTCTCTTCGGTCGCTACTACTGCAGTGTCGGCTAGAGAGGTACGAAGGAGAGTCATTGACCGCTGGATCCGAGCCAAACTACACAGTGACCCATTTTCCTCTCTCTTTTTTTTCTCTCTACTGGTTACCGAGAAAATCCTAACGGTACATTGGCCATCGCCATCTAGCGGCAACGTCCTCAACCACGTCTCGCTCTAATCTAACCCGGACGACGACGAATTTAACCGTTTCTCTCTCTCTGGGATTGTCGAGTGTTTTTTTTTCTCGGTGATTGGGGAAATATGGAAACACACACAATAAAAAAAAATAAACAGGTGGTGGGTACACTAGGCCTGGCCAGGTAACCGCTAGGTCTACCTACTGTTATTTATTCATTCGTACCCACCACCGACCGTGTGGTTGAAGCCTAAAGGCGTAGGCTCGAGAACCCAAGAAGGAAATGCCTAGGATCTATACACAGAGAGAGAGAGAGAGAAAAAATACCTAAAAATCCCGCTATTCGGGAGAAGAAGCAGAGAGAGAGGGTGGTAGGGAGGAGAAGACGATGGTTGGAGAAAAAGGGTGGTGGTGAGGCGAAGGTCGGGCGGGCGGTCTCTCGCTGCCTCGTAGCCGCGTAGGACACGCACACTCCGCCCTCCTGTTCAGTTGGTGTCCGACCGTCGACGGGGTCGCATCGTGCACTCGTCAAAACCCGTTTTTGTTTTTTTAAAAATATTTCTGTTCAAATCAAGAAAATTTCGATCGCCATTTCGCGACCATTACGAAAACCATCGAGTTTTTTTTTTCGTTTTTTCTTGTTTCGGTTTTTTTTTTTTGAGTTTACTCGACGTTTTTTTTGTTTTTCCTCTCGTTTCTTATTGAAACCCTTCGATCGACCAAAACAATCGCACCAAGTACGGTATTTTGACCATTTCGTTTAGGGGGAGATCTGTTGTCGAGATGAAAAAGATGGTTGACTACTCGTTGAAAATCCTGCTGAAATTTCCAAATCAATCTCTCTAAAGATTGTTGCACTAGCTAGAGAAAAAAGGGAATCCATTTCTTGTGTTGCCGCGCCGAGAGAGAGAGAGTTCATCGAACTGTGTGTGTGTGTGTGTGTGAGTGTGTGGGGGTGATTTCCTGCCTGGCCCAGTGTGTGTGTGTGTGTGTGTGCTATGTGCTAGTGTGTGTGCAGTGTGTGTGTGTGTGTGTATATATCTCTGAACGTTTCGGGGGTTACCTTGGCAACGGCAGCACGAGACATTCCTTGACTTATTCTCATAGATTTTTTTCCTACCCCGATTGAATTATTTCACAACGTCAACAAGACTCGAATTTTCTGAAAACTTCATCAACATTTGAAATGATACAATCGAGAGGCAAGAAAAAAAAAATGGTGGAAAGATTAACTCGCTAGGGTATATATACATAGAGAGAGAGTGTATGGTGTGTGTGTGTGTGTGCCAGCGGCCGGTCATTGAACCCCGAGGTTTTTTTCTTTTTCTTTTTTTCTTTTTTTTTTTCTGTGCGGCCAAGTCCGGGCTTGGCTCACTAGCCGAGCTTATCTCGCCTCCCCAAAACTACTTTTCTTTCTTTCCTAGCTACAACACTGTGCGTTTCTCTATATATCTTGTTCGTAGAAGCCACCAATCAAGAGATTTTCTTTCTTCCATTTTGTTTGTCCTGATGAAAATTGGAATAGAAGAGAGGGAGAGAAATAGCATCAGTACTAACCTCTCGAAACTAATAAATCCCGTTAGAAACATGTGTCATTGGGATATAGAAGACACCTGGTTGACGTCTTTCCATCATCACGTCGGCGACTTAACGGTGTCTGAAATAATAACCCTTGGATAGGAAAAATCTCGGGGCTAAAGATAGAGGTTCTTTTTCTTTCTCTCTGTGTGTGATGTACAGTGAGACAGTCATTCTTTCTCTCCTTGTAAAAAGAAAAAAAGGAAGTCTAACGGTACTCGCCCGTAGAAAATGTCCTCCAGCTCGGAGGCATTTTCCACCGGTTATATCTTTTCCCCCTTCTTCTTCTTCTGTTGTTCAGTGTACCGTTCTTTTATGGTAAAACCTCAATGGCCGCCGCAGTCAGACCACCACCACCACCACCTTGACACCCGTTAGAATTGATCACGACATTGTAGTCAACCATCCCGATCATCGAGCGGCAGGCTTCTCCGAAATTTATTATCTTTTTTTTTTAAAAAGAAACTTGGACTAGCTCTAATCACTCTATTGAAAATCTAAACGAAAAGGTCGATGGACTTGATCGTCGTTCAAAGGGAGCTCGACTCTTCATCAAGTTGATCATCCAACAACCGGGCAACGTGATGTCTTTCGTCGGGTGATCGGCCGTTCTCGGGGTGGGGCCCAACAAGCGCACCATTTTCAAAAAAAAAGGAAAGAAAGAAATTTGAGAAGAAAATTTGTTGTCAATCGAAGAAAGGAGAGTCGCATGTGGATCGTGTTTGGAGAGAAAAAAAAGGGTTGATTTGGGGGACACAGAAGTCTTCCTACTCGCTAAACAAGGCCGTTTCGGAATAAAAAAGGTTGCTTGGTGAGCGCCCACCCCAACAACTGCGCGGAAACCCCCCAATCTCCTTCTCCTATCGCCTCCTCCGAATAATACGGACGGAAAAAAACACAAACGGAGAAAATTTTCTTGTTTGTTGTTTGTTGCTCAGCAAAGTGTGTGCGATCTCCAAATCAAACTACAACCACCTCTAGCAGTGATGATGGAAGCTCCGGCCGTCCCGGTGGCCAATCCGCATCATTCGATGGATATTCTCGATGAGATTTTCGGTAGTGAATGGTCGGCTGCCCAGCAACAGCAGCAGCAGCAGCAACAGCAGGCCGACAGTCAACGATTATTAGTTGTGAGTGGTGGTGTTGATTCACGGACCGAGTTGGTGCGCCGTAAAGGCGGCGAGACGTTAGCGGCCGGCCAGCCACAACAGCCGCAACCGCCTCCGCTCCAATCGATCCACCATCCGCCGACGTGCCTGACTCCCGGCCCTACGTTGAGCCAACATTCTAGCGCCGCCGAGACGTGTTTCTCGCCGGCCGCGCCCAGCAGCCAGGAGACGAGTAGTGTCGTCGACGACAACGACAACGAAGCGGCCATCAGCGAGCACGAGCACAAATCGGCCGCTGATTTCGCCGCCGACACGACGACTCCGCCGCCCAGAAGAAATAGTAACAATTCCATCCGAGGTACAACAAACAGACGCAGAAAAATACCCCCGTCTCTCTCTCTCTCTCTCTTTGGCCGTCTCCAACCACGTTGTTGTTGTGGTGCTGCCGCTGCCTACTATAAAGAATCCCTCTTCTTGATTGAATAGCCCTCGGGCTACGAGGGTGAACTGTTCAAGTCCTCTTTGAGGCTGTTGACCTCTCTCCCCTCAAAGCCCCCAAACGTCTTCTACCTGACTGAATTCGTCGATGGCATCGAATTTCCCCATCAACTTAACATCGAAATTAACTTAATCAATATTTTTGTTGTTTATTCAGCGCAAATCGAGATCATCCCGTGCAAGGTGTGCGGCGACAAGAGTTCGGGCGTCCATTATGGAGTCATCACCTGCGAAGGCTGCAAGGGCTTCTTCCGGCGCTCGCAGAGTTCCGTCGTCAACTACCAATGCCCGCGCCAAAAGAATTGCGTCGTCGATCGCGTCAACCGCAACCGATGCCAGTACTGTCGGCTACAAAAATGTCTGGCACTCGGCATGTCCAGAGATGGTAAGTCTTTCTTTCGTCCACAGAGAAAATGTCAACCCGGAAGTTTTTTTTTTCTTTCTCCAAGAAAAAAAAAAGAGCCATCTCCTTAAAAAAAAAACGTATAGGGAAAAAAAAAAGAAATGGTAGTTTTGCCCGCGGCTGGAGGTCAGTCGTCTCAGCAGCAGCAGCAACAACAGTACATAGCTATATCTAAAAGGCCAAGCCCCGTATAGCCGCCTCCAGGTATGGGCCAATCACCGTAGACTTCACCTGACACGGTCGATGGACCCTGTGTGTTGTTTTTTCTTCTTGGTGTGTTCCAAAGCGAAAAGGCCACGAAAGAGGAAAAGGCGGATGAATAGGGTGGAGGGGAGCTAGCCGAGCTAGTGAGAGATAGCGGTATATATATATATATATATATATATGTATATATACTATAGAGAAAGAGAGAGAGAGACTACATAGACTTCTTGGTTCCCCTCGACGACGACGGGAACCCCGTCGCTTCACCGCCTGACCCCACCAACCACCCAACCGCCACTACTACTACACTATACACAGTGGTGGTACACTAGTGGGTCTGGAAACAGCGCCCGCCTCCTTCTCCTAACGGGACTTTGCCTCGACGCGGCGGCGAGGGTGAACGACCGACCTTAGCCCGGGAGGATTGTACTCACTCGGGGGCCCTCGTCGCGGACGTGCGTATACACACCAAAAACCCCGAGTGCGAGGCGCTCAAAGCAACGGATCCGAGCCAAAAGTCTCTCTCTCTCTGTGACGACACTGCGTCCATCTATTTTCAAAGTCGTCGTCTTTCTTATTCGAAATGCTTTTCTCCCGGTCTAAATTTAGGGGACACAATAGTCTCCTAGTTGAGAAACTAATCAATTCAAAAAAACAAACAAAAAGTTTGAGAAAAGAGTAGAAAAAAGGAGGAAAAAAAAATGACACAACATTGATAGCGAGGCTAGACGATGACGTAGGCGGGTGGGGAGAGATAGCGCGCGCGTTCACTCACACATACACACACACGAGCATCAGAGAGCTCGCCCGTTCGGGTGTTTTGTGGGCCAATGACCGCCAGTAAACCCTGACTGTGTGTGTGTTGGCGTCTTGGCTCTCGTCGTCGTATAACATGTTACATTCCTGGCCGCCAAAGTTTTTGGCCCTGTTCATCATGAACGATATATAACTGTGTTGCTGCGGCTGGAAATTGTACACTCTACTGCTGCTAGTGCTAGTACAAGAGAGGAATGATCCCGGTCCGGTTTTGAATGGCAAAACACATTTGCGACGGAAATGAGGAGCTGCTGCTGCTACGATCGGTTATCTCATTCTTTTTTTGGTCTCATCCGCAGCGGTGAAATTCGGTCGGATGTCGAAGAAACAACGCGAAAAGGTCGAGGATGAAGTGCGCTACCATCGGGCGCAGATGAAAGCCCAGCAGGCTGAAACGTCACCCGACAGCAGCGTCTTCGATAACCAACAGCCGTCATCGTCCGACCAACTGGCGCCCTACACCGGCGGGTAAGGAATCGATCGGACGGGAGGAATGACCTCCCTTCGAGACCCCGTTTCTCTCTTGAAAGAAGAAGTTTTCTCACTCTGATATATAGTCGAGCTTTAATATATTTCCTTTTTCCCGGGAAAAAAAAAATCCTTGTATGATGACAGATATTCCAGTTACGGCGGTGACATGAGCCCCTACACGCCGTCCGGTTACGGTTTCACACCGACGCCCCATACCGGAGGCGGTAGCGCCCCTGGTGGAGGTGGCGGAGGTAGCGGCGGAGGCGGAGGAGGAGGCAGCATGAGTGGAGGTTACGATATTAGCGGCACGACGGATTATGTGGACAGCACAACCTTCGACCCACGACAGACGCCCATCGAGCCGTTGCCGGACAGCAATCTGGTTTCGCCCGTCGTTTCCACCGGTATTTTATCAATCATTCCATTTCAATTCCAGGTTTTCTCTCTCTCTCTCTCTTTCGGTTCTATAGTCCCTTCTGTATTTTAAAAACTAACCGCTAAATCATTCAAAAATACCAATCAATGAACTCGCAAGTTCATTGGTCGGTTTTTTTCTTTTTCGAGTCGAAATCTCTGAGAAAAGTTGTTGGTTTTTGGTTTCAAATAACTTCTTTTTTTCAATCTCTCTCGGCGGTTCAAAGTTGAATGCCAGATATTAAGTTTCTTCTAATGCCAACACACTGACACACCCTCAAATCTCCTCTTAAATCCTTCGCCTTCCCCCCGAGATTTTTTGATTTTCTCTCTCTAAAACAAACAAACAAAAAAACAAACAAAAAAAGCACAAAACAACCCGAGGGTTTGTTCAGGCTCGACGAAAATGATGATGTCCGACTATCCGGGCGGAGTAACACTCTTTCCGGCCAAGAATCCTCGGCCGGGTCCCGATCCTGGTGGAGGTCGGAACGGAGCCGGACCTCCGGTCGTCCTCTCTGGTGGTGGTGGTGGTGGTATCGGTGGTGGTAACACTAGTCTCGGTCAAGTTCATCTGAACGACCGATCCTGTCAACAACAACAACACCCAACTTACCCCGGGATTCATCCCAAGCCTCCTCCTCCTGCTGCTACTGGTAGGCTCGTTCATTCAACCACTCACTTTTCTCTTTTTTTGACTATTGTATTTTTGGATTATCGACTAACTAAAACAAGAAAAATCTTTATGGGTTTATATATATTCATCATCGGTGGTTGCTTTTTACTTCAACTCTACTCTCTCGTCTTCTTCTTTCTGTACCTATGATAACCCCTAAAACAAAACAAAAAACGATCAAGGCGCACTGATGGTGGTGGCTGGGAGCAGTAACGTCGGCAAGGTCGCGACCACATCGACTGACGATGACGAAGAGTACTTTGAACCGAGTAAGAGAACGGAAATGACACTAACACGAAACGACGAACGGATTCGAAAAAGAGCAAACGATGACATAACAACAAACTACGCATTTTTTTTACTAATCGGCTATTTGATTCCTCCTTTATAGATCCCGTTCAGATCTCAGAACTGTTGGCCAAGACCATCGGCGACGCTCACAGCCGGACGTGTCTCTTCAGCGGGGAGCACATCGCCGACATGTTGCGCAAACCGCAGGATATTTCTAAAGTGCATTATTACAAAAACATGGTCAGTCGTTCCTCGTTTGTGGTCGCCCAAAACCCCCAATGACCAAGCCACCAAACGTTTTTTCTTGTCTTTTGATTCATTTTTTCCGATTTCGGCCAATCGTCGACACGTTTTAAAATTGAAACTAACTGTGTCTGAATTTTTTTCCTGTGCGACAGGCACAAGAAGAGCTCTGGTTGGAGTGCGCGCAAAGATTGACAGCTGTTATTCAGCAAATTATCGAATTTGCCAAAATGGTTCCCGGATTCATGAAACTTTCTCAGGATGATCAGATTGTTCTTCTGAAAACAGGTATATATTGAAGATTCAGACGTTTGAGCTGTGACATTGTCATTGACCCCCGAATAATTTCATTAGGGAGCTTCGAATTGGCCGTTTTGCGGATGAGTCGCTACTACGACCTGAGCCAGAACGCGGTGCTGTTCGGCGATACGCTCCTGCCGGTCGAGGCTTTTCTGACACCCGATTCGGTCGAGGCCAAACTGGTCTCTTCCGTTTTCGATTTTGCCAAAAGCTTAGCCGAGCTCAAGCTCAGTGAAATCCAGCTGGCACTCTACTCCGCCTTCGTCCTCCTCTCCAGTGGTATGCTGACTAGGCTACAACAACTAGTTCATTGACCTTAATACAATTTTTATTCACCGTCTTAGATCGAATGGGACTGAGAGGTACGCTGGAGATCCAACGGCTGGGCCAGGCCGTTTTGCGGGCGCTGCGTCTTGAATTGTCTCGCACGCATCGAACTCCTTTGAAAGGCGACATCTCCGTGGCCGATTCCCTGGCCGCCAGACTTCCGGCTCTTAGGTGACATTCAGCGTTTTAATGCAATCAAAAGACATTTTTTACTATTAAATAATTTTGTTTTTAGGGAAATCTCCGGACTTCACATGGAGGCGCTGGCCAGGTTTAAACGAGCCACGCCTCACCTGGAATTCCCCGCCCTGCACAAGGAACTCTTTTCTGTCGACAGTTAAGACGACGTCAATGTCCAGGTTCGTTTCAACAAATTTCGTAACTTCACTATTACATCTATTACATCATCTTCTTCTATAAATAGACAACTAAAAATAAACTTTTCGAATTTTTTTTTTTTAGTGGGCGCGCGGGAATTACGTCGACAACGCACGTCAAGACACACACACAACAAAATCGTAGAGACAAAACACAAGGAAATGGAAGAAGAAAAAAAAAGAAAACAGTGAAACCACCGGCTTCTTCTCCTTTTAATTATCTTTTTATAAATCATGTTTTTTTTTCTTGACAAATTTCCCCGTGTGTGTGTGTGTGCGCGCCAGGCCGACAACACTAAGGCCGTTTTAGATCCCCCCGATTTTTAATTAAGTTTCCCCCTCCCCTTTTACCCCCCCCCCCCACAGATTGGCGGAATTTTTATTTGTTTTTTTTTTAATGAAAGGAACAATAGTTTTGCATTTGTTTTCCTCCCCCAAGAGGAAACCAAATGGACGACACCATTTTATTGACGGACAACACACAGAAAAATCAGGATCTATTGGCTCTTTATTTTTCATGGCTTTTTATCCATTCTCTTAGCTCTGTATACTCTCTCTCTCTTATAATGGGTGTGTTATTTTTCGGATTTCATCTTTTAAGCAAACAAAACACAAAAAAATAATTGAAAAAGAAAAGGCCTCTCATTATCATCGATTGGACAAGCAGGAAGCTGAGGAAGAAACAAAGTTTTAAAATTCCCGCGCGAATCCCGCCAATCATCAATGTATTCAGTATATATATATGTAATGTTAGACGACCATATTGGCGAAAACATCTTTTTTTTTCTCTTTTTTTTTGGTTTTGATTATTATTATTATTATTAGCTAGAGGAAAGGAACACACACACACACTACTATCTCGTTGTTACAACGCAAATTCTGTAATACGCTGCCTTCGCCTCCGCCTCGTTTTTCGCGAAAACAAAAGCCCCCGCGCCCCCCATCTTTTTTTCTCTCATTTGAAATTTTTTTTCTTGTGAATTGAACGAAGAGAAGAACATTCAATGGTTGTTATTTCAATGTGAAACGATGAAAAAAAAAACACTTTTCTCTCTCTCTCTCTTCCTCCATCCTTCTGCACTGTTCCACCTTCCTCATCCGCTACTACTACTACTACCGTTATATATATATACATATATATATATAAATGTTGAGACTGGCAGTTTTTCATTCTTTTTTTTAATAATTAATTAATTGAACTGAATTGCAAAGCGAATGTTTCACAGATTACATTTGGTGTGGGGTTATTATTGTTTTTTTTTCTCTCTCAGTGTTTGTGTGTAGCAATTTTCTCCCACGGCTCGCCCCCCTCAACAGACAAAAAAAAAGACAGTTCGTAGATCTTTTCTTTCTCTTTGGTTTTTTTTTAAAGTTTTTTTTTAATTATGCGCGTGAGTGTTTTACTTTTTTATCCCCCCAATATTTTCGTGGCATATTGTGTGTAATTGATTTTTATTTTTTATTATTTTCCTCCCTCGATCCTTCAGCTCTTTTTCTTTATTATTCAAATACCCTTCAATATCTTTTTTTTCCTCTCTTATTCTGCCGTGTTTTTTTTTTGGAAGGAAGATTTTTATTTATTGATATAATCCGCGATGGTTGTCTCTTATCTCTTTATTTTTTTTTACTAGAAATCATTTATATATATATAGAACTGTAGATGTTATTGTAACGACAAAGTTGGCACTGGTTGAACTCGGGTCGTCGATCTTGGAGAAATTGACGTCAAACACTTGAAAGAGGATATCCGGGAATCGATATGTTGATTCTGAACTAATGGGACAAAGGAAAACCATCTGTGGGGACGACTAAGGCGTATAAGCCACTATAAGCGTCCTTATAAATTAGTAGAGCGGAATCTACGTCACCAAGCAAACTCTTGCAGGTTGTTGTTGTAACGAACAGAAGAAAAGTTTTCAACTTTAAAGTTCGTATACCTCCAATATTCATCCACGTAATAATTCAACATTTATGGTTCGAACTTTTCAAATGTTTATACGGAATGCGTTCTCAACAGCTGTGTTTCGTCGAAAACATTTTCTATAGCCTTCGTCCGACACGTGGCATTGTTAATTAATGAGTTTCACAGCGCCCTGTTGCTATACGGAATTATAAAATCTCCAATTATATTTCACATATGGTAGCAGTTTGGCCAAATCGAGGCATTATTATTGACAAATAGCTTATGCCAAAAGTTCGGTTGACATTTTCAAAGTGGGAGGAGATTATAAACTTCAAAACATGTTTTTTTTTTCAGCTGTATCCGGGAATCGAATCAATGGAACCATTGAACTCGTCATCTCAAGAACAACTATGCTTCATACAAAGTCCATTAGAAGAACCAGAATTTTTTCTCCGTTTCACTAAAAAAATCAAGCCTTGCAATGTTCAGGCGTTTATTTCAAAAGAACTTTTGCTATTTTTAAAAGTTGAACAAAAGTTCCATTAGCTTTTTCCCCCGTAATCAGCAGTTTTTGCTTTCTCTGACGTAATAATCAACAACTTTCATCAGGTTGTTTGCGATACATGCGTCTGTTTTCGTCTAATCGAATGAATTTTTTTATCTGGAAACCCGAATCTTGTCAAACAAACCACTGGAATTTTCGAGTTGACGAGATGACACAAGTGACGGCCAGATGTTGTTTCTAAAAATAAGAGACGTCGACAGTTGTTAAACTTGTATTGCTTGCCTGTTTAGGGCCATAAATTGGGTATAACAAAGACGATTGAAAAAAAAAAGATCATCATGATTGATGCTAATTATGGGCGGGAGAGCGTGAATTTCTAGATTAGATCAAATGACTGAGAGATATAGGTCTTATTCCTACTTATATGAGAACAATCAGAACGGGATGAAAAACCGGCGGCCATCACGGAATTTTTGTCTTATTTTTCGATGCCAGTTTGAGCGCTTAAGGCTTTCGTCTCGTGATGATATGCCGGCTTAAATTTGATTGGATTCTTCTTCTTTCTGATATTTATCGAAATGGTAAGACATTTGATGCCGATCATCCGATATTCTTCCAAAGCAGATGTATAGTAGCGATGAGGCTCAAACACCAGAAGAGATCGCGGCGCTCCTTAATACTCGGCGCCGAATTGCAAAGATCCTCTTCGCAAAAGCAAGTTTGCCCTTTGCGTTTGTTACCCTCTTTGAGACAGACGTGATCGACGATGAAATAGTTGATGATGATCTCCTCGGTGCACAGCCGCCTCACCCGCTCCTTGGCTAAATTTGGTACACAAGAAATGGATTTTCCGCTAAAATTTTCACGGTTTTTATTTTTAACTCGTCCTCAATAGAAAGCAGTGTTACGTGAATAGGCGTGCTCGACGATTTTGACGCAGCAACCTTTGCATAACTTGTAGGGCGGTTTCTCGTTGTGCGGCGCCGATGCGTTAATGCTCTTGCAGTTGGGATTGAGGTAGCTGTCGCAATCATAGCACTTGATCGTCCGTCCCGAACGATCTGGATTAAAACGATTAATAATTTCACAGCTTAAGGCACACAACCACTTTGTATTCTTAATAAATGTTATAAATACTTAAGCACTCCTCCTCGGCCGAGATGCTGTTGGCTTGCAGGCACACTATCAAAAGAAAAAGGAATAAGTTTCTACGCCGCAAGATGGACTTTATCATTTCGACATTTTGTTGTAATTCTTGTTAAGAAAATAAAAACAAAAAGAAAAAATAAAAGCGAAAAGAGGAAATCGGCACGGCCGGGATCGTCACGTGACGACCGGTCCTTCGTTGAAAAGTCGAGTCCTCACGGCCCGCTCCTATTTATAGTATCTTGTACCCGCCAGTGAGGAGCGGGTAGGAGGCGCGCGCATCATCAAATGCTCGTGGGTATATATAGGAGCTCTTGATGATCATCAAATCGAATCGACTCCCTATGCAAGCTCATAAAAGCAAGTGAACATGGCGTTGCCGTTTTCCACTGACCTAGAGTGAGCGAGAAGAAGACGGAAAGGAATCCAATTAAATTTCGATCCTGCATCTTTCTGCTTTGTTCGATTGTGGATCAGGGGGACCAGGCACACGAAGCACAAAACACTTCACATGACAACACTTTTCCTCCTTTTTGGCAAATTCCAAAATAAACCACAGCACTTGCAGCAGCGGTAGCACAGCAGAGTCGTCGCCGTCGATGTTCAAGTTATGGACCTCCGAAGGGATACTTCATGATTGCATCACAACGATCGGTTTTCCTATTATGTATGACCTCTAGACGACAGTAGTCTGCAGTTGTTGAATTGTTCGGATGACTCGTCTCGCACACACTCTTTTCGGGTTGTTTACTACGACAACGGCCACCGAGAGTCAAAGCTCCGCAATGCATCAAAAGCAGCCGGGACACTGCGACAAGCCCCGGCTGCAGAGAAAGCCAGAGTGCGTGTCTACTACGGCTGGTAGGTATTGAACCGATGTCGCTCGGACCCAGTGCGCATGGCCCGATCCATCCGATCCTTCAACAACGTCCTCCCCACTCTCCTCCCTCTGCGGCTGTACTTTTGCAAGTCGACCTACTCGACTGGAAAAGCACTTACACTTTGACACTTGTCAATTGAGTTTCCGCTAACGCAATCGAGATTATCATCTTTTTTCTGATGCGATTAGATTTATCGGGAAAAACGACGTACAAATGACGACGTGGCAACGTCGTCCAGTATTGGGGCTGTCTGCTCCAAATCACTTGAATCTCAGTTAAATGGTTGAACTTGAATTACAACTGCCGAGATATTGCCGAACAAGTTGGAAATTATTTCGTCATTATAGGCAGAATCGAGGCCCAAGTTCGAAATGGGGAACCACGGACCTTCCGATGATGTCGAAGAGAAAGAGCACTTTCAGAGGATCGTCAACGCTTTCCGTTATTACAGGTTCAAACAACCGTTTCGATGATGTTTTGAATGGATCAGATGTCTCATTTTTGTTCCAGGTCCCATTCGTTGCAACGTCTAGCGACGACGGAAGCCTATGTTGGTTCTCTACAGCCCCACCACCAGAAACTGCTTACCAGTTACCGTTCACACTTGGCAGACATCAGAACTTGTGTCGAGCACAACTATGAAATTATTAAGCTCATCACAGCTGATGTAGCCACCTTGTTTGAAAATGTGAAACATGATGCTGGCCAAGTAGGTTACTTTTACATCTCTTTTAAATAACATTTACTAACATGAAAGTGGAATAGGTCAAGGCTAAAGTTCACCCCACTATGAGCGATATGGAAAAGGTCCAATCCACATTGAAGCAGATTGTAAGAGATTGGAGTAAAGATGGTGAAGAAGAAAGAGCTGCTTGCTATGATCCAATCATTCAAGAAATTGAAGCCAATTTTCCACCAGATCAGAGGTATAAAACTATCCTTTTGCAGACTTTTGAAAAGTGTCATTGACTGTCTCTTTGCAGGCCTTCTGAGCAAGTACAAATTCTAGTTCCAGGAGCGGGGCTTGGCCGGCTAGCGTTCGAGATAGCTAAACGAGGTTACAGCTGTCAAGGCAACGAGTTCAGCCTCTTCATGCTTTTTGCGTCAAACTTCGTCCTAAACAAGTACGATAACGGAAAAAGCTGGATTCATTTCCTATTAACAATATTTCTCTTTTGCTTTCAGATGTCAGGGGGTCGAGACGTTTCGTGTTTACCCGTGGACGCAACAGTTCGTCAATACACTATCGGCGGCTGACGTAACGAGAGGTTCGACCTTCCCCGACCTAGATCCTTCCTCACTCCCTCGCCATGCCCAGTTTTCCATGGCAGCGGGTGATTTCCTCGAAGTACGTCAGAAGTTGTCTTCTTTTTTTAAATCAAACTTTCTCTTGTAACTTTCTGGCTCTTTTTTTCTTTTATTAGGTTTACACAGAAGCCAATGCGTGGGACTGTGTAGCTACGTGTTTCTTCATCGATTGCGCCAATAACATTGTCAGTTTTATCGAAACCATCTTTAAAATCCTGAAAAGTGGTACGTTTCTATCTAGTCAAGTCGGAACTCGCGCAATCAATTAACAATGCATTCCTTTTCGACAGGTGGCGTTTGGATCAATTTGGGTCCATTACTCTATCATTATTCAGACATTCCGGGCGAGAACTCAATCGAGCCCACCTACGAAATGGTCAGAGAAATCGTGCAAGGATTGGGATTTGTCATCGAGGTTTGTTCCGTGTGTTGTTTCACATTATGCAGTTCCACCTCCTAAATTCATTGACTTCCATTAAATTTACAGAAGGAACGAACGGGAGTTAAGACCACTTATTCTCAAAACGTCCGTTCCATGCTCAAATATGAATACGAGAGCGTCTTTTTCGTCTGCCGGAAGCCTTGAAAAAAAAAACCTATGATATTACGTTTTGGCCACGACTGAATGTCCTATTGTGGCAGTGTATTTTTTAAATAATAAAAAAAACCATCTCAAGTTCTTAAACCAATTGATCGGACGAAAGTTTCAATTCCCGCCGTTTGTCCATGCAATAAACCATGCAGCCGTCACGTGACTTTTCCCGGATGTCTGCCGTCGCTGTTTCTTTGAATGTCAAAGGAAGTTCTTTGTCTAAATTGCGAACAGCAGAGTATGAAATAGAGGGCCAAGTGCTTTTTGTCCTACTTTCCCAACTCGACAACATCTTTTTAACTTTCCATCAAGTGGTTCTGGTGCTTCGTACGCAACACAGCTGATGACGTAACAGCTACTCTGGTACTAGCCAATCAGTTATCGATTGATAGTCTTAAAATCATGACCGGAAAAGAAAAACAAGGATGTGAGATTATAATAATGTTAAGATTTCTGCCATTTTCCCTGCCCAGACTATTGAAATCGAGAATAAAGAGCACTTGTTATTTTCACAAATTGTTTGGTGAACGCCAAGCGGCAACGCTGCATTTTCGATGGAAATCTCGCCTTAGACGAAGGGACGTGCATATCCCTCTCCCGTTTCGCGGGTCTGCTGGCCTCGATAAGTCACACGAACCAAGTCGATCTTCCTGTTTTTGCCAGCATCGTCCTCCGTTCTGCCTTCGTCATTGAAAACGCCAAAAAACGGTAAGAATTTGGCACCTTATTTGCTAGAGTTTCAGTCGGCCTAGTGAATGTTTTGGTCGGCCATTGTGTCTGTAAGCTACTCGATTGCTGCCCCTGTAAGTTGCTGTGGTCTGTGTGAGGGAGGTATCATATGGCCGAATGAATGTCATTTTTTGCGCTCAGCACAACTCTGGAACTGGTAAGACAACATTCAGTGGGAAAGATGGCTTCCTCTCCATCTGTGAAAAAGCCTGTTTAGCTTTATTCTCGGAGCCCTAGCAACAAGCTCGTGTAGTGGTGTTGTAGAAAGGAAAGAAAAAAAAGAAGAAAAGAAACAGGTAGGAGGAAAAAAAAGAAGTTAAAAAGCTCGAGGGGAGACCAAAAAAGGGGGGGCCGTTTTGGTCTTTTGTTTGTTTATTTCGATCGACCCCACCACACTCTCGCATACAGTGTGTTCTTAGACATCCATTGATTTCGTTCCATGATGGCAGCAGCAGCTTTCCCAAGAAAAAAAAAGAAAAGGTGGGGGTCAAATAGCCATCGGAATGGACTCTGCGGGTCAGATGACGTGTGCTGATTACTTGACAAAGGCCACCTCCCCATGCTCTTGTATCTTTGATTCTTTTAAGGTGTCGAGATGTCGGGCTGAAGGCTGTTGAATTTTCATAGCTAGTTGGTCGATTCTCCGACTCGGACGTTCGTTCATTCGACTCCCAAAGGTGCAGAACGTTTTGACTTTGTTTACACAGAGAAATCCAGCGAGCCGGTTTACGCCTCTTGGCTTTTGTTTTTATTATTTTCTTAAATCTGTTAGTCCAGACCCATCAACCTTGTGAGATAAAACGGAAAAAAGGGGAGGTTGATGATAAAGAGAGTGCGTATATACACATTGCCATACCGTGTTTCCATCTTGTGTTTATCACAAGAAGGGAAACTTTCACGTTCGCGGGACGTTGTATCAGGACGTCTCGTGGTACGAAGTGGCCTGAGGCATTGGGGGAAACCCTCGTGTCCCCTCCAATAGTAAATGCTGTTCCCTCTGTTGCTATCCGGGACTTGAGATAGCCGTTCATTATTCCGGCTCCCTAATCATGCTTTTCTTCATCTCAAATCTTACAAGTATCGCAAATTGTTTTCAGCCCGGCTTCGATTTTTGTTGACGCATCTTGTTTGCTTTTTTTTTCTGTTTTTCACAGATAAATTTCGGTGACGACCGGCCGATAAGGACATTTGGATCGCATCCAGCCAGAATTTCGCGCATCCCACTCGATTCCACTTATCTGCTCGTTTCCTTCTCTCTCTCCTTTTTTTTTTTTAGTTTTTGAGGGCGATAATAATCTTTTTTGACCAATTTACAAAAATTTGTGAGCGACACGCAAAAGTGTGTGGCTTGAGAATCGAAAAAGTGCAAATCCGGCCGTGATGTGCGGTTCTTCTGCGGGTCAGAGTTGTTGTGCGAACGCCGTCGAAGGCGACGTCGACGACACGCCGGATGTTCAGGACTCGCGGCCCGGGCTCACCACCCATAGCCGAGCCGCCCCTGATCTGCCCTTCCGTCCTGGCGTCTTGTTCGCCTTCATCTCTTCTCCCTCCCAATCGTCGTCTGTAGCTTGCGCTACGCTCTTATAGCCCCGTTCGTCGCGTCGTGTGTTTTTGAGAGTCTTCTCTCCGGCCGGCGGAAGGAAAGAAAGAGAGAACTGGAAGTAATGTGTTGTTAACAGTTCGACAAAGTGGGGAAGTGATTTGTACAAAATTTGGATTGAGATTGGATCAGAACGGGTTCGGGGAGAGCACACACAACCATCATCCATTCCGTCAACAAAGATGCCTCGACGTGTCTCATCGGCATCCAGCAGTTTGCACGCTATGGGCTCGGCTGTTGGTGGAGGATCATCGACGACGACGACGACGCACAGCAGCAGTGGAGGAGGTGGAGGAGGAAGTAGTAGCAGCAGCAGTTTGCGCGGACCGCGTCCGGCCAAATCGGCCAATTGCATCGCACCCGCCTCGCCCAGCCCGGATTCGTCCAGCGATAACGCGTCCGACAATTCGGATCTGTTTCAATGGACGACCACTGGCGTGGAGAGGCACTTGGCCCGCAGTGATAGCGGTTCTTCGGCCTTGTCGTCCTCGGCGGCCGCTTCCCGTCTAAGCAACCAGGGCCAAACCGGTTCACCATCTTCGGCGTCTCTGACGGCCTCTAGGAAGAGGAAACTTTTGGAGCAGTTTCTACTGCCGGAGAATGCGGCTTCTTCCGGCGGCAACAACACCATTTCCTTGTCGGACATGCGTACTATGGGCCTGGTCGGACAGGCTCGTCCGTCCGCTTCCATCCAGCCGACAAGCCATGCCGGCGTGCCCGCTGTCCCGACGCCAGTTGCTTCCACATCCACTCGCAGCTCGGTCGGTGGAGGAATCAGTTTCTCGGCCGCCTCCAATTACGTGCCCAGCTTCTCGTTCTATCAATCGCGCTCTTTCGGGCCGCCTTCCTGCTCGGGTGGCGGCAGCACCGAGAGCCTGTGCAGCAGCACGGCAGATTCCGCTTGCGGCCATCCTCCGGACCTGCCCGATGACGGCAACTTGGCAACGCCAGCACCACCCGTGGACGTGAGTGATTTCAAAACTTATTTCCTTCATTTTTCTCGAGTCGCCGCGCGCCCTTGAGGCCGCCCAATTTGACGGCTCTAAGGATCGCCGAGACGTGCCTGGCAAACGGCAACACATGTCTGATGAGATTACTAACACGTTACAAAATGCGTCTTTTCATCTGTTAACTTTGGTGATTAAAGACGAATTCAAGGTAATTTAGCATTTTAGGTTTATTGGGGACGAAGGCGTCATCATTTAACGGCCTTGGCTACAATCTTGTGGCTTATCTCGAACGAATTTGAGAAAAGTTTAGCCTTGCAACATTTACGACCATTGGTGAACATTTGAATGATCCGAAAGAAAACAAAAGTCTCGATTACGAGTTTTATCGACGGATAATAGGTGTTACTGGTGCGCTAATCTGGTGTTACGGCTTTCGATAATGTCGTAACGTAACTTTGGAACATAAGATATGGAAGGAAACATGGCGTTTGTATTTGTCATAATCTTTTTTTTCTTTTTGTTTGTGTTTTGTTGTTTGTTGCTGCGTAGGTGCACGCTTCGGACGTGATGGAAATTCGAAACCGGGCCAGCGCGTCTTGCCGCGATACGCCGCCATTGCACGGTTCAGGTAATTATCAAGTCCGACCGGTCTCTCCCACCTCTTGTGTTCATTATTTGAACCTGTCCAGCTTTACTAATCGATGAGAAATTTCATAATAAAACGCTCTCATCGAGACGTGGTAGCAGCAGCAGCAGCAGTTGATGCTGATCATTTTTTCTGGGAAAAAGGAGGAAAAATGGACGGATCGTGCTCCGTATGCAGGAGGAAGACATTTGATAACCACACACAAAAATGGTTGATTAGTTTTTAACCGAGGTCGGAAAGACGCTAAAAATTGAATTTTCACGTAATTGGACAATAGGCTTCTGCCGATGAGACCTTAGTTCACCAATATCCAGATTCGTCTTCTTCTTGGCCAACTAATGAACCGTCTGATTTATACGTCTGCTAATTGCCTCCACTTAACTTTCAGGTGGCGGAATGGGAACATCTGCCAACAGTCGTGTAGCCGGCTGGAGACTGGAAGACATTGACGACAATTTGGCGGCGGATTTCGACGGTAGCCTGTCGGGCCTGGGAGTCGATCTCAGCGTCGCATCTTACAACATGAGGTCAGTTACGAAACTTTTCTATTTTTTTTTTAAATTAATTTCCCTCTCTGTGGGAAGGGAATTGGTAGTCTGTGCCCAGTGTTTGTTGGGTCTCTGGAAAAAACTTCTTCATTATGGAAGGACTCCCTACCGCTAAAACTATCCGTGTCCGCGAGGGGGGCTAGCCCTCCCCACAGTTTAACGACTGTCCCGGTAGCCTGCCCTCCAAATAGACTTCTAATTCACACGGCAATAAGAAACGGTTCCGCCCGATTGACAATGGCCGGAATATATCGCGGAATACTGCGTCCAGTTATTCATGAATGCCTTGACTAATAATCGACTATCACGACGAGCATTTTTTCGGGTTGCTAAGAAGCAAAAAATAAAAGGAAAACGGATATTTATGATTCGACACGAGCCGTTTTAAGACGGAAAAATATGGCCAAGAAAGGGTAAATGAATAACAAATGATGAAGTCGTACACAACAAAGAGACAGTTCAGCTTTTTTCAACCCCCAGTTGCCCCCTTTTTTTCCATTTCTCGAGGGGAGTAGGCGTTGTCTTAAAAATAAAAAACCCTAGTTTCTCTACAGGGGGCTTCGATATCTACTCTGAAGATGACGCCCTTTATATTCCCTTTTTCGTTTCTTTCAATTTAATGAGCCACTAATGAGATGTTGACTGTTAGCGGGGGAGAACATCCAGTAGATAATTTGGAACTCCCCAAGAAAAGGAGAAGGGAAATCACGTCCGATCTCCACGACCTTCCGAAAACTTTTGTGCCGTGTGTTTGTTTGTGTTTCTATATATTTTGCCTTCTGTAATGAGCCGAATTGAAACGGACCAGGGTTAGTTCCACTGGCCGAGCCGAAAAAGGTTATTTACCCGGTCCGTGTCATCTCTTTTTCCCTTGTCCATTAAGAAGAGTTGCCGTGTTCATATCATATTCTTTCTTTTTTTGTGTGTGTTGTTTCTCTCTTTCCTGTCTCGTAATGAGAAGACATCATGGAAGAAAATATCCGACAAAGTTTGTCGCTTTTGCATTCCCTACCGCGAGCGTCTTTCTTTCTCTCCTTTTATATTTTTCGCCCGTTTCGATTCGTTTCCTCGCGCTAATTGAAGCCGGACTAATGATTCGGAGGTAGAAGGAAGCAACTTCCTCCTCACGCAATACGTCCGCATGCGTTCGGGCAAAAGACGGAAGAGAAATCATTCGATCAAAACCGTAAAAAGTAAGAAAGAAATATAAGAGAGAAAAAGAATAAGTTGCACTAACGGGCGATCCCGACCGGAAACGGGCTCAAATGAGCCCAGTCAGGGATTGGGTTTTCATTCTCTCTAATGGTGAATGCCCACCAAAAGCGTGTGTCTATTTCTATGATTTATCCGAGGCTCGTTACCGGCTGGCCGACTTCTTAATTGCGTCGGTCCCGCTCACCGGCCTTCCTTCTGTTTCAATCCACAGAAATAAATATTAATAAAAGAATAAAGGAGGCTCGCTCCGTTCGTTCAACAAACAGATCCCGACTTGTTATCTAATGAGTTTCCCCCCACGAAAAAGGGAAAAAAAAGAATAAAAAAACCTTCGTCAGGAAGCTGCGTATCAACTAGTGGTCATTAGCCAATCGAGCGTCTGCTTCTTGATAGTTTAGAGAAAGTTTCTGAGTTTTTGACGTTTTTTTTTCTAAATTCTATTTAGTAAATCAACAGCATTACGCATTCTCCCCGTCGCTTCATATATTTGAGAGTTGAATTTTTATATCAAGACAAAAAGGAAGAATCTTGAGAGGTGACGCATTGACAGATCACTTGTTTCAACCGGATTTAGCCCGGATCTGTCACTATAGATGCGTGAATTTTCTTCAAGACATAGAGATTCGAGACGGCTTTTTTTCGTATACAAAGGTTAAATTAGAAAATGAAGACATCCTCCTGTAGATTTTCTTAAATAAATATTTACCAGGTTGAAAATTTCAGTGAAATGATCCTAATTGGTAGAACCCCCCAAAAAACCCGGCCATGCCAATCACCAGGTGATGGCTTACGTCGATAGAGTTTCAAAAGAACTCTTCACTTTGTGGGTCTATTCGGTCTCTACTCTCTCTCTATTTTATTTTTTTTTTGTCAGAAGGCTCGGTCGGATATCTTAAAGTGGCGGAGCCGGGAGGGCCGACCAGCTCATTTGCCCATTTTAACTACCTTTGTTTTGATGTCGGGGACTGTTTGTAATGGGAGAAGGGTCTCTGGTGGCTATAGATTGTCTGTTAGTCTTTACCTGACTTCCGAACGTGCCGGACTGGCTGCCTGAGCTCCGTCCCGATCATTGACGCTGCGCAGCGCCACAATTCGGCAGATTGAGGCAAACTTTCAGTTTAGACGGGTTGAGAATCGTGCACTTGTCGTCAAACCGTCGAGCCAACGGACGATGCCGTTTTCTTTGTCAACATTTTGTTTGATGACCTACTAGTGATTATTCTGCGTCTGGTTTATTTGTGCCGGCCATCGTTCGAGAGTTGAAGAGAACTTGCGTCATTAGTGAAATTCGATCTTGTTGTCCGTCGACCTCCTCGTTCACAAAGAGGTGGCCGACGTTTCAATTGTGGCTCCTTCGCCGTCTCCCTATCCGCCGGTGGCCCCTCTACCGTGCGGGCCGCCCGGTCCCTTGACTTCTTCCTCGACATCGTCTTCCGTCGGCGCTGGACTGGCCGGCAACAGCAACGCGGGGGCGCTGCACCATTACGCGCCTTACCACATTCATCACGCGGCCGATGGTGGTGGTGCTTCGGCCGTCTCTGGTGGTGTTTCTTCCCTCTCAGTGAACTCGTCCGGTTCGGCCCTTTGTGGTGGCGACAATTCTCCCGTCTCTTACACGTCGTCGTCGCCGCATCACTACGCCGGCCATCCGGCAGCCGTGGCGGCCGCAGCAGCTGCAGCTTACCACCACCATCACCACCATCACTTTGCCACTTCCAATACGGCTTACCATCCTTACTCGTACAATTACAGCGCCGGAGCGGCCAACGGTCATTCGGCGGCCGCCTCGGCCTACGCTCACTATCCGGCTCCGTCGTCGTCTCCGTCGGCCCTGGAGCTGACACGCCGCAAGATGATCTCGCGCAGTCCCGTCTCGGCCTCGTGGAGGTCTAACTCGCCATCTCCATGGGAAATTGAAGGGTATATAAGACCATCTCCGTCTCGGGCTCTCGTACACACTCTCTCGGGAATTGAGGGCATTCGAATCACGTCATCGTCGACGGGCCAGAGTTCATATGCGATTCGGTTCAAACTAGTCCAAACTGCCCGCGCTCTCACTGCGAGATAGGGATAGTCAGTCCAATTATCGCAGACTGGCCAGGCATTTTTCATGCAGCCAGTAGCAGCAAAATAAAAGGAAATCTAATCAAAATAAAGAGAAGAGAAAAAAGGGACGAGCCGGACCGTCTTCGTGTTACAATTTTTCCCCCGTACCATGCCGTCGTCGGGGACCTTTTTTCTTTTTCTTTATCCACTTGATTATCTGATGATGTATAGTTTTCATTCTCGACCACGACTCTGTTGTGAGCTACGGCCGATTGCCTGGCGTGGTGTAACGCATTGAAAATGAAGCTGAGCTTATTCGATATCACATGCTCCGTTCTCTCTGCCTCTTAGTCTTTTTTTTTGTTTTGCTTTCTCGTTCTATTCTCGGAAATTTTCATCTTTAATAGATAACTCGTAATTGAGGTTTTCTCCCTGCTTTTCCTTGTTGTGAATCGACAGGTGCGCTACGCGACGAAATTGTTAAACGCGTACTTCTTTTTTCTCTCGTTTTCGTCGTAGTGAGGCGTTGCTGGCCCTCCCTACATTGACTGGATTCAAACAAGAGGCGCCGTCACCTCCCAATGGAGATCATGGGTATGTTTTCTAAGAGGATTAGAATTTGTAATTTTTCCGTTGTGATTTCATTTTGACTCTTTCGTCACGAGCAGAAGGGTCGGAGCCAATCCGTCGCCTCCGCAAACGACGGAAAGGGCATCCAGCGAAGGCCGTACCGTGACGCATCTGACTGGACACGGGCACGGTGGCGACCAGAGCGGCTATTCGCATCCGTTCCAGCACATGTTGCACCAACATTCGAGCTGGAGTGGTCAGGACGGCGGAGTAGGCGGTGGAGCCGTTGGAGGAGCTGGGCCCATCACGGGCGGTGTTGGTACGGGTAGCGCTTCCAGCCTGACGTCATCATCATCCAACGAAGGCATGTCCTCTTCTGGTGGACTCCATCAGCAAGGAGGTTCAACTGGCGTCGGAGCTACCAATTATCACGGAGAAAAGTACAAATACGATCGACTCAACGAGGCCGACGCTAATGCCGACAACAGGTTGGACCCCAATGAACAACAGTATACCCTCGACTCCCTTTATTTTCCATCCTCTCATCTCTATTCATGAATGAAACTACAAATTCATTCCATAAATCTGATTCTCATTAACCTGATTTTTTTTTCTTTAATAAAAAAAGGTTCCAGTACGTGTTGGCTGCTGCGACGTCGATTGCCACCAAGGTCAACGAAGAGTCTCTGACTTATTTGAACCAGGGGCAACCCTACGAGATTAAAATGAAGAAGCTGGGCGATCTGTCCAACTTTAGAGGAAAATTGCTCAGAGTAAGTTTCGGAGGAGGAAGCGACTGTAACATGTGATTGTAATAACTCTTGTTTGTTTTTTTTTCCAATTTAGAGCGTGGTGAGACTATGCTTTCACGAACGACGACTTCAGTACATGGAGCGTGAACAAATTGCCGCGTGGAGGATGTCGCGTCCTGGCGACCGTATCGTCGAAATCGATGTCCCTTTATCGTACGGCATTTACGATGTCGTCCAGGACAACAACAACCTCAACGTAGTCGAATTCGTATGGGATCCTACCAAAGAAGTTGGCGTCTACATCAAAGTCAACTGCATCAGCACGGAATTTACGCCCAAAAAACACGGCGGAGAGAAAGGTGTTCCCTTCCGCATCCAGGTTGAAACTTATTCTCACGGCGATGGAGACGGTACCCCTAAACGGCTACACGTCGCAGGTTGCCAGATCAAAGTGTTCAAGGTATTTCAATTCCTTTCCATTTGCGACATCGGTATTTTAATCAACTGTTTCAATGTGTAGTTGAAAGGAGCGGATCGAAAACATAAACAAGACAGAGAAAAGATTTATAAGCGACCGATGGCCGAACAGGAAAAGTACCAACCATCTTGTGAATGCACCATTTTAGCAGAAGTAAGTTGCCGGCATTTAAAAATAAAATCAAGTTGATTGAAAAATAACTCTGCTTTGTTTATTAGATACCTCTCGAACTGGTCTACACGTCAGCTATCGTGCCGGTAGGCACAGCGACGAGTAACGGCGGAGGTGGCGGCGGCCAGGCAGTCCAACCAGTGGCCGTCGCTGCGACTGTAGTAACACCACCGGCAATTTTAGCCAGCAGGACATACAGCCCTACAGAATTACAGTAAGTCACTATTTGCTACATGCTGGGCTCAATTCAATAACGTAACGATCCTGATGTTTTGTTTCTCAGCAAATCACAAAGTTTTACCAGTGAAGGATGCCCGAGTGAAAGTCCTCTTGGACACGATACAGACAATGTCGAAAGCCCTGTAAGTCTTTTGTTTGCATACGTTTGTTGTAATGGCGTTGTAAATTACGTTTTTTATGTCGTCGTTTCGGCAGACATCTATGATCGGAAGTGGTAATAGTGCCGTTTACCAGTATTACCTACAGCCGTTAAGCGCCGAGGCAAGCGCTCAGCAGACGGCCCAGTGGCTGCAAACGAACAGATTCTCAAGCCACGCCCGCACATTTTCTCGCTTTGCCGGAGCCGACATTCTCAGGTTGACACGCGACGACCTTATTCAAATTTGTGGTCTGGCCGACGGTATCCGACTTTTCAACGCTCTTCACGCCAAGTATAAACACAGAAAGCGCGAGTCCTTTTATGTCAACACGATCCAACTGATGATGTTTTGCTTCCCGTTTTAGAGCTCTAGCACCAAGATTGACGCTCTACTTGACGCAGGATCAGAGCCAGGTGTTCCATGCCATATTTTTAGAAAACTTGTCTTGCGTCGAGATCGGAAACAAACTAGCCGCCCTTGTGCAATTGTCGTCCCAGCACGTCTTGGACGTTTACATCGAAGGACCTTGCGGAATCCACGTCCTCGTCACTGACGAAGTCGTTCAAAACATGAAGGACGAATCTATGTACACTGTCGAACTACTACCTGGTAAATGCCAAAGCACTTCTCTTGATAGATGATGGATCATGTTAATAAGACACCTCTTTTTCTTTTTCAGATCAAACTAGCGACCGGTATCGACTGCTGCTTAAGTCGACTTCACCTCACTAGACTTCGAGATTCAACCTAAAGCTAATGAAAGCTTTGAGACAAATCAACCACACAAAACAGCAATTTGTTCTTTGTTTTCATCTCTTCACCACATCCCCCAGACCCCTATTTGCGTCAATTCTTCTGTTAATTTTTTTCCTTTTTTTAAATTTACTCGGCTAGATTTAGGCAAAATCCTGGTTGACAATTTTTTTTCGTTTTCCCTTCAATTTTGGTGTCTGAAGTTTCCACGAAGTTTTTTTTTGTCGGGACTTGTTCTGTTTCCTACGCATTCTAGGGCCAGACCCACCCCCACCCCCTTCGTAAAGTGCCTTTATCAAATGTCGTACTTGCCTGACCTGTCTTGACAGTGTAATTTTCGTTCGTCTCCCTTCATCCTCCATTTCTTTTCTTAACGGTTACGTGTATGCCCTCAAGCACACGCCACACACACAAAATGCATGTGTCATTCCCGTTCTGCAGAAAGACAAAAAAAAACTACAAAAAAACCGATACCACAGTTCTCATAACTTTCAATCTATTGTTCTCGCTAGCTCTGGTTATTTTTCTATCTTGGTTTTTGTGTTTCAGGGTGGGTCTCTCCATCTCCTGACCATAATGATGATGATATAGTCGAAGCGGTTGATGATTTGTCGTTGACTTGTAATACTTGTCTATTTCTTTACCTTTTTTAAGAAAATCTACTTTTTCAATGGTGGGGTGGGTTTACCAAACAAATCTTTGCAGAGTAATAATACATGGCCAAGATCTCGTGTTATCTCCTTTTTGGAAGTCCCAAAACAAGTAAAATTAAGAGGTTACAATGTATACATGCGTCCAATGGGACAAGTATACGTTCATTACCTATCGTATCTATTATGTGATATGTAACATTTTTTTTTCTTATATAATTTTTGAATGCTACCCTGCAATTTACTATCGATAAGCTCGATAGTTGCACAATCTTTAACTTGTCTCAGGAACGAGTCCAGAAATACAAAAATTCAGCAAATGATAATAGATGATGACTCAACGAGTCAGAATCTTCCAATCAATTAAACACGACCAAATAAATTTCGAAAACGCTCAAATCATGTATGTATTCCAGTAACTCGATGGTACTTTAACCGCACAGTTCCAAAAACAATTAGAGATAAAGACCTTCTGGTGTGCCTTCTTTCTTGCGGTACAGAACATTTTCTTTCGACTTCTTAAAGTCCTCGTTGGTAACTTTCATCCTCCGCTCGCGCAATGCCATCAGACCGGCTTCGGTACAAATGGCTTTGATATCAGCACCCGACAAGTCGTCCTTGGACATGATCAAATCTTCCAAGTTGACATCTTCAGCTAACGTCATGCGACCAGTGTGGATCTGGAAGATGCGTCTCTTAGTTTTCTCATCGGGCAAGGGGAATTCTATTTTTCGGTCGATACGGCCAGGACGGATGAGAGCGGGATCCAGAGTTTCAATTCGGTTGGTTGCCATGACGACCTAAAGAGTAACGAATCTTTTTTCATTTCCACTCGTCAGATGAGGAGGTAAAAAAGTCGATTACCTTGACATCGCCCCTAGAGTCGAAACCATCTAACTGGTTCAATAGCTCCAACATGGTACGCTGGATCTCGCGTTCACCACCAGAATTCGAGTCGTAACGTTTAGTACCGATGGCGTCAATTTCGTCGATGAAGACGATCGAAGGGGAGTGTTCTTCGGCAACTCGGAAGAGTTCTCGAACCAACTTGGGACCATCGCCCTAGAAACAAACAAATAGTTGTCACGATTAGGTGCTTGTCGCTGGAGTGAAGTTTAGCTCAACTTACGAGGTATTTTTGGATCAACTCAGAGCCGACAACTCGCAAGAAAGTAGCTGAAGTTTGGTTGGCAACTGCTTTAGCCAACAATGTCTTGCCGGTACCGGGGGCACCATAAAGAATGACTCCCTTGGGGGGCTTGATTCCCATTTCCTCATAATACTCCGGATGGGTCAGAGGTAGTTCAACAGATTCCTTAATTTCTTGGATCTGGGTGTCAAGTCCACCAATGTCCGCATACGTTTCTTGAGGAGCTTTCTCCAGCTTCATTACAGTTACCATAGGATCCGTGTCGTCACTGAGAACACCGACAATGGCATGGACTTTGTGGTTCAGTAACACTGAACAACCAGGCTCCAACTGAAAGCACAATTATGGGTTATTTTATTTGGTCCACCTCATGATTAAATGCTACATTACCTGATCTTTGTCCACAAATGAGAGGATGCTGACATAATGTTCGCTACCAACCGAGGTGGAAACGATGGCGTGCGTATCATCGATAATTTCTTCAAGAGTGCCCACGGACATAGGAGTGCCTCGGAGATCGTCGACTTTGGATCTATACAAATTAATAAATGTAACAAAAGATGTTCAAAAATTGTGACAAAGGAAAATTGCACAAACCTCTCTTCTTCATTACGCTCCTCTTGGGGTTTGAGTCTCTCTTGATTACGAATGAACTCTTCCTCCATCAACAAGTAATCTTTTATTCTCTCCATTTTGAGCAACTTTAGGCGGCATCTTGTATGTGGGGTAACTTGAGGAAGCTTTGTTGCAGCTTCTGGTCCCTTGACCTTCTTCCTTTTCTTGCCAACTCGGGTTGGAATGGGAGGTTCATACTTCTTCTTTCTATCTTTGTCTTCTTTCTTGTCACCCCCAGCTCCACCTCCTCCGGCACCCGATTGGTTTTGACCCTGAAAGTAAAATAAGTAGAATAATATTGAACAAGAAAAAAGAACTAGTTGTTAATAATCTTATTATAATTTATCCTTTGTTAATGCTGTATTAATAAAGAGAAAGGTAAATGGCAATGTACAATGTACACATATTTTACAAAAACAAACAAAGAGAAACCCTATTCTGTCATCTCAAATCTTCACTCCTTACACTTTTCTTTTATTATTTACAAGCCGATTCGTAGGGAAAAAAATTTGACATTTCTTTTAGTGATCTAGTATAACTTTGATCGTCTAGATAATGTCGAAACATCTAACAGATAGAAGGCAGATGTAACAATTATCAATTAGCGTACATCTATGAAAATAAAGTGCACCCACTACTTGACAAACTTTATTTCAGTAGCTTACCATCCTTGTTGCAAGTTTTCTCTGTTTGTTAAAAAGAAAACCGTCAACTTCACAAATTTGTGACTGCCCAGAACACCGCAATGACTTGTTCTTCCTTGCAAGCTCGCTAAACCGGAGGTGCTAAACAGCAACTTCTTCGGCTTTTAAAGTCATGATGAACAATAATCGTTCTAAAATAAATGAATTGTGCGAAAGTGGGTAAATAAAATTTCCTTAATGTAATAAAAAAAATTTAAGAATTATAGATTTAACATTTTTTAAATTTTGTGTTCTAACAAATGTTATTTTTTCAAAATTGTGAATGTAGAGATGACTCGGTGGCGTGCATTGTCGTGTATCTTCTGCTGCACTTTATTTTCTTCTCGATTGTTGTTGAGCTCTCCGTTTATGTCATATCCAATTGGATTTCGACGTTCGAATCTAGCAATGAATTCAGCGTGTCAAGTCAAACGTAAAACGCGCGAACCGAAGCTATTCCAATTTTATGAGAGGGACGAAAAATACCAGGTTTTGCGGACTTAATTACTGACTATCCTTAATGTAAACATTAACCAACTCATGGCGTCTTTTGGATGTTTTGGTTTACAGTTCCCCGCTTCAGAATTTGAGATACGTGTGTCAAATTCAACAAGCTCTCAAGTATGGCGTTTCTTCGGCGACCTGTATCATCGTGGCAATCTAGTTTGTGATCGAGTCTATTGTAGCCCTTGTTTTGAAAACCAAAGAATGGGTGAAGGACTAAACTACTATTTGGGAGCCCTGATGCCAAGGATCAAACATTATGCAAAGAGTGTCTCAACTGGAAATCTTGCCATTCATCTTTATGATAAGCACAACATTGCCACAGGGGGCCCAAGTTCTTCTCCTGGAGGTCGTCCAGGAAGATCACGCAGTAGAAGTAAGTTGTGTTCTGCATTCAACAGTTCACTTCACATAATACTCAGCATTATATTTAGATACTAGAATCAGAAAACCCTCTGAAAATGGCAACTTGTCAGTCCTGGACTCTGAAGATCAATCAACAAGATCAACCTCAAGTAACTTTGCAAGCATTGATTCTTCAGGTGCTAATTTATTTTATAGTTATATTATGAACATTTTATTAATTAACCATACTAATGTGTTACATATAATGTTGAATTCAGATGAGTTTGATGAAGATCAAGAACCAGCTGTGGTTGCAAAAACTATCCAAAAATTAGCTCTGGATATTGTTGGTAGAATCTCAGCAACAGAAACACAAAGTAGTTTGGTTCACGATTTCCGTTCCCTACTCCGCCTCGGTCGCTCAAATTTTGTTTGGTAAGTTACGTCATTATTTTGTAAAGATTAACTAATTTTTAATAGATAAGTATTTACGAAATTTTCTTGATTTTTTTCCAGTTTAATAAAGACCAAATGTTTCCCAGAAGCTCATCATCATTATATGGTTTCAATGCAGTTTGTGTGGAACCTCATAAAATCTGCAATAGTCATATGGAGAGGAATGCCCGACCGATCGTTAGTAACTTATTTAAACGCTGTTGATTACGCATATAAAACCGTACCGGAATTGAGAAGTGAAGAAGATATTGAAATCCTTGGCCATGTTCTAATTCTCATGTCCGGCAGTGTCAAATGCTGTGATCAATCAACCCTTGTGTTATTTGCTGAAACAATCGACTAAATTTGCAATTGTTGACTCACAATGTTAACACAAAGTACTCCTTTAACCAAGCTGCAGACTTTTTTCATAAATGAAGAATATGATCATGATTCTCAAGGCTGAGTTTGCATAATTTCATTATGCAATTTATTTACAACTGGCAAAATACGCCGGCTTTCTCAATTGTTGTGAAAAAATGATACATGACTCTTAAAATTTGAATTGGCTTGGAGGTTCGTATAATGGAATACTAGTGTGGAAACGTTCATAAATTGTGTAACGCGTCAATGAGAAATTTTGGACAACTATTTGCCCCTCATCGTGTGCATCGTAATGCGTTTCCCCTTTTCCCTTAATACCCGATTTATGAATTGGAGATTAACAAATTTTGAAATCTCCCTCCTCTCTCCCTCGCGCCATCACTTTATTTCTGACGGCTGACCGAGTAGTTCTTATGTGATCATTTTCTGTTGATTCATTCAATGGTTCGACAATGCCATAACTATTTTTCGCATTTTTGCAAATTGCTTGAAAAATAGTATATTGTTTACTGGTTGTGTTTGTGTAAAATAAATAATGACTAAAATAATTTTGAATAACTATTTGAGGCTTGTTAAAAGTTATCATGAGGCTGCACTGTAAATGCACAATTCACACACATTTCCCTGTTATTTTTTAGTTGTCCCTCTCTAATTCGTACGTTACTTTAAACAAAAGATTACCAGTTGATTCTAATTTTTTCCAGTGTATGTTGCGAATGCGAATTTATTTTGTGTAAAATCACCGGGATATAAGTGAACTTGAGTTTTAAGCAATAATATTCAAATCAAAACACCGTTGGCCGTTCAACATTCATGAAATCTCATAATTGCCGCCTTTTCGTTGCTGTTTACTGTTTAGCCAAATAGTTTAGCGATAGTTTAGCATTTAGCTCCGGTCCCGGTTCCTTATTTAGCAGACGATTTAGAGAAACCGACGATATTGGATTTTGGCATTTTCTTGTCTTGACAGTTGGGGGTTTGTGTCTGTCGCTGCGGGATTCGGTATTTGTTTGTTGTGTGGTGAAAATTTTGACTTGTGTGGTTATACTCATGTACCGCTATACATATCCATAAAGTTATATCGAAATGGCAGAACGAGATATAAAAGAGTTTTTGTATGCGTTTTTGATGAAACGATATAGAACTCCTCCAGTGTATGATGTCAGTCCTTTAGGTAAACAATTTGAATTGCTTCTGTCTTACAATTCCCTCATTTTAGGTAATGTTTAACTTTTTCTCATTACTAGGAGACAACCGGGGTTTCTTTTGCAAGTTACAAGTGGATGGTTAGTGATTCCCTTAAAGAAGTGCTTTTTCTAAGTTTTCTAACATTTTTTCTTCACTAGGAATCAATTATATTGCTACAGGGAGATCTAACTCGAAAAGAAATGCTCAAGCCCATGCAGCCAATTCCTTTATTGCATATTTGGTTCAGCAAGGAGTTATGCGACATGATGAAATTCCCAATAGTACCACCATTACTATGATCAATAGAGGAATAGAGCCACGTAACAGTTTCTCAGGTTTAAAATACCTATTAAACATACCGAAGTTTACACTGTTAAAAATATGATACCTATATAGGTAACAACTCCATAATCAGTAGTAGATATCTTCAACAGTCAAATGAGAATTCACGGTTGGACATGAGGCCATCAGAACCCAACCATCATAATCCTGGAGGATGGACTATTGAGAATGCAAAAGCCAAATTGCATCCATTTTTAATGGAAAACAGAATTTCAGCTGAGTATGTGTACTCATCTCATGGACCTGATCACCAGAAGTAAATTACTTTCTACTCTCTTATTTATATTGCAACAGTTTGTATTTTTCCATGGCAGCTACACAACATTAAATTACTGTTTTATTTGTAATTTTAGGAGCTTTATTGCAGAAATGAGTTTTATGTTTCGTGGTAGAGGTAAGAGTTATCTGAGAAGACATTCCTAATTTCCAAATTTGTAATGATAAAATGAACAATTCAGAGATATATGCTCGAGAAAGAGGTTGCACCAAAGTAGCTGCGTCCAAAACTTGCGCTTTGTCCATGGTTCGTCAGCTGTATGATTTGAAAATCATTGGGCCTGCTGTTCCACCCACCGTCGGTAGTAAAAAGAATTCTCAAGGAGACACCAAACCGTTTCCAGTGATTCTCAGGCTTGGAAATGAAAAACACTTAGATCGAACGCTCTTGGAACATCAAATATCCCCTCTTCATGTGGTAATTTACCGGCTTGCTTGATTTAGTTTAATTCGGAGATTGTTGAATTTCAGCCCTCCTGTAAAGTAAGGAGGGCCTTCCAAAAATTGTACCACGGACGTAATGCCGGGTACGGTGATTTAATATGGTTTCAGCATCAATACTCTCACCATACGATCCTTGAGTATTGAGCTCCCACTTGATAAGGACAATCTTTTAACTCCGTGGATATTGTCTTATACTTTATACACTGCCCAATCGAGTTTGTAAACGCAGCCTCGTTTCCCAACTTGACTTTTCTTCATCTCACACGCTATATCCATGAATGTTTACTTAGTGACATCCCCGCGATTAAATCAGTAATGTTCATTCTCTAATTTTTTTTTATTTGTAGAGAAAAAATGCAACAGGAATCTTAAACCTGTTGGATGATAAACTCGCACCCAAATCCATGCGCTTAGAGTCCGAAAGTTCTTTAACATCACGACATGGTTCCATTGACATTCCCTGGTCTCCGCCTACTGCTAACTGGAACACATGGACCGCCAGCCGAATTGAACGGGGATATTTTGCTACGGTACTTATAAGAATTGTTTATGAAACCCCCAAAAAGGCAATTTATAATTTACATCTGTCGCCATCTTAGACGTCGTTGGAGACAATCAGCCTAGATTTATGGCAGAGGCAAGAACGTCGTTTACAATCGGATGCCAGTCTGCAAAAAGCTCTGGAGGAGCGTAAATCTCTCCCCATCTACGCCTTTAAGAACGCTGTGATGGACGCTCTGTACAACCATTCCGTCGTTGTCATCCGCGGCAACACTGGTTCTGGCAAGACTACACAGGTTAGAGATATACAGCATACACTAGGAAGATACATATTACGAGATGTGTGACGAGCTCATTCCGAATCTTGTAACTTCTGCCTAATAGGTCTGCCAGTACATTTTGGACGACTATTTGCGTTGGAAAGAGGGTGCCCAGTGTTCCATCATTGTGACACAGCCACGTAGAATCTCTGCAATTTCGGTGGCGGAGCGAGTTGCGTCGGAACGACGGGAAGAGATTGGCGAATCTGTTGGATTTAGTGTTCGGTTTGAGAACTCACTACCGCGACCATACGGATCGATTCTCTTTTGCACTACCGGCGTACTTCTTCGACGACTAGAGCGCGGTCTGCACGGCGTGTCTCACGTGGGTTAATTTTTTCATATTATACGCGAATGAGAGAAGTTAATTTCAAGTATTACTTAGATTATCGTTGACGAAGTCCACGAACGCGATACCAACACAGATTTCTTACTCATCATGCTGCGCGATCTAGTTACCAGACATCCCGAACTTCGCATAATTTTGATGTCCGCTACTATAGATACGTCCCTTTTTAGCCGATACTTTGATCGATGCCCAGTGGTTGATATTCCCGGCCGTGTTCACCAAGTAGAGCTTTATTATTTGGAGGACTGTGTCGAAATGCTACGTTTTCGTCCAAGGCTCGATTTAAAGAAAAATGGCCAACGTAAAGAAGACGATGAAGAAGAGAATTTGAATCTCAAGGTAATTGGCTTGTAATCTATCTATTGTTTGAAACTAACGTCAATTGTACTTACTTAGGTACAGGGAAAATTTTCGCCAGAGACGAAAAGAGCCATGGCTCTTCTTAGCGAAAAAGACATCTGTCTAGAACTTGTGGAAGAACTGCTCATTCACATCAGACAAATGAAAATTTCTGGTGCTGTGCTAATCTTTCTTCCTGGATGGAGTACTATTTTTGGTTTACTTCGGCACTTGCAGCAGAGCCGATATGCCAGTGATTACTTATTGTTACCCCTACACTCCATGTTACCGCGGGAGGACCAGCGACGTGTCTTCCAGCCCGCCCCCGTAGGCAAGATCAAAGTCATACTGGCCACCAACATCGCTGAATCTTCCATCACCATCGATGATGTAGTCTTCGTCATCGATTCTTGTCGCGCCAATGTCAAACATTTTACTTCGCACAACAATATGCACAATTATGCAACTGTCTGGGCAGCTCAAGACAATCTGGAGCAGAGACGTGGTCGAGCCGGCCGAGTCCGTCCAGGTTACTGTTTTCGACTTTGTAGCTACGCCCGATTCCAACATCTTGAAAAGAGCTTAAAGGCTGAAATTCTTCGATCTCCACTTCACGAAACCGCACTGGCAATTAAACTGTTACGACTTGGCTCCATCGCTCATTTCCTGTCTAAAGCTATTGAACCACCTCCAATTGATGCTATCGTTGAAGCCGAAGTTATGCTCAGGTATCTAAAGTTTTCAGTAGATAAAAGTAGGACGATTTATTATTACGGTGCCTCTTTTTTTTTAGAGAGATGAAGTGCCTGAACGCACAAGAGGAATTAACTGCCCTTGGTAGGTTAGTGGCTCGAATTCCTGTAGAACCATCTCTCGCCAAAATGATTATCGTTGGAGCCCTTTTCGGCCACGGAGATGCAATGTGTGTTCTTGCTGCCGGCGAATCAGTTAGCACTGATGTGTTCTATCTCGGCCTTAACAAGCGGCTAAGCAACGTTCAACGATCATTTGCTGGCCATCGTTATTCTGATCACGTGGCCCTTCTCTCGGCATTCTACTCTTACGAGCAGGTTCGACTGGACTCAGGTACGCGTGCATTGCATGCCTTTTGTGAAGCCAAAGGCCTGTCCTACTCAACACTCCGCGCCTTGCACGATGCTCGCGGCCAACTTCGTGACATTTTACTCTCTTTCGGCTTCCCTAAATCATGTCTTACTCCAAAGGTATTTCTTTTTTTCTCAGTTACAAGCTACCCCTGGCGTTTTCATAACGAATTATTATTGTAGGCTTATCGAGTGAACGGAAATGATCCGGAATTAGACACGGTAGTGGCTCTTATGGGCATCGGGCATTACCCTAACATATGCGTGCACAGAGAAAAACGAAGAGTGCAAACGGCCGAATCTCGCTCAGGGCCTGCTTTAATCCACAAATCTTCCATCAACTGTCCTGCAACACCCGATGAGATTGAATTCCCGCTGCCCTTTTTCGTCTTCAGCGAGAAAATTCGCGCTGGCACTGTCGTATGCAAAAATATGACGCTAGTCACCCCGATCCATTTGCTATTGTTTGGAGCCAAGCGAGTTCAGGTCATTACGGAAGGTGGGCCCTTGGTACGCTTAGATGGGTGGATCAATCTCCACATGGACCCACAAACAGTAGCCAACATATTAGCTTTGAGACCTGCCCTTGATCAAGTAATTGCTAGTTTGTCGGCGGAACCCGAGTCAATAGTTGATTTCTCCCAGAGTTCCCTAATCAACACCATCGCTCGACTGTGTGAGTTTCACGCGGCCGAATACCCCCATTCTCCAGCCAGTCAGGTACACTCATTTCTTTCCAATGTTTATTGCTCTTTGAACTTTCATTCATTTCTGTTTGTTTGTCATTGCGTAGAGTTCGAAGCGTCCATCGGATGAAGGGTCAGATGGCGAAGTTAAAATTGGACGATTTGAAACTCGTGCTTCGTCTTATCGTCCTCCGTCGGTGAGTCAAATAAACTACCCAACTTCGTGGAGATGTGAATCAGTAGGTAGCAGTGGAACTGCTCCCCCTGGCCATCGAGGAATGAATGGAAACTGGCGTGGAACGTCCAATTATGGGCGAAAACCTACTGGCTATTAGATGTTGGAAGTGACAAACCTAAACTACTGCTGTGAACAGTATTTCACTACTCTCAAAAACAGATTTGCGTCTGTTGAAACCCGTCGTTGGATCTCGTTTAATTTTTAAAAACCATTTTAATTCACGCGGACTTATCTCATAAACCTGAACTAATTTAAAGAAGCAACAATAAAATTGCCGTGTTCCATAATATTGTATTTCATTATTTTAATTAAATGAAGATAATTGGGAAATATGATGAAGATTTTAGAAAAAGATGAGCTGACTGAGCTTGATTGAATCAACTTTGACATTTAACCTATTGCCCAGTACTTCCGCGTCTGTACGGTATTGATCCGCTCCTGCAATCTTGATAGACGGTTAGCAAACTACATTGGTTGAAACAAATGGATCGATTTTCCTCTCGTTAGAACGACACATACCTTTGTTCAACGTGTTGAAGGGGTTATAGCCGGAAGTAAAAAGCAAACTAGAAGACGGAAATGGAAGTAAAACTTCTCATTATCCGATCGCTGGATCAGTACTATGTTTAACAATGTTTCATGATTTTATGGCAAAAAGTGGCTTCCTATTTCACAAAGTTCACAATGTTGTATGTTTTTTTTTCATTTAATGACCCGAAAACGACGAGCTAACCATTATTGGCGTTTAAAAACCTTTTAATTTTTCCCGTACTTGACTGCACAAATCATTACGGAAATCCAACTTGGAAATAGTTAATGAAGGACTTTCTCCGTCCTAATGTGTCAAGACTGTCAACTTTAAACATCTTAAACGAAAATGAAACAAACAAGATTGATAGTAGGCACTAGGCCTATATACGTATATTGAAATTTGAAACCGCCAATAGGCTTTACAGCAGACGAAATCCAATATCGCTTATCGAAGGCTTTTTTCTTTGGCTGCTGGAGTGGGACGCGCGAACGACACGTGTGCACGTGTAGAGCTCGTTTAGTGTTAAGGAATTTCTGAAGAAGAAGCATTCCGTCTAAAAGTGATGTGTGTGTATTTCGTGATGTGTAACAGAAGATTTCGTCGAAAACGTCTGAGACAAAACTTTGTTCAAACCACAAACCTTGCAGTCTTCATGCAGAACAAGAGGGATCGTCGACAGAGATTTAGTTCTTGGTAAATGATTATTTATCTATTCTTAAACAAGCTATACGCGCTCTAGTTGCTGCTCATGTAAATAGTTCATCAACGTTAGAGGAGACTTCAAATGAGTATTTAATAACTTGATGATCCCCTTTGCATAATCTCCAGATTTACTATTCACTCAGCAAACTATTACCCTTTCAACTGTGTTTTTAAACCTTATTTATAGTTAGCTGCTCTTCACAAATTTCTCATGCTCAAAAAGTTCATCCAAAATCATATTGTTAACAAATACTTGTATAGGGCCTTGTTAGTTGTTATAATCAAGAAGAATTCGGTTGGCACGAGCCAGAACCTCCAAGATCCCTGCATATTTATCCACGTTAAGTGCGGTTAAGTGGCGATGGCTGTGGTTGAATGAAACCGGAGGTCCACATGCTCAGATTTGGATACCGGTATACGTAATCAATCTTTACTTGAGTGGAGGATGTAAACCGCTGTTGACCTCGTGATTGCATGGATAACCACGCATGGTGCTTTCCGTGAAACTTTCAGCTGGTCAAGTCCTTATTTGGATAGTAGGTTTAAGTGATTTCGTCGCCGAACGTTGGCTGGCTCAGTACCATATGGTACAATCAGTGTATTTGTATTCGATAATTTGATCTCTTTGTAGTTAATTAATGCAGAAATAATAAGTTTAAGTAATTTTTAAAAATTTCATCCTCGTGCATAAATACTCGTAAGTAATGACATTTAAATGCCAAAATTCGGCATCCGCTTTTTGAATCACCAATGATTGCACTGTCAGCAATTTTGTTGCGTTAACCTTAAGAGACGACGATCGATATTGTTAAGCTTCAGTATATCCAACGCCAAGTTAATTGTGTCATTTGCTGGTTTTATGTCGCGAGTTAGGATCGACGCTGAGCCTAAGGAATAAAAATATAAAATTTTACTTCCGTAATCCGTAGTTATGATTTTTTTAGTACGGTAGTTTATGGGCCCTCTGTTGAAACAGCTCCAAACAACAGAGTAGGAAGTGTAGTCGGTTCCCAGCACCCAAATAGGTTCTTCTCTCAGATAATCTAAATTCGAAGAACAGACTTTATCAGCAATCACCTTTCCTATTCATGGTTTCGAAACTTACAAGTCAAACCAAGTTTCCCGCTTGGAGGTTCTACCAAACGAATGGTTGCGGTCGCTGTTGAGTTTTTTCCGTTTCTGTCGTGGGAAAATATAAAGCGTACGTAACATTAATCGTTCACGAACGTAGATCATTTTTATCCGTTTGAGCTCACATTCGTCGTACTCCAAAGTTTTTCACGGTTAAATCCTTTCTAACCATCCCGTACTCAGAGGTCACGCAACGCTGGCCAAATGAAAAGGTATCAAAGTATTTGCGGTTCTCGTACCACATACCCATGTACTATTGTGAGTACGATGGTTTGTCCAGATTAAGATTGAAAAAGAGGATTAATGGTGTGCTCAGTTTGTCTTCTTTCGTAGTTCTAGTATACGAGCACTGCTACGCATCAGTTATTAATTGTGCAATTTATGCCGCGCGCTGACGAATGGTTTATTTCAATAAAACAGATTGAAGAGCTTACAGAAGAAATCTTTAACACGACAGCTTACCTAGTTAAATTTGAACTGGGTTACGACTTTAACTTCCGGGCAAGATCCCAGCTGAATAACCTGAGTATGGACCAGTGTTAGGTAGCAACCGATGGCAATCGTTAACCTTAACCATGTTCGTAGACACAGTAGACAGGTCATCTTTGGAATTGTTTCTCTTTAAATCCCCCTTCTTGTTCTCACTGTTTCATAAATGGTTTTCACAACTTGACTTGGACCTCTTTGAATGGTCTTGATGACTGAATCAGATATTTAGTATCAACAGGCAGTTTTACCGCCCCAAAAAGTAAAAGAGTAGGTCGAAGGAACGCTAGAAAAACAACTTTTAGTTTACAAAAATTCGGCCACGTATATTTCAAACTGGTTTTTCCATCTTATAATGCTGTATTTTGAGATTCTTCCGCTGTCTATTCCTACAGCGTATCTTCGCTCTTTATTCGACCGTGTGGAAATCAAAAAAGGTTCCTATATCCATATTTGAATTGAACGTTGATTCAGTTTTAATTCCGTAATTCTACGCCCTGGGAATTTTTCCGTAACGGTCCTCTACCTTTTTTGTGTTCTTTGAATATGTAATAGTAAGGGATATATCTTGATTCGGTTTTTCAATCGTGTATTATATAATAACTAGATAGATAGATCTATGAATAACTTGTGGCACTTCACATAACTTAGAACTCGACCCTGTTTCTGAATCTCGTTCCCCGTTCCGAATCTTCGTTCTCGATTTCCCATAGAGGTTGTTCAGTATATTAAGGTTGTCAGCAATTTTGGCGTCTCGTCAGCCTCAATTTCCGCAAGCTCAAATTATTCTGACTCACTACATCCAATGCTTTATTTATTGTGTCACTCGAGGGGTTCGAATCACGAGTATGGATCCACAAGGTATCTAGATATTAGACAAAATATGAAGTCGCAAGGCTTTAGCTCTTTATTAGAAAATGTAATCTTAATACGCAAGTAGATGGGTCCCCTAATGATGCAGCTCCAAATGACGGAGTACGAAGTATAGTCAGTTCCGAGTACCCAATAAGGGGCGTCGTTATCCGCGACTGATAATTAGAAACAAAGTTGGTTTTTGTATGTTGGTTTTATATAATAAGTGGGCGACTTACGTGTATGGTCGGGGAAACTCACGGCAAACTTGCCACTTGGAGCGTTTATTTGACGAGCTATTCCAGTCCGCACAATTTTTCTTCCCGTTCTTGAATTGAAAACACGCAAACGATTAATTCGTGATTGATCCTTTATGTAACTATTTGCTCAGTAGTTGAACTTACATTTTCTGCGTTCCCGTATTTTCCACAATCATCTCCCCGTCCCTGTTGCTCCTGAATTCCACAGACACGCAGCGTTGTCCCACTTCATAGTCAGAAACATACTTGCGGTTCTCGAACCATTTACCTACGTACTTTTGTTTACATAAAGAGTTATGGGTGGTGAGAGAACGACGGAAACGCTTAGTGCAGTACATAATCAGATTTGCTTCTCATACAAGAGACGGGAGGGAAATTGCGGAATGAATAATAAGAAGAAAAAAAAAAAAATGTAAAACGTCTGTTTTCAGGCAGCGTGATGGGACTTACATCCTTGAGTTTGAAATCGGTGACGGCTTTTTTGTCTGGACAAGAACCAAATCCAACAATCTGTGCGTGCCCAGGGGTTTGATGGTAGCAAGTAAGCGCAATCCATGCCCACAAGTAAACTTTTGTATAGCTCAACATGGCGAGAAAAAAAGAGATGGGAGAAGCGACGGATTGCTATTCTTGTCCTTTCTATCGCTGCTTTTTGAATGGGTCTCCGCACTGGACTTGTTTACGTTGTCGACTGATGAATCGTCCTCCTTCAATCCGCATCAAATAAGCTCTTAAGAAACCGTGTCCAGTTTGTATACACATTGCAAGACTAACATTGTAGGTCGGGGAAAGAGTAGGAAAACAACCGTTATCAAAAGGAAGATTTTCACTGTCCAGCACCATCGGGTTTTCGTGTTGACACAATTGGCACACACTTTCAAGTTCCTTTTCTTTTTTGCCATCTTCATCTTTTCAAATTATTTTGTATGTGTATTTGTAGAGAGAACTGGCCAAATTTACCAACACGTTCCTTTTCTTTTTGCCATTTTCACAGTATTTAATTCATTTTCCTTTTGCAGATAACCGGTCATCTCGACCGAATCGGGAACTAGGTTCCTTCTACTTAATGAGATGCAGACAGGATGGACGCAGTCTTCTTCGGAAACTTATTGACCCAGCAAGGGTTCTTGTTTCCTTCTTTCAATCACCATAACAAGTAAGGTAATACTCCTCATTCGAGTCCTAGTCGTCTAGAACTACAAAGTTAGATAAGAACCCTATGTTATTTGTAGCATGCTGCCTTGATTGTCGACGGGGCAACGAGTCCGTCTGTCACAGGTCTAGCCTTAGTCAGCACTGTTGTAATAAACAGCTGCCGTTTCTCTACTCGAATCACACTGAGGCGGAATTTATCGACCATCCTACGTATAATCGTATAAGCCCAGCCTATGTATATACGACTATAAATAGTAGAGTGCCTTGTTCAAAAGGATAAAAGTCCTTTAGAACTCTTGAAGTAAGCCATTTCTAAATGTCGAATTTAATGGTGTAGGTATAGTTCTTCAAAAGCTTCTCAGATCGATCCATGACGCGATGTTTCTATTTATCAAGGATTCCAAGGTCTAATTCGGGATCTGCCCACGCGAATCCTTGTAACATCGTCTCCAACTATTCTGCAATCCAATTTTCGATATAGAATTGAAAAAAAAAGTGGGATGGTGAAAGGAATCCTGGTCATAGGTAGGGAACATTCGTTGCAGAAAAACTTTTTTCCCTCCGTTTTGGTCCATTGATACCGAGGACGACTATTTGAGTCTCACGCGCCCTGTTCACGGACCATTGAGCACCGTACGAGTCAGAGAAACTGGTAATAGAAGAGAGAAGATGTGTTGAACTGGTAGAATTGAAGCTGCCATTTATTCATGGTTCTTTTTTCAAAGCTTTGTTTCCTTTTCCGTGGAGTATTTTTGGTCGTCGATGCTCTCTGTTCTTTCCGTTCCTTTTCCTTTTTTCCCGATCGATCACTCGTGATCGAACTTATTGTCCCGATCGATTCCATTACGGTATCGGTACAGATATTCAAAGATAGAAAAAGGAAGCAAAATAACCTGAAAGATCACAGGGTACGTACCCCACGCACGTCCTTTCATCATGCATGCATGCAATCTGACGTACGCGTTCAATCCGTCTCTTATCATATACAAATGGGAGAGGAATGAACAATCCTTTTTGACCTTCTTTCATTTTTTTATTTCAACTTCTCTCGGCTGCTTTTTTGTAGCTTTGTTTTCTATTCCTGTCGCTTCTCTCAAACGGATTGAAGAAGTTTAATACAGCCCTACCGGAAAAGTTGCCTGAGCCTCCTACTCCAACTTCCCTTCCGTAGGCTACAATCTGCCAACAACAAAGTACGCCAGCACATACTTCTCTACTTCATACCCGTTATTACTAACCTATAGCCTACCATTCCTGCTTCCACCATATGGAAAACTTATCGTCATGGAAGCCAAAAGCTGTTTACGGTCCTCGGGGAAAGGTGTACTACCGAGCGCGACGAGACTTGGACGATATCTGAATTTGATTTCAAGTTTATTCATTTAGCAGGAGAAGAAGTTGGGCCAGGATCGAAGCAATAACATTTGAAAAATTGTACTTGGTTATTGCTTCTCAACTAAAAAGGGGTATTACATTTAAGTATAGGCCATATATAGGGGGCCTGTGATTTCATTAAATAAATTATTAACTTAAGTCAAAGTGAAATTGGGTCCTTCTCTCGTTTGGCGCTTTTTGTTCATCGTTTAGCAGTTTGTGCGGCTCGTTATTCTCAGTCTACTCGTGTCAATGTTGTACTTTTTCAGTACATCCAAGGCTTTGTTGACTACGGTATCCGAGGGACTTGCGTCGCGTGTTAGGATCCACGCAATGCCTACAAACGTTTTATAAAATATTCAAATTGTTATTTCTGCGGTAGGGTTTTCCCTCGATGATGCAACCGAAAATTTGTTGTCTTACGTGAGCTGATGGGTCCTCTGTTGGAGCAGCTCCAGACGACAGAATAGGAAGTGTAGTCGGTGTCGAGGACCCAGTAAGGTGCGTCCCTGGGCGTAACTTAACATGAAAATAAACAATGAATTTATTGAACAAAGAGCTCAGCAAAATGAAGCTGTGAAATGTTAGCTGTTCATGTGAACTGGAACTTACAGGGAATGCTAGCAAAAGTCACGCCGAGCTTTCCATTGGGAGGTTCGAGTTGACGAGCAGTTCCGGTTACCGTACTAGTAGTTCCAAGACTAACATATGACCACAAAAAAAATGTATAAAAATAATCAAAGAGTTGCATTGTCATTCCGAATGTCTCGTGTTTACCCATCAGACATAGGTTAACTTACATCATTCGTTTCCCAACGTTTTTTACGGTTACATCTGACCCACTTATCGCGTACTCGGCGGTCACGCACCGGAGTCCTGCCTCGAAGATAGCAAAGTATTTGCGGTTTTCGTACCATTTCCCTGTATACTGTTACATAAAATATGCAACGCCGGAGAGAAGAACACGAAAGAAATGATTAAGTTTGATTTCGTTTCAAGATCTTATTACTTAGTTATATAAGCAGTTCTAATTTGCCGCAGAATGTAGAGTGTCGGGTCTAATTACCGCCGTCAAACGACATTGCAATTTTTACGACGGAGATAGCAGAAAGTTTTTCCGTGTTTTAGGGCGCCGTAAATGGGTAACTTTTATATGAATGTGACGGGGAACGGATGGTGCGCGATAACCATTCCGACCGCTTTTTTTATTGTTTTCACTTATTATATAACAGAAGTAAAAAGGAAACCTCTCAAGGGCGTCATCAACTTTAAGTTGAATCGAATTTACCTGAGAAACGTTGAAGTTGGAGACGACGTTGACACTGGGGCAAGAGCCCAACGCAAACACTTGTGCCTCCACTTCCGTCCGATAGAAATAACCGACGGCGACGAGTAAGAACACTATCAGCTGAGAGTAACTCGGCATTTTGTTTCGATTGAAAGAAAGAGAGAAAAAATGGACTTCCGCACTGTTCTCGTGTGGGCAGTCGACTGGTCCGTCAGCGGTTCGAGATTTAGACTCAGGTAAAGCATGCTAATGCTTAGTATACAGAGCGGCGAGTCGGATTGAGAAAAAATGTTAGTCAAACAACCGTTAGGTGAGGATGGGTATCGCATAGTCGTTGTTTTCTTTAATTCTTTTTCGTCTCTATCAGATGACCTCCACTCGCTATTTGAACCCCCTCAGTTTGGTCACTATATTCCTCCCTTTTAGAAAAAGTTAGTCAAAAAAAGACCAGGAAATGATTATTCATGTAAATTCAATCTCGGGCGGCGTGGTCGTCCTGGGACTTCTTTCATTATGCTTTCAAGAAAGGTCTACGTACTACGACGACTACGTATACCCGACGGACGGAAATCCTGATGGATTACTCTTGTCCACGAATATATACCTGCCGGTAAAACTTTTGGAACGTCTGCTGCTGTGATATCGCGGAATAAGTTTGCCATGGCGCAATCCATCAAGTTGAGTGATGCGCTGCACCAGCACCAGCAGCGGCCGGTCTTTTATTCGCGACGGCCTTGTTTTTAGTATGTTGCGCCATGTAGGCTACGGCATGCCTAGTGGCTGATGAGATTTCCATCCATCCTCTCGTGCGAAAAGAAGAAGAAAAAAAATAAGAAACAAAGTTCAACATTCATGTATAGAAAATCGTTTATATGACATCCAGTACTTTGACGGGCTGGTTATGGGAAATAGAGCCGAGGGAGAAAAAAGAATGACATGGTATATATGTGAGGTTAATAGGAAGTCTGAGAGAGAGAGAAAGAACGGGGATAGTCGGGAGAGAGAGAGAGAGAGAAAAGAAACAAATGCCACAATCACGCACACGTAGATTATACACTCCATGTAGATATAATAATATAAATATGTCATCTTGATGAGAATGTCTCGCGAGCGACACAGCCATTTTTGTGCTTTTTTTCTATTCTTTTTCTTTTTCTTCTCATTTTTTTTAGCCAAGAAATGGTACACACACATCACCACGTAAAAACGCTGGGAATGAAAATACTTCGGTCACACAACTGTTGGCAAAACACCGAGAGACCGATGTTTCATATAGGCAAACATTGGCCTAAGAAAAAAAAAACGATGGGTAATAAAGGGCTGGAAAACAAAATTCAAAGCTTTTTTTTCAATATCTTTTTGCCGTCGATTTGGAAAATTCTAAAAGAGATCATCAGAAATTAAAACACACGAAATTTGTTGTTGTCATTTAGTCGGCGAGATTGATATCATGTTGTCGTGAAGATTTGGCATTTGACGAGTTTTGTGCCTTCAAATTTTTTTCTATCCATTTGTTTTTTTCAAGGCTGGAGCGGGTGGAGCTGTTCGATCGACGATGTAGACCGTTCGGTATCCTGTTGAGCGCCGGTGGAATCGCGATGAGCTGACGACTCGCCTCTGTGACTTCTCATCGGACTTTTGGTTTCGTACGTCGCCGAATGGTTACTTTGTCTTCGACCTACAACACCAGACGGAAAGATTGAAGGTTTTATTTCAAGGTAAGAATACGCCACTATTAGAGTCTACCACTACTCGACTAGATCTACCACACCCACATCTATATCTATATGTACAATTGAATTTTCTATGCATCTTTCTTATTTCATCGGAGGCTCCATCGGTATAGCGCAAGTGCTCCCATCTTGTTCCGCCTATTTCTTGTCTTTCGGCTCCTTTCCGATCGATAACCGACGGTCCCGGTAGGGAAATCAAAGGATTCGTGAAGATAAGGAAAGAGAAATGGATCAAGAAAAGATAAGGAGAGAGAGAGAGAGAGAGAGCGAAAAGCACTCTCATCATGCACCTCGATCCCAGACGCCCGTTCTTTTTTTTTTTTCGGTGGGCCCATATAGGCCAGATGATCCATTTCATCTATAGTAAAGTCTCTCCTCTCTCCTTTCTATAACAACCCGTAGAGAAGAGAGATGGTAGTGAGGATGGAAAATGAGCAACTACCTAAAACTTCAAACGCTTTCCCTCTCGTCTGTTCTCGCATGTCGAGGCCGGATTCTATTCCCACAAGTGAAGCCCCCTCCGGTGTAACTAGTGCGGCACAGAAGAACTCCATAGCAGCAGGTTTATTATATGTATTTCGTGCCCCTTTTTTTTCTGGCGGAAGAGGCTTGTCCCCCTCTTTTTTTTTCTTTCTTCTTTCCTTTGATGCCTTTTGCGCCCACTTACGGGCTACTTCGCCCACACCGTCTATAAAGTATAACCAGGCTAGCGAGTAGCGAAAAGCCGTTTGAGGTACTTAGGCAAGCGTTCCTAGCTTCTGCACTGCTCCTCGTTCTCCTACTACTCTTTGATGATGATCGATTGGAGAGCACAGCGCTATACACTTTCCGTTGGGTCGTTGGCACCAAAGTGAAATGGACTGTCCTTTCCATCAGCTTGAGAGTCGTAGCCAAGAACAAGAGAGAGAGAGCCCGGTATATATATATATATAGTGTACAAGAACTACATACTAGACCATCTATAGAATGTATAGAAGGAAGGAAGGAAGGAAGGAAGGAAGAATAAAGCGTTAGATAGGGAATTGTACTAGTTGTAGTAGTAGAAGGAGGAGGAGGAAGAGGGTGATGTGGTGCGGTCTCTGCGCAGCTCGCACGCCATCGACTCGTTTTCGCCCGGCCAATTCTCTCGGGCGCCGGCCAGAGAGTAAGAAGGGAAACTTTGATCACCGTAGCGTAGCGAGCGCAGCGCGTCGCCTTCTCGATAATCGTCGAAAAGAAATACTACAACCTTTCGACAAGAGATCGCTAGAGAGAGCGTCCAGTCCCTACAAGACCCCTCCATCTGCTGCTCTCTTTTATTTTTTCTTCTTCTTTTATCGATGGCTTCTTGATTTCATCTATAAATTCCCCGAGTAAAATAGACAGTGGCGAACACGGACGTTTCTAGCGTGTGAAGCGCCAATAGGAAAAAAAGAAAGAAAAGGCATTAGAGGAACTACAGGGAAATAATTTCATTTGGCCAGCGCTGGCGCTATTTTCGGTGTAGGTAGAGAGAGAGTTCTAGAAGCTAAAGTGGGGAGAGGTCACGGGTGATTAGGTTTCATTCACGGACACGCAGCAATGTTGTAGACAGGAGATCTTGATGAAAGTTAATGGATCTACCAAGACGACGACGACGACTGTCTCTACCACCTCTCGGAAACAAAAGATCTGATGAAAATACCAAACGAACCGGAGATTCCGAGACAGGAGGAAATGAAAAAGAGTGTGTGTTGATTAAATCAATAGCCTCTTCTTCTTTCTTTTTCTTCTTTCTTCTTCTTTCTTCTGCCGCCTACTACAACAAACTACTACTACTACTACTACTACACTAGACTAGAAACTACACAGAGAGACACACGCCGCCGCCTTTCGGTTCATTTCAATTCCGAGATGATGGAATGAGAACTCTCTCTCTCTCCCACTCCCTAGCTCTCTTTTGAAAACGTAATCAAACTACCAGGCAGCAGCTACTACTAGTCTACTGGCTCCCGACGACAAGACGCGGGGCTCAACTAAAAGGACGGAGACAATAGAGCGGCCGAGAGAGATCGGTCGTGCGCAGCACATCAGAAACCTACCGTGGAGAGATCCTTGTGTCCGCGAGTGATGGTGGCCGCCGCCGTTGGTGATCGAGTTAGTCCTACGCGGCCCGAAATCTATGAATTTGCCAGGACACAGGGCACCAGTCAAAGGGACAGATCCACAATATGCGCCACCAGTTTTATTCTTATTTTTATTTTTCTCTTAAAGCGTTCCGAGGACGAATATAAGCAGATCGATAACAACAAACAAAACAAACGGGAAAAAAACAAGAAAACGAAGCTGTAAAGCGAGAGAGTTGAGCAACATCCGTTACGCTCTTGGTGTTTAGTATTCTTTCTTTCTTTTTTTTTTTTTCGACGTCTAAACAAAAGGGCAAGGAAAGGGAAGGCAAAGCTTTTTGAAGATGTCGGCGCAGCTGTTGCCGGCGTACACATAAAATGTTGTGCTCGTCGCCCGATGGGTTCGAGGGTACGATATAGCGAATGGGGGTATTGGCGTGCATCTGCGAAAATCACACGTACCTGTAGGTGCTGCCGCTGCGGCTTCCGAATCTGTGATGGAGATTTGTCGATGGTAGTTGGGTCGCGGCGGGTGTTTTCCGTCTGGAACAAAAACAGAAGAAGAATCCATTTGATCTCAGATTCCCATTTTCCTCTCATTCTTTTAATTGGATTTGAGAAAAAGAAAAAGAGTCGAGAGAGAACCTGCGTGAGTGTTGTTGGTGCTGGCGCTAGTCGGCGGGGCCAGATGGGCGTTGCCGTATCCTCTGGCCTGATCCTGAGCGAACCGGGCCCTGCTGAAGAGTTTGAGAACGAGGCAAGTCAGCGCCATGAAGATGGACATGCCAACACCCAGCCCGATGACGGTCGGCACGTCCGATTTCAACCAGGGACCGTGAGGCTCTAAAACAAATGAGAAAATCCGTCATCTCTCTCTCTCTTTTCTCCAAAGCTGCCTGGCCGTCATTAACTCACCCGGGATGCAAATGCTGGTCCTCAGAACGGACTCGAGCGTGATGGCCTGCTGGTAAGCCGCCCGACAGCTGCACTGACTATTGCCCTCGGCCGTGCTGGCGCAAACGGCGTTTTTGTCAAAGTACTGGCACGACTGGTCGTACAGGCAAAGTTCGCCCAGCTTCAAAGCTGCCCGGTAGTACACATATATATAGTATATATATAAATAATATTGAGATGGATGGAAGAAAAACATTAATAAGACGGACCGCACACGCTCCGTCGAACGAATCATCTCTCTAGATCCTATTTGCCCGTCTCCGCCATCTTTCTTCGGCGGCCCCGTTTTTCCTCTGCTCCGCCAAACACCGTAGACCCCAATCTTCCGCCGACACAACAATCGTTTATTTATTAGGATCGTATCCTTTTTTCTTGTTTTTTCTTCTTTTTGTTTTCTCTCGAATTTAAGTAGATTGCCCTTTTCTTCGAAGTTATCGCGCGCATTGAGCTCGGCGTCACTTAGTCCTCTTTCCACCTCTTTGATGGTAATGCCTCTCTCTCTCTCACTGACTTGTCTCAGCCGCCTCTTTCCCTATGTACATATTGATGGCGACGACAAAGACCCGTCTCTTAAGTCCAAAGCTTCTTTCGACCACTTTGCCCATTCCTTTTATTCTATAGACGCAGAGAGACAAGCCAGTAGTAGCTGTTACCCTACTTGAAATTCACTACGTTTCTCTTTTGCGCCTCTTCTATTTTCAATAACAACAAAATAATAACAAAGAATTTGCCAAACTATCGATTCTCTCTCTAGCCGCACGCCTAGTTGGGGTCGTCTTAAAAAAAAAAAATATTAAACTATCCTATGCCACTATTCTTTATGAAGATCATCCATGTGTGTGCGCTGTGCGCGCGCGTTAGGGTGCGGGCACTGACGCGTAGCCTTTCCGCGGACGTGACGCAAGAAGCCAAGTGATCTGACAGGGCCCAGAACGTGGCGAGTTCTGGGCGGAAGGAAAAGAAAACGACTCGGCCAGAGTTAAAAGATAAAAGAAAAGAAAAAGTCGGCGTTGACGCCGCTCCAGTCCATCCGCTGATGGGCGTCCGTCTCGTGAATATTTAAACAGGGTCGTCGTCTGTCCGCTCATCAAGGCCAATCATAAAAATAAAGGGGGGGTTTGTTGTTGTTGTTGTGGCGGGACTTACGCGGAACGCAGATGGTGTTGTCGACGACGATGGGGTAGAGCGGGTCGCATTCGCATCGTTGAGACATGGCGTTGCAGACGGTGTGCGGTAGGCCGGGATTGCATTGGTCAGTGTCGTCGCAGAAATCGCCAACGAGGGAACCGCGGCTCTTGACGGACATGACCGGAACCGTTTCCGCCGGTCCATCCGCCGCTACCCTCCACGTCGATGACCATCTTGACCCCATTGCTGATGATGATGCGCCGGCATCTTGATCACGAAGGATCACGGAAGAAGGTTCCCCGGTGCCGCCACACAATAGAGAGAGAGGGAAGGAAGAAAATCAATGACATTTAGCCAATAGAGATAATCACGATAGAGAGACTTAATGCCGATTGGCTCTATAGAGGAAACGATATAAAGCCCCCAAAACCGAAACAATAGTATACACCCACAGAAGAACCGCAGACACTTCCGAGCCCAGATTTGACATTGATCGATGTCTTTGTATATCAGGATTTTTTCTTTCTTTCTTTTTTTTTCTTTTTGTTTTCCGCTGCGGATCTTCTCTCTCAACTTTCGGGATCTCTTTTGTGTAGACAAGATGTCTACTAGGGGTTGGGGAGGAGCTGCTGTTTGTAACACGATGTTAGTTGTATATATATATGTACGTACCTGATGGAGTGGGATGGATTATCCTGGGTTGGTCCTGATCGCCCGGCCGCCGCTGGATGATGGACGAGCCGGCGGCGTTCCAGTTGCACAAGCGGAATAGCAATAAAAGCGACAAGCTGGAAGACGACCGCATCTTTTTCTTTTTTCTCTTTTCCTTTCCAATTTGTTTCCTTCTAGCACGCACTCCTTCTTTTTTTTTCTGCTCCTTTCTTCTCCTTCTACCCGCCTCACTCACTCTTCACTAGCAAGCAGATGAGCCTACTTGTCTCATGCTGGGCTTGTTGTCTCTTTCCGTCTAGCGAATCATCCGGAACGCAGCGGTCTCGTAGTCAAGCTACCCTACTATTTCTGTCGGTTTTTTTTTCTTCTTCTTTTCTTTCTCGTTACACGATCAATACCGTCTGCTTAGATATATCTCCGGGGTGGCAAGAAATAAAAAGAAGAAGAAATAAAAATAAAAAAAACGACCTCTGATGCCTGTCTGCTGTCGCCAGTTACAAGTTTCCGTTTTGTTTGGAATAACGATTGGAGCCGTGTAGGCAGCAGACTCTCTGTGTACGTAGAGGATGAAGATTCACTTTGTGCGCGTGTTTTGTTCTTTTTTCTTCTCGAAAAAATAAAGCGACGGTGGGGAATAGTGCAAAGGCGAATTCCTGGAACTCGACGGAACCTCGAGAGAGAGAGAGAGAGACACCGAGGGAAAGAGTATGTAACGCACAAGGAACACGCACGATCTCACATTTCCAACGAGGCGAAAAGGAGGTGAAACCGATGTGCTCCGTTGTATTGTAATAGCCCCGCTCGGTTACGGAGACTCGCGGTTGTAGGTGGCGCCGACGACGTCCAGACAGAGTCGACGACGAAGCGAAGGCGAAGAGAGAAAGCCAACGGCGTCCGGTGTCGACGATGGTAGAGAAGCATCTCACTTGGTACTTCTCTTCTTTCTCGCTCTCGTCAAAAGGGACTGAGAGAAGGAGAGAGTGAAGAGAGGGGAGAGGGAGAGAGAGAGAGAGAGTCAAGTCCCGCCTCTTTGGTCTTCGCCAATCAATACTACCCCCAACGCGCACACGTAGACACACAAGCTCCTCTATATAGAGTCACCCCACATCACGCTCGTCTACGTACCGATTCTCTCCGCACAAGGTGTGCATTTCTTCCTCCCCTTGGGTTTTATTGCTAGTCGACATCCAACCCAGAATATTCCCCGGTTCGTCGTCTACATCCAATTCCTTATTCTCTCTCTTTTTTCTTCTCTAGAAAATTGAAAAGATAAATGGAGGAATATTTAAAAAAGGAAAAAAAGGGAAAAGCAAGGAAAAGATTATTAGATTCGACTACTGAGTGTGGACAGCTGGAAGGCAGAAATCACTTGTTACACACCGCCGGATGTGTTTACGGAACGATCAAACATGTCGTCGTCGTCGCCTTAGAAAGAAACCTGATGAACTCTTCTTCTTCTTCTTTTGGACCCATCGGAAACTTTTGACGCGTTGGCCCAACACAAAAAATTGCCCGATATTTATCACCGCTCCTTCTTTTCTCCTAGATATATATATATATATCGGTCCAGATTATTGATCGATCGAAAGTTGAGGCTCTGCTATACAGAGGCCGCACATGCCGAGCATCAGGGAGGGAGAGAAAAGTATCTGGAAATCACGCGCAATCAGTCGGACGCCGCGAAGCCCCATTGAAAGAAAACCGTTGATTGATTTCGACGTTTATCAAAAGCGGCTCATATATATAAAACGCCGTTGCCAATTAGAGTTTTGTGGGAACGGGAAACGCTGTTGCTTCGTCGCTGATTCGATTCGTCCCAATCGGCGACCAAGTCTTGTGTTTTCACGGTGAAAATGACTCAGAGTTGATTGGCTGCTTTATTTTTTTTTATAGTTGGCTCTCCAAATTGAATTATTTATCAACAAAGAGTAGCCGGATGATCTCAATTCTCTTATTGACGTCGCGGACGACGGAAGTCGACGAGAAAGAAAAGTTATCTCGGCGATGAAAATGCCAACTTTTGAGGATCGCCCGCGAGTTGAAAACAAGTTGTCTAAGAAAACAAGAAGAAAGATCGGTTGGGAACCAAGCGTGAAACGTTCAACTGTTGAGATTTCTCGGTGGCTGATGGAATCCTCTCTCTCTGTCTCTCTCTGCTGCTTCTTCTTCCATCCTCCGGAATCCCTTTTACCCGAGTCCTTATCGTCGGCTTGGCTGAACCGCTGCCAGAACGCGCATAGAGTATCCCTCTTCTGACGTGTTCTCTCTGCGGGCGCTGTCTAACAATAGTCGACGCTCAACTTTGTGTTTTCATCTCCTCAATTATTGTTGTTCCCTATTACTTTCGCATGGCGACCTGGTGACGACGCTCTCTCTCCCTCCTTTTCGTTTATGTAACGCAATTTTTTGGGGAGGTAGTACTGGAGGAGGCGCTTTTCCGGTGAAATCCTTCTCGTCGGGCGATATTGCCCTCACCGGCGTTATTATGGATTCTAGGGATGGAGATTGCAAAGGAAGGAGAGCAATACGTACGGCAGTCTTTTGGGATGTAATCGAACAAATGTCACATTCGTCTCAATCAGAGAGGCATATCCATTGATGCGGATTGATGGCTGTTGGCGGGTAAACAAAAAGAGAGTGCCCTTTCTCCCGACCGCACCATTGACTTGTTGACGTCGTCTTAGTTTCCGATTCCTATTCAGTTGCTGCGAAGTGTTTTATGGATTGATTTTCCAGTCGTCTAGACAACAGACGGATATTTTTGTATTTTTCTTTCCTTCTTTCCACTGATTAGGTAGACTAGATTGATTTCGATGGGAAGCCGGCCAAAATCTTGTGAACGACAGCCTCATTTTTTTTTCCTGAGCGAAATGACGACGGTCGCAGGGAATTATGAATGTAGTGCATCGGTAGGTGCATCACGATCGCTGATCATCCATCTGATCCCTTTTTCCAACGACGACAATAGTCTAGTACCCCACGTGGACGTGTGTGTGGTATCCATCGCTAATGAACTACTACTACTGGGCGGGATAAGATATGGGGATGGATTTCATATCCTATCATCCCCGGTAGCTCTTCCATCATCTGTCCGATTCCCTTTTCTTCGACATTATCTAGAAACCCAGACGGCGGATTATGATGATTCGGCTCCCACCCCCTCGCCTACGTATATATATATTCCCATCATCGAACGCGTCTCCCGCTTTCATTAGCGTTTTTTTTTTCTCTCTTTTCCCCCCCTTTTGTTGCGTCCATTTTGAAATCTGGATGGAATAAAAGGGCGGGAAATGCTTTCCAATTCAAATTCCTGGTAGACGGTCTATATAGCTCGCAAGGGGGGGTAGGGAGAAATGTAGTCCCTCGGAGCAAGGTGGGATTGACTGGTTACTATAGAAACCGGTCAATAAAAGCAGGGCCGCTCTCCATCTAGCCCCTCGTTTCTGCTTTATAGATGATGAAAGGTCATATGTCGGGAGCTAGCGGGAATGTTTGATGTTCTACCCCGTTTAGGTTCATCGAAAAAAAAAATTCCGATGAGAAAAAGAAAAGAAAAATAAATAAAAATGCGCCCGCTAAGAATATAATATATATTATTCTAGATTTTGTCAAATAGAATTTCACCTCATTTTTCTCTTTGGAGTTGAAAATACCGCCGCTAGATGGTGTCTCGTGAAAGAGAGAAAAAATCCCGCGTTCCACTTCTTCTTTTCGGTCGGCACATCATCTTCGTTTGACACGATCTCCCAACCGTCTACCGCAACAACAGTCGATTCTGAAGGAAGAAGAAGAAGAAGAAGCTTTCCTTTTGTTTCTACTTCGCGTTGTTGTTGTCTCTTCTGGCTGTGGCGTCGAGCGTCGCTCCCACGCGTGTCAAATCGGATGATTGGAAAATGGAAGCTTCACGCTCGACACCACTCCTGAAGAAGAGAGCAAAAAGAAGCAAGTAATCAGCCGTGAAGATTGGGGCGCGGTGGAAGACACAGAAAGAAAAAAAGGAGCTCGATGTTTTTTTAAGAAAAAACATATTTTTTTTCCCGAACAAAAGGAATTGTTCATTTTTCGGCGATGATGGCTAATAATCAAAGAAACTCCTTTAGGGGCTTTTTATCCCAATCAAACGCGTCGTGATTTACCGCTTTGACCCGCTTTCCCGCCGTAGTACTACCTGTAGTGTATATATATAGGAAAGAAGCCAAGCTTAGCCTAGCAAGAAAACAATCCGTGCTCGTTGTTGTTGTCGTTCACGGCATGTAAAGATCGTGATGAGGCCCCCCTCTGGTCTCGGCAACTGATGAAACGTGACTCGATTTTCTACCTAGCCGCTCACGCTGCTTCCCTTGCTGTACGACGGTCGCAATTGTTTCAGATAAAAATTTTACCGGAGCTCTTTCTGCCTTCTCTGCCTAATAAGGCAACGGAAGCCCCTGGAGGACCGTTTTAATGACCCCAAGCCCCTTTAATCACCGCGCCACCACCTAGGACGCGCAGGAGCAGCATTTTGCGCGCGAGTTTATTTGCATGTCTATAGACAGTGTCCGTGATGAGGTATATGAACCTTGTTTTAACGAGCTAGTTAAACAGCAACCACCGCCGCCGGTTGACGACGACGGTTGCCCGGGACTCTCCTCTCTCTCATAAATTAAGTTGCACAACAACGAACCTTGAACTTGCCAGTCGACTTCCTCCTCCGCTACTACTACTACTATGTCTAATATTCATTGTCTTTTTCCGCGTCTCTCTAGACCACTTTTTGGTTGTTGGTTTTAATTCATCATGAAATTGGTTGAAAGAGAATTGGAGAGAAAGAACGAAAAAACAGCATTCAGCACTTAAGAGAGCTGCGTCGACTTCCTCTGGTCATTTGTTGTTGTTGTTGTTGTTGTGTAGGTGAACGGGTGGGTAGGAGTCTGGGGAGGAGTCGGAGGGTTTCCCTAGTTAATTTGACAGCTCCTGCTGCTAGTGCGCTGTTAGTGGCGGTGCGAGGACTTGTTGTGTACCGCCAAACAAGCTGACGGGGGTCGACCAGATGGCGGGTCATTATATTTTTTTCTTCCTTTCTCCGCCATCTTTCTCTCTCTCTCTCTTTCGCTCGCTCGCTCGCTTTCCAGTTGATGCGAATAGAAATCACCAAAAAGTAGAAGCTAAGAAGAAGGCGGCCGGGGAAAACGTCTCGAAAAAGAGCACAACTTTTCTTCTTCTTCTTCTTCTTCTTTTTCCGAGCTCTACGGCTCGCTCCGCTATCATTAAGCGCATATATGCCTCTATAATCATCAGACTCCCTCCACTACGCCCTTACGGGAGCCCCCTTTTATGAAAGTGACTCTCCAGCGGAAGCGGATGTACCGATCCGCGAATAACTCTCTCTCGAAAAAAGAACTACGAACCGGGTCCCGTTTCGTAATATCAAACGCTTTAGCGGCTCCACTGAATCAAGATTGATCGATTTCGTGCGGCTTTCTTTTTCTTCTTCTTCTCTTTTTTTATCCCGATGGATAAATAAACCCGTTAGATACCGTCGGATGTGTTTTTTTTTGAGCTCCTACACCGGGGTTATATTCCGTGTGTGTTCAACGCGGCTCAAATCCTCCCTCTCTCTCCCCGTGTCCGATGTTTCATTTCTCTTGACTACACGTCGTGCAAGCACTTCCTGTGTACATACACGTTTTTATTTCCGCTTCGGTTTGTCACTCGAGTGGAAACTGACGGCCGACTGGGGGGGTCAACTTCCTTAAACTCGCCCGCCTATTTTTGGTGGATATATATAAGCCCATACGTGAAGGATATATAAGGAGGATACGGTCGCCTAGTTATTATTAGGCGATTCGATTGCTGCCGTTTCTTTTGTTTCGTCAAGCTCCGACGATCTCCCAGCCGCAGAAAAGAAGCTACTCCTAAGGATGAGCCCCGGCGCGCGCGCGCGCTAGGAGAGAAAACCAGATGGTTTTTTTTTTCGTCTTCTTTCGGCGGTCATCCGACAAGTGGTCGGGAGCGCACGGAAAGAAAACAAAGGTAGAAATAATACAGAAAACTTGGTAGGCGATCGGAGAATCTCGTCATCTTTCGGTCTTATCACGGTCTGTTTAGTCAATCTCGGGGAGCGCGCGTGAGAGAAAAAAAAATGGATGACGTCCGGCTTCCTCTTCTTCTTCGTTCCTAATTGGAGCGACGGGTCACGAGTCATCGATTAGACGGCGGGAGAGAAAGAGAGATTCCGTCGTGGTACGAATAAGGGAAATATTTATAGAAAGACACGGCTTGGTAGAAGTAGATAAAGGGAATCGACTATAGCTCTTTTTTCTATTCGATGTACACTGCATCTGGCGCGTTGCTAATTTGATCGATATTCTTTCACGAACGGAACGAACGGGACCGTGTGAAACGCTCCATCGCCCAGCGTGTCGAAAGTTTGAATGAAAAGCCAGTTTATTCTCCTTTTATTTGCCCGTCGACAAATGGGAATAAGTCAATGATGTGAAGACTTTGCGACACAACAATGAGGGGTTCTTTTGCATGCTGAATCGCCGGCGGAGAAAGTTCATTGTTTCTCCGATTTCGAATGTGATGAAGAAAAGAAAAAGGAAAAAAGAAATAGAAAAAGACTCGAGTCGGTTCCCCTGGTCCTCGGCTCTTAAGTCTCTTAACGAGAGCTCTTCTTTTTCCCATCGCACTTCAATCGACTTGTGCTTCTGCTCATGCTGCTGAGACTGTCAGAAGAAGAAGAATGTCTTTTGCGGTTGGAGGGGTTTCACGTTTCTCTCTATTGAATTCTTCTTTTTTTTTCTCCTTTTTTTCGGGGAAACTTTTTCTTCCAATTGACGAGTCGCCGACATCGGCCGCTAGATGTCCGGCACGGACCACACCACACTTGTATATGTGTGTGCTGCATTTTTTGAAAGGAGGGGGAGGGCAGAAGAAACCGTCCAACAGCAGAAAAGAACTCTCGAGCGTATAGAGATCCTCTGTCGACACGTGAACCGCTACCAGTTCGTCTCGAGCAGTTCTCGTTTTCCGACACGCCGTCGCTTTTCTGCTTGTTCCGCGTGATCGCGACGAGTTCATTTAACCATTGGCGCATTGTTGTCGGCTATATATATTTTTTTTCCCGTCGAATCGACAACCAGTCGATGACTCTTGAATCGCAACTCGAAGAAGAAGAATAAAGGACTCTGTGCGTGTTCTTTTTTCTACTTTACTTGGTGCTAGTGAACTCGAAGTTTGTGACTGACGATTGTGCGCTGCCGAGTTGACCGTGTCGCCCACTCAGGAATAGATTTCACATCCGTCTTCTTCCTCCCCCATTAAGAGAAAGGCATCCCGGAACGTTGCAGGTTGACTTCCGCCTTTTCGAGCGGACCCAGAAATGATGAAAACATCCTCAGCCGCTCGCAGGTGAATTTTTTTGTTGTTGTTGTTATATTTCCTTTTGGGATAAAAAAAATTGTGTCCATCTTGTTAGAGCCAGGGTGAGACACACAATAAAAATGTGTTTTATTTCTTTTGTTCCCTCTCGTTGCTTGGTGTTGCGTCAGGGGCAATCTAGTTTATTTGAAACACTCGACGAGAGACTGGCTCCGGTTCGCTGGATTTTCTCTCTCTCTCCGAGCTCGTTGAGATTCAGGTTTCTTCATGAAGGTGGACCTTCTCCCCCTCATTCTCAGAAATCGTGGTCTTCTTGCTAACCGACATGTAACGTTAGATGTGATTGTTTCTTTATGCCGTCAAAAGTCGTGCGTCGAATCTTGAGGCTTCATCCAGTTGTCGTTCGAATCAAGTTTTAGATTTTTGTAGGAAAAAGGGAAGCGGAACTCGTGTTTTTCGGAAGTTTGTTGTGTTAACATCGAATGTTAGTGTCTCTATATTTTGTTATCACAATAAAGAGGACGAAAAAGGGAGGAAAAAGAGAAGAGACAACAACACAAAAAATTGGGCAGCCCAGCAGCGGGCTCGCTTTTTACCACCGGCTGAATAGATCCTGTCTCTTTCCATCTCTTTGGCTTTCACCCCTCTGCCCAAGGTTCGTCTCTCTCTTTGTTGTTAGTAAGAGAGGGGGTGCAGATGTGCTGCGGCCATTTCCGGCCGGTGGGGGCCCTTCTGCTTCCCTCCCTACACCAATTTTTTATTTTATTTTAGACAGAGAAAGAGAGAGTCAGGGCCAGCAGCCGTTGATGCTTTGGAATATACAACATCCAAGATGTATTGCGATAAGAATCCGACAGCCAAAAATGCCTCGCTCAAAAAAAATGCAGACATGTGGAATCGTATATAGTAGCTACCGTAGTAGTTGTTGTCAGCAGCCCTTTTTTTCCGATTGGAACAGGTATATCTAATGACTTATCAGTGGTCCTCCATCAGATCTAACAAAAGAGAAGAAAATTGGAAACAAATAAAAGAAAAAAAATAAAAGCGAAAGGAGAATAGTAAACCCATCGGATCCGTGGGGGTTGTTGCCTCTTTTTATTTGAGCAGGCGCCGGGTTGCTTGTATATATATATATACAACATCGTCGTCTCTATATAGGAGATAGATAGATAGATAGGAAGATGGTCCCCTTGGTGTAGTTGACTACACTACACACGGATGCTAGCACTTAAAAAATGGACTTTAACGACTTGATGGCCACTCCTCCCCTCTCACCACCCTCGCGCTCAGTCGGTTCGGCGATGCGCGCACAAGTTCACCTCTGACCTGGATGAGATGGAATTGTTGATCCGAAAGTGGGTTCCGTTATGCTGCACTGCGCAGATAGAGATTGAGAGAGAGAGAGACCCTGAAATTTCGTCTTATAAAGAAAGTAAAGAAAGAAAGAAAAAAGAAGAGCGCAAGTTGCGGGTCGGTCGCAGCCAGCAACTCCGCGGTTTTCTGGTTAAGGGCAAACTGACCTTTGCCTCTCTAGGAGGAGTGTTTTATGACGATTTCGAGGAACGACGATCGAATAGCATTCATTGCGGCCCACTGGTGCTATTTAATCGCTCGTCATCAACGCTCACGATCCTACGTACGACGACTCCAGACAATAAAAATGGCTGCTTGCTTCATGAATAAGTTGTCGTCGGCGACGAAAAAAAAAAGAAAAAAAAACAACATTCCATTCTCTCTATCTCGTTGATATTCCCAACCAGAATGCAGCAGCCCGTCCCGTTAGATATTTTCACATTTCTTCTACTGGTAGTAGTAGTAGCAGTCGATGTTGATTCGTTTCCATACGATCAGTTTATCACGCTGTATCGAAAAGCATGCAATTAGGAAGTAGCTTATAACGCAGACATTGAATAATGAAGAGGAAAAATAAGAAGAATGGCAGCATGTGTGCGCCTGGCAGGATGTCAGTGACCTGTCTGAAGAAATTTTCACGCTTCTCTCCGCGCGAGAGAAGAGAAACGTCGCGGTGTAGGAAGGAAAGAAAGAAAGAAAAAACCAGAAGCGAGCGTCGGAGCACGCGCACACACGAACAATTTAGCATCGGATGGTATAGTGAGAGAGAGAGAAAAAGGTGGAGGAAAAGGGCGGTTCGTCAGACACTCCCCCGTGATTCGCGTCCGTGCGTGAATCCCCGACGACTCGCAATGACCCTGTTGCATCGTTTCATCATCGTCTCCTTTTTTTTCTTTGTTGTTGTTGTTCTTTTTATTCCGTCGACTTGTTGATTTTTCAACTCACGAACTGGCACACAGCAGTTCGTCTCATTGAAAAGAGAATTCATACCTCAATGAAGACTTGATGAAAAACAATTTGGGCTCTGATCTCCGCCGCGCAACAACAATTCATACACGAGAGAATTGAAGAATGAAGACGCAGAATCCGGCCGAATCTGAGAATAAGGAGAGATATAAACATCACGGCAACAATCGTTTGGCGCGATGCGAAGCGTCCCACTATTTAAAAAAGAAGAAGAACAACAACAACAACACGGAGAAACAGGAGTTGTAATGGTCCGCAACCGGCGTTCACATCGGGGAATGGTCGGGTTGGATGGCAGATCCCGTTACTTTGAATGTCTCAATCGTTGGCAGGCAGGGAAGGGAATGCAGAAGAGAGAAGCGGATGAGGCGGGTGAAAGGTGAACCAGGTCAAACCGTGCTAGTACCAGCCATTACATTTCCTTTCATTATTTTTCTTTGCGCCGGAGAAGAACTACAGCACTAAAAGGGAAGAAAAACGGGAGGGAAACAACAAACGAGACCAACAAGTGCCCGTATTGATTCGTCATTAAAACGCAAAACAACGTGTTGTTTGACGGGTACAGACTTTCCCTGACCAGAGAAAGAGAGAGATGGTCAACAAACTGTTGCACATCAAGACTATATATCCGGCCTCCGGGTTTCGTGCATAATGTCCGCCGAGCTGCTGTTGGCCATAGTCACGAAGGGGCAGCTGCTGGTCTCTCTGGAGATCTCGTTACCCGCCATCATCATCATCATCGTCCAAGACTCAGGAAAAGAAAAAAAGAGTTTCATCTTTCTCCTCGTTGTGTGTGCACTAGAAGCTGTTGATGCCATCCGGCATGGGCCATTAAGGAGTTGAGCGGCCTTGCAGCTCTCCATCATCGTTCGCCCGAGAGAGAGAGGATGGCGAACATCTCGTCTGCTATTCGACTGCTGTTGCTGCTCCAGCTGATGCTGCTGGCCTTGGTGGCCGCTAACCAACCGCCGCGATTCGAGGTGACGGACGAGAGCGGCGGCGAAATTGTCCTCAAGTTGAAAGAAGGCGCCGAAGGAACGCCCGTCGGAAGCGTCATCTATCGCATCAAAGCTTCCGATGCCGACGGTGACGCCCTCCAGTTTGGCCTTTTGGGCCAGGCCGCTAACGAGCTCCTACGCGTCCAGCCCGTTAGTGACAACGAAGCCGATCTCCAGTTGACGAAAGAACTCGACAGAGAGGTTAATAACAGTTTCTTCTACTTTACTACAGATGCATCGTTCAATGACTGGAAAAAAATAGATGTTTTAATGAATTTCCTTTTTCTTTTAAAAAAAAAAACAAGACGGAAGAAGAATATTCGCTGGTGCTGACGGTGACAGACGGCAAGATAGGCGCCGGCCAGGCCATCAAGCAAAGTCTCTTAATCATAGTTGAGGTATAACAGTACAAAACATTTTTTTGTTGTAACCCCGTCTTTTTTTCTGAATGCCCCGGAGAGAGAAGTTGTTTCTAAACATGGACATTATTCTTTAATTGGTGGGATGGAAACCGACTACAACAACGTTTTTTTTTTGTCTCTCTCTCTCTCTCCTCTTCTCTTTTTTGTGGAACAAAAAAGGACGTCAACGACAACCGTCCCGTCTTCCAGCCTTTTGCTAACACGCTGATGCTGCGCGAGAACGCCCCACCCGCTGTCATCTTGACGGTAGAGGCCACAGACCGCGACCAAGGTGTCTACGGACAGGTAAACCATTCCTATAGTACCATAGACTCTTTCCAAAACACCACGTGTTTCTGTCAGCTTTCTTTTCTTTTGTTTGTTCCACATTGTTGTTGGATAGTAGTTAAGACTCTTTTCCCTTTTTCTCCCGTTTCATTATTCAACGTCAATTAACACACATCCCGCAGCTCTGTAGAGAGAACAATAGCACCAACCGCGCAGATCAGCAGTCTCTCTCTCTCCTAACTTAGAAAACTGTTGAACGCGATGAATACCGGCTTTATTCCATTCTGTATCGCAGTAGGTCGCGGGTCAGACAACACTGGGCTAAAAAGAGAAAAATACCAAGTTACAAAGTTGGGCTCTCACTCTATAAGAGGCAGGAAGAAAAAAAAACACACAATCAAGGAAGCGAGCGAGAGCGGCTGCGTGTCGTAATGATAGGCGGCGGGAGGAATGATGGTTATTAGAGACGATCTCGGCAACAAAACAACGGCGGAAGAAAAGAGCAGTGGATGATTTCGTGAACGGGCCCGAATTGAAGATCATATAGGGAAACGAATACAATAACAATCGAGAGACGATGTGTGATCGCACTGGGAAAGTTAAGCCCGCGATGGAAAAAAACAAAAACAAAAAAAAGACGTCAAATTATAAACCGACGACGTCTCGATCCGGGAATTGATGGGAACGCGCGCCATTATATCCCCGCCGCCGCCGCCCGATAACGCACGATCGTGATGAAAGGTACAAGTTGTGAATAGAAGAGCTTGATGATGACAACACGGAAGAAGAAGATCGTTTTTCCCATATCGCCGGTAGCCGGAATTCATTTTTCTGTGCGGAAGGAAACGAGTGCTGTTGTTGTTGTTGTTGTTGCTCCGTCTTGATTCATCATCGTCTCTATTTCGCTTCTTCTTTTGCTTCTTTTGCGGTGACTTGTGACCCGTTCGACCCATTTCCCTGACCTGTCTACCGGTTCGTGAGAGAAAGTTGCCCGCCCGAAACAGGGTAGTAATGCATTTGTAATTGCGTCCCCGATCAGGTGGTCTACAGCTTGGAAGGCATGGAGGGCCAGGTCGACGAGGACGATGACGATTCACCCGGAGGGATCCCATTCGCCATCTCCACTGTGGGTGGCAAAGGTGTTTTGCGATGCCTGGCGCCGCTCGACTACGAGAAGAGATCATGGTACCAATTGCGCATCCTGGCCAAGGACCAGGCCAGCGACCAAGGACGCATCAACACGGCTACGGCCGGACTACTCGTCCGTCTTATCGACGAAGATGATCAAGGACCCGAATTTATCACGGTGCCGTCTGTGACTCGAGTGGCCGAAGACGCACAACCGGGCACGTCCGTCCTGCGTGTCAAAGCCATCGATGGCGACCGAGGTGTCAACCAGCGCATTATCTACTCGCTAGATCCGTCCAGTCAGTATTTCGCTATCGATCCCAAAGACGGCATCGTCTACTTGATCCAACAGCTGGATCGAGAGGATCCCAATGTCGTCAACGGCGCCATGATACTCGCCGTCACGGCGACAGAAGACTCGGCCCTCAAGCCCAGTGTGACAACAGAAGTGACTATTCTCGTCCTGGACGTCAACGACCAGGCGCCCGCCTTCCGCCACAGCGGCACGGGACCTTACTTGGCCGAAATCGACGAGCATTCGCCGGCCAACATGCCCGTCACCTTCATCGGATCTGATTCGTTACCGGAAGTCTACGACTACGATCAGGTTAGTTCCCTCGTGTATATTTTTATTTTTATACTTTATTACAGAGTCTTGGCTTAATTCGTTATAGTCGTTAACAAAAGTCTACGATTTCATCAACGAAAATAGCGCGACGGATTAGCCGCTACTTCCTTTTTGGTGCCATTTGATACCGGGATTTTTTCAGCGGTGTTTTTTCTTTCAACTTCTTTTTTAGAAACCAAACAAGTCCGGAAATATTAGTAGAATGTCTATCGACTTACGTCGTATTTTACGTCATTAAAAAAGCGAAGAAAACATTTTTTGGTGGGGGACCCGGAGCAAAGAACGACCCATTAATTCAAGTCAACCGGTTCCTTTTAAATCAAAACAGACCGAGCGATAAGAACTTGGGACTTTGGTATTACGATTGGCATAATGAATTGGTGCACCTGGTCTGGACGTGTTCTAACCGGTCCTGGACTTTTTGGGGGAGAAGTAAAAAAAAAAAAGAGATTTTTCTCTTCAGATAAGAGAAAAAGTCGTTGCTGGCTCGTGTCTCGAAGGTCGTTGGTAACTGCAATCGCCAGCATCCGGCCGGTATACCGTTGTGTGTGCTGCTGATGAAGAGATAGAAGAGAAGCCAAAGAGCGAGGTGGCTACGCGACGTGGACCTTGGAAAAGGCGATGGAATTATAGAGGAAGGTGATGATGGAGGGAATAAAAACAATGACGGCCGTCTTTTGTTTGGTTTATTTTCTAGGGGAAAAACGGGACTTTCTACTTGACTATTCGATGCGACGACGACCTATTTGACATCAGCCCCGGCGTCGTGGTCAACGAGGCTCTTTTCAGCATCCGGGTCAAGAGCCATCTGGCACTGGACTACGAAGAGTTGACGGGCACCAATTGCACCATTACAGCCAGAGAAGCCGTGGCCAAAGAGGCCAAAACCACCACTGTGTCCGTCTCCATTCGGATCCGTGACGTCAACGATCACATACCCCAATTCACGCGACCGTCTTATACGGTACGTCTTCTTCGTCCGGCCACCGACGGAATTTTTTTTCAAATTGGATTAGTTCTTGCTGATACCGTTTCTAAATATAAATATGATGGATTCGATGTGTGCGTGCAGGTCCAGGTGCCCGAAAACGCTCCAGTTGGTACAGTCATCGGCAGCGTCGAAGCAACAGATGAAGATTCGGGTGAGTTGGGCACAGATGGAATTCGCTACAGTCTGCTGCCCGGCTCCATCGCCGACGCGCTCGACATTGATCCGTTGAGCGGCGCGGTTTCCATCGGTAAAGGCGCATCCGCCCTCCTCGATCGAGAGAAAGTCAGCCAGCTGATTGTCATGGTGGAAGCTAGGGACTCGCTCGGCTCTGGAAATCGGTAAACAAAAACAAATAACACTTACTATGCGTAGTGCGGAATTGCCGCCTTTTTTTTCTCTGTTCGGATGGTGAAAGTCGTCGCGACCTCTGTCGCCTAGCATCTCGTTGATCCCGATTGACTCTGCTTTCGTTCTTTTTCCAAGGAATACGGTGCAATTCACTCTGGAATTGGAAGACGTCAACGACAACGCCCCCGTTTTCATCCAGAGCCACTTTGAAATTTACATCAATGAAAACGAATCAAATTTCCCTTATGGATTCAGAGTTGAAGCTTTCGACCGTGACCTCAATGGTACGTTACATCTTGTGATTTCTTTTCTTTTTCTCTGCTAAACTCATGGATTTTCAATAATAACGTGACAAAAATATTTGGTAGGCTCTGCCAATAGTCAGATTCGATACTCTATCATCGACGGAGACGTCCGGGGAAACTTTTCCATCGACTCCGCAACTGGGGAATTGAGCGTCGTTCACCCGCTGGATTTCGAACTACTCGCACCGTCGATACTGTAATTTTTTGAGGGAAGATTTCTCGATTGAATTATCTGTTATTTGAATTTATTTAGGGATGCTCGAGGATTTGGCCACGTTCGACCCATCAATTTAACTGTACGGGCAGCTGATATGGGCACTCCATCGCTGCATACGGACACGAGAGTCTTGATCTTTGTCCACGACGTCAACGACTTTGCTCCAGTCTTTTCCAGATTGTCATACTCGGTCGCCGTGGCGGAAGACGCCGCTCCCGAGTCTTCCATCTTGCAAGTTCAGGCTTTGGACATGGACGGATCGGCGCCGAACAATGTCGTCGCCTACCGAATCCAAAGTGGGGCACGCGACAAGTTTGTTATCGATTCATCAACGGGAGTTGTTAGCATCGCTCTCGGCGCTACGCTCGATCCGGATCAAACTCATCCGCGAACCGTCCGATACCAACTTGAAATTCTGGCGTTGGACGGCGGCGTGGGCAGTCGGCAACTGCACGCGTCCGTGACAGTCATGATCGCCGTGGCCGACGTCAATAACAAAGCCCCCGTTATGACAGAGCCGGGAATAGTCCGAGTCCAGGAGAATGTGCCAGTCGGAGTGGTCCTAACTCAACTGATTGCCACCGATCCTGACGAGCGGCCCATTATCCGTTATTGGATCGATCATATGGGTATGCAGATAGATTGTTATCAATCGATAATCCGAATGACGGAATCATTATGAAAATTGTTGACATTGCAGCTAGCGAAGGTCGCAACGAAATGGGTTTCGTAGTTCGTGACGAGAATGTCACGTCCTGGTTCGAAATCAACACTAATGACGGCCGCATTCGTGTCGTCCGTCAAATGGATCGTGAAAAAGCCGAAACAATACGCTTAGCTATTCGGGCTGAGGACGTCGCCGCGGCCACGACCGGTCAAACAGCTTCAGGTTTGAATTCTTTTTCTTTTTATTTGTAAATAGAAGCATACCGAACATAACTGAATGAATGGAAATGCTACTCTACAGGAACGTTGACGATTCTTTTGGATGACGTCAACGATCACGATCCAGTTTTCAATCAACCGTTTTACAGACGTTCCGTCCCGGAGAATAGCAAACGCGGCGCGGCCATTTTAACTTTATCGGCCGACGACGCTGATCTGAACCGTTCCATAACTTATTCCCTGGATGGTAGGAAACAATTGTGGACTGATTTTATTTTGGAGGGAGAAAACCCATTAGTTACACATTGTGAATGGAATATAGGTCCGATTGAAGTGCTGGAACTGGTACACCTGAACGGCGAGACGGGCGAGGTGGTCGTCTCGGGGAAAATTGACCGCGAACGCTTCGCCTGGATGAATCTCACGGCGAAAGCTTCCGATTCTGGAATGCCGCGACGTTCCAGCTTCGTTCCAGTTTTCATCCAGGTAAAAATCCAGTTTCTCCACATGCGCCATGGGAATTCTCCTACATTCTTTCCCCTCCACCTCGAACGTCTTCATTAGGTGTTGGACGAGAACGACAACAATCCACAATTTGTCAACGTTCCAGGAAACTTTTCGGTGAAAGAAAACTCGCCACCTGGTACGCTTTTCTTACATTTGTTTGCACTCGAAAGGGAAAATGCTCATCTCCAAATGTAATTATTCCACGTAGGCACCGTCATCGGCAACGTGGAGGCCTTTGATCTCGACAATGGGGACTTTGGACACGTCACGTACTTGATGGATCGCCGTTCTTCAAAGGTAGTCGCCTACAAATGTTAGCTCAAACTCATTTCTCAAATTATTCACTTGAACTACCACAGGGCCGGTTCTCGGTAGATCCGGAAACGGGAACGATCGTGGTGACAGAACGCTTAGACCGTGAAGAACAGCAAAGTTACACGCTGATCTTGGAAGCGTGGGACAATTATCGCGTGGGCTATTCCGCCGGTGAAAGTCGTAACGCGTTCCAGCAAGTGACGTGAGTTCATTTAACGTTTTGCTTCTGTTGCTGAACTAAGCAGTTAAGACTAACCATTGTTTTCTCTTTGTAGCGTGTTTGTGATTGACGAAAATGACGAGGCGCCCGTTTTCGAGCCGCGTTCCGGCTGTGTGAGCATCACCGAGTTCCACGATTCACGCGTTCCCATAACCACCATTCACGCTACGGATCGTGACGATTCGGCCCTACCGAATGGCCATATTGTCTTCTCCATTGAAGGAGGAAATGACGCCAGTCTGTTTAGTGTCGTTAACATCGACCCGACCAGCGCCCGGCTACTGGCTGCCCAGCCATTAGTTGGCCTCCACGGCAACTACACTTTGCGGTTGAGAGCCCAGGATCGAGGTCCAGTGCCTAATGTGGCCTACCAGAACGTCGAGATCTGTGTGGCGGATTTCAACGATCATGCCCCGATGTTTGTCCGGCCGGAGCAGAACAACACGACGCTTCGCGTCTTTGAAAATGTTACCGTCGGCTCCATCATCACGACTGTTTCGGCTATCGACAAGGATGCTGGTCTCAATAGTCAAGTTCGCTATTCAATACGACCTGTCGGACACTGGAAGTGGTTTGAAGTTGACAGCGTCACCGGTGAAATTTCGTTGGCTCAACCGCTCGATCGTGAAAAGCAAAAACTTCTTCAAGTAATGATTGAACATTTGCTAATCCCAATAAGTTTTTGTTTTCATGTTTTTTTTTGTCTTTTTCAGATAAGAATCGAAGCCAGAGATTCTGGAATCCCTACTTGGCTGTCGACCGACCTGGACTTGACCATTTATGTTCGAAATGTGAACGACCATCCACCACAATTTCCCTTTGACGTGTTCCAAGTCAACGTCACTGGTAAAAAAAAAATTTTAATTCACTTGCGTTCTTTTTTATTTAAACTATTTCTGTCTTTTAGAACACGAGTCAACGTCAGAGATCATCCGATTACCGGAAACGGTTGATTTAGACGAACCGGACGAGGTTCTTAATACCAGAGAGCTCGTCTGTTACTTCATCGTTGGCGGCAATCAACTTAAGGCTTTCAGCCTTGACCGTGCCCAGCATACTTTAACAGTATGTTAATTAAAGATGCGTTTTCGAAGATAAATCTTATTAAATAAGAGCATTTCAGGTCGTGAAAGAATTAGATCGAGAGGAGCAAGCCGTACACATCATTGTGATCAAAGCTAGTGAAAACTGCGATCTCCAACCGGATATGACTGATTCCTTTGATCCAGCCGATGACTCGTTACTTAAAGTCGTGGTCAACGTAAAGGATATCAACGATAATAAACCCACTTTTGATAAAAGTATATATGAAGATATTGCGGACCTTCTTTACAATCTTATTCACACGCTACGTCTATTTACAGAGGTTTTTACTGGAGGTCTGACGACCGAAGCAGATTTCGGCACGGAAGTTTTGCGGATTACAGCCACCGATCCGGATGCTGATCTCAACGCCAAACTAAGCTATTATATACGTAAACCTGTACAGTCGACGCTGCTGACGCGCAATGGTCAAGAGGAACAAATTGGTGCCAATCCTTTCGTCATCGATCGAGACACCGGCATCATCTCGCTCAACTTTGATCCACAACGTGACATGAAGGGTTATTTTGATATAGAGGTGAGCTCAACACTTTCACAATTTTCCTATTTATATAGAATTTTAGAACGTTAATAAAAACCTTTGTTATTCTAGGTCTATGTGAACGACTCAAGCGGCTTTGACGATACCGCCCGCGTGTTTGTTTACCTTTTACGACAGGACCAGCGGGTCAAGTTTGTATTAAGACAGCATCCTCAACTTCTGAGAACCCGCATCGACCAATTCAGAGAGTAAGTTTTCATTTGTTAGTGACCCTTCTGTGAATTTGTAATATTGTTGTCAATTGAATTTATAGAGCGCTGGGCAATATCACCGGCTCAATTGTCAATGTGGATGAGTTGAAAGTGCACTCGAATGAAGATGGACAACTCGACAAAACGCGAACAGATGCTTATTTGCACTTTGTCAATATGAAGGATAATTCCATTATGGAGGTCGACTCTGTGCTGAAACTAATTGATGCCAGTGTCGAATCCCTGGACCAACTTTTTAAAGTATTTAATCCTGTTTCTTCTCCGCAAACGAATTGTCTCTAACTTCCATCATATTTATTATCCAGGATTTTAACGTGCTGGACACGTCTGCGGCCGAACCGATGGGAGACGCATTGACTAGCACTCCACAAAACTTTTCACTGTTATGGGCAAGCGGGACAGCCGTCTTCCTTGCGATGATTCTTTTCCTCGTTCTGGGACTTTGCGTTTCACAGCGTTTTGTGTTGATGCGCAAACTGAAAGCAGCGTCTGCCACCGCATTTGGCTCCCAATCTAACGTTAACAGGACAAGTAGCCAAGTGCCGAATACTAACCAGCACACTGTAGAAGGATCTAATCCTGTTTGGAGACGTGAACTGGAACCAGATTGGTTCAAACACGAAGACATCTATAGGTATAATAGCCTTGAATGGATTGACTTTTAAAATGGAAATATAATTGCTATTGACTATTGGTAACAGATCTGGCGAGAGTGACGGCTTGGACTCATTGGACGTTAACGCTATTTTGGGAAACGCGCCATCGACATCAAGGAACTCGAGCGATGCCAACACGGCCAGTCTAAAATCTACAACCACCGAAGCATTCAACAGGTATTTTTCTCGTGTTATAATTGGTAGGAATGTTGAAATTTATTGGAGCAATTTTCTTAGGAGTATTATCACGCGGAATGTCAACTCTATCCGATCCAACAATTCGATTGACAACGTTACACTAAGCGAAAAAGAGTGCGAAGTCGGTGAAGTGAAAGAAGAAGACGGGGAAGTCACTGTTGGCAAAGGCCTTTATCAGAGGAATGTCTATCACTTTGGCTATCCTGTCTTTCAACATGAAAAGGGCAGCACGAGTAGTAGCACAACTTTTCTATCACCCAGAAAACTCGAGACTACCGAGTTATGAATTGTATAGCGTTTCCCGTGCTCGAAACGACATTGGGAAAACGAATATTTGTACCGAGTTCGTGCAGCTTTATATGACCGCCGTGTGATAATAGTCAATTTCGATTTTGTATTACGATGAAACGATAAAAATGCAACGGAAAATGGCAATGACCCACATAAAACCTACCTACGTTTTAAAAAAAAAACCTTATAGAGACCTACGCAGAGTATGTCCCCCTACTGTTGTACAAACATTTTGATAGAATACACATTTTAAAGATATTAGTTGGTTCTGCTGTTGCAAAGCAAGATTTCGCTAGGGGCCGTTCATTTAGTATGTCACGCTTCGAGGGGGGGGAGGGGGTTTACCAAAACGTGACCGATTGTGACGAGGGGGGTGGAGGGGGTCCAAGAAAGTGTGACGTCACATGCGCGTTGTTTTTTTTATCATTAGTAAAAACCCTGATTGCCAATTTCTGGCTTCCCATTTAGAAAATTCGATTCAACTATTATTAAAACTTTGCAAAGCTTTTTGCTAAATTTGAATGTAAAAAAAAGTGGTAAAAACCACAAACTCAATTTGCAGTATTTTTTCTACTCTTGTCTAAAAAAAAGCTGAAAATTGGGGGGTTGGGTTCAAATGTGACATACTTTTAGGGGGGAGGGCTAAGATTTTGTGACATAATGTGACAATGGGGGGAGAGGGGGTCCAAAAAGGCCCAAAAACGCGTGACATACTAAATGAACGGCCCCCTACGGGTGGTTGCCAAACATTTTGTAGTTAACATATATTGAGCCATCTTTACATTAAATAAACATGGGCACATGGCAGATAAATAAGAGAAACGTGACAATCGAATCTAGCGTCAAACTTAGACCAAGACGAAGTTTCTTTCGATTCAAACTTCAAAGACCTCTAATGATTTTGAGAGAAGACGGTACATATCCACTCCACTCCTTTAATTGGAAACGGGTGCGTCTCCGTGTTAAAGACCCATTCATATGGAGGAAGTAAGTACATCGTCATCGCTATACAACAACAAGATTAATTAGCTACTCTGATCGGGTGACGTAGTTGTGTTAATTCACAAGCCAAAGAAAGTTAGCTAGTGTTCTTCATTAATTGAAGCGCTGGGCGTACATTTCAGATAACTTTGGTAATTCATTCCTTTTTTAAGTTACACAAATATCATGAATTAGTTCTTAAATTGTAGGTCACAGTGTACGACGACCCATTGTGAACACATTGTCTGAATTTAAACAGCAACAAAAAATCACATCATTTTTAACTACTTCTACCACTTTTACCTGTATTTCTGGGATTTCTATGGATTAGGTTCTAAGTTTCCGCCAGGTGGCGTTGCTACCTGTAGAAACTAGAAAGTGGACCTGGACAACAACAACAAGGCGGCGGCGGCCGGATTAGTTCGTCTGCAGCATGATGACAAATACCGAAACACGTCGAAGTCAAGAGGAAATGTCACGGCCAATTTCAAGTATTTATCATTATCTTTTACTAGTCCACAGCTTCAAGTCGTACATTGAATTATCTGTTATTTGTCCTTCTGCTGAGAACTTATTTGCGACTTATTTTGATTACGTTAACGTCATCTTGTAACATCCTATCATGTGGTGTTTTCCGTTCTCGAGAAACGGGGTTTGGGCGAAAAAGAAATTGTTTTGCATTAAAAATAATTAAGTTAATACTTATTGGTTTTAGCAAGCATCCAAGCTTGCTATCGTGAATTAAAAGCAAACTAGTTTTTTTTTCTGGCACTGTTAGGTAAAGTAAAGTAAACAGACAAGTTATATTTTAAAAAATGGTAAAGTTACCTAGCAATCTCTGTTACCTAGTTTTACCAAGTTTGGTAAAAATAGGTAATACTAGGTTGAAAAATTACTAGGTTATAAGTCAAGTAAACTTATGTAATTGACAAAAAAAACTAGGTAAAGTGACAGTATTGCAATCACTATTTTACACTGCTGTTAGGACTCAATTTGTCTAAGTTTGATCAATGATTATGGATGTCAAGTAATATGTATTATAGGTTGGCTTGGAGCTGTGTCACCTGCTTTGATGTTTCTGAATTCTGATTTTCAGTCCAGGCTCATCCAACCAGCCGCTGCCTTGCTGTCGATCCGCCTCGATGAATTGCCATTCTCGACTTTCTCCTTGACATTAGGAAAGCAAGGATAAGTATGCAGCGTTAGCTTCGTATGCAGTTAACCGCTTCCAGGTCCAGTCCAGAAGACTGGAACAAGACCTCAAAGGAAAAAGTAGGCCTGAAACGACGGGGCCTGAACATCATGGAACCGGTCAAGACCTTTGTTAAGTTACAATTGTTAAGTATTATTTAAGTCAGTAAATTATAATCCCCCTTCACTGACATCGGATCGTCAGTCCAATCGCAAGATGGGTTTGACCTCATGGTGAGCAACGACCTAAGAAATTTCTGTATAATCAATGTTACTTTTACTAACAAAACCGTTGCCTGGAGAATTTAAGAAACCATGTCTTACGCAATCGTTTCTAGTTGCTACGGTTTTGCCAGTGATTTCTGATGGTGCCTCAAAGGATACGTGCTTGCATTAACAATAACGCGGGAAATATGTTGAATGCTGGTTTGCTAGAAATGGTGCTGGCTTTACGAGAGGCCCATTAGAACCGAAAAGAATTGTAGTAGTTGCCAATTTTTGAAGATTCCGTGAACTCTTTTTACTCATTAGTAATATAATAAAATCATAATGTGCGAAACATTTAACCACCATTTCCCGATTTCTGATCGTCAGGTGGCGCGATGGCAACGCTGCTCTCATTTTCCACCATTCATTGTTTCGCGTGGTGTCGAAGGAGAAGGTACTATGGCTGCACAGGTAAAGAAATTTTCTTTTCTGTTTTATTTCTAATGAATGTCACTGGGGGATCTCTTGCGTCGATCTTCAATCTTTTAGTAGTTCGCCTGTTTTATCATAATGAGATATACCATCGTTCGTTAAAAGGGTTTTCTGTTATTCTGGTCGAATGAGAGTGCCGGCTGTTTTAAGCCTGAAGCAGTTATAGTGCATGTGTGAGTTACTTGTTTCCTCCCCATGGTTTTGCCTGTATCTCAATTTTCTTCTTAAAAACTTTCTTTGTAAAATCACTTTCAGTGGCTTAATTTTTGCTGTATATATTTCAAAATCCTAGCTTTCTATTTCCAAATAGTAGAATTCAAGCACAATTTATGTCCAGTGCTTGTTGTCATGCGTCTAATGATAAATATCCTCTTCTTTTATTTAGATACTACCTTGTGAGGTCTGTCATCAAAAGTCAGAAAATGTGTGGGATACTATCTGGAACAAGCAACCGTTTCCTCTTTTTTAAGGTGATGATCATGTATATTAAATTTTCTTTTACTTTCCAGATATACTGACAAATGACCTTTTCTCCTATTCTCATAACCCGCAATCCAGCATTCGCTTGACGCCGACATTTGGAAGTCCTTTCTGTGACGACTTTTCCTTGAAACGTAGAAGCAGTGGGAAGAACGGTATTCAGTTCAATCCAGACTACGGAATTGTTCGCTAAAATATGTGAGAGGAGCCAGAAGACGGACTGACAGACGGAATTTCTGTCAAGCAGAAACAGGCACGTGGGTACAAATACAAAATACAAGAGGTTGGCTCATTGTTCGACTGCATCTTAAGCCTAAACCTTCTTTTGGCATGGTACGTGAGATTTATATTGTACTTTATTTTTTTTTTTCCAGAAATGAAAACTAAGGAATTTTTTCTATTTACTGATGTTGCAGATTACGAGACGTTTATCCCACCTGTCTCTCCCTCGCAAACAGATTGTGAAATTTAATACTATTTACAATGAACGTGAATAACGTGAATAAGTGAGTAAGTGAATACCGGATGTATGGGGGAAAAAAACGAAATACAAAACCTGACTGTTTACAAATTTAATTAACATAAAAACTAAGTTTCGTACCGGACGCTCTTTTAATTAAAATATTCCATTTTCCACTGGTTGATGTTATGTCTATAATTCCATAGTTATTATGAACGATCAGAACGATGTCTATAATTCCATAGTTATTATGAACGATCAGAACGAATGTTTCATCATTTCGTTCAATGTTGCCACTCGTCGCTCGGTACGGCCCGTACCGCCCAACGAGAGGCATGGCTAACAGAGGAGCCGGAAAGAGAGAAGAGTGATGCCCACTCCGTATTCTATCGAGTGGGGTCGGGCCAGTTATTCAGGGATGCGATTGAACCTAGTCGGGCGCTTGGCTGTATTCACCTTTTCGAGACAGAGCCCATCCCTACCTCCTGCATTGCGGGTATCAGGACCGGAATTGGAAGGATAAAAGGTTACAGGGGGAATCTACACTTAGCAGCAACACCTGAGTGTAGTGCAGGTTTGCGACTCCTGAAACAAAAAAAAATAGTGTTGGTTAATTTTGTGCCAATTCAATAGCAATTCAATCATAACACACCTAGTCGTATCGCATGCTGGTTGAATATTTTTAGAATTTGTCCACTCTTCAAAGAAGTTTCTCCTTCCCTTGGGGATGATGTTCTTCTACGGCCGGAAGTCGGAAAGAGAGAAGGTTGGTCGGGTCAGTTCTTAGGGGAAGCGATTGAATCTAGTCGGGCACTTGGCTCTTCCAGAAGAGCCAACTCTCCTCCGCCAACTCTCCTCCGCCAACTCTCCTCCGCCAACTCTCCTCCGCCAACGCTCCTTCCGGAAGTGGAAGGATGGAAGGTTACAGGGGAAATCTACACTTCGCTGCAACGTCTGAGTGTAGTGCAGGTTTGCGACATCTGAAACATTGAAAGTCAATCGCTTAGTTCATAAAAAATTGAAACAAACTGCAAGTTTTAACCTACACAATCGTGCCGCTGAAAAGTATGGTTGCTCCATAGATAGCCAAGTTTCGTCTCACGAGGACGACCGGACGGTCATTGTTAAATTACTTTCAGTAATCTTATTTCTATACGTTGAACAAACTACAATGATAAAAGAAAGAACTTAAAATAAGCTTTGCATTTAAAAATAGGATTGAATGAAAGAAAAAAAACAGGAATTCATAAGAACAGCTTACTCGGATCAGCGAAAACTATAAATTCACTTGTCATTCCACTCATTATCCAGCACGCGCGAGGTTACGTCGAGAGTAGGCTCGAATCCTTTGTAAAACGAAAGATGGCAGGACGGAACCAACGGCCTTTCAATAATAAAGAAAGACTGAGAATTGCGAGCGTCAGTCCTGTCAGCTGCCATTGAGTAGGGAAGAGTGTGTAGAAAACAAAAATACCAGAAAGTGTTGCAAACAATCACGCCAAGAAGTCACTAGACCCTACAAACAATGTCTCTGTGATCCATGAGTCCACTAAATGCCAGTAGTCGTAGTCGTCATCGTCTTTCGGCGCCCTCCGATAAATCTTCCTTATTGAAACTTCGATCCTTGAAGAAAAGAATAAAAATAAATTTTCTAATAATGATGAATAAGGTGAGCAAAGTGAAGCGATAATATTATTGAAGCAATGATCGGGCGCCGCGACAACTAAAATTAGTCTATGTCTAGTACTTTCTCACATGTCATTTTTCTAAATGGTATAACGTGAGGAAACGGTACAATGCATAAGGTTTGACTACAGCAACAATATGTAGCGTTGGTTTGAAAAGGCAGCTGGAAGTTTGAACTAACTTACATATAAAGTGACATTTTCAGGCAAAGTTTTAAGCTGTGTTGCGCTAAAGATGCATTGAGTTGACGTCATCCAGCTAAGGTGGTGGAGTAGAGGACGGACCAGAAGACGATTCGATCACATCCGTCTCGGCTTCTAGCTCAATCTTCACTTATGGTGGTGGCTGTCTGTGTGGAAACAACGAGGCTGCTTCCTTTTGACTTTGCTTTTCGTTCTAAAAATTGAAACTTATTCATTGAGACGATGACGAATTGACATCGAGAATTCGAGAAAGAAACAATTCGATATTACCTGCATAACGCGCTCCCGAATTCGATTTTACTTCTACTTCCAGCGCGTTGTCACGAGAATCTTTTTTCTTAGCAACGACGATGAATAATTTGTTGGAATGGTAAAAGTCGTACGGTGACTTGTTGCGGCTGGGAGGATCGTGGTCTATGAAATTGTTAACAACATGCTCGCGAACTGCGCCAAGAGGAGTCGCAGCATTACTTGAATTCCAGGGACGGTCTTCATAACGACGGCGCTGCCATTTGATCAAGAGTTCTCGGTGTCGGGTTCTCGACATATCTGCCTGGTGTCGGCGACCCTAAACGTCACTTCCATTGTCGTGGACCTTTAAAAAACATAGATTAAAAAGCTGCTTCCTTAAGATGTAAATAACTCTTCGACATACCGGTTGGCATCTGCCGCAATTAAAGACTCGGATGCTACATTGCGGAACTGTCGCGGATATTGTCGCTAGCCGGAAGTTTGAAGGTGTTGAATGCCAACTGGGTCTCTTTTTAACCTGTTCTTAGAACATAAAATATCTGATTCAAAATAATGAATAAATACCTGAATTTTGCATGAACAAACAAAAGTGTAAAAATACTTAAGTATGTGGACTGCCTGATGCTTCATTATCAATCTTACAAAAAAAAAAGCCAAAATGTCTACAATTGTAATTTTTATCAAATGTTATAGTTCTACATCCTAACATCTTGGCTGAAAGTTTCTTAACTTATCAGCTGTAGCCTAGGGAAATAACATTTTGTAATCTGTACAGCGTAGAACTTCAAATTCTGATGGAAGACACATTCAATAAAAATAAGTTTTTAACTTAGCAGTCTGGTTCTAGTCAACACAACAATTAAAAACTTTAACTCTACAAATTAAATTTTGGTGTTCTTCTTATTACCCTTCAAGCAACTAGGAAGCATTGTAGTTTATTGACTCGTTTCACACAACCAACACTAATGATTAATGAACTGAAATACAGAGTTACATATTTTAAATTGTTTTCTAGCTTATCCTAGCTACTTCCTAGCAAAACTTCTAAGCTTATATCCTAGCTTCAAAGTGAGGTTTATAATTGCTAACATTGCAACTACATGAGCCACAAGGACTAACAAAGTCTACTCATTTTAAGTAGATGGATACATATTTTCTCAAAACTCCTTGATATTTCAGTCTTTACTAAATCCCTTGCCAATGAATTAAAATATTTAAAATGAGAAAATGAACTGAAATCGTTACCATTCAAAATTCGTAGGCATGAAAGATGCAACTGCAAGCCCGAGAGAACAACATTACGCTGTTGCGCGATTTAGGATTGGTTACCTGTCAACTGCCTGTCAATCGCCAGTGGCGCTCAACGCGTCGACGGCTCGAGTCTTAGAGGAGTTTTGGATATAAACCCACGAGATCCCGGTCATGAACGCAATTTATTAATACATCTACATGTTTAAAAATAAAATGTGAAACACTTTTCTTACTGAGCTACCTAATTCCCCATCTTTAAATGCTTCAATAATTCGATCACGTATCACCTGCTTTTTCTCATCTTTTCTAGTTTCTACCAGTTTCAACCCCATAACATCCGGGAACCTCGCGACGCAAGTCGCTTTCAGACACAATCCGCTGTAACTTCCCCTTTAACACTGCCCGCTTCCCATACCGATTGACTAATATACATGGGATAGCGGGCACATAATAAAATACGACCAACTATTTCCAGACGCAAAACGTAACTGACATAACCGGCCGGTCCTATACTTTCGGCCTCCAATTGGTCGGTAAAACGAATTTCAGGCCCAAATTTAGAAGCGCTTTGACTGTATGATTTCGTGATTCTTGACACGTTAGAGTAATGGCTTTGGTGCATATATCGTCTTTTGTAATTCTCACCCAGATAAATCCACCCGTGGGCCAAAGATAATTCCGGTTGTGCATTAACATATGCATGTCCGTTCAAATTTAAAGACTCGTGCGCAAAGAAAAATTAAAGCCTCTAACACATTTTTCTACTGAAAGGTAAGGGTTGAATAGATTATCTTTCTAAAATCGCAAGAGGTAGAGAAAGAATCCTACCATAATACTTCCAAGCAAACGGCATATTTCATGTTCGACCGTGTTCGACTCAATGTCAATAAAGAAGCCGCCATAAGAATCCATGTTAAGACTTAAGAGCGACAGGTAGAGGAGTGAAATTTAAAGATTCAAAGTTCGTCGTGTTACACAACGGTCATTACAATTAGTTATGGGCTGCAAATGAACATTCCTCCAATGATTTGACTTGACCTGACTTTACTATTAATATATGATTACGATCGACGATGCTTTTGGCAAATCGGCAACGCTGTAATGTTTTGGTCTTTCAGATCCTTGTTTTTGTTTTTGTGGGGAGGACTAAGATTTATATCAGTCTAGCTGCGACACCCGTTCAAAGAAAGGTTTTTATTGTATTTTCATCAAAGATTGACTACGTTGAATTTGAGCTAATGGGGGGTTCGTATGCAGAAGAAGCAGGTCAGTTTCAAATGATGAAGTGTTTAATTATACTACTTCCTGTTGATCTATTGACAGTGCAGTTGCCCAACTTAACAGTACAACACTCCTTGCTTGTTTCCAGATGAACCTGAAATGACAACAGCCAAAGAAAAACCAAGAAACTTAGTTGCTTACTGGCTCTTGGGTCTTTGCAACAATTATGCTTATGTTATTATGCTTAGTGCTGCCCATGATATCCTTAGTGAAGATTTTCAGGGAAATGTAAGCTGTTTTTTATAACTTCTTGCCAACCTAAGTGAAACATGACTGCTTTATTTACAGACTACTCAGCCTTCTCCTAGTCCTCCAACAAATAATTCAAGAGACTGCAATCCTGTTTCAACTGGTGCTATTTTACTAGCTGATATACTTCCAAGTTTGGCCATGAAACTTACAATGCCTTTTCTTTTAACACACATCAGGTACGACACTTTACAGATTGAGAAACAAATCATAAGTTGTCCATGATTTTTCTTCATTTTACAGACTAAGGGTTTTAATAGTGATTGCATTGAGCAGTGGAAGTTTTCTGTTGGTGTCTTTCAGCACTGCACAGTGGCAGGCATTTTTAGGTGTTGTTTTTGCTGCTATCAGTGGTGGTCTAGGTGAAGTCACCTTCTTGCAGTATTCTTCTAGATATGACAAGTAGCAACTCATTATTTTCCCTTTATCCCCTTATTGTTTTATATGCATTATGGTTTGTCAAGGAATGTGGTGTCTACTTGGTCTTCTGGTACTGGTGGATCAGGACTTTTTGGTTCGTTGTCATTTGCTGCCTTGACTACTGCTGGTCTTAGTGCACGTAAAACTGTCCTACTTATGCTGATAATTCCAGTACTCCTTGCGGTCACATTTTTCCTCATATTAGACCATGAAAAGCGACGAGTTCGAACTGTGATGAATGATAGGTTAGTTATTTTCTTCCATGAAATGTGTGCGAAATTTTCAGTCTGGCGTAAAATGTCTTTTTTAAACTTTCAGTGATGCAGAACCATTGATGGAAGAAAGCCAACCTAGTTTTAAGGATCACCTTACCCCTATTAATATGAGATCCAAATGCAGAATGTTACCAAAAATGGCTCGGTTTATTGTCCCCTTGGGATTAGTTTACTTATTTGAATACTTCATTAACCAAGGAGTGGTATGTCATTGTTAAATCAGTCTTTCATACTTGGAGTTTTATTTAAATCCTTGGTGTTGGTGTGGCGTGTGGTTACAGTTTGAGCTGATTTATTTCAAAGGAATATGGCTAGACCATCATAGCCAATACAGATGGCTTCAGGTGGACTATCAGTTGGGAGTTTTCCTATCACGTTCTTCCGTCAACTTATTCCGAATCAACGCCATTTGGCTTTTAGCCCTCTTACAAGTATGTTATCAAATGTATCTTGACATTCAAAGGACCTCGCACTTTATTTTTGCCTTATAGTTTGGAAATGTGATCCTGCTTACAACAGAAGCCGTTTTCTTGTACATTCCATCTATATGGATTGTCTTTATAATAGTCTTTTGGTAAGTTACTCGCATTAGTTACGGAAGAAGAATCTAACCTTTTAGTGCTTATTTCCTTAAATTAGGGAAGGAATTTTGGCCGGAGCTGCCTATGTAAATACGTTTTATCGAGTGGCGCACGAGGTAGTTTGAAAATACGCCTTACAGTCGGAACTGTTTTGTAATCGTATACTATTTGAATTTGCAGACGGTTCCGCAAGAAAAAGCTTTTGCCATGGGGATCACGTCGCTGGCCGGAAGCGTTGGAGTTTCTACCGCTGGAGCGCTTGCTGTACCATTTCATCAGTTTCTCTGTTCGCTGCCGCTAATGGACTAGCATTCATACTTTCTCGTTAAGTCGAAAAGTAAGTGTTTTTATTGTTAGTTAATTGGGAAGCAATATTTAAATTTATTTTAATTTTCACAATACGTTTAGATTTTATCGTATCGCAAAGTGGTCATTCTCTCAATTATCAAAATGCGTGGCAAAAAATAGACCTGTTAAACTGAGTGCTACTAAAAGGACTAAATAGCATTGGGTAAAGGTGTTTCCATTCTAAAACAGTTGCTGTAAAGAAGTCCGGAAATTGTATAAGGCAACGGCAGCTGTAGCAACGGCAGCCGTTCCAGTGCTCCACAAAAGTTTGTCAACAACCTGAAATTAAATTTGTTAACATCTAAGTGAATGGAAATGCCAGCGTCTCAAGTTCTTACCCGATCTTGCCACTTTTTGTTTTCGATGCACAGGTGGTAGCGCATGCGCGAGAAGGTTACAGAAGTGTAGAGCGGAACCCACCAGTTGGGGAAGAACCAGTGCATCGTGTTATCAAAGCGTTTCCTTACGAGGAACGAGAACCGATTCACTAAATCACGCATCTACATGGCCGTAACGTGCGTAAAATATCAAGTTCTCGTCACTTTGAGTTGACACAGGAATCGAATTACCTCAATAAAGTTGTAGAGGGCCAAATCGCAGATTGCGTGAGCGTCTACATGACGGTACTCCGTGTAAACCGATAAGACTTTTTCCAAATTGTGATCCCCATACTGGCTTAGGATTTCGTTAAAAATAAGGCAGTCTTCGAAACCCTAAAGATTTTTCCTCCTCAAAGTTACTACGTGTTCTTGAATCACTAACTTGTTGTAAGAATACTTACGGCGTTCATTCCCTGTCCGTAAAATGGTACCATTGCATGTGCTGCATCTCCCATAATCACTGCTTTCCCGGCTTGATATGGGTAACACTTAACGAATGGCAAAGTAAGACAAAGGACAAACATTTCTCTTGAATCGAATAACTTACTTTAATAGAAACCAACCCCGAAGGCTTGGTTGCAAAGTAGTCTTTCACGAGTCGCTCCCTTCCTATTAATGGCAAGGAATCGGGGTAGTTGGTCTCAAAGAACTTAATCAACTTTTCCGGGGTAGTTAGCTGTTCAAACATCTCAAATGGCATGAAAAGTGTGACAGTCCAAGAGCAATCCTGGTTGGGCAGTGCGATCATCATGAAAGATCCTCTTGGCCAGATGTGCAAGCATTTTGGATTCATGGCAAACTTCACGTTTAAAAGTCAATAGCAAACTGTAATTCCAAGTCAAAATAATTTAATTACAAGGTGAAACTTACGTTTCCGCCAGCTGTAGCTGGGATGCACAACTCCAAGTAAAAGCTCGGAATATATTCCTGAATAAGACGCCGTTGATAAGATGTCAGAAATTTACAGTCCATTCAAGAACATTACCTGCGAATAATTAAACCTCGGTCGCTTCATGAATTGTTTCCGCAAAGCCGAATAGGCCCCATCTGTGCCAAGAATAAGATCTGCCTCAGCTTTGACGATTTCGTTGGATTTTCCACTAGAATTTGAATTTTAAATATCAGGATTTACGGTAACAAAAGTACTACGTTTGACTCACTTCTTGAATGTCATGGAGCCCTTGTCCAAATCCGAGTCCAACAATTTGTGGGAAAAGTTGAAGTGAACATTTGGATATTTTTCAGCGGCTGCAAAATCGATAGAAAATTAATAATTAGCTTTTGAAAATATAGCATTAATTTTTACACAGCTACCATTGAGAAGGACTTCATTGACGAATCGGCGACCGACGGAGTAAATGCACTGGTTATTTGAGAAATCAATATTACGTTTGAAAATACCTTCACCATCTAAGTAACTTGTAATATCTACCTGCCCCTTCTTTCCGTAAGGAATTTGATAGGTAGAACCGTCCACTTTGTGAATCATACGCGCTTCCATGGGCAGACCGTGATTTTTGATAATCTCGTCCTCTAGTCCGACCTCTTTCAACGACGATCGTCCTCGGATAGACATGGCCAAATTGATACTCCTTCCTGGTACGTGTTCCATTAACCGGATGTCTGCGAGTATAGTAGTAAAGAAATCATTTTCACCATCAGTTAGTTTTCATTGCTTTTTGGGGTGCGGATAGTGAAAGCGAAGTAAATTACCATCTCGAAGTTCATAGAGTTCGACTTGATGTCCTCTTTTGGCCATGTATACTGCCTGCAGCGCGCCCACCTGTTCATTTGAATCGTATTCCGTAAGAACCACACCACGTAGACAAAAATATATTCTATATTGTTAAACAGGAATTATAAGAAAACGACAGCGGATCTCGGTCGATGAAACCATACAGCTACGCTCATCCGTCACGTAGCCGGAAGAATCCGTTCAAATGTTACTACTGCCCCCCGAAGCCCCCCCCCCCTCTTCACTATTCGAAGGATATTGAGCTGCCCCCCCCCCCTCGGTCCGATAAATTAATGAAATGAATTTAATAAGGGACAACAACTCTACCATATTTTATTTTTCGTGGTCAAAATTTTACTGAGCCCTTTAGCGATGGCGAAAAAAATAAGAAATACTTTTGGGCCAGTGTTTTTCAACGGAAAACCTCCAGGGTTTATCGTCCGAGATGCAAAACAAGGACGTTCTTTAAATGGTCAAGCAATTTATTCGGCGAAGTAAGGAGAGAAAACGACATTTTACTTTTCCTTATCCTAAATTTGCATTAGTCAATAGACTTAACTGTGTTATAACATGTTGGACAATCTTCTTAGCATGTTACGAGTGTTATATAACCAGCATGTAACTTACCAATCCCCCGCCGACAACGGCAACTTTCAGTTTCTTCTTTGGATCTTGACTGGTCATCTTGGGTGAATCCTGATGCGATGTTATTAGATAAATTCAAAATTAAAGGGAGCAATCTTGATTGTAATTTTACTGTAGCTAGCGCTTGATTGTCAATCGAAAGAATCGGAAAACAGACGTGGAATGCAACTTCGAGCAGACGGAGAAGTCTGACGTGTAGAAGGTGCGATCGAACGACGACTGCGCGAGGCCGACTGCGTAGCAACTTGCCTTTATGTCTTTTGAAGCAAAACAGCTCCAGGGCGTAAACTAATATTTCCTAACAAACTGGAGAAGTGATAGCTTTTTTCATCGGGGAAAAAGGAAATAAATGTACGGTAGCACTCGGAACCAAAATACGAAGACCGAAAAGTGCCTATTACATGCGAAATGTGATCTTCAACAGTATTATCGGATGTAGTAAGGAATATAGTATGTAGATTACTAGACTACCCTCCAATTACTTCCTCTAGTCTTATTTAACTTTGAACTATATGAAAAATAAAACAATTAGTTAGACCACTATTACCGAAATTGCGCCGACATTCAAATGTAATTGCGCTACTTAAAGTAATTCGAATGCAATAATTGAAATTCAGTGTACTGTTCGGCCTTCAAAATTTACTTAAAAAAGGCTGCAGCGTCTCTAGTGTGCAACCAAAGCGCTCCGCTTGAATAATTTGATGTTTTAAAAAGTATTGATAGTTTTTATATTCATTTAAGTTCGATTCAATCAGGCTTTCTCTTTAATATAAGGACAAGTTACCAAACAAGGGAGAAATTGATTTTATACTGACCTTTAATAGAGCGGGACACCATCTACCGGATGAAGGCTGTACGTTGCGCCGTCTTCTCTCCTAGCTTTTGCGTAGAAACGTAGAATGTCTTCGAAAAAACTGCTTTTCTTCTTGTAGTATGGTCTGACATTAGGTCCGTAGGTCGAAGTCCATCTAGTCATTTTACCCGTTTATTTGTCCATGTTTCGCACAAATTCAACAAAATTCAACAAATTCAAAGAAATTCAAAGATATTCATTCCCAACAATTTTCACCCTCACGTATCTTCAATTTTCATGTTTTTATTCAAGTTCCCAATTTTTTTTTTTTCATCTTTTACCTTTTTTTCGGGGGGGGGGAGGAGATCCTACTTTTATGGTACTGTATTGGTTCTTAGCTCAGTTGTTGGGGGCGTGCCCCTGTGCCTGGCCCCAAATGTTGTACTCGAACGAGCGACAAAAGGGCGAAAACATACCTCCGTGATGGGACTGACATGAAAAAGCGGGCCTTAATGGCCGGTCAAATCCTCGAGGAGCTTGGTAGAGACCAGCGTCCGATCCGTATGAATCGTCCAACAAAGAAGGACGAGACCCTGTAGCTTCATTACCCCAAAGTCCATTCTGATGTTGATGGTGCCCATGGCTGACACCTGTCAAATTGGCATCCAACGAATTCCAACGTTGCAAACGAGCCGATGAACTTCGGCGAGCCGTGTTGTACACCAACGGTGACGAGTAGATAAGCGGGGAATTAGGAGGATAAGGACAACTGGCCGTCGGATGGCCATGTAAGGACAAACACGAGCGAGCTAATCCAGCAGTACTAACCGCTTGATTCGGCAAATGCTGAATGGGTGATATAGGGCTCAACATACAAGAATGATGTGGACAACACATGATGGTAGTGTGAAGCGGATAAGGAGAATCATTGGTTATGGAGGATGCTTGATGAAGCTGTCCAGTTTCACTACTCGTCTCATTTTCGAGCGTTTCAACGGCATTCTTTTCATCTCCACCCTGGATACAGCAGCAAGTTTACATATTGGCGCAACTCAATTCATTTTTTTTAACGTGTGCTAATACGTGTAGAAGGAGGGAGGGGTGTACTGCAAGGTTTGAAAAACACTGACAAGTGACTACAAAAGGCTAAAAAAACATACTTGAGAATAAATACAAATTAGGTGACAACTATGGATTGATAGATGTGCATTGTACATTAACGGAGAGGTGGCGGGGTGAAGAGGACTTTGAAGAAGTAAATCGGAGCGTGATCGAGGGGAATTCTATTGTTGTTGTGCTGAAAGATTTCATTGTCGCGCAACGAATGCGCACTGAAGGCAAGATCTACCTGATTGCCGTTGCCACTTTCACCTCCATTGGCATTGTCACCTCCATTGCTGTCAGTACAAGCGTCTAACTGCTCTTCCGCAACCACGCTGTTGTCCCGAGAAGTTGATGAGCAAGTAGGGGTCAAAGGCATGGACGTTATGCTAGCGTAAGAAGAGTAGTGCGAAGCTTGATGACTGGCTGGAATTGGACTTCCTGTCTGAAATGTAAGGAAATTATTGTCCAACATTTTTTTTCTATGGTTAGAGAATAAGTGACTTTTACCTGAACGTAGGGTTGGAATCCTGGCGCCACGAAGTAGTGGCCGCTTGAGGACGATGAATACTGGTGACACTGCGTCTGAATAAAATATTTGCTCGAGTAAGTATCACATTTCTTTTTAAAGAATGTTTAACACTACCATTGCATATTGATGAGGGAAGCGGCAAATTACGGCCGTCTGGTACATAGCGTTATTACTTGGATCCACCTGAATTGGATCGGTAGTTTGTTGTTGATGCATTTCAGTAGGCGCTCCAACTCCCGTGTTAGCGTACATGGCAGCCGCGGGCACTTGCACCTGATTTGCGTAAAATGAATTATTGGCAATTCGTGAGGTCTGATAGCCATTAGAACTCGGTGGCTATTAAGACGAAAAATTAGTACAAATATTTCAATCTAAATTTAAGCTTGTCACCCGTACCGTTGAGCTTTGGTTGTTGATGTTGCCGCTGTTCATGTTTCCTCTCTTGATTGCTGGAGCAACGTTAAGTTTACGGTCTCCCCACATTACACTATCATGTTGCACTGAAGCCTTTGAAAAAAAAAACGATAACTTGTAATAAAATCGCATTAAATTCGCGAAAATAATATACCTGTATAGCACGCCGAGCGTCAGCCTCGCTGAAGAAAGTGACGAAGCCATAAGATTTGTTCCGCGTGTGTTCTGGGATGATTTTGACATCTCGAATTTTGCCAAAGCGATGAAACAACATAATTAGGTCCCGCTCCACCAAATTGGACGGAATATTGCCAACAAAAATACGGTTTGCAATCAAACGCCCTGGCGTATTCGCCGGCGTTGAAGTGCTTGATGAATCATTGTGTCGGGTGACTCCACTGTGACTTGCAATCTTTTCGGACTGTAAATATTAAATTCAGATTACTTTAGATTTAGACATTTGAAAACCACGTGGTCGTGTGAAGGTACGGCACCACGTCGAAATGAAGTTTCGTTAAGTGACCTTGGATGGTGATACATTTTTTGCTGCAGGAAGAAAGGGAGGAGAAACCAAACCCACGCGACAAATGCATATGGAAATTCCGATTCCACAAACAAAATTAAACGAGGTCAGATTATTCTTAAAACTATTCGACCTCAAGGCACAACGGAAAAAGTTGACAAAATTCTGCAAATCATTTGAAAACTTGGAAAAGAAACTGACACAAGGTGGCAACTGATATAAGCTCGTGCTAAGCCCCTGATTAAACCATCTACGGTGAAAATATCGAATGGTCACGGCCGAGTAACTTAAATTTACAAACGTGAGAAAAGGTCGTTACAGGCTGCTGCACAACGACCCATGTCTCAATCACCAAAAAATCCGAAACACACAACGAACGACAAATAATATCATTGACGTTAAGCGTAATGGATGACTTACCATGGTGCCGAAAAGAGACGGTTACTTGGAGTAACGTGTCACGTGCGAGATTAAATTTACAAGACACGTGCTAGAATTCAGAGAGAGAGAGATCTCACAACTTTTCACCTCAAAATCTGAAAAAGGACTAGTCCGAACAGAAACAACGGGGAACTAGTTTTTTTTTTTTTTTTTTTGAGCCGTTGCGCTTGAGTATGTCATGTGAGGGTATGAGTGTATGACCTTCTTCTCTCCTTCCCAGCCCTTCAGTGCGGTAACCAATCATCGGCGACACGAGAAATTTGAAAAAAAAAAACAATTTCTTTTAGGCCGTTTTTTTTTTAAACTCTATTGACAACAGAGGGCTTTTACAGATGTGGATAAAACTTTGTTCTACTAAAAATAACAGCAAGCAGGTTTATATCTTGAATTGTCGAAAGAAATACAAGTTCTTTTAATGGAAGTAATGGATCACTGAATGTAAGAGGTCGAAATTCACTACTTCGGCTTGATTGAGAGTAGAGCAGGCGGTGATTGGAGAAGCTTGTGAATTCGAGCTGCCAGTTTAAATACGCGATTCATGAGAATTTTCGTGCTTCCTACAACTATGGCAAGTACATTCAGAAACAAAGTGACGACTCCTGTAATCGGTATAGACCAAGCGGTAGACATAAATTTAAATGCTTTTTGTCGCTTGGACAATGTTTAATAGCTCTTACCTCATCAAAAACAGTGTAAAGCTATTCAATTTCTTCATATAAAGAAGAATGTTATGAAAAATATTGTGTAGGATCGGGTATCGGTTCTAACATCTATCAAGACGTGTGTGTGTCAAGCACGGCGGAGTTTTTTAAACGTAAGTGATATCGGGGGGAGGGGAAGTTACACTTTTTGACACGAGCGGCGGTGCTCACGGCGGTCACGTGCAGAGTGCAGTATGTAGATCTCGGAACACATCATATGTAAACAATCGTACGTATCCCAACGACCAACGTTATGATTTTTCGAGAAGAACAACTTAGTTACGATAATTCAAGACATTGAATTGGAGCAAATGTCTGCTATTACAGGACTGAAAAGTTTCCATACTGATGGTCTCTTCTCGGTATGGTCATCAGATTGTTTCAAGGGTTCAATTTAACCCATCCTTTCAAGTACTTTATGTTACTAGTGTAACTTGCATTGGCCACATGTAAACATTATTCTGTTTGTTGTTTCCATCCCAGGATCTTCAGTTTTGTCCTCTAGTTGCTCATGTGGGATTCATTGACTTGTTTTTTTTTAATTTGAAATGGCCTCTCTCCAAACGCCATCTATGAGAAGATAAAAAAAGCAACTAACCTGTCTCCACCGATTTTGTAAAACCCTTCGGGTAATTTGCAAATTGAAACTAAGTATTTTAAAATAACTACGCAGTTTCTGAAGAACTTTAAATTAATCGATTTCGCCTTGAATCTTTTCCCTTTATCTCTGCTTTATCATAAAATGCTTGAGTCGACTCCGAAATAATTTCCCCCTTTTTGGCCAATCAACAGGGGTTAACAAAGTTGTACGAGCTTCGAATATGGTACTATAGGTGGCGTTGATGGAATATTGACGTGTCAGCCAGACGAAAAGTGTCAACCACAAACTAAGCGCACGTGAGGTGAAAGTATAAAGTATATACACGAAAGAAATGGTGGACGAAGCGACTCGGAAAAGTTTGAGCGGTATCCCTTTGCTTAAAACTAAAGCTGGCCCTCGCGACAAAGAGCTTTGGGTTCAAAGGTTGAAAGAGGAATTCCAGGCACTCATCAAGTATGTCGAAACAAACAAGCAACAGGATAATGACTGGTTTAGACTCGAATCCAATAAAGAAGGCACCAGGTGGTTTGGCAAATGTTGGTACATACAAGATCTGCTAAAGTATGAGTTTGATGTTGAATTTGATGTGAGTTCCATTTTATTCTCCCATTTGACATCCCTCGTATACCATTTTTTGGCACTTCAGTATACAATTGTCACTGCATTACTTAAAACTTTGGCCTGAGCTTAGTGACAACATGTGAGATGATTAAGTGTTCATGTTTCCTTTTATTCACAGATTCCAGTAACCTATCCAACTACAGCACCTGAAATTGCTCTGCCAGAGTTGGATGGAAAAACTGCCAAGATGTACCGTGGTGGAAAAATTTGTCTAACTGACCATTTTAAGCCCCTTTGGGCTAGAAATGTTCCCAAATTTGGAATAGCTCATGCTATGGCTCTTGGGGTAATAGAAAATATTTTAATTAGTTTGAAATTAATTTTGAAGTGTGTAAATAAACTAAACATAACCATTTATGTTATCTCGTTTAAAGTTGGGACCGTGGTTGGCGGTAGAGATTCCGGATTTGATCCAGAAAGGAGTTGTCGTGTACAACGACAAAAGTCGAGCAACCTAAGACATTGTCGTTTCATTTTTTCTTGTTTTCTGGCGAAATGTTGAGAGACAAATTTATCAATGTACTATGTATTTGCACGATAGCCACAAAAAGAATACAGACGGGTGGCGTTTTGTTACGTGATGGGCCAGTTACATTGATTAATTTTATCGATTCAACTAACCGCGTTGTATAGGCATGCAACTATAAAAATAAAATCCGAGCCCTCCTCCCTTTGACGTACTCTACTCACCCTCTACATATCAAAAACCTTCCCTGTCCGTCTGTCCGTCCCCTCCTTCGCCGCCTGCTTTATGTCTCCATGGAGACGGACGCTTGATGGGTCCAATAGATCGAAGTTGCTATATTCACCGCACCACTAGTTGTTGTATGCACTTTGTGCTTAATTGACGTTCAGCCAGCTGGGGCAACGCTCATGTCGCTGCATTTCAGTGCCAATCAGGTAAGATTTCAGTATTTATTCTTAATTCAACTTGTCTCGCTCGATCTGCACTGTTCTAGTATAAGTAGTAAGCGTCGGCTTAGCCCAGCTCTCCCCCCCACGCAACGGATCCTCTCTCCGCCGTTGTTGATTATAGCTATTGACTACATAGGGATGCAGGCTGAAAACGTCCCTTGTTGTGTCATTTCTTTGGGGCATTTATGCGAACGCTTGACGGACTTTGGCGGATAACAGTCTTTTTTCTCACTAGACTCCCGCCCTTTTGTTGTAGTTACGATAGCTTGATGGAAAATCCATCGGCTCTCATGGGGGACATTTTTCTTCACTCCCGTGTTACTCCTTCATCCACCCTAGCATTTTCCATCCGGATAGCTCACAGACAGATGGGGTATCTCGATTGAATTTGTCAGCTTAGAAAAAAAGAAACAAACACACAACACAGACACCGAGTCGCAGGTGCCGGTGTCTGACTGCTAGATCTTAGTGACCGTTTCCGTCCAGTCGACCAGACGCTTCCGAAACCCGTCCGAGGGTATTTTATCGCTCCGGAAAAATAGTTACCAATCGTTCTTTTAAACGGGAAAAATGTGTTTCATTCCAGTTCGAAGATGCTTACGCACCACAGCGACTGGGTAATTGGCAAGTGCCTAAAAACTTCCAAGAAAGGCCGCGAATCCGTGTCGGTGCCACGCGAACCGCTGCGGATGATAGCGGCCACTTCCCCAGCCATTCTGGCGGCCGCAAAAACGCCAATCACCATTTAAGGTTTCAAGTAAGTTTTATATCTACAATTCAGCTGTTTTTCATTTGCATTAAATTTATTTTCAAAATTTTCTGTACCAGAGCGCGCCACTGCCGAAATCCAATCAACTTTTCATTTCGGGATTGGCCGTGTCGACGACGAAACCGGCCAAAGCGGCCAAGGGGAATCAAGGACAACGTACGGCGCAGTCGACGGAAGCGGCGACTGCATCCATTGACCATCATCGTAAAATCCAGCCTCCGATAGGGAACGATCAGGAGCTTCGTGAGGGGGACGAGGAGGAGGAGGATGGAGACGGAGCAAACGGAGGTGATCACCTCCAGTTGGCCAAGCCCTTAAACCTTCTGTCCTCCAACCTTCCGGACAATCCGCGAAAAGCGGCCATCGTGCTGGCTGCACGTCAGAAAAACCACCGACCTCTACCCGATCTGATGTTGGAGTCGCGTGACGTGCTCATTCCGCGCAACTGGAACCAGCCGGAAGCGTCGGCCGTGACGGTGGAGACGACCAAAGCCAAGGGACCAACCTCGTGCACCAAACGGATGGTGGTCCGTTTGCTCCCCGAGGGCGAATCGGTGATAGAACGCCGTCCGAACGTGATGGAATTGGCCATCAAGTGGGACGTCACCAGCCCGCCATCCAGCGCCGGAACGAGGAAGAAGAAGACACTGCTCGTCAATACCAAACCGGTGGAAAAGACACTCGATTGGCTCTACGACCAACCTCCGGTCATCCATCGGTCGCAAGCCAACCGGCCGGAATTGAGACGCCAACCAACCAACAACAGCTCAACGAACCAAGCTCAAAGAACGCCTCCTCCTCCTCCTCCGCCACAGACGGATTCCGGCAATGGAAGCGCCCGTTCTAAAGATAGTTTGACATCAGTCAGGAGTGGTCGCCAGTGTCCGCTGGAACGCAATGGCGAAACGACGGGCCGGAACCGAGCCGAATCCGGATCCGATCCGGAATCGGGCTACAACAGTCCTCGTTGGACTGGCAATAATCACAATCACAGAGAGACCAATAATAAGGCGGCGCTGGCTGACCTTGACGAACCAGTCAAGAACACGTACAGATCCGCCGTTTCGTCCGCAAGTCCGCCAAAGAATCACTTTCTCGTTTCCACTTCCGCTTTCGGGTCCAACATGAATGATAGAAACGAGCCAGTTATGCTGCCGGAATATCCACTTCAGCGACGATCACCGGTCCACCAACAGCAAATACCCAACAATGTAACTTCCAAAGCTCTTCCGATTGAACAGAAAAAGGCTCAGCCGGCCGGCAAGTTCCCGTTGGACGAATATCCACCGCAACAGATGGAGTCTACCACATCGGCTCACTACAGGGCCAGCCGAGAAGCTCATCCACAGCAACAATCCCATCACCACCATCAATGCGACCGCGACTCGGGCATCGGAGACGTCCACGACCGGACGGAAGAAGAAGAGGAGGAATACGAAGACGAGTCTGGCGGTCCGGCGACGCCTCATTCCTGCGGCGGCCAGTTGCGTCGGAGCCGATCGCGTCCTTGTTTGGCCTGCCACTCGCCGCCGCCCGCGACCAACAACAAGACGAGCAGCAGCCGAGGTAAGAATCACGGCAAAGTGCCCTACAAGCTGGCCATGAAGGCCGGCAATCCGTCGGTGAAAAACCATACGGAATTGGAGAAAGTGATTCAACGGAGACAGAGCTACCGTGCTCCCAAACCGGCGCCGTTAAGCTCTCACGCACGTCACATCCGCGGTACGTTGGCCCCTCCGCTGTCTGCCGGCATCGGCAACGAGCCGATAGTCGATTATCCCGATTTCAAACGACTGGATTCGACTTACCGGCTGTCTTACGGGGCCCACACGCAAACTCAACGTCGACGCCCGAAGACACTGACGGCCATATTGAACGAGAAGAATTGCCGGCAATGGAGGTCATAAACATTCCCCCCACCCGATTGTAGTGTGGAACAACCCCGAAACATTTTCTAGTCTCTATTCCTTTTCATCACTGCCATCACCCGCCCTCTGTGCTGACTGTATTTCTCCTTTTATTATTATTAACTTTTCCATTCTAATACGCTCGCCATTTTCTCGTTCGTACCAAAAGAACAATTCCATGCACCGTTGTTTCGTCCGTCGTTTTTGGAATATTCTCATTACCTTTACCCAGTTTTTTTCTTCGCAATTCCACCATTTTAGCTCAATGATTCAAATCCTGTTGGTACTTTCACCTCTTTTTTTGACAAAAAAACAAGAAAAGTTTTTTTTTTTCTTTGGGCCGATCCATTCCGGACGGAGAGATAAAACCAAATACAACTTGCTGATCTCTATTGCCATGCGCGGAGGATGCTGGATTTTTCTCCCCTTCCTCTTGACATCTCTCGTGGTGATTGGCTTGTTCCCGGAACCCAGGACTTTGGGTTTTTGCCGCTCCCGGATTGGTCCGTTCCTTTATTGCCCTTAACGGATGACGATCCGGATGTCTATCGCTGCGGATGGTGATACCTACAGCACAAAAATCTTCCAACTTCCGCTCCTCAAAGACGTCTCCTGCAGCCATCGAGATCATTCAGGTTAGAAAGTTGTTTTCCCTTAAAATCTACGTAGTTGTAAGATTTTCTGATAAGTGATTTAGCCGCCTCTTTGCCTTCAAAGAAAAGCTAAATTTAGAGAATTGGATTATCAAATTATTTGTATATTTAGTAGTATTCAAGTTAAACAATCGTTTAGCACTATAATATCCTCGAATTTCATAAAACGATTCTGCGTCAATCGATTCGGAATGACGGAAAAGCTCCATGAGCGTGTTGATTGTGTTACAAAAAAAAAAAGACGGAACAGAAGGAAGACGACACAAAAAAAAAAAAAAAAAACAGAACGAAAGATGGATAGGTCCGTACCGTGTAATAGATGGGGACTGCGAGTAGAAGGGGAGGGAATGAAGGAGAAAATAATATCGAGGGGTGTTACCCATCCGTGTCAGTGTTATTTCCCAGCGGAGCGCTCACTCCCTGTTGGAACATACCCCTTCCGTTCAACCTTTTTCTCTCTTTTTTGTATTCTTCATAAACTGATTGCATAATTGAAATCTATACGACAACAACAGCATTGATCGATCAAAACCTATCACGCGAAATTCATTCCACGGTACGCTATTAGATAAATACCAGGGTCCTGCGATGAATGACGTCAACCAAATAAGGAAGTTTATCTGGATTTATCTAGTGTATATCAAAATACGGGTGTATTTCCTATTTAGATAAGGAAGAGAACAGTTGCTAAAGGTACATTACATCTCGTAATTAAGTAGCTGGATTGATTGTGTTGGCTGATGCAGTAGTGCAAACAGAGAGTTAACGTCACTCAAGTTGATGGAACCCTTCGGAAAGAGAATCAATTATTCTCTCTCTACGACCCATTAGGGAATAAGAATAAACAAGGGTGATAGTCTTAACGGCCCAGTTACACTCTTGGTTTTCCCTCAAAGCCTGGACAGACGGAAGAGGGATCTAAACCATGAGCTATACCATGTCGCACCACCATCCCGATTCTGGGCTTCAACTGCAGCTGCAAAACGTGACGTCATCTGTCCCACCGCCATCCAGCACTTACGGAACTCAGTTCCATCAGGACGAAAAGCCATTGAAAAAGAAGTAGGTTTGCACGCACGCACAAACTCAATTTGCGATGCAGTGTTACTATAATTACGCAAATTTATCAACGTTTAGAAGCCTAAGAGCTACCGGCGGAGTAACATTAACTCGAGAAGAACGAAGGCGTCGACGGAGGGCGACGCCCAAATACCGGTCAGCTCACGCGTCCCGTGAGCGCGTTCGCGTAGAGGCCTTCAATTCCGCTTTCGCTGATCTCAGAAAGCTACTTCCAACTCTTCCACCGGACAAGAAACTCTCCAAGATCGAGATCCTCCGTCTGGCTATCTGTTACATTGGCTATCTCAATCACGTTCTTGATGTCTGATAGATTCGGCGTCTTCTTCCTCCACTTTTTTTTTTCTTTTTACCTTTTGTGTGTATATACAGCACCACGTTACATTTGGTGTTGAGACGACATCAAATACAAAAGAATCTGTATTGATTGCGATTTTCCGCCAATTACCTTTAGCCTCGCAACCCGTCGCAGATGGTGTGGTGGATTTGAAGCAGCTTAATGATGTCGCTGGAGCTTATTCACAAGAGGGGGAGTGAACGTTGGTTGCTAGAGGGAGGTGACAAACATTGTCATGGGGATGAAGAAGTCAGTTGATGAATGCAAACGATCACCACGGACGCATTTGCATAAAAAAACGTATAAAGCCCAACTTTTGCGGTGGAGAGGAAGGTTGTTGTTTATTACTCTGACGGTGACTATAACAACGAGGGCGAGGGAGTGATGCGGTTTTAATCACTTACTTAATATACGCTTCAGACCGACTGTAGCATCGAAAAGGGTGGGATTTTTAAATTCACCCTTCATGTCGATCACGAAATAGCCCATATAGCCTTTAACTTTCACCGGAAGAGAGACAGGAGCACGGCTTCGCGACTGAGTAGCACTCACCTAGATTAAAGTCCATAAGGGTTTTTTTTTAAAGGCATCTTTATGAGGCTCCAGTAACTATCTTACGTTTCTGAGCGGCGTCTCCACGTATCTTATTTTATTGAATGGCGCATATGTTATGATGGTGATGTCTTTGCCTCCCTTCCTCAAAACAATATTTTTAACAGCTTTTAAGGAAAACATCCAGCTACCACCTAGAATTAAAAATCCTGTATAATAAGAAAGAAGTTTAGTTGAATTAAGAAAATTTTGGTGATTGAGTATTGGAATTTTCTACATACCAACTGCAACACACAAAGTTGTAATCCCTCTCCTATATTTGTTCTCTCCTAAGTTTATGTTCCGATACCAAGGTAAGTCAGCATCAGATTCTTTCTTGGCTACAGGAACATCCTTTAACGTTGACATGGAGAATTCAGCCAGATAGAGCCAGAAACCCAGCTGTGTTATGGCAAATAGATTCATATATTTATGAAATTGTGGATTATGGTGAGCGTAGAGAACAACATCCTTCGCCACATTGGTGTCCACTTCCCATGCTTGTTTTGTATAAAACCTGGAGTTGTTATTTAACTTTTTCACAACATTAGTGTCTTTGAGCAGTTCTACACGTCGCGTCAACAGTGGCCAATCTCGACAGATAGAAGATAGTTTGAGTAAAGCTGACATTGTTCTTGGCGGTAATTACGATTACACAAAGCCAAAAGAAACAAAATAATTACAAGACAACTTGTTTTCCCTATGAACTTTTACACGTGATTTTTTTTTTCCTTAATAATGCCGGAACGCCGGTTCGGTCATGTCAACAAAACCCTGTCTCACTCGAAGCGCATCAAAGTGACGAACCGGATGAACCGACGACGAGCGACGACAATGATGAGCGCTCAAAGACAAAAATGACCTTTCTAAATACTTTTAAATAGTTTATTTGTATGGAACATGATGCGAAAAATTGAAAGTCAAACGAGATCGTACAACACAGTTGCTAGAAGCGAATATTTTGTGAAATACTGGAACATTTATTAACTAGGTGGATTCGCTTTTGTAGCGTTATCCACTTTCGGTATAAGCTATGTTCGTAGCCTCTGCAAATGCCGTTTATTACGGCCGACTAAATTTTAAAACGACAAAAAATGGTCGTCGCAGTTGCAAGTAATGCAAGTAGACATTCCGACGTTTACCACGAGAGACAAATAGGGAATTTGTGTGCTCTTCACACTATCAATAACATTTTGCAAAGCCATGTCTTCACTGCTGACGATTTATTTGCCATAGGACGAGAGCTGGATAATTACGAGAGGTCACTCATTGAACCGGATGAGGCCACCGAATCATCTTCGCAAAATTTGGACAGTAGCGGAAACTTCTCTATACAGGTCATTTCTTTCGCACTCGCTCTCTGCGAACTGGAAGTCATCTCGTTTTACAGTTCCGATAGCCGAGCCGTAGATGCCCGCCGAAACACATGCAGTCAGAATGCGTTCATTTTCCATCATAATGATCATTGGTTTACAGTCCGTAAGTGTGATTCGCGCTGGTTTAATCTAGATTCTCTACTCCCATACCCGGAAGAAATCGTAGATGACGGGACTCACATTATTGGTTTGGCTGACCTACAGGTGTTGAATGAACTATTCACTGGAGTCTTTATCGTAGCTGGACACCTGCCCGAGAGAGGAACACGCAATTTTGTTAGTGGTGTTAGATCACGATCACTCCCACCCCCTACAACGGACACCTCAAACAATGGCAGGCCAAAGCGCGGCCGAGGTGCCGAAGAGTGTGACCATGAGGGCGAGTGTGAGGCAGCGTCCCGAGGTGTCGAGGTCGAACTCCGGGACGAGAAACCCCAGAAATGCCGCTTAAAAGATTTGTGGCGAGAGGTAAGGGAGAAAATAAAATCAACTTTTCACAGAAAAATAACTTGCGATGTAAAAATCCCTCTCATGTAAAAATTTTTGCCATTTGAAAAATAAAATAAAACGCTTTGAAAAAAAACTACATGGTTTCTTTATTGATCTCCAAAAGGATTTTAGTACTGTGCTTTGGCATTTTATTGCCGAAACCTTACAACAAACATGCAAAAAGTCGAGCAGACAGTTTGGGTATGTGATATATATGACAAAGGAAACAGTATAGTACCATCAGTGACGTTTTTTGTTCTCCTTTCAATACATTAAAAACAGTGAAAAGTTGAAGAAAATGTTATACTATATATAAATGAAAACTGGATTGAATATTTGTATGTTCTATGAAGACTCTAGAAATCAAGTAATAATGATGGGCATCATGGGTGGGAGGGCAGCAACCATTTCGCTCAAATCCCTTTAGAAATTTAAAATTGATGGAAACAGCGGGATCGTGTTACCCAATGACGCCACTACGTTACGTGGCGCATGACATTTTAAGATTTCAACAAAATCTCTCTCAATGTTGCTGTTTCGAATCTATTTTTAATATTAGTAGGCCGAGTAACCTTTTAAAATTCTACGTTACTGGGATTTAACATTTGAGTATGTTGGTGATCGGAGTCTTCTACACCACACGGCAAACTGTTGGAATACGGAAGCGTAGCAGACGCTAACCAAAGCCAACAGCTGTTGGGCTCTTGTTGGATACCTTGTGGATCTTTTTACTCGGCTGGAAGCGAGGCGAGGGAATTGTAGTCTGAAAGATTATCTATTGCATAAATTGTAGAGGCCGGCATTGCACAATGCTTACGCTGTAGGACGTAACTATTGACAAGGTATTTCATCACGTGTGTTATTCTTACCCAAACAACCGAGAGACACACACCTATCGCGTTTCTCAACAGGACAAAGTAGTTGATGTCACTCTCTGGTTTTCACTTTACTTGACACGCGACATTCGAGTAGTAACCTTAATATCTCTTGTTTAGGCCGTGAAGTGCCGATTCCTGTTGGTAAGGCTAACATGGCTGCCCAAAATCCAGGTGGCAGTGGCCATTCTTCAAGAGGAGCTTACAGCGGGAGAAATAGACACCGACCACAGCCAAACAGGAACAACAGGAACGGTTTTCCAGAAGATTATTCTACTCCAACAAATTTGGATGGGCATTATTCTCAGGATGTAGGGGCTGTTGCTTCCAACGCTGATAGTTTAACTTCTTCTACTGCATCCAAGGAAAAACCAAGAAGGGGAAGAGGCTTTGCTGGGCCACCCAGAAATGTGTACAGAAGACAACCAAGTAACCACCAATTTGTTGAAGCAAACCAGAGACAGGGCTATACAACAAGAAATGATTCAATTAACTATATGCAAGATCATCCAACGAATCAAAATAGAAGTCACTATTCTCAAAATTCAGGGCAACCTATGCAAGATGTAAGTCTTGGAGAGACTCGGTCCAGAAATTCTCAACCTAGAGCCAGTCAGATAAGGGATCCTGAAGCAAATTTTCAACAATACCCTCAACCCATCAATCACTTCTCAAACTATGTTCAAGATGGAAATCAAGGGTACAATAGAGGTGCAAATCAGTTTGCTGAAAATTCATCAGAGTTCAATAATTACCCAGCAAGAGGGGCTGCAGCGAGACCAAAACAAAACAGAGGTCCCAAAAGACAAAAACCTAAACCTGAATACAAACAAACTTATGGACAAGCTGAGCTGTTTGTTGGAGCCACGGCCCTTACATTTGAAAATTCGTCCTACCAACAAAATTACCCGTCATCAGACGTCGCTCCACCGATGGCCACATTGGAACATCAACCTTTTGAAAACATTCGAAGAGAATACGCTCAGTACAGGAGCCGTCCAACTTTTACGGAAGCCCAGTATGATGCCAGGGGCGGGAAAAGAACTTCGCAAGACGTAAGATATCGACGAGACGATAAAAGTGGAGGAGGACACAGTTCGCAAGAAAGATTCCACAGAGATGAGAGCAGTGGAAGTTTTGGATCGCGAGATCGCTTCAGGGTAGAAGAGCAGCCTTCAAGGCCCGTCCCTGCTGCAACCACAAGAGATCAGCAACCCAGTTTCAACAAACCTTCCAGATCTTATGATTCTCAAAATTGGCGATCCGAAGGATTTAAAAAAGGATTTTCGTCTCAGAAACAGAAAGTTGAGGCCGATACAGCTACGCAACGAGAGCGTTTGACCACCCAATTAACTAGTGGAACATACGAGTGCATGGTTTGTTGTGAATCAGTCAAACCGGCCCAAGTAAGACAATGTTCTTTTCATTCAGAATTGGGCGTAGTAATTAACAACTTTAATTCAATTTTATTTAGCCAATTTGGAATTGCAGTCAATGTTTTCACGCTTTCCATCTCGGTTGCGTGCGGCGTTGGTCCCGTACTTCACAAGACGGTAATTCACTTTTCGTTCATTATTATCTAAACTACATTAAAACATAACATGCTTTTAAATATTTGCAGAGAGTGGCCATTGGCGCTGCCCAGGCTGTCAATCGGTCAGCACATCTTTGCCCAACTCTTACTTGTGCTACTGTTTGAAACGAAAGGATCCTGAATGGAATCGGCGTGAAACTCCCCATTCATGCGGCGAAGTTTGCGGCAAAGCTCTGGGTGATGGTGTTAGTTGCACTCACTCTTGTACGCTTTTGTGCCACCCAGGACCTTGTCCTGTTTGTTCGGCTCAAACTCAACGCAAATGCCCCTGCGGTAAATCGTCCCAACAGGTCAAATGCGGCTCGACAGACGCATTGCTTTGTGGCGAACCATGCGACAAGCAACTCTCTTGCGGACTTCATGTTTGCCGAGAGCCGTGTCATATTGGCCCATGCGAAACATGCCCGCTCACCGTCAAGCAAGTTTGCTATTGCGGCCAGAGTGCTAGGGAATTGCCATGCTCTATTGATCATTTAGAAGAAGACAAGTTTTACTGTGAACTAGTCTGTAGCAAGAAGCTTAGCTGCGGAAGGCATCAGTGTGAGAAAGTATGCCACTCGGAAGCTTGTGGACCTTGTCAGCTAGAAGTGGCTACGGTAACAACCTGCCCGTGTGGCAAAGTCCAGCTGAAAACACTTTATAAAAAAGGAGTATCTGAACGGAAAGTTTGTACGGATCCCATTCCCGTTTGTGGGAAAATTTGTGGTAAACCTATGTCATGTGGGCCAGCGGAGAATCCTCACTCTTGCGCCGTCCCTTGTCATGCCGGCCCTTGCCCGCCTTGTCCACTATCATCAGAATTGCGGTGCCGTTGCGGCCGAAACGAGAAAAAGATCCCTTGCCGAAATTTAAGCGAGCTTGAAGAAGTATTGTGCGAGCGTCGCTGTAACAAGAAGCGCCAATGTGGAAGGTAAATGACTTAATTGAATTTTGGAGAACCGAAATTAAATCAACTTTGCAATTGTAACAGACACAAATGCGCCCAAGTTTGCTGCGTCGATAAGGAGCACATTTGTCCATTGGTTTGTGGCCGTACACTTAGTTGCGGTCTTGATCGATGCGAAGCTTTGTGTCACGCTGGCAACTGCAGTCGCTGCTATCGAGTTTCCTTCGACGAATTACGATGTCATTGTGGAACCCAAGTGATGTATCCACCCGTGCCTTGCGGTGCGCGCCCGCCCGACTGCAACAAACCGTGCACCAGAGTGCGTCCGTGTGGTCATTCTCCATCTCACAACTGCCATCCAGACGCTAATGGCTGCCCTCCGTGTACTACTTTATGCGAAAAGTTTTGTTATGGGAAACACGAGAAAAGGAAGAATATCCCGTGCCATTTAACTGAGGTGAGTTGTGGAAAAGCGTGCGGGCGCCCGATGAAGTGCGGGAGACACACTTGCCCCGTTAATTGTCACGCTGGGGCGTGCCCGGCTTCTTGCACGCAACCGTGTCCCGTTCAGCGCTCTGACTGTGATCATCCTTGTGGTTTGCCCTGTCACGAAGGGCTTTGTCCCGGGACGCCTTGTCGCGAGAAGGTCAAGGTTCAGTGTCAGGTAAGATTCTAAAGTAACTTTCTGTAATCCAAAAGCGTTTGACCAACTTTTTGAATGATTTCGTTGACAGTGTGGTCAACGTACTGCCACCGTTTCTTGTGAAGAGAATGAACTATCTTATAGGAAAATGGCTACAGGTCTTTTAGCCTCCAAGATGGCCCAATTGCAATCTGGTGAATGCGTCGACCTTAAAGATTTATTGGGCAAAAGCGCGGCCAATAAAACTAAGAGTCTCGAATGCAACGAAGAATGTGCCCTAGTAGAAAGGAACCGGCGTTTAGCTCTGGCTCTCCAGATCAAGAACCCTAATCCAAAACCGGGCGCTCCCCCCTATCCTGATTCGCTAAAGGACTGGGCCAAAAAAGACCAACGCTTTGTCCAGATGGTACACGACAAGCTGACCGAATTGGTCCAACTGGCGAAGCAGTCGATTGGCAAGATGAAAAGCCGAAGTCACTCGTTTGACTCCATGAATCGCGACAAACGCCAATTTATTCACGATTATTGCGTTTTCTTTGGCTGTGAATCAATGTAAGTGTTGCTCATTCAATTATGGTGTCTATCCAGTCACATAATTCGTTTATGATGTAACTAGGTCCTACGATGACGAACCCAAACGTAACGTGGTGGCTACGGCTTTTGGAGAGTTGTCCTTTTTACCTGCTGTGAGTATCTTGGATGTAACTCGACGTGAAATGGGCCAACGCAAGATGCCAGCACCCCCAAGAGGAACAGGGCTTGTTGTTCTTACTTCAGGTTCGCAGCAACAACAGCAGCAAGTGCCTCAGCAGCAACAGCAGTCGCAGCCGCCACCGAATGCATGGGGAAATGTTGGATCTGCGGCTCCCTTTAGGACCCTATCTGATGTCGTTAAAAGCACTCCGGCAACAACACTCAAGAATGTACCCGAATCACCTGCTCCGACCAAGACGTCTGAACCCAAGCCGCCGATGGTCGATTATTTCGATTTCACTTCGTGATCAATCCCCAGGTGTTCTCTTACGAGTTCCTTAAAATTCACAGGTGTGGGTATATTTTTCCCTTTGAGAAAATTATGAATAAATGCTCCTCTGAGGTTACATTGAAAAATCATTTATTTGGTCAATTTTTTTAAACATTTTATCATGAACACGTATTTACAGGTAGCCAATGGGTTATTAACAAAATGACTTCTTAACGGGTTAATTACAACCAATAAATTAATAACTGGTTATCTTCTGTCTGGTTCTATATAGGTGGCGAGTACTGTAGAAACAACAACCATTTTAGACGGGTGGGCACCTGTTCGTAAATGAAGTTCTTTCATAAGGTAGGCAGCGCTGCTCTGTTGGATAAGAAATGTTGCAGCCAACACTGCTCCGGTAGCCAACAGCACCTTGTCACATTGAACTTTGCGAAGGTGTAGATCATAATCGCTATAAACAAAATTAGTTTCACAGGGTACTATGAGAAAGTTAAATTGCAGCTACCACCTGGTTCCTTCTTGTTCGTTTGCACCATAAAGGCCCGCAACTATCTGCCGGATTAGGGTGTGGCTAAAAGGTGGACTTGGACTTGGACTTCGGGGGATCTAATCGGTGGACTTAAGGCCGTGGACTTGGCCATTTTTTAAGTCTAAAAACCGTGGATTTAGTGGGCTAAACAGCGGACTTAAATGTGGACTTAAGTTACTAAACGGTGGACCAAAAGATGGACTAAGGAATTTTTTCATTAGAAAAAGCCCATCAACAGATGCCAACATTTTAAATACTGTCCAATGAAGCGAACGCGAACTAAAAGTATAATAGGGAAACCAACAAGCATCAAATTAATAGGCCCACAAGAAGGGCAAGTCCAGCTGCCATCTCCAACATAATTTTTAAAGGGAAACCGGAGTAAACAAATTCTGTTATACTGTACGTAAGCCAAACATTGAAATAATGGGAAAGTCTTGGCAATCTCGAAGGCTCTTAATAAATTAGGCAATCCGTTGCATATTAGCCTATATATTATAGTACTTTGCTCTCTCTAACTTTCGCTACTAATTAGGGTGCACGTGCGAGTATTGAAAAATTAAGTAAATTATTAATTGATTTCCAATTTGTGTTCGTAACGGGGCCTTTGTTAAATACACTAAATATAGCTATCAGGACCTTTTAATTTTGAAAAACAGCAAGTCCACTTTTATGAGTCCACCTTATAGTCATATAGTAGTAATTCGTCTATTCCGTGGACTTCGAGGGCCAAGTCCGTGACCTGAAGTCCACCGATTAGATCCCCCGAAGTCCAAGTCCAAGTCCACCTTTTAGCCACACCCGCCGGATTATCACCTGCTGATCAAAGTAGATAGCGCGGACGAAGAGCTTTGATGCTTCGTGGATCTCATCCACGACCGAGAGTAGTTCCCGAGACTTGTCCATTACTGGTTTCTTTTTCAAAGCCATAATTAACTGACAGATAAATATGTCGACGAAATCGCTGATGGGTGGATAATTTACCTGGCAGAAAGTCTCACGAGTTAGGGAAACCATAAATAATTACGTCTAGTTAGTATTACATCGTATCCAAGAGTAACGAGAACAAAGACTTCAGAATTTGTGATGGTGGACGGATCGCAAGGTCTGTGGGCTTGGCGAAGTAGCGCTGCAGCTTCTTGAACTGTTACCACCTGACGTAATTTCACAGTGAAGAACCAACGACTTAATTTTATTCTTTTAATTACCAAGATTACCTTATAGCCATTTTCCAACTTGGAAGCAATTTGTAAGCAAGATATCAAGTGGAGCAAACACTGGTGTTTGAATTCTGTGTAAACTTCTTTCCAACGACTCGTGTCGCACACGTAGGTTGTGGGCTTTTTGGTCGTTGTTTTGGAAAAGGCTTTACCGGAAAATGCAAGGGCAAATCGATCATAAATTTCGACCGTTCGAAACAAGACGCTGTTTGATTGCTGGAGTTGCTGGCACCATTTGAAAACAGTTTCGGCGACGCCCGGCGGCGTGAAGTAGTCCAACGGCCACGAGTTGGTCGTCAGCAAAGCAGAAGTAATAACCTTGTCATTGTGTTGTCGTAAATATGTTAACCAATCCTCAAACGAAGCATCTGTTAACCATTCAAGGGTTTAACTGTATGATGGTCGATACTCATTACACACGACGTTAATTTTAGGGGAAATGTTAGCTTACCGAGAAACCGAGAACTCCAGTGTGCTTCGAAATCGGATATCCTAGGCCCTTGTAAATTTGACTCCTTTCCGTCAGACTTGTTTTCCATTTGTCACACTCAACACTGAATTAGTTTACTGACAAATTCTCAAAAACAAATTTCGCAAGCTAACTCATCATGTTGGAATGCAAAGAATGTCGTCTGAGAAAAATGCTCGTCTGCTCTCTCGAATCGTTCAATGTTTATTTGAATGGGGAAAGATTGGATTATTTGTTTGATCTAAATTTAATGTAACAGCACACTACCTAATGTTGGATGAATACGAGTGTTATCGAAGGTAAAACTAAGCTTAATGTCATTGCTTGAACTATAAAGTAAAAAGTTAAAAATCACGTGTCATACTTGTACATGAGTACATGTATCGAAGGAGTTATTCTCTTATGACGTACCGACAGTACTTGTTAATTTTTGCATAACACCCGTATGTACTAAAAAAAAACCTGCCTAAAGATTGCTATTTTCATCTAATTTGATTCTAGGTGTTTCCTCGTGTTGTCATTCCTCGACTGATATGGGCTTCATATTTTCAACACCACACACGTGGTGTGAAAAGTAGAATCATGTAGTAACTGATTGTACCAAGCTGCCTGTCACACAGAATTCAGGAGATACTGCCAGTGATATTCCCATTTTAACCCAGCTGTATAGTTAAACCTGGTAACCTATATATTGAATAGATTAGGCCATGAAAAGAAACAGCATTATACTACAAGTAAGGTAATCTTCCTCCTATTGCATGTATTCTTTATGCTCATTTAAGTGTTGTTAATTACAAGGTGAAATCACAAGTGTTTATTTGCTTACTAGAAAAATGCTGAACATCACCTTCAACTAAGATTTTGGACATTCTTCACTTTTCCTGCTTTAAAGAAGCCAGTCAAGATTATCGCCTTCCGGCTCAGATGTTTCTTCAATTCTTCATCACCTGTTCCGCTGTTCATTACCCAACACATTCTTGAAGCACGCTAGAAAAGGTATGTCGTCTTTATGTGCAGAAATTCAAATTCCTTCACGTGATACTTAAGATGCTTAAATTTCTTTGTTAAGGCTACTTCTGGGGAAGGCGAAGAAAAGGATTTCCCTATCTGATGCAACTCACGGAATCTACGATGACAACCAAGAACATCTGATGCGGATAGTCAGCCTACAGCCAGCTTACAGCCTTACATTCGTTTGTGTTGTGGTAAATCTGTTTTGATTGTGTTAAAACCCGTTGGCTGCCGCCTTTGAATTTCCCTTTAGCTTTTTAGCTTATGGCTCCGCGCTGTTCGGTCCCACCGCCCATATGCCGTTGGTCCGAGCAGTTGCACAGCCTAGAGTTTTACCTGTATAGGCAACCTACCATAGGGACTTACCCTTGTTGATGCGTGCGAGTGTTTGTGGGTGTAGGTTCCCGGGTGAAGACACTCGTCTCGTATCATCCGGACTTGTCTTCGGACAAGTCCCAGTAGATCGTAGTATTTTACCTACGGGTAATGTGGCGCGGCAGCCAACGGGTAGTGTTGAGTGTATTGTATGTTATGTATAATGTAATGTAGCTACTAATGTGGCGGAAAGTGGGAGGAGGAGGGATAATAAAAAAAAAACAAAAAAACTGAAAACTTGGTTATTAAATTATTTTATTATTTTTGCAAAACTCTTTGGTGTCCCGCTTACTAATTATGAACATCAAACTTCCATCATCACACCGGCATGCCGGGTGTCAGGAAGAATATAAGGCAATGGTAGTTTTTCCATGAATGCAGATAAAGAGAACATGTATTTTTTACAGATTTTATTTTCCATCGACATAGTTTACCACGAGGATTCGAACCCCTGACTCAAGCATAGCGCGATGCTTTGCCACAAGGCCACATTTGACATGCCGTATCAGAATTGGAAGAGATACATAATACTGCTGAGTCGGCAAAATTCAACCAAAATTAATTGATTTCCCAACTGACTAGAAAAACCGACCAGGTTTCGAATCATCAGGTTTGATGACTCGACACTTTAACTGAGTTGCTAAATTTACACAATAATCTACAAAACGACACGAGGATTCGAATCTCCAGTTCCAGCCCCAGAACAGATCTTCACACGTGACTGCAACACCTGAATTTTAAAAAAAGATCTGACATTTAAGCCTGTAATACAACAGAGAATAATTGTACAACTGCACATATCGTCCAACTTGAAAAAAACCACAACATGAGAAAGAAAGTTTACTGCTGACAAAAAAATTAAGCTACCTTTCAATTGAGTGACACTTGACAGGACTACGTCAACAAAAGCTCTAATAAATTAGACAAGAGACAGCCATTTGAGTGAAGTTGAATTATTTTGAAAGATGCAAAAACTTAAGAAAATTTTAAGTAGAAGGCTAATCAAAATCGTGTGAATTGGAATGTTCCTTAAATTTAGAAATGACTAGATAGTTTACCGTACACGAACGTAAAATTTAACAGCGACAAGAGAACACGTTTTCCGTCCGTCCGTCCAGCTCCAGTCGCCTCCATATTCTGATCTGAATAATGGCCGATTTGAGCGCCCATCCTCTTCATCCCAGTTGCCAAGTTTGTTTAATGTAGGCTAATGGAAATGTGTTTTTCTTTTTTCAAAAGAAAAACGCTTTCTTGAATCTTGACATTCTTGTGCAACTTTCCATGCAAGTGGTGCAAGTTTAAAAGAGATCCACAATTCTATTATTATCAAGACCGATCAAGATTGTTGTTGCAATGTTTTGATTTGCCTAACAAGATAATTTCAATTTCGTGTTTAAGGAAATGGGCTGATTCTTCACGTCACTAACATCACAAAGCAAATTGATACCGGCGTGTTGATAAATAGGGTCAAGTCAATTTCATTTTGACGACAGGTGAAAGGTTCGCAAATAAGTGTGCCATTTCCTGCTTCCGCTTACAAAATTTTCACAAAGTGGTTGCCACGTAAATGACCTCATCATTTTGAGAAACTGCATTCAAAAGTGGAACCGGGGAAATTGCTTTTGGTTGAATAAACTGCAGGTAAGCAAGCACAACCTGGCAGAAGCATTTGCACGACCATTTGAGCTCCAGCCGTTTTACGAGATTGTGACGGCACCTGTCGACATAAACTTTGGGAACACCGTTAGATAAAACGGCTGCTGGGTACTTGTTTTATATCCATTCAAAAAACTTTGGACCGCTCGATTTTATCGTAGAAGGACAATTAGTCAACTCCAACAGCAGTCTACGCAATGTCCAAAGTTCATTGTTTACATTTGTTATTTTTAGCTTCTTGGACAGCAGTGGTTCTAATTTAACGGAACGTATTGTAGTCGGGCGCTTCTTGTCATATGCCACCTTCAAGTTCCCAGAGAAACGGAAGCACGATTGGCTGAACTAGGGATTTGGTCCACAATAACTGACAACAGTAGTCATATTATCCTTATTTCAGGAAACTCTGGTTTAGTTGTAAAAAAAAACGAAATCAAGGACAAAAAGTCCTAAAAGCTTTTTAGCTAGACCAGACACAATTAGCCGGTCTTGTTTATCCGACTTTCCTGAAAAGATCCAATTGTCTCGAGTAGAAGCGCCATATTCAGCCAACGGTTCTACCTACAAGGACACGGCCGGAGTAAGTTCTTTTCGGTACGTCCCGAACTTGTAATTTTATTGTCACTGCCAGATTTTTTTGGTCTTGGCTACCACAACAACAACAACAACAAGAGGAAAATAAAGCCGGCTATATATTGCTGGTCCATTTCTCATGACTCCCCAACTAAACAATCATCGCAGTCCCGTACGATAAAGAGTACCGCAAGTCCGACGCCTTTTCATAACACCAACCACCGTACCAACAAAAATTGATATTGTTCCAGAGAAGACAATCTTTTTGCCACCTGAGAACCAACGTCCGCTTTACTCTCCCGGGATGCGACTCGCGAGACCGTGTAATTTTTCCGGCCAGCTAGAGTGAATGTATCCATCACAACGTGAAAGACTCGAACGCGAATCAGTGGCGTCGATGGGAAAATGGAGGAGAGCAGTATCCGTAACCCACAACTACGTACCCGAACACATACAATTCATAATGACACACACGGTCGCTGTGGGAAGCCGGCCCGAGTCAAAAGAAGATACTCTTCAGATCATGTGGGAAAAGCAACAAAATACACCGTTTTTTAAGTGCTTATGGTAGAGCGCCAGAATTTATGTTCAAGAGTTTACATCACTACGAAATCCGGGTCGTGTTTCCGTCATTACAGCAAATTCGCTGAAGTACTATTCAAAAACGGCCAGTCATTTTCTGGGAATGTGATATTTGTATTGGTCCTAGTTAGACGAAAAAAAAATACAATTGGAAGGAGATGGAAGAGGTGGGTTACGTGGCATCGCAGAAACGAGTGAGGCAAAACAAAATAGTAAAAAAAAAAAACAAGGAAGAAAGCAACGCTGCTGGCTCTAAGACCAAGACTAGCGAACGATGGAAAAAGAATCAATAATTATTGTAATATAAACCCACGTCCACGTGGATACATAATACGGTGAAAATGGAGAGGGCGAAAAAAATTTGAACAGTTGCCAGCCCAGAAGAACGAAAGATGTTCTGTAGACAGTTATTGCCTAATTAGGAAATATGAAAAGAAAACTGGGGAAAAGAGGGACGTACAGAACGCGCTGCATGATTGGTGCAGATTGGTGCAGCAACGTTTCGTTTGAAAAGCGATGCAGCTGCTGTTGGGTTTCTTCATTTTCTTCTTTTCTTTCCTCTCATTTGTTGTTGACTTAGAAGCACTTGCGGTGGACGATGGAAGGTCCGGACTCGTCGTACTCTTGCTTCGAGATCCACATCTGTTGGAATGTGGAGAGGGAGGCCAAGATGGAACCACCGATCCAGACGGAGTATTTGCGCTCAGGCGGGGCGATGATCTTGATTTTCATCGTCGACGGTGCAAGGGCAGTGATCTCCTTCTGCATACGGTCGGCGATGCCCGGGTACATGGTGGTGCCTCCAGACAAGACAGTGTTGGCGTAGAGATCCTTACGGATATCGACGTCGCACTTCATGATCGAGTTATAGGTCGTCTCGTGGATACCGCACGATTCCATACCCAAGAAACTGGGCTGGAACATGGCTTCGGGGCAGCGGAAACGCTCATTGCCGATGGTGATCACCTGGCCGTCAGGTAATTCGTACGACTTCTCCAGAGAGGTGGATGAAGCGGCCGTCGCCATTTCCTGCTCAAAGTCAAGGGCGACGTAGCAAAGTTTCTCCTTGATGTCGCGAACGATTTCACGCTCAGCCGTGGTGGTGAAAGAGTAGCCGCGTTCCGTCAGGATCTTCATCAAGTAATCGGTCAAATCGCGACCAGCCAAATCCAAACGGAGGATGGCGTGAGGCAGGGCGTAACCTTCGTAGATGGGAACAGTGTGAGAGACACCATCGCCAGAGTCGAGCACGATACCGGTTGTACGACCGGAAGCGTACAGAGACAACACAGCTTGAATAGCGACGTACATGGCCGGGGTGTTGAAGGTCTCGAACATAATCTAACAGGTCGAAAACAACGACGACAAACGTTTGATTAGCGCAATAGTCTACGGGGTCGTGAACATGACTTGTGCTTACCTGTGTCATCTTCTCACGGTTGGCCTTGGGGTTGAGCGGGGCCTCAGTCAGGAGAACGGGGTGTTCCTCGGGAGCGACACGCAATTCGTTGTAGAAAGTGTGATGCCAAATTTTCTCCATGTCGTCCCAGTTAGTAACGATACCGTGTTCAATTGGGTACTTCAAAGTCAAGATACCTCGCTTAGATTGGGCTTCATCACCGACGTACGAATCTTTCTGGCCCATGCCAACCTGAATGTCAAAAGAGCAAACAAACAAAAGGTTATCAACCAAAACAATCATACATAATCAAACAATCAAAGCCAATTTTGTTCTGCTTTCTATCCTTACCATGACTCCCTGATGGCGAGGACGTCCAACGATCGAGGGGAAAACGGCACGGGGAGCATCATCCCCAGCAAAACCGGCCTTGCACATACCAGATCCATTGTCTACGACCAATGCTGCAACTTCGTCGTCACACATTCTGTTGCTGTTAGTTTGTTAGTCTGTGGGAAGAAAATTAAAGGTTAAAAGTTTATCATGTTTGGGCAATCAATGAACTTTTCACTGAGTCGGGCATGATCAACCAAAGGAACGAAGAATGTTTTTCAACAGAATGACGTTCCTTCTTTTTTTCTGGATCGACAATGCTCGTCGACACGCTTCAATCCTCAGTGAAGCCGTACTACTTTTGTCTACTCTATGCCAACAAACAGCTAGTGGGCCCGTCCCGGCTCTACCAATCCATACAACAGTTCAAGTCTATCCGTTAGAGTAATGCGGAAGCGATTTTTGCGATAATCACGGGTGGTTAAACTTGAAAAAATCTCATGCGTGTCCACATACTGCGTGTGCCCACTGAAACTAAAAACCATTCCACCAAGCTCTCTTTCGTCTGTGCAACACATGACAAACTCTTGCTGACCGTTACGAAGCATGTGGGGTTTCTAGAATATGTTTCACGATACACTTTGTCCAACCCCGATTTGAGTTTTCTTTTTCAAAATCATGTTCTACATATTTTTTAAATGTTGAAATAATTTACACAAAACAATGACAACCGTCAAAACGACAATTTTACGCCGTTACGACTGATGCTGGCGTCCCGCATGTCAAGAGGCGTCGTCAACCACCGGCCAAAATGATTGTTTTGTTTGAAAAAAAAATAGCAAAAATTTTTGACGTAAAAACCAAATACCAATTACACTAACGTACCACAAACTATAATTGCAAACTTTTAAAATGAGTGGCATTAGGTAAACACGAGTTAAAGTTGAACGACTTACCGAGAGAAGAGAAAAGTTGCTTGTTGTTGGGTAGCCGGTTAGCTTGGTAATGTGTCTGTCGAGTGTCGACGGTGGCGGAAAAGCGCGGGGATGGGGAGAGGGGGGATGGTTATGACGCATGCAGAGCCGGCATAGTTGTTTGAAATTTATTCCTCTAATTTCCCTTTTCCAACTTATGACAACGACTTTCAAAATCACCCGATGGATGATTTCATGAATAAATTAACCATTTTACCATTTTAGGGCATTTTAAAATGACATAATTGAGACGTGAGTGGATTAGATGATGTGGCATCGCCGCACTAACGCTCTCTCCCTCCCGAATTTTCCTTATATGGGCATGAACAAGACTCGCATTCTGATTGGACAGACTGATTGAAAGAGAGAGAGAGAGAGAGAGAGAGAGAGAGAGAGAGAGAGAGAGAGAGAGAGAGAGAGAGAGAGAGAGAGAGAGAGAGAGAGAGAGAGAGAGAGAGAGAGAGAGAGAGAGAGAGAGAGAGAGAGAGAGAGACCCCCCCCCCTATTTTCAACCCCCCTTCTTTCATCTGTCTGTCTGTGTTACACGGCTGATTCAGACGTCCAGGCAGGGCAGCTAATGACTCACATGGGCATGTTTGTCCAATGCCCCAAAGCCTATCTACCGATATCTGTTCCAGTAGCTGGAAGCCCGTTTTGTATATTTACATCATAAATCCCCCCCTCTCTCTTCCTCATGAACCGGACAGTTGTCCCGACAAAAGGATCAATACGCGTGTGTGTACAGAATTTGATGCTATCGCGCCCAGTGCGGACGCTAAAACAGACCCAACGGTTAAACAGACCCTTTTTTTGACAGCTGGAAAGTGGCGAAGCTGAAACTTTTTCTAAACAAACGAGCATGACAAATCGTCTCGTATTTGTACAGCTTCCTATTTCTTCTTTCATGACAACTTAATTCGCATTACTGCTCCGAGAAATGCAGTAAAATCACCAATGATTACTTTCTGCAAAAGTTGTATTTCCTGTTTTGAAAAAATTGAAATTCCCTTTTCATTGTGACGTCACGTTCGTGATTTCAAGTTGAATCGTTCACCGAAAGATGGCTTCACCGAATCAATCCAGCGGTTTAAATTTCAAAGCCACGAACGAAGCGTTTTTGTTTTCTTATTTTCTTACAGAAATAACTTTGACCTAAATCAAGCATCAAGTAATAATTTACAAAAATAACAAACCACATAAAACCTGGACTTGTTTCAAGTCTTGCCACATAATGATCAGAACGATCGACCATGAAGCGATTAAAACTTTGAAGTATATCCATTCCATTAAAACTCATCGTAAAAATCGATATAACGACAGCTGACTGGATTCTCAGTGTGCTAACTCCAGGATGTTTTACGTTCCAGAACTGAAAGTAAATAAAAACGTTGATGTTGGCATAAACAAAAGATGAACCCGAGGGCACACCGGAAATGCCTTTTCTCTTTCGGACAATCAAGCCATTGCGTCAAACTGGAATTATCTAAATGTCAAACGCCATTCCCCTTTGACGAGATTATCCGGCGTCCATTAACTCAAGTGCTGCGTGTCAGACACACCTTTTGCGCACTTTGCCGAAAATTGATAGTGATTAATAGCCCGAAGTACACTGACTAGAGAAATGCGTAACACGAACTGGCTTTTGCCGCATTGCAACGTCCGAATCGCCGTGTTTTTCTCAAGATCGACGAGTACTTGTCGACATTATTCCTCACTTCATTTCCAAACGAATTCAGCAATCGCGTGACTAATTATGTTAAGGGCCCCAAAATCGGATTGTTAGACGAGGCTCCTTAGTACGTATTAACGCAGCTGCTAAATATTTATATACGACAACTAAAAAGAGATGGCAATCGGAAAATTGCGTGGCTTTTACCACCTACGTCGTACTGGATCGTAATAAGAACCATATGGGAAATATTTAGAATCAAAGTATAAAAACCGTAGAATTTAGCCATTGTCGGAATCTGACCGTATAAAACGGAATTTTCGTGCGGTTTAAATTGAGATGATGGATCGATACCCATCAACCTATACAATCTCTATGCTTCTGGCATTCCCTTTCGCGGCCCTAGACCTCCCGGGGAATGATAAAAAGCCGAAAAAAAAACAAAAAACAATTCCTATAGCTGGTTGCAACAACACGTTAAGGCACGCACGGTACTTTGCTGATAATTATTTGCGCTCAATGGTGTACCCATAAAACCTGTGATTACCTTTACATCGGTGGTCGATGGCTTATACTCACGATAGTTGTTCTTCACACTTTTCCAGTATTTTCTCTTCTCACCTGACGATGATCAATGACGAAATTCCATGGGCGCGATGAAATTTGAGACCATCCTCCGGCCATGAATTGCATCACGAGAGTCATAGGCCACGACGGTGTGCTTTTGGCTCTTTTGTTCCATCATGAACAGCTGTTTTGGAAGATACCAACAAGATTTTGTATCAACAGCACTCATAAATGGCCGAAGCCAAAATAAAGTTCCGTCGTGATATTGATATGGAATACATTGACGGTATGTTGATGAGAACGCACCACACAAGGAGCGACATTTCATCGTAAAAATAAATGTAAGGCAACTTTATCCGGTGCCAAACGAATGTCTACAACAGTTCGTGAACGGCGTTTTATATCTGTCGGACCGCTCGCGGCGCAAATAAATCGCAGCGATGAGTGCTAACAGGTTATATGACTGGTTCAACGGGGTCAGCGTTCATAATCAGCGACCATCTCTTATTCTCCGTCATGGCGACATTTTTCCAGGTTGTTTACCAAAACCGATGACGAAACGCATAAAACTGAACCGAAAAAAAATCAAACCGGGGGGTGTGTTTTACGATCCGGCGACCGAGATGAGCATTGGATAAAAAAAAAAGCGGAGGAAAAAGACGAAAATCGACAGATTTGTGCGTGTTTTTCCTTGTTTTTCGACGAAGAAAAAGATGATTTTTCTGTCAAGAATGACGCGTCTCCGTTACGAAAATTAAAAGAGATTCTGATGGCGAGATGGCGTGTCCTCGTTACGTGGGAGGAGGTCACAAAACAGGTGAAACATTTGTATTTATCTAACCAGTGATTTACCACGAGACGCGATTAAAAATCATCCCAAAAATAACAACACGTCCATTTTTTTAAATTTATTGCTTCACCCATAAACTTATCGACACTTTCCATTCAAATCGCCGTATCCCACCGTATTGAAAAAACCACCAGAATTCAATTTTAAAAGTTTTTTGTAGTACCTGCTCCGTCTATTTGTATATTCCCCCAGATCCTCAGTGACGACTTGACAGATTTACTGTCATTGAGGGTCCTACTATTTTTTATTTTCTTTTTTCATAAAAAAAAACTGGAAACTGGGCGGTGGGATTGTTGTTGTTTATTTGATTCTAACGTTTGGGAGTAGAATGTTTTCGTCGACTGGCTACCCTTCACCATCACTTGTTGTGGAAATACGATGACGAAAAGGTCACCCGGTTCAAGAAAGGGTGGAAAATTCTTTTTCCACCCCATGAATAAAATGATGATACGTTATATACTACGTGGCATACTGGTATACGGAGTTACAAGAGGGGTAGAAGAGATCTCTCATCCTGATAGAGAAATCAGAGGGAGAGGGACGAAAACACGCTTCTACATTCAAAGACGGAGAATTTCATGTGTTTATACATCAAAAAAGAAAAAAAAAAGTATTCAAGAGAAAAAGACGAGCCGGTAACAAATCTATCGGGCAGCAACAGGTCCATTATACAAACCCGCTGCGTCGTCTTGCTGAGCTGCAGCACGCAAGGAAACGGCCGCGCGGCGGCGTTATTCACGAAAGCGTGCGGCCGAGATTGGGTTTTACACCGACACTGAAGAGGGGAAAGAGTTATTGCTAGAAACAACAACAACGATCGAGATCGTATATTCTGATATCGCCGCAAACGAAATGAATGGCGAAACAACGAATTTTGAAAACCTAACCTGGCCACCTGCAGGCGGCCATTTGGAATATTTTCCCGGTCTTTTACAATATTCAGTTGTTGTAGTCCAGGTGGTATAGTAGGGGTTTGTCCTTAAAATAATAAAAAAACAATCGTGTAGAGACTGTGGGAAATGCCTTGCAAGTGTTATCAGTGTCCTCAGATTGTGTCACGTACCGGTCGTGCTGGCCCTCGTCCTGGATGGAGAAAGCACCAGTCTGACAGCTCATCATCTCTCTCTTTATCAGCTATGCACTAGGAGGGAAAAGGTGTCGTAAGAAAAAGAAAAGGAAACTCTCGGACGCATATTCAACATTGCGACTGGCATTGTTTCCCACAAACTGACACGCGCAAGCTCGATTCATCCGTCAACTTTTTATACCTGAGACTGTATAGGCCTCACGGAACGATATCCCGATCGGCTCGCATTTGGGTCATCGATGCCATTCGATAACAACCCATTTTAGTTATGTAATATAGCAAGTTATATAGGGAATCTTGTCACTTATAAGGTTAATGACGCGATCAAATTGCGGGAGGAGTCTACCTATACTATACACGCACCAATGTAATTTATAGTAGTAGACGGATAGACCGCTAAGCGATCACGCCCATTTATTCCGTGTCGGTTTTGTTCTGCGGTCAAGAAGCGGCAAGTTGAAAAGGTCGCGTTGAAGTGAAATTTTTTCAAAGGTTGAAATTTCTTCCAAATGATGACTGCGCGCCTCTTTTAAGGAAGCGAACACGCCGCCGCGCGAACCGCCTCCGCAACATCGGCAGCTACTCATTTTCGACATCAGGTATAATAGAAAAAGAAAAGAAAGACTATCCTCATTTGTTTCTCTTTTTGGGGTTGTGGAGATGATGCTGCATCATTTTGCTGGGCGCCTTGTGTTTTACCCTTATCCGAATATCGACTGATGTCATAATCAACCTAAATCCAAGGCAGTTTAGTGACTTGATTAGCAAAACGAAGATGACGGCAGAAAACTCCGCCCAAAAGATATATTTCAGAGATTAAGTCTCGCCCTATAGCAATATTCTCTCTCGAAAACCCCAAAGTGACGATGATGAACGGCCCAGCACGGAATCTACATTTTAAAAAAGTCAAACGTAGACTTGAAAGACACGCAAGTTTATACTGAAAATAGGCCTAGCGCTTTCTCTAGACGGGAGAAATGCGGGGTGTTTTTTCTTTCTTTCTTCTTCCCGCGGTGCTGCTGGGAAAAAGATCGTCCCGACGGGATGGAATGCACACCGTGACCACCTCGACGCCGCGTTGAAAATTTCTGTTTGATCTTCTTCAATCTGATTTTGTGATCCCCTCATTCGACAGATCCAGTCAGATTCTCTCCATTTTTCCCCGCCGATTTCAACGTAAAGACACTCGACGAGTCGTTTCCATGATGGATCGTCGATTTTAGCATAGGAGAGATTTGAAGGGGGCGAGGCTAAGAGGGGGCGCACAGCGCTTGGCGATGACCTACTCTACGCGGGCGCACAGGTCCGTTAGTTTCCTATCCACTTCCTGAAAAGATGTTCCGTGTTCGCACACGCTTCAATCTCTACCTGGACGACAAAAACCACTCGCGGTGATATTCTACGCCACCCACACACATCTCTTCCCGCAGTGATGGAACGGCCCAGCGTTTTAAACGAAACCCGAAACGACGACGTCTGAAACCCGAGAACATGCCGGATGTATTCTTTCTCTAAAAGGAAATGCCTAATTTGTAAGAAAAAAAATACAACGCAAAAATTATTATTTCTGCGGTGTTGTTTGTTTTAGATCTTCACTGGCGCGAGACTAGAAACGATTCATAATCCAGTGAGTGGTAAAAATACCCGTCCGTGCCTCTATATTTTAGTTCTTTTTTTTTTTTAACGGAGCAAGAAAACGCCATGTGGGAGGATGAAGCACATAGATAAATTAGCCGCAAACGAGCTCATTAGAGACGAAAGAACAACCCCACAAAGAAAAAGAAAAACAATGAAAAATCCAACGAATGGAAATGATGGAACGGCCGCGCATTTTTACCCCTCCAGTATACGGTCGCTACACAAAAATCGTGCGGACCGGTTTTTCCTTGAATAAACATTTTGACTGACGCCATCAAACCCCAAACATTCAATCAGTCAACTTGTACAGCACTCTTTATATTCGAGACGTATAGAATTGAAAAAATAAAGCGTAGTACGAGACCTTCAGACTATCCGTCAAAATGTTAACCTGCACTTGCCAGACGCAAAACACTAGATAGGGGTGATCTCTCGTCGTGTTAATAACAGGCTATTTTGCTAGCTGGATTGCGTCGGTATTCAATGACCACCAACGAGATGCATTCACGCACAACAACAGATTGAAAACAAAAGGATGAGGCTTCCTTGGCAACATTAGGCAACAGACCAAAAAAAGCCCTTCGAATTTATTCTTTAAAGGGAAAAAATAAAAATAAAAGACGGTTTCGACTACAGCGTTGTTTATGCACCGATCCGACACGCGCTGGATTTTCTTTTTTTCTTCCCCTGTAATATTCATTTGCATTAAATCACTCTGGGGTGCTCATGGCCTACCGATGCGGCTTGGGAACTGTTTTCGTATCGGAGACGACCACCTCTCGAGCCGTGTGGCAGACATAACGACCGAGCAATTGTTAGCGCACGACGGGCATCGAGAAAATATGACCAAGCGGGTAAAACCCTGTCGGAATATTGGCACACTGCGCAGTGCGCAATAACAAATAAAAACGACCGAGAATCGACAGGTAGGAGGAGTCCAACACGACACTGCGTCCCCTCATAGTCTATTCAGTCTGCTTCAAAGCAAAACCAAATAGTTTGAAAAGCGCCGTGAACGCGTCAACCACCGCCTAGAGACGTTCCGGTATGCATAATTTCACGCCGCTAAACTGTTCACGCGGAATATAAACCCCGAAAGAATATCAATAAATAATGCAAGACAGTATAGTACCGAGTGTATACGTCAAAAGACGGAACAGACAAAACCGGGCCGCGTATTTTTTTTTTTTTTTTGTAAAAAGCTCGCGCCGGGATCCAGTGGTAGAGAAAAGAGCGATTCCCAAACGGTTGCATAGAAATGGTACTCATTACTCTCCATATAGTATAACCCACTACATAAGTAATCGCTGGCTGGCCAGCCGGCGGGATTGGTGTTCCTTCTCCCCTTTCGAGTTCATCCTTTGGAAGTTCCTCTAACGGCCGGCGTTATTGCCACCCCTGCGTGCCAAACTGGCAGGTGGTATCCACACGTATGGACTATACGGATACGTACCCCATTATGGACCAAAGCTGTCTGCTGCTGCCGACCGGCCTCAAAAGCAGATCCTTTTTTTCTTTTTCTTTCCCAAACCAAAAAAGAAACACAACGCGGCCATCGGACTTTAAAATCTTTTTACAGACCCCGTCGTGTGTTTTTGTCCCGGGCGCTTCTTATTATTATGCGATTCTTCTTCTTCTTCTTCCACGCGGAGATGATGGAGCGCTCCTACAAGAACTCCAACACATGTTCGAACGTTATTCTGCAGTAGGTCTTTTTTGTCGTCAACTAGGCATCTCCATTTCACTCTTCTCCATCACGATCAACTCGCATTTCCATGGCGTTCGATATAAACCGTCGACTCTGGCACGGCGGATTCCATATTTGACGCGACGACGCTCCTTTCCAGAACTGACGTCAGTGTGCTTCCAACATTTAAAAGCTTTCAGTGGGTGAATTCGGAGAAAACAAGGCCAGTCTGCCCACTGTTTCACTCTGGTTGGCTGTTTGGAATACCAAAACAGTAGAATCATCGGAATCGATGTTGACAGGCTTCTCCATTATTAGACGACAACTGTACAACATTCTATCTCGACTGGGTAAGAGGTCGCTGGTTGCCGCCGCATCGACAGAGCAAAGAGCACTTCTCCGACCGCATTGTGTTGTATTTTTAGACAATCGCGGTTGAACGCAATTCGTAGTACTGTCGGTGGTTATCTGGGCTGGTGGTGGTATGTCTCCGACCACCGCACTTAGATTAGTCCATCCGTTCAACCGAAAGCAGAAAATAGAAACAAAAGTTATAGCATTTATATATACTATTCAACCGACTATCGCTAAAGATCTTTTTCTCTTTCTTAACCATGATTAAGACACAGTCTTTTTTAACATCCTGGACGTAAATCTAGCGACTTTAATCTGTGATTGAGTGGCGAACCATTTGGACTTTATTGGAGACTGTTTGGCACCTTTAGTGTTCAAAGTGCATCGAAATTCCTCATCAGAGATTTCCAGCAGGTCTCGGAGGCGAAGTGCCTCAAAAGTGCATCGGCATTCCTCATCAGTCAATAGAAATGTGTCGGGGGTGACGGAGGTGACGTTCCCGTCACGAAATGTCAAGCTCTCTATTCCTCTTGGCGACGTTTAAGACACGATCCAACTGTCCGGTACCCATAATGTCGGTTGTATCCAACAGGACACGAAAGGAATATATCTTTTCGGCCCTGGATAAAAAGAAAATTTGTTCCGTCGGGTTCACGTCAGTCGTCGTGAAGAATTTCCAGGGTGTCCGTTCGCTCATTCCTTTATTACATTATGTATTATATTCCATTCCATCTTCATAATCATTCGAAAAAAAGGGGGAAAAGCCAATCAAGGCATTCACACTCGAATTTTTCGAATCCCATTTCCAATGGAAATCTCAGTCGAGTCCGTCAGAAACTTCACTGACACTTGTTGAAAGGGCGTGCGTGCGTCAGCAATGGGCGTGTCCGAGCATGATCGAATCCCACTCTATCTTGTTTAAGAGATGTTTCTTCTTTTTCTCCTTGTCCAGGCCGTACGTCTGCGTCGATATCCGACGACGTTGTGCCATCGAAATCGTGATCTCAGTCGCAATAGGCCTATGTTTGTTTTGAGATTCGGACGCGTGTCCAACCCTCGTAACGCTAGTTAATTACAGCCTTCAATTTATTCGTCTTACGAGCAAAGATGATTTAAATTGAATTGCCAAAAAAAAACAACCGTTAGACTTGTACAGTGGAATGACCGCGTGCTGTCTTTTGCGACGAAAAAAAAAAGAAATCATAATCGTGAGAGAGATTGTGACGACGAAACTGACAGTCAGAGAGACGTTTGTCTGTGATTTTGAAGGTCTTCTTTGTGAGCAATATGCTGGTAGACCCCGGAGCTCCTCCTTTGGAATCACGAGCTTAGCTGGCGCGCGCGCCCAACTATTAAAAAGATATCATCTACCAACGTCTCCTCGGATGAACAAAGCGATGATGAAACCAGTATACCGTTTCATGGTTAACGAGGCGGTAGACAGTACCGTGAAAATTGCCGAGGACAATTTTCAATTTCCCAACTCACGAAAAAAAAAGACTTTGAAATTGAATAAACGACGTCGTCACAACAACGAGATTCTTTTCCAGCAACAAACAACAACATTTCGAAACTCTATGGGTTTCACTCGAACCGGATTGAGACTCTACGCGTTCCAATATCATCCAGCGAGTGTGCTGGAAGGAATTCCGGTTTTCTTTTTCTTTCGAAAATAAGAAAGATGCGACCCCGATTTGTACCCCCCACCACCGAGCTTGGTGTTTTCCTCTATTATATACACTGAATATATCTTTTTCGGTTTTCGACCGCCCGTATCTCCCTTCTTTTCTCCAATGATTGGTGTTGTGCATCTCCGAGTGTCTTTTTTTGTGTCCCAAGGACGACACTTTGAGAAGTTTCTGTTGGTTTTCTCATTCAGCGACCGGTTTGTCTTCGGGCCGTGTCGGGATTCTTGGTGCTGTGTATATAAAACCATCTCTGCCTTCGATTCACACCCACATGTCGTTGCCCACAATGCATCGGAGGCGCCTCTTTGATTTCCCACGCTCCCGCTGCCTGTCTTTTCTTCTACAAAACCTTTTTTTCAAGAGAGTTTTTTCGAAACAGGGTTTATTCCGAATGTCAACTATGATTAGCCATTTTGATAATCGTAGCCGCATCTTACGAGGAATTGGAAATATTGTACACTGGCCCCATATAGGGAGTCAGAATCACGAGAATCTCACACATTCGGACTGGCCAACCCTTTGGCCAGCATACACTATTTGATTGACGGCTCGTAAATCCGATATCGACAGTAGAGATCTCTTTCGCCATTGAGGAATATTTGATAAATTGGCTGACGGATTAGCATACTTTTCATCGTTTTTTAAAAGTTCCATAGTGCACCTTCCAGGGGAAATATCGGGGACGAACGTGAAGAATGCCGAGTAAAGCCGAACGAATAACAAACTGGGAATGCTTTTATAACACACAACAGAAAAATGTTGGCAGAAAAAGGGGTCGTTTTAAATGGGTTAAAAAGAGGGCTGGTCCGCTGATCTGTCAAACAGAACCGATACAACGTGCTGACACGGCGGTCCCCTTGTCCAGGTATACTGGGATCGCTTCTGCGCACACAATTGGCCGATCTAGATTATAGGGGACGGAATAGGGCGGAAAAAACAGGTAGCCGGGCTTCTTTTAATAGGGTTGCCCACCTGTATACCCAGCTACTACACCCACCACTGATCCCGTTGCCGGATAGGACGGAATGCGTTTCACATGTTTTGATTTCTAAAGCTGTTATAGATGGAGATTCACTTCCTCGTCCGCCACTACGTATATTTCGTCAGTTCCTTCTTTCTGCATGGTTGCCCGCTTTGGGAGAGAGAGAGACGGCCCTGCGCACAAAACGAATATAAAATGCCGAAGACGACTCCAGTCAAGTGAACGAATCCTATTGGTCGGCAGCGAATTTTTCTTCTAGTCAGTTGGAGACGAAAGAGGAGGCGTCAACAAGCAAACTCGTCATTTTTCTCTCTCTCTGGTGGGATGTGCCGGAATTCCCGGATTGACGAGGTGCAGCAGCAGCAACTGCGGACGATCTAGAGTGTATACAGAGCGTACCTAGCCCTGCCAGGGTCAGTGGGTCAGTGAGGCCAACCAGAAGGTATATAAGTCACCGGAGAAACGGCGTACGGAACGGTCGAACTCCCAGTCGCCGGCCAAAGTCGGAGCCAGCGGGACTGTTATTTCTCCTTGGTGTTTCTCTCTACAAATTTTCCCAGTGTTTCCACATAGATTTTTTCTTCATTTGGACAAAAATGAATGTGTCAAAGTGCTTTTGGTTGATGGTCTTGATTTTTGCCATCGGATCCGCCGAACCGCAAGGTCCCGATCTCGGAAACTCGACCGGTTCATCGGTAATAGACGCATCATCAGGTAGGAATTCGACTGCAACGGAAGCGCCAACGACCAACAAATTAAAACGTGACTCTGGACTTTTTACTGACGACGACGATCAACTGACCAACAACAAAGAAGGCCCTCCACAAATCGAATCGGTATAGCCTCGTAAACTCTGCCATTTTATCTCGACAGGGCCCTGTTAAGTTGTCCGTTTTCATTCGGTCTGTTACTCCTTACGACTTTTTCAATTATTCACGTCATTTACTAGTTGGCGTCGCTGTGCCAAATAACTGTAGGCCTAATTGAGGCTTTCCAGACTTTGACTTGTTAACGATCGGCCAGCTTGTTACTATACAAAGGAGAAAAAAAAAACCAATTTGACTAGCCCGTTATTGTTGAAGATGTAAATTTCCACTTAAAACATTCACACGATGTAACGAAGACGACCATCTCTTTTTCCTTATAAAGCGGCAGGGAAGATTGGCACCGTCCGGGCCCGTTCAGACCCACCGTTCAAATGTGGCGACTTACACGAGCGGCGGAGGAGTCAGGACGCCGCAGGGTCCGATCCGGCAAAATCTCGGAGCTCGTCCGCCAGCTCCTCCTACACCCGAAGACGGACCACAACCTCCAGCTCCGCCTCTTGACGTCACTGGTGAGTTCTTTATCTGTCGTTCCACTACGCATCACTGCTGGATTGTTTTCTATTTTTTTTGAGCCGATACGTAGTTCTTCCGCGTTAAATAAATCTTGTTGTGAGATATCGAATTTTTTTGTTGAACAATACAAAAAAAGGATCCCGTCGTGATTCATGATATCTATCATGCGATGTAGATTCAAGGCGCGAGTAGGTCATTCTTCTGGAACCTTATTTCCAAGTCAGCACTGTCAGCAGTCCTTTATTAATTCTATTGTTTCGCCTATGACCATGTACGAATGGGGCGATCCATCATCCGTACCTAGTTGAAGTGCTGAATTGTTTTGCTCACCGCTTCGATCTCGATTTAAATAATGTGTAAAAATTCCTTGTATGGACAACGCAGAGATACGATGTTTGAAGATGGCGTCGAGGGAGCGCTTTTCGGCTGTCATTGCCATGCCAGAGGGACTACTGGGCTCTACGCCGATCTTTGAAGATCGGCCGACCATCGATCCGATCACGTCGCGAATCTGTCAGATTCAACCGGCATCGAGGACCGGCACTTTTCAGCTGGAAGTCACGAATCTGGACGCTTGCGGAGTCAAGTCTTGTAACCAGCCAGACGGGCAGGTATGTCGTAGATCTTTTGTCTGTTAGGCTGAACGTCGCTAATGATTGTCGTTACGAAACAGCCGTGGCTCTGCTTGACTCTCCGCTTCCCAGTCTTGGCCGGCCTCAAACTGCCAGAAGATGAAATCGTCGAGATTCGGTGCAAGCAGCAGGACCGAACAGTGGCCGAGAGGAAAGACATTGACTTTGATGGAGAGTATGTATACCTTTTTCGTTTCTTTTTTTCGTTTGCGTGTAAAAAAAAAAAACTCCCCTTTCTAACAAGAAAAACGTAGGAAAAAAAACGTTTTCACAGGTCAGGAATGTAGCGGCATTCCTTTCTCAGTGTCGGTCATGACATTTCGTGATAGTCCCTTTATCTTTTCTCGTCACCGGGCTTTTGTTTTTCTTTGCTGTCATTTATTCAAGAGGTGACAGTTTTGATTCATTTGGTAGTGATTTATGACAAGCGTAGACGCGTCGCCATAAGCAGTAGGCTTTATAGCACAGCGATTGTAACGCAGGGTCCCTCCCGCCAAGGAACAAAAGATGTTTCCGTCTAGGTCAAGGCGTTTATGAGTACAACGGCGACCGAGTGAACTTAAAACGCCAATGACAAATCAAAACTAATTGTAAAATTAAGCAGAGATGACTTTAAGGGAATAGAGATCATTGTTTTGACATTTTGCTGAACGGTCAGCCAGCTCTAGTTTTGAGAGTATTAGGGCATTTTGAGCAAAGGACATTTCTCATGCCACTTATATGGGCATCACAATTAGTGATGTGCTAATTAGCTAAAACTTTGAAATAATTTACAACTGTCTTACCTGGCTTGAGTTGGCCTTAGTTAATTTCGGTGAACGCGACTCACAAGTTTCCAATTTCACAATTACAATCACAATCGGGGATCCTTTGAATGTTTGCAAACACTTTGGCTTTCTCCTTGCACGATCCATTTAAAGCCATGAAGTGCAAAACCATGGCAAAATAGTTATTAACCCACGTGGGAAGTCAAATCACAAAATACCATTCGAAAAATAAAGAAAACATCACGTGAAACTGGCAGGTCGCAATGAGCAGCAACCTTTAAATTGTGCGGAATTTCTTTAAAAGTCCGATCACTTTAGAATCGATTTCGTTAAATGTAATTTATGTCATTTACATTGAAACTGGTCAGGAAATTTATAGCCTGTAGCCAAACGAAGTTTGCGTTGCAAGAAAAGCAGCAGGCACGCGTTATTTACAGACGTCGTGACGTGCCCACCATCTATCTCTTTCATCATGATTCGGCTATGCCTTAAAAGTTTAGATTTTATTTTTGTTTGCCTTGACACTATTTGGCGATGAATTAGGTATAATAGAATTCTATGCCACTATATAGAAATCTCCTTCGTCAATCAGATATTTATGGAAAGAAATTTGCATTTGTCAACATGGTCGTCGTCGAGACTTCCACTTTACTTTTTCTTCCGTTTGTTTTTGCTGCTGCGCTGAATGGCGATGAGATGCAAATCAAATCCTTGTCCTTAAACGGATGGGTCAACTTTTTGTTTTCTTCCATGTTATGTGTACGTCTGGTTTAAAACGTTCCCATTTTGGATTTTTTCTTTGGAACTAGAAGTTTCAGTCCCCGAGTTGAACAGAAATCGCCAGTGACGTTTACCGGTGGTAAACAAGAATTCCTCTGCGAAATCGGACTCTTTCGGCGTTTACCTGGAACGGCTCTTTTCTCTCAACGAATCGGACCCGGTTCGGCAGTCGAGCTCGGTGAAGAGGTCCAGCTGCGCAGCATCGTCCGTTCCAATGACGGTAAATAATTCATCATAAAACTTGGCACGCGTTCTCAGTCAAATACGTCACTAAAAATTTATTCGAAACAGGTTGGTTCTATTCTAAATTGACGGATGTCGTTGTGCGTCGACTAAAGAAACAATCATCGAGCGCCAACGGCGATGGATCGGCCGCCTTAGTACTACAAGATGGTTGCCGAAATCCAGCTTACAAAGTAATTGAATTTAAACCTCTTGGGAGAACAAAAAAAAATTACCTTTTGAATATTCTAGGCCATAGCGTCGCAACATCCTCAAAGAGACGCTCGTTCGTCTTTGCTCAACAATTTCAACTTTCGGGTGTTCCTTTTCCAGGATATGGATGACGGCGATAGTATCGTCGTCTCTGCCAAAGTCTTTGCGTGCGTAGAAGCCATCGATTGCGTTCCGGTATAATAAAGTTTCGTTGTGTTCTATTGAATAAGCCCGTCCATAAATCATCAAAACGGAAAATTGAAAAATTTCTTATACAACAGACGCTGTGCGCGGATGATCGCGGTCAAGGTTCCGGGCGACGTCGAAGACGTAGTAGTTGGAACGCTACCCAAACTTCGGATCCCAACCCATCCGACTCCTCGGGCAAAACGCGCGAGATCCTAATCGAACAGCTGATCTACCCAAACGGAACGATTTCCTCCGGTTCTCCACGGCATCTCAAAGGCTGGGAAAGCGATTTGGCACTGCGCGTGGCCATGCCAGGAGGTAGACCAAGATTCCATAATTCATGTTGTTGTTGTTGTTTGCTGACATGGGTGAATATGGAAAAGGGATCCATCATTTATCATTTGTTTGGCATGTTTAGAGTATTATACCGGAACGCGGGCCGTTCCGCTCAACACCCTGGAAAGCCACTGCTTCCTGTACTTGATGATGACGGTCGGCTTGGGCACTGCCCTGGGCGTGACGACTCTACTGGTCAGTATTTATTGCATCTGCACCTGTAGACGACGCGGAAACAAATCAGACGCCACCCCCGTCGCCTCTTCACGGGCGGCCCAGCCTCCCACTGCTTCGGCCGGAGCCACTACAGCGCTGGAAACGCTCATGATGGAAGCTTGTTATCCAGAGCTACAGGTGCTGGACGCCCTGTCGCGTTCCGTCCGACAGAAAAAGCAAAACGTCCACGATGAAATTATCAAACTGTACGCCGCCGCCGCCAAATCCACCGATTCCGCAACGACAACGAGCGCAGTTAGCAACGTTTACTCTTCCGAACCACGACCCAGTGTCAAGCAGATCAAACGCCACCGACAACAACTGCAACAAGAACGAGCCGCTGGCCAAAATGTCACCACGGTGATGGTCGGTCCGGCCGAACGGAGAGACAACAACAAGAACAACGACGCCCTTTACTGGGAAATCGGACAGCAGCACAGTCATCAAATCCTTCCACCCACTTCCGTCTGAAGCTCAATCAATGACTGTTTTAACAGTAGAGTCGGCCATCGATTTCATCCATTAATTTAAATATTACATTCATGATGGGTTAGGCAACAAAAATACCGGGGGGATGCAGCAATGTTTTTTCTTTGATCGATTGTTCCATAATTATTCCGGGGGTGTGTACATAACACGCAATCAGCTCCAAAACATCCATTACATCCTTTTGTCTCCTTTTTTTCACCCTTTTCTAAATTTGGCCCGTTCTTTTTGTCATTCCGGCAAACCGCAGGATCGGTTTAGCTATAGTGTGTTGTTTGATTTCCGTTCTACTCTGATGATGACCGCGTGACCTCAATTGTGTAATGCCTTTTGCCCATTCCGTATTCATCATCTGTTTCTCTTCCAGTTCTATTTATAATTCCTTCTTGGCTAGCTCCAAACGATGACCTACGATGAGGAAATACGACATTTAATATTTATGGAAACTGTATTGAATAATTAACGGGTTAGAGAGAGAGAGAGAGAAGGACTGCTGTGCTAAGGTGTGAAAACATGACAACAATGACCTGATGGTGCGCGGCGTGAATGTGTCCATGTCGATGGTGCGATGAGAAGAGGTGTGTGAGAGAGAGAGTAAGAGGCGGACGAATATTTTATCCTAAGGACATCAGAAGTTATGATCATAGTATTTATTATAAAGGATCGGGGGTGGTAAAGACGGAAGCCACATGGGGGCCCCTCGGGCTCGGACTCATGTTGAGGTGGAACGGTCTGCTTAACGTTCCTGGTCCGTTTTTCTGACCGTAGACGCTACGGAAAGTCTGTAATAAAACACAACACATTTTAATGAATAAATTTCGTCCGATAGGGAATTATTGATAAGGAATCAAAATTATGAGGCTAACCACTTCGCTGACTGATCCGCTGTGCCGGATTCCATAGACGGACTCTGTGTTGCTTCCTTTGCCGCTATCAGACCACTTGGTCCAGCTGGATCGTTTCTTGCGATAAAAGATGTAGAAAGCGATCAGCGTCGCCACTTGCAATAAGACGGCCACAACCGAAACGGCCACTAGAGCGGATTTGGGACTACATTCCATCGGTTCTTCTTCAATCATGCGGTCTTGGTATTGTGGATTGAAAGATGGAGATCGCCAACTGGGTCGCCTTCGGTTGGACATTTCTTGTTCGTAATTGCTGGATTCTCGGTTTGTCGACGCCATCGGTGGTGGTAACATGGCGATGCGATCCGCTTCTGGTGCCACGATCAATTGCAGCTGGAGTGGAACTTCAATCGGAATGTGTTGGCCCGTTTTGCGACGAGGTTCTGGCGTCTTTGCAGTCGTAGTTGTTGTTGTGGTTGTTGTTATTGTTGCAGGATTTGTCGCCTCATCCGTTGGAGTGGTCAAAGTCACTTCCGAAGTTGTTGTGGTAGGACCGGAAGTACTGGTTGTTACTGCTTCCAAAGTTGTCATCTCGTCTAAGGCGCCGGTCACCGAAGTTTCAACTTCTGATGGAAGAACCGTTATAAGTTGTTCGGGTTCTTCCGTTTCGACGGGTAGTAATATCGATTCTTCCATCGCGCTGGCGTTAGCTTCTCTCCGGCGACGTCCATAAGACTCGAATCCATCGCTACATCTTACCTGATGAATTGAAACAACCTTAAGATTAAGATGCTGATGGATTTATTTAAAGAGGAGAAACTTACTGGTTCGCAACGATCTTGACAGAAACCGACGGTAGCGACGAAATTGACAGTGGCCGTCGATGGGAAACGGAAAGCTTTAAATTCCGAAAATAAACTCTTGCTGAGACGATCCAGCTCCAATGGCGGGAAAACGTTGGCATCTTTCGGGCACCTTTGTAAACAAGTTTTCAAAATAAATTTAAGCAAAATTTTAGAATAAAAATAGAAAGAACAGCTAAACTACCCGGAAGCGTCGATGAGTGTCAAAACTTCGCCATTGTCCGTCCGGGCTTCGACGTTGCGGGCCGTGATGCCAAAAGCTGATGTAGGATCGATTTCAATACGAAGCGTCAACAATTCACCAAGTCCGACGACCCGACTTTCTTGTCCGTTTCGTGCTAGAATTCGCATCCGCAGAGCCGGAGTCGGAGCCGTATTAGTGACGACGCTATGACCCATTTGCCTCAAAGGTGACCTAGTAAGTGAAATGGAATGTGCTATTATTAGCAACAGCTGCTGAGACGGGCCAAAAAAGAAACTCACGTAACGTCGATACTGCCGGGACCAGCATAATCGGATCCGTCGCGGCGATGACCCGCCGAGTATGTGATGGTTTGTTCGCTGGCTTCGAACGCGCATTCAACCCGCACGCTGCTGTCCGTATCTTGCATAATCAGCGCACTGTGCTGGACGACAATGTGGTTGACGTAACGTCCCCGAGACTAGATGTGTACAAAGATGATCCGTTAGTTGGGAAACTCCCAAGAAAAGAATGATGACGAATTGATACCTGTTGAACTGTGCCACATTGCCCGTTCAGGGGTACCCTCATAATCAATTGTTGCTGGCCGTTGCCTACTTCGAAACACGCCTTCTCGAATTTCACAAGTGGAATTACAGGTTTATTTCAATCTTGACGTTACTGTTGGGATTTACCTGGTAATTTCCGTTGACGTAGACGCGGCCGTTGAAAGGATAACCAAAGGCCAGCGTGACGATCATGTCCGTTTTGGTGCATTCAACCTTAACTTTGGGTTGAAACAAATGAAATTCAACTAGCTAATGTTTAATTATAATAAGAATAGTATATACTGTTGCTGCAGGAAGATCGCTCGCTGTAGATATAATCTCGGTCGGGAATCAAAACGTTGGCGACGTTGACTCCGCTGAACGAGACGCTGTCATCGGCGCTGAGTAAACAGACGGGCGTCCGTTTCGTCTCCGAAACGCTGACGGATTTGCAGTGGAAATCTCTTTCAGCGTCGCACATCCGCCGACATTCAGCTAATGTTGTCCCCGGACTTAGCTGCGAATCCAATGCGATGGCTCGATCATACCAAGGTGAAACTCGACCAGTTTGATCCGAATATTCGCAATGCGGCGGATCTATTCAAATTAATGATTAAGAGTTCTTAATGATGAATTTTGAAAAAAGACACGATCGTAAGACCTCCAGCGCATTGGTTTTCCATGTAAATGATTTCGGGTGAAGTGGCGCGGAAACTGCGCAATTGCGTCCGTCGATTCTCCGAGCTCATCCGGCAAGCTCTCTCGCGTGGCACAAACTCGGCCGAACGACACTGAGAGTTGAGTGTTCGTAGACAAGCAGCTTGACACTCTTCTTTCGTAGCAATGTTGCGCAATATCTGACTATCGAAACCGTCCAGCTCGTAGCCGTGTACTCGGACAAACGTCCAACTTTTGCCGCAACCCGCATCTAACGAATCAACTAAGCTCTCAAGTTTAACTTGTAAACAAAACTTGAACAAAAATAAGTAGTTACCGGGAAGACAAGTCTTTTCATAGTAGACGGAATCTGGAGTAAAAGTAAGAGTGGCCAAATCGGCAGCGGCGGAACGGTCGAGGACGTAGCACCGCATGCGAGTAGTTCCTTCCGTTCCATTCCGGCCGAAATCCGGCGTGAAACGATCAGCTACCATGACAACAGACATACACCGTTCTCGAAGTCGGTCACATTCTCTAAGACATTCCAAAGTTGGGCTTCCGTCTCCATTCGACCGGATTTCTTGTCTAAAAACGCAATAAATTTAATAATCGTACTAATAGTTTTTTTAAAACGTTAAACGGATATTACCTTCGCGCGCCAACATAATCGACGTTGACGATCTTGTCGTAATTCAAAACACCTTTACATCGTGCTAGATTGTTTTCGAACCCAGTGATGGAACTGTCGGCTAATTACACATGAATTGATAATGATGAAATTTTCAATGAAAAGAAAAATGGAATGATTACTTGAGAAGAATGGCCGACTGGGGACGGCGACAGTGTTGAATTGAAATCCTTGATCGAAGATGTTGGGCTCGGCAGGCCGTCGATTTCCACCGGTTGGTAATCTGAGTACTGGATTGAAATTTTGTTGCGTTGTGCCGATCCCAGTTCCAGGGCCGCTACCGGGTGTATAGACGGTATTGATCCTGGTTCCGACTTGAGTTCGGGATAGAGCTGCTAGACTGACCCAACCACCAGGATCTCCTCCAGGAAGAATACCACCAAGTGGACCAGGTCCGCTGTTGAAGCTCAAAAGGCCGGGCATAATCCGGTTGCCTCTGTTGTTGTTGTTGTTGTTACCGATGCCCAGATGGGCCGTCTCCAACTGGGGAATTTCGTTGGTCACAACGGGAGTACATTCCCTCTCGGAAGATTGCGACCCGCGCTGGACCTGTTACACAAAACACAAAATGAAACCGGGAAAAACATTTTCGTTGAAATTATCTCTGAAACCTCATAAGCTGGCGAGGCTGAGCTGCCCAGGGAGCACTGCATCGGTCCTGATGGCGAAGCTGCATGGATGGAGTAAGAGCGGCAACGGAAATGACGTTCCGAATCACAGGCCGTCTGACAGCTAGCCGCCGTCTGGCTGGAACCGGAAACCATTCGATCCGCGTATAAAAGGTATCGGTCGGGTTGCACCGGTGCGTAGCGACACTGGCGCGAATCTATCACGGTACAACACGATGTCATTGCGTTATCAATAATGAATCAAAACCAAAAGAGTCATCCGTCAACCAACCTGTCGGGGCGCATTGATTCTCGATGTAGTCGTAGATCGGATTCGTTTGGAAGGCCCTCGGTTTGGTGTAGCGGTCGTCAGGGCTAAGGTAGCACTCGCGTCGATTGGTATCGTACGACGCAGAACTGCGCACACCGAAACTGTTAAACTTTTCAAATTTAATGGGTTGTAACTCCGGGTATTACCGGCATCGGAAGCGTTGCTCATCCAGACATCGTTCAGTGCAGCGAAGTCTCGAAATTCCGCGGATGATTTCTTGTTCAGCGCCGCGCATAAAGTAACCAGGAGTCCGTTCGGTGCTCCAAACGCTGTCGCATCCAGGCGCTAAAGCAGAGTCCATTAATCTTTCAGTAAAAACTCAATTTTTAAATTAACAATTTTACCTTGAAGACAAAGGGATTCGAAGTAGCCGATCCCGGCGTTGGGTCGGAGTAGGAAATTCTCGGATCCGTTGCTGCGCGGTGTGGGTAACTGGACGAAAGATCCGCCCGAATCCAACGCACTCTCGTCGGCCTCAATTCCGACGCAAGTTTGTTTGGCCGCATTGTAATTGATGCCAGCGCACACCTGATCAGCTGTACATTTGTCTAGGCAGTCAATCAGCACGCCCGTCCGTTCGATGGCAGCCGCGGATGCTGGTCGCAAGCTCATGAATCGTGACGTGACCGCTTCGTATCCGGTCACTTTTTGATAATGCGGTCGACCGGAACGACATTTGCTTGCTGAAATTTTCGAAAGAAAAATTCCCAACATTAAACACAATACTACGACAATACCGAAAATAGATCAAAGATTTATTACTCGGAGGGATTCTAATTGGCGGTTGGTTCTTATTGGGCAGCCGGTCGATGGAATCTCCCCCAAAAGAGCCGAATGATGGAAATCGACTGTTGTGTCCTTCTGTGGCCGTCGGAAATCTTATTGTTCCACCACTGCTGAGAGGCGGCCTATCGGCGGGCATGATTTCCGGCCTATCTTCCCCCAAAATTCCGAATCCGGTTCCTCCAGTCAAAAATCCCGGAGCGGTTTCGTTAAAACGACCGAAATCGTCCGTCGACCTCTTCATGCAACTCCGCTCCGTGTAGTTGGTCCCTGGGCGACTCAACAAGGCATTGGCCCCGCCCGAAACTGCAACAAACAACAATTATAGCAAAAGCGGACAAGGCACAAATGTCAAAATGGCCAATTACGTCGATCGTCTGAACTGATGAAACATTGGCCGCCGGAAGCGTAGAAAGAGTAAGCCCGGCAGGCGAATGCTCGATTGCTGTTACACTGATGCTGACACTGATTATCATCCGAGATGTTGCCCACCAACGAATCCAGATAGCGAGGGTACATGTCCGGCACCGTGACGTAAGAGCACATCGAGTTGCCTAAATTGACGCATTGGTTTTCCAAGTATTCCACTTGGCTTTGGGCATCGACGAAGACGTCCGGCCGCAGACGTTTATCGCTGGAACTTAATTTACAGTCGAGATTCTTCGTATCGTAACGGGCGGATCGACAGATGAAGCGAGATTCACGGAGACAAGTTTCTTCGCAATCGCGACGGGTGGCCACCAGCGGGATGACGCGCTCCTCCATGCCGCGCAACTCTTTGCCTGGATGCCGTTCGAATGCCCAGGCACGATCGCGACAAGGACCGACGCTACCTCTGAGGCAAATTTTCTCAAAGTAGGACATTCCCTCACGAATAGTCAGCTCCTGCGCCCGGCCTTGACTGTTTCGGTCCAGTTTGAAGCAACGACCCTGTTTTGGAAAACGGACGAGTGAGCTGGGCAGCAGTTATTTCGGGTGAAAAGAAGAGGAAACACACACCTGGGCATAGTCGACACTATAAGCTGGACAATCTGCACCCATCTCCAAACAGGCCCGACCGCAATCGACCGTGATTCCGCCACCAACCGAATCGCCTGGACGAGAATTGATGGCCGGGATTTTACCCCGATTAAGCATTTCTTGCCGGGCAGAACGAAGGAAATGTCCTGTGACCTTTTCGAACGTGAAAATTCCATTTTCACATTGACCTAACAATTATTCAAAAAAAAAGAAATTGAATTCGTGAAAGGCTGGAATGAAAAAGCCTAGGGCTTTACTGATGCTGCAGATCTTTTCGGCGTAGATAGTGGACTTTTTCGGACTTCCAGGCGCTGATGGATTGCTCCCTGTTTCAAACAATGTCGGTCGTAAATATTAAGTAACTTTATACTAACGAAAGAGTCCTACCGATATTTGATGAATGGCTGATGGAGTCGTCGCCGCTAAGGTAACAGCGGTTCTCTTCGGCCGTGTACGAATAAGCGCGACAGGTAAATACTCTCGCCTTATTTTCAAAGAAATGTCAAAGACCGCTGGATTGTGTCTTGAAATATTGTTACCTGATCGCAGAGAGATTCGCATTCACCTTGGCTTTGCGCAAATTCCACTTGATCCATCGATACCGTCAGGCTGCCATCCGACCGTCCAGCGTAGCGACAATCGGGTAGTGCTGAAATTCAATTAATGGTGAAACCAAACAACAAACCGATTGTAAACAGTTAGGAACTGACTCTTGACGCATTGGTTTTCTAAATAATCCCAAGTGCCTCCGTCTCGACGAAATGCCATCGGCTGAGTGCGTCGATCCTCTCGGCTCATGCGGCATATCTGGGCCGTCTCGTCGTATTCAGCCGATCTAGTAATGTACTTCAGAGATAACTGAATGATCAGGCCCATTTAAATAACGTCAATACCTGCAGACAAAGTTAGATTGTTCCAAGCAGAGACGTTGGCAGTCGGCTCGAGATTGGACGCTCGTTTGTTCTGTATCGTCGAATCCTTGTAATGTGGCCCCAATCACCCGCTCGAACGCCCAGAGACGGTCACCACAGACCGCGTTTGAAGTCGCCACTACAAATGCAAACGAACGTCACGAACGATGCCCATCAATAAGAATTCAATGGAAAATGTAACAAGATTACGACGAAGGCAGATTTTCTCAAAGTAGTTGACTCCACCGACATCTTTGACGTGCTCCCTTCGTTTGATATCGCCAGTGTCGATCGATTGGCAACGCGATGTCGAATAATCTAAACAGACACAAGTTGATTTTCTATCCACGAGCCAAAAACAATAAAAGAAGAAACAGACCGACAGTGAAGGCGGCGCAAGTGGCTGTTTGTTTGCAAAGAGCAGCGCAATCGCGGGTAACTGCCGTGCCCGGCTGAGACACGAGCCCTTGCAAATTAGTGACGGTCGCGAAAGCCACTCCGGCCGTTTTTTCGTACGTTTCCACTCCGCCAAAACACTGAGCTGTACGGACGACACCATATAAATAAAATCATCACTTTAAATAATGAATCCCCGATGACCTACCTCGAGTTTCTGCTACTAAAAACACGATAGCGCACAAGAAGACGGGCAGTAGATTGATCCTTATCCTCCTCTGTTGGTGGACTGTTTCTGCGAAAGGCACAACACGGTCAACACATCAACGTCTTGTAGACTGTCGTTGGGGATGGCGTCACTTGATTGTGGTACCTTTCTGCGTCGTTTGTTCGTGAACTTTCGTATCCAGTGCTGGTTCAGGTAGTGACAATCCATCTTGAGGATGGCCAGGAGGTGGGAATAGAATGGCACGACAGGGTCGGATCCGCAAGAGTCACTGGCGTTGCGATGGTAAAAAAGGTCCATTTTGAGAGTCAGGAAGAGGAAAGAGGTAGAGCAACAGAGGGAAAAGCTCTGACGAGTTCCGAAGGGAACCAAAAAGAGAGAGAGAGAGAGGATAACCCATCATGAACGATGGGGACTTGTTGGTCATGATTATCTTTTGTCTTGTTCGTAGTGGTGGACCGGGAGAGAGAGAGGGTGGAGGAGGCGGCCGGCTATTGCTCTAGCGGGCACGCACAAGTACCTAACTATAAAAAGACTCTGAAACTGAATTCACGAGTGCTGGAGAAATGGTGAACCCAGTGGAGGTCGGATTTTTGGGGTGGTTTAATAAAAGCAACAACTAACGACAACAACAACAATAACCCTAGGAAAGAGAAAAAGAATCCAACATTCCCAAACCAGCGCGCGAGCCCGCGCTCCTCCTCACCCACGGGGCTCTTTATGTTTGCGTTCAAATATGTCCAAAAAACCACGCCCGGTCGGGGGAAAAAAAAAACGAGCGAGTCCGGAGCGCGCTGGGCAACTCTTACATCCGGCTTGCGTCAAGCTTGCAGCACAGCACACTACGCTGATGTGTAGTAGTCGGTTCCATCATCACGAAGGGTCGAGAGAGAGAGCCCAGGCGGAAGGTAAAAGCTTAAAGGCTAACGAGCTGGAACCGTAGAAAAATCATCGTCAAATTCATCTCCTATGAAAGGAACGGGCAGAAAAAAATGAGACTAATAAAAACAGAAAACGGAAGAAAGTCTGCATCCTTCGTTTGTTTACCTTTTAGTTCCGGCGGCGGCAGCGGAAGATAAGAAACGTTTTCGTTTCTTCGGTGGTGGAAAGCGAAGATCCGCGAGAGTTTGAACCAGTGGAAATTAGCGTGACAAACTGCGGGCAGGCAACATCCGGTATGGCCGTTCGACCGTCCGCGGAACAATCAGAAATGGAAGAACGACGCACGAACAAGTGGAATTGCAGAATTGTTGACGCTGATATGGGCCACCGTCCTTTTTCGCACGTCGTCCAAGGCCTCGTCGCCAACCCGGCCCCTTTGATGACGGCCGGATGACGATGGAGCGATGGATGCGCAGGTCGTCGTCCGGCCAATAGGAAAATTCGGGTTACCGTAGGCTGGCTGATGATGACAGGTTCAGCGGCGCGCGATTCAATTAGCCGTGATACACTGCTCTTCAAGGATCGTTACCTTCTTTGGATGTCGAGTTCATCGTTACTGTCGTGTCATAACCGCCCACATCCAGCCAAAATGATAGTAGTTTTACGATCCGGGTCCCGAAAAGGAATACTATATATCAGATAGGACGTAGCCCACGTACGTCAAACAACATGTGGGGATTTAAAAAGAAAAAAAAAGGAGCAAAGTTGAGCCGTTTCCGACACTGCTGGCGGCGACGCATGTCGCTCGGGTATATATTCTCCTCTATTCATCGCCCACGCCAACTGCGAGCAAAACGAATTCATCCGCTGGAAAATGACGTTGTTGTACGGATGTAGTTCAGGAATCAACGTCCTCTGCTGCTGCGGCTGCTTCGCGGATCGTAGGCGAGCGCGATATAATCAATTTCCGATTTCTTTCTCGTTGCCTTTTTGTTTCCTTCATCGAAAACAATCGGCCGTCTATCTGTATTATCATTATTATTATATATCTCAGTCTCCTTTTTGTTCAACCCCCGACGGGCCAATGACCTCGCGGATGGCGGTCAGCTTGTTTCCATTGAAAATTCTCATCTGGAAACCGAACAGACAACAGAGGAACAGAGGTTATTTGTTTGACCAGAAATATGGAAAAAAAGAGAGTAGTGAGCAGACGCGCAGTGAAAGTTTTGATGGGTATACCTTTGTCGACAATAACTAATACTTCCGGCCCGGATATCCAGATGATAATGGGGTTGAATTTATAACGAAATAAAAACGGAACGGAGTAGAAGGAAACAAAATAGTGAAAGAAAAGAATGATATCCACAGTTCAACAAGGATTTATCGAGTTACAGCATGACGTAGCAACACTGAGCTGCTGTTGCACTTGTACCTACTTACTGGTTAATCCGATCGCAGAGACCTTGCTTAATTCTTTCGTTTTCTGTTTTATGGATCGGATTGGCGTGAGTGGGCCGGATCGGATACCAATCAACGAGTCAATGCACAAGTAATCGAACAATAAACATGAGACTGGAAGTAATAGATCCCTTGACGCCGACATCCGCTCAATTGTAGAGTTGTCACGGCGAAAGAATGTTGGAAACAAAAGAGATGACATCAACTTTCTCGGAATGACTGGCTGGCTCACCTTTTCAACAGTTTCCGATTGCGGTTTCTACACTATTCAATCACCTTTCCGTTGTTGCTCTCCTTTCGGGACCATAGACGTGAAACCGATTCTTTGGATACTTTTGCGCAGATGACCGAGTGATCGAATTTGCAACTTCCGTGATGTCGTCACTTGTCATTCTCGAACCAAGGGCCCAGTACACTTTTCCATTTACACCGCACTTCCGTGCTTTCTTTCGCTGTTGTTTCTGGAAATTTACAAGTGTTAATAAGAACAGAAAGATTGTTTGAAGCGGAAAAGCTATTGTTATTTCATCGCGATGGATAAAGTTTATATAAAATCTAATGCGGTTAGTTATGTCTCAACATTTCGACATAGATCAACAGACATAAAAATGTTCGGTATGGCTTAGAACCGCCACCGCTAAAAAATCATTATCATTATTCGACTATTTTCCAAATAATTAATAAAACAACAAATATTTGTTTCTTCCAAAGGGGATAGGGGAAAGTCATAATGGCACAACCAATTAAAGAGTGGATAAATAAAATGACCAGATAAATGAGTACAACTTTTAGTACTCGATTCTGCTTACAAACGTTTGTCAAAATATGGTGAGAATCAAAACAAAAATTATCATTTTTTAAGCAATTTGGATTGCGCATCCAAACCTTACGTTGTTCTTCTAAACTGACCAATGACTAGGGAACTCCAGGTGATTCAAAGGAATTGGCAGTCATTGACCGCTCAAGAGTCATAACAGCATCAATAATTGAAGGATAGATTAGTGACTTGGGGAACGTTTGGAAATAATTGCACCGATCGAGTTGTTGCATCAGTGGCTCGGAGCAATTAACAAAAATAAGGGTAATACCCCTCTTCATTGTGTCATTATACAAAGAGGTTAGTACTTTAGTACCGCTTAAATCGACGTAGGACAAGGCAGAGCAGTCGAAGATCAAGTACTCGATCACCGCGATCGAAGTGTCTGGTGTCAATGTACGGGACAGCGGCATGCTTGTTAATGGATCTAATGTTCCGTATTTCGGGTGCGAGTCTTCGACATTGAGAGAGTCTTTACATGTGGCGGAGGAGATCGGTGATCTAATTGGTTCTTCGGAAATTTGAGGACCCAAATGACTATCCACCACATGACGGAAAGTTTCCGCGTTGGCAAAATGAATCGCGCCAGTCTATGAGAAATTCAATTAGATAAACGAAATTTATAAATCAATTGCACTATTTACCCAGCGAAATATCTTGATTCCTCGTGTTTCAACGGCTGTTGGAAAGTGATTGACGTCAACATGCATTTCCGTACCGGGCAGGCGACCCAGAGTCGCGGCGTAAGGACGATGGCCACGGTAAATGAGAACGGAGACAGAAGCTATAGCTCCCACAGCGAGCCCGATGTCAATATCTATGATAACTACTGCCAAAAAAGTGACGATCCATACGGCCGAGTCCAATGGCGAGGTTCGTAGCGTCGACGTAAAATCCCGAAATTGTAGAAACATGCCCTTCAGAGCTACTACGATGACGGATGCCAGGACCGATAGGGGAAGAGATTCAAAATACGGACCAATCCAGAGGAGAATGATGAGTAAAAAAAAACAGGAAACGACACTGGCCAGTTGAGTTTCTCCTCCGATAGATTCTTGTAACATGCTTCGAGAAAGGGATGCCGAAACTGGCATACAGGAGAAAAAAGATCCCACGATATTGGCTGTCCCCTGGGCTAACAATTCTTGATTATTTGAAATTTCGTATCCTCGTTTACGGGCAAAGATTTTGGCCATAGACAAGCTGACTACGTACGCAACGATTGCAACCGCAATAGTATCAATGATGATTTTGGATAACAGATCCAATGGGGGGCTCTTAGGCATAGGGAATCCAGTCGGGATGTGATTTAAAGTTCTAATGTCGTAATCGCGAGTAAAATCGCCAAAATAGGAAACCATTGTTCCGAGGACTAGAATAAATAGCTCAATTGGAATAGGAAATTTGATTTTCTTTCCATACCAGGGCTTGAACCAGTCGTTGTGAACGGCCATGATCGTAATGGCGATAACAGAAATTATTGCTTCAGCAGGATTGGTTGTAGGAAATGCATAAAATATTGCCACGGTAGCTCGAATGAGTCTAAATGGTCCATTGAAGCGTGGAACTTTTATACCAAGCAAATGTCTTGTTTGAGAAACTACAACGTGAATAGCAGCCCCTGTGGTAAAACCGCTGACCAGATGATCTGACAAGATAATTCCTAATACGCCGAGTCTTAGGATTCCCATTAAAATTTGCCAAATTCCAACCATGAGGCAGACAGCAGTGGCCACTTCTAGATTTGTCAAGTGACTACTGCTAACATTATCCATTCTCATTATATCATCACTTGAATTGTTAGGGTTTACGTCGTGACTACCATATTGGTCAACTATTTTCCCTGTCATCAGGGTAGTCACAGCAAAGGTACCTGAAATTAGAAATGTTAAATGTTAATTGTGGAATAACTTCCTATCAATTGAATGTGATATAATACCAAGTGATATATGATGAGAAGTTCCAAGGCACACATAAACTAATACAGGGAAAAAAGCCATGTACAAGCCAACTATAGGTGAAACACCACCTAAAAGAGCATATCCCATGCCTGAAAAGTAGGGAACAATATGTACAAAATATGACCCACTGGAACAAAAATGGTAGGCCTAGTTCAAACCTTGTGGTATGTGCATTATAGCAACTGTGCTTCCTGACACAACATCTCCAAAAAATTGGTTTTTCCAAGAGTATTTTGGAAGCCAATTTAAAATTGGGAATAGTCCATAGAAACCCTCTTTGAGGGATGCCATCGAGCATGAACTGAAACAAGTATCCTTGAGTTGGCTAAAATTTCCTTTATCATCTAAGAAAAAAATCAAATTTTACTTTTTATTACAGAACACATATGGCTAACTATTAAAGCACTTACTGTTTTGTTTAACAGGTGGTTCACTTTTTGGAAAATTTTCTTCAAACTCTCCTTGGTCTGTGAAAACTTGTCTTTCGATCTTAAACAGGAGGCCATGTTTTTCAGTTAAAGCATCATTTGCCATTATTTAATAAAAGATTGATCACAATAATGTTGTTCACAACTCAGAGAGAGACTAGAACGACCTGGTCAAGTTTATCTAATAAATCATGGAAAAGTGTATTTCCATTTACCCAAGAACCTAATTGATTTACAACTTAAAGGGGGAAAAGGCTTGAAATATTTGAATGAGATTCGCACTACATTTACCAGTCGTGAACACCGGATCAGAGATATATACTGAGTAGCTGACTGAATATTGCTCAGCAACAGATACGTATCGATTCACTTAAGATGCTTCAAGTGCTTGGCAATTTTGCAACTAGCAGTACAGAAAGTAATCAAGCACAGAGGAGGCGTTTTCATTCTACAGAGATAAAAACAAATTAGAGGGCCAGAACGACAGAACTGGAGTCACTGAAGCTGAAGCAATTAGCAGATGGGTGCACTATTTCGTCATGGGATTCGGTGAAGACGAACGAACCAAAACAGAGAGGAAATGGTATAACTGTGATCGGGAAAGATAGAGGGCCAATGTTATTGTGATGTTGATTTTAGAAATCCAGCGAGAACTCTATGCCTTTATATTTCTTTTTGTAAAATATGTACATTCGCTGTGAAAAAAATATTACCTTCAAATATTTTCAAGTGATATCAAAACATCATATGAATTGCGCAAATACTCCCGGAGGCTAGTATTGGCAAGCTTAGGCTACCAACAAAAGGTGGCGCTGGTGACATTTGTTCAAAAATAACAAAAATAAAATGAGCGCCATCGTTCGAAACTGCGAGGATCTGGCGAGGATTTACAAAAAAGAAGCGTGCATTTTGTTGTGTGTGAGAGGAACGTAGCCAAAAAAGATGACCCACTTAGACTTGGTAATGGTGGCTTTACTATTTGTAGCTAAATTATTAAAATCTGCCTTTTATTTTAGAAATATGGTTCAAGGTTGAATGTTTGTCCAAAGCAATATATAGCTATTGAGTGGGATTTACATTTACGTTATAGAATGTATTAATACAATTAGTAGAATGGAACGGTGACCGAGGTACATTTTGGCACAAGGACTAAAGCAGTTTCCTACGTCTTACTATGCCTTGCAGCAAGTAGCTAGGGAGTTACCTCAAATGGATGATATTTACTTATTTTGTCTCGCGCACTGGTCTCGCGGTATTGTTAGTTCTTGTGTTACCTAGCACTAGTTCTAGTGCCAACATCGTCGTGAAAATGACTCTCGTTGATCGTACTCTGAGACGAAGAAACCAATGAAATTTAGGATAATTTTATAATATTAAATCACTCTGAGTCTCCCTACATCGTATCGTTTAGTGACAACGAGATTAATACCGTCCGTAGGTCTGAAAAGAATTTCCATTTTAGGAATGATCATAGGTTTCGAATTGTCCAAGACGGAAAACTGAAACTGGCGCAGTAGGTTGGCCAAAACGACTTTAACTTCGAGCATGGCAAATTGTTTTCCTGTGGTATTTTACAAAAGGTGAATATTATGACGGAACACTTCTCGGGATCTTCAATATCTAAAAAAAAAACTGACCAATACAATTGCGTGGTCCAGCACTAAATGAAAAGAATGCGCACGGATGGCGGCCAACATTATTTTCCGGAAGAAATCGCTCGGGAATGAAAGATTCCGGATCAGGATAGTAAAGTGGACTAAGATGAATCCCATAAATATTAATGGCAACTCTGACACCAGTTGGTAGTTTATACCCGCCTAACATATTAAAAAAAAACTGTCGGCATACAAATAAGCCAATTTTTTACCACCTAATTTCCTATTTCAACATCTTCCGTGAGCCACTGCACAACAGTTGGGCCAGGCGGGTATAATTTTAACGTTTCTTTAATGCAGCATTCTAAGTATTTCAGCTCCGCCAAGTCGGCCAAGTCTTCAGTTGTGCACGGGCGTTTCGAATCACCAAAGGAAAAGGCTTAGGTCCAGGTAAGGCGTCAATCAGGCGAGAAAATTTTGTGTTACTCCACATAAAATATTGGAAAGTTGAAATTCCTGCTAACAGTAACCACTTAAAAGAATCCCAATTTATTCCTGCTAAATTATCAGGAACGTTCGAAACCGACGATGCGTTCATGGCGTATCGATACACAGTAAGGACAAAATACAAAATAAAATAATACAGTACTGAATTGGTGGTTAGAGTATGCATATGGATACAGATGTGTACACAATCTCTACGGTTCAAATGAAAGTGAAACTGTTTATTATTTATCTATATTTATTATTTACGATTGTTTTATAATGCGAAAATTGGAACAAAGTGAAAGCTATAGATGCATGTCACAAAGTTGCTACCGGTATTTAATTCGCGGGCCACCATCACCAAACCCTGCAGTCGTCCTTTGATTAAGAACCGACCTGAAAACAAGTTGTTTTGTGCGCTTTCTGAATTTCCATTACCGTGTCAAACGAAACTTCAGTACTTATTTGAACCTACATGTACCCATGTCCCCAATTCCTCATCTTGGAGTGAACCAACATATTTAGCCTATAGCAGCAACTTCTATCTTAACTATCTTAAGCCTAGTTCACACCAGTCATAATTCGTTAAAACACAGAACAGAATCTGGTTTCCTGTTAGTCTAAACTAATTTTGCATTATACCATTCGAAAGAGCTCGACGAGACGAATCGAACGGTATAAAGCAAATGTTTATCGGAGAAATATTGTTCCTGAAAAAAGCTTTTGAGTTAAGACCTTATGTCTGGTGTGAACCTAGCTTTAAACAAACTATCTTAACAACAACTTCTCTTAAAACCTACTAAACACACGTGTTCAATGCTTAAATTATAAATTTACGCAACGCAATAAAAAAATTAAGTTATTTTAATCATCCCGATTGCCTGGATTGATCATTGACTGGAACGTCAGCTACAAAACAAATGACTTGCGATATTTGAAGTAATGGGCGGAGCTTGGAGTACGGAAACAGTGTTTTCTTTCCTTTATTCAAAAACCGTCGTCTGACAACCTCAACACGTCAGACTTCGTTAAAAATGAATGTTGTTGAAGATACTATTGCAATCACCCTCTCAGTGGTATAAAATCAAAATACGCCAAGTTATATATAAAGTAATCATTAATACCCTTTGTTTGTTTTTTTCACTAGATAATTTTTTTTGCTGGTGGTTGGGTGTTTTTCATGAAGCAATTGTTTAGGGACTATGAAGTTCATCATCATACTGTTCAGTTGATATTTTCAGTAACATTTGCCCTTTCATGCATAATGTTCGAACTTATAATTTTCGAAATCCTCGGAATATTGGATGCAAGGTAAAATCATTTCATTTTGTGTCATCAATTAGTTAACTAATTCGTTACATTGTTTATATTGACCTTCTTTTAGCTATCGTTTTATTTGCTGGAATGTGGTGCTGTATACCATGCTGGTATTTGTGATTGTCATCATACCCTTCTACATAGGATATTTTGTGCTGTCAAACATAAGATTTGGTAACTAATTCTACCATACAAGTGTATGTGTCTGATTAATTTTGTCATTATATTCTATAGTTAGAAAAGGACTTGTTAAGGTCTTGTCACTTATGGTTTGGATTTTCTACTTATACCTGTTTTGGAAAGTTGGTGATCCTTTCCCAGTAATAAGCAGCTCTAAGAGAAGCCTTCGCTTGCTTTCCATGGAACAGGGCATCTCACGAATAGGCATTATTGGTGTAACAGTCATGGCCCTTCTTTCTGGATTTGGTGCTGTCAACTATCCATACACTTCTATGGCAGTGTTCATGAGGTAATGTTTAACAATCTTGTGTGTTTTATACTTTGGCTAATTTCCTTTTCCATATTTCCATAGGCCAGTTACACATACTGACATCCAGATAGTTGAAAGAAAGTTGATGCAAACAATGGATATGATTGTGGTTAAGAAAAAACGAATCGCTCTCTTAGAGAGAGATTCTCGAATTCTAAAGAATAGGAACACTAAAGAGGCTAGTACTTCAGGTGTTTGGTCCATATTAAAAAGTGTTGCTTCTTCAAGAGCAAACAGCTCTGAGAGTAAGAAAGATCTGCTGTTTTTCAAAAGTCAGGATCTCACTCACTCCCATGTTTAAATGATAGACTTATCCACTCTAAAATCTGAAGTCTCGGCTCTAGAAGAACTGAGTCGCCAATTATTTGTAGAAGCCGTTGATTTACACACGATGGAAGATCGACTAGAATGGTAATTTAAACCCATTTATAGCTACTTTTGCTGTTAAAAAAGAAATTAATAGACCAGGTCTAATCATTTTAGGTCAACAACGTGGCAAGGAAAGTACTTTAATTTCCTAGGATATTTTTTCTCAATCTATTGTATGTGGAAAATTTTCATTGTAAGTATTACAATTTTATTTGAAATAACGGTTGCAGCAACTAATCGTCTACCCCCCCCTCCTTTAAATCAACAGAGTACTATCAACATAGTTTTTGATCGAGTTGGCCGTGTAGATCCTGTCACGCGCGGGCTTGAAATTGCTATTCATTGGGTTGGATTGTCAATTGATTTCAATTTTTGGTCTCAACACGTTTCCTTCTTATTGGTTGGCTGTATTGTTGTAACTTCAATAAGAGGATTACTCTTGACTTTAACAAAGGTAAACCCGCACGCCCCGCACCCGCACACATCAAAACGCGGGTATGATAATAATTTTCTTTTTGAAATTTTCTTTAAATTGCAGTTCTTCTACGCAATCTCAAGTAGCAAATCATCCAACGTAATCGTTTTACTTCTTGCCCAAATAATGGTAAATCTTCCTTTTTTCTTTTAATGCGCATTTTTAAAAAAAATTTTTAATATCAAAAGGGGATGTACTTCGTCTCTTCTGTTTTACTCATGCGCATGAATATGCCCGCCGAGTACCGTACGATCATCACTCAAGTTCTGGGAGATCTTCAGTTTTCTTTTTACCACAGGTGGTTTGATGTGATTTTTCTTGTCAGTGCCCTGTCTTCTATCGCTTTCCTTTATCTAGCCCATAAGCAAGCGCCCTCAGCTGACAGTAAACTGAATAATTACTGAATCCTAAAAAATACTTCCTACCCATACAGACCAGAGTCAAAAAGTTCTTTCAATCTTCTTTCTCATAGTTGTTGATGTTTTTATTTATCGTCAGTTGAGTGAGCATGAATTATGATTAAATGTGTAAATTTTACTTTTCCGACGTCAATCTCATTTCTCCCAGATACCGGCATCTTTCATTTTAGCTATATAGTACTTTTCGAGGGCGTTGGCGCACTTGCAGTATTCCGTATCTGCCTCGTTGTAGTGGCGACAGTTGGAAAATATTCGGGCAATGTCAGCCATGAAAAGTTTACGGTGGATGTAGTAACGATTTTTTAATCGGTCTCCCATCGTTTTCAAATCTAAACAAAACAAAAATGTTGGCAAGTTGGTAAAGCAAGCTGATTAAATAATAACTAGGAACGTACCCATAGGAAATTTGATGTGATCATAGTAGTCGGGAACTTCCGCTCGGTCGACAGGCTTCAGGAAAGGCCAGGCAGAAGCATGTCCTTTTACCTAAAAGATCAAAGTCGTTAAATTTTTTAGATGATCAGTATTCAGAAAAAGAGAAAGCATACCTGGTTGAGAACTGAGCGAAGAGCTTGGTACAACTGCTCTGAATCGCAGGTTTCTTCAATTACACGTTTGGACCCGTAACCGTGAGTCGGTCGCCAACCCGTCAATTTGAGCCCAGGAATACTGTCGATTGGAATCTCTCTAACTCCATCTTTGAAGCAATTGAGTCCCGGATGAACCTGACTGATCTCTTGCTGTTTCATCTCAATAAGGTGCTTTACAATCTATAAATAACACATTATTGTTGAAGAAATAATTGCTTTAAACAAAGACTCCCAAATACCTCTTTCTGCTTTCGAATAATTGCGGTAAACTCCGTGTAAATAATTCGTGGGTTTAATTCACAACCCATCAATGTTGCACCTTCGTAGTCCTTAATGTATCCATTATAAACGGATTTTTGAAGCTTAATTTCTTTACTAAATCCTTGTTTCTTGAAATATCCTAGAATTAATCAGAGGCAAGTAAAAAAATGAACAGCATCGATAAATAATTGTTTACTCACCAATAGCGTACTCGTCGGCAAAAGTAAGAAAGTGGAGGACATTGTGTTTGATGTGGTAATCTTTGATGTGGTTCATCAAGTGAGTTCCATATCCTTTAACCTGCTCCGATGAGGTAACGGCACAGAATACGATTTCGGTGAAACCTTGGCTGGGGAACATTCGAAAGCAGATACCACCGATTGGTCTATTATCCTTGATTAACGCCAAAGTTCGATGTTTGCTAGAAATATAAAAAGAGCATTTAGCTCTACAAAGATCACAAAAAATAATGAAGAAACCTCACCAATCAAAAACTAATCGTGTGATGTATTCTTTGGGCATTCGTGGTAATTGGTGAGAAAAGACGTTCTGCAGGCCGACTAACCACGACATCGTTTGTTTGGAGACGGTTTGTGTGAGAGAATTTCCCACAACGTGAAAAGATATCAAACCCCGCCTTTCTTCTTGTTTTGCCGCCTCATCTCTTGGTGCATTTTCCGGAAATACACTCTGTAGAAAAAGATTGTGAGAGACTGCATTTGCACAAGTTACTATGTTCTTGACTCACTTCTGGACCAAGCATCTTTTTGGGATCATTTATGACGGCAAGGATTTGGGCGACAGTTTCCTCGGATATGTCATCATCTAAACGCAACCTCTTTGAGTCACCATCACTGACAGAATCATCGTCAGCTTGCCGCTTGTTTCTATTTCCAAGTGAGACAATAAATATTGATGAATGGGTTTTTATTTACGGGTTAGTTTAGATTCTTACCTTTCTGTATCCTTAGAAACAGATCGAACAATTCCACTAGTTGTCAATCTTTGGAAGGTGGCCTCGTTCGGTTGAGAAGCATTTTCCTCTGTTTTTTTTTTTAAGCACAAATTGAAATTTGCAAGCTGTAAACGAATGAGAAAAAACTTACCTTTTATACCTTCACTGTGGTTTGGGAGTCGGTGAACGTAAGATGGATCCCAAGCGGGCGAAGCATCATTTCCAAGTTCCATTTCCATATCGGCCAAGAATTTTGGAAAGTAATTAAGAATCATATCACGCCGCTCAGGGGGAAGTCTATCTTTTTCTGCTTGAAAGCGACTCATTAGTTGTCGCTGAACAGTAGAGTATATCAGGCGAAGAAACGACCGGCCAAATATGGCACTAGCTTCATACTGAGGTAATGAGTCGCAATAACTTGGTACGTTGCAATAACATAGCCATCTAAAAAAAAAATATTGGGTGAGCATTCTAGAATAAAGACCATATAGGAAGTATAGGCGGCGAGGCACACCTGGTGTAGCTCATTCGATACACGGAAAGATCAGCTTGTGGATAATGTTGTTTCCAAACAGTTGGTGTTTCCAATTTCCAATGATTAAGACAATGAATGAACATTTTACCAAGGTCGCACATTTTTTGCCACTCCTATTGAAATAGTTTGGTTTTAGTAAGTTTCCTTTAAGTGGATAATGTAATATGTTCCAAACCTTTGGTATTTGTTGACTGTATTTGTACATGACAAAATTGTTTATACCCTTGCTGATGCTAAGTTTTTCAAATGGAGGAGAGCCCAGTGGACCTTCAACAACTGGTTTGGTCATTTGCATAATACACTTTCTTAGAAGCTAAAGTAAAATTTGAATGAAATTCATGGGTAAATAAAATTTAAATAAAATGTGTTACCTTGAAAAGACAAAAATACACTTGTTTGTTATCTGCATCTTCTTCCTTATTGACACACACAAATAAACTTTCTATATCTACTACCAAACCCAAAAGCTGGTTGACTTCATCATTGCTGGAATTTAACAGGTGAGATACATGTTCTGAAAGATTATGGGAACAGCTACGACAGGGATCCGTCAAATTAGCTGGAGGGAGCGTCACATTCATTGCTGTTGTATTATTAACATTGGGAGGTGTTGTGGGATTTTTCCACCCATTGCACTTGCATTCTTCAACCTGCAAAAAATAGTTAACATGAGTGCAACTGCATCCATCAATCATCAACTGTATTTAAGAAGAATGCCTGACAACGATATTCAAAGCAATAGGATGACATACCTTGCAACTTGAATAAACAGCAAGCTTTTCCAGTTTCCTCGGAAGAGGCCATTCACGAACTTGCTGTTTCCGCAACTGGATTTTTTGTATATTGTTTAAACGAATCGCACCAGCTCCAGCCGTTGAGGTGTTGTTACCCGCAGCTTGGTTACAAGTGTCGGTCATTTTCAGAAATAATTTAGCAGTGAAAATCACTCAAACATCAGTTCCTTACTGGTTCTAATACATCACAAATGATTATAAATACACCAAAATTTTCTAATACACCAATTAGGCAAATCTTTGGGAGGGAGATTTGAACCACCACCAATAATTGTCGGAACTAGCAGAAGCGCGTCTCAAAGTTTGTTTACGCCCCGCAGTAAGAAGTGCAACGATGCCAGACTTGGTAAGATATTTGAATCTCAATTTTTTTTTATGTTTACTTTTTTAATTGTTACAACAACAATTAAACTGACCAAAAATTCTTAATTTGACCAATTATAGAGTTACAGGAATATTTTAAAAAAGGAGACACCCAAAAAGAAAAAGAACGCGTGCGCGTGTTTAATTTTCAAAACAGCTGAACCGTCACAACGTGAGTAAATTAATGGCATCAAACGTTATTTTGTATTAGTCATTTGTTTTGTTTAGTGTTCTTTGTCTTTTAAGGAGCCACATCAAATATTAAAGGATTTCTAGGATTTGTGTGTTAGGCGAAGAGAAATCCGCATTGATCTATTATAGGCTCGAGACCTTGGCCGATATTATGGACTTGGATCACGAACAAGTAAACACGTCCGTTGGCAAAACATGAACTATTATTAAGAAAATCTATGTTTACACCCGTAGCGTTTAAAAGCTTCGTTACATTTTACTGTCGGGAAAATGTGTGAGGAGCAAGAGGCAAGAACTCATATCAGTTTTGACAAGCATGTGATGGCAACAATCAATGAAATCCTTTGGAGGCGGGGTTTTGTTTTCTGTGAATCTCCCTTTTCTACAAAACACCGTTTTAGCAAAAAAATCAATTTAAGACTAGAAGAACTCAACTGAAGACCTATACCCGTTATCAAATCAAGCTGAATACACAAGATTTGGAAGCCTTTGCTAAGTATTGTGTTACGTGTAGTATATGTTCAAAGAAATTCTATTTATCTTTATACAATTTTTTATTGAGGCATGGAAAGCGTACAACCATCAATCTGGATGATGTCAAGCTGCTTGTACGAAGGAATGAAGATTTAGTAAGTATTCCAGAAAAGTAATAAGTTGAAGAATGGGAAGCCAATTGAATAGAGTGGATTGGATTATAGAAAGCCATAGTAGAATCAGTGGGATCATCTAACCAGCAAGAGGAAACTGCAAAAACAGACAAGGGGAAAGCAATTGCAAAGAAGAAAAAGTTGGAGACTGTCCCTCCTCCAGAAGTGCATCTGGACTCAGATGATGATGACATGTTTTTGTGAGCAGACTATGACCACAAGCTGTATTGTTCTACACCAGGGAAGACAGCCGTATTTGTGCGTTCGGGAGGATTATGTGTTTGGTATGCGCAACATCGAAAACAATAAAATAAAAAGGACGCTTCTAGATCGCTAAAAAATAGAAACACCGACAACATATTAAAGAGGCGGAAAGTGTTCAACCGATTATTTTTAATATGGCAACCGATAAAGGGTCGAATGTCGTTGAATCATGTGTCCATCAATGTCCATTGAATCAAGTCGTCGGGGGCGTTCTCGTCATTTAATACAGAGTTACATTAGCGGATTTATAAAAGTCACACCGACACGTTTTCCATCCGTTCTTCTTCTTTGTAGACTTTGTTTATTGTGCTTCATTCATTATAGTTCCGTCGAAGTGTTGGAAGTCAAAGCGTTGACCCTTATGGCGTTGCAAGATTTACACAGGACGCGTCCGTCCAGCGGGTAACAACCGCGCCCTTCGGCTTCCGACGACAGCACCAACTCGCAATCCTAGCCAAGAGCAACAATTTGTTACTACTACTGTTACCACATGTTGCTTCGCTAAAAATAAGCAGTTGCAATCGTACCTCGCATTTATAACACTGAACGTGGAAGCTCCGATCGAGGGCGACAACACGAACAGTCTCCTCCTGGCCGGGTTCTGGCATGATGGGATCGTGGCAAACAGAGCAACGCGGTGCGAATTTCCTACGGCATCATAATAACAGCATTCATGAGTAACGGTTGAAAGGTAAACAATAATGATGGACATCACTTGTGAAAGTCATCAATGCAGTGGATGCGGTTGGCGGCATCGACCGTGAATGGAATACCATCCAGACAGAGGTGACAAACAATGCACGTGAAGCACTGAGGATGATAAGGTTTTCCTGTGGCACGCAGAATGCGGTCGAGGATCGGCTCTGAGCAGACGCAGCATTTCTCTAAGCTATTCTGTTTTGTCATGGAAAATATACATGAAGGGGTTAGAAAGTGACACGCCATTCTTCATTTGAATGCCCGTCGCTTAGGTATTACCAGGTAACATTCTTGACAATGGGGTTCGCCATCGACCGCGTAGAACGGCTTTCCTTGCAGACGGCAGTTGCAGATACGGCAGGTGAAACATGCTATGTGGAACACACGGTCCATGGCCGTGCAACCGGAGCCTTCACCCACGACCTTCAGACCGCAATCGGCACACATTCCTGACGTCGTCGAGAGAGAGAGAGAGAAGAAAACCAGCATGAGTATGTAAACAGCAAAGGGCCGGGCCAGGCATAAAGCCGAAAGAGGAAAAAATATCAGCGTCCTTGACGTGGATATTTATGCTCCGAATAAGTCTCTCCTCTCTTTCTTGCCTTTGGCCGCAGTGGTTTTTTTCTTCCTTTTCTTTTTCCAAATGAAAAAAAAAGGAAAAAAACCAACAGTGTGAGAGTAGTGGAGTGGCCACTTGTGAATGAAGTTGCGGAGTTTGTATTTCAATCCGCACTTGACGCTAGCCATTGATGACGCAACTAGTGCTTGTGTACTGACCGAAGAATTCCGGGTCAGCAGCATTATCCATAGACTGGACGAGCAAATTGGTGAGTGCGTCGACTTCTTCTTCTTGTACGGGCGATGTGGCTCCCTTGTTGGCGTGACCGGTCTGAGGTTTCAGGGCAGCCGCAGCAGCGGATCCTCCACCGACGGATCCGCCGTAGGAGGTACTGCTACTGCTACCGCCGTAAGGCGGATAGGGAGACGTCGTGTAGTGCGACGGACGAGTCAGGCTCGACATGCTGCCAGCGGGACTGTGATGATGGTTTCGCGGTTGAATCGGCTCGTACAGCGACTCGTAGTTCGATGCCTGATCATCAATAAAACATTAGAAGTGAGCACCTCTTTTTAAACGATTCTGGAACACGAAACTGGTTCTAGTCTCTAGTTATACCGAGCGTGAAATAAACACACAACAACAGCAACAGTAGCACACAGGTGTTTTTCCAAGTCGGCCGTTAGATCAACTGGAGCGAATTGGTTTGAAGCGACTCGAGAGACGACGAGAGCCCGTTCCAGCAACAAGTAGTCCGAAATCCGCGTGCCAAACCACTGAGCCAAAAAGGTGACACGCTCACCAGAGAGGGGGCCAAACACGTAATCAAGTGCGGGAAACATTCTCCTCAAGCCGCGCACGGTTCTTGGCTCGTCGTCTTTTTCTTCATCTTACATGCGCCCAACTCCTCCTTCTGTCCCTCCCACCTAGGCACGCCGAGCTCTGACTTTCGCTGCCATATAAGTCGCGGCGCTGCGCGCAGTCTCTCTCTCTCTCTCACTCACTCTTTCTATTTTGTGTGTTTGTAGTCGCCCCGGCGGACTATGGGCCTTGATGGGGAGGTGAGATAAGGAGAGGGGAAAAAGATTCACAAGCCGACTACTATTCACGCCGCCACCGCCACCATCTTCGGGACGCGGTCCAAAAGCAATAGTCTCAATAGCGGGGGCCCAAGGAACAAGCTAGAAACCCGTCATCGGGCAAATTTGTAAAGAATAACCCCATAAAAAACTCTGCGGTGTACGGTGTAAAAAACGATTCGAGCAATGAGAGGAAACAAAACAAAACGAAACTATATACTGAAACGACGGATCTTTCAGGTTTTCATCTGGCTAGTTTACCTGGCCAAACTGATAGCCAAAAAGTAAATGAAAGAAGAGAAAACACGACGCGAAAACAGCCACCCGCCGTCCCAGAAAGAAACTCTTTTCAAAAGAGTGGGGGGACTCCCGTTTTTGGCCGCTTAAATTATTTATAGCTCCTGTTGCCGGAGCGAGCGATTTATAAAACGTCGGTTCGCGCCTCGCCGTCAACACTTGGGGGGTAATTTTTTTCTCATCTTCTTCTTCTTTTTGAAAAAAAAGGGGGAAACCAACGGAAATCGTCGTCGTACGGTTGTTTATCCCGCCTTTCGCTTTTATTTGGCTAATAAGGTCGCGACTTTACTACACCGGATGACGCGGTCCATCCACACGAGACACGCACACACACACACACACACAACATGAATCACCTCCGGCCCCGTGGTGCGAATCAAGCCAAAGTCTTGGCAAAGTACGGGCCAACAAAATAGAACGTCAGTTGTCCCGCCTCTTGAGTGAAAATTTCTGCATTTCTTTTTAGATTGAAACTAGGCAGGGGAAAAAAGGAGAAAAATATGAACGAAGATAAACAACCATCGCTCCGTATAAACCAAGGTCGAAAAGCGAAAACTCTCTAGCAACCTTGACGGCGACTCGTTATTCCGATCGGATAGGTGAGTCTGCCCTAACGCTATTTAAGGAAAGAACTTGAGGAAAACGAGTTGGGGAACGAGTTAACTTGTTGCTATCAGTTAGTCGAAGGAAAAGACAAAAGCATTATCAGCAGCAGGAGATTTGGCGACTAGAAAGGAAACAAATATATGGAGATACCGTACCTGCGATAACGGGGCGTAGTTGCTAGTCGATCCTGTTGTCGATCCGCAACCAGCTCTCCGCAACTCGGAATAGCTCGAGCTAACTGGAGAAGGGGGTGACGTCACTTCCTCGGCGGAGGGCGGCGTGGGGAACAGATGCAGATGGTCGCCGCCGACGCCGGAGTAGTAGCCCGACAGATCCGAGGGTAGCGGCGGCGGAGGTAGAGGCAAATCGACGTCGTTGTCACACGAAGAGGCGAAGGCGGGCGGTGGGGGTGGAGGTGGAAAGTAGGGTGGCATTGATCCCTGGTGAATGTTGCCGTAGATGGGTTCTCCCATGCCATTCTGAAGGTATGGCTCAACATTCTCATAGTTGGAACTTGACGAGCTGACACTTGTCATCAAGCTCCCATCGGCATTGTGTGTTTTGAGCACAGTGCTGAAAGATGGCTCTAGACAACTGGAGATGTTGGAGCTCTTAGGGACAATTGGAACCTGAGGTTGAGCTTTATTTTTGGGTTTGGGAGCTACAGATGGACCAAACTTCCTCAAGCTGTCTGGTGACATTTCATATGCCAGATCAGATCTATCTACAACACCCGCAGAGATACCCATACGGGCAAATTGCTTCTCAATCGGAATGCTAGCCATGATTACAAACTATAATTTGGGGAACGAGATTCCTGAGTGTTTAATGGACCAGGTCGTTGATACAAACGTCCAAGCAATCTCTTCTGACAAGGAATATTAAGCTCTACCTTTCAAGGAATGGAATGATTCGTTAAAAAGTGGGAATGAGGCGTCTCAAGAAACGCCCATCAACCCTATCTTAAGTGAACAAAAAAAATGTAACAACAACACTACTTGTACACCACCATAAATAGATCACAGAAAAAAAAAACGTCTGAAGAAACTGGCGGCTGTCAAAAGAGAAGCAAATCGAACTTAGTGTCACCTAGGGGTCGCATTTTAAACTCGGTTCGAAATATAAACAACGAACTGCTGGGATTTTTTTCATACAAAATACAATCGTGTTCTTAAATTATGCGGCTCACTTCTGTTTATACTACGAATGTCATGTGATTGTAAATAGCCGTGAAACATATTAAGTGTCTTAAAATAATAATGTCGAAGCCATTCAATTCCTCACGATCAATGCCATATGGCGTATTGTAATCTATCGGCTTATCACAATCTGTCAAGCTTGTCTGATACCTGTATGCAGGTACACCTATCGCACGATTAGTCACTTGGCTTTAAAACTGAACTTTGTTTTTATTCAGACTGATGTAAGAAGCTACTTACACAAAGAAAGCTGTAGAAAATGTCGGGGAAAAAATTTGATCTTGATAACCTCTATTTGCAATTGACTTCTGTTTATGAAAAGTCTTTAAGACTTGACATGGATGCTTATATTAAAGCATACTCCGAATTTAACAAGTAATTTTTCTTGATTCAGACATGGTGTTTTTGTTTACATTAATGGTAAAATTGTGAACCAGGTTCTTTGGGTTAATGGGCACAGTATTTGGTTTTGTGTCTTCTGACGTGACCAGCAAACTTGACATATTGCAAACTTTTAAACAAGGTCCCAGTGGTAATCATTTCCAAACCATTGAAGACATGATAATTCATGAAGAGACTGAAAACAAATTTAGTGACTCCAAATATGTGTCTGGAAGCCGTACTTTACTACGTCTCCACAGAGCTTTATGTATTAAGTCTATTTATAACAGTAAAAAAAAATGTACTGAGCTACTAACCTTACTCTTCTCCCTAGTGTTTATTGCCTTGTTTCTGGAAGAACTTTGTCAACTAAAGTCAGATGATAAACTTTCAGCATCATGTCAAAAAACATATAGTGCAACTTTGGGAAAATATCACCCATGGATTATCCAAAAAGCTGCCATTATGGCTATGTATGCACTGCCTACAAAGCAAGGGCTCTTACAAAGGGTAATTTGCAGCAAATGCTGGATTTGTTACATTCTTAAAGACATTTGAATTTATCAGATTAAAGGTCCTGATGAAACTGAAGAACATTATGCTGAACTTCTTCCTAAAGCTGTGACTGTGATGAAAGAAGTTTACAACAGAACCCAAAAGTTGTATGAGGACCACAACATTTTAGAGCTGCCTTGATCAAAATGCCTTTACTTTATGCCTATACAGTGTCCAACTGTAACCCAACCCGACAATTGTGAATGATGAGCAATATGTCTACTACATAATGAAATCAAGAATCAACTAATTTGTTTGTCATAGACTGCAACAAGTTCCTTTCCAAGAAATATAATAAAATGATGTTATCCTTTAGCTTTCAGTCTAAATTGTATTCTTATAGACCACTTGGCATGATATTTACAGACCTTCACGGACTATCAGTTGTCTACTCCACTTCTCAGGTTCATAATAATGATGTGAGCTTTCTAATTAACACCAGTATTTTCAATAGTCTTCTCATCATTATCTCGCACCATCTTTTCATAGCGTGATGTGAGGGGTGTGTAATAGTAAGCCTGGGTGTCTTGGTTTACTTCCATTTTCTGCAACACACGTTTCTCAGCTTTCCTATAGTTTTAAAATAGTACAAGAGTTGTTTAAAAGCAACCTACAGTACTTTTGCTCAGTGCTCACCTTAGTTTTTGTTTTAACTCTTGCTCATAGATATGGTGACACATGGACTCATATTCCTGCTGGTAACTCCTGCTAATGTGTTTGGCCATCCAACGAGTAATTGGGTGCTAAAAGAAACATTAAATGAATATGATGTTTGTGATATCAAACAATTGTATACTGACAGCATGATATTCATGGCTTTCTGGTACATAGCCTTCAGGGATCTCTGCCAGTTTAGCAGGACCAATGAACAGATTAATGTATAGGATTACAAGCGTTGAAGGGATAACTCCCAACATGATGTAGAAGTGCATCAAATCCTTGAATTTGTTCCATTGCCACCTAGAAGGCTTGATAACCATTGTGCGATGTCCATGATCACTCATCTGTCTTAAAATTTCTGATACAGAAAGAAACCACGTTAAATTTCAAGAATTATCCTGATGTGAGTAAATGTTTGTTTTTGTCTACGGTACAGTAGTTGATTCCCGTACAGTAGCTGTTTCCGACGAAATTAAGAATTACTTACGCCACGCGTTAGCAGAAGTATTGGAGCGCAACAACGATACTTGGTTAGCGGCCACGGTTCCATTTTTCGGTAGATTAATATTTCTGGCCAAAGATCTCATCAACGAGCTGAAGACCGCCATGTTAGCCTTTTATTTCTGAATTGAAATCAGCAGCGCCACCTTAAGAGACGAGGCAGTATCAGTAGACTTTGCGGCTGAATGGCGGCAACCGGCAAACAAATTTAAGGGATCTCAAATTTAAAATTCTTTATGGATGTATTTAATTTATATTAAACATTGACCACATGTTGAGAAAAGTCACATTTGATTTAAATAATTGACACTGCACAGACACAGAAAATGATTCATTTCTTCGTTAAAGTGGTTGCAAGAGATATGATAATGATAATTACTATGACAGCACTGACAGATATTAAAATTAGCCTTTTCTAAAAGATAGAAAAAGAATAATTAAAGCCGACTCTTGCAGGAAAGAAAAGGCGAAACTTACCCATCTGATTTTAGTCTTATAAACCAGCGCCCGCTTCGTTTGGTGCTTGGCCTTGTCGACAAAGTCGACGGATCTAAGGACATTGTAATCAATCCGGTTGATCAAGTCTCCCTTAAAGGGTTTGTTACGTGTTAGTTTTACTGGATTATAGGAATTTAAAATAATCTAACGTAGCATAAAATACTCAATATACCTGGCTTGCAACAAGCATGGCCATGTCAACGAACATGGAGTGTAACTCGAAAATCGATTTTTCTAATCGCAAAATATCTTGGTGACGAGTCTCGATATCGGCCAACATTGTTTTGGCTTCACGTACTTCAACATTGATCTAGGAATTCAATATAAAATTAATGAAAAATTAGAAGAAAAGTATGTCCATGCGGTTTCACATTAAAGACGGAGAGGACGGGTGGAGTGCCATGCTCTAACATTTCTTCCAGCTCTTCGTCAGTTGTCGAGTTTCCAGCTGTAATCAATTCAATTTACATTGATTAACAAGTAACATCAGTAAAATTGCAATTGAAGAATACTAATTTCGAGTTGCCGTTTGTATCGCTCCTTGCATCGTTCACGGTGGTGGGCCTGGGCATTGTTGCACTCCACCATGACTTCTACAAACAATCGGGACAAAGTTTCGTGTTGCATCCGTCGTATCCGCACCTCAGCTGATGTCGGGTTATCTTTCACAGAACGTTCAACTTCTATCTCAAATTCTTGAATAACAACTATAGTTATCTACGCTTATAGAATTACTTTTAATCGTCACAAACCTTTTAATTTTGCTTTAATTTTGGCCGCCATCTTCGTTATCGAATCGGTAAGATCTTCCAATTCCCGTCTCATTCCTAGCGGTAAAAAAAAAACCTAATGAACACGTCTCGAACACGAGTTCCTAGTAAGTTATTATTTGAATACTTTCATCGATTACTGGGACGGATAATATGATGCTATGTTTTTTCTTGACTTCCTCAACCTTTTCCCTCATCCAGTCGATATCTTCCCGCATTCTGTTAGTCTTTAAAAAAAAATTCCATGAAATTTACTTGAATTTCGCAATCAACTACGAATGGAAGAGTTGTACTACAATTGAAAATTACAATAAACAATTTATAGTCGTAAGTAAATTACGTCAGCTAGGAAATCGTTAAGGTATTCACACTGCATGAACACTCTATATCCAAAATCCACGGCTCCCTGCTGGTCGTTAGGAAATCCATCTTCATCGAAGGAGATGCTCCGATGTTTGGAAGTCTATACATGAAAAGTACAACAATTTACCACGGGTAACGTAAAACACTTGTTTGGCAATAGAATCTTCAGTTGCCACAACAGAAACAATTTTCCATTTAGGTGTTTACTCTCCTTACTCCACTCTCGTAAGAACACATTGCACTAAGGTAAACAAATGTACCGATCGCAGCGCAGGAAGCCGGTCCTTGGTCATCGTGTCAATCTGAGTCGGGAGGGACGTTTATTGCCCGTGTTCACTCTCACGACACGAATCGACGAAAAATGTCGATCCAGTGGTTTGTCTATCGTTGAAATCTGCTTGTGCACCATCTGTCGGACCGGAACGTCGATTCACGCAGCTGCCTCACCCGCATTTCCGCTCTTTCGTCGAAACCAACGGCGGTTAAGATAAGTGAAAAGTAATTTGTATTTAAGACAAAAAAAAAAAAGAGTACAAAAATAATTGAAAAGGGAAATGTCGAAAGACTCGATGACATCTTCACTCGCACGATCAATAATTGAAAATAACGAATTGAAAGGGAAAAAAGGGACGAGCAAGGGTCGAATTAAAAATTGAGCGCAGGCATACAATTAAAAAAAAATGGGGAGGTAGCTAGCGTATAACTACGAGGAAAGTTTTAAAAATATTCAAAGTGAAATTTGTTGAGGTCTCTGACAAGATTTTCAAGCTGGAATTGATTGTGATCCTTTGCCGATTCGACAGATACCGTCGCTGCAAGCCTGACATAACGACTGCTGATGAGGACGAAGTGGTTTACCTAAATTCACAAATATGATTAGCATATTTGTTATTTAATTAGTAAGTACAGATCAATTTATAGGTTTTTACCTCCACGTAAGCCTCGGGGTAAGCAAGTGATGGGTCGGCCGTAAAATTTCTCAGCCACTTTTGAATGAAGATTCCATAGAGCATTGGCTATCTCTTCTGGATACCACAAAGCGGTTTCAAAGGCCTAAAAAAATTTGCCCTATTCATAAAGGTGTTTTTTTAAATGTAAAAGTGAACACGTACATCTGAAGGGCAACGATCGCATTTTTGTCCGTAAAGTTTGAAGACGACCTCTCCCTTAACATATCCGTTTTCAATTCCATGGAGCATTCGAAACCAAAAAACGACACGCCCCTGCATTGAAGTCCATCCATGATTGGCCATCTGCTCATCCAACCAAAGATTTCAAAATTATATCACCCCAGTCGTCTTATTAAAGGTTTAAGAAGTTAATTACTTCGCAATTAAATCGAACTTTGGCGCTATGGATGACAGATTCCCATGGCGTGCCTTTTTCATCGTCTTTTGGAGGTTTTTCGACAGGTTTCAATGTCCACAGGTGGTGATTATCGTAGAGCTCCAAGAACAGCCACATGAAAGCGTTCATCCAGAATCTTTCGAGACCACTATATAGATAGAAAAGAAAATAATAGTTGTTAAGTGAGAATATACATAGAAAACATGCTTGTAATTTCTCGATCAGATCCGCAGGCTACCCGTAAAGATCGCCGGAATAAGTGGAAGGAGGAGTGAAATAGACACCATGCTCGGCTTCAAAATTCGAAAGAAGTGACTGGACAAACTCTCGCGAATGATTAAATCTTGGCCTTAAATACTGATTTGCTGGTAGAGGATGGCATTGATTATATTCACTAGGAAAACTGAGCGGAACACATGGAACGGCTACCGTGTACACTTGCCATGAAGACCACGGGAAGAAAACAACTTGATTCATCCCCTGTAATTAACTTCCGCGTTTAGACACAGCGGAGCGCGTGTGGATCCATTCACGTCTCAGAAATGACTGACTATCTACCTCTTTTAGCACAGCAATCTATCCCAGAAGACTGAGCGTGCCATTGTAAACCATGAGGGGATTTCCCATGGATAGCCCGCGGTAGAACTTTATCGACACGCAATGGTGAAAATCAAGCGATTCGACCAATTTCCAAAAAGGTAAATATAAAGTAAATATTCCGTTGAAATTTTGATAGATTGAGTTAGTTTACCATTCCTTTCTGCATTTCATATGCTTGCGTAATTTACTAGCTAATTTTAGGCCGATTGTGCTAGTCACTCAACCGAAGGTTCAAAGGGTTTCGCTTAACTTTGAAGGACGTTAATTATTCAATAAGCAAGACAAACTTGTCAATCGACTTTGGGGAAATCCACACAAAGTTGACCACTAGCTGGCTCTGGAATTTTTTCTCGTTTTTTTTTTTTTTTTTTTTAACAAAAGGTAAGGAAACAAGTTCCCTTACAATGGAAATGTTAATCACATTTGTTTGCAACAACGAAATAGAAGTACGACGTTGTGAATACAAATAAAAATTTGTGTTGGGGGGGGGATTTTAGTCCCAATGATAAGCTTAACTGAATGGTAATTTCGAAAACTGTTATAATAATAACTTAGAGTAAGACTTTGCCTAAATCAAGTATACTGAAGCCAAGGTCCACAACACAAAAATTCCGAGATAATCTTGGCAATCAAAGGTTGGATGGAGTAGTTCTCGTTGTTGGCAAACACATCGAATTTCTTACGATGAGCGAGGGATTCGGGATTCCACATTTGGAACAGCGGGAACCGGTCGCATGACCAGTTGACCATAGGCGAAAGTTGTAAATCTAGAATTGTTAACTTTGGGAGTTTGGACTTTGTCAGGCAGACATAAGGACGCAATTGGTGTGTCTTTTCTATCAAGGGCACCTTCTTCCAATCTTTGTTGACCACCTTGTCAAAACACATTCGATCTTGAAGCGCAACAGGGTAACAAAATAAAGTGAAATAACGAGACTTTCTGAAATCTTATCCAACCCAACATTTTCGACATGCCCAATTTTCAAAATATAGATGAAAAGGCAATACTCTGACGAAACACACTTGAAACAATGACTTCTCGAGTAACACACGACGCCGCCATTTTGAAAAAATGATGAAACGGAATGTCTTCTTTTTCTTCTGCGTTAACGAATAAATTGGAAACAAAACGATGGGAAAAGAACTTACTAAGGCAAGGGTCTCCATCCAGGAAGCGGGAGTGGTGGTGGAGCTGTTTTGGGGAAGCACCATTTGCTGTCTGAATTGCGTTCGATAGGACTGAAGTAACCATTGAAGATGCCATTGTAATTGAACGATGGTGACAATTGCAAGTTTGGAGACACTGGACTGCAGCAGCTGTCTTCGGTCAACGATGAGGTGCTGTTCGAAGATGCCCTGGATTGATTATCAACGTAAAATGGAGGCGTTGTCGAGATGACCGGGTCGACCAGACAATAAGGAGTTCCCATCCAGGGCAAGTCGTTGGGACTCCAACAACTACCATTGATGGGAGAAGGAGGCAAAACACCCCAAATACCGCCAAAAGAATCGGCGAGAAATTCGATTGGAATACAATCATCTGTTACATGAAAGGATAAGAGAATTAAGGTGCCAAGACATTTGTAGGACAAAGCACAGATGAACACATTACTAAATCAACGTTTCGTGCGGGTCAGAAGGCTCAGACAATTAAAAACCTTACCAATAACAGAGCCACAATAGGGATTGACGTTGTACACCTGTGCTGAAAACATCTTGATTGGAGATTTTTTTAAAAGTTGGTAACGAATATGTTACAGAGAGCGTAATAATTGCAAGCCACCTCTCATGACCTTAAAATGAACTAGACTGAAGAGTCAAGAAGGGTCGATCGGTTGAAGGTTATTTAGCTCCTCCCTTTCAGAATTCTTCCTCCTCCCTTCATTGGGATGTGGAAGATTCGCTTCACCTATCACCTCATTTCCCCTATTCCCCATCCTTTCTTCCAATCTGTCTCGTAACTTGCCCTACACCAGGAAGTTGGAGAAAGAAGTTTCTCGATATATTCTCTCGGCTTCATTCGGCAAGTTTTTTTCTTTTTAATCAAGCTATAATCATCAATAAAAAGCATGTAGTCTTGCTCGATTCGACTCGTTGGGAGTGATGAATTGTTCCCATTATTTTTGGCGCCCGACCGACAGTTGAAAACAAAGTTATGGAATGTTACGCGGCGGGAGATCGTATTGCACGACGTGTTTATTTATAAAGCAAATCGTGACGTACAGAAATTAAAATGATGCGGAAAAACTTGAAAGTGAGAGATGGTCATTAACCCAAGAAGGGGGAGTGAGCTGTCGGCCGAGCTCAAACTTATTTTTTTTATTGGTTTAAAGAGTTAAAGAAAAGAGGGGGAATAATGCCGTGGCTTCTTGTGTTCTCTTGGGAAACGAATGCTTATTCTGCGTAGGACAAAAAAAAACGGTTGACGCTGTTTACATGGGAATGGACGAACATGAATTCTTGTGAAGTTTTTTAAATGGGAGAAAATCGGAATATGGCTGAAGGTCAACGAAAAAAAAACGTGGCCGAATACGAAATGGTGTGATAACGCGATGTTTCAACACAGAAGGGTGGGTAACACTGATGTTCTACCTCGACTGTTCTCTGCCCTGTTAACCAATCAGCGTGCGAGATGCGGTTTTTAGCGTGGGAAAGCGATATATTCTGCTCCAATCTGCGATCTCCTAACCCCCTACAACTGGAACACGTGTACACATGTTCACCCCTTCCCCCAATTTCTCCAAGATTCAGAATTTCGTTGATGACTCATCTAACCTAGCCTCTTTGTATTTCTGTTGCGAGTTTATCCACAAGAATTTCCCACGCTTATATTCATCATTTAGAAACTCCGAAAAAAAAATGGAAGAACCAAAGACGTATAATATAATAAAAGGGAATCACCATTTGTATTGGTTCTATAAACCAAGTACCAAACTAAGACATACACAATCGGAACGAAAAAAAAAACGAGACTGGTCGCTGAAATAAGGACGATTACAGATGACGGATACATGCTGGGCACAATGAATAGAAAAAATAAAGAAAAATCAAAATGACGAATGAGTTCCACTTAAGGCTACGAATCAAAAGCGAACGACGCAAAGTCCTTCCACGCAAGCCTGGCATCTGATCGGGTCGTGATGAGTATCTTTGCTAGGATTGCCTTGACGAAGACGACGAGGAACTGGAAGTTTTTCTCCACCGTAATAAGTTTTGGCTACTTCGGTAGCCAAAAAACGGACGGCATTCTCGATTTCTTCATGATACCACAGCGGGGCAAGGAAAACCTGAAAGAAACAATAGCAATAAATTAGTTAGGCCCGCGATCAATATGAAGTCGACTAAGAAATGCTTACCTGGCGATTTTTGTAGCAACGGTTACACTGCTGACCGTAAAGTTTGAAGTAGGCTTCAGAAATAATAGTGTTGTTGTGGCGACGCATTCGGAACCAGAATGCTACGCGTCCTTTCATCGACGTCCAGCCATGTTTATACTACAAAAACCAAAAGAAAACGGTTACAAAATGGAATGGATTTAGTCACGGGTGTTAACTTACTTGACATTGGAAACGAACTTTAGCTGAATAACTAATGGCGTGCCATGCCCATTCGTCTTCAGCTGGTGGCGCAGAGATGGGCTGCAGAGTCCAAAGATGGTTACTGCCGAACCATAACGGACGAAAGAACCAAGCAAAAGCCGATTGCCAAAACTGCTCCATACCACTATAAAGCAAATATGAATTGATAATGTTAGTCTTGTTTCAGTTGTTTTACAAGATAAGAAAGAACACTTACTATGGCATGGGTTCCCAACCAGGCAATGGAAAATACGCAACAGTTGGCGGCGGCAAAGTCCACTTGATGAGACGGTTAACATTGGCAGCCGAGTGAGAAACGCTAACAGCTGATGAAGCGGGTTGCGGGTCTTCTAAGAAGACCGACTCGGGCACGATCTCAATTTCGCTCGGTGGATAAATCGGGAAAATATAATAAGGCACGACCGGGTAGTAAATGCAAGTAAATCCTTCGGATTGCGGGAAGTCGCTGAACAAGAGCGGAGACGACGGAGGAGACAACGGGCACGGTGAGGTAGGACAACTTTGCCCGCTTGCTTCGGAATAACCACTATCGATATCATGGGGATCTTCCCAAACAAGATTGCTCGAATCTGTAATTTCTATTCACACAAGCAGCAATTTGTAATCAATCATCGAAATAATACAACAAAGATTCACTTACCGAGAGACGAAATTTCGTTAAGAAGAACCATCTTGGAACCGTTTGAGACTAAGGAGCAATTTGTAAATTACTGATGACTATCTGAAAGGAGTAGAAGAACTGAGTAAATTGAGGCATGCATGGGGTCAGGGCATATTTATACCCCGTGGGCGTGTCGAAGAAGAAAGCGCGGCAACCAATAGCGAGTTTCGAAGGGGGGTGACTTTGACCGACAACCCCTCGTCACCTCATCTCTAGGGATGGCGGAAGATCGAAACTGGAACTCACACGTTTTTCGATCTAAATTTAATGTCATTAAATCTACCTTGGGGAGAATCAAACCTGCCTGTAGTAAACGAAGCCGTCCAATTTTTTCTGATTATTCAGCGCACAATACTTTTTAAATTATGCACATAACAGTCGATAACTTTATGGGAAATGAGTCGGTGCGAAAACAACATAAAAATTGATACATTGTGGTGCCGTTTTATTATTTTTCAAGTGGAACTGTTGGCGAGAATAAACCTGTCAGCAAAGAAGTTATTCAACCAGCCAGAAATACGATACTCTTAACTAAGCACAGTAGTCCAACTTTGTTATTCTAGCAGATGCTGCCCTCTAAAAAAGTCAATTTTTCTTTAACAAAAAGCAATTGACGGCCATGACTTTAGCAAGAGAAAAAAAAATTTGCTTTCCCTTTCTTCTGGGTGACTAATCTATGTGTTCATTTGGATAGTTTTCTTAAAGAAAAAATCGACCTTTTCTCAGTCGGACCTCGGCTAGACGAAAACGTGTTTGCTAGACCCAGCTGTTTTTTTAAGAAGTGTGTACGACACCTGTTTTTGACCATTTTTTTTTTTTCATCAAAAGAAAAACAGCAATTCTCGGGAGAATTTTGTTGTCCCACCGAAACTGCCTTTTCGCAAAACCTTTTTTTTCTCGTTCAACCACAACAAAAGATAACAGAAAAAACCTGACTTGAAGGGGAATGGGTGGGGACCGCGCGGGCAGCGTGTGGATGCGTAGAAGAACATATTTTTGTTTTCATTTTTTCTCGATGTTTCTTTGCCATTTCCCTGCTGAGAAAATGTCAGCTGTCTTGATCCGAGAATCGTCATCAACGTAAGCAAGAGAAAATTGACCTTGGTAATGTCTAGTGGTCTATTATTAATTGATTTAAGAGAAAACACAAAAGTCTTTTTTTGTCATAATTAAAAGCGACTGTGGTAAACCAGTCGACACCTACTCTGACTTTTCTAGATCTGTTTTCTAAACACCCCAACTCAACATGTAGCCCATTTCGATTTATTACTCGGATTTCAAGGCCTAGCGAGTTCTAACTAGAGCTCTTTTTCTGAAAATAACAATACAAAGGAAACACGAGTAGAGTCAAAACAAACTGGGAGCTACTTTGGCACCACTTGACTAATTGAGTGATTGAGATCCGTCGGGGAGGGTCGAAATCCCCTGAGATGATCAGCCACCGATAGCTTTTCAGATCTGATAAAAGTCTTCTCCTAATGACAGGAAGATAGTAATCTAAAAGGATGTATAGCCAGGTGGCTAAACGATGCAGTAGAAGATCCAAAAGAAGTTTTGCAACATTGAAAACGGGGATTTTTTAGTCACGACTTGAAATTTATTTAAAATGGAAAAGTAGTCAATATCGGTAACCTCGAAACACCGTAAATTAACTTTGAATTCTAAAACGCAGCACGTGCCGACGGGCGCGTTTTGTTGGTTTTACGCCCCGGTCGCATAGTGCGATAGTAATAAAATCCGCCAGTAAAAAACTTCCATCTGCTTGCCCTTTGTTTTCACGCCAGAAAGAAGTTGAAAGACTTTCTTACATAATACAAAAAATATCGATTCACGCCATCTTGCGAACTACGTTTCACAGTGCTCCACCCGCTGGAAATCAGCCAAGAAACGCGTACAACTGTAATTCCGGGTTTGCCGCTTGTCGGGCTTCACTTGATCCTCTTTCCTGCATACCCGACTATAGAAGAATGATTATAGGTCAGTATCGCACGTTACCAAACGAAACGTGCAAAGGAATCCTTTCAGATAAAAGTCAGGAAACGGAATAACGTCAGGCGACACATCTGCTTTAGTCGAAAAATAAAATGCTTCATTTATTTCCACTGAAATTACGGCTAGTTTTTTTCGATACACGAGCGGCATTCACAAGTAAATGAAACTATGGTGAGCTCATCGTGGTTGTAGATGCCTGTGATTCGGTCGATCGGCGCGCAAAAAAACTGTACACGTACGTAAAAAACATAGATTGGTTGAAAGGAAAGCCCACATTAGGAAAAAAATTTGCACACGATGACTGTACACAGATCGGAAATACTCCGGCTCGAGAGAGAGAAAAAAAAACAAGCAAGTTCAATCTCAACCTAAAATACAATGACCACAAGTCGGGGGATGGACCCTGCTCAACGACCATGCTAGATTTATACAACGTCATGACCTGAAGACTTAAATTAGGCTAATTTTTCCTGGAGATGTTCGGCTACTTCTTGCGAATGTGACTGGCGATCCATTCAAGACCTTGATAAAGTCTGGCAATAAAAAAAAAGAAAGAATGTTTGCTCTAAAATGTTTTAGGTGTCAATAGCAGATAGAAATGCTTACCCTTCACCAGTAAGTGCACAACACGCTTGAATCTGCCACTTGTGTTTCTTTATGGAAGTCAGGTTCAGGTGGCGAGAAATCTCTGCAGCGGACATGGAGCCTTTGACATCTTGCTTGTTTGCCAAAACTAAAACTGCACATTGGTGAAGCTCTTCATGGGCTAGAATTTTATGTAATTCTTGTCGAGTGATGCTCAACCTTTCCCTGTCAGTTGAATCCACTACTAATATTACAAACTGTCAGAAGAGATTATGTGTTAGTTATAAAATATCAACACACATGCGACAACAAAAATTACCTCTGTGTTGGTGTAATAGGTATTCCATGCAGCTCTAAGAGATTCTTGCCCTCCCAGGTCCCACATGATGAAATGTATATTTTTCCACACGACCTCTTCAACATTTGAACCAATAGTGGGTGATGTGTGAACGACTTCATTCATGAGGAACTGATAAAGAATGGTTGTTTTTCCTGCATTGTCCAGGCCAACAAGGACAATCTTGTGTTCTGTTTGAATAAATATGAATACATTGTTAATAATGAAAAGTAGAGTGTTAGAAACTAGAAAGCTGACTAGCATTAACAGATTCGACCAACCCAACCTAGATAGTTGTATGAAACTAGCTAATTTTTTGGTGTCAGTGAAATTTAGAAAATTTAAGAAGTGTTTGAATACAAAGCTTTTGGTACAATATTAGGCTCTAAGAAACTTGTTCGATGTGTTACCTTCATTTCCAAAGAGATTCCACAGCTTGGCAAGAAGAATTCCCATTGTTCTTGAGGAGTGAGTGTAAAGTGTAAGAGTGAGTGAGAACCAGGAACAGACCCAAACTATCAACTAGAGCTTGCTTGCTTGGTTCACAAAGAAGACAGCAGTAGAATTTCAAAGCAGAATGGGAATGTACAGCGACCTTGAGGAGAGGACTTGACCTGATTAAGAACCCCCCTTATAAACTCTCCTACCCCCTTCCAGTGGGAGCAGTCAGTGGGCTTCACTTTTAAACAGCTTCCGCCCTTTCTTTGCCGTCCTGCATATACAGCAGCAAACAACTTGTTCAACCTTCAAATTAGTTTTCTAGACAGTAATGCGGGCGAAGCAGTTTGAAGGAAACAACAAACTTTTGGAGAGGGGTCGTTGAAGAAGAGTCTGGTAAGAAAACTCGGCAACTACTACTGCTAGAGAGAAATGACCACATGAAGGGGATTGCGTCAGAGAAGAAAAAGGAAATCAAAGCTTTGCAAAAAAATGCGAGAGTCTTATCCTGCTAGTACTAAACGCAGGAAAGCGCTGCAGGAAAATGCGTGAATGCAAAAAGCAACAGAGAATTTTACTCAAATTGACGTCACGATTAGAAAGTGAGACATGGATTTTTCTTTTGCTCCACTTCCACTTTTGCAACGCCATCTAGCGATATGTTTGATGTACCCCTATGGGTTTACCGCGCTACTACATAGGATGCCAGCGGGGTTTGTGCGTCATTCATTCAAAAAATGGCTACAAATTTCTTACCAGCGCACGCAAAAAGTCAATTTGCTATACAAAAAAAGTATGAAGTAACTACCGAGCTCCAGGAGGAATTACGACTATGCGGCAACCAGCGAGTTCAATGTTCGGAAAACTGTCAAGTTGGTCACGGCCATAATTTTAGATAATGATCTAGCGAAACTCTACTTTCTTTAGCAGGTCCTAGATTTATTTTGCCTTTACACGCTATTTCTATTCTCTGTTGTCCTCGATAGCTCCTATTATTCAGCCCGTTGTATAGGCTCTCGATTTCCAAACAGGATGGTCATGGATATTTACGATATTTACTTCGAAATAACTTTATTAATCCTGGTGTTTCACCCATACCCAAGATGATTAAAATTGTAATTAGAATTGATTCATCTGTAACAGCAATGTGTAACTTTCAAAAGTTAGACCGTCCGACACTGCTACTCGAACCAAGCAGTAGATTAAACCAAAAAAATTATTAGATTATATTAGTCCTGAGGTGCTGTGGTGCTAGATTTTTTAAAGGTAACAGCCGCTTCGCGAACTAGAGGAACCAAGCTATCCATCTTCTGTCGAACTGACTGGAGCAATTCTTCATCCCCTTTGCTTGTCAGTTCTTGAATAACCAAACCTTTACGAGAATAAAAAAAATTGGTCAAAATTTCGCCCAATTTAAAGGTTTCAAATTGCTTTACGCAGTTTACCTTGGAAAGTTGTTAGCAATTCAGATGTGGACGCTGGTAAGTGCGGATGGAGAAAAGTGATAATCTGTGGAACGAAGCGTCCGGACGCATTCAGAACTGTTTGCGTAACAGTATGGAAGAGCAAGAGAGCAGCTACATGAAGGATCAGAGCAGAATCTGTTGCTGCATTAAGCTGATCAATTAGAACGTGTCGCTGTTGACTAGCGGCTGCCTTGTCTTTCTTTTTATCTACTTTCCGCAAAACAACGTCACATGCTGTAAGGGCCGATTCAGTTTCAGTAAGGAATTCCTCTACATTGGCTCCCTGGGTGGCTTTATGCAGTCCTTGTAGTGGTGTTCGTAAGTTCTGCGGTAAGCCGTTGATTACCTTTTGACGTGCCTGTGAACCAATGGCAATTAAATAAATGCAATAAAAACAAACAACGATGAAAGCTATACTTCAAAGGATAGATCTTTCGAGTCGTGGGCGGCGTTAGTATCTTGCGATACGTAAGAAACCAATTCGTTGACCAATTCTGAGCCGGAAGTTTTCAACAAGTGACGAATCAGTTGCTGCTGAATATCTAACGAACTAAAATGTTCGATCGCCTTTTCACCCTGCAGCAGAAAGAACGTGAATTGGATGTGAGTAAAAAAAAGAAACCAATAATCTTACCTGCTTGATACTTTGCAATAACACCTGTACTCTATCCTGTAGTTCGCCGTGAGTCTGGCGTCTTTGACCAGAAGTTGAGGACAGTAGCGCTTCGAAAGCTATACGGGCTGCTTCCTGGAACGACGACTGTAATGGCCTAAAAAATACGATGTAATAAGAATACGTTAGGAAACGGTGGGAAAAGTCAAATTCTGTCCACCCACTTGTAAAGACGAGCAGCAATATCCTCGACAAATTCATCCGGAGCATCTGCAACATTTTCTTGCTTTCTCAAAACATTTGAAATCTCCGCTATGGACATGAACTCTAACTCAGATGTAACAGAACTGGATCCAGCGTACTCCTCCTCGCCTTCATCATCCGAATCATTTTTCCCCTTAAGGTACTTCTTCTTGGTGGACCTAGTTTTCGTTTCCCTACCCTACAATCAAAAAAGAAAAAAATTAAATAAAATCATTTTTATTTAATTATTATACTTTAAATTTACCTGAACACCTCCACCGACTTTGCCTTCATTTGCTTTCTTCCTGCGTTCCTCTTTCTTGTCTTTCTTTTCATTACTCTGTTCAGGTTTAAATGCTTTACCTTTGGCATTTCGTTGGTCTGCTTGTGCTTGAAGATACGCACCCGAAGCTACAACCTAAATAGTAAAAAAAAATTGTTTTAAGTAAAGCGTTACAAGATGATAATTGAAAAAGTATGAATACTTCTTTCGCTTTTTCTTCGATCATAGAATTAAATATTGGCTTCAGATTTTGGATGAAGGCATTACTAGTCACGGAGGAATGGCCAATCACAATTGCGTCTTTGTCAGGCAAACTTTGGCTATTCTTTAATACGTTCTGAATAATCTGCTCTGCATCTTCTTCATCAAATACGCTAGGTAGTAAGGGCTAGATGACATGTTAAATGGGAGAAATTAAAACTTGGAATATGTTTTGGAGTTCTTTAGGCATCAAACTCACCAAAATCTCAACCCAAGACTTTGAAGTAAGGGCCTCTTCAATCGCAGCCTCAATTTGCTCTAAAATATTGCTTCCGACGCAACAAGATGAGAGATACAAGAGTGGAGTCTCCTTGAAACGCTTGCGGCAGTAACTCTTAGGATCACTTAGTCCTAGTCGGTTCAAGGCAGCGTATTCTGCAATGATACATTTTTTTTAGTAAAAAAAATTGTAAGGTCGTATTTGTTTCCCTACCAAGATAACCGTTCTGCTTCAGGAAATTGTCGATCCATTCATTTTGAGATCGCGAGTAGATATCGGGTATAAATGTCGCGACATTAGCTTGTCGCCCCCCACTCAACGAAGCATGAATTCGTTTGGTGTTGATTAATTCCTCGACAACAGCTGATTAAAATACATGGATAGTGTCATTGACATTCTGATTTCAAGGATGTGTAAATGATGTTATTACCAAAGAAGAGGCGCTCTGGTAGCTTGTTTTGAGTAATAATAGATAAAACGGAAGTCGGGATAGTGATTGCAGACAGAGCTCCCCTAATACGAGCTCGGTTGCGTGCGAGGAATCCATCCGTGAAGAAGACATGCTGGTCATATTTGTCCTGTTGACCCTGGATAATAGTTCCTAGTCGGCTGCGCAATTGCTGCATAGTCACATCAGTAAGTTTAAGTTGCATTAAAAAAAAAATATTTACATGCTACCAAATACCTGAAGTATGAAATCAATTGGCAATTCATACTGTTTTGTTAATTCAACTACAGTAATCTGCCCTGACTGCTGAAGGGTTTCATTAATTTCCTCAGCAAGGCGATCTAAATGGTCATCATCTATCAGCTGACCAGACACTAAATGGATTTCAGGTTTAGTTTGGCTTATATCCTGTGCCCTAGATTCAATAGCATGGTAGCTGATGTTGAGGATTGGTACAAGCTCTGTTAAGCTTATTCTTCCTCCATGCAGATAGAGTTCATCACAAATTTCCCTAGATAGCTGATCTAAAGTGACATACTCTTTGCCATCATTGGTGTAAAATACATCAATGAGCTTTAACTCAATGAGTTTGGAAACTATTTCAATGCAGTTTCTCTCAGAGAGCCTGCAATTAAAAAACAATAAATCATATATTTTAGTAATGTGTTTTAAAAGCTAAAGAGAACACAACTCCTGAATTGTTATCTCTAAAAAAAACAACAACAAAGGAAAAAGAAAGTCAAGAAGGTAAAACATCTGCTAGACAAGGTACACGAAAACAACATGATGAAACTATGAAACGTCCCAAAAATGGACACCTCAAAATATGTCAAAATTACTTTTGAAGTGCGCTGGAAAGCTGGGCTCGCTGAAATTCGGCCGCAAGTCTTTGCACTTCGATCCAGTCGGAAGAGGCCATTGTCGATCACTTGTAGATATTTTGATGATAGATGAAAGGTGACGTGACAACACGAGCAGACGAACGACGTAGAAAACCTTTTCCTATTAAAAACCAAAAGCGCGTACTATTTGAAGTCTGGCAGCTGAGCTTACCACCCAACGACTAGACCCAACGTGCAACTCACGAGACCAAGTTCCAAGACCAGTTCTCTCTTGCTAGCGAGAGCCGGGTAAGTTCGAGAAAGAACCAAGCACACACATCTCTTTGAATCTTGGACATCGTAGGTCGCAGAAACCTAAAACTTTCGTCGTGAAATGGCCTCGATGGGAGCTTTGGCGTTCGATGAGTTTGGGCGGCCCTTCATTATCATCAAAGACCAAGACAAGCAGAAAAGACTTACCGGTAACGCAGCTATTAAAGTAAGCCCCTGTTCGTTATTCGTGTCCAAATATGTGTGGTGTCCGTTCTTTTAAAAGCTTATCAAGGTTTTTATTGAATTCTATTAGTAGTTTAGCAGTTGAAAGTTTGGGAATTGAATTTGCACATGTTTAGAACGAACTTGTCAGCCGGGCATGACAGTTGACGTTTAGACTTAATGAACTATACAAGCATGCTATTGATCCGGGCCTTTGTTGTAATTAACGCTGGTCAGGGGCAGAAAACATGCAAGATTATTTTCATCTCGAACCATTGGCTAACTATCCATTAGAGTTGGTTCACACTGATACGGATGATACATTAGCTACTCGAGTCTAACCACCCTTTGGTTTCCTCCCTTTGATATACCATATTCATTCTGATTCTGTTTTGTGCAGTCCCACATTTTAGCAGCAAGGACTGTGGCCAGCACCCTCCGAACATCCTTGGGACCTAAAGGATTGGACAAACTGATGGTCTCGGCTGATGGTGACATCACAATTACTAATGATGGGGCAACCATTCTGAAAATGATGGATGTGGACCATCAGATTGCAAAACTCCTTGTACAGCTGTCCCAGTCTCAGGATGATGAAATTGGTGATGGAACTACTGGTGTAGTAGGTAATTAGGTGTTTTTTTTTTTTATTTTATGGGCAAGGAAAAATTCTAAGAGTCTTGACCCCTGAGGTTCTTAGCCAGACACCATGCAAAATTAAATTGTGCAATGCACATCTTAAGTTTGCTGCCTGCTGGCAAATGATAATGAAAGTACGAACATTCATGTAACATGACTCATTTGTCTGTTAGTTCTGGCTGGAGCCCTTCTGGAGAAGGCGGAAAACTTGCTCGACAAAGGCATCCACCCCATCCGAATTGCCGATGGATTCGAAATGGCTGCCCGTTGTGCCATCCAGAACCTCGAGAAGAGTGCCGAAACTTTCCCACTCGACGTGAACAATCTTGAACCTCTTATCCAGACGGCGATGACGACACTCGGTTCCAAAATCGTGAACAAGTGTCATCGGCATATGGCTGAAATCGCCGTTAATGCCGTCATGTCTGTGGCTGACATGGAAACGCGCGATGTCAACTTTGAACTAATTAAAGTTGAAACCAAAGTCGGTGGGCAACTTGAAGATACTATGCTGGTCAAGGGTGTCATTGTCGATAAGGACTTTTCGCATCCTCAAATGCCCAAGGTGCGTTTTTCTTTTCGTATTTTTCTTACTGCACGTATTGATACGGGTCAGAGTTAAATTTGACACTGACAAGTGGCAGAAAACGTGCAAAATTATATCATCCCGAACCATTGGCCAGCCCATCATTAGGCTAGGTTCACACTGATACGGATGGAACATTTGCCTCCATTACTTAGCAACTTTCCCTAATTATATCTTGGTTTTCCAGGTGTTGAGAAATGTGAAAATTGCCATCCTCACCTGTCCGTTCGAACCCCCAAAACCCAAGACCAAGCATAAGTTGGATGTCACCTCGGTTGAAGACTACAAAAATTTGAGAAAGTACGAGCACGAGAAATTCGAAGAAATGGTCAAGCAGGTAACGGTTCAGTTGACATTGGTTTTGAAACTTTTCTGAAAATTCTTGTATCAAATAGGTGAAAGACTCTGGGGCTGGTTTAGCTATTTGCCAGTGGGGTTTCGATGACGAAGCAAACCACATGCTTCTTCAGCGTGAACTCCCTGCCGTCCGTTGGGTTGGAGGACCCGAAATTGAGTTGATTGCGATTGCCACTGGAGGGCGTATCGTTCCTCGATTCGAAGAACTCACCCCAGACAAGCTTGGCTATGCTGGAATTGTTAAAGAATTATGTTTTGGAACGACAAAGGATCGCATGCTGGTCATTGAAGAATGCACCAACTCCAAGGCCGTTACCATTTTTATCCGTGGTGGCAACAAGATGGTAACTTAACATCTCGAGGAAGTATTTCTGGTCTGGTTTTTCTGATATTGTTGTTTTTTAGATTGTCGAAGAAGCCAAGCGTAGTATTCATGATGCTCTCTGCGTTATTCGCAATTTGGTTCGAGACAACCGCATTGTGTACGGAGGTGGAGCTCCCGAAATCTCCTGTGCGATTGCGGTAGCCAAGGAAGCCGATTCGGTAAGTTACTTGAATAAATTGATTTTTGTTAACGGCGCTCTCAATGTGTTCTTTTCCCATAGATCAAGACTTTGGAACAGTATCCATTCCGAGCGTTCGCGGATGCGTTAGAATCAATTCCATTAGCTTTGGCTGAGAACTCCGGACTTAATCCCATCCACACTTTGACGGAGATTAAATCCCGTCAAGTGGCAGAGAATAATCCGTCTCTCGGAATCGATTGTCTCTGCAAGGGCACAGCTGGTAATAATGTCTTAGTTAACTGTTAAACTCAAACAAGTAAATAAACTAACTTTCTCCTCAATAGACATGAAGGAACAGCACGTCATTGAAACGCTTCACAGCAAGAAACAGCAGATCCTCCTAGCCACGCAGGTGGTCAAGATGATTCTTAAGATCGATGATGTCCGTTCCCCGGATGATGGCAGCGGTTATTGAAAAGAGCTTTCTCATTGACTTTCTCAAAAGTCGATTGCTTGGCACCAACTCGTATTAGGTTTTCCTCCTATTGTGCTAATTTGCCTCACTTAAACGCTCGGCTTGTTTTGTAATTAACTTGTCTACCAGCCTTTGAAATAAAACTTTCCGATTCTAGCTTCAAACGTTTCGTCTGTTCTGTTTTATTCCAAGTTCACGCAAACACACAATCCATATCGCACAGGTTATACAAGTTTACAAACCTACAATGTCTGAAATAAGTAGGTTGATGGATTGCGCGCAATTTGTGGTCGATTACTTACGACGTCTAACGGCACGCGATCGACCGCATCTATTTCCGAGTGGCGAGACTTCTGGGTGAGCTATGTTACATCGCCATATTGTCTCATCTGTTCGTATTGGACATTGGCAAGAATTCCAGGTCAGTAGTAATAGAAAAGGAAGAGGGGGGTTTTCCGCTCTTCGAATTTCATAGTCAACGACAGTGTGCCTGGGATATTGAAACTCGTGCGAGTAGTACAATATACTGGGTTATAAATAACCAGTAGTTTCGTTTCTTCCACCTGTTGTTGCTTAATCGTGCTTGTGAAAACTGAATGTTTAGCCTCTAACATTTATTATTAGTTGAGACAACAATCAGCTGTCATGTGACAGCTCAATGCCCGCTGAAGCCGAACGTTTTTCCAAACGCAGAAGATTCTCAAACAGCGTCTGGGAAATTCGGTCAAGAAATGGGATCAAATTCGTGCGTTTGGTTTTCGTCCCTTTAATAGCGTATTTCTCTTATCGGGAGTTTCTCGTTGCGGTTGTGGAATGACGTCTGCTCACCTCACCTTCTGCCAACAACAACGGCCGCCTGGCTGGCCACCGATCCGCTAGCTTCTGTGCATGTGCGACGACTACATGGGAAATGCGTACAACCCCCTAGCACAATTTTCCACCAATTCTCTTGCACGAACGCGGTAAACTCCCTTTTTGCCGGAAAAGGTATAAATACATTTTACTAGGTCGCTGCTCCACAGTTGTCTTTCAATCGCCATCGCTACTTTGGCTCCCGGTGAATCTCTTCTTTCAGTTGGCTTTTACCAATTTTTTTTCCCCCAAACGGATCAATGAAAATGAACTGGACATCATCTACTCGCCGAATGTTTAACTCGGCTTTGCAGCGAAGCCTCCAGTGTTTGCAAAAGCAGTTTTCAAAGGTTGACATTGACTGGATTATTACGCATGTCAAAAAAAGGACAAGTTGACTTAAATGTTATCGTTTCTTTACAATAAATTTACAGATAAACAGGAAAAGGATGCTGAGCCAAGTGAGAGTTCGTCTTGACAAGAGATCGTCGTTCTTTTTCAAACAGCAAAGCGGTTTTGAATATCAAAGGAAAGTATAATTAAACAATATTGATTTCTTACTCATAAATGTAGGCTAATCATACTAAACTTTCTCGTCGTTTTTTTTTCTTACTACAGTTTGATATGATACGGCCCCGTCCCAAACTGACACATTTTCCAGCAGAATTCGACTTTTGATTAAACGCCAAATATTTTCAAGCTTCAACAACATCCGAAAAAGTTGCAGAAGTGACATCATTTTATCGCCGCGCCGCTCCGTCTACTGAAAAAAAGCTTGTCAAAAATCTTCTCTTAGGACCCAACAACCCCCCAGCACTTCATCACAAACGTACAGCCAAAAGTTTCGAAATGATTCCTTGAAGGATCAACGGAGGTGTCGGTTATTTTTCACGGAAGTGACGACGACAGGCGGAAGGAATCCAGTGATCCTACATACGAGAAGAGTTCGAAACGAATGTCGCCAACGTTCAAAGTTTCCAGCAAATAAGATGGACCGACTAGTATTTGGACGGAAATCTGTGTTCACCATGATGGCGACAACATCTCTAAATGGATTGACTGGCGGCCTTGATAATCTCCCAACGGATCGATTGGATGGTCAAAATCAGATGAACGGAATAACCCACCAACAAATTATCGATAAGCACCTAACTCTTAGAATCAACAACGTCGTCATGGGAAAATGTTAACTGTATCCAAGCTAGCAGTCACGCACAACAAATAGTGTGACAGGGCACAAAGTAAGTTGCAAAGGAAGGAAGCGTTCAGCCTTTCAAAAACTCAGCGAGCTATATAAGTAGGTCGGTGCTCTAAATTTTTACGATGTGCGACAAGATTTTACAGACAGCGCAAAATTGTTGTGTGTTCATCCCTTCCTTCTAACTAGGCGTTAACTTGCAGGATTACAACAAATGTCCCCATTTAAGGTCCTAATTGACATCCATGAAAGGATGCCGTGTGACTTTTTCTTCTTTCTTTACCCAAAATCAACACCATGTCAAATTGAATGCGCCGGCCCTATTGTTCCAATCATGCAATTTTAGAAAAACCAAATCAGCAGTCTAGGGGATTTCCCATGACTTCTAAATTCTCTTTGTAGCGAACGCTAATCAAATTACAGCTCAGCAGAAAATCGTGTCGGAAAAGACAGCCGCTGACTTCAATCCCCCCCCCCCAAGCTGATATGACGACGGTCTCCTTTCGAGGAATGTTTGCTCAACTAAAATATTTGTAAAATGTGAAGTGTTCTTATTTTTTGACTTGATGTGTCTTGAAAAGCTCAGCATGCTTCCGTAGTGTTAGTGCTTTCTTTGTATGCTGCTATCTTTTTCTAATAAAGAGTTTTAAACGACGAGCTGATTTTCTTTGAGCGCCCGCATTCTTTATAACAGTCGACAACCTATTTATCTGATCGATGAACATATTAACGTTCTTCTCTACTGAACAGTAAAGATGTAAAGATATAAACGATTCTCGTTTTGTATTTCTGGATTCCAACGAACACTGGCTGGCCACATGACGCTACGCATTCCTAACCGAAAAAAGAATCTTTTTTCATCCTTAATTAATGGAATGGAGGTCGAATGCGAATGAGGCCGCGCTAGTCGCACACTTGTGGGAACGCAATTGAGATTCTATAGAGACAACACCTAGAATTTGAAGGTACGGCTAAATTATTTTGGGAGTGAACTATGTGTGCCGCTGCCTTTGCAAAGATTTTTTTATGTCGTCAACAAGGATATGGGCATTTTCTCCTCAATAGTGACTTTACCATCCTTAATGAAGGAGTTCCTCGGTTAGATTTACTGAGGCAAAGTTTCTGGAGAAAAAAAGTAACGGTAACAGCCGAAAGAATAATGAGTAACAAAACAAGCACTCTGTTATTTTAATTAACTGTGACGTGACGTTCGTTTTGCCTCAGAAAGTTCCCGCAGATGCCAGTCGTCAAGCGCACACGTCACACCGTTCTTCGCGCTCTGTCTAGCAAGTGTAGGTAATACAAAAACCTAGATTTCCTCGAAAAAAAAATTGGTTTGAATGTTTGTTGATTGTGTAATCTGAAGGAAAACATCGAGATATTTTTATAATCGCTTCTCCGGAAGAGAGCGGTTTTTTTTTTTATCTCACTGGTTAGCCAAAACTTTTCACGCACCGCATACTAGATGTCGCTGGCAACCTGTCAAACAGCTAAAGGTGACGTGGGGATTTAGAAGCCGCCAACCAAGTGTTTTTGCTAATTTCGATTCTTAAAATCGAAATTATTCACCGTGTTAGACATTTTTGAACTAAAATGAATAGACATATAAGTTTAGTAACGTGTCTATTATTCTTGTCGTGTCTTACCTACTCTCTAGCTGTAGAATTGACTTTTGAATTGCCTGATAATGCAAGAGAATGTTTCTACGAAGAGATCGAAGCGGGTACAGACTTTACAGTTGAATTTCAGGTACGAAATGTTTGTTTATGAATAGTAATGAATTAATTTCATCCTAAAGCTTTGGTTTCTTTATTTCAGGTTGTCACTGGTGGCCATTATGACATTGATTTTGAATTAATCGCTCCTAACAAAGAAGTATTATACAGAGAAGTCAAGAAACAATATGATTCGTTTTCCAAGAAGGCAGACATTAGAGGTGTTTATGCAGCATGCTTTTCCAATGAATTTTCAACATTCTCCCACAAATTGGTGTATGTTGATTGGCAAGTCGGAGCAGAAGATCCATTGCCAGGAGTTGGCGAACACCTGACTGCTATGACACAGGTATCTTGATAACAGATGACTTGTGTTGTAATAAAGTCTTTAATCTTGGGTTTGTAATAATTCAGATGGAGTCTTCTTCCCATTCACTTCATGAGAACTTGAACAAAGTTGTCGATTATCAGACACACCATCGGTTGAGGGAGTCTCAGGGTCGTAAACGAGCAGAGGATCTGAATGAAAGAGTCTTTCTCTGGGCAGTTGGAGAGACTTTTGCCATTATTGTTATAGGAATTGGTCAAGTTGTGATTCTTAAGAACTTTTTTAGTGAGAAGAAACCATCCCAAATGATGTTTAGTTAACTGTATTTATTATTTCGAATAGGAGCCATATATTTTATTTGTTTGGTTATTTTTTTTTCCAGTCCTTCTCAGAAACTGTTTGAATGAATTTCTCTGAAAAAAAAATTTCTTGTCTGGAAAGTAGTGCTCCTCGGCTTATCTTCACGAGAAAATCTTTTCTTGGCGATTGTCTTTTGATCGGCCCTTCTCATCCTGTTCATCATCCTTAATGTAAAGTCAGATACTACAACGCCCCTCCGATTAAAAGCAATCTGATTCTTCTTCAAAACCCCTACTTTTGATTGATTAACTGGATCAACGATTCATGCAGAAATAACTGACCGACACCGTTTGAATTGAATGCACTGTTCAGTTGGGAAAATGTCATAAATACATTGTTAAAATAGGTAAGTTTGCGACGTTTTTATTGCTGGATGGCGTGATTGAGCCAATCGGTGGGACAAGTCATGGCAGCAGCTGTCTATTGGCGGTGGTCGATTTGAGGTAGAGATCGATCATGTTCGCGTTGATGAAGGATGTTGAGGCGACACGTAACATGTTATTAAGTGTCCTTTGCCATGAGGCACCTTTTTTTTTAGATCTCGACGTGGCGGCGCATGCGCCGACGTCGTGTCCGTCAGTTGTCATGCGTCCAACTCGCTTGGGTTTGCCCGCACGAAGAAAAATGTGTCCTCGACGTCGGCGAGACACAGGTTCTCATCGCGTGTATGAGTGTGTGAGTGTGTGTACATAGATCATTGGCCAAAAGCCGATCAACCAGTTTGAGTAGTAGCTATTTAGGCAGGCAACAGTGGTAGAAGCATCAGCAACCGTGGTGGTGGCAGCAGAGAGATCTCGTCGAGAACTTCCGCCATTTGGGCTGTTGGCGTGCGACGACGAGGTGGAATTCTCTGCTCTCATCGCAGTGGCTGCACATCTCCGGGCGACGGCATACCCATGGAAAACTTTTGATGCTGGCTCGAGTGTGTGCGAGATGCTGTTGATAATCCCGAGACCAGTGGTCCGACAACCCATTCATCTGTCGGCTTAATTGGACTACACTGGAGCACAGTTGCAGTAGTGTGGCTCTCTTCGTTACACAGAGTGTTTGGCCAGCAAAAAAAAAAGGGACGACGACGGCGACGGACCAAGTAGTAGAAGAACCCCGGTTGGAAATGGATTGCTGCAACTTGTCAGCCAGGTAAAAATCAAAGAAAGAAAATTCCAATTTCGTCGCCCAACAGTGTAAACTGCAAATGGAAAAAGGGAAAGATGTCGTCGCTCTCTAGGCGACGACAATCGTAGAGAGAGCAGCGCAGGATTTATGATTGTAATTCAATTGACTTTGGGTAGTAGAATAAGAGCAAGAGGAGCGGTGGAAGGAAGACGGGAGTGCGTGGGGTATTTATGCCGCGAGGTGGAGAGGGGACTTTGCTCGTCTATTCCCATATATTGGATAATGGAATGCAACATTGAAGGGGTACTGAAGAAGACTTAAGGTCGCCTCAGCAGACGAGTGGCTCAAAAAAGCCAGTGAGAGAAAACTAGAGAGAGAGAGAGAGTCGGACAGCCAGGAACTCTCGATGGCGACAGCAAAGTCGCCGAGGTCTTCACAAATCGATAGTCATACACCCTTCCTCCGACCAGGGCGCTCACGACACACCCAAGCTCAGACGGTAAGCACACACACACACACACACACATGAAATAACATCCCTGCTTCTTCTTCTTCTTCTTCTGCTTCTCTCTCAACTACATTACTGATGCTGAAGCACTATTCATTCGCCGTAACGACCGAGCCAGTAAGTTGATTCTCCGAGATGACTCGGAGCGGCGGCGGCGGCAGCGCACAAAACCGATCGATAACTCGACGAAAGCGATAATCGCTCCACGGGCTTTATGGTTGTTCACTTCTCTCTCTCTCTGTGACTCGTTCGACTTTTTTTTTTTTTTTTTTTTTTTCGTCGCCACCTAATCTACGTACGGTCAAAATATGGATCAATATCAATTACAATTGGATTAGAACGGCCCTCCCCGTATGGCTGGTGGTTTGTCGCCCGCTACCGCGTAGCCCGTCCACCTCCTCCTCGCGGATCAATCAATTAAGCTTTTGATTTTTTAAAAACTTTTTTTCTTCCGGTGTGCGTTTATAATGGAGAGAATTTTATAGACAGCGTTGCCTTTTTTTTTTGTCAAATTTAGCGCGTTTTTTTCAAACCGAAAAAATCGATTGATGGATGTGCAACGTCGTCGGGAAAAATGGCAACTGTCCATTTTTTGATTTCCGTTGCTGGCGATATTGTTGAATGTGTGTGTGGCGGAATTGCTAAACAAATAGGCCAAGGGATTTTTATGAAAGCTCGGGCCGTCGTCGACTTGTTTGATTTAGAAACAGGGGCCAGCCAGCAGACAAAGGCGGGTCGAGAGAGAATAATAACGTTCGCCGATTCATTTGCAATGCGATGGCCTTCTTGGCGATCATGTCGAGCGTGAAATTTCGTGATATTTATCGATCGAAAAAGTTATTTTCTCTCTCTCTCTTCGTGTATTTTCCTGTTTTTCTGGCTCGCTTTTTGCTGCTTCCTCCTGTTCCTAGTCGGTTGGTGGCAGCTAGGACACCAGAGAGACACAGCATAGAGAGAGAAGCGAGAATCCTTTAAAAAGACGCCGATATTTTTTTTTGTTGGCTCCCTGTGTAGTAGAAGTAGTACTCGAGTTCCGTAGCAGTACGTAGTAGTAGGTGCGTACGTGGAAAAGCGGCGCTACTTTTGACATTTGAGTCTCGTGCGCGGCTTGCGGCGCTCTGCGAGTTCTTGCTCTCTCTCTCTCTGTCTGTCTAACTATCTACCTTGACTTTCAACTTTCCATCATATCTCATTTGAAAAGAAGCTCCCCTTTTTAATGATGTGACGCGATCCGCTGCCGGTAGGAATGATGACGGCAGCGCTGGAAATTTCAGAGCGCGTGTGCCACCGCTTCTGCGAGGGTATCGGGAAGAGTTAATCCCTGAGCCGACTTACGATATGATGTGTCTATGGCCTATACGACTATGGGAGAGAGAGAGGAACATCTAATATATGTACCTTATTCTCTCCCCTCCTGTTTGTGTGACGTAGGCAGTGACGAAGGCGCAAGAAGGGATTGTGTGCGCGCGCCCGTAGCCGCACCGCCATCCGAGAGCCAGGAACGTCGCGCCGAACGCGAAAAAGAAGAAGGAAGCGGACGGACAGCAGTTGAGTGGAAGCACCGGGCGGGATAAGTTGGACGACGTCGACGCAAAAGAGAGACCGGAAGGGGGCCTTGCTGGGCGCACGCGGTGACTCCTTAGCGCCGCTAGTGTGTCGAGAAAGGCTTTTTACGTTTTCAAAAGTGGATTCCGCCTCGTCGCCGGATGCAGTCAGCAGCAGCTGCGCGGATTCTGAATGCCGAAACGTCGTCGGTCATCGACGAGCTGCGGGAGCTGCTCCCGCTGCTGCTGCTCAAAGTCTCGGCCGACTCTTAAGTCCGGGCCGGCAGCTCTGTCCAGCAGCGTCGCTCTCCAACAACTCGCTCGTTAGCCTGACGGAAGTCATCGAAGCTGCCGCCGCGGCCGTGGCTGCCGCCGCAGCCGCCAGCTCCCTCGCATCCGCCACAAAGCCGACGACTCCCGAACAGCAGCAGATCGCCGCACTACAAACGATAATGTTCGCTAGAAACAAGACTAGTAGTTCATCGTCGTCGCGCAGTTGCAGCAGAACGCGGCCAGTTCAAGTCGATGCTTCCATCACTCCAATCCTCGTCGATCATCATCCGGTAGGATCCTTTATCTATTATTCACTCCACCACAAAGTGGGCTAGTTGAGGAATCATCTCGTTTTCATACATATTCCTCTGAATTACAGGCGGACGTGCCGGATTGCACCTCTTTAGATCCGTTAAATGAAGATTCACTTCTCGCCAACTTGCTCTCCAGATTCAAACGAGATCAGATCTATGTATGTTATTATGGACGTCAAAAGGGACTCGATGGTCCAGGATTTAGACGACGACTAATTAATCTTCTCTTTTCTCTCTCTCTCTCTCTCTCCTTTTTTTCGGTTCTTTTCTTTCTTCTTCTTCTTCTTCTTTTTTCTGCTTCCTTTTCGTGTGTCTCCTTTTTGTCTTTTCCCCTCGGGTGCCGGTGGAAAATTATCGATCGGAAGACTTACATCGGCAATATTTTGCTATCCATCAACCCTTACAAACCCTTGGCACAGTACACGGAACAGGTGATTGCCGGCTACAAATTACGCACCGTCGCCATTTCCCAATTACCACCGCACGTGTAAGTTGTCTTCACTTTGGATCATCCTTTAGCAGATTAGCAGACATATCATCACTCTTCTTGGCGACTCATTTCTCGGAATTTTTCTTTGCCACCGCCCTGTTATTGTATTACCGTACACCTGTGTGGAAGTAGCACAGTCCTACGCCAGTAGCAAATGCAAATCCTTTTTGACCGTCTTAAAAACTTAAGAGGCTTTCCTGCCACCTAGCGGTCGAGGAAAGTATTGAATTTCTTTAATGTAAACAAACCGACAGGTATGCCCTCGCTGATAATGCTTGGCGGTCGTTACGAGATTTCTACAGCGACCAAGTCATCGTCATTACTGGTGAGAGCGGATCGGGCAAGACTGAGGCCTCCAAGCTCATCCTGCAGTATATTGGATTAGCAACCGGCAAATCGAAAGATCTGGAAACCGTCCGGCAGCAGCTGCTACTCTGCAATCCAGTCCTAGAAGCGTTCGGCAATGCGAAATCCGTTCACAATGACAACTCGTCACGTTTTGTAATAACTTTTTCCATCGGCTGCGCGCTTTTTGACACTTATTGGCTCCTTTTACTGACGGCGTTTACTTTTCATCACTAGGGAAAATATATTGAAATGGAATTTGATTACAGAGGGGAACCTGTTGGAGGACTCATCACTCATTGTAAGTTTCATGGCATTAGATAAGGATTGTATTGTCTTCATGGTTCTCTAACTTTCTCTCTATTTCTCACAACAGATTTATTAGAAAAGGTACGGTGTGAATTTCAGCAATTAGCCGCTGGGTCGACAGATTCATCACTTGCACTCCCTGTTGTTTCTCTCTTTTTTTCTAGTCTCGTGTAACAATTCAGCATCCTGGTGAAAGGAATTTCCACATCTTTTACCAGCTACTAGCTGGTGCTGATGTACAGCTCCTAAGTATGTGAGCCAGTCACTAACAGGATTATACCCCCTGGCACCCTATTGATTTTTCCAATCTCTTTTCAAACTTGTGAAACAGAATCCCTTAAATTACAAAGAAACACGGAAAACTATCACTTTTTACGGAACAATCAATCGAATGCGTCGGTTTGGCACCAGAGTGATAAGGACGAGTTCGCCAACACCAAGGTATATAATTACAGCAGCCCGTTAATTATTTATTATTCTACATCAACTTGAATGGTTTCGCTTTGCAGAAAGCCTTGGAGTCGGTGGGATTTTCGGCCGAGGACATTATCAACATATTCCGTATCATAGCGGCCGTCTTGAAGCTGGGGAATTTGATCTTCTCTCCGGTTAGCAATATCGACGGCACCGAAGGATGCAGCATCAACAACGAATACGGTATAAAGACTGTTAATTAGTCCATCTATCAAAACAGATTCGATAATCTACATCCATGGGTGCTGGAAATGAAAAAATTGCAGAATTAGAAGAGGTTGCGACGCTGCTGCTGATTTCGGTCGAAGATCTCCGCAGTGCCTTGCTCTATCGGACTTATTCTGTCGGCTGTTCAATGGATCCCCACGGCATCGGGGGTGGCGGTGGCGCCAATTGCTTTTCGCGCGACTCGACTCTACCTCGCGACTCGGCCATATCGCGCACATTTCTCAGCAACAATCACCAACTCTCGCAACAGCAGCTCCTCCTCCATCAGCAGCGCACCAGCCTTCTCTCCACTTCCGCCTCCATGGTCGGCAGAGGTGCGCCATTCATCTTCATCATCTGCCTCCGCTTCATTATACAAATGAACCTCGTCAAAGACTCTATTATAACCGTCTCTCTCTCCTTCTTCTTCCTCCTTCTTCCTCGTAGACATGTACCAAATGATGGACGGTGGCTGCCACGGATCAGAAGTGGGTTCCCTTCACGCCGCCCTGGCCTCGAGAACGTTCCAAGACGCCAAAGACGATTTCGTCATGACCGACTTGAGCGCCAGCGAGGCCACGGCCGGACGCGATGCGCTCTGCAAAGCCCTCTATTATCGTCTCTTTACCTGGATCATTAACAACATTAACGAGAGAATCAAGGTTCATTTCCTGTTTTTCTTCCCCCCTCTTTTATTTTATTTTTTTGGTGTGAGCCCCGTTCTAGATCGAGTTATAAATTCTATGACTAGGTCAAACAACACGGAAAGCGCCGGATTCTGGGCATTTTGGACGTTTACGGCTTCGAAAACTTGCCCGTCAACGGCTACGAGCAGCTCGTCATCAATTATTGTAACGAAAAACTGCAGCACTACGCGTCGGAGATGGTCATCAAGGAAGAACAAGAGGAGTACATGCAGGAAGGCCTTGAATGGAATCCGATCCTCTTTGCGGATAACTTGGCCCTCTGCGATCTGATTGAAAAGGTATGACGTCGTACCGGGACGCCAAAAAATTCGAAAAATTCACCATCACCATTCTTTTTTGTTTGCGGTTAACAGAACAATCTGGGCCTGCTATCGATATTGGACGAGGAATGCCAACGGGCCGGCAACGGTACGGATGAAGCCTTCTTGAATAAAGTCGGCCAGGTATTTCAGGAGAATGTCCAGGTCGAAGTGGCTCGGGGATTGCCTTCGAAAAGCGGCGATTCCACAACGATGGATGCCTTCAGGTGCGTCCGTCCATCGAACGAAAAATGATTTCCCAATTATTAGAACACGTGAAATCGATGGAACTAACCTCTTCGGGGCGGGTTTGGTTTGGGTCGGTCTATATTATTATTGGCAGGTTGAAACACTACGCCGGATGGGTGACGTACAACGTGCACGGGTTCCTGGAAAAGAACAGCGACCTGCTGGTCCGCGGCCTTTCGCAGTCCATGTACCAGTGCTCCCACCCGATCGTCAAAGAGCTCTTCCCGGAGGGCAACCCGCGACGGACGACGCTGCGGCGTCCGGCCACCTCGGGCACCCAATTTAAAGTGGCTATCAACGCCCTGATGAGGAGCCTCCGGTCGAAAACTCCGCACTTTGTCCGCTGTATCAAGCCGAACGCCTTCAAACAGCCGCACCATTTCGACGTTCAGCTGGTCCAGCTCCAAGTTCGCTATTTGGGGTACGTCACACCGCGCGCGCACCGCCCTCTACTTTTGTCGTCGGCTGTCCAGTTGTTTTGTTATTGACGGATAATACAACAACAATAACACGTCGAAATTGCAGGTTGCTGGAGACGGCGCAAGTGAGGAGGAGCGGCTACGCCTTCCGCCAGCCCTACGCCTGCTTCCTGCAACGCTACAAGATGTTGTCGACCGTGACCTGGCCGCACTGGGGTGGCGTCGCCATCGAGGGTGTCGCCCGGCTCCTCAGAGATTTGCCCATTTCGGCCACGGAATACGCTTTCGGCCGGCGAAAGTTATTCATCAAAAACGATTCCACGGTATTTTTTTTATCTTGCCCGTTTCCGTGAAAATGACAGACTATAATATTTTATCCATCGACACAGTTGATGCAGTTGGAAGATTTCCGTAGGATGAGACTCGACCAGCTGGCCACTCTCATTCAGAAAACCTTCCGGGCCTGGGCGACTCGATGGCTCTTCCTGAAACAAAGGCGGTCGCAGATCCGGATCGCTACTGCCTGGCGTCGCTACAAGGTTACTATCACACACATAACATTGACTCTTTCCTACTCTCGAACGGTTCAGACAGAGAAAAAAAAATACTGTAAGAAAATGAGTGAGCATGTCCGAATATAACTTGTGTGACCGGGAGGGGTAGCGTGCCCTAGATTCGGTCGAATTAACATCTTACCGGAAGCGCCGCCGTCGCCGTCGCGGTGGTGGTAGCTTATTACTCTTTTTCTTTCAAAAAAAAAATAAAAATAAATATATTTGATGGTATTTTCATTTCGAGTAGCGGAAACGTCTTAGTGTAAACCTTCGAAAACTTGACTATTTTCGGAGGCAAACCGGATTGAAATGTTTTGGTTGGTTGCACGACGGCGATCGCCGATGCATGTTTACTTGTAACGGAATCGTGGCTGAATGAATTGACTTGTTCTTCTATTTCATAGAGAAACGCGTGCAATCACGCTCTAGTTCATTTTTATATACGAATGCATGCAAATTGTTTTCCAAGATTTTTGACGGTTTTTTATTTTTGTATTTTTTCATTTTTTTTTTTTGTTTTCGTCGTCATTTTTTTCGTTGTTGTTGTTGTTGCATCCTTCTTGTTGTGGATGATGGGTTTTTGGATTCCGCCCAGGCTAATGCTCCATTACGGCGAATGAGGTGGAGACTCTCCAGTGTGGTGGGTTCTTTGATCATTTTTCTCTCCTTTTTTTCTTTTTCTTGAACTTATCTCCTTTGATAAACAGCTATGATTATGACGTCATTAATATAACATAGACCATAGCGGGCGGCTTATTTTTCATCATTTTTTTTTCTTCGTCTTTCTCTCTTTCTTATCTCTATTTTTAACGAGCTAATGTAATTTACGCGTGTCCGTTTTTTCGAGAAATACGACACGCCATCGCAGAGTCGTTCATTATTCTTTCATTTCGTTTCTCCCGTGGGTGAATGACGACAGGCACGGCGGGAATATCTGGAATTGCGCCAAAGGCGGCGGATGACCGAGGCCGTCCTAGTCATCGAAAGATCCTACGTGCTTTGGAAGGTAATACGCCCGTAAATCAATTCTCTCTTCTTCTTCTTCTTCTTCTTCTTCGTCGCTCATTCCGTTTGATCGTCTCCTTTTGATCCGACAGAGGAAAAGGTACTTGAACCGGTTGGCCATCCGGCTGCCTTCGACGTCGCCGACGTGCCGCGAGTGGCCCAACGTGACGCCTTTCCTCCGCGAGACCAATCAGATTTTAAAGAAGCTCTATCACGTTTGGAGGGTAGGCTTGAACTTTTCTATTCGAATTATTCATCACGACATTTCGATTTGGAAAAATCTCGTTTCATTTTTCTTCAAATAGTGTCACCGGTATCGAGTTGGCTTTGATCAAATCGGCCGCAATCGGATGCGCGAAAAAGTGACGGCTAGTTTCCTTTTCAAAAACCGGAAAGAGTCGTACAGTCGCAGCGTGGCTCACCCGTTCCAGGGCGACTATGTGCGACTGCGCCAAAACAGCCAGTGGCGAAAACTCGTCAATGAAACAGCCGATCACTATATCGTTTTCGCCGATATCGTCAGTAAAATCACCCGTTCTTCTGGCCGGGTATTGTCCGCCTATTTTTAGTTAATTTGGTCTTCTTTTTATTGATGGATTACGGTTGAAATGCAGTTGGTTCCGGTGCTGTTTGTCGTCTCGACCAGTTCCATGATGATTTTGGACCAGCGGACCTTAAATATCAAGTATCGCGTCCCGGCGGCCGATATCGTCCGCATTTCACTCAGCCCTTTCCTAGACGACATCGCCGTCTTCCACGTCAAATCGGTATGATCTTTCCCCATTTCCTTTAGGCTCGGCGAATTGAAGCAGTTTACCAGTAGAAAGGCTCGTTAACCCAATCCAAACGCTTTTGCTTCTCCGGCCCCGATTTTTTGTTCCTTCTCGGCCGTCTAGTTTGATGGCACCTCGCCGAGCGTAGCCAATCTTCAGACGGGCTGCTTGCATTTCCAACAGTCAGGAGAATCATCGACTCTCTCGCCTTCCTTTGGAAACAAGTGGAAAGGTGACCTGGTTATCCAGACTTGCCACGTCATTGAGCTCGTCACCAAAATGTTCCTGGTCGTGCAGAACGCGGCCGGCAAAGCCCCCGAAGTCAACGTTCACACAGAGTGAGTTCGAAATTCTATCCAAAAAACTTCAAAAGACAAAAACTAACTCGTTGTCGTCATCGTCTAATTGGATGATTGCTCGCAATACTTTTAAACGGATTTTCACCCCATTTTTCCCCTCTCTCTCTCTCTCTATTTTTATATGATTGGATCCAGCTTCGAGCTCAGTGTCGGCCATCAAGCAGTCGAATTTTCCTTCCACTGCACCGGCCTTCCGGAAGTCCAGCCGGGTCAAGTGCGAATCGTTCGTCGAGGCCACCGACTCGAAGTTACTTTATAAAAAAGGAAAAAAAGGAAAAAATTCATCTCGTGACCGTTTTGCGGTCGTCGTCGTCGGTTGTTTGGGTGGAGAACGCGGCCGACGAGAGAGTTCATGCTACTACTACTACTACCACTGTACACGGAACACGGAAAAGAAGATTTAGACTAATTATATATATAAGAAAGCTGACTGAAAGTTACTACATAGCTATTAGCCATGATCATTCCTCAATCATCAAGATATTAACTCGCTGCCATTTTCCTACTTGTTTTTTGTTTTACATTTTTTTGCGTTACACTTTTCCAAGTTCTTTTGTTTGGTTTTTTCTTTGGGTTGTCGCGTCCGCTAACTTGTGCTGCCGTTTTCGAAAATGTTTTGATTATTTTCAACCCCGTCCCGTTGCCCCGTGGGGAGAAAAACTAAAGGTAAAAAAAAAATCTTTGAAAAAAGTAGAAAAGAAATTTTTCAATTCTAAAAAATTTATCAAAAGAAAATATGACGAATTTTTGCATAAGCTAAAAAAAAAAGGAAAAACTCCGCCGTGTGAAAGCGCCGTTGAATGTGTCGAGAGAGTCCGATGGTGTCTGTTATCGTGTTGTTATATATACGTTGCCATTCTACAAAAAAAAGAAGAGACGAAAAGTAAAAAATAACAAAAAAAAACCAATTTCACCCGTTTTTTTTTCCATTATTTTGATTGATTGGTCCCGTCTTTTACGGGAGTGTATTCGCGTTACCAGCAGCCGCCCAGCAGCGTGATGAATTGACGAAGCCTCAAGGGACGTGACTCGAAAATTTCTTTATACCAAGACCCCGCAAAAAAAGTCAGAAAGAAGAATATACATACAGTATACATATATATGTACATATATTCCTTGAGGACGAAAAACGACGTCTGGCAAACGCGTGTAAACATCCGCATGCCGAGAGGCTAAATGGAACGTAGTGATTTTTCCTTTTAAGTCGACATCCCGTTGCAAATATCGGGCGTTGGAAACGACTCTGGATTTTTCTTTTGTTTTTTTCCCTTGTGTGCGGTGGAATCCATCAGGGGCCGCCGAATAATAACAAAGCATAACTCGATACCTGTCGGTGCATTATCGGATGACAGGTGGGAATATGCTATATATATTTATTTTACCGCAGATCGGAACCTAGCGACTCGAGACGGCAGATAAGACGACGACAACGTCCGTTTGTTGTCGTGAAAACCGGGTCGTGTAACACCTAGTATATATACAGCCATGCTAGCGTAACGTCTGAAAAGGTAAGAAAAGACACGACGTTGGGGCTGCGGTTGGTGACCCTAGACTTCCGCCCGGCTTCCGGCTATGGGTGACTTGATAACGAAGCCAATCAAGACACCACCATCGCCGCGCCTCTACAATTACACCAACTCGGATGACATGCCAACACCTGCCCATCTTATCTTACGAATCGTTTAACAACGCTAGAAGAAGAAGACGACGTGTGTCGGCGACGCTGGTTGAAATGTCATTCAACTTTGTGCCGTTTTTTTTTTCTTCAAGTCAAAGGGACGAGAGAAGGGAATTGGCTGTTTTGGGCCGCACTCTACCTGTAAAGCGAATATAGCGAAATGAGTCAGACGGGCGTGATTTGACTACGGTAACCGTATTTGGTCAGCAAAGCGGTGGAGAAAGAAAAATGACGTCAGTCGCGGTACAACAACAAGGCATAAAGCTCCGCCAAAACGGATCTTTTAAGACTCGCCAACGATTGCGTCAACTGCATCAGTCACGCGCCAACTTCAGGGCGTCGGTTCTTTTAAGACTTTGCTTATGTCGTTCATCATGTAGTATATATACGTTCGGTTGACTTGATCCGACGACGACGGCCTTGTTCAAAAGCGCACTGGACCGCGCTGAAATACACGAAGCCGAGAAAAGAAGAAGAAGAAAAAAAAGGGCCAGTTGAGAAGAGATTCTCTCCGGCCGTTCTTTTCCGTCTTCTCTCCATTACGTTCGATCGTGACTCGAATCGCATTACACAACACTCGCTGATGCCTTCGTATATAGACATTTGAAGAAAACGGCCAGAGAAATGTGGGTCAATATGATTTGTGTCTCTCCCTTTTTTCTCCATCGTGAAACGAAACAAAACGGGCAGAAATGAATAATCATCGGGGAAAAGTCATCGGGGTTTCGCTGGTGGGAACACAACCGGTTTGCCGCCTTTAGAACGTTCTCTTTTTTTATCCGATAGCGGCCAAGGACGGGCCGCCCGGCAGATCCAACCGATTTTTTGTTGTATGTTGTTTATTTATTTATTTTTTCGTGAAAATATCCAAGACAACAACGGTATTATATAGAACGAGATGGTAGTCGTTGTCGTAACTGTACATTCTCTTTGATATCGCCACATTCCAATGATGGGTTCTTCGCCTTTTGACTGGACGCATCGATCGGCAATCGGTCGGCCAACAAGCGTGACGAAAATGTCACGTATCGTTCACTTGGGGACGCTCCCGTTCTTCGTCCACTTCTGCTGCATTCCTCTATTGTTGTTGTCTTTCTATTTGATACCTTGTAGGTATTATACTTGTACAGAGTCTTTAAAAATGCTTTTTACCTGTAATAATGAAAACATCCCGTAATGCTGGTTCAAATTCCTCGAGGCCTTTTTCTTTCGTTTTCTTCTTTTCTTACTACCTCTCGGCTTCTTCTTCTTCTTCTTCTTCTTTCCAGTGGAGCGTTTCAAGGGGGGTAGGAACCGCATCGAATCATCACGTCACTCCCCTCGCTTTTTGGACTACAAGATGGAGGAGGGTTCGAGTCTCCTTTTTCGGAGAAAGCCTCTTAGCCACGTTGTATACAGGTACAAGACACACACAGAAAAAAAAGAAAGAAAAATGCCGAAAAATGCAACCGCATCGGAGGATTAAAAAGACTGGAATGGAAATAAGAGATGAATGTGCAGACGAAAAACAGGCAACAGCAGATTCAATTCAGTTGTTTTGGATCTCTCAGTGGATGAAAGAAAGAAAGAAGAAAAAAGAAATGTCGTAAACATGACAAAATGGTGAAAGAATAAGAGAAAAGGGGGCCGATGAAGAAGAAAGAGGAAGAATAAATAGACAGAAGACGAAGAAGCCCTGAAGGCGGCCCCGGAATTTCTGTGGCCATGCGTGTGTGCGGGATTCTTTCGTCTGCTACGTTGTCTCTCCCTCTCTTTCGGTTTTCTAGATAGCCCTTGGATACGCACGAACTCTCGTCTGCTAGCAACTCTCTCGAGTGGAGAACTGTTAACCAATAGGCATTGTAAAAACTTCCTTATTCCTTCTTTTCTCGATGGCTGTCGACGAGTTTTTTTTTCTCTCTTGTGTTTTTTAATGGCGCGTAGAAGCGCAGTTTTTGATGAGCCCGATTCAATTGGTTGCTGGAACCGATAGCGACAGGTACCTACCTACACAACACAATCGGAACGGAGGGAAAAGAGAGAGAACCTGCTGAAAAAGAAGAAGGGAGAAGAAGGCAAATACGCCCCGAAGTGATCTTGCTAGTCTGGTGGTCAAAGGAGAAAGCCCGACGGCGTCGCAGTCGAATGCCAGACTCGGTGGCCGACGGTTGGGCCCAACAAACGTCACGTCGTTGCAGTCAGTTTCATCAGTGTTTATATTGTGTCCTTTGGGAACTACTAGCGTTTGTTTGGTTTCGTTTTGCGTGCCTTTTAGAGCCCCTTTTTCAAAATCTCGTCACCTTTTTCAAAAGAGAGGAGAAACCCGACGACAGTCGAGTAGTTCACCTTCTTTTTTCATCCCTGGTTGTTATCTCTCCAGAGACCCTAGTGTTTCGGTGTGCCTGCGTTGATTGATTGGATCGCCAACAACATGTCCGTCGAGTATTAAAAGAAGGAAAAGAATTTGTGTTGGAAGAGAAAATGTCTTCGTCGATCTGTAAGTCGTTCGAGTCGAACGCTTGGCGCAGCGACCTGTGCAGTCACTGTTTCCAGTCGAAAGAAGAGCACGGAACGACCTCTTCCGACCCGTCTCTAAAGGATGTCTCTGCCATCAACAACACAGCCGGATTGGGTTCACGTTACCAGTCTGTCCTGAATCACAGCCGATCTTCTTACAGAACCAGCAGCACCAACAGTACGACAACCGGCAGTAGTCTGACGGCGGCTGTCACGGCAGCCACAACAACCTCCGCCACGACGACGACGTCGACCCCTCATGGGGTCAAAGCCATCTTGAAGAATAACAGTAACAGCAGCAGCAGCAGCAAAAGTCAACAACAGCATTCCAAGTCGGTGAATTTCGACGATGAGGACGACGCCCAAGTCATCGGCTACGGCGGCCAGGAATGTTTCGAATCCTCCGATGACGAAACGGATCATCAAACGGCCAACGACGAAGACGACGACGACGACATCGCCCCTTTCACCGACGAAGAACGCCTGGTAAAGAAAAAGACACCCAAAAAAAAAATCCCACACAGAAATTCCAACCACCACCACCACTTTCTACTAATCAGCTCCGGCCTTCGTTAGTTGCCATGGCAAATGGCATTCCAGTAAACCCATTAGTGGGATATCGGGAAGTGATTGCGGTTTTTTTTTTGGGGGGTGGTGGATTTGGGGGAGAAAGCTTACGTAGTGCGAGATCTGCAGCAGTGGAGCGCGTCATTCTTTTTACGACATTCTCTTTCTAGAGTTTTAAGAATCCAGCATCACATCAAAGCGTAGGAGATTGTTTGAGCTTCCTCTCTCTCTCCGCCGATACCGCTAACTTTTGAAACGGTACAACGGCTGTATTACCTGTTTTTTTTTCTTTTTATTCTCCGTCCACCATCTTGTTACCTGTTTCCAACATAGATATACAGGTGCGGGTAGAGATGTGTGTGTACCTTGACCCCATCGTGAATCGACTACACGCAGAGACACCTCTAGGGCTTTTTTTTTCTTCTTAACTTCTTGAGTCGTCGACTTGGACCAGTAAAACCTGTTACCTCCCTCACTGGTTTTCGACTTTGTTCGATACCAACAACCTCGTTCTACGAGCCGCTTTTTTTTTTCGGTCGCTTCAGTTCAGCTAGTTCAGTCAAAAAAAAAGAAGTGAAGTTAGAAAGATACTTGTTGGGTTTCACACGAAACCCTATTTAGAGGGGGGTCGCGCGGGAGGTTACTTACCCCGCCATGAAAATAGGGAAATGATAACTGTCATTATTATTAGCCGCCTGCTGCTGCTGCTGCTCTTGCTCTTGCTCCGTCTTTGTTTCGGTTCTTCCATATTTTCTCTTTGTGTGTGAGCGTCGTGTTCGAACACGAGAAAAAGGAAAAGAAACAACGAAAAAAAAAAGGAAAAAAAAATGAATTTAATTACGGAATGTTGGCGAAGCGTTTGTGAACGGGGCGTCGTGCGCCAGGGCACCGGGTTCTCACCAGACGAATTCAACCCCTTCAGGTAACAAAGGTATACCAAGACTCTCGGGAGCAGAAGCAAAGAAGCAGCAGCAAGATATTCGAATGATTACGACGGCGCGGCCCTGTGACCTCAAAATGGTTTCAGGAGAAAAAGAAAGCTTTGGGGATGAGCGTCTGGTGGGAAAATGCGGCCGCTGAGGCTTCCTTCTTTTCTTTCATACGTCTCATTTGGCCGCCTTGTCACGGCGAGAAAGTGTCGAAGACGTCGTGATTTTCACCCGAAAAGAAAAAGAAAACAGATGCGTCTTTCTCCTCAAAAAAAAAGCATAAAGCACTGATGATGTTCAATCTCTATCGGAATTGTCTGCTATTGTTGAAATCCCGGGCGTTGATCAAGCAGATGGCGAGATTTTCGTTCGGTTCTGATAACGACGATCGCCCATTTCCCTATTTCCGACGGCTTTATTTTTCTCATCGATATTCCTTCTTCTCTAACCAGCAATTTTTGCTTTATTCTTATCTTTATTGTTTTATAGATACACAATCAGACGCAGAAGAATACCAGCTTCAATTCAGTCAGTCGTAATCTGCTGGCCGCCGAAGTCGCCACCTTCAAAAATCACGGCGTCTCGTCATCGACATCGGCGGCTCGCGTGTCAGGCACGTCGTCGGCGCCTCTGGTGACAATCCGGCCGTTCGGCCAATCGTCGTCGACGACGACAACGACACCGCGGATCAAAATCAATGGTCCGTCATCCGATTGCCCCAAGATTAACTTGGTTTCGCCCATGCGAAACGGCCAAGCCGTCCTGACGGCCCGCACGACGACGACCAACAACAAAGAGGAGATGAAGAACCGTGAAAATTTATTGAAGAAATCGGATCAGCAACAACAGCAGCAGCCGCTGGACGACGTCAAAAAGAAAGTACCCCAAGTGGAAAAAATCACATCCTTCTCAGATCCGGTTCCAGCATCGAAAATCGAAGCTCCGCCAACGCCTACGGTGATGGAAACGGCCGTCTCGCCAACAACCAGCCCCAATTGCCCGGCCAATAACAGCAAAGCCATGGTGTTACAGTCGAGCAGAGTCGCGTCCGGCCGGATCGAATCGGAGATGTCCAAGCCAGCATCCAACCGCATCACGTTGACCAGGAAACCTCCCGTGTGGAGGGAAAAGCCTCGCATTCCCATCAAGCCGCAATCTGTCGCCAACGTTCAGCCGATCATCGAGCCCGTCCCGTCGGCACTCTATCCAGCAGCGACGGAGTCCATCCAGCTACAACCGCAGCAACAGCAACAACAGATGAAAGTCCAGAAAGCCGAGTGCCAACCGGGCCAGATTAGCATCCGTTTCGTTCATTTATCCTCGTCGAACGAAGATTCGTCGGCCGTTCCGCCTCTGGTTCCGGCCAATCCCAATAAGACGAACACTAAAATCGATTCCAATAAGGAACTCAGCGCTTTGCAGCGATTGGATCTTCTCGAATCGTCAGCCGGACCTGCCAGTGCGACCTTGCCAGAAAGTCCAGCTCCGACCAAAGTTCCGGAAGTCAACGCTCTTCCGCAAGTGGCCAAACATTCCGAGAACTTGAAGCCGGCGGATGTGGTAGTTGCTCCGAGAACTCCATCGCCCGTTCCGGCCGTTGAAATCAATAACAACCCAATCAAGGTCCAAGTGCCGGACAAGGTCGAAACGCTGCCGGAACCAGAAACGGAGCAGCCGAAATTGGCGGAGGAATTAAAACCGGCCGTGAAGGAGACGATGAAAATCGAGAGCTTTTCATCGGAAAATCGTTCCAGTTCCACCAGGGGTTTGACTCGATCTGCTTTCGAGGCCCTTCGGGCTAATTTAGCCGGAACGCTGGAATTATCGCGAGTCTGCCAACCGAGCAGGGCCAGCGTTAACAACACGAAACGCCAAGCGCCTCCGACTCCAGTTCTTGATGAAACGTCCACCGATCCGACGGAATCGACTCCACCGACACCTCCGCCAGCTCCTCCGACCCCACCACCTCCGCCAGCCGAGCCGGAAACGCCCAAGAGCAAAGCGGAATCTTCCCCAACAGCCCAGGTGGCCGTGAAAACGGCCGGAGACAGGGCCATTTCGGCCAGTCCGCGCTACCGCAACAGTTTCATCTGCACTTCGCCGGAAGGATCGGTGGCCATGGATGAAGATCCTCATGTCCGTTCCGTTTCGCTGACGCGAGTGGAGCGGACCGACAGCCAATCGATGGCGACGAAACCTCCGTCGATCCGGAAAATCATCAAAGAGCGGGCCACTCATTTCCTCCAGTTGGCCGAAAGTAGCGGAAGCTGCGGGGGCGGCGCCCGGCCTTCCGGCTCGCGACTTTCACGCTCGGAACGGTTCGCGGTGGAGTCGAACGGCGGCGGCGGAACGGTTAGCGGTAAAAAGGGCAAGGGCCGTTTCTCGCTGCGCAAGTTTCTCGGCCTCAAGAAAGATGGCGGATGGGACGAGCCGGCCGAGCCGCTCCCACCAAAAATCCGCCCGGAAATCGTCCACCCGCTCGATTTCCATCCAGTGGGCCAAGTTCAAGTTGTCCAAGGCAAAGTCGACACAACAACGGACACTTGCGTGGGCCGCTCGCCCGCCCACGATTCCATTTCCAGTTCCACCGATTCCGGACGGCACTCGGCCTTGGACTTGCAACGAAGCGATTCGTCTCTAGGCAGTAGCGATTGCCCGTCGCCGGCCAATAGTCATCAGAGCTCTTCGCTGAAACGCGGCTCGCTCAAAGGTAATGATTAAATTTGTTCCGTTAATGAGCGGCCGGCCCGTTCATCATTCAATCAAATTGTGTAAACTAGGCCGGCCGAAACCTCCTCCTCCGCCTCGTTTGCATTCGTCGTTGGACCAGCAGCCGGCCAATAATGGCAGCGGCGGAACACCCTATCGTTCGAACGGATCGACTCCGACCAACAGGCCATCGCGTCCGCCTCCGCCGAAATCCGGCTCGGAATCCGTGCCTCATGACGTCAACAGATTCTCACCGTCGCCCGTTCACAACAACCGCAATAACGCCTCGACCGAATACGCCAATCTAGGTTGGATTTCTCTCTATCTCTCTCTCTCTCTTTTTCTCTCTTTCTGGTGATTTTTATCGTCGTGCCGCATCTGTTCGTGATCATGACACACTTATTTAACTACACCTACGAAAATCCAGGTGATATACGCAATGGAATCACGCCCAAGAAGCCGGAACGGAGCGCCAGTATGAGAACGAGGGAACGCACGGCGCCGTACGATTCGCATCCGGTTGAATCCAAACAGGTAGGTTTTTTTTTCCTTTCAGATTTTCAAATTTTCCCGCTCAATAATTTGTTGTATTTTTTAAAATCCTAGGACGGATTGCATTACGATTGCGTTTCGATCCAGCAGCAACAGCAGCCGCCAGTCAACACAAAACCCGCAGCGGACGAGGACGGCTACATTATTCCGATGCGGATGAAATCCAGTCCGTCCTTCTCGTCCGTGTCTTCATCGTCGGCCGGCTCCAGTCAGCGGCACAGCTTAACGAGCTTCCACCCACCGCAAGAAGGCCCACCGAGACGATCGAGCCGGCCTGGATTGCGGCAAAGCCGTCAAGATCTTCACGTCAAATTGGAAGATCATTATGGAACGGTGACTGGCGCCAATTTCCAGGCTCTAGCGCAACTTCTAGAACAGGTGAACCGCTCGCCACCACCAAATTTCTTCTTTTTTTATTAATGAGGCGGGATGTTTAACCGTCCGTCTCTCTCTCTCTCTCTTTTTCCTTTTTCTTTTTACGCAATTGCTAACTGGCACGCGCGCTCTCTTTGGTTTGTTGATTGTGTGCGACAGGCGACGAGCAAGAGACCCTTAGCGCCCCACTTTCACGAGTTGCGTCGCGTCAAGAGTCAAGATTTGAAGTGGAACGTCTTTGGCGATTATCGGCCGCTCTTGAGGACGTCCAGCGTGACGATAGTGCAGAGCAGTTGGCAGAGCCACGACCTCCTTCTCTCCGTCTACAGCGAAGCCCATCAAGAAATGGCTGATAATAAAGCGCCGTTCGCCCAGCCGGCCGTCGTCAATTTTATGGGCCAAGTTCCGACACCTCTTCTACCGGCGCCTCACGCAATCAAAGCCCCGGGTAAATTTACTGTCGATTTGACGGCGACATCTGACGCCACTCAACGGGACATTTTAAACTCATCGTCTTTGTCGTTTTATTTCTGTAGGAATTGAAGTCTTCCCACCTGGTCAAGTGGCGATGTTGAAACAGTTGCCGCATTTACTGGCGATGGAGTTGGAAGGCGACGTCGAACGGCTCCAGCACAGCCTCTCGATTCTGCTGCAAATCTGCCGGGCCGTCGAGTGGCTCGTCCAACAAAAGAGGACGGCCAATAACCGTCACCACGAAGAGATTGTATTTTATCGCGAACATAGTCAAGACGCTTACAGGCTCCTGTTGCTGCCGCCGCACGAGGCCGAGACGGGCTGTCTTTCAGTCAAAGAAACGTTGTCCAGCTGCATCCGACTATTGGCTCCTCTGCTCCCTACCCAATTAGCCGACAAGCTCTCTTGCATCCTCCAGCGAGACGCCGTCTCCGTCGACAGGATATGTCAATTTCTAGAGTTCACCATGTTCGGGCCGGCGGCCGATCTGATTGAGGGCGATCCGGATCCAATGGACATGTTTCAGCGATGGCTGGACGTGGAACGAGCATCGGCGCTCAACGAGCTCATCCGGACACAGGGTTTGTGGCGCGTCAAGCTGTCCGTCATGGAAGAATTCCGACTGTCCTTCCTCATTTCCACATCTCCCAAGCATCTTCTCGACACTAGCCAAATCTAATTTTATGATGATGATACACTTCTCTCTTTTTTTTTCCTTTTTCCTTTTTTTTCGTGTCGTCGTATACATTTGTCATTCGTGTGCCTTGGCTGATCTAGATTCCTTCACTCTCCTATGATGATGATGATGACAATTCTTTTCCCTCCTTCAACCGTTTCGTTCTGATTCGTTCTTATCGTCGGGGTTAGAGGAAACATATTTTTTACCTATGGAAAAAACACAGAAAACAAAAAACATTCAGATACCAACGAATATGCCTTCCAATTAATTTTGCCGTCCTCTTTTTTTTAACCATGTAACGAATAACCGGTTCGAAAATACAATTATATTGCAATCAAGCATTACCAAGTGGGCTTTGCTCGTTATTTCTCAGCCAAGTCGTAGCTGACATCTCTGACCCTAAATTATCAAGAGGCTTGTTTATGATAATATATAACTCCTACGCTATTGTTGAACAAGATGACGTTCATTGGAATTTGACGTCTTTTTTTTCCTGGAAAGAGAAAGCGCAGCAATGACCGCTTTCTACAGCGATCTGGCAACGTCTTCAATGGCTGGCCCCATGTGTTACATTAGAGCCCGTTCACGTTCTCTACCTTAAGTGTGACCTATTTTTGTCTTGACATTTAAACGTTGGTTGTTGACGTCCGCAAAAATGGCCGATCTAGATGATTTTTTCGCAAAGAAAGATAAGAAGAAATCCAAAGTCAAAAAGTTTACGGCTAGCGAGCTGTTGAATTCGTCAAAGTTCCAGCAGGGAGAAGACGTGGCAGCTGCTCCGACCGGTGTCCCCAAGAAACAACCAGCCGAAAAGCCCAAGAAGGAAGAAGTTGCTCAGGAATCCGTCGATTCCGAGAACGTGCCTGCAAAAAGCAAACCTAACGCCGAGGCCGAAGAGGAAGAATGGGGGGAGTTTGAGCAGGAGAAGGAAAGAGACTATTCTGGGCTCAAGATCCAAAAGTTGCAAATCCAGGACTCTGAAGATGATTATGGTGAGGACTCTGGGGAACAAGAACTCAATGAAGAAGGCGAACCCATCAAAAAGGAACCTGCTGGTCCGTGGAACAAGATTGGTGCCCAACCAACACCTAATGGTAATTAGCAGTGCAATTATTCTTGCTTTCGCTTCTGTTACGCAATTATTCATTTTTAATTTGTGTCATTTTACATCATTATTTCACAGTCAAAGTGAAAGAAGCTGCACCTGTGGAAATCCCAACACCCAACACTGCTGGAGGTGTTTATATTCCTCCAAGCAAAAGGAATCAGCCTGCTGGAGGCAGCAGCAGCAGCAGTTCTTCAGCTGCCCGATCCCGAACTGGTAGCTTTCTTGTTGGATTCTCAGTTTTCATTCATCGCTCTCTCACACATTTTTCTTATCCAGGCAAAAAGGAAAAGGGTGCACCAGATTTGGCCAACGAAGAATACTTCCCAACACTCTCAGCAGCCGTAGCCATTGAACAGAACAACTTCAAACTCAAAAAGTATTTGTATTTGTTTGTGTCGTGTCAAATTACATGTTTGACTCATATTTCTGTTTGTTATTTCACAGGTTTGAACAAACAGAGCGCGGCTTTACTGAGGCTAAACCCAGTCGATCCCATTCTAATCGAAATGCTGTCGGGCCAGGAGAAGACGGTCCTCGACTTCATTTGGGCAATAAATTCAATGCCCTCTCCAATGATGATAGCTAGAGGAAATGAAAAGTCAGGGTGTAAGTCTTCAGCTGTAAGGAAGAAAAAAGTATGAGGTGAATGAATTGTTCTGGTTGTAATTTCTCATTCTTTTCCCCCCTCCTCTTTGTGGGCGAGAGTCAACTGTCAGCAGCGAGAGCGTAGAGGGAAAAAGGGAGACGAATGTTCATTGGACTATGTTCTATAGTTGATGCTAGCTTAATTGATTCTTCCGTTGATACTGAAACTGAGGGCTTTCTTGGCGTTCAACAGAGACTTTTTGTTCTCTGTAGTTTTCTTTTTTTTTTTCCTTTTTTTTTGTACTGCTCTTGGAAAACAAGGCGCAGGTGTGGGAATTGAGAGCTTTGATTTTGCGGTATTTTTCTATTGAGTGCTCCTAAGCGATCCTGCTTGCCATTTGCGACCAAAAACAACGTATTGATCGATATTAGAGCCGTAATATAATATTACATTTCCCTTACACTTTGAAAATTACTCGCCAAGTCTCGTTCCGCGGGTGCCCACCTCTCTTCAACCATCTCTATATACCGCTCTTGACCCTCCTCTTGTATTCTCTAAGGGATTTCTTTCTTTTTTTTTCTATTTGCTCGCTACCCGCGGTTGGATTGGAAATGACATATGAAAAAAAAAACAAAAAACTAATAGATTGCAATTCAATTTTCCAAGTTTTATTTTTATATCAATGGTTATTGTCGTATATGAAACGATGATTTGACGAGTCACTCTTTACTTTTTTTGTGACACGGTTATCGCGCGGTTTATGTCTTTTGGATTTGAGCAGTCCATGCTGACGAGGGCGGTACCAAGATTTCCGAGGGACTCTTTGAGTTTGAACGAAAAAAGGGGAAGAATACTTGGCCTAATTAGCTGCACATCATCTCTTATTTGAAGCTTTTTTCAACCAGATTCAAATTGCGTCATTTTGCTTTTTTTTTTTGTTGAAAATGTCAGCAGACTAGTCGAACGGCATCCAGCAACATTACAGGTGCGAGACACAACCAGAGTGAGCGCAGCCGGCCCGTCTTTCATCACGGGTTAATAGGAGGGATTTGATTGTTATGTACGAAAGAAGAAGACCGAGAAACAGAACGAGGAATAACGAAGACAGGAGGCAGCAACAAGTCGACGATTCTCAGTAAATAGAAAGAAACAGGAACACACGGCATTCTGAATGTAGTGGTCTAAAGACACATAAGGGGAGCAATTCAGGAGAATAATTTTAACACATGATGTCTTCGGGCCACAGTTATTTCGATTGACAATTCGTGGGCGGTGCGTGATGGACTCACGCCGTCGTCGGGGGGAAAACGAAGAATAGAGGAGGGAGGAATTCATGAACGCATGAGATCTGTACTCGAAACTTTCTTTTAGAGAAGCGTATGACGTGTCTCGAGGATCAGAAGACTGACCAGTGCTGACGTCAACATCACCCCGGATGTTACGAAACACGAAGCCAGCACCGTACAATCCAACATCGAGTCGTAGACGAACAGTCCGGCCAGCCCGGCTCCGCGACTCATTGTGTTGATCAGACCCCAGCCGGTGGCCCTGTCGATCGTGGAGAGAAAAAAGTTGTAGGAAAGAGTTTCAGACGAATGAAAGCGTTGATACGACAAACCTGATGGAAGTAGGGCAAGTCTCTGTGGACGACACTGTCAAAGACGCCAAACCGACGGCGAAAACGGCGTTGAAGGCCGCTTCGACTCCGATGACAGCTTCGGGAGACTGAACAGCCGCCAGAGTTAATGTCAGGAGACTGCACAGGAAGAAGGAGAGGCCTGTGTCGCGTATTTCGCAGATAGAGTCCATTCCAATTAGAATCAATTAGCATAAATTGCATTTGGGATGAGCGCGATACCTATTAGTCTGGCGCGTCCAAATCGGTCCATTAACAGGGCTGCCAAGATGAGGCCGGGGATGAGTGCCAGCTCGCCCACCAAATGTTCGAGGAAGACTTCGCCCAAGTGGATGTTGTAGTCGAAATCGAGAGGACAGAAGGCGTCCATACTGTCGAATGTAGTGTCTTCCATGCGGCAATCTTCGAATCTATAAGGGAAGAAATCCGTGTCGACAAAAGTCGACTGCAGTATTGTCGAGTTTCGGAACAAAGACTGGCTGGATTTGATCTTGACGAAGGAGACTTGCTCGAAATAGCACGAGTCGAAAACGACGTGATTGAGGATCAGGTTCTCGAAGCGGACGTTCGTGAAACGGCCGTTGATGTAGATCATGTTGTCGATCGATTGGTTGAATTGGACGTCAGAGTAGCTGACGTTCATCAATGTCGAAGCTTTCATGTTATAATCCTGACCTTTAAGGTATTTGACATATTCGGGGAACCAGAGGGATAGACCGTAATACCTATTCCCAAGGATGAGAATCGATAAATCGTGAGAAAAGTCACAAGAATAACAAGATAGGCGTTGCGACTGATTTACCCAAAGGAGGCGAAAGCCCACGTCACGATGATCGGAAGCGTGGCACGTCGATGATTAGCAGCGAATATTTTCGAAATGAGCGATCCAAACTGATGTAAATAAAAACGAATAAGAAATAAATGTGATTAAAAACCAAGAATCACGTTCTGACTTCATCGATTGGCACGTTTCTTTCTTGTTGTAAAGGAGGGGAAATGTATATTTAATGAGAAATTGCACAGCTGAAGTCTGCAATCGGTCAAAAAGAGTCAAAACCGTCAAAATGGGCTCTCAATCATCTTGGCATGGAATAATAAAAAAAAAAGCCGGCGATCTGGATTTGAATAAGCATTTCCCCGATGTTTTATGAATTATGCATGAGCCACCTAGTGGCGGGAGAAAGATTTTTTTCCTCCTTTCACGCTCGATTGAGAGGTTTTCAAATCGAAGTGACACGAGCAGCACCAGTCGAATGGACTGGGATCAAATCGAGCGATTGTTTTTGAGGTTGTTTGTTAGAGAAGAGTAACGTTGGCGATTATCCAATAGGTCAAATCAATTGCCAGGGAGAGAGAGAAAGCCCTTATATATATATATAAATAGTTTGTGGAGAAGACTTATGTTGGAATTGCGTGCAGAGCTATTATATAGCTTCCGTAATCCCTTTCTGATTAAAGAGGAGGATCGGACAGCGGAGTAAAGAAACAATATCGGATTAATAGTTGCAATTACATTGGCCAGTGTGTAGGAGAGCACGGAGAGGATAGATTTCTGTCGGACTGTCGTGGGATGAGATGTTTCCTGGTCCTTGTCCTGGCTGTTTTCTCTTCTAAGTTGATGTTTTTGAGATGATGGTAGATCTGTTTCGGATACTTTGTACTCATCCACAGTCAGCTTGGGGTGATTCTTTTGAAATATTCTCTGTTTTTGAGAGGGGTAAAAAAGAGAACAGTGAATTGTCAGCCACATTGATGTCACAGCAGAACAGCTGAGCAGGCTCAGCAGAACTCGATCAGACAATGAGACAATGCAGAAATCAAATTGAGCATTGTCACATATGGACAATAGGCATCAAGCAATTGTTGTGGTTGAAGCCTTGCCTCTGGACCCATTGACTCGTGGAACAGCAGCAGTGGGCATTCAAACTCTGGCCGAACAATTCTGTTAACTGCAAGAAATATACCCCCTCAAACTTTTACTATGTGGTCAATGGCTCACACAACAATCAGCACCTGGCTCAGGTACTATTGTACCATACATTATTCATGTCTTCATTCTGCACTGCTATGAATGGGGCTATATAAAGGCAAGTATATGGCTATCGTAGCCTAGGAACATGAATCATAGTATCTAGTTAGGTAATGACATGTACTTGGTAAATGACGAGCGCCTCGCTTTCGTGCCCGATTTGCAGAAGGATGCGTGGTGATTCGGGCAGGGCCAACAACCCAACGACGGCCAACGGCGTGGGAATTGCGCAGACGATCAAGAATATGTGCCAGGCGCTAAAATGTTCCTGGCCGTCCAGCACCACCATCAAACCTAGAATTTATAAGCAAACATTCAAGACAATGCTGGACTGTACGGTAAGTGCTATTTCTTATTTTCGGTAGGATTCTGTACATAGTAGCTAGCACTGTGCTATCAATATCCTGGTCCAATTCCCATCTAGGTATACTCTGCTGAGCTGTCGCCGCTTCTGTGTAATCAGCACCTGCTGTTTTCGCTTGTACGATTGGTTTGCGTGATTGTACATCTTTTGGGCTACATAGTCTGATAGTCAGCAGCAGCAGCATCCCAGAGTCCAATGTGAATTTCTAACGGCTCCATCCATCCACATCATCCCATCATCGTGCATATGTTTTATATTGATTGCGGCCAACCCACTTCCCAGTAACATAGATAACCCTTCATCGCGTGTCGAGAACTCATCTATTCGGATCTCCGATGGACCGAACTCCCCCTGTAAGTAAACCTAATTCTGGAGATCATCTCTTTACATTTTAATCATCTCTCGTTTTCCCCTTGTAGACACGCTAGTCCTTCTCCGGCAGTAAATAATCATCATCATTCCTCGCGTATCTCATCAAATAGACTAGGAAGAGGGGGAAAAGAAATCCGAACCTGTTTTGGGGAGGATGGCCCATGCCATTAGAGCGACGTAGATGCCACCAAAGGCCCAGCAGGCGAGGAGTGCGCTCAGGTACTTGACTCTTTGCGGCCGCGGGATGAATTCACTGAAGTAAGCGATGAGTATGGGCAACGAACCACCCAGTCTGAATATTAGATTCACAACAACAAAAAAGAAGGAAGGAAAACAAAAGAATTCAGTTCACAATGCTCCGTTAAGTCGTCGTCATGACGGTAAAGAGCAAGAATGTTTCATTTCACAACAACGGATCTCTCATTGATATGACATTCCCCGTCGATTTAAGTATCTTAACGCTAGGCGAAACAATCTGAAAAATGGTTGTTGAATGGGCCGGACTAGGTATAGTTGTAGTAGTAGTCATAATAGAATAAATAACAGTATATTAAGAGAATAATGGTTAAGGTCGTTCACATGATAAGAGGCTAAGCTGTTTAAGGCGACCGGCGTGATGGTCATGGCGGTGCGATAGTGGCACTTGGTGGAACGGGCCACGGGCGGAAGCCATCCGGTCTTTATCCGCGCCGCTGATCGGCACCGAGGCACCATTCAATTATAACCCTCCAATAGTCTGATTCCTTTTTCGCTCTTATATATGTAGTTCTCTTTTTTTTTCCCTATCCCGTCGCGTCTCCTGGCGTCTATCCATCGCGCTCTTATTCTTTTCCTTCGTCCCCACCAAACTCCCATCCCATTGCCAAGCTTCCACTTTCTTCTTCTTCTTCTTCTCTGTTTGGTTGTTTGTCGATAAAAGAAGCGGTCAAAGATCATTTCGTCGCCTTGTGCAAAAGGGGAAGCGGAAGGCGGATAGACGGCGGGGTAGAGAAGAAAGCGCAAGAAAGAAAAAAAGAGAAACTGAAAGAAACGAACGCTCGGATTCAATCCTCAGTTCGTCCTGGATCGAGTTTGACGTCGAAAACTTTAGACTTTTTCTCTCTCTCTCTCTCCACTCCTTTCTCCCAATTTCGGAAGAGAATCGAACGAGACGCCGGCGGAGTGGATGAGGGAAGAAAAACACGCCAACAAAAGAGAAAACGGGACAATAGCGGGACGTCGTGATAGCTGGATCCTCGCCAGGGCCTGAGCGAAACGATCCGGGGGAGCCGAACAAGATATGTATGCGGAACAAAAACAGGGGGGTAAAAAAATAAAAAAAGAAAAAGAATAACGAGGAGTCTAGCCTAGTAGGGAGAGAGAGAGAGAAAAAGTTAGTGGGGGCAAACACGGAGTGCTGCTGCCTTGGCTGTTTGGTTATTCGTCTCTGCCCGTCTGTTTGCTCTGGTGATTACGACGGCGATAAGTCGAATGGATTGTCTCGGGAGACCCTTAAGAATCTCGCTGATAAAAATCGAAAGTTAAACAGAAAAAATTCTATTTCGTTTCCGACCCGGCCCTCTTTTTTATTTTTTATTCCACCCGACGGATATGTTTGGCCCTTTTTCTCTTTTTCCGTCCCCGACTGATTTATGGAAGAGACCAGCATTTTCTATTTCAAAGAGCTGAAAGATTGTGCTGGCAATCCAATCCCCGAATCGCTCGTACTCTTCCTCATCCTCGTATATATATATATACCATTGTCTCTATCTTCGAGTGCTGATTCAATCAACGTTGCTGATGACACGCCGAGCCGTTCTGCACGTTCGCTCACAAACCCTCTCATCTTGCAATCTCTCTTTCTCTCTCCAGATATTATTATTATATAGATATTTGTATGATGATAAATGGAAAAGTCTAAGAAGAAGACGAAACAAACGACGACGACGACGAATTACCCGATGCCGCCCAGCAGGCGAGCAGTGAGGAAGGTGCCGAAAGTGGGCATAAGAGCGGCCATCAAGTCGAAAATTGCGGCCAGAGTCATAGCCGTCAGCAGCGTCCTTCTCCGGCCGACACGATCAGCCATGCAGCCCCACAAGAGAGCGCCCGTCGCTAGGCCCGTATACGTCACCACGCCTGTCGCAACGAGAGAGAATTAGGAGTCAATTAACAAAACAGCCGGCAATATACAGTCTTCCGATCGGCGAAATCGCCTGCTCTGATTCGACCAATCATCAGACACACATATATTTATCGATCGCCCTCCATCAAGGTAAATTAGTGTGCACAACAGCATGAAGGGTCCTGTTGGCCTATTTACATTTTTGATGTTTTCATTTAGTTTAGTGGTTTTCCCGCATCGCGGCAATGAAGAAATCGAGATATAGATTTATCAGCCGATCGATTTTCGAATGCGGGTAAAGGAATTATTTGAAAATAAATTGCCTTTTTTTTTTTAGAGGGAGAGAAGATCGCAATGAAATCATCGATCGGTCATTTGTTGTTAGTTACAGGCCGTTTCGCCCCCCTCCGTATATATCTTTAGGGCATCATACTAACCTAGAACCCGTTTTTCCGTTTGGCTGATGCAAAAGTCCACCTCGGCGCTGGGCAAGACGAAACCCAAGACCAAAAGTTCGGCCGTGTCGGCTGCCAGTCCCATTCCGCAGGCTGCCAACAACATCCAGTGGAAACGTCCGATTCCGCACTGCATTAAACATCGGTATACCAAAGAGATTCGTGACGTCATACAGTATAGGAGCACATAGCTGGGGAAGCAAGCAGAAAAGGAAAGAACAACAACAACATTGAGGAGAAGACAAAATACCTCGCTGATGGCTCGCTCGTGGAATTCAGAGAGGGCAATGTCAGCTTTGTCGGCTATTTGGTGAACCGGACGACCGGAAGTCTGCGTGTTCAGAGCCTGAACTTCCTCTTCGACGGCAACTTCGGCCAGTGTCTCTTCCGTGTTCGTCATATTGTTATTAGACCGATAATTATTCTTTGATTCTGGAAATTCTCCCCCCTTTTGTCCGACTCGTCGAGTTTTTCACTGCGAGAGCAAGAAGTTATGATGGCAGCAGAGGTGGGCGGTTTTCGGGTATTCACCAACGATGGAGGGAAAAAAAGGAGCCAGGATCGATGTGCTGCTGCTCCTAGAGTTGTTGGACACCATGATCAACCATTCTGTTATTTCTTCTTCTTCTTCTTCTTTTGGCACAGGTCGACACTCGAAGTTGGCGCACTCGGCAGCCAACGGGCACAGACACAGAGAGAGAGAGAAAACGAGTGGCACTGACAGAGACGGACACTTCACCTCTTTGGAATGGCTTACTACTACTCGTCGAGATATATATCGCACGGGGCACGTTAGCAGAAGGAGACGAAGACGATGGCCGCGACACGTTAGCCGACCACTGACGCACTGCAGGCAGCAAACAATGAGCAAGTGTCTCCGCCGCCGCCACTGCGCCGTCCCCTTCGTCCTCGCCCTCTGCGCTTGCGTTCTAAAAACCATATCTCTCCCCTCGATACACAGACACGAGGCGCAACCTCCTCCGACGTTGACAAGAACGCTAGAGCTCCTACTACTACTACGGTTATTCCAAGCTTAATGTTTTCTCAAGTAGCAAAGTCACACAATGAGCTTCGTCCTGCTGCACACTTTGACTTTGCTCGTTAACTCTCCTTCTACATGTTTAACTCGATTGTTTTTTTCCCATTAACTCTGTCCACCATTTTTCTTTCTTTTTTTCTGTTGAGGTTTTCGCAGGTTAGTTGGACAAAAAGCGGCTATTTGGTTTTCCATTTCCTCATTATCAGGACCGCCGACTAGCCCTCCCCTTTTTTGCTGATGATGACAGAACGATTGAACCTCGGACCCGACATTCTTTTTTTTTCTCTCTCTCTCCTTCGGTTGTTTACCGATAACGTCATCACAGCCGAGCAGAGAGCAACGAGACAAAAAGATAGATAGATAAATATCACAAGACTCTCTCTCACTGCTCCGTGCTTAGATATATCAAAGCCAATGAGGCCGTTATCTGGACTACCCCTGCTGCGAAATTGAATGGGGAGAGAATCTCGAAGAAGAAGAAGAAGAAGAAGGAAATGTTGAAGGATCTCCCAATGAAATGAAAGGATCCTGTCATCAGCAGGCGTGAGCCGTTCCCGCTGAGCACTTTGGAGTCTTGTGCATTTGTCATCAACGACGACGACGAGTAAGAACGCTTCAAAAGAGAGAGGGGAGAGAGAGAGAGGAGGAGGGATCCAGTGAAAGTTGTCCGTGACGTCATACACGGCCAATCAATACAACCGTGCCCGGCGCTCTATGCTGCTGCTGCTGCTCCTAGCTCTCAACCGTAGTAGTCCACATTTGCTCTATAGATGTATTATGCCATGCCGCACTGCTTGCGTCTTATCTTATAGACACGTATATACTAGGGGCTCTCTCTCTATTCCTTCAGATCAATCAATAATTTTCCTTTTTTTTGTTTTCAAGCACAGAAACAATGAGCTAGTCTCCATAGGAGACGATGCGTTGAAAAAAGCACGCGACCAAGATAACCTCAAACTCTACATATTTTTTCTTTTTGATTTGAGGCTTTTTCCTCGAGGATTTCAACAGCAGCAGATGCCAGTGTTTACGTAGGTAGGCCATCTGATGACGGACTTGGTAAATGTTTTTTTTTTTTGAACCGGAACAACGGGTCGCGGAAAGGTGTGCGCATAATAGATGGAAAGCAGTAGCCGTTTGAGAAAGTAACCTCTCACCTGCGATGGACGGGTGGAAATGGGCGGGTTCAATCTCCTTTGGCCGCCCTGAAGCAACACGAGCGCCAACTAGCGATGGGAATCGACAACTTACTGTACAGCAGTTCTTTTTCCCTGTGTATAACTACTTCTTTTACCTTCCCGGGCAGGGCTCCAGGTGCGTTGTTATAGCCGGCTTGAAAGAGACCCGGTTTTGGCCTCGATTCTTCAGTCAGTCGCCTCGCGGGTTCACCTGCGCATCGCGGCACCCGCGTTCCTCCTAGCTTCTTCGGCAGCAACAACAACAACAGGAAGAAAAAGCAGTTTTTTTCTCTGCATTTCATCATTTAGTGGCAATATTGCGTTGTGCATCGCTGGTGTATTGATGGGCCGAAGCGGTGCCGAGTGAAATGCCTCATCGCAAGCGGAGACTCCGACTTTGATTGTTTCATACCACAAGTTTGCAACAGTGCAAGTCTGTCAATGGAATTTTCCTCCATTGAGTGAAACAGCAACAAAAGAGCGCCTTGGCTCTACCCAACTTCTAATGTGCCAGTGACTTGAATTAGTCCGATACCAGTGAACACGTCTCCCTTCCTACTCCTAGTGCCGTCCATTGTTGGCAACGTGCGCCAGCATCTTTGGAGAATTCCTCAACTCCGACAAACGCAGAGAAAATGAGGCCGAGCTCGATGCTCCACTTCCTGCTGCTCTTGCTAGCGACGCTGATTCATCCGGCCTTAACCATCAGTAAGTTTATAATCTCATAGTTTTCATTTTTCTTAAATGGTAGCCTAGTATATTCCTGGCTGCACATGGGGTGTTGTGCGCTAAAAAAGAAAAAACCCGTTTGATTTATCCACTTTTTTTTTCACACACTACTACCTGGCACGTCTAGTGGAATCATCATTACATTATTGTTTTTTTTGTTTTTTTTCTTTTAACGGGAATGTTAGTGGGGAGTGAGAATGTCGGACGGGAGGGAGCCGAATCGTGTTGACCCATAGTTGAAATACTTTGCCTAGTGCCTCGAGTCATGCGTGTTTCTTCATAGAAAGAAGAGCCCGAGAGGGACAACCTTCCGACCTTCACTTGCTTCACGTTCGGAAAAGCGAAGGAGGAGGGAGAAAGAGAGGGAAAATGGTAGAAAAAGAGGAGAATGAGGAATAAGAAGAAGAAGAAGGATGCCCCGTTGGGCTAACGGTACTCTTACCTTTCGACTGCGCGCCTCGGCGCCGCCATGTTTTTTTCCCTTCAAAAAAAAATATTCTACCTGTTTGGTTGCTAGTGAGTCTGGTCAAAACTTGTTATTTTCTCTCTTCCCTTTTACAGACATTTTTTTTTCGTTAGAATATTGTTCGACCACGTCGAATAAATCTCTCCGATCCGATAATGTTACGCGGGAGAAAAAAAAAACTTTCTCTTCCGGGTCGCCGCGAAGAGAGATTTTTTTTGTCGGCTGCCGGTTTCACCTACATCCGTGAACTGGAAATCTTCCAGATGGGCAGTCTTATATCTCATGAACCTACCTACCTAATTCCATCTAAGCACCCCACCCATAAAAAAAGAAGAATTTAGTAGAAATGTCCTTAGAAGGATGAAGAAACACTTTTTTGCGTGACGTTTTTTTTTTTACTAGGAGAAATAATTGCCATCTGATTTCATGGCGTGTAATCAGGTCACAACTGTACAGGGAAGGAAGCGGCCGTCTGTGACGGACTCGGATCCCAAATAGAAAAGAACAAATACAATCATTTTCTTTTTATAGACAACTGCCCGGCCGCGTCAATTGCGGGCGCGCGTCAGATTTCGCGGAACGCGCGCAAAGCCAACGGAACTTTTTTTTTTTTCTTTCACAATTTGTGCCCGGCTTATTGCGTGACTCGGTCAGGGAAAAGGGCGATGGTGGCGGTGTTTTGTCCACTAGAGCTCGACGCGATGACTATTCGACGGCGGCCTGGCCGGTGTGACCGTCTAAGCCGATCCTTTTGGCGACATCCGTCTTAACTCGTCTCTCTGTGGGCAATGTACCGTAAAGGTAGAAATATAACCTAACCAACTCTCTCAGCCCGCCGAAAAACTATTTACCCAGTGAGAAATGTGCGTGAGCTGATGCGACCTCCAACGCCCTATAGCGGGAATGGCCTCTCTCTCAAACCGCCTATCACTTTAATCACCGTGATTCCGTCGGCGGCTGCGGAGAGTGAACGGGTTCACAGCCAAGAAGCTCAGCTCCAATAGAGCGAAGTACAACGTCGAAGAAAAGACTTTGTGTGTGCGCCTCGAGATATATATGCAGCAACACGGCAGGTAGTTTGAATCATGACCGTGACCTGTCCGAGACAAGAGAATTCTTTTTTAAGCTGGTAGCAGTACACTATACAGTCTACTCGATGTCGAATCGCTACGAGCCATCGGCCGTGTATTACCGCACGGAATAGTTTCCAACATTTCCGTTACAGCAACAACAACGTCCGTGAGTGCTTTATCGGCCGAGATCGTAAAACATCACAACGGATTTTTTCTCGATTCGATTGTCATCTTCTCGTTTTTCCTTTTCTCCGAGTCGTTTTTCTACTGTCCCCGGACGGAGATCCGGGTGAAAGTTTTCTCTGACGACAGGTCGGGTTCCGGGTAGCACTCCCTCATTTTCACATTCTTACATCAGATTAGTAGCCCGAAAATGGAGATGTGATACCTAGTAGTGGTGGGAGAAAACATAGCAATTTCCTTAGCTCTCAAGTTCAACTTCGGCTTTTGTAGGCTGTAATCCAGTTGGACTCCCGAGAATTCACGCCCCTCTCCAGGAGGCAGGTCTTCTCCTTCTTGATGGTGTTTCCAGTCGTGTTGTTCTTCCATACTACTACACACAGCCGTCACGCCGTAATGGGTTTTTAAACCGATGCACCCACGGCGGATGCACGCCGGAAGTCGTTTCACCTCCGGCTTTCCATTTTCTATCTCTTCCATTTCCTTTCTCTTCTCTTCAGCTGCTGGAACGACAACAATGTCGTCTCTCTCTACACAAACCACATACGAAGCCCAACCCCTATATACGAGGACTATGGGGCCTTGTTTACAAGCGGGCAATGACACGTCGCCCAGACGCTCTACACTCTGTTTCATTCTTCTTTTTCAATCAGCGTGAATAATCTCTAAAGATGACGAATGAATAGAGAACCCCCCACAACGAAATCGGTTCTTTTTTCCATATTAAGAAATTCGCGGATGCAGAACGAAACTTCGATTTTCATTTTCTTTCAAAATGTTAACAAGGGCCTTTGGATGAAACACAAAAATGTTTTGTTTGAGTGACAGCTGGATTGTCGCACAATGGATTCAGCATATATACAACTCTTGAATTCCTGGTCGTATTGTTATATTCGTCTTCTTGTCAAGTGCTCCGCTTCCGTTCTGTGTCGTTAACCTCCTCGTCAAATGTCCGGGAACGATGTATAACTCTTGTGGTCTTGTTCAATCACCCCGGCTTATTTTATTTTATTTTTTTTTTTTTGCGGTGTGATTTGATTATACTCTTTTTCCATCTTAGCGTACTCAATTTTCAAATCGAAATTGTTGCAAGTCTTGATTTTCTGCTGGGAAACGAAGCGAGTCGACTTAAGAGCAGTCGTTTGTAATTTGTTTTTTTATTTGTGCTCGGTCAATGATTCCCTCAGTTCACACTATAAACTAAAACTCGGTTCCTTTTAATTTTCTTGTTTCTTTTAGGAGAAAAAATTGTAGAAGGAAATGTCGAGCTCCTACTGGACCGCGACGAACGTTCCGCCGTCGTCCATTTCCCCGACGACAACAACAAACAACAACTTCCGGCCCGGCCGGGTGGTAATGCGGCGGCGTCGACATGGCGATTCCAGACAGATGATAACCAATTGGCCAACACGCGCCAATCCAAGAGCCCTCAATTTACCATTCCATTAGGTAATAAGACGCTCGGATAATCGTTTCCTTCCATCGGACCAATCGCGCCCGTTTGTCTTCGTTAAGGCCACCGGACATCGTTAAAATACCCAAATCGTTAATTTCTCTTTGGGAATTTCTAGGGACCAATTCGGGCATGATGGTGCCCGTCTCTGGAACGAGAGCCGGACCTGGTGGCGAGGGCGTCAAAAAGGGACGGAAAGCAACGCCGGATGTCCAGGATATCATCTCGGGCATCGTTCACCTGCTGGGAGGCAAAGTCAACCTTCACGCGGCCAGCGGCGCTCCAGCCGAAGTTCCACCAGCAGCCGCGGGCAATCCTTCCGGCCCAACTGTCATGCGACCGCAAATGCTGGCCCCGCACTCGACGCGAATCAACAATCGAGCGCCGCCACGTATCTCCGAAGTGCCCTTCGAAGCCATCCCGCTCGAGCTGGGCAACTCGGCCGGAAAACCCGGTCAACAGTTGCCTTTTGGTATACCGTTTAGGCCGCCCGTCTTTCCTCCAAAACTGCCACAGACCGGCCAAAATGTCCAGGGATTGCCGTTCACCTCTGGAATTCCTCTTCCCATCCAATTGGTACCGCCCGTCTCACCCAACCGGCCTTGGCCACCTGCACCTTCTTCCTCCGCTCCCGCCAACTCGACGGTGGAACCGACTCCAGCGCCCGCTGTCAACGTCACCGAGACGACAAGTTCCGTCCCGGACAAAACCGAAACGACGACGACGACGACAATTTCCAGTTTCTTCCCGGAGGATCAAAACGTCCGTCATCCTACAGCTGTCGTTTCTACTGCAACGACATCGACTCCGACACTGCCGGAATCGACGACGGCCGTTCCAGTCTACGAAACATCATCGATCGATTCCATTTTGCAGCCTTCCATCGAAGATATCATTCCGTCCAGCAACGTTGATACATTCTCTCCAGTGCCAGCTGTAACCGCAACCCAATCGGCGACGAGTTCCAGCGATATCCTCCCATCTTCAGTGCCGCAAAGTTTCCGGCCAGCATCGTCTACTGTGCCTCAACTGGAAGCCGGATCGGCTTTGCCAACGGCTCAGTTGCCGGCCAGTAGCAGTTACACGCCACCGCTCCCGGCCGGCCGGCCTGGACAAGTCTTCCATGACGAATACCTGACTCCAGCTCACGAAGGTTACGGCGAAGTGGACGTCATCACCAGCGACAATATCCAACCGCAAGGAAGTTACGGCGATACCTTTGAACTGGTTGTCACGGCGGCGCAGAATTTCGGCGGCCAGCCGTCGCCAGCCATCAACACCGGAAGGCCATACGTTATTCCGGTGGATATTGACCAACTGCGTGGTGGTTTGCAGCAAGCGCCTCCTCAGCCGGATTCGGATGAATACGTCTCAATCGACGGTCGCAAAACCTACTTTAATCTCTTCCCGACGGAAACCGTAGGCGGACCAGAACCGGTCGTTCAACCAACCGCCATGCCAAAACCAGCGCCGGTTAGACAATTCATCCAGCCATCCATCACGCACAAATCCCATTATATGCTAATCTTATTCAAAATTCCTCCACAACAGGTGAATAATAATAACAACAACAACGGTTACGGATATGCTTATCCGGATAGCAGCGCTCGCCCAGCGCCTCCTCCACCACCTCAGCAGAGGCCCAGCTACCCGAAACCGCCGGTCGTCGTTAATCGACCGACGCCAGCGCTCATCAGAAGGCCATCTACGACTCCACTCAGGTAAAAACGACGACAATGGTGAATTTAAATTTCAAATAATTTTATGAACAATGTTGTAAATAGCCGGATCGACGCTTGTATTGTCGGCGATCCCAACGCTTGTCTGGAACCCAACGAATCGTGCCAAGCAGAAGAAGATGGATCGGCCTGTTCTTGCAAACCTGGTTTCGGCCGGAAGAAGGCCAGCGATGTCTGCAAAGGTAGGTTATTAATTTAGATAACACGTTTCCTTATTGGAAGATGACATTAACGAATGAGCTTTGATTTTTTTTTTTTTCTTTAAAGCCCTGACCGGACTCTTGCTGTCCATCAGAATTGACCGCATGGACAACCAGAGACTTGCCTGGTCATCTAATTACGCTGATCCCAACAGCCCCGACTACCAACAGTTGCAGTGGGAAGCCAATAAAGCCGTAATAACATCCCGTTGCTTTTCGACAATGAAAAAACCGTTGAAAACTAATCTTTGTTTAGATTAAAACATTAATGGAGATGGCTCCCCTATCGGACCATTTTGTGACTTCGTCCGTCAACAAGTTTTATGCCATCGGCAATAAAATTATCGCCAATGCTTCCGTCTTTATGGATTCCAGTCCAGAGACGCAAAGCGTGACTGTTCGACCGACGCTGCAGAAACAGCTGGCACACATCATCCAGCAGCGCAACAACAATTTGGGCATCAGCAGGTTGTGGGTCGAAGGATTGACGAGTCCCATTCCGGCCATTTTAGGTTTGTTATTTTCAAATTGCCAACTGGTTTCGACTCATTAACTCAATTCAATTGATGACCGACAGATTTGAACGAGTGTGGCGCTCCAGAGTTGAACGATTGCAGTGCCGACGCCGAGTGCATCAACACGCAAGGAAGTTTCTCGTGCCAATGCCGGGCGGGATTCTCCGATCCGTACCCCAACGATCCCTTCCAAGCAGGCCGTCAGTGCAATTCTTGCACGCGAAGCCACTGCAACAATCGAGGCGAATGTAAAATCGAAAATGGCAGAAAAACGTGCTAGTAAGTCATTGTTTACTTTCGTCTTTACACCCAAAAAAAAAAAAAAAAGGCGGGTAAATAATTAAATTATTATTTTCAGTTGCCAAGGAAATTACAAAGGCTCGACGTGCGAATTGGACGGAGAAGTTTTAGGCGTCGCCATTGGCGCCTCTGTAGCCGCCGTCATCATCATCGTGTTGACTCTGGTGCTCTTGTGCATGTGGAGTCGCCGCTGGCGCCAGAACCAGGAAAAGATGGTCGATCGAAGTGCCTATATGGAACAGCTCAAGACGATGCCTTTCCCCGGCATGATGCACGATCGCATCCGCTGGGCGCAGTATGCGGAAGCCATGGCTTCGGCCCACAATCTCTACGCGGTAAGTGGAATGCAACGACCGACTGTAGAATTATTTAGTTGGAATTATTTTCATCCCTTTTCGTCATGACTGATCTGACTCGTTATTGACAAAAACAAAACGCACAGACGCCTATGCCCCCTCCTACTTACTTCTATCAAACTCCTTCGACTTTACAACAACCAAGTCCAGTCCCTTCGCTGGTCCACCCGACGTTGCCTCCTCCGCCGATCCCTCCGCCGATCCCTCCCCGAAACAAACTTCCCGTTCGCCAAGCGGCATCTTTACCCGTGGCACTGCTCGCTTCCACCACCAATCAGGTGATCAACAACCTGCAAGAGCTGGCGCGTAAGATTAGCCGGAAGAAGAGAACCACCGAGACAGTGAGTTAAACGCCCTCCTGGACATACTAATCCACCTTCTTATTATACTGACGCTTATTGACGCATCCCCACCACTTGACGATTGCTTTCAACTCTTTAATTACTATCACGACTAATGATGATTGGCTTGACTCTACGTAGTTGTTGTTGTTTATTGGGCTTGTGGCTTATTGTTGTCTCTATGTCCCCCAACAGCAACCCGATCCGGTCAATGTCAATCCCCACTTGGCCTTGATATCGCCGGCTTATCCGGTTGGAACGATGAGCAGCATCAGTCGAGCAAGTATGGCACCCACGCTGCCTTTAGTGGGACAGTTCCATCACGGAGCCCGGTCTACTTGTGGCTCGGTTCTCAGGTAAAAAGGAAATCCTCGTTCTCTTTTTCTCCGACTCTTCTTTTTTTCGGTTCACTCTGTACAAAACAACAAACGGCACATGGCGTCACGCATCATGTAACATATATTGCTTTGGGCGCTGCTTTTGTGTCACAGCTATGGTAAGAGAAACGCACCACCTCCACCACCACCCTCGAATCCTCCGCCAGCTTTGCAAGTGATGGAGACGAGCGAAGAGAGTGCTACCGAGAGTGATGCACCTATTCATGCACGGCCGTTTCAAGTGCCCAGGCCACGTAGTCGCTCCTCCGCTATTGTGAGTTTACAACGGTTCTTCCGTTATTGATCAACAACAACAACAGTTTCTAATTTATATGGTTTATTTTTTCTTCTTCTTTTCCAATTTTTACGATGATGCAGTCTTCCAACAACATCTACTTCGAAGCGGACGCTCCCTCGACAAGCAATGACTTCTCCAATCAATCGCAAATGTCGTTAAACACGTATCAGCCGCAACGTCATCACGGCCAACGCTACTACTATCGTTAACAAAAAAGTATCCCAGTTAAATAGGGCTCATTTCGAATGATATGGGTGCTGTATAAATTAATCCGTGTTGTTTGAGTTCGCGAGCAATAATCGCGTACGTGTGATTTTTTTTCTATAATTATTGACACATTTCCGTCACGATCCAGTTCCCATTTTTTTACCGACATGTCTTTGTAGTGTAACTTAAAATTTAATGTTTTCGTTTTTTTCATTGAAGCGTACTTTATTTGAAATACATATTGTCAAAATGTGAATCCCATCTGTTTATTCTGAGGTGCACATAAAGGTAAATTATTTGTAAAGTACTGAAAAGGAAGGGTGAGAATCTGCTTTTACATTTCCTTCTTTCCTTTTAAAGGTTGGTCAGTCAACTGAGGAATGGGTAAGAAATTGCGCGTTTGAGGGTCGGGTAACAATCTAAAGCCGGTATTCTGTTGCTGGCGAGCTACACGTGCGGTTTTCCAGTACACCTATTGTCGAAACTTTGTGAATAGACGATTGTTTGTATCAGTGATTAGTTGTGACTAAACTAGATGGATGTAACTTGAACTGGCAGTGAATAGTGAAATTGTTGAATAAATTGTTGTGTGTCTTATTTCCGCAACGATTACCTTTTTGTGGCCTACTTTTTGAAACAATGAATTTCGCAAGTTAAAATTCTACCATCTCGACGGATCTTGGTGTTACGGCAACTTTCTAGCAGTTCATTCACGAGCATTCCCATATTGAAGGAGGATAGCCCTGAGCTCACAAATCAGGTCAGTTTTGTCTTTTTCTTCCGTAGTTCCTCGATCGTATGGAATGCTTCATCATCATTTTTAGGACGTAGGTTATTTGTTTTCTATTCTTAAGGAATGGGTTCTCTTATGCGTATCAAAACGACCTCTTTCAGGCATCCTTTCAGTGCCTTTTTTGCACGCGAATCAACGGTAGTAATCGAGGTGAATGTAAAATCGGAAATGGCAGAAAAACGTGCTGTCTAACATATGACGTAACAATTTTCACACGTATTGACAGATGCTGTGCACAGTCCTCTTGTCGAAACCTCTTCCAACTGAGCACGGTACGATCCAAATAACGTGCGGTGCCGTAATTTGGGGATGGTTTAGATGGGTAGGCAACTATTATGGCGTTCGGAATATTTTTTAACACTACGCGTTTCAAATTTTCTCGAATTCGAGAAAATTTGAACCACCTAGGTTAAAAAAAAATATTTTTGCATATTGTGAGTAGCTACATTATTGACATCAATAAAAGAGTCTTGAAATACGATTGATATGAGTGATTGAGTGTCCAAATCGCATCATTAACGAGTTCGAATTAGCTCTTCAAAAGCGCAATTTTGTTGCCAATCGTTCAGCAGTGTAATTTACGGAATGCGCACCTTCATTAAACAACAAAAAACATTCGTCTGCGGAAATACACTCTGCAAGTAAATCAGTAGGGCAGCAATTTCCTTTTGGAACTGCATTAATATAAACAGGGAAATCTGCAGGAAAAAAAGGCGAACTTCTTTCAACTCTATCATATACTGTATTTCAAAAAAGAGTATTTCTTGTCGTAATAATACTCCCTTGTCCTCTTTATTGGCGACAGTTATTTTTATTGCATTTTGGACATAATCCAATCGAGGTAATAGGGAATGCGGGTGTAAACGCCGGGAAAACCAGGTTCGGCGCATTTGTAGCCGAACGAAACAACGCCAAGTAAATAGAAGCGATCCTTTTCCGGGATCATTAAAGGACCTCCGGAATCTCCCTGGAATACCAAACTGTTAGCCAGATAATGTTAATCTATTTTTAAAAACTATTTATTACCTGGCACGCGTCTTTGCCTCCCCGTCCCAATCCAGCGCACAGGACGGATTGGTCGACAACGACTGTCCTGAAATTCTTGTAAGATGCTTTACAACTCTCCTGCGTCACGACCGGAATTTGCACTTCTCTCAGCGTCATACTTGTCGGGCCGTCTATTTATAAGGGAAACATCTAAAATTACTTAACTATTCGCAATCATTAAGGAAATAGAGTTATAAAAACATACTGAAGCTGGTAGCACCCCATCCGGCCACGAAAGGCTGCGATCTGACATAATTCTTGTTGCGGATCGTTGGATCCATGGGTAAGCAAATGGGTTGCACTTCAGCTGCATTCAGAATTTACAATTTGCATTATGCGAACAATATATCTGCGTGTATCGAAAATTAATTACGGGTAAAATCTACTCTTTGTGCCAATTTCAAGATGGCGATATCATTTTGGAAGCTGACGGAATCGAATCCTTCGTGCGATATACGACTACTGATTAATACATCTTGATGTCTGTTTCCATCCAAGTCGTTCTGAATGTCGTGTTCTCCTACACGCACCGAATACCTTAAAACATTATCGTATTAAATTGATCGTCGCTTGATATTGTAAAGCTAATAACTCACAAGTCTTTTTTGTTGTAAACACAATGGGCTGCCGTTATGACGTGTTGTGACGTAACTAACGCGCCGCCGCACAAATAATCAATCTGTTGCGTGGTTGGATCCTTATAACCAAGTAGGGCGATCCATGGCCAGGCACCTGTTCATCGAACCATATCCAGTTACAATTTTCATAACTTTCACAATAGAATAGTTCGCACCTGGTGGAGCTTCCTCGCCGCCAACAATACGAGTACTAGTTGCGTTACTGTTTCCGCAACGTGCCGGTAAAATACTTGGTCGGTTGGGACCCACTGGTACAGAAGGTTTTGGCGGAGGTCTAGGTACCGGTTCCCCGAAGAAGAACGGTGTCGTGTGCTCTATTCCAGTCGGGTACGCACAACACACCTGTAATTTCATTCATCATGAGGCAACTGTCAAATTATAGTTTAAATGATGAAATAGTTTATTACCTTTGGGTCGAAACCTTCGTAGCCACAGATAGACTGCCGAAGAAAATTTAAGGTGCCAGGACTGGGCACAGACAACAAATCGACCAAAGACGGACAACTGGTCAATAAAGAACAAGTGCCTAATAGTCCATCTGGTGTTTGACATTCGTTCATTCCGCCGCCGGTGAAGCCTGTGCTGACTTCAGCAGTTTCCTCTCCAAAGTTGACTATTTGAATAGAAAGAAACATAGAAAAAGAATTCAAAGTAAACAAAAGTTGTATCCTCCAAGATGTGGATTGTCATCATTACCTTGTCTTTTGTGGTGCCGGGTATCCGGTCTCCATGGCAGCGGCTGGTAATTCCTCCTCCGGAGCAGGTGACCTTGGACGGAGTATGAGAAGCTGAAGAGGAGCAATGGCACTAGGAGCAGCGTTAATATTTCACGCATCGTGTGTCTCCTCTGTGTGGTTTCTTTGGGTTGGGCTAAGCCGATCTACCTGGCGATCTACCTGAAAGGGAAGACGGAAATACGATTAGATCAAATGTAAACAACCTTTTCAATCAACAACAAAAAAAGGGTTTCTGACAGTAGCGAGCTAGACTTTAGTGATGTTCCATCAGGACACGACGATGAATAGGTAAACATTGTTGGTGGGTTGGCCAAGGTAACACAAAGCTAGCAGTGGCGAGCGGTGGGAAATACCCAAAGCGAGGGCCGTATAATTGACGGTCGAAAGTCGCAACACCTGGGCAATACCCAAAGCCCGCGGACAGGGAAAGAGGGAAAAAGGAAAGGCAAAATATACACGCTATCGTGACTCACCTATTCGGAAGAACCCGAAACGATAACGTAGGGGGACAAGCTCGAGTTTCACTTGTAAACAAACCAACAAACTATTTAAAAAAAAAATGAAATACAAAATTGGAGCGGATGTGTGCACGTTCGTTCAAGTCGCCACTCGGGCACACACTGACTCTACTTTTTTGGCATTTGTCGAGGGGGTCTACACTTTCCGACTTCAGATTCTTTCTTTTGGAAGGGGCTGGAATCGGTGTAACTCCGCCTACTCCGCACCTTTCTCATATTTCTTATGTCTCTTTCACAACGAAGACTCGTTTAATGCCTTCGGGGGTCATTCCTCATCCGAGTAATCCTTTTCATGCAAGTGTTTCGTCACCGTCTCCTCCAAGAAGTCCAACCATTAATTTTAGATTTCACGCTCAATTTCACGTTAGCCGCAAACATCAGCTGTCACAAATAGTCAGACTTATTTTAAATTTACAACTCAAAAAAGGAAAACCACGAAAAAATACGTTTCGGAGAATTAGATGTGACGTAACTAGAACTTCGCGCTCCGGGATATAAACATTTAGATATTGCTAATAAAAGAAGAGTAGTACCATTCGGTGCCAGGTCCAACCTGGAACTGACAAAAATTTCATTTCTTCACTTCACAGATGCAAAGAATGTCGGGGTTTTCCATTGTTTTGTTTTTTTCTCTCTTTTTGTTTCTGTTTGGCTTTTCTATGGCATTTTATTTTATGGTCGGAAGCATCGTCGCGACCTTCAGAATGAAAGAACATACGCAATACACAAACCACACACACAAAACATTCACACATTCACGCAGGAATCCTAATAAAGTTGTGACAGTAGAGGACGGCATCTGCTTTCATTCAATCCAGGAACACGCACTCTCACAGCTGGAGATCACTCACATTCTGAAGATACATCTTCACTTGAAAACATCTGTAAAGACAAAAATTAATCAAGTTCGATTCATTTTCGCTTTTATTGACTTATAAAATTACCTTATCCAATCGCACAGTTAGTTTTAATTGGTATTCTAAAATTAAAATTAGGAAATGTTTTGAAGTATCCAATCTATGAAAAATGAAACGCGGGTGTAAACCCCAGGGTAGCCAGGCGTAGCGCATCTAACGCCAAATGAGACTAGACCGACAGCGTAATATTTGTCGTCATACTGGGCCATTAACGGACCACCCGAGTCTCCCTGCGTGTGTTTAAATGTTGAATGATGTTAGCGCACTTTTCCGAGAATCTAGTGTATTCCTAAAGACTTACCCGACAGGCGTCTTTACCACCTGCTTCCAGTCCAGCGCACAAAACAGATTGGTCGATTCGCACGTGACTGTACGATCGATAAGCTTGAGTGCATTTAGACTGTGAAACCACGGGTAGCTGAACTTCCATTAAGACGCTGGATGGCGGCTCATCTGTGAAATTCCAAATTTCTTTTTTAGTATCAAAGAAGCGTCAACTCTAATAAAGATTAACAGTTTACAGTAAGAAGTAGAACCCCAACCGGCAACGTAGGGGAAAATACCGGACATGTCCAGCGATCGAAGACGTCGTTCGATTGGCAAGCAAATAGGTTGAATATCGCCTAAAAATAAAATTTATAGCTTATATAGCAATTTAGGACGATTATTGCATACTGAACATACTGGAAAATGGAATAAAGTCCGAAAGCCGGATGACAGCAATGTCGTAACTCCGACCCCGCCCACTCTTTTCGTAGCGTTCGTGAACGATTACTCGTTCAATGTAATAATCTTGCGGGCCGTACTGCGTGACTCCGTGATCGCCCAACCGCACGAATATCCTGTATAATTGATTTCCAACATCAATTTCGAGGTGAAATAAATTCCAGTCAAAATAACGTACAAGTCGCGACGATTGTAGACGCAGTGAGCCGCAGTCAAGACGTGATGTTTGCTTATAAGAACGCCACCGCAAAGATAATTGATCCCGGTCCCGTCATAATAGCCCAGTCGCGCCAACCACGGCCAGGCACCTGATAATTTGAGCGTACTGTTGATCATAATAACACGACCTCAAATATGTAAATCTGGTTAACCTCTAGGAGCTTCTACACCGCCGGCGATCCGGGCTCGCATGTTATCGGTCGGCACGACACCGCATTGACGTGGCAACCTAGGCGGCCGGAGTTCGCCGTTGGATTCAAACGGCCATATTTGACGACTGTTGTCGTTGCTGTTGTCTACGACAGGACTTCGGGACATTGCCTTCACCGTTTCGTTGTAAATAGTGTTTTCGAACATGTGAATTTTATCGTCATCGGGGAAGAGGACGGCCGATTCGTCTGACGGACAACACACCTGTTACCAATAATTCAAAATCGGCACCAAATACGAAGGTGACTGTGCGGCTTGAATGTTCGCTAGAGCACGAATGATAAATTACCATTCTTTGATTCTGCTGATCCGTGGAACCGCAATCGTACCTACTGCTTTCTTCCTCCTTTTTCGCTGTTAGCGACTGCCCAGCGCTTGTCCATGCGCACAATTCAGATAAGCGACAGACACCCGGATGGCCTTCCGATGTTATACAACTTTGATATCCTAGAAGATGAAAAGATCCATCTCAAGTTAATGTCCAATACGCCATAAAAAAGGTTATTGAACATTGAGTGTGTATCGATATTGTGAATTCAATACCGGAAGATACGTCCGTCACTTGCGGTCGCCCATGAACAATGTCCATAAATAAACAACCGATCAGTAGGTGGAGTGGAAGACAATTGAGCAACATCACGCACGTTCTTGTTAAACTATTCAACGGAAATGGAAGAATGCGACTGCAATCAAACTTTAACGATGAGCGCAACAAAAGTTTCAACACTTTTTGTGAGATGACAAATGCGAGCACTGCGCTAAGGGCGACGAACCATTGCGTGCACTGACGGAAAAGAACAGCCGGTAGTCTTGGTGGCTGGTGGTTAAATGAATCAACTTGCTTCCTTTCGTCGCCAGTTTTCAAGTCCACTACAAAGTCGAAATTCAAGGAGTTCGTGGTTAGTGTTTTTTAACAGATCAGCCGCATATACCCGGAACCTCGCGTGCCATTTTAGAAGCGATGCACGCAGACCCTGCGTCAAGGGAAATACCCTTTTCCCCGTCATCACCTGACGCTGAGCATCTAATCTAGATATCCCACCGAACCTTTCTCTTTGGAAGGCGATAAGTGTTTTTAAAAGAAGGAACCAGCGGCTACTGTTATATCTCGAGATATTTTATTTACATATAATTTTTCTCCTAGTAAAGTCAAGACTCGAAAGATTGAGAGAAAAGTTAAAACACAGACAAATACAAAATAGAAAAAAATAGGCCCAATTCAGGTCGGGTCTAATTCGTAATAATGCGCATAATACTATCCGTTCTTAGCTGCTGGGATGGATGCTTCTTTAAAAAGTGAGAAGAACTGCTACGATCAAAATAAGAGCTGCAGCGCCATAAATAATATCACAGAGAGAGCGGCCGAATGAGCAGGCCGCAGAGAGCCGCAATCCAGAGGATCGTTGGGGTAAATTTGGCCGATTCTCGGGTCGGACATTGGAGGCTTGCAAGAAGAATTGGCGGCCAAAAAAGTTTCCTGTTTTGTGCAACGCGAAACGAGAATTGGTCAGTTAATCAATATAATCGATTGCAACATTTGGTGAATAATTTACTTGACAGAGTTCCGTGCAGGGCGGACAGGAAAGAGAACCGACGTGGAGCCAACCTTGGCTAAGTAAGCGGACTCGCAACTCTTGTCCGGGGTAATAGCATGGGTAAGTTCGGTTGTCCACCTGTGATAGATTTCATCAATCATTTATAAGAGTCGTCTTGGGGAAACGTTATATTTGATAGTGAAACGATAAGGAAAAATTTTATACGATAATATGAAGCCTTCCGCTCTGGCAAGCGTACTGATAGCAGCCAGATCCCCAGTGCTGCCACTGTCGCACCTGTCGGCAAGTCCGTTCTTCCCACATGGAACCAGCATGTTCAAAGCACTTGGATTTGGGCCCGTACAACTCCAAGGCAAAATTACGTTCAGGGCCTGGCAAATTGAAAAGGTAATTTGATGGCATGTACCAATTATAACGGACAAAAACTTACGAGGATTATTCTCTTCGTAAAGGCAATTGGAGCCACGGATAGCAATATTATCCGAGCGCCAGGTAAATTCCTGTATGTAGGGGCAAAAATCGGCCAGAGCCACAGATCCGCCATAATAAGGTATATCCGCTTGGCTGATGTGCGGGATAAATTCAAAGTTCTGGTAAAGGTCTGGAAGAGGGTAGGTATGCTGTACCAGATTGCATAAAGCTACCGAGTTGCGGTCTTCCGAACATTCCGTTTCCAACGGATCCCGTTTGACTCGGTTGCAGTAAGGATGTAAATGTTGTTCCCTATCAAGTTGACACTCGAGTTAATCGAAAAATTTCTCCAAAAGAAACTTAACGACCGTCGGAATACCTGGCCGCTTTCGTTTCCATCCATTCCATGCAGCTGCGTTGGGCGAAATCACAACCCAAGTTACGACCCCAATTGAGCTGTTGGGCCATTTCCATGTTGGCCTTGTACCAGCCGGTGTCTTCCATTAAGGCGAGGGTGATGCGTGAATAAACTGGATTTTGCGTGTGTGTTCCAGTCATGGCTTCGTTTTCAAACGCTCTCTTCTCCCAATGGGTTAAAGCCGTTCCTATAATTAAGCGACATAATTGTGATTTAAGAAAGTTTGCAACAAAACCTAAAAAGATAGTTTCTACCTTCTCCTCCCTGGTCTTCTAGCTCAGCACCTTCTAGCGTGCTACAGTTAAAGTGTTTCCGCACTTCTTCCACCACTCGTGGCGTCACCATCATATGAACCTCTTTGCGAACTCGGCCATCGCGGACCATCCAGTCGGGACGTACAATCCTCTTGATAACCCGATCGCTCCACTGCCGCGCTTGCAAACTAAATATAGTTTATTAGACAGTCCAGTTATGTGAAGATATCATTAGGGATGGAATACTTTTCGTTGAGGGCCGGTTTGCCGTGTTCATCCCGCGGCGTCAACGGTAATCCCTTCGAGTCCCGGTAAAATGCGAAGAGACTGACAGAAAAGCCGAGAGCGTGCAGAATTTCGTGCTTTACGGTCGAGATGAGCACATCCAGCTCGGGCAACTTCGTACTAATACTGCGCGGACATAAATTGGCATGCCCCGCAATCGGCCTGGAATTACCAGTGAAAGAAGGAAAAAAATAATAATCGGTTACACCTGCATCTTCCAATAAAAGATCTTAGTAGGTGACTGGTAAGTGGAACGAGACGGGAATAAGCAGTAATTCGGTAACGAGGTGAATCTGGCATATGTGCCTGTGTGATATGGCACCATCTGTTGCGTTCGTTATTACAAGCATAGATATGCAACGATCCGCGTCCAGTTATTCGATTCTCATAGCTGGGAGAAACCCGAGTGACCGGATAACGATTTGTTATTTCAAGGTATGCCAGTCTCACGCCGAGACAGTCGGACATCCTCTCATGACCAAACCGTTTCACGATAAAAAGAAAAACAACAAAGCTGCTCACTACCTTCCGCATATAAAAAACTAAACCGTTGAATTCCCCCCATTCAATTCGAACGTGCGCCGGATGGTTAGTAGTAGTGGTACTCGTGGTAGCGGGAGCTATTAAAACCTTCGTTATGGTAATGTTTGCTTGTGGTCGTATCGGCACGTTTTTCCGCTTGGATAGGGTGAGAGTAGGAAATTATCATTACCTATCGAGTGAAACTTCTTGTTGACAATGAGCAGCGTAAGCAACCGTCATCCCTTTCTGGCACCGTTCCGTGTCCATTGCCTAGACGCAAGAATAATACATACATTACTGTATTATTATTAATGAGCCATTAGTCAGTAGAACCGTAATCCGACATACCGAAACGTAAAAGACGAAATCCGCATCCATAATACCTTCACCTGTCCCTTCCCCCAACGAACGGCATTGTTTCCCTTGGGCGTCGCACACACGGCATGCCTGTAAATAACGTTCAAAAAACGTTTTATTATAAACTGGTCGTATCGTTGTTTTAGCTGATTACAATACGCACCTCGAGGTGATGCTCGGGCACCTGGACCTCACCGCACATGGTAGCAGCCTCGCATGCGTTCATGCAATAGGGATGAGGGTCATTGGGCACCAGAAACACTTGGTTGTTCCGGCACTTCCTACGGTCAGTTGGCGAAAAAAAGTAATTTGCAGTTAGTAGTACGGGTAATTGGAAAAACGAACAAGAAACACCAGTCGTTTACCGGCTCAAACGGATGACCGATTCCGTCTTGCGGACCATCAGAGCTTGTTCCCAATAACTGACAGCTTCTGGAAGAACCGTATTCTGTTGGAAAAACGTAAAAAAAGACACACAACAAATTAGGGGCGATCTTGTTAAACTAGTTTTTCCGGCTGCAGATGAACTACTCACGTTGATGAGCTCAAACATAGCCTCGTCCAGCCTGATATCGAAAACAAACAAACAATAGAATTATTGAAGGAATAGGGGCATTGTTTACATCCGAAAGAATGACATACTTGTAGACGCTGGTATCGTAATAGATTTTGACGCGAAGCTGCTGGTCGAGGCTCCTGCGTTTCATCACATGCTCCGGTTCCAGATGAACGCCATGGATTACCTGTGTGAAAAAGATGCAGGCTCATAATTAAAACCGAATCATGACTATTGTTTTTTCCGAAATGAGGCTACCAGAACTCGTTAACGCTATCTCTCTTTCCCATCTATCTCTAAAATCTTGCTGTGGAATACGGGGAAAAGAGAGATAGAAAGATAGAAAAATCGGTGCGTAACGGGATTCCTGTTTTCCTCGTCTTCTGCTTCAAAAGTAAACATATATTCGCCGCTGTAGTCGCCTCTTTCTCACTCTCTCTATATACAGGTTTTGGCGTTAAATCTAAGCCACCCGACTGTAACGGGGCCTGATGGTATATCGAGGGATGTGGGCTTAATGGCTAAGACCACGACGACAACAACCAGCCGGACCATATGCTGGAAAAGATCTTGCAGTAGCCTACTAAACATTCTAGTACGCCTCGATAGCCGGCCGCGTGTGCGACGTAACGGTTCACTGACGAGAGCGGAAAAAAAGGAAGCATTTTATACTGTGTGCTTCCTTGACATTACAAATAGTCAGATCATTAGAAACTGTGACTGTTTACTTTTAAGCATGTGGCAACTGGGAAATGGCCAATGTCTTTCAACACCAGGCATTCCTATTGAGGGCCATTCACTAAAAGTTACAATGACATCACAAGAACAATTACTTGCAAACTTGATTATTCCAAGAAAATTAAGTTTTAGTCCATTTCAGAGTGGATTACACTGCAAAGTGCAAACTTTTTTGTGACTGGTTACTTACATCGTTAGGCTTAGGATGGACATGGTTGCAATGTGAGCCAGAGTGATGATGCAAACTAGCTGCATCGGCAAAGGTCAATAGCAACAAGTTTGTTAGAGAAAAGGCAAGGATTGGCATCCAGGTGGATCTGACAAATAATTTGGTCCTTGACGAGAGCCAACGGCAGTGATGTTGAGCAGCAGAATTCATGATGTGATGTCTCCCAATCAATGGGTGGTCAGAGGCACTGCACCACCACTCACCTTTCTAGTGTTTTTGTTCTTGGGTTTCTACTCAGAATCCCTAGACTCTGAGCAGACACTGCATATGACTGATCAGATGATCCTCGTGGAAGCACAACAACATTTCGCCACGAGCCCCCAAAGAGGAATGAGGCCTGCTCGCGTAAAAACGCCTCTCGAAGAGTAGAAATTCTCTCACCACCGGTTGCCCCGAAAAGTCACAACCCCTCGAAACGTCAGCTGGCCAACCTAGCTGCGGTTGCAAAGCCAACGCGATTCGGCCATTGTAAACAAGCGAGAAACAAGTCTGCCGTTAGTCGAGAAAACAACCCTACAACATGCAGCAGGGTTTCCTCACGGGCGAATTGAGGGCAGCGGCAGACGTACTGGTCGGTTCCCGCAACCAAGACAAGCCAAGCAGCAAATCGGTTGACTCGTTCACTAGGATGAGAACCTGTGGTTGCTCAAACCGGTAAACGGGACCCTCGGGCTCCCGCGCCATCTAGGACTGGAAAGTCGTAGCTCGTGGGTATGGAAAAGCTGTAGACCCAAAAGAAAAAAGAAGCACGGGGCTACGTTTTTGAAAGTTACGCTGGAAGCAATTTTGTCTACGAGTTATTCCATGCGCGACGGCTTCTCGATGACGCCGCTACTACTAGTCGCATGTGCGATAAGAAATTTCACTCTGGTGCATGCAACTTCGTTTCGACGGGCAATTCACAAAGTGAATTGCTCCGATGCGCGCGACCGACAGTCCATAGCGGCCGGATCCCATTTTCCCTCCCTTCGGCTTGCAGTCCGCTCTCTTCTTGCCGTCGACGCCCTGTGTGCTTCCTTGACATTACAAATAGTCAGATCATTAGAAACTGTGACTGTTTACTTTTAAGCATGTGGCAACTGGGAAATGGCCAATGTCTTTCAACACCAGGCATTCCTATTGAGGGCCATTCACTAAAAGTTACAATGACATCACAAGAACAATTACTTGCAAACTTGATTATTCCAAGACAATTAAGTTTTAGTCCATTTCATGCGTTATTCCATGCGCATGTTATTCCATGCAAGGAAGAGGTACTTAAGTCGAACAACAACGAAAAAAGGAAATTAACGTCAAACTTGGCATTGTTAGGCGATACCAAAAATGATACCATTCAATGGTCATTCGGTGATCCCATTCGTTCCAATTGAGTTAGTCACGTATTTCATTGAAGGTACAAATTTGGCAGCTCGCTATCAAAAAACAACTCCTCGCATGCAGTAAAAAAAAAACTTGAAGTAAAGGGGGAAAAATAAAACAAGCAAGCCTTTACATTTTTGGTTAGTGATGGATTAGGTCTCGCGTTCTTAACTTCAGATAAGATCAACCGGAAGGAAAATATTTTGTCTTTGGTGTTACAAAAGAAAAAATCTCTTTTGAAGAAATTCTTGCCATTCCATGGAACACTTAATCCATTGGGACATTTAAATTGGGGTCCGAATGCACTGCCACCTGTCGTCGGTTGTTAAAGTACGAACTATTTCACGCAGCAGACGCTCTTCATCTGGCTTGCTTGCTTACTTGCTTAGTCACTGACACACCGACGAGCGGCGATTCCTGTCTTCGAAATAGACGAATACCTGACGTGAATCTGTGCTGTCAAATCATTTTTTAACAAGATCCAGCATGGCAGACCCGAAAAACGAGAAATCTGACATCTCCAACGATAACGCCAAGCCCAAGGTTGATCTAGGTCTCCTTGAGGAGGACGACGAATTTGAAGAGTTCCCTGCTGACGGTAACTTGTTTGATTTTCCCCTGAAATTCTAATATGAATGAACACACTTGGTGTTTAAGTTTAAGAAAGAAATATTTTTTACTCATTATTGTTTGTATAAAAATTGTCACAGATTGGACTGGCAAAGAAGAAGATGCTGACGATGTCAATGTTTGGGAAGACAACTGGGATGATGACAATGTTGAGGATGATTTCAGCCAACAACTACGGTAAAAATAATTGTATTAAACCATCTAAATTTATTTTCTTAATGCTTTTCTGTTATGCACAGAGCTGCACTGGAAAAGCAAGGAGTAAAAATGGAGCAGTGAAATTGCACTTGAATATGTGATTCAGCGTGTAACACACTCATTCAATAAACTGTATGTCAATTTTGCCTTTTTCAAAGTCATGTCACCTGGTTATTACTTTTTGGCTGTTGAAAGACTGACATTTCCAAGACAGAAAGAAAAACATGAGGATTGACAGGACATCTTTGCCTTGTGCCCCTGGATAACAGATGGATTTGAAAACTCACGTCTGTGCCTGGACGAGCGCCAGATCCGAAACGAATAGGGGGGGCTGGGAGATGATGATGTTCGTAGAGCGTTGGCCTCGACAGACTAGGCGGCAGCGATGGCGTCCGACTGGCGGTTATTTATATAACGCAATTGCTCGCAGTGTGGTCGTCTCTGCACCCCTCACAAAGCAGTGTATAAGCGGTCGTGTTGCTGAGTTTCTCAACAGAGTCCAAAGCCGCCAGAATGGAAGATTGAGTCACTCTGTACGGAGGTGTTGTTCGATTGTTTAGTGTATCAGGTGACTCGTTGCGTAGAATGATCATGTCTCTGTTGTCCCTTTTTTTAGATGTGCGATCTTTCTTTTGGCATTGATTCGTTCTCGGCCAATTTGTTTCCTTACAAATTGTAGTAATCTTGCCTGTACGATTGTAAAAGATGGCTCTCGACCGCAGGCGTTCCGTACGTGATCGTGGTTCAGTTCGGAGCCGTGGCTCTTCGAGCGCTTCAAGTTCTGATCCACGCGAAAAATTGAAGGATTGTTGCCGACAGTTTGTGGCCTTTATGTTTACACAGGTTGGCGTAGGAGCGCTGGTCGTCAGCTATGCCATCATGGGCGCCTTTGCCTTTATGGCAATCGAGGGCGAATCGGAAAACAGCGATAACAACGATCATGTTGCCAGTTTACGATCCTCTTGTCTTAGTCGCCTCTGGAACGTTACCGATCATCTTAACGTGCTTGAAGAGAGGAAGTGGAAGCTGGACGTCCGTCAGGTGCTACTCGATCACCAACAAGCTATGGCATTGGCCATTAAAGGCGGTTATGACGGTCGGACCAATCAGGAACGCTGGACTTTCCCATCTGCACTCATGTTTTCGCTATCTGTCTTTACCATGATCGGTTTCGGACATTTGGTGCCACGTACTCAGTGGGGGAAAATTGCCACCATGCTTTACGCTGTTTTTGGAATCCCCGTTTATGTTCTCTATTTCATGAACATGGGCCAAGTTTTGGCCTCGTGCTTCAAGTGGTTCTATTGCAAGCTGGTCCGCTGTGCAGATGCCCGTAAAGATAAGGCCATAGCCGATCCCGACCCTACAGCAGTCGTCAACGGAAACAAAGAGATGGTTGGTGTCAATACTGTAGCCGTTGTGGATGATGAATTATCAGACGACTTGGACGACGAAAGCGGTTCCGAAATAGTGATTGTGCCGTCAACAGCTTGCCTTTGGGTCTGGCTGACTTACCTGGCAGCCGGCACGATTATGTTCGGTTAGAAAACAAACTGCAAAAGCAATTTTATCTGATTCGATTAAATCATTTTAAATTGATTGTAGCCGAATGGGAAAAGTGGGAGTACTTGGACGCGTGTTATTTTTGCGTCACCAGTTTATGCAAGATCGGAATGGGTGACTTTGTACCCGGCGCCAATCTTCACGCTTCAAGCAATCAGACCAAATTGGTAAAAACAAATTGTTTTGCGCCTCAGTTACTGGATTAATTTATTTTGATTTTTGGCCTTATTAGATCATCAATTTCGTGTACCTTCTCGTTGGCATGGGTAACTTAACGAATTGCAATAATGAACAACTCGAGAATGCGATTATGTGCAACTTTTAATGATCCCCATTCAGGAATTATTGCTATGTGCTACAACCTGATGAAGGAAGAGATACTGGTTCGATTACGTGAACTCAAAGCCGACATGATCGAGAGGTACTTCTCAATTGGCAATCAACAAATAGTGGGAATAGTTCCAATATAACTTTTTTCTTGGTACGTTGAAAGGTTGCAAGATGTTAGCGGACGCATGCGCCGTTGATATTCACACGCGTCCAGTGTTACCTTATTCACGCCCGCCAGCATATGGATAGAACGGCGGGGTTTTGGTCACCTTGTACATATCTCCTTTGGGTGATTCGTGCATGAGAGAAAAAGAGGGAGAGTCTCGATTCGAAAATACCTAGCCGAAAATATCGACCGCTACAATCCTTTGAAAATAACCCTCCTTGGGCCGCCGGGCGCATCGACAAGGAGTGCATGGCCCGTCGTGTTGGATCCGAAATGTTGTTTTTCTTTCTTTTCTCCTCTCGACGGAGCTATTTTGGGCATCGCCGTCTATTACACATGCACCTTATGAGCACCTAACCAACAAAGCAAAAAAAAAAAAAAGGCAACAAGCACAACTTATTTATCAATACGATTTACCTTTCCTGTACCATTCTATACTTACGGTTTCCCTTTTTGCAATGTATTTGTCAAATATTTTGCTTCTTTATTTACTATAGGTATTTTTGCTTGGATTCTGACGATTTAGATATTTTTCGGTCCAAATTTCTTACATGGTCCATCCGTATTTGTTTACTTCGCTACTATTTTAACAGTCCCCGATTGCCCGTCCAAAAATTCTACCCCGTTTATATTTACCAGCCTATCTCTGTGCTGCCATCTGTGCCAGGGTAGTTGTTTGTCGTCTGCAAAAAATGTCAACATCTTATGAATTGGAACTTGGTAGTTACTTCAAAATGTGGATCCAAACGGTTTGACTCTACAGTTTGTACAAGATAGTATCTAGACATGTCATCCACATCTCAGCGGCTGTTGGCAGTTACTGGATTCAACCAGCGAGTCAATGATGTAATTTTCGTCCCAAGACAAACGTCGACAGAGCCAGCTTCTGTTGTGGTCTTCTTCGGCGGGGACGTTCAGGTTGGTCTCAAATATACATAGAATAAAACGCAAATACATTTCCCCCATTACTGTTGAATAGGACTACCCTGAGAACATGAAAAGCCACCGAGATCATGGGGCACATGTTGATTACAATTTGGAAGCAGTAGCTGAGATTTTAGCTTCAAAATTTCCCAATAGTTACATATTAGTTATTCGTCCTGCAAAATTTGAATTGAAGACATTTAGTTGCTTTTCTAATTTTGTCAATTGCAACCATATTGGCACTCCTACTCATGAGCCAAATCACAATGCCCTCCTCCACTTAACTACATTACTCCAATCAGTAGCAGAGCAAACAGGACATAGTGAAATTGGGAGAGAAACATCTTTGTTTATTATTGGTTTTTCTAAGGGCTGTGTGGTTTTAAACCAAATGTTGCATGAATTTCATTATTTTCACCATCTTCCTCTAGACAAAGAAAGTCATATCAGTGCCCTGATAAATCGGATTAAGAAAATGATGTGGTTAGATGGTGGGCATTCAGGGGGAAAAGATACATGGATTACTTCTACCCCCATTTTATCAACCCTGGCAGAAACAAGTATGCTAGATTTAAAAAAATGCTAATGCCATTTGTTTTCATTCCCATATTAAAGGGTGTGGCTATAAATGGACTTAAGGCCGTGGACTTGGCCATTTTTGACGTCTAGAAACCGTGGATTTAGTGGTCTAAACAGCGGACTTAAATGTGGACTTAAGTTACTAAACGGTGGACTAAAAGATGGACTAGGAAATTTTATTTATTTAAAAAAGCCCATCAACAGATGCCAACATTTTAAATACTGTCCATTCAGGGGCGAAAAAAGATACATGGATTACTTCTACCCCCATTTTATCAACCCTGGCAGAAACAAGTATGCTAGATTTTAAAAAATGCTAATGCCATTTGTTTTCATTCCCATATTAAACACTTTTTAGAAATAATGGTAGGTGTCCACGTTACTCCGTATCAAGTGAATGACGATCGTCGACCATGGATAGGAAAGGAGGAAAAGCTTTTTCAATCTATTCTGAAGAAGATGGGAGTACCGTTGTTTCGAAAAGTGCACTTTGCGGAGGAACCGCCTTCTCTTGAAAATCATTTTCTTCTTCTTAAGGAATTTTCTTAAGTTTTTTTCCCCATGTACAGAATTTTTTCGTTTGGCGGGAATGACTGTATCCTATTAGATCTTCGTAATAGATAAAATTCCTTGTACAAATTTATTTGACAACCTTCTAACAAAAATCGAGTATTTCTTTCTCCCTTTCTGTGGCGTTGAAGATTTTTCCTAACTTCAGCTAAATAAAATGATTTAGATTAAACGGGATTGATAAATTTGCCGAACAATTTTCTTTCAAAGTCGAGCGCAGCTAAATGTGCGGCGCGCAAAAATTCTTCTCATGCTGCTATTCATTCCTTCCACGAAAAAATTCATGCAGGGTGTAAAACGATTTTTGGAAATAGTCTTGATGGAAGTTTTAGGTTTTCAAAAAAGGTAAATTTTGAAAATCCGCTTGCATACAGTGCACTGTGCTGGTGCAGATTGTGCCAATTAATCTTGAAGCGAAGTCACAACGTTGGTGTCAGACGACGTTTTTCTTTCGAAACTTAACTTTGGAAGAAAAGCCAGATTAAATTGTGAAAATGAAGTTAAACTTGATTGTTGCAACTGCATTAAATATGGGAATCGGCTTAAAAGGATCAATTCCTTGGCGACTAAAGTATAATTTTAATTTGTTTTGTAATTGTTTAAAATGCTGTATGATTATTCATGGGTTTAGGAAGGATATGGCATTGTTCGCACAGTTGACCAAGTGGACAAATGATCCTGGCAAGAGAAATGCAGTTATTATGGGAAGAAAAACGTGGGAATCTATTCCTGAGAAAAATAGGCCTCTTGCTAACAGACTCAATATAGTGTTGTCTGGAACCCAGCAAGAAATGTAGGTTAAACCTTCATGTTAATGAAAAGTCAATGAATGAAAATTTTGACCAAATAATTATTTATTTTTCATCTAGCAATGAAAATGTGTTAGTTTGTAAAAGCTTGGACTCAGCTCTGAAAAAACTTGAACTTGCACCCTATGTTGAGGAAATAGAGAATGTTTGGATAATTGGTGGAGCTTCAGTCTATGAAGTAATCATATGAAATCTAGTTATGAGTGGGGGAACACCCTCCTAATTGAATTTTCAATTTTCCAGGAGGCAATGGAACATACTTTTTGTCATAAAGTTTACATCACCCGTGTACTCAAAGATTTTGAGTGTGATGTATTCATGCCTAACATTGATACAGCTAAATTCACTTTAGTGAGGTAAGAAGCATATAGTATTTTGTTACCATTGTGAATAAAAAAAGTGCCATCATTTTAGTGACCCAAGATTACCAGAAGATGTTCAAGAAGAAAACGAAATACCTTTCAAGTTTGAAGTTTACGAGAAAACATAGAAAACCTCGTCAAAATACTGAAGATTGAAAAATAGCGCCGTTTTGTGGGCCCTGTTGTCAATTCACCTACTGGGACTGAAAAACAAATCAATATATTTTTCTTATCTTTATTTCGAGCAAAATGTCACGATTAAAGCTGTTTAAATAAAAAAAGATAATTTTTCTCATTGTTATAAGGTAATAATCTTCTATGTCAAATTTGTAAACAATTAAGACAAAGGAAGTGTCAGATCAAACGCCCGGAGGCGTGGAGATGGGACGCTAGCCAAGATGAATCTTCTTGGAAAACTCGTGATTCTTCTTGTCATAAGTAAGTTGCTTTTTATTAGTAGATACCGTATTAACGTAGTCGCGTTCGACGGTTTTAGATAACCTATTTTCTTTGTAGTTTATTCAATCAATGGAATAGTAGAAAGTGCCCCTGGTCGAGGCGGTGGTGGAGGTCGTGGTGGAGGAAGTACCGGAGGAGGAAAAAGCAATAGTTCGAGTGGAGGAAAACGAACCGGCTATTATCTCCATGGAGGGCTTTATCCTGTCAGTCGAACTGCAAAAGAAGTACCACCAGTTAAGACTCCAGTTAGTAGAGGAATCGGTGCTTGGGGCATCATAGGAATTGTTCTCGGAGTCCTTGCAATTTGCTGTGGAACCTATTATGCCTTATACCTATGTGACATGTATCAGAGATCACAAAACTATACCTCCAATCTGGCCGCTCAAAGTCCTCACTTGCTGACAGACAAACCTAAACCAGAGGAGAATGGGAATGGGAATATTCCAATGACTGACAAGAATGAGCTTGCCAAGAGTTCCAATAAAAATGGACTCAACAATGAAGTCTTCCTATAAAATGCTCTTCATTCAGTTTCTTTTTTGTGTTAATTAAAGTCTTTTGTGCCTCTATTAAACTAGATTTTCTAGAGATTATAACCTCTCAGTTATCCTTCCTGTGACTTTTACAGTGCTTTTGCACAAACTCATGTCAATCTTTTTGCTCATTCCTTTTTTCTACAGTTGACCAATATACGTTTTTACATCAAATTTTTATTTTTATTTTTTACTCTTTTTAAAAAAATCATAAAAATGAAAATGCATAATAAAATTTTAAAATGACAACATACCGTTTGAAGCAGACGAAACTCGGAAGAGCTGTTTGGGACTTCGGGTGTGTAATGTACGTCGGTACAGTCGAGAGCCGTATACATAAGATCATTCAACAAGTCACGAGATGCAAACAAACCCGGAAGTAGCAATATAAAGTTAATGATTTTTTTGTAGTAAACGGAAGGAAATGAAATAGATCGTGCAATATCTCAGTGAAAATTATTTAAAATGCTTGGGAAGCTTAATCAACGGTTGAAGGCAAAATCCGAAGGTGGGGCCTATAATGATTTGGATAGAGAATCAAGTATTGCTGGCGATGGCAGATCAACGTCTCCATTTAGTAATTCATTTGGATTTTCTGGGAGTGATATGGGAAATGGTGGATTATTGGGCTCTGCAATTGAAATGAGTGCAGCTGGAGCTGGAGTAGTTCCTGACGGTTAGTTTATTATTTGTTACTCTAAACCAGAACTTCTAAAAACACAATCTCAATCTTTCTTACAGATACTTTTACAGTTGACCAAGCTGTAAATGCAACTGGTTTTGGACGCTTCCAGGTAAAATTATCACTCATCACTGGTCTTTCCTGGATGGCTGATTCAATGGAAATGATGATATTATCAATTATCTCACCTGCATTGAAATGTGATTGGAGACTACCTGATTGGAAACAAGCTCTCATTACTACCGTATGTTTGGTTTCTTTTATTTAGATTTCGTAAAAAGAATGAGAGGTAATCTTTTTCCATTTTTAGGGTGTCTTCCTTGGAATGATGATGAGTGCAGTTTTTTGGGGCCAGCTCAGTGATAAATATGGGAGAAAAAAGGTAGTTTTCCCTCTTTTTAGCTTAGTTGTTTTTGTTTTTTTATTTGCATTAGTTATTGTTTTTTTTTATCTTGTAGGCTTTAGCTTTGTCTGCTGTTTTGTTGAGTATTTTTGGTTTATTAAGCTCTTTCTCGCCAACGTTTTTCTGGATTTTACTTTTACGTTTGCTGGTCGGCTTTGCTATTGGATGTACCCCGCAATCGTACGGACCCATTTTCTCAAGTTATCATCATTAACTAACATACTTAATCTCGACGTTTCTCTTCTCTTAGAGTGACGCTGTACGCTGAATTTCTCCCTGTTCGCCAAAGAGGGAAATGCGTCGTTTTACTTGATGTATGTTGCCTTTTTTAAGTTCTTAAATGTAGTAAAACTACTGTTTTCTCTCTTTACAGAGCTTTTGGGCCTTAGGAGCATGTTTTGAAGTGCTCTTAGCTCTCGTCATTATGCCTACTCTGGGCTGGCGTTGGCTGTTGGCTCTATCGACCATTCCAGTTTTCATATTTACTCTCGTCTGCGCGGTAAAAAGCCCAGTTTGTTATTTCTTCCAAAATGTTGAATACCAGAATTTTTGAATTTAGTGGTTGCCGGAGAGTGCCCGATTCTTGGCTGCCAACGGGCGAACTGAAGAAGCCTTGGCTGTTTTGCGTAGAATCGCTGATGATAACGGGAAGCCAATGCTAGCTGGTCGACTAATTGTTGACGATCTCTCTAGTGGTGGTGGTCCTGCGGCAGGGTCTGGGACTTCTCCGGCAGTTCCAGGGGGTGATATGAACTCGCTTGTGTCGTTGTCCTCAGATTTACGCTGGAAGAGCCCGTTGCAGCGCTTACTGTCGCCAGAATTGAAACTGACATCACTGCTCCTTTGGTTCATCTGGTTGGCTTGTGCTTTCTGCTATTATGGTATGGTACTCATGTCAACTGAACTGTTGGCTGGTGCTGCCCTTGCTGAAGAAGAAGGCGATTGTCTTAACCGAAATCGTGGTAGCGGCAACGCTACTAGGGAAGATTGCGCTGCGGGTTGTCGAGTTCTAACTAGTGCAGATTATACTGACCTTCTGTGGACTACTTTAGCAGAATTCCCTGGTAAGACAATTTTGTTCTTCTCCCAAGGGAAAATCTAATTGATTGCCCCTTTACAATAGGTATTGTTGTGACACTCGTCGTTATCGAGTTTCTTGGTCGAAAGAAGACCATGGCTCTCGAATTTCTCATCTTTAGCATATCGGTCTTTCTCATTATGGTCGTCTGCATTTCCAATCGGTCTATGTTGACGGTGGTCCTCTTCGTTGCCAGAGGAATCATTAGTGGTGTTTTTCAAGCTGCTTACGTCTACACACCTGAAGTTTATCCTACGTATCTCCGTTCCGTAGGAGTGGGTGTTTGCAGCGGTATGGCTCGTCTAGGAGCCATGGTTACGCCTTTCGTCGCTCAGGTTTTGGTACAGGATTCGCTGAATGTAGCGATAGGACTGTACGGCAGCGTTTCTCTTCTAGCTATGGTAGCCTCACTATTTTTACCAATCGAGACCAAAGGGCGGGCAATGGCCTAGGTCCCACTCACTAACTTCTTTTCCGTCTTCCGTCCACTCCATAATAATTATTTTCGAAGCAATACTAATAATGTGGGGGGTCTCCTCCAGTATTTCACTTCTGAGAGCATAATGCAATAACTTCTTTTACATTTCTACCAAGATATTTAAACAAATTATGATCTGTTGGTATGTTTTATTGTTTAGTAATATCTAATGGAGGTGAGTGAGATCTACGATCTTTTTTTTTACGTTTTCAATACAAAAACGTAATCGGATAATGTTGTCTAATGCAACCTCTGAGTTAAATCGTCCAAAGTTCACTTCAAGTCCACAATCGTTACTGACGATCACTTATTTGTATTTCGAAATACATTTGAAACTTTCGAAATTGATGTCGCGCGATGTTACTACCATGGACACATCCTTTATATTTCGAATCCGAGCAAAACCTTCAATTTTGATTGAAAGTTCGTGTTGCGGCTTGGTTTGAAATGACTTTTTATTATTGAAATTCAATGAAACGTGTAACTAGATACTCCTATAAATGGGTTCACTTCTTGCCACCAGCGGAAGAAGCGGCAGCCTTCTCGCGTCCCTTCTTGCCTTCGATCAAAAGGCTCCTCTCAGTCTCCGACAATCGTGGATTGATCTTGGTGATGACACCTGTGCCCAAAGTCAGAGTTCCGTCGCGCAAAGTAAAACGCTGACCTTGTTCGACCACCATAGGTTTCAGAAGACTAAGCTTGAGCCTGAAAATTACAAAAAGGTATTAAAACAAGTCTAACTTATTGTGTCTTTCTGAAATTTGTCCTTACTTGACGTCTTCGCCAGGCATAGCCATTTCCTTGTCAACTAAGCTAACTTGGGTTGCACAATCCCAAGTTTTGGAGAACATTTGCATTTGGATGAAAGATGTGAATGGTTTGGAACGACCACCTTCATCCTTGCTGAGAATGTAGACCTTTTAAGTCCGAAATAAAAATGTTAGTTTGGTTTAAACAGGTGAAGGAAACTGTAAATATCTTACCTGCGCTTCCATGTTATCGTGCGCTTTCATCGTTCCAGGTTTGGCCATGACCATTCCTCTGCGAATGTCATCTCGCTTAATACCGCGTACTAGGGCCCCAAGTTGATCTCCGGCTTGAGACTCTTCCAGGATCTGATGGAACATTTCAATGCCTGCGACAATAACAAAGGTAATATTAAATTACTTTCTCAGTGGACGCAATTTTCTTTCTGAATAGACCTGTAATTGTTGTTTTGATGGTTTTGCTGTAGCCGACAAACTCGCATTCCGTTCCCTTCTTTACGACACCACGTTCCAAACGACCAGTTACGACAGTTCCTCGACCGGGGATCGAATAGACATTTTCGACGGGCATAAGGAAAGGTTTGTCCAAATCACGGACAGGCGTGGGAATATAGGAATCGACAGCTGCCATAAGTTTAAGAATAGCCTCGGATCCTACAAATCAAAATTCTTAAACTGTTGGTTTAAGTTGGCGATGAAAATATAATAACTGACCAAGTTCTGGACTACGGTCCTCGAGCGCGCAAAGGGCTGAACCAGCGATAAACGGAACATTGTCTCCGTCGTAGCCAATTTGAGACATTAGTTCGCGAATTTCCATTTCCACAAGCTCAACCATTTCTTTATCAGCGGCATCAACCTAATGTTTTAAAATATAAACGTTTCATTCCTTTTTTGTGGTAAATTTTGACAAAAGAAACAAACCTTGTTGATGAAAACAACAATGTGCTCAACACCAATCTGCTTAGCTAGTAGCAAGTGTTCTCTGGTTTGCGGCATAGCACCATCAGTCGCCGCCACGACTAGAATAGCTCCATCCATCTGAGCTGTTCCGGTAATCATGTTCTGTAAAATAAATATATATGAAAATCTAGGAACACGCCAAGGAAAAACTAGGAAGCTCTGCAATACTTTGATGTAATCAGCGTGTCCGGGACAGTCGGTATGACCATAGTGACGATTTTCTGTCATGTATTCGACATGGGCCACATTGATGGTGATACCTCTGGCTTTTTCTTCGGGAGCATTATCGATTTCATCATACCGCTTGGCTTTTGCCATGGCTTTCTCAGCAAGAACTATATTGATGTTCAAAATAAGTATTTAATTTCAGTGGGTTTTTTAAAATGAAGTTGGTGATTTACCTTTTGTGATGGCAGCAGTGAGAGAGGTTTTACCTAATAATTGTAAGGGTTCATAAAAATAATTAGAAAAAGTGGAAAGATTAACTGTGAGCAAGATCTCACCATGGTCAACATGTCCAATTGTTCCAATATTGCAGTGAGGTTTGTCTCGTTGGAATACTTTCTTTTCTGTGGGTGCAGCCAGCAATCTAGAAGACATGGACAATGACCTCTTGGAGAGCAGACATGATGATCTGGCAATTAGAATCCGGCCAGTAGGAGCTATTAAGCCTGCTTGGCGGCCGTATTGGCGTACACATCTTTTAGATGCAAGAGAAAGACCTGGAAATAATCAATTATGTAAGTTCAATATTAAAATTTTGAGTGAACAAATTTTTTATAAATGTGTATGAAATACGAGGTAAAATACCCCATATAACTAATTCTCTTACAAACGCGTTATCAAACGTAACTACGTTTTTAATAGTTAAAATTTAAACAAAACGTAAGACTAATGTTTTTAGTTTTTTTTCCATGGTACACGTGACACCGGCGACTAGCTTTAAACCTGAAGAAAATAGTTTCGGCTTCATTAAAAATACGTAGTCCCAATTAATCAATATTTTCCCCATCATTTTTCCATCTTAAATCTAAATAGTTTCTCTTAATTACAATCAAAATTAGTAGAAAAATACCTCGGGAGAAAAGAATTCTACTCGTTGCAGAAGTCGCCATGGCTGAAACAGGTCTGCCATCTAACGATGGAAAACTAATTACATGTTGACCCACGCCATCTAAAGAGTAGGTTGCGCAACTTAAAGGTTAAAGTCCCTAAGGGGACAAACGATGAAACGCGAGTCAAAAGTTAAAGAGAAACCTCGATTCAATCGATTCAGGGAAAGGAAAAACTACAGAACCTTGCTTTAAATAAAAGGCGAAACGAGTTCAAAAGAGAAAGTGTCAGAAGTAGTTGCGAGTTTACTTGCTTTTTTTCTATGTCATTAACGTAATATCAACTCGAAAACGAGTCCCGCATGTATATTTTGTATTTTCATAGCGCCACGGCATGTGTAGCAGCGACCTTCGATCGACCCGAGTGTTGTAACCGACGTTCGCGGGTCCAAAAATGAATAACGGTACGCGTTTCATGAAAATGAAAAAGAACCGACTGATAGGAGGCTACGAAAACCTGTACGACCTGAGTAACCAATGAACGTTCGGGTTACATTTGAGCTAAAGGACGCCATTGGTTCGTTCGGGTCTTGAAACGACCTTGACGGTTTTTTTGAAGGTGAGTGCCTGACTCACTTCAGTGGGGGGAACACACAGCACACACACACAGAGGCCATACAGCTTTGTGCATTGTTAATGTTATCCGTGCAGACAGTCGACCGACACAGCCGCTCAACGTAACAAGCGCCGTTGGGCAGCTGGACGAGTTCAACATTTTCGAGAATTCGTCTCAATTTTTCCTTCAAAAAGCATTGAGAAAACTGTGAGCATAGTATCCTGTATGCTTGGCGCGGGTTTCTCTTCTTTTTGTGTGTGACAAAGTGAATCGTCTGCTAGCGACCGATGTGCAGAGCTGCAGACACAAACAGAAGACTGATGGGGACAGAGCAGACCACGCTTTCGGTCGCATCTAGCAGTTTGCAGTCGGCTGCCGTCATTCTCGTTCGTTGTCGTGGTTGACTGCGTTTGGCGAAACCCCCACTCTGCCTGTCGCTACGGCCATTTCGTGAAAGATGGCCGGTTTATATCAACAAGGGGAATAGTGAAACTTTGTGAGGACAAGCTGCTGCTAACCACCCTTTGTGTGCTGCTGACTCCAAAGTTGGAGTGCCGTTGGACTCTCCCCTTTTCGTTTGACAAGTTCGTTGACCTGCTGGCAGCAGTGTGCTATTAGCCCTACACTCTCACCACGGCGTGAATCCCATCAGGCCACAGAAATATTCTCTCCCCTCCAGACTACGTACATATTTCCCAGTGAAAACTGTGAAATCGAACGAGTGCAACAGTGTGCGTCCTCACTTTCGGGGTTGTGCCGAAACGGCTAGAGGTTTGACCTCAATTGCGGCCCTTGTGTGTGTGTGTGTGTGTCTGTGTTGGCTGCTGCTGGCACAAACGTCCTAAAACCAGTCGAGCCGGCTTCTATATCTCACCAGTCATTCACGAGTTTAGTGTGAAGTTGGTACGTGCTTTTGAACGATGGAGAACGGCGGTGAAGTGGACAGCAACCCTCCGTCGCCCAACAACGCAGAAGAGAATCCGGTCAAACAGGCCGAGGCTGTTACCATGGAATCGGATGAAAAGTCACCAGCATCGGATGATGTCGTGTCCGACAACAAATCGAATCAAGGTGCTTCCGAGCCAGCGGTTGACAAGCCCCCAATCGAGTCGGCCAAAACTGGATCCGACAATAAATCAGAAGAAGAGGTTGCTGTTGAAGAAGAATTGAAAGATTCCGACAACACAAGTGATGGAGCAGATGACGAAGAAGAAATGGAAGAGAAAGCCAAAGAAAATGAAGACGACAAAGATGAAGAAAAGACCAAGGAGAACGGGGTTGGTGTTGTTGTTGACAAAGTTTCGACAGTCAAGGTGGAAACGGCGCCAGAAGAGAAACGCACATTAACACCACCCCCGGAAAAGATGGAAGACGCGTCGGCGGATGACGAAACCACTAAAGAGATGTCGTCATTGGAAGAAACGGAGGAAATCGACAAGAAAAACTCTGCCGACAATATTGAGGTTGAGGATCAACAGTCGTCGACTTCATCCTCCCCGTCGGCCTTGCACATCCATTTGGACGATGAGGACAAGGACGAGTCCTTGAATGGTAATGAGATGTTCTGATTCGTCCAACTATCGCTGACCTTGCTCACGATGACTTTTTCCGATTAACTACCTTGGGGCAAACAACTCTCCCTCTCTCTTATTTCATCTGCATTTTTTACTTCTTTTTTTTTTGACGTTCAGGCAAGGACAAGGAAGCGGTGGATCCGTCGTTGCCGCTTATCAGCAACGTGGTCAGTCTGTCGTCGATAGCGTCGTCGTCGTCGTCGCTAACGCCGCCGCCGCCTACGCGATCGGAGCAGTCGCCTTCAACGCAACCCCCTTCGCCTACGCCTTCAGCCGAATCGGGTAACAGCGTCCGTCGAACAACACTTCGCTTCAAGCGAGGCATCGAAATTAGTTTTGATGTCGATCAGAACGGCCAACCGGTTAGCGTCAACAACCACGACGCGGCGCCAATGCCCTCGGCCTCTTCGGGAGAACCTCGCCAGTAAATAATTGTACAATACATTTTGGCCTCTTGCCCTTTAACTATAGACTTTCTCTCCTGTTTCCAGGAAACGGAGGCGTTTGGAAGATGATGACGACGAAGACGCCAATCAGCCGGATTTATCCGAGCTGGATGCTGAAGGAACCAATACGTTTTTGTCGGCCGTTCAGAAAGACATCCGCACCCTACGTTTCATGGCCAAACAAAAAGAGAAAGAGTGGAACTACATTTTGAAGTTGATGAAGGTCAAAGAAGAGCTTCAAGCCAAATTGATGAGAAGAAAAGAAGTGCTAAAGATTACGTCGTCGGCCACGAGTCGCACCAAAAGTTTACCCAACACGCCCCAAATCCATACGGTGGCTCAGACTCAAATTCAGCAACAATCGGGCGCGGCCAATCTCCAAACGCTCATTAATCATTCATTGAATGCCATGATGGCCAAATCGACTGGTTCGTCAAAACCAGGAATGTCCAGCAGCTCCGTGATGAACCAACAGCAGCAGCAGCAACAACAACAACTCATCCAACAACAGCAACAGCAGCTCGCGCAGCAGCTCCAACAGCAAGCCAAATTGAACCGCCAACGACCAATTTTGCCAAAGCCCAGCATGCAAATCCATCCGGAGGTTCAAATGTGGAATCAGCAACAACAACAACAGCAGCACCATCACCATCATCACCACCACCATAACAATAACAACAGCAACAATTCGAATCACCACCACCATCATGCCGTTGTTGATTCCGTTGTTGGCTCATGTGTGGACGGACAGGCCGATGCCCGTAACCGACAGGGCACCATAAGCGTCCAGTCGCTGATTGCCGACTACCGAGCCAAACATCCAGAAGAAATTCCAACACGTGGAAGGCGAATTCGCCAACCTTCGCGAATTTGCAACGATCCTAATTCGTCTAGTAGTCCACCTCCACAAACTGGCGGTCAGGAGGGCGGCGGCGGTGGCAGCATGAGTTTCAAGGTGACTTGAAAAAATGGGCATAATTAAAACTTCAATTTAGTTTCCGCACTGGAGACGTTGAGATATATATCCGGTTATTAATCAACTCAGCTTAACGATGGTTTGACTTTACAGGACGTACTGCTCCAGTTCGCCAAAATGAGCAGCCGCCAAGGTCACCCTAATCCCGTGGATATGATCCAAGTGGGAAAAGAGTCACCCGGTACATCTGGAAATAGCGCCATGGGAGCGGGAAGCAGTGGTAGTAGCAGCGCGGCAGCTTTACAAAGTCTGGCCGCTGCTCGTAATGCGCGCAGCAGCCCACATGCGGCCGCTTTATCCGCCGGATCTATACTCCAAAGCGCCCTCAGTGGCAGCCGCTCTAACCCCAATTTTGCTCCAACGTTGGCCCAGCTGCTCACCAATCCGGCCAACGAGCAACAACAACAACAGCAGCAGCAACAACAACAACAACAACATCCACATCCACAGCAGTTGGTTAGTCAACCAACAGTTTCGATTCCGGTAGCAGCAGCCGCTTCTTCGTCGATTTCGGCGGCGGCAGCAGCAGCGGCCGTCAATGCGGTTTCATCGGCCGAAGTCTTGACTCTTTCGAACCTTTTAGCCACAGCTAGGGTATGTACTTGCTATAATTTGCGAATCACATTACAAAGTGTCAGCTAACATTACGATTGATTTCTTTCCAGGGTCACGTGACGATCACGTCCGAACGGGCCGAGCACGCTAGCGACGACGTCACTGTTGTGGTAAAATTTCATTCCTTGAACAAGAAATTGGATCACCGTTGAACCGGAACGAAGTGGACGCGAACACTAAACCCCAAACGAAATCTCTCTTTTTTATTTTACTCTTTTAGGGCGGCTCAACTTCCGGCCGGAATGCATCGTCGTCCAGCAACGGCAACTACTTGCGGACGAGCGGTGGTAGCGAAGTGCCAAAGTGTCAAGGTTGTAATGAGCGGGTGGCGCAATTTGTCTGCGCCGGATGCTCGAGCCAATGGTATTGCAGTCGAGAATGTCAGGTATGTTCCACTTCCCACGCGGACTCTTTTGTTTACACATTTCTCCACGAATTCCAATCGGGGTTGACATATTCTGTATTTTGACGACCGCTAGGTGGCTGCCTGGGAGGAGCATTCTGAACATTGCGTAGGTTAAACCGTTTGACGTGACGTGGAGATGAAAAAAAATAATCAAGAGAAATTCTATTATATTTTTCTGTTCATTTTTTGCAAATTTGAGAAAGAGTGCAAAAAAGATGGTCCAACAGGTTTTGTTTTAGTTTAAAAACAAAAATTGGTATACATATCCATCTCTTGAAGAAGATAAAAAGGTATCGATTGGACTGTTTATACGCCATTTGTCATGGAAATGTCAACCAAGAGCATAATGTTCCGTCATTGTTTGGGGTTTTGGTTTTGGGAATGTGGAGGAGAGATGGAAAGAGACATTTGTTTCGGCTAGTCACTACTAAAAAGAAAAAAATTCTTCTTCTTTCTACTCTACTAGCTTTCTTTTGGTTGTTATCATATTTCATTTAGGCCTATTGGTCCTATAATCTTTTTCCTTATTTCGATGCCATCATGCCGTTTCCTCTCCCGCCATATTCCACACAACAGTTTCATTTCCTACCTTTTCTTTCTTTCTTCGAACACCCCCCGGTTTGATTTGAAAAAAATCATTAGTTAATTAATTTTATGTTTCCCACAAGTATTTTTTCTTTTTTGTTTTCAAACTGCCCAACAAATCGCGATCATTTTGTTTATTTCAAATGAAGTTACAACAAAACAATTTCCCGAATTAAGGAATAAATTGATTCTGTTCTTTACTCAACTGTCTAAATGTGTGTCAATGTACCTGAGTCACATATCCCACTTATATGTATTGTAGCATCAATAGGCGGCTGCTGCTGAAACAGGTGTGCACCACCTTTAATGACCAGATCCGTCTGTCCGCGCCAGCTAGGGTCGTTAACTGTGTAGTAGGTATACAGTATATACATCTACGTACTGTATTCCGTGCTGTGTGCACAGGTGCGTAAACGATAGGTAAAATGGAGAAAAACACTTGTGACAACTAAACAAACCCATGCCAACATTTGTGTCAGATCTGCAGGAAAAAAAAGGTATGTTAAATACATGCGCCGCTATCCGGCCGGACAGGCGGATGTCACATGCACATCAGCCTATCGGATTTTCTAACCTTTTACTTGTTGACGATTTCGTTATTACTCGTTGTCATGTCACCAGGATCGATCGTAACGTGGAGCGACGACCGGACGGAAATAGAGAATATGTTTTATTGCATTTTTCATCTTCCTACTCTTTAATTTCGTTTATGCTCGTCGCAACAAAACGTCCGTTGCCATTGGCGAACAGTAGGAAAACACATTAGTCATTTCTCTTTCTAAATTCGGGGTCTTGTGTCAGCAAAGATGAGAGAGAGAAAGACGAAATCGGGCTAGTTCAACCGATTTTAAGGTCAGACGGTCCAGGTTATGTAGTCTAGGTCGCGATAAAAAGTTCTGCCTCACTCCTGTGCTAGATGGTTTCGCGATCGTCTTCAAATTACAGCATGACCGTATCGGTTAGCATCGCTCTCGGTTGTTTTGCAATTGCGTCCGTCAATCGAGGCGATTCATCCGCTCAACTAATACGGTAGCGGCAGAGCGCACATTTTTATTTCTTTTTTCCTCATTTGAGTTATGAGTTATGACCAGCTCATGTAGAAATCTATACGTCCCAACATACACAGAAAGAGAGAGAGAAAAGTGGGAGTATCCGATGACTCTACGCCCGGTCATATAGTGCCAAGTCGCAGCGCATATATATATTTACACACGTAGGCGCGTGTGTGGAGCTCGTCGACTGCTGGTTCTCTGATTATATCCGACTCTAGTGTAGTGCATGGTGGTTATGCTTGTATATATACAACATATATATATACGACGGCGGCGGCAGCAACCGAGCTGATATAAAGGCGCTCCGTCTCTCGACCAAGGGAGGCACTTCCCGTCCGACCATTCTCAGCAGTGGACTTGCAGCAGTGTGTTTGTGTCAGACTTGTATAGCACATAGGACATATAGAACACTAAAACAGCAGCAACATCGGACTCCTCCCTCATTGCCGTCGTCATCAAACATTCCTAACGGGGTGGGTTGAAACTAAAAGAGGGAAAACTGGTTTATGGAATCGACGATGGAACATTCAACGATCGCCATCGGGCAAGACGAGGAGAAGATTATCCAACCCGGTTCGCCTTCTTCTCCCGCGTCGTCCTCCTCGTCCACATCACCTGTGCCAGCCATTAAATTGCAAAGAAAATGCCCCACTGGATGGACGTTAAGCAGCGGAGGTGGTACTAATAATTCAGGTAGACTATTTCCGCCTATTGCCAACACCATAAAAGACACGACGCACACAAGTTGAGTTGCCTCCTTTTTTATTGAGCTGTGGACTGTTTTTAAAATGACCCTTCGGCGGTTAAAAGTTCATTTGTACCCGAAAACTGATAAAACGACCCCAAAGCAGCCACGTGATTGTACTTGCGCGGTTGTTGTTTGTCTTTTTTGCGCTCGGCCATCGGACACCAAAGTTTTGGGTAGCGATGATCTTATCCCAGCTATGAACTAACCCAGAAAAGAAATATTATAAGAAAAAGAAAAAATTCAACTGAACCGGACATGGCTCAAAGGTTAAGACGACGACGAGCGAGGCGCAAAACTTTTCGTATTTTGCATTTAGAGAGAAAGGGCGAGATCGTCTACAAACGTTCTACGAGTCATTTGATATTGATTCTCCTTTTTCTACGTAGCGTTGCCTTATTTTTGCCCGTCTTCTCGCAACCGGCCCTTCTTACTGGGCCATTCATGAGCCCGCATACATAAACGTACATACGCATCACACTGGCATTTCGGAGACGACGATAAGCAATCAACTCTGTTACGCATACATACTCTTGTGCCCGCCTCTGTGTGTATATATTTATACAGAAGGGCGGTCATAGGTCGCGATCTTGTCCAGTCCGCACGTTTTCCACATGCATTTATCTCAGCGTTACGAAAAAGAAATGTTAATTCCTAAATTACATCAACTCAATGACGACGACTGAGAGGACGACAGCTACGTCCTTGAAACTTTTGACCGAGACCCGAGGGATCCTCTGAAACTTCAAATTCCGTCAATGCAAGGAAACGAAAATCAATACCAGTTTGCAAGTGTCGTATACGTTAACCGAAGCGTAATCTCAAATGATTTTGGGGTTTTTAATTTGATGGAGTGAAACGAGTCCACATTTATCAAGATAGCCTTTTTTAAATACGAGTTGGCTGATGCTGGATGAAGGCGGGCCACAGGGGAGAGTTGCCCGTGAGCCGGTCCGTGAGCCGGAAAAACCAGCTTGACTGGTTTCTCGCTAGGTGGCCTCGCTTAACGATAATAATTCAGAAGAAGCCCTTGACAGGACAGGATCAGAAACTGGAAAAAGAAGAGTGGGGAAGGGGATTAGAGGGGAGAGCCTGTAAAACACGTTTCTATATTTGTACCGAAATCGATATCGGCGTGAGGCGAAGGGGGAGGAGAATGCGTGCACCGTCGCCGTAAACGCAGATCTGGTTCTCCCTTTCCGGCCAGACAGGTGGGAGATTGCGACCAGTCAGAGAGAAAGATCTCTTTCAGCAGGATTTGCTCTTGCTCGGTTCGTGGGTGTTTTCGTTGTCGTGGAGTGGTTCTCCCCCCGGCTGTAAACAATTGGCTAGAAAAATAACTACTACGCGACTTGTTACTCTCGTGTGTCCCAAGGTTCTTTTTTTCAGGCATGTTTGTTTGGGCGAGTGCCGTAATCGGGCGTGAAAATAAAGAGCTGATTAGCCTTTTGACGAGATAAAGAGTCTATCTTTGTCCACAATCTTCATCAGCAGTCTTATCTTGGGAGTTCATGTCCCATTGACGCAGGCCTTTCCAGTTCAGATTATATTGCTTGTGTTGCCTCACACCGTTTTACTCCTTGTCTCTAGTAATCATTATTATCTCACACAATACTTGATAACCTCTGTAAATAAAGTGCAATCTTCCATCCATGTTGACTGACTCGGCCAATTTGTGTCTCAACTGAAAAGTTCAGTTCTCTGCACATACCTCAACAGTTTGCTCAACTGTCTATTTGTGAGTGGCTGACAAAATTGCCTTTAGCCTTATCCGTCCCAAGTTGTATTGTAACTTGCATAATTCTTATCTTGTCTCTTTCTTTTTTTTATATAACTTTTCTTTTAGCAGTATCGAAATTGCGACGTGGTGGTCGTGTGAAGCTCAAACTCAGATCCTGGATGGCCGAACCCCTTGTGGTAAAGGAGGGGGATGCTAGCCTACGATTGGCTACTGATTTACCTCGTTTCAACTGGCTCGAACTGAAACTAAACCAGAAGCAGGATGAACCTAATGGAGAATCCATCGTTCGACACGCAACAAACAACGACCACCTGCCAATCGTACCGCTCAAAATCCGTATTTTGGAAAAATCGTCATCGTACGCCGCCTCCAGGCTACATTCCGAAAGCCTTGCACCACCATCCGTCAAAGAATTGGACCACTCAGTAGTACCTCAACACATCAAAGTCGAAGAAGCCTCAGAACCCGCCTGCACCTCAAGGTGGCCGCTCAAAAAGAGACTTATACGAGTAGAAAATGAAATCAGTCCAGTTATCAGCCCAGTCATTAGCCCAGTGAATTCAACGCCAAATGCACCAGATGGACCCATTCTCAACCTCACCAAGTAAACCTCTTATATAAAACTTGTTTACTTGACGGGACAATCTCGCTGATTTATTTATATCTTTTCTATTGATAGGTTAGCCCAAGATGGAGTCCAAATGGATGTACGACTAAGTCCGCCTGCTCAAAGAGGACCAGTGATCATGAGAAACGTATTGCCTCCTACCCCACCAGCTTCCTCCGCGCCACCTGAATTGATGGTCGCTGAAGCTGATCAAGATAAACCTCTGGATTTATCCAAACGTTGTCTAGTGGAAGCACCACCAACGTCTTTTAGACCACCGCCACCTCAAGTAAGAGAGGATAAGGCCGAAGTTGAAATCATCGCTATGACAACAAGGATAAGCAAGCCGGTTCGTCCAACGGTCGGCTTCCAGCCGTTGCGTCAGCGTTTTGCTCACAATCCGGCAGAAATCCACCGAATTCATCGGCATGAAAAGGAAGTTGTTCCCAAACCTACACGGGAATACACAATCCAACGGATTCCAGCAGTCCGACCACCTGATACCTCATTTCCTGATTGGAGTAGGAACGTACCAAGTGGTTTTCGACCCTATGCTGAGCAGCAACGCCGGTCTTCCGGGACGGTAGCCCCAACTGCGGCGGTAACAACAGTAACGCCGACGGCTCGACCGTTTGTTCTACCGCCTCTGCGTCCGTTGCCACATCATTGGAACAGCATTGTCGCCCAGCAACAACGCAACGTTGTCATCCGGCCCGAAGTGCAGTTGCACCCAGTAGTGGGACCGGCTCAGCCGTCGGCCGGCTTCATCCCGGGTCCACGACTCTTCCATCCACAACAGGTCACAGCGGCAACGACGAAAAAACCACTGTCAACGGTATCTCATTCCATGACGACGCTTCCACCTGATTGGTCCCTGCGCAGTTGCGTAGTGTGCTCGCGTAGAGCAGATTTCCGCTGCGCCGGTTGTCATGGAAACGCCTACTGCAGTAAGTGCTCTTCTTTCTAAATATTTGAGAAGCTCAACCAAGTCTCATGCCCTTTCTCTCTCTCTACAGGTACTCTATGCCAGGTAATCCTATATCCAATTTTGGCGCGGACGATGCCTTTTCTGACCTACGTTAAGATCTCTATTGTAGTTACTGACAATTCCTAAAATCTTGTATTACGTACCCACTTATAGCCGCCTACATTTCTTTTCTTTTTTAAAAATTATTCTAGGCAAGAGACTGGCCTAATCATAGTCAACTTTGTCAGCGAAACAGCTGACTTGGGAAACAATTACCGAAAAGAAGATCGCTCGCCGTTTACCTTTATTCATCAAAAGCTTTATACGTTTCTCTTTTCATGTATTATTGATGTTTTTTGTTTTTTATGGAAAAACATGTTTTGTTTGAAAAAAAAAAAGTTGTTAATGAATTCCCCAAACTTCTTCGAAAGCACTACACAATTTAGAACAGGTAAGTGCGGCCGAAAGAGGATATTGTGATATACTGATCTCCTCCTCGCTGTATTCTACTTCCGCTTTGCCGTGAGCCATTGCGCCTATGACAATGGCGATGGGTTCGTCGGGTAGAACAAGATCTCGGGGCTTTACTAGTTTTGTGGAACTGAAGGAAGTGGAGATTTTTCGGCATCCGACAGGTAAATGATCTTGAACGGGATTCTTGATGACTTTTAGTAGCTTCATAGGCCCGTTTGCTGCCTTGATACTCATCTTGTGTAGAAGTTGAACTGAAAAAAAGATTTGCCAAATGAAGGGAAATTTACAAAGAAAAACAAAAAAAGGAGTTTTTACCCATCAATCCAGCAAATCTGGTATATGTCCTAGGAATCCTGGTTTGAGGATTCACTTCAATTAAAACATTCTTCTCTGTGTGGATATAAACTTGTAGTAATCCAGCTCTGTTTAGCGGGGAGTCTAACAACATCAGCAAACATTGGTGTGTGATGTCAGGTCGGCAAGAGGATGGCTCACGGTTGTGTTTTTTCAAAAATCCAATGTGGTCATCACAGTTTAACAGTTCAAAGTCCCTTCCCAACTGCAACGAAAATCTGATCAATAAAAAATGAGCCTAAAATTAACAATTCAGTGTTACCTTGGCCGATTCGAGTTGGGCGCGTTCCAGTATGACAATCAACCTTTTCTCTTGATTTCGCAGGTGTATGTTTGACAGAATTCTGGGGGGTTTAGCGATGTAATCGGTTTCCTCGCCTTCAGGCATTTTCCTCTTGTTACTCATGTTGGCAAACAAAGTAAATTGTCCTAGTTAAACAATCTGTATCTTGAAATAATGGGAATTTCGTTCGTCAAACGTCACAGGAGAAACACAGTACACACACGTGTGTTATAGCAGACAATATAGAAATTAGAAATGGTCAAATCGATTCCCGAAATCGATTATTTAAAAAAGGACTTTAAATCTCTTAACATTAATGAATCTTTGACTTAGTTACTTCCAATAATTCTCCGTAATTTTATAGTTTAAGAAATAAGTGGATTTTTCATATTTAAAAATTGTTATTAAAACGGCTTGGCATCGTAGGGAAACTTGGTCAAGTTTGAAGTTTTAAACATTGTTATTTTTGCAAAACATTTGGACGAACTAGGGGCAAAGTAAGGTAGTGGCTTTCGGCATAGGTATAGAAGATGTAAAAAAAAAATTGGGTTGATTTCGTTATCAATTCTCAGTCAGTCTGCACTCCCTTAACTGCACGTTTGTCTGCCACCTTGGGTTATTTGGTAATCTTTGTTTGTTTTTTCCCCAACTTGTCTGAGCGACGTGCGTTCCTGTGTTAAAATGAATTCAGAAAGGTTAGAAGAAGAAACTGGGCGTATAGTACATTGTATCAACTGTTGTTGGCCCGAGTATCCATTTTCAAACATTGACATACGCAAGCCAACCGGTGAAAAATTCCGCGACGTTTTGGGAAAATTTCTTAAAGGTTTTCTTGGGTGCAATCACAGCCTTGCCAATGTAAGTCTTTTATCTTTTGCTGTATTTAGAATTCAATGTTATAAATTTCATGTTATATAATAAACTTCCCAACTTGTGATACATAAACATGCATACCATAAGTGTTCAAGGAAGTAGGGACTCTGCTATATTTGCACAGCACATTTATACACTTGTGGTAGATCACATGCATGAGTTTTCATTGTGCGTAAACATCTCGCGGTTCCTTGAAGACGGATTTCGATACTAGGCTGCAATTATACCAACTTCCCAGTGAAAAATTTTCATCTTTCTGCTGCACTTGAAATTCTATGTTACATCCCCCTGTTAATGAACATTTTCAAACTTGCGATAGATAAACATGAACGAGATTTCAAAAAATCCCGAAATGTTTGGACATATGGAAAGCAACCTCAATCTTTTTCGGGAAATAAGATGTATTTTGAATAGTTTGGGATATACCAGTTTGCACTATGGAGACCTCCTTAAGCCAAGTTTGTATTTGTATTCCTGAGAATTTCATTTTTAGCAATGTGTAAAATGAATACTCACTCTCCAGCACCCAGCACTGTCAGAGATGTTTTACTCACTCTAGTAAACTTCCTTGCATACTTTGAGGCTGAAGAGAGTAACAAAGAAGAAATTGAAGCAGAAATGCAAGCTCTAAAACATCAAGCTCTTCAAAATGAAAAGAAACTTGAAGAGGAAGAGCGTCGTTTAGATAAAGGAAGACAGGTTTGAATATTCATACTTATGTTTTCCTTCCTTCTTAATAATAATTTATTTGTAACTTTTAGTCTCTTGAAGAGAAGAAAATTATGGGAGCAGAAATGCGCCAACTTGTTGTGCATCGCAAAGAAAAATGCTTGGCTGCTGATGCTGCTGTTGGTAAGCTTGAAGTAGAGGTGGAACTCATTACTAAAAGAATGCGAAGTACCAATGCCAAGATAGAACAGGCTGCCAATACCCTGAAACAGGTAGCGCCAAAAACTGATGTCTTGCCCAACCAGCCTTGTTTTTAGCTGATCATCTCAATGTAGGTCGAATTAGAGAAAGAAAAAGCCGCTGAAGCTGTCGTTCCAGATCCCGAAGCGCTAGAAGCCGAGCTAAGTAAAAGTCAACAAAACAAGGAAATTATGGAAGCGGATTTTTCGCGTCTCAAAAACCGATTACCAGTTTTGGAACAGCAAATTCAAGACCGCAACTTACAATTGCAAGAGCATAAAGAGACTCATCAACGATTAGATCAAGTTAAAACCAGAGAATCGAAAACAAAGTAATTTATATTTCCTCTCTTCAACGAATAACTGAATCCTACATTGTTTCCCGTAGATTAGAATGGCAAAGAACAGAAGCCGATTACCGTCGAGTGGATGAAGAGAAACAAATGTTGGATGGCCAACTCAAAACGAATATGAGTTTGATCGACAGTAAAAAGAGAATGTTGGAAGAATACAATCAGAAAGGAGAACAGCTCAGAAGCCAACTTGAAAAGGCGCGCTCTGACGTCAAACAGTAATATATTTTTCTTTGAATCAGTATACAATTGCTTGTAGTTTAATATGCCTATCTTTCAAACAGGTGTATGAGTGAAGAAGACATTCGTCGATCGCAATTGCAAGCGCGAATTGTAGCAATGGATAATGAAGTTGCTCGACTGACACAGGATTTGAAATTGGGACAAAAAGCTCTAGATGAAGGTGCTGCTGTCTTGGAAGCTATTCATCTCAAGCACCTGAGAGACGTAAGTATGACCTCCTTGGTATTTCTGGAATCAATTGGACTTACGCTTGTCTTTTTTCAGTTGGAAGCATTTCGCGCTAAATACCACGAACGTTTTCAGGCTTATTGTTATGTTGTAGATAACGGGATTTTTCGAACAGCCCGTAAGGACCAATAAAGCCTCGCGGCTTGGCCTTCATTCCTGATTATTAATTTTTACAAATACTTGTCTACATCCGATGGTTTTTTGTTACTGTAGTCACCTCAGTTTGAAATAGATTATGCGAATTACAGCCTATTGTTGTTTTTTCGCCATTCTAAACTTAATTTAATTCTCTTTTGCTGTAGTCAATAAATCTTCATTTGAAATTTTTTAGTTCCCGTTCTCTTCGCACAGTGCTTTATATAATCAGACGGAATTTTAAAAAAAATGTCTCTAATTATACAGAACTACTGAACTAGCTTCACCCGCGCCCGCGCCACCCGACTTCGCCCGGGATTTCTTTTAGCTTTATATAATCACATACTCATGCCTTTTTAAACCTCGAGACCTTGATTTATTTGTTTTATTCCTAATAATTCTAGAAATTTTCAGCAACAAGCAGTTAGTTTTTTCAGAGGTATTTTAGACTTTTTTCCTCCTATACAATAAACGATGTTTGGCATCGTAGGAAAATCGAAATTAGTACTACACCTTTTTACCATGTGGATGGTTGGATGGTTGTGGACCGAGTCAGTGGACGAAAAATTCTTAAACCGAATTTTGGAGTGGATATTTTTGTTCACGAAAGCTTTTGTTAGCGAAGTTATTTAATAACTAGTAAGTAACGTTCGTTACGTTGTAGTACACAGTTGTTATTAAGTTTCTTATTACTACAGGTAAAACATTGCAGCTGGAAAAAAAACGGGTGCTACGATGTCCCCTGAAAACAACAAACGGTGTATTGTATGCCGTCGTAAGGAAGGTGAGGGAGCTACAGCTTTCTTTTTCCCGATTCCGACTGTGTCGAAAGTCAACGGGAAAGAGGAGGAACTAATTGAGATCACGAAGAAGAGAAGAGAAATATGGCTAAAGAAAATCAATCATGTAAATTCAAGAGATCAAACAGATATGTGGATTTGTAATCATCATTTCTTCACTGGTAAGCTACCTTTTGTTAATTAGTGTATAGCATTTACTCTGAAAACAAATTTCTGCACAGGAAGGCCTAGTGAAATACTAGATTATGACCACCCTGATTGGGTACCAACATTAAACTTGAATGGTATTACACCCCTAACACCAGCAAAAAGAGAAGAACTAAACAAAAAATTGCAACAACATCGAATGAGGAAGCAACTGGAAAAGGAAAGTCAAGATAAGCAATCCAAGAAAAGTGAGAAAAGGGAAAAGAACATTCAATATGATAAGAGAAAGAAAGCAAAGATAGAAAATTCAAAAACAACATGCGACAAACCCTCTGACTCCGATCAAGAATTAGCAAACAGTGAGACCAGTGGTGATGATTCAAAACATACTGATGAAGAGAATAATCCACACTCATCAGATATTCCATCCAAGGGAAGTGAGCTTTCTGATGAAGAAAAAGATGAAGTGTCAAGTCATTCAGGACCATCAAATAAGGATGAGTAAATAATTCATTCATTTTATTATACTTCATGGATCATGGATTAGTTTTTTTTAAATATTTTAGGCAAGGTTTACGTGAAGAAGTTGACATGTCAGCAGAAGAGTCGGCACAAGAATCATCAGAAGAGCAATCAGAACCATCGGAAAAGTCACCAGAAGATTCTCGTGAAGAAGTTGGCATATCGTCAGAAGAATCGTCGGAAGAATCAGAAGATGAAGAGTCTGAACCTAAGAAATCTCTTTCACATGAGTAATTTATTTTATAGAATAATCTCTAAATCACCTAATAATTAGTTAAAAAGCAAACTTTCATTTAAATATTTTAATTTTAGGCTTAAGTCGAAAGAAGATTTGGATAATTTTTCACTGGAGGAATTAAGGGAACAATTAAAGTTAGCCAGAGAAATGATTAGGGATTTGACCATTCAGTTGGCTCAAAAACAGGAAGAAGTAAAACGATTACAGTCGAAACAACCATCTCAAAGAGTACCTGCTCTGGAAAATGCTGAAGCCAATCAAAAACCACAGTGGAAAATCCTAGAAAACGTTGGGAAAAAGTATTGCTATGCCATTTTATATTGGTTTTATAAGTAGCCATTTAATCATAGATTTTCATAGGCGCAAACCGTTCCTTCTGGATGGATTGGGCCACAAGTTGGGCATTGTTAGCAAAACGGTGGCTGGAGCCGTTCTTTGGCGCTGTACTATGCGCATGAGTTACAACTATTGTTACGGAGCTGTTCGTCAAATAGGTGATGAATTCACTGTCATAACTGAACACACAAGTTGTACTCCCGTACCCAATTTGGAAGCCGTTTTGCTTCTGAATTCGAAGGCTAAGCAAATTGCGACTGAAGGCGACAGTTTTGAATCAGCTTATAAACTTGTAGAACCTTTGCTTGCCGAGCCTTTGCGTGAAAATCCTAACCTGCAGTTGCCCAATCTTTCTGCTGTTGCAAGAACTTTAAATCGAATGCGTAGAAAATTGCGCCCGTCGAACCCAGAAGATCTGTTTTTTCAAATAACTGAAACAAACATTCCGAGCGCTTTTTTAAGAGAGGACGTGGTTGTGGTTCATTCTGACACTCACAAAGAAAGACATTTGATATTTGGAACCGACAGGCAAACTACATTTTTGAAAGAAGCAAAGTGCTGGTATGTTGATCGCACTTGCCGATTGATTAACAAGCCTTTTATAGAATTGTTGTCGATTCACGGCCTTTACTCCGTAGAGTCAGAAAAGGATTTGAAAGATGCCCCCCTTCTGTATGTTTTCATGTCCAGTCGTACGACCAAAGACTACACAGTTGTTTTTGAAAAGATCCTTGAAATGTTGGGCCATGAGCAACGCGTAAAGGAGATCGTTTTTAATTTCCACGAATGCGTTCTGCAGTCCTTAAAAGAAGTGCTTCCTTCTGTTTCATTGTACGGCTGCCCGGTTCAGTGGTCTCAAACTGTATTACGAAAATTCAAAGAACTTGGGTTGATTTCTCTTTACGAACATTCTGAAAGTGTGCATAAGATATTGTCGCGCGTATTGTCCCTTCATTTACTTCCTTCTGAAAAGATTCCAAAACTCTTTCAGTCCTTGAAAACGCAGGCGGGGAACTTAAAACTGAGTGAGCAGAAGAGTAGTCTTCTTATGCAGTTTTTCGAGTACGTAGAAAAAACTTGGATTGAAAATGCCGATTGGACACCAGAGAATTGGTCCGTGTTTATGCAACCTATAAAGAGAACCGATGCAGAAGGATGGCATAAACGTATTGTCAGTATGCCGTTGGGATCTAAAGTGGATTTGCTTGCCTTTGATTTTTACAATCTTGTGCCTCGTCTTTATAATGAAGCGCTCACGATTTTGCCGAAAGGTGAAGCGCATTTTCCCAGCCAAAAGAAACAGGCTTCAATTTTGAGAAAGCAAAATTATTATTCCTTATCGTTTAATCTTTACAAATCCTGGGATTCTTTCAAAGATGGTAATCTAAAGGCATTACACCTGCTCAAAAGTTGCGCCGTAGTGTACATGGAGCATTGCAACTTTAAGTTTGTTTATGATGAAGGTGACAAACGCATACGAGAGTTGGAGAGAGAAGAACCGTAGTGGTTATCACACACTCATTGTATCATTTGTTTCAGTCCTCATATTGTAAATCCAATACACGTGGGCAATTTCCATATTATGCTAATTTATTTTTAAACAAGATTCCCTCCGGTAATATCTTCGATTTAAAAATTTTTAACTGAAAAAAATTACTCTCATAGTAATTTTCTTTCAGTAGAGTAGCATTCTTGTTCGTCAGGTGGCAGCAAACTCTTTGTAAAAACTTTTCTTTTTCTTTTTATCTCTAGGTGTTTGGTTTTTTAGTTTGTTTTCGGAAGGCGCCTGATTTTTGTGCTTTGTTACGTAAAACAATGACTGCAACTATAATCCGCTACAGTCTAGAACTAAATGGATTACTTTTCAATTTATTTTTAAAAATTCGACTTCAGAACATGCTCCATTGCGCCCGCGCGCATTCATTTGGAAATGCCAAGAATATATATGCATAGATGATAGTAGGCTATTTCATAAAACCCCTAACTAAATTTTGGCTTGTGTAACTTTTGGGAATTCGTTTTCCGTCGAGGTTTCTTGGCAAAAAAATCATCAAACTTAATGGTGTGAATATTACGTTAATCCAAATCCAGAGCAACTTTCATACATTAGATTACACAAGTCGGCCTACTGTTTGCAAAAGAATAAAATCAACTAAAGCAAATTTCTACTGCTTTGGCGTAACCATTGGGTCTATTCAGCAAAGAAAGATTTCTCCCACAGGTCGATTGTGGAGACTACGGTGACCAAGTTCGGCCCATATTACCAGTTGAAAGTTTGGCAAAAACGGTTCGAATTGAAAAACAATTGGGGAAAATTTACGTCTCGATTCACCCACTAATTTCGTCTTCGTAATATAGGACGACACTTGATAGTGTACGTGAGTGATATCTCTTATATAAGGACAGCCAAATCATATCGAGTTCGGGGCAAGTTCTTGAGAGAAAGTGATGAACTTTGGAAAGGTACTTTGACTCCTCCGCGCGTTTTTATATAACTGTCTGCACTTTTTCTCGAACGGGAAGAAAATATTTGGAAACTTCTCTAACACCCGTCTTTCTGTTGGGCGTGTATCGTTCACACCTCTCCTTTGCCCTTCCTTGCGTGCTGTGTGACTGAATTCAATTTTAATAGTCAACACCTGAATGATCACGCGAATTATTATGTAAAAGTCCACATTTTGGAAATCTCTGGAAAAGTAGACAAACTACTACGACTAGGCCGGAGTAAGAAGTATGTGCGTAGACTATATTTTTATCTTTCGTTTACAAATACAAGTCTAATCTCACTTTGATTGATCGTTACAGGTGGACAGACCCCCATATAAAAGCGGCTGCGTCCATATCGCCCTGCTGTTACATACAGGTTCGTTCTGGACTCATCATGCGTTCTTACCAGGTAAGCATTTTTATTAATCTGCCTAACCGTCAACTAACAATGCCGAATGACTTTTCTTCTTGTTTATTTGTTTCCCTCTCAAAGTTTCTAATTGCTTTATTGCTGGCCATTTGCTGCGCCGAGGCTTGCGTGAGTCCTCCCTTGGCACCAAATTATACAAACGAGGGCTACTCGGGCGTATGGTATGAAATCGGCAAGGTACGTAACTAATGGCCTAGCTTGATGTTGTTTTTTTTTGTTGCGGAAGTTGAAAAGGATGTCGTGCGTTTTTGTAGATTCAGACTCCTGGTGGAGCAGCTTATCAGGAAGGTTGCATGTGTCAGAAAACAACGGTCACGTCCGACTACCCCGTTTGGGGCGATGCTGCAGTTACCTACGAATGTAGAAAGGACAGTCCGGATAATACCAACATCACATCAATTGACGGTAAAATATATATCCTTTTACATTTCATGACAGATTCGAGTGTTCCAACGCAGACTTACTTTTATGTATGTCAACAGGTAAGCTGATCGCTGGCGAGACACCCGGAAATTTCAAACAGAGATTCGTCCCGCTTGGTCCCGCAGCCGATTACAACATCATTTGGCTGGATGATGAAACAACCATGGAATATGACTGTATTGTGAAAAGTACAGGCGAAGAAGAGTATTGGTACGTACTTTACGATATGTTACTTAGTGTTATGTATAATTTATACATTTATATTATACAGTGTCCACATTATGTCTCGGACTATTTACATCGAGCCAACCAAACTTCAAACAATGATCGACTACGCTGGTGAGTGGATGCCACTTTCTAACGTCTCTCATCTATTACCTTAGCTTACCTTTACCTATTTCTTCCTTACAGAGAGCCTTGGCTTGAACCCACTCGGAATTGAATACGTTTCAATTCCGCAAGAGGGATGTTGGTAAAAAAAATATTATCATGATAATTATATCTGCCAATTTGATTAAAAGAAGAAATTCAGAACAAGGCCGCACTATCTTAATTTAAGTGAATACAACGATTTTTTAAATTATAACAATGTCACATGCCTTTTTTCGATTTCGTTATGAAATCTTGGAATAAAAAAGCTCTTCGTATTGGGGGGGGGGGGGGCAATCGACTACATGGGTTTAACATACAAACATACAAAATGTAAACAAAGAAATCCATATACTCTAGGGCGACTTCCAGAAACCTTATTCTTGTTTTGAATCCGCATTAAGTGATCGACTCGCAACAGCAGGAAGTGGTCAAGCACATCGCTTCCAAGAACATTTAATAGCGTTTATTTGTACTCGAAGAACGAGCTCAGACCAGATGACTCCATCGTAAAATCGTAATTCCCCTCGAGAAACCCTTTTAGCCTCTTTTAAGGGCTGCGTATAATAAAAGAAAAAGAACAATCACAGCTAATGGGGTGTGTCCGTGCCCTTGAACGGGCATTACCCTGTCTCAGATTTCTTGTCTAAATAAGATCCCCGTAGTCGTTAGAGATTCTTGTCAGGTTTCAGCACTTTAAAAGGTGATTCTATCAGCACGGTAACCAAGACAACAGGACGACGCTCGAAAACAACACAATTGTATTAACTTTTCCTCCTACCAGTAAATTTCTCCTTGAGTGTAATCTCCTATAGGAAAGGCCTTGCTTCGAGTCGTGTGTTTCATTCTTCATCATTGGGCGTGCCTCTTCGTCTGTTACGTATAGACACCTGCCGTCTTACTGCCCAAGGCCAAAAAAGTGAACTGCTGAGGAAAGAGTCGGATTTGGTTCTGTCTTTGTTCTTCCTCCCTCTCGCTAGAGATACTGTGGTATGCAACAGACTCGGTATACAATAACAATACAGTATACAACAGACTGCCGGTAAACAACATTAGAACAACAATTCCAATCTCTCAGCTGATGCCGGAGGGGCTAGGAAACGTTACCTGCTGGCCCAGTTCCATGCCCATCCCCTCCATATTTCGAACAAGTCGACGACGAAGCCCTCAACAGTCGGCAACCACGCCGAGCTGTTCAGTCAGTTGTGAACCGTGGCTCGAGACGGGCACGATCCACTCGACACAAAGAAAATTTGGTCGCAAAAAAAAAGACAACAACCGTCGTCAGTAGCCGTGACTCACGCAGTCAGTATTCTTGGCGTTTCGTGCCGTGTTCGTTCGTTGCGAGGAATATACATCATTTAATCTGGCGAACAGTAGTAGCCAGCTTCAAACTGTTTTGTTGTTTCGTTTTTCACGAGGATAATATCGAAATCGTGAGCTGAAAACTGAGACCGCGTGTGCCGTTGCATCGTTAATACCCTCGATTTTGCAGTGATGTTTACGAAGCACGTGCTGCTCGGTTGCCATTGCCAAAAAGTTCACGACTGATTCAGGCAGGCAGAACCAAAGATCCTTTATCCATATTTGGATATCTCCCATCGGTTTGGAACAGCAACAACACAAAAGGGCAAAGTATTTACAAATACGGAAAGAAACGACGAAGATGCAGCAGTGTCGCCATCCTCGTCTGGCGTTGATGCTGTTGGTCTTCGTGTCGATTGGGGTCACTCGAGTGCAGGGTCACGGTCGGTTGGTCGAGCCTCCGTCTAGAGCTAGTGCTTGGAGGTAAGAAAAAACTAACAAGTTTTCCATTTTCTTTCCTTTTCGTCTTTCTCTTTCATACGATGTTCCTCCATCTGGTTCGTACCCCGATAGTAAACAATCCATCATTTTCCTCCCGCCACCATTGCGTCATCCTCGTGATCTATTTTTTGTCCGTACAAGGTTATATACGAATAACTTGAAAGCCTAGTTTTATTCGGTTAAATTTGTAACTACATTAAACTTGTAAAAATTGAATTAACATTAATCGAAGATCCCCCTCAAATGACCTTGCATTCTCTCGCTTTGCCAGATGGCCAAAATGTTTTCCATCTGCTTTCGATTTTTTTCTTTTATTTCCGGATCATTAGCCGAATTACGAGACGACTGGTGTCTTTTTATTTCCTCTTGTGCGAGGAAATTCACTTGTGAAATTCCATGCTTTTGGAGAGCATTAAACCGTCATTTAGCCAAAGACTGGTGTTGATGATGCGAAAATGTACACATCATGAATGACTTTTTAGTTTCTAGGGCGACCTGTTGATGTGAGGACATCAAAATTTAATTAGGAGAAAGAATACATGAATCATTTATTCATTAGGTACGGGTTTTCGACGGAGAAAGACTACAATGACAGCGAGTTGTACTGCGGCGGATGGTCGCGTCAACACCAGCGCAACGGCGGTAAATGCGGAGTATGCGGAGACGCTTGGGATATGCCTCAGGTGAGTTCACACCCCATCAAGTGGAAAGATTCTTTTCTCTTCCAACACTCCTTTTAGTATCTTGCGGTCCAGTTGCATCGCACTCACTAAACACCTCGATGAATAAGCCGACGATGCGACGTTATCCTTTTCCCAAACATTTTCTTTTCGATTCCCACTATTGTTTTTGTTGTTGTTTTTTTCTACACGGTCGCCCTTTTTTGAATGTCTACTGCCGCGACTCCCGGAATTGAGAGCGCGGAAATTCTTTTTCTGGCGGCCTCAATTGCCTGGTTAATCGGTGACATCATTTTGTTGTATAGCGCTGCTCATTTTTTCTTGTCTTCTTCTCCATTTCGTTGAACCGCACCATCCGGGCGGAACTCTCCCCAAAAAACCTTTTTATATACACACCCCTCGTCTTCTCCAGTATAAAACAATCAGGCCGCACTAGAAAGCGGAAACAGGTCCTTCCTTTTTTTTTTTCTTTTTGCTAATTCTTTTATTCATTTTCTCGCCCTAGTGATATCCGTTATTGTTATAGCGTACTGAATATGAACTATGGCCCCGACGACTGCTTTATATTTCTTTATATTGTATTATTTGATTGTTCTAATCTCGGTTCGTGACTTTGTTCCAGCCTCGTGCACACGAACATGGCGGTCGCTACGGTCAAGCGACGATTGTTCGGACGTACAAGATGAACGCCGACATCGAAATTGGCGTCGAGCTGACGGCCAACCACCAAGGCTACTTTGAGTTCCGTCTCTGCGAGCACAACCTAGCCAAAACGCCGGAAACGGATGAGTGTTTTGATCGACACGTTCTCCGCAGGGTCGACGCAGACGCGGGCGATGCCCTGAGCCACAGGTATTGTAACATTCGTCATCGGATTTCTCATGACAGAGACAGAGAGTCGGAAACCATTTCCCCTTCTATACTATATTTCATCAGTTATTACCTTTCCCACGCACCGCGTAGCCTATACCGACAGAGCTCTTCATTTCTTATTTTTCAAAACTGTTTGGTGATATGCATAATTTCGTGCATGATTTCACTCTTCGGAGCCGAAGGCTGGAATTGCTTTCGCTACGTTATTGAAATGTCGTGCTTTGTCTTTGTCATCACTCGAGGATCGATCGAGGCCTTTTTTCCTCACTTTCTAACTCGCGGAACGAACGAACATTCTCCCCGAAAATGTCGTTTTCAAGCGAGTTGTTGTCGAGCTTTAACATCGTCGAGAAGAGACTTTTCTCCTTAATTAAATTACCATCGAAAGTTTTCCAAGCCAAGCTGCGTCAACAAGCGACAGTGCTGATGAGAATTTAATTGCACGGCCTCCTTTCTAGAGTTTCACGTGGACGTACTGTTCGACGTCGTTGTTTTGCAAAATCGTTGCAATTAACGAGTGCGACATTCTCAAACTTTCATATCGCCTTGAGAATGTCTTTCTTTCTTCTGCGAGAAAGAATCGATTGAATCCGTATAAATGTTTTCTCTGGAGATTTCCTCGCTGCTGGCAGGTGGATAAGATGTCTTCAATTTACCTCAAACAATAAAGCGTTTAGAAACGGATAAAGAGAGTTTTTTTTTCAAAAACAAAAAGGCTGCATCGTGAAATCGTGCGAGTAATGTTCCGATTTCTCTGAACTGATTTTTTGTTACAGGTATTTTCCCGGAGCAGGTAGCAATATTGTATTTCGCTCCGTTTACAAACTTCCGGAGGGTGTGACGTGCGCCCAGTGCGTACTGCAGTGGCGCTACGTCGCCGGCAACAACTGGGGAAGATGCCCTAACGGCACCGAAAAAGTCGGCTGCGGACCTCAAGAGCATTTTTTCGGTAAATTATTTGAGCAAACATTAGACGTAATGATAGGTTATACCACAGGGCATTGTATTGTAAACATGTCATTATGTTTTTGTCTGCTGTGGATAGGATGCGCCGATATCAAAATTAGTGTGGACGGCGTCCCCGATACCACACCACCGCCAACCACACCGAAAACGACGTCGTCGACGACAACGTCGTCAACCCTCAAGCCGAGAACTCGTGGAACTGTAACTTCGCGCTACACCCGGCCAACGAAAACCACCCCACAATCAACGTCGTCGTCTTCTACGACCGGATACCACACCGAATCGACCACCACGACGACCGAATCGACGCGTGAAACCAACGAATACGGACCGCCAGTGCATCAATTCAACGATTTCAATCCTGGACCGTACATTGGAGTCATCATTACGCTGGCGACGCTTCTCTTCGCCATCGTTTGCGTCTGCGGCACCATCTTGTACTTTTACCATTTCCATACGATCGTCAAGAGTTTTATTGGCGAGCAGTGGCGTCTGTTTCGGAGCCGCGTGGATGCATCGGAACGAAAGGCCCCCCTAAAGTTGCCCGCTTCCGTCTTTGCCCAGACTGAGCCTCCGCCGCTTTCGACTGTGGGTGATGTCAAACCGCCAGTTCCGCCACGAATCCGTCGAACTGGTGATCTTCGACTACTGTCGCTAACAATCAGCGAACCGCTGGATGTCACCATCAATGGCATTTCGGTGCCGCGGGACGGGGCAAGCCCGACCGCGCCCGTCGAAGGTGAAGAGAACAACGTTAGTTTGGCGTGAGGCAACAATATCGGTGACGACTCGCTTTCTTCACGGCGTGAGCCGGAAGACAAGCTATAGGCAAATTTTTATACAACCACTAAAGTTCCTTTCGAAAGGTCCGACTTTATTAGGGCCTCGTTCTCAAGATTTCTCTTTGTATTCTTACCTATCCTTTACCTTTATCTGTACATTTTCCTAATAATTAACTGTCATTAAGCGGCATTGTTACAGTCGTTGTCGCTTGAATTCTGGGTTCTCAAGATAAATGTACTGTCAGATTTCAAATATATGAGTGTAAATATATTCAATGGTAATGAAAACGGATCTTTTATTAGACATTGAATCTTCTTACATATACTAGTATCATCTATCGTAATATTCATTTGCGGAAGACCCTGTTCTAGTACAATGAACTGCAATACTACCGTTTGAATGAATGTCGCTGACACGGTTGACAATCGATGGCATTTGATGCCAAATCTCTGTATTCCTGTCACGACTTTCACCTCTAACGGTTTCGAATACCACACAATCTACCCCGACGAAAAAATTACTCTGGCAAAAACAACATTAGAAAAGTTTCAAATGTCATTAACTTACGCTTCAGTCTCGCTGCTGTTGGTAAACAAAGGGCCGTAATTTTTGAGGGAAAAAAGTTTATGAATTCATATAGAGACCTGTCTAACTAAATCAAACGAAAACGCCTCTTCCCTCCTCCTCCAGCACGTAAAAGCTGTGTACGAACATGCTGGTCATGTAACCTACTCACACTGTGTACAAACAGCTACACAAATAACGGGTTCGGACATTTCATAACTATGCTTTTTTCGATTGCAAATGAATAGGATCATCGGTATAAAGAAGCGACTTGTCCACTAGTCCATAAAGGAGCGATTTTTCACTTACAAATTTGAATTGTAAATGAAGGGATCTTTTTCGAAACTACCGCTACGAAAACAACCGCGTGTTTGGCAATTGTTTACGATTTATATTTATTGGGTTCCATGATTTATTCATCAAATATTTTTACAGTTGATTTGTTATATATTGGAGGGCAAGTGGCGAGGATAAATTGTTTTTAGTTTCTCCATTGTAAGCAAACACTAAGCTGGTTCTTCTTAATTGAAATGGAATGGGGAAAGCTAGCGAGAGTTATTATGTTGTACGGTAAAGTCAGAATTTGTTTTGTACAAATTTTCCTGGACCGAAAAAGTCAGGGAGTTCCGGCAGTGAAATGAGAAACGTCGGTACTTTCTCTACTACCACAACCGAAATTCGGTGATGAGAGTACAACCCTTGCCTATTGTTTTCGTGGCATACGATAAGATTTCATATTTTCGACACTCAAGGGATTTCAGCTATGAAATTCTCCCATAGTTGCTTCATCAATTTAAGCTCTTGAAACAATTGTGTTGGCGCAACTCTCAGACAATTAAAAATTACAAATATATTTGATCAAAAGTAGGTGAAATAGTAAAAGCCACAACGTAAGACGAAGGCAAAATTTAGTAACATTATCATAATTTCAAGCGTGGCGGTATTTATAAAAGGGCAAGTTAGCACTTAGCAGTAGCGTTGTGCATCCGCATACCGCATGCATGAATATTTCTTCTGTCCATCCTTTCCGCCATTTCCCCTTTATTCCCCATCAAGCGTAATGCCATTTAATTTCATAATCATTCAAGCGCAACGCGTGTTGCAAAGAGAAAAGAGGTAGTTCATGTAGCCATGATACTAAGGTGACTTTAAATTAAAACCCTTTATTGATTTGTTGTGGAGAAACACTGAAACATCAGTTTCTGTAACCCATCAACCTTAAAAGGATTACTAACTATTTTGATGACAGTTGGGAATGAATTGTTGGCTCATCTTTTTACACCTGAAATAGCCCAATCCTTATAAGACTATTTACTTGTTATCGAACCACAGTCTGATAGAACCTTGGTACCCTGATTTGCTTACAAAAAAAAGGACCGTTAGTGCGCTTCGAAATGGTCGGGCAATGGCGCAATTTGGCAATGCCTATAACGGCCGCAAGGCGCAACCGCGCAAGCCGGCCATTGCAGACGACGAAACGTGTTTACTGTATATTTGAATTGAACCACCTGGTCACATTTTCTCAACTCGAATCATACTGAAAAAGTTTGTAGCTCTCAGTGAAATATTCAAGTTCTAACCCATGGTTCTAACCGTGAAGCACTAAATTCTTTTGCTACAGGTTGGAACATTTCTTTAAAAATTAATCATGCCGCGTAAAGAAAGAGAATGCGCTGTACAAGTTTGCTGCCGTAAGAAAGGCGAAGGAGCAACAATTTCCCTTTTCAGTTTTCCACCCCTACCAAATGTAGAAAATGAACCAGTTTTAGCCATTGCAAAGAGAAGAATAGAAGTGTGGAAGAAGAAAATCAATCTTAATGACTCAGAGAAATTAAAGGGGAAATGGATTTGCAATCAACATTTCTTCACTGGTTAGTACTAAAAGCTGTTATTTAATACAGAATCAGGTAGAAATTTGAATTTCCTCACTCGCTTTTTGGACACAGGACAACCAAGTGAATTCCTAGATTATGATCATCCTGATTGGGCTCCAACATTAAAATTGAACGACAATGACCCTATAACACCTGCACAAATTGCAGCATTGAGAGAAAAGTTGAGAAAACATATTGAAAGAAAGAGGTAAACAGTAATAAAAAATGGACAATATTTGAATTGAAAATTTAACAAAATTGCAATCTTATAGGCAAGAGTCCTCTGAAGATGAAATAAATAAGTTGTCAGTTGAAGAACTCAAAGAAAAACTAATGTCATCCAGAAAGAAAATTAATGATTTGACTGTTCAGCTTGCTCTAGAAACAGAAAAATTGAAACGTTTGAGTCCGTCGAGACAATTTTCTCAAAACGTTCCAGCTAATCAAACACCGTGTTGGAAAATTCTTGAAAATATAGGGAAAAGGTAAATAACAATTTCCTAACTTAATTATTGCGATACAAAAATAAACTAAAAAAAAACTAAACATTTTCGTAGGGGTAAATCGTACCTCCTGGATGGATTAGGTCACAAAATGAGTTTTGCCTACCTAACGGGGGACGGAATAGTCGCGTGGCGTTGTACTAAGAAAAAAAATGGCATAAGATGTTCCGGATTCGTGCGCCAACTTGATGATGATGAATTTGTTGTCGAACGTTGGCACACAATTTGCAAACCCATACCAAATTTGGAACGCCTATTATTGTTGAAGGTACAAACTAAACAACTTGCAAGAAAGGGTGACGTTTTGGAAACACCTATGAAACTTGTAAAACCCATTCTTGTCAAGTCTTTGCGTGAATACCCTGATTTGAATCAGATTCCCAAAATTGAGTGTTATTCGAGAACCCTGGGTGAAACACGAAGGAAGTTGTGCCCGTTGAATCCTGAAGATTTATTTTTTGAGATAAATCAAAGGTATATTCCTTCAGGCTTCTTAAGACAAGACATTGTTGTGGAGGGCCATTCAAAGATGCGCAAAGAGAGGCACTTGATATTTGGAACCGACAGGCAAACTACGTTTTTGAAAGAAGCAAAGTGCTGGTATGTTGATCGTACTTGTCGATTTATTAATAAGCCGTTTGAAGAACTGTTGTCGATCCACTGCGTTTACTCCGAAGGGTCCGAAGAGGATTTGAAAGATGCCCCCCTTCTGTATGTTTTTATGTCCAGTCGTACGACTAAAGACTACACAGTTGTTTTTGAAAAGATCCTTGAAATGTTGGACAATGATCAACGAGTAAAGGAGATTGTATTTAATTTCCACGAATCTATTCTGGAGTCCTTAAAAGAAGTATTTCCCTCGGTTTCTTTGTACAGCTCTCCGTTTCAGTGGTCTCAAACTATATTTTTAAAATTCAAAGAACTTGGGTTGATTTCTCTTTACGAACATTCTGAAGGTGTACAAAAGATATGTTCACGTTTGTTTTCTCTTCATTTGCTTCCTACCCATGATATTCTCGAGATCTTTTCTTTGTTGAAAGCAAAGGCAGGCGAGTTGATTTTGGGCGAACAAAAAAGTCAGCTTCTTCTGCAGTTTTTCGAGTACGTAGAAAACACTTGGATTAAAAGTTCCGTTTGGTCGCCAAAGAATTGGTCCGTGTTTATGCATCCCGTGACGAGAACCGATGAATTGCGTAATCATCTTGTGGAAGAAAAACTGATTTCTATAGATAATACCGCCATTGATTTTTACCAGCTTGTTCCTTGTCTTTACAAACTAACTAAAAAAGCGATACCGCAAGGTGAAGTGCGTTTAGTTACCCAAAAGGAACAAGCTAGAATTTTGACAAATGAAACAGATAAGTTTTCTTTAGCCTTAAGTCTTTACAAATTGTGGGACTCGTATAATAATGAGCAACTTGATGCACTTAACCTTCTCAAACTTTGCACCACTGTATTTATGGAGCATAATGACTTAATGACTTTTGCTTTTTGATGCCGAAAAATCAGGAAATCTTGATCATGTAATTTTCAAACTTATATGTCGCCCACCAATTGTTTACATGTATACAATTTGAACTGCAGTACACTTGGCTTCGAAAATATTCTAGCAACAAATCTACCTATGGTAATGAAACTGCGCGCTCGTCTTCGGTAAGACAACTTAAGTCGGCATTTCGTTTCTGGCAATGGTAACGACTCCCAGTTGTCGAAAATTTGGAAATGGGCGACAGATTCTATCAGACATACAGTAAAATGGATCGGTCTTAGCATCTGCTGAGTAGCGAATGTTGACTCAGTATTTTTCCGAGGCTAAAGAGAAAAGAAATTGATGCTCATTCTGTATGATTGAAAGTATAAACATATTACAGTTCTTCAACCACTTTATTGCGTTATTCTTCCATCTTGTTAAGAACTGTCACTGGTAGAAATGTGGCAAAGTATCGACGTGGGACGCTACAAGATGGAAGTTCAAATCCTCGTATCTGCTATCTGTAGTTAGGGGACGATTTGAATGGTAGATGATTCCCAGGCAAATTGTTGTCTCATTTAACAAGTTGTGTTCTGTTTGTGGGCCGTTTCTTTTCTCATATGCTCATGATTCATACCCGACTGCAACTGGTTATGTTTCAGTTCTAAAAAAAATGTGAAGTCGTAGCCGTGAGGAAAAGCGTTACGCTGCGAAACAATAAGTTTGAGGTTCGAATCCTCAAGCAGTAAAGCCAAGAACCAAGGAATTCTCTCTCTTTAAAATTCTTATGGAACTTTACCGACTCCAATGTGTGAAAGAGGCTTCGATCCCTTATACAATCGTTGTGTCGATAGCCATGTGGCAAAGCATCGAGTTGAGATGCTGGATGTCGGAGGTTCAATTCCTCGTGAAGGGGTCATGTGTTTGTTGTTTCCCGTTTCATTTTCATTATCCATATATTTCTTCTCCCGTTGTTGTATTCGTTTCGAGTAGCAGTTACAACAGGCAGTAATAGCCGACATGGTAAAGCGTCGAGCTGAGATGCTCGAAGTCGGAGGTTCGAATCCTCGTGAGCGACATGTAGTTGATCAACGGAGATTCCTATGGAATCCCCCCCTGCACCTAATACTCAGGGGTAAAGCGCAAGTACGACAGGCCCGGGGATAATCCGGGCCTCTCTGGGCGAGAGCCGAACCGGTTTGCAGAAATTTACCAGCGCGTTTATTTATTTAAGTATCTTAGGTTTGGTATATATGGTATGGTGGTTGGTGTTTATTTGATCGAAAACCAATATAACCCCAATAATGCAAACTAAAATACCAAACACCATACCTATATAATACCAAACCTAAGATACTTAAATAAATAAACGGTTAAACTGCAAACCGGTTCGGCTCTCGCCCAGAGAGGCCCGGATTATCCCCGGGCCTGTCGTACTTGCGCTTTACCCCTGAGTATTAGGTGCAGGGGGGGATTCGGTACTGGAATCACCGTTGACCAACTACATGTCGTTCACGAGGATTCGAACCTCCGACTTCAAGCATTTCAGCTCGACGCTTTGCCAATTCGGCTATTGCTGCCTGTCAGATTTGCTACTCGAAACGAATACAACAACGGGAGAAGAAATATATGGATAATGAAAATGAAACGGGGAACAACAAATGCAAGACACCTTCACGAGGATTCGAACCTCCGACTTCGAGCATCACAGCTCGAGGCTTTACCACTTCGGCTACCATTGTCATTTACATTTGTTACTGGGAACATATAAATACAACAACATGGGGTACTTCTTTCATACTGTATATATATTCATTCAAATTTTCCCAGTTAACGGTAGCCATGTGGCAAAGCGTCGAGTTGTGACGCTACAGGTCGGAGGTTCGAATCCTCATGTAACGACTTGTAATTAAACGCAAACTCTGAAATTTCAAAATAAACGCAAGTCCAAGAAATAAAAAATATGGAAATAACAGTAACTTAACTATGATAATGGTAAATATATGACGCTCACGGTCGGGGATTCGAAGCCTCATCTGACAACTTGTAATTGGACCAGCTACAAAACAAAGAAGAGTTCAATAACACCCACTTAAAAATCGGAACAAACTGTCACAATATAAATACCAAATAAAACGAAACTAAAAAAACCATGTCCAGTTTTTTTCATATTTTTATTATAAATACAATGCGCAACGATACAAAGTATGTTTCAAATTATTTTATGAACGATCAGAGTAGATAAATATCTCTAGAAGAGATAATATCATTTTTCATCATTTCGTTCGTTGCCTCTCGTCACTCGGACGGACCGTTCCGCCCAACGAGAGACGTGGCTCCGCGGGAAAGAACCGGAGGAGCCGGAAAAAGAGAAGAGTGACGGTTCGGGCCAGTTCTTAGGGGATGCGATTGAACCTAGTCGGGCGCTTGGCTGTATTCACCCTTTCGAGACAGAGCCCATCCCTACCACCAGCCGGTCTCCCATTTGCGGGAACCTTACTCTAGCAGTTGCAAGTATTTCGACTGATGCAATTATAGCAATCAGCCGCCGTACAAGTATACTGCACACATAAGCTGCAAAGGCGACAACTACAAAATCAGAGACATCTTTTTTAAAATCATTTATTCAGCTCGTACCGTCCCCACGTGCTAACAGGGGAGCCGGAAAGAGAGAAGAGGGATGGTTCGGGCCAATTCTTAGGGGATGCGATTGAACCTAGTCGGACGCTTGGCTGTATTCACCCTTTCGGTAAAGAGCCAATCCCTAACACCCGCTGATCTTGACAAACAGTCACCGTACGAGTATACTGCATGAATAAGCAGGAACAATGACTCCGTGTATCAACTTGGAATCAGCAATTACCTGAAAAAGTAAAAGAAAGAAAATAAATATATACTCTGAATGAACTTTGGTAGAACGCTTAACTACAAATAAAACTGATTGACCAGTAATAAAACAGAAGACCAGGATATTCATAAGTTTATCATTTATGAAAAATAATCGATTTATAGAAAAAGTTGTAACCTTTTACACATAGTAGTGTCGCTGACAATTTTCCTATTGCGCACCAAGCGGGGGATCCTATGGCAATGACGGCCAGTTCCATCAGTTGCAAGTCCACCAAAGACAGAAAAGTCCAACAAAGAAAGTAACCAAAGAACTAATTTGACAACAGACAAATAAAAGAGATATATTAGGCTTTGAACAATATACACAAAGAAAAAATTATAGTTTTACCGAGTCAGCCCAATTGTGTGTACATATTTTTTATTAAGAGACATCACAGTTGGACTAGAATGACTGATGTGAGATGAGATACTGGCAAGCCGGGTTGTGCTACTACAAGAAATGGGAAATTAAAGTTGTTAGGAAAGCAAGCTTGCATTACCACAAAGAATAAATGCAAGTACACCGTACCTGGCATTCCTATTTGAGAATAGGAAATATATAATGGGTGACCACTGCGCCTTAACTGTAGGACATTTTCTCACAAACAGCCTGTAAACATTGACATTAGATTAAAGCAGCTGTGCCTAGTGACTGAACAAGTAAATCATCCTTGGGCTTCGAATTCTATAATGGAACCAGATTTCATTGAAAAATAAGTCTTCTGACGCAGTCAAACACGAGATAAACCCTTGATTTCATATAACCATTGGCTGCTTTTTTTTACCCCAACAGCAACGTCATCACTGTCGTGATGTGGCTCACATCACACAACCCACTAAATGATTAAATGAGCTGAAAGTCTGAAACTCTTCAGACTTACTCACATATTTTACACGCTTTCTAGTTTAACATACGGCGAATCACAGCTTCAAAGTTTTCAACTACATGAGATCCAAAGAGTCAAACAATCTCTACTCATTAAAATAGATACAAACATTCTTAAAACTCATTGGTAAAAAGCTACTAAAACCCTTGTCAATTAAATGAGTTAAAATCTAAACTTAAGACTATGAATTGAAATAATTACCATTATTCAACATCGTCCCGTACGTCTTACACTAGTCTTACGTCTCAACGTGCAAACCAGGTGCAATTGATCTCGAATTGGATTGGTGAATGGCCATTTGAAATTGAGAGACAGAGAGAGCAACAATACGCTGTTGCGCGATTTAAAATAAGTTACCTGTCATCGAAAATGACAGGCAACAGTGCCACACGAAGACCGGCAGACGCAGGCGCAGGCCACACTGATGTCCCGGCACTCCCGGGCATAATCCCATTTCATAGTCATATCCTCCGGGAATGACTTCGAGCTTCTCAGCTCGACGATTTGCCACATGGCTATCGTCAGAACGATTGAGGTTGAAGCCATTTTAACACATTGAAGTCGGAAAAATTCCGTAAGATTTTTAAAGAAAGACAATTCCTTGGTTTTTGACTTTATTGCAAGATTCGAACCTCTGAACTCTAGCGTCATCGCGTTCTCTTTATAAAATGACAACGATGAATCGTTTATGCCTCTCCTCAAAGACTGGACTTATCATGATAACGAATTAATTTTTCGCGAAGGGTCATACAGTTCAAAAGAAAAGAAACAAACTTTGAAAGGAGCTGCAATGGCAATTTTATTTGTATTACAAGTTGCACGTCTCCAGTAATTTCAACTTGTCGCCCAGTAGGCTCTTCATTTCTGAAATTGGAGATTGACTTAACTTTTTATGTATTTCACCAGTAATGGCCTCTGCTCCTTCTGCAATATCTGAATCTGTTAATTTAAGTTGGCTGAAGAGAACTTGAACGTTAAGTTCTTCAAAGAGCATTTCCATTTTGCGTATGTTTAACGTCATGCAGCGGATCAGGGTGGCAAATTGCTCCACCTGATTCATAATGAGATATTATCTATTTGTGTAACAGTGGAAACTTGAAGAAAATGTAATACCCCATTGGTTGTGTCTTCACTTTTTGCATCTCCCTTCTTTTTCTTTTTCTTGCTTAATGCGTTGCTATTTGCCTTCATTATCGCATGTATGGTAGAGGTGATCAAAACGCACAAACACAAAGTCTGTAGGGTTTAAGCCGACAGTGCATTAGGTAAAATCAATAAACAAAAAACACAAAAATAAAGCCTACCTCGACTGCATTGTATACTCTCTCTAGTCGGACGTAATTCCTCCAAAATCCTTCGTTAGGGACGGAGAGCTGAGCAGACTGAACAACATGACTAAGGGCTTGCTCGAACCCGTGAATGGTATCGCTGGGAATCGCGAGACACTGGCCATTTACGACTATGTCCATCAGGATCAAAACTGGCTCCAGAGAGCCATTCTCAACGTAGGTATAAAGCCTCGGGGGTGGAGGACTTTGGACAGAAAACTAAAAAGAAATGAGACTAAGTTTTAAGTCTAATTTTTAATTGTGCATTTCATGTTTACCTGACTATGGCTCATAAATGATTCGGCTTTTAGTTCGGTTAATAACAGTCGAATCTCCTCGAGTAGCCTATTTAAAATAAGCTTATTCCGACCTTCAGCTGGCTGGCCGTTGGTTGAGTTTTCCAAACTATTTTTGGCTTCTTGGAATTCGCCCTGAGGAGTCAAGTTTGAAACAAATTATCACTCACAGTTCGGGGCCACTTCAACTAAACTTTACCTGCCAACTGGGCGAGAAAGAAACATTGGCGATCACGGCATGGACAAGGCGGTTGCGCAAACGAGCAAACTTAACTTCGTCTGCAAATGTTCTTTTCACAATATCTTCACAGACGTTTCTATACAAATGGAAAACAGTGCAGAAAAGTTAAGCCATGAAACAAAAGGAAGTTGATTGTTCAATACTTGGACGGTGGCTCCCAGGAGACAAAAACACCGCAATCGCGATTATCGACGCAGGCTTGCCAGTCAGGTTGATCCTTGTCAGGATCGGCGAACATGCCTCCTGCCATCTGCACTAATTTAGTATGCGAGTTGCTCTCAAGGAGCAAATCAAGCAACATGCGCTCAGCGGTGACCGAAGCAAAGTGGGCCGAGCTGTCAAGCCGCTGGCAGAATTGAGTGAACTCGGGAATCTTCCCGAAAGAGCCAAATTTATAGGCCGAGATCAAACATTCTGATGTCTAAAAAAGAAAACGTTAACAAGCTGATCCTTCAAACTAGAAAGAAAAGGTCAATACTTCTCTAGCATGTGTAGTGTAGAAACGCAATGTGCTGGAGAGTACTGGCGAAGCTGTGATTGGCAGGCCCATTGAAATCAATGGTCGACAGAGTAAATGGCCCAATGAATCAAGTTGAATATATTTGACGTCGAGCGTTTCATAACGTTGGAACGCTGCGCGTCCGTGACCTACACGAAATATGACCACTAATTTGTCTTCCTTATTGATTGAGCTGATAAAGTGTGGTAATACCAGCTAATGTGTAAACCCGTGTAACCAACAGCTTAAGATGATAATTGGCCGGACTGTTGGCGAGAGCCGTTTCCAGCAATAACAGGCACTTATCAAGAACAACAGGATCGTTATTCCACGTATCGATTAAAAGATGGGCAGCTAACAAGGCATAACCATCATTTGGCCTGTCCAATAAAGATATGGTTTCAAATGAAAGAAAATTGGTGGGCAAAAAAAAAGAAAGAAAGGATGAAACTGTACCTAAAGTCGGTGGCTAATAGGCCAACATTGAGAGACTTGGTTCGTAGGTAATGGCCCCACAATTGCTGAGAGAGTTCAATTTTTTGTTCTTTACTTAGGCGATCGTGCTGGCCAAGGAATCGGTTCAGCTGAATGTGCAACAAGTGCCGACATATTTGCTTGACCTAAGAAAATCGACGCAACCTTTATTAATAATTCGAATGTACAGAATAAACTAAGATGAATTATTACGGTCGTAGGAGATTGTCCGTCTGTCAGTCCGACGGACTGGCTAACACAACTGAGAAACTCTGCCACCTGATCGGGCGGAAGACTGTTAACAAAGGGTTTCAAATCCTGAAATGCGCACGGCTTGTCCCCCATAACTTCGACGTATTCTTGAGCAAACTCCCTAAAATTCCCTACAAAAACGTATTGATTTGAAATCTGAACCGAGACATAAAACACGGGTGAATCAAGTTTACCGAAGACGGTTGCGGCGTCAAACTGACGTTGTTCAAGTTGTTGCCAAAAGTAAAGCATGACCAAATAAGGCCCTCGTAGCTTGTTCGTGGATTTCAACCTTTCTTGTTCCAGCAGGGAGAGAAGAAAAGTTTTTGCTCGGTCAACCACAGCTGCATTTTCCGCTGTAATCTCGAACACGGCTTCGATGTAGTGAACATAATAGTTCCACTGGTCAGGATTCGCACGCAAAAGATCTTCAGTGTAATCCATTGACTGATCCCAACATTTCATTTGCCTTAGATAGTCTTCTTTTTTGGCTTCAATCATGTTTGGGGCGAGCTTCTCCGAAAGCGGACTCTGAAGAATATCAAGGGCTTCTCGGTATTTTTTCTGTAAACACATTACGTCCGTTTTTATTTCTAAACAAACACGAAGGAAGTTTATAAAAGTGAATGTGAAACTGTATCTACCTCTCTCTCGAGAACCATCAAGTAAAGCTGAACTTCAGCTTCAGCTTCAATCTTTTTCTCTTCAACAAACTTTTTGATCATTCTTTCAGCCAACGGCAACGTGATCGTAAGGCATACGGCGTCGTCACTGGCATATGCCTGAGAAAGCACACAAGAATGATGAAAATGCAAAGAAACCTTTGTAGAAGAACTTTACTTGCATAAGGATACTCATAACAGCCCAGAAATAATAGGGGTTTTTGGGTTTAACTTTGAAGAGGGCCATGGCTGTTTGTTGTTGTTTTCGATAGTCTCCAATACGGACATAACCCATAAATAAATGGGACAGGAATTCTTCATTCGTAGGATCTTTCTTGATAGCTGCTTCATATACTTGGCATGTCAATTCAGCTGTTCAAATAAAAGTAACATGTCAGCATATGGTTTACAAGAACATGTGCAAATATGGTCAATTTACGTCTGTGAGTTTCTCGATAGCAAATAGCCATGGCCTGAAGTGTGGCATCTTCACAGGGCTCCTCCAATTGCACTTCTTTCAGAATGACCTGGGCCTCCTCTGATTTTCCCAGCCGTATAAGAGAGAGGGCCTTCAACACCTAGGACCCTTAAAAGATGACACCTCCATACTTTTATGAATTGTAAACATGTATTACTCTGGCACATTGTAGAGTTGGCTGCTTTTTCAAGACCTTTTCGGCTTCCTGTAGGGCTTTCTTATTGTTTCCATTATCTAGCCAATCTGTGTTATGATCAAAGTCACACAGGTGAAGAGACTTGTGATGAGTATAGTGTAATTTTGAATGAGAGTTTATGACTGGTTGTAGAGAAAATTGTGCACATTACTGCACTATGGAGCCATCGATTCAATTACCGTAAATGGGCCGCAAACGTCTCTCGTTGACAGAGTTATCCACCGGTTTCGTCTTTGGAGCCATCTTCGACACCATGATATGATGTGTGGTGTTTCCCCTCCTCCCTGTGGGTGAGCACGCTCCGCGCAACGTTTACTCGACAGTAGCGCGCGATTTAATTTCAGAATGACATACGAGTCTATGATTTCCTTCCCTCGTGCTATTCAATTATTCGGAGCACGAAACCGGCTAATTGTTTGTTTTCTTGAATGGATACGGAAAATGTAGAGTTTAATTAAAGACGGTCGGTCGGTCGGTCGTCTAGTAATAAAATTCCGGCGTAGAGTATCACAAGGGAGATCGGGAGTTCAAACCTTGTTTATGGTTCCATTAATTTCCTCGTCTTTGAGTGGGTGTTGTAGGCGGCGTTAGAATCTAGCCCGCTTGGCGTCCTTATTTCAAGTTTTAAAAATGTATGACTTACAATGTAGGTAGTAATGTGGACTTTGTACAAGACTAGTTGTGACGTCCTTGGTCGAATTTCTTGGAAATAAAAGTGTGGGCGGGAATTGAATCAAGTAGCAAGTTGATTCCAAGCACGTCCGACATGTTGTACAACTCGAGGTGTACGACCGTAGAGGACGACGACCGTTATTGACACAAGAAAACCTTTATGAAAGAGACGGTTCCCCTAATAAGATGCCAATGTGATTTACTCGCTGCTGCTGCTCCTGGTTTTCGGCGCGGAGAGAGTGGATGAGGAAAGAGACAGAGGAAATAAGCGGCTAAACTAGGTCAGGCTTGGTGTACGTACGTTAGCAATGGGAAACGAGTATAGAAGCAGAAGTAGTGGTAGTAGTTGGTGTAGGAACAGCAGCAGCAGGGCGGCGGCCTAAAATGAGTTCCCAAAGGGAATTGTTTAGCGAAATGGAAAGTGGACCATCATTGGGGCGGAGGGCTTTCTTGTTGAAGCGCAAAGGAAGATGAAACAACTTTGTCAAGTACTTCTGCTGCTGCTGGTGCCATTGGAGCTTTGCTATCAGAGTTTCTCTCTCTCTCGCTTGCTCCTCCTCGTTTTCTTCAATAAACGAGACTTTAATTGAGCGCTGGACTTGGTTCTTCTCCTCAAGTGGCCGGGGTCTCACTGTATCCCACAATATATAGATATAGACGACAACGGCTAGTGTGAGTATAGCCTGCTACAGTGTTTATATATTTTCCTAGTGGGCGCAGGTAAAAGGATATTATATCGATCGAGTTCTCATCTGCAGGGCTGCCGCTTCTGAGCCTTGTCGACGTCGTAGAAATGATGTTTGTGAAAAGAGAAAGAAGCGGGCAAAGAAAAGAAGAAGAAGAAATAAGAGACGACGAGTTCGTTATTCGCGGATGAGGTCCAGCAGCAACAACAGGAGCCGATGTTAAAGCGCCTGCGCTTTCAATATATATCTGACAAGAGAAAAGACGGCCAAAGACTAGCGGTAGTAGTAATCATTCGTCTCGTCGTCGGCACCCACCCACATATTGATATCTTGACATCTATATAGTATATAAGGCTATATATATATATATATATGTGTGTGTGTACTATTTGTGTACGGCGTTTCTCTCTCCGCGTGGCCCAAATCTCTCGTGAATGAGGCGCAAGGAGCGGGATCAGAATGCAGAGCACGTCAGCCGCCAGAGTATGGATTCCTTCTTTCTCTATGCACTGGGCGATGCATCGATCGATCCGTCGAAAAGAGGCTCAGCGGCAGCAGCAAAGGGAGCTACCTCTTTTCTCTAGTCAGGCAGTAGCAGAATTGACGATTGTGTCATTTCGTCGCTCTCTTTTGGGGTACTACTCTTGTCATCGTCGTCACGAAAACCCCCGATCGATTTCAATGCCAACATACACCAGCAACGACGGAAGGCCCTATAAATGAGCAACTATTCCCCGGCAACAAACCCCCAGACATCACGAAATGCATACAGATATATATAGAATCGTCTTGTTGTTTTTTTTTTTACATTCCCTCCTTCTTTTTATTTCCCCGTACAGTCACCTTGTTATTAGACTCTACTTCCTCGTCTACGGCTCGATCAGCAGGAATTCGACTTTGTATTTGTTAGTTTTGTTTTTATTTCCAGGCTTTTTTTCCGTTTTTTTTTTCTTGGTTTCGTTTTTTGCTTGATTTTTCCGTGTTAGCACACACACACACACACACTGACAGAAAGAAAGGAATGGATAAAAGAGAAATGGGTGGTGGCTGAGAAATAATATAATAAAAAAGAAAGAGATGAGACAGAGAGAGCGAGAGAACAGGGCCGTAGGACGATGTAATATACGTAGTTAGATGTAATGAAATGTTTTCAACTAACGTGGCGATGTCGGGCGCCAACATCTTTGTCCGACGAGAGAAAGAGAGAAAGAAGAAGAGAGAGTATAAAAAACAAACAGAAAACAAACAAGAATGAACACCATATATCATCTACACAGATAGGCGAGAGAGAGAAGAGCTTTTCCTTTCTTCTTATATTGAAGTAAATACCAAAGTCATAAACAGAGCGCGCGCGATCGTGATTGATTTAATCAGTTTAGGCTTTCTATTATACGAACGAGACAGCGTGAATCCAAAAAAAAAAGAGGAAAAAATCCAAAACGTAATAGAGAAGGATTTAGAGATTGTTTTTGTTCTTCTTCTTCCGTTGTTGAATTGTCTCTTTTTAGGTTGTTATTATTTTTAGCGAGAATAATTCAAAGCGCAAAAAAACGGGCAAAACAGATTCAATTTGGATGGCGCTACAGTCGTTGGAGAGAGAGAGAGATTTTCGTCGTTGGCTTCGCACGACAATATTGAAATAACGAACAATGAATTAAGACGATGGTTTTAATTGGTTAGGTTTCTTTTGTTTGTGGTGAGAGTGGACGTGATGGAAGTTGTCTTTTTCTTTTATTTGTTTATATTTTTGGTTTTTTTCTTTTTTTAAATACCACACACAGCAGGAGGAGGATGAAGTGGAGAGAGAGAGAGTAGAGAGAGAGAGAGAAAACAACGAAAAGGAACAATAAGAACGGAGTTGATGGTGGCAGTTCATCGGGAGAATTTGTCAAAAAGGGGAAAGAGAGAAACGACCTAAGGGAGGACGACTTGTTTCTTGATGTATACAAAGTGATGAGAAACCATACCATACCGTATATATTACTACGAAAAAGTAATAATAATACTTCCTACGAATCGATCCAAGAAAAGATGAAAACAAGTTTGCCAACAGAAAATGAAAGGGAAAATGGCCCTTGATGGATGTCAACTTGTCGGTTTTTTGTTCATAAAAACGTAACAAACCCCCCTTTCGCGGGAAATGCATAGATACATCATATAATAATATTTATACGAGTTGATTTTTTTTATGGTTATTTTTTTTTCTTTTTTGAATGTTTTGTTTTACTTCTTTTCTGAACGGCGGGAACCATGCGCGTAATATTTACTTACAGAGAATTGAATAGAGGAATAATAATAATCAAAAGAATCAATTGCAAAGTAAAAGAAATGAATTTTGTCACTACTGCATGACGAGAAAATTGTCCATGAACAGAGCGAGGAGGAACAACAGTGAAACTAGCTCTTCATCATTTTATCTTTTCTTTCTTTTCGTTTTCATCAAAACAGAACAGAAAATGTTCAGCAGCAATCATCAAAAGGAGGATAAGGAAGAAGAAGATGAAGAAACAGCTCTTTTTTTCTCTTTAAATAGAATGATAATCATAATAACTGGACTATGAACTGCATCCAAACGAGTTCGTATTTACCCATCGAAAAGAAAGAGAAGAAAAGATAATCAATTTATACTAGTGTAGAACAAACTATGGCGGCTGATGGGGGCGAGAATCAGAGAGATGCGAGAGCAAACGGAGGAGGCGGGAAATTCAAAAACAAATACACACAAGAATCGAAATGAAAAATAAAGAAAAGAAAAAGATGTTTGTTGTCTTTTTTTCACGAATGAACGAAACATGAATTTTTTTGTTAAAGAAAAGAAAAAGAGGACGGCCTCTTTCTTTTTCTGGCTACTTCACAACAGATTGAAGAAGAAATGAAGACATGCTCATCTTGTTTTGTTTTTTCTTGAAATATCTTGCCTTTCGTGTTTGTTGTCTGTTTAGGGCTAGACACTCATCATCTTCGACGTGGCTTTTCTTTCTTTTCCGATTGTTTTATTTTGTTTGTTTGTTTCGTGTACCTTTTTTGGCCTATTTGGTAATTTTTTTGGGCGGGGTCTCGTCTGTTCAGTGTGTTCGTTCTTATTACAATCCAAAGTATCCGCCAATGGTGGAGGCCAGGATGATGCCCAATATGGCCAAACATATCATGATCATAATCTTCTTCTGCAAATATCCGCAACAGAATATGTACCACCCGATGGGGAAGTGAGTGTGTGAGTGCCAGAGGAAGGCAAAGAGATAAACGAGAGAAAAAGAGAGAGAAAAATAGACAGAGAGAGAGAGAGAAGATTGGTTAGCTTTTTTTCGTTTTGTTTTCTTCAGTTTTTTTTGTTTCTAGTGCTGGAAGCCATCAGCCAAAAAATTGTTTTCCAGTCAACAAGCGAGAAGGAAATAAATAAATCAAACAACTAAATAAAATAAAAGGAGAGAAAGCTTTCTCGATAAAGAGAGACTAGAGCGTCCGTGGCGACTACTTTTTTATTATTGAGAAGAAAAGTAGAAAGAGAGATATAGAGTGAGAAAAGTAAAAAATAAAAAAACGAATCGTTCCAACATGTCCAATTGGGCTAACTAGTTTGTTGTCGTCGTGGTGTGTAGTCGTAGTAGTTTACTAGTGGTGTGTGTGTGTGTTTTATACTCGAATGTACAGCAATAATGTACACGGGCAACAACAGAAAGAAAAACTAAAAGAGTAATACTATAGTAGTATGAAGGTGGGAGAAAAAAAAAATGAACAACAGCCAAAGAGAGAGAAATAAGAACTATTGGAGAGAAATTCCTTTTTTTAATCCTATATTACACAACATGCGCTCTATGGCGGGAGGAGAGACCAGTTCAATCAATCAAGGACAATTTTTTTGTTTGATGTTCTTTTTTTTATGTCAGAGAGAACCTAATAGCGTGGTGTGCACACAATGCAAATCAACAAGAAGGTGTGCGGGAGCTGCTGACAGGTCAAAACATAATTCAAAAAATTCAAAACCCAAAAAAACGAACAAATTAAAAGAAAAATCAAAAGAAAAAAAAAATTCGAACTCATTTTTTTTCTTTTATTTCTCGTCGCGTCGCAAGTCTTGTTCCTGTTTTCCTTTTTTGTGTGTGTGTTTTAAGTATGTTAAGAGGCAGGCAGCGGCATCAGCGGCGTCGGTAACAACGGCGGTAACTTCCTCCCCCGCAACCGCGCACATCATCAATTCCGGGCCGTTGCAGTGTACAGACGTACGTATACGCATCCATTCACACGCTCATCATTCGTTTTTCTTTGCATTTTTTTTTTTGTTTTCGAATATTTTTTTTAAATACAGTATTTCTTTTTTTTTTTCAATGGAAAACGTAACGTGTCTCGGTTTTTTTATACAAAGAATTGCTACTTCTATTATACTGTAAATCCGAGGATGAGGGCCAAGACGATGACCAGAGTGACGCTGACGCAGATGATAATAAATATCTTTTTCTACACGGGAGAAAATGTGAAAACGAGAGAAATAGAGAAAAGGACAAAAAAGAAAAAAGAAAAACAAAATCATAAACCAGATGATAATGATAACGATAATAATGATAAGAACGATTCAATGATAATAGAGAAACAAGCATTCAGCATAGCCCATCTACTGGCCTTCTACACTATACGTAGATAGATATATATGTAATAAGATGGGAAAAAAAGAGTCCATCATGAGAAAAAAAATCTATTTGTGGCTATTTGGCAAATTTCGCCTCTGCGCAAAAAAGACATGCCAACCACTAAGGTGAATAAGAATGGCAGAAGAAGAAAAAGATGATGTACGTCGAGCGAATGTGTGATACAAAGAGAGAAGAAGGAGCGAGAGCATGAAAGAGAAGAAAAAGAAACTTGAAAACTTACCCGTCGAGCTTTGCTTTGATACTTCAACGCCTTCTTCGTGTCTTGAGTGGCCGTCTGCACGTAGTCGACGGCGTGTTCCACATTGTACTCGATCCGATCAATCATTTCTCCCTGTATATACACACCGTATGTCATGGCAATGTCTCATAGTTGAACGTCGAGACGGGCGGATCGTCGATTATCAAAAGGTGACTCGTACCTGGTTCTCGACGAGCATGGCCATGTCCATAAACATGTCGTGCAGCTCGCGGATCGAGTTCTCAAGCTTCATAATGTCGGCGTGGCGAGCTTCAATGTCGGCCAGCGTCTGCCTGGCTTGCTGCGTCTCCATGATGATCTACAAGGATAAATGGACGGCGTTTTGATCCCCTGGCCACTACTAGTACACCAGTTGTCATCGTTTAGATGAAATATCTTACGCCTTGAGTGAAGACGGCAGGATTGCCCTGCTCCAACATCTCTTCGAGCTCTTCGTTGGTCGTCGTACGTCCAGCTATCATTCGAAACGAGACACGAAACAAAAAGGAAAGAAACAAATCCCCCAGGACGGGAAAACATGACGTCAATGTTTCATTTTTGGCTACAAGTCATATCATGTGTGGTCGTACTGATTTCCAGCTGGCGTTGGATGCGTCCTTTGCATCGTTCGCGGTAGTCCGTCTGGGTGCGGTTGTATTCGGTCATGACCTCGACGAATTTGCGAGACAGCGTCGAATGCTGCGTCTTGCGTATCCGCAGGTCCGCCGAAGATTTGTTCGTCTGCTCTTCATGCTCGATGTTCTGTTCAATGACTGAAGAGAGGTAGACGGTCATTTGTACGGTTTCAGATAGATTAATTAGAGTGTCAAACGGATTCACCTTTCAGCTTCGATCGGACTTTGTTGGCCGTTTTCTTGATGTCGGCCATCAGATCTTCCAGCTCCTGCTTCACCTCTGTTTGTTCAAGGGGGAAATCAAATCAATTTAGTTGTTCCTTTTTCTTCAAATAAAAAAAGGAGGCCAACAGAGGATCAAATAAAGAAAAAATCAAACTCACTTTCGTCCGTTTGCGGGGCCGATAAGATGGCACTGTGCTTCTTTTTGACTTCTTCGACATTGGCCTGTATCTTGTCTATATTCTCCCGTATCTCGTTCACCTGGTTGTGGAAAACCACAAAAAAAAAACACAAAAAATAAAAGAGAAAAAAATCGAGGGTGAGAATCCGATTCGGAATAAAGTGACAATCACGAACGAGAGACAAAACAACGAGAAAGGAAGCAAAAACATGGCAACACCCCTGTTCGGTCAATCACTCCGTCTCCCTCCTACTGTATTCCATCAATTCCTCCTCCCTCCAGTCCTCCTCTGCTGCTGCCAGAGTCCTTCCAAAATCCCTAATCCCGAAGCTTCTGGGGTGAAAGAAAAGCCGGAGCCCAGCCAGTATAGTCGAGGGCCAGTAGCAGTAGTAGTGGTGGTGCTACTACTTCTCGGCCGCCGTCCTTATCGATTATCGATTAGATCATCATCTTCTCCTTTTTTTTCCCCTCGGTGGCCCAATCGGCCCGAGCTAGCCGTCGCCGCACCACCCAGAAATAAAAGGAAACGAGTGAAAAGAAGAGCGAATCTTTGCCTTGAAAAGTAAAGCAAGAACCCCATCCAGAGAAGATGGGAGAGTGAGATGGGCGCGGCACCCGGCGTCCTCGTCGTAGTCCCTATTTTATTTTGTTTTCCCTTTTTTTTTCTTTCTCTTTTTTTTTTATACTCCTTTTCGACGGGAGAAGAAGGCGCGCTCTGGTCCATCGATCGACATGACTTTGGTCCCGCACAACCCGTGGCGCCCCCCTTCTCTCCAAGCTTCAACCAACCCGTCTGTCCGCGCACGCATTTCTCCACACACATGTACCGAGGGGCGGGATAGGTCTTTTGTACGGTAATGATCGCCTCATAATAGACGGGGGTGGATTGTCAAAAGGGAACGAGAGTACGTGCGTGGTATATATGCGACAGGCCCCCCCCCCTCCATCTCCTTTCACATATGGACAGAAAATCAAATGAAACTGAAAAGAGGGCACAAAAAAGGAAAGAGAAAGGCCCAGCTAGCAGCAGCAGTAGTAGTAGACAATCGACAAAAGCTGAATGAAGTCAATGGTTTCATTTTCTATTGGCCTTGCCTTCTCTCTCTCTCTCAACTGCCGGCTAGATTGGACGAACCGAAATAAATCACGACGAGCGTATTGATTACCTCTTCCTTTGACTCTACTCTACTACACCCCACCCCGCCACCACCCACCAACCGTTCTCTCTTCTTCCCACCCAACCCACCAACTTCTTCTCTCCTTTTTTTTCGCCTTTCAGCTCCGTTGTTCCGTTTTCTTACGGGATTCCAGCCCACACACGCAAGCGAGAACGGGTGGAAGAAAGAGGGATATGGAAAACGTTTCCGGCCCGATTCCAAATTGTCCGCGGGCTTGGAAGTCGGTAGGCACGAGAGGAGGTGGCAGACAACAACCGAGCGAGCCGACTGCACCAAGAGAATGGAACGGAGAAGGAAATGTCTTTGCAGAAGCTCGTGTGGGCTCAAAAGAGAAGACGAAGAAGAAGAACAAGCGATTTAAAACAGTGACGTTGCATAAGCTTTTCCGGTGCGGCGGCGGCGACGGATTTCGTGCCGGTGCGGATGCTGACGCATAAAAAGCCAGAGGAAAATGGTGGGACGAGGAGTTGGGTGGGTGGGTAGAGAGAGAGAGAGAGAGACTAGAAGGGAGGGACTGATCAATGGTAATGCGATAGAGCACCCACTCTTGCGTGACGACATTCGCAGCGCCATCTCCATCGCTGAAACGGCAAAATTGGCAGGGTAAAATAGAGAAGGGACGAGCGGGCGGACGGGCCAGGATCGAGACGACCGACGCCGGACACAAACTCTCCGACGACCGGGTCATAAAATCAAATCCATTCCACCCTCTCTCCCTCTCTCGGAAGCGGCCAAGATCGTCTCCTTCACATGATGACCCCCGACGTCCTTTTTAGAAAACCGTTTGGCCCATCAAAACATTCCCCGTCGTCATCGTCCATCTCTCCTCCCCAATGTCCAGCAGCTTTACGCCCGGACGATCTTCTCCTTCCGTTCGATTACCGCGCGCCTACTCCGCCAACCCTGCCACTGCTCCATTCATCACCTCGCAAACTTTCCCCTCCGCTTTTTCCACTGATTCTTCCCTTTATCTCTTTTTTCCTTCGACTTCTTTTGACAGCAGTCGTCGAGGTGGATATTGTGGGCATCCCCATCGCCAGTCCGTTACGATCGAGTCGGCCCGGCGCAGGCGTAAACAACCAAAGGAAGCCTCATTGAGAGAGCTAGAGAGAGACGGGTGCTTTATTGGGGATGACCATGAGGCAACTTGGGGGAGAAAGAAACAAGTTTTTGCTTCGACTGACACTTCTGTTTCTCTTGGCTGATTCGATCCGGCCTTCAATCCATCAAGGTGGATCAAACGTAGACTAGGACGACGCCACCGACTCCCTTTACAGCATCAAAAGGCTGACTAACATGAATGGGAGCCAATAGCAAACAAAATGATGGCTAATGAATTCCTTTCTCTGCCCTGCCTCTTCATCAGCTGGAGAACACTATCAGTCAGATTGCTTACATGCTCACACACTCTGCAAACTATTCAGAGCTATATTGAGGCATGACCTCTTTCAGACTGCCAAGCCAGAAGTGGAGCGTGACGAGTCTGACTGTCAGTCAACCAGCAAGTATACAACAGCTGGTGTACCCTACAAACAACAAAGCTGCTGGGTTGGGTTACGTGCAGTGGTGGTGGTGGTTTACCTCAGCAAAGAAGGCCTCCATATATCCATCCTGGGCCTCCACGGTGACCGCCACATCATCTGGCCCTGTGTCGTCATCCTCACTCTGAGCCTGGTAGCGAAAAGGAAAACAAAAAAAAGGAATTGAGTCAGGTGGTGGCCCGTACCAGGTGGCAGAGTGGATCTTACAGCTTTGAGGGCTGCTAATCTATCCTTGGTCATTTCGGTGGCAGATCACAATCCCACCGAGAGCTGGAAACCAGAGAAATTTTGCACCAAAAGCACCAAAATGTCAGTGGTAGAAGAAAAAGCGCGCGGCGTCGGCTACACACACGCACTGGCACACTCTCTGTGGCAGACACATACACCGAAAATCAATACTCCCTTCGGATGGCAGACAGACACACTGGCACACAACGTCGGGGGGAGGTGTAAAGGCTGCACAGACGACTAAAACGACTCGGGTCCACTCACACACACATATATGCACGACGGTGGTAGATTATTGCTGAGTTAAATGTCTCCAGTGGTGGTAATCTCTTGCGCCGACCTTTGATTTCAGCCCCGATAATGTGTATAAGAGTAGCCGAGTCGCGGGAGAAACCGACACCGCCAGTCCCCCTTTGCGTGCTGTACCTAGGGCAGTGGGCGACTCGCTCGACTTGAACACCAGCAGCAGCACCGGAGCTTTCCCTTCCTCCTCCTGTCAAACTCTCCAATATGGCCGCATGCGGCGTTGCGCGATTCGATGAATTCCACCTTCCCGCTCACTCCTCCTTCTCCTCCTCCGCTCCTCTACTTCCTTGGAAATCAAAACGTCATTGTTCGTGGATGCGAAAATGGAAGAATTCAATCAATGTGCAAAAGAATAGTACTAGTAGAGTACAGGCACAAAACAAGGGAACAACCTACCGGTTTACTAGTATGAATGATGTAGACATCGTCTGCTGGAATGCATATTCATCTGAACGAGGAGGAGGACGACGATGCGATTTGTTCGTTTGTTTTATTTGTTGTGTGTGTGTGTGAGAGGACTCGTGTGATTTGTGCCGCGGGAGAGTCTCGTTGTCACCCGGGCGAGATGCAATCAAAAGGAGCAAGGGGAGATGAAGTAGTCGCGAGCTCCCTTTTCAAGACGACAGCAGCTCTCAACATATAGCACACACATATACACACAAGTCTCGAGGGAATTCGAATGCTTTGCCTTTTTCCCTACCGCCTTGGAAAGCCTTTTCCTCTATTCGTCGTCGTCTTTTCTTATCAACGGCTCAACTGGGTTCTCGATAAGTTTTCACGCAGCAGCCAACCATTGTCTTTTTACCATATTACTCTCTATCGCTTCAGTACACCACATCCATCCGTTTCCGCCACCATCCGGCTGTGATGACATGTATCATTTTCCTCCGATCCCCTTGATGACGACGATCGCTCATTTGTCCCCTTCTTGTCGGTGAGCCGACGAGTCTTGCCTCGTTTTTTCTCCCTCATTTTCTTTATGTATCCTCGTTATAAGCGTCACACGTCTATTACATGACTCACGGCTGGCGATAATGTGTACACATTGCTACTTTTTGTGTGCTCTGTACATCATGTGTATCTTATCAAAGGATGACTCGCGCCGGGCGAAAAGTTCACGGATATTTTGCAACTCTACGCCGCCTGCCCTTTCTCGTTAAAAAATAGGGATTTTTCATTCCCTCTAAAATACCACGTGCTGCTGACGGGGTTATGTTTGCAGAGCTAAGTAATCATCCCGGTCCCTCGTCGGCAGCTGGTCTCTTTTACAAGAGTTGCGTTGTTTTATCTATTACCCTATCAACATCCATGTTTTCTACTCGATTTCTTCGACGCAAACATATACATATACAATCTCCTATGGGCCAGAGAGCGACCGATCCACAGAACGGAGGACGTGCTGTTCCGTCTCACTTTCATCACGTGAACTGTCGTAAAAAATGAAGCTTTCATTTAGATTGCAATAATGCCCCGTGTTTTCTAGAAGCAAACTGTTTGCGCAAGACCGACACTTTTTGATATATGGGCAAGGGAATAAACTGGCGCGTGTCGTACCTTGATGGGAATCCCTTCCCCACTCCTTTGACGAACTTTTTTCGTGGTCCTCGCTCAGAGCCATCTGTGGCTCGTGAAAACAGCTAAAATAAATAATTGATTTTCCCGGTAATCGAGGAAAAGCCAATACAAAATCTTTCAATTTCCCATTATTTTCATGCATCAAAATAAAAAAAATAAAACTGTGCGAGTAAAACGTGGTGATTTTGAGGGGAAAACCACGGCAACGCGGTGCCACACGTGTGGTTACATTTTTGGCGCGAGACGACGTCAGCTGTGGTTGAAATTCGCAATTATTCTCCTCAGTTCGAACGTGCCGATCCTCGGGGACGCTCTTCAAGGTGATCTAATAAAATGAGTGACAAGAAAGCAGGAGAGAGTTCGGGAAGAGGAGTTAAACACGGATTGAAAACAACCGACTCGAAATTTAGTCACACCATGAACAAAAGGAGAAAAATTGTCCAAGTGACCATCGATCAGCATTTGGCCCCAGGATTACGAGATTCGTCTTTCGGACAACTCCCCGAGGAAGTCATGTTCAACATTCTCAGTCACCTTTCGCGTAAGTTTTCCTTTATTGACCCGTCCATTTCTTCTTGTAATGCATCCGTTATGTTCTGTGAAATGTGAATGTAGTCGGTGACCTCAGTCAAATGTCAATGGCTTCCAAGGCCGCCAGTAAGGTGATTTTTGCCTACGTCATTGGTGACCTTTTTGCTCATCAAATTGCTCTTCAAGTTATCGATTGTCGGTCCAGCCAGCTTCTAGTTCACGTACATATAATTCCTAGTATGTGTGTGTGCATTCGTTATAACATGTAATTGCTTCTATAAAAGAGCTCCAATGTCGGTCGGCTATTGAAACGTACCAGTTTCCTCTTCCCCGTCCTTCAGAGGCTGAAGTTCTTTCACCAGCATATTGAAAAGGTTTTTTTTTCTTGTTTGTGTTGAGTTGATTGTATGGCGCTGTTTTCTCAAGTTGATGTGACGGTAATTTAGGTTCAGCGGTGGATAGTCCTTCAATCGCCAGACTCTACCCCAGTGGATACACTCCCTTTTGTTGGTTCGGCACTACACTCGTTTATTGCCGGATGGGACGAAGGGGAATGTTTGAAGGTCAGATTCATTCAAGTGGAGAAAATTGGATACATATGTTACTCATTTTACCTTGTTTGGCAGGTGTTTACATTCATGAGCGAGTGCCTATTCCTTTATCGTTCGGTAAGCGGCGTTTCATGACTCACCTGGCATGCGTAACGATGACTAATCTCATTTGTTCTAGATTTCACGTTTTGCAAGTGATTCACCGGGAACCGATGTTGAAAATGAGCTTTTCTTGCGTCGGCATCTTCGTTACCTTTTCTTGGATCAATGTTCCAACGACTACGACAGGGCCATCTGGATCGGATTCATTTCTAATCAAATTGGAACTGCACAATTAGCCAGGATGCTCCTTCTTCTTTATGGACCAATAAGCGCTCAAGGTAACACTAAATCGGTGCTATAACATCAGTCTAAAAACTGAGAATATTTCCATGTTCAGGCAAAATTCAATGGGACTTTGCGTTCAACATACGAGCGTTCCAGCATCACACTAGCGTTTTCATAACACTAGCCAAAATTATCGGCATCCTACACTTGATCCCAAATTGGTCTCCGTTTCTCTCCCTCGAGGTCCTCGTCTACATTTCAAGTAAGAAATCTATACCCTAACAAACAATCTCTGTGTAATAGCGGACTCGTAATTTGCTGCAGATGTGCCGAACTGTTGGCTACTGCGATCTTTCTCGTCGCTTTTGCTTCCTCTCAGCTGCATCGACAAGGATCTCGTCGTGGAGTACTTTGCCATCTTGTACAAAACCGGCCGTGCCTCCACCGCATCTCTTCTTATGGCACTCACTCTGATGATCTCACCTCAGTTCTGCGCCCATAACGGGGTAACGCACTCACAGTTATGACGAAGATCGATAAATTTAATTCTCTTTTCTGGAATTTAAATAGTATGGGATCGTCATCGAGAAAGACTGCGTCCACAAATTCATTTTGAACGTGATAAACAGCCCGCAATTGACTCTTGAACGCTACTTTGTTGTCAGGAAACTATGGAACGCTGTGCTTTCTCTGGCCGACGATTTCACCGAAACCGCAGTTCAAAGTAATTTGTGATTTCGCTTTTTAAAACAATAGTTTTTGTAACAACTTGACTTCTAGATTTCGAAAATGTCGGGGAGGACGACGAGAATAATGAAGCGGTCGACGATTTTCACGACTTGGTCGATGCCTGGAAAGAACTCACCATTATCCTCATGTCTGACTAAAAAAAAACACTGACGATACCAGAAGTGGATTATTTGATTTATTTTTTACCTCGTTCATTAAAAAAAAAAGTTTACATTTTTGTTTATAGCGAAGAAACGTAAAATATATTGCTATTTTCTCGTGATGTCACGTACCGTAAGTTGGGGTAACTTTGGACAAAAAAACGCCGTTTTTTGAGGTTTTTTTCTTATAACTCTGGCAATTGTTGTTTTTTCCAAAAAACATTTTTGGCGTTTGGAGATGTCAACATGTTCTTTCAAGCAGTGTAAATAGTTTTCTTGTAATTTTAGTAGTTTTTTTTCTATTAATTCTCAAAAATGCTGTCCAAAGTTACCCGTGATTGGGGTAACTTTGGACACAATGCTAACCTTATGGGAAAACGCTGAATTCTTACATCTGTAGCTTTATCGGTTAAAATAAAGATAATGTCAACTATTTGACGACGGTAGCTTAAAGATACAAGTTCTAGCTAAAATTGAACAAAAGGGCTCTTGCTAGAAATAGTTAGAAATATTATTTAAAAAATAAAAATACAGAAAAAGGGGGTAGTTTGTCTGCCCAAAGTTACCCCGATAAATGCGAAAAATACGGGGTAAACTTTGGACAAAGTAATGAAACAGAAAATCCCGAAACGCTATTACAAAAGTTGGCATACCACCATGAACTAGAGGATTTCTACTACAAAGTTTGATAGATAGAAACCAAAAATATGTAGATAATAAAGTATTATCACATAACTTACTTTTCATACTTTTCGGCGAACTTTCACCTGCGATCTTATACATACTAAACAACGTAGTTTAAAAAATTTATGGATAAAAAGCTTTCTAATTTCAAGATCAGGACTCATCAAAGAACGTTTTGACATATTGCACACATAGATGGCTCATTAATTGCCGGCGGCATTGATCGGAATGTAAATTCCGATTTCTGTCTAAAGTTACCCCGCTTGTCCAAAGTTACCCCAACTTACGGTACTAGCTGGCAGTATCATTAATACTGACTTGGAATTCTAAGTTTATTTGTTGTGGGATGGTTAAGGATATCCTTGAGGTCACTAATTTTTGTTAGAAAAGCGATGGATCACTTTTTCTTCGCTTAGGCTACGTGGTGATGCGTAATTTCCGTATCTGAATGTTACCAATTACGTTTTGTTATTTTTTTTACATGACACCACCACTTGACATGGGTAGTGGTTTCCGCGAATCTAGTCGATTTTTTGTCTTAATGACTGTTTTTTTCTGGTATGAAGGACACATAAAAGAAGGCGTTCATCAAGCCAGAAAAATGCTATCGCTATTGTGGGTGCTGGTAAGTTATCGGCCGAAGCTGCAGCTGAGCACGCATGTCAAGGGTGTATCAAAAGCCGATAATAACTACGCCTGCAAGTATATGGCGTTTCGTGGGTTTAAAATCCGGGCATTATATAAAAGTTTGCAATTCTTGGATTGATGCATGATACGCTACTAATCTCTGGTAAGTTTTCACATGTTCTTCTGCTGTATACAAAATAGCTTAATCAAAGCCTCGCTTCAGTGGAAACAACTTTACATATTGGCGTCATCGGAGCTGATGGAACAGGATATCTGACTGCAATATGACAGAATCTCCAAGTTATCTTCTGTTCACAGAGAAAAAAAAGTTGCAAGTTCAGTGCACCAATAAAGTCTTGTTATTTGTTACCAACTCGCACTCTTAAGTCATATGTTTCCATTCACTAAATTAGAATGAAACCGACGACCTCTTTTTTTAGGAAAACGCGTAGACTCAGCAAATTGAAAACAAGTTTGTCAGGTTCGAATGTCCGCGTAAGTGATCTTGTATGCATGATCAAGGTCGATCTTTCGTTCTAGTAATTTGTAACCATCTGGAATTTGTAACCAATCTTAGTTTTGAGCGACAAACGCTAAGCGGAAACCAAGACCCAATCACATGGCGACTGAAAGACAGATTAATGGTCGAGACCTCTATGGTGAAGAAGCTAGTTAGTCAAAGAACTCGGCCAGTATAAGATCGATTGCTCTCGTTGTCCTTAACATGTGGTTCTTCTGTTTTATCTTTCTTGGCAAGTTGTTTTTATCTTTCTTCCTTTTATAATTGTCTTTAATGGCTTGGATAAAGGCATTTAATGCAATAACAATTACATATATAAGGTTGGGCAACGAACCAGGTTTGGACCGATACGACTGGGAAACCTCCATTCCGCGAAGGTATCGAATATCGCTACGAATGGGAGGCATCAGTTGGAAGTGAATCTGCCGTCTACAATCAGATGACAACATCGACTTGGCTCCGGGGACAACTTTATGTCATCACTAAAGCAGAAGATTCCAAGTGGCGCTCGCTCCTTCGAGTAGGAACATTTATACTTATTCTTAGATGTAAACGTATAGATAGAATAGTAGGTATTCCTAATTCCCGCGTTTTTACGAATCAGATCAAGAACGTTACAGTGGCGATTCAACATGGCGACAAAAGTGATAGTACTCCAACATTTGTCGAGTTGTCTGATATCAACGAACAGTTGAACAAACCGTTCCAGCTTCTCTACTCTGGATCGAAAGTATTATCTGTCAACATCTAAAGTTAAAAGGTCACTTGAAAAACACTACTTTGTCAACATCCAAAATGTAAAAGGTCGAAGCTGCCGCTTTTCCGGACGATAAAGAATCTTTGTGGTCGACCAACTTTAAGCGTTCCATCGCATCTCTACTGCAGGTTGAACTACGATCGGCCGGCGAAGCGGGTCCCAGCAATCAGATCTATAGCGACCAGGAGGTGATTACCTATCTCACCGAATAATCTACTTCCTTTTCGTCTTTATGTGACAGTTTTGATGTATTCCTTTCTTTAACAGCTATCGATATACGGGAAATGCAACGTCAACTATTTTTCCGCTCAGCTGGGCGACAACCAACACAGCGTACAAAAACATCGCGATTTGGACTCGTGCCCAGAGAGCCTGGGTCGATGGAGAACTTTTATCGACATTCCCGCTTGTCCTGGAGACGGACAGCAGGTAATCGCTACGCTTGTAACAAGCAATAAGAAACTTCTTTCAATTACCTTTATGGAGTAGACTATCGCGGGACTGAGTAGCACGGCACGTTACCTAGTGGCACCTAATCGAGGCCACTCGGAGCTACTGAAAATCGAATCGTCTAGCGTCGTTTGGCTGGATCCGTTTGGCGTCGCCAAGTCTTCTATGAAAAGCAAAACCAAGTACTGCACAGTCTCTAGCAAAATGGCTTCTTGATTTCTTTTAACGGACATTTTTCCTTTCTCTAAAGCTTTTCAATGAATCTGGAAAAGACTCGTCGCTCTTCAGATCCAGTTGCCCCCAAATTACAGCTCAAAGACAAATTAAAATTTGTCTTTCACCGGGAAAACGAAAGTTCACACGATTTGAAATCAGCTCAGAATCTAATGCTGCACCCTGAGCCGCTGATTTATGGCCAGGAAAATCTCCGTCGCAAATCGCAATTAGATCTCCTTAATGCCGTCGAGTCCTTATCTGCCGAATCTTACACTTCGGAGCAAAGAATTAGTATGGATCAGCTTCCAGTGTCTTCCATTTCCTACCAATTGGGCTCTTTGGACTACAACAACGCAAAAGCGCTCTACAAGGAACTCGCCATTGCACCCAAAAATGAAAAACTACATTCCGCCAAGTAACCGGCTGGGTTAAAAGCCAGAAAAATTTGTTTTAATTCATTTCATTTGAAACAGGAATCTCTTTTTGGACTTGATTCTTCATTCGGGGAGTAATGTTGGCATCATTCTTTTGAGAGACTTAATCCGCGAGCAACAGTTGGATGCGTTCGCAGCTGCCCGTCTAGTTGCTTACGCCGGTGCTTACGTAAAAGAACCCACGGAAAAGCTATTGCTTGAATTCAAAACGCTTGCCGATGTCCAAATTTCGGGAGATGGTGATCAACTGGGCGTGTTTAAAAGCGCAACCGTATTGGCCATCGCTAGCATGGTTGGCAAAGCTTGCTCTGGTGGATCTACTTGTAAATCTATTCGTATCGACGAGTGGCAAAAGAAATATTTCAACACAATAACGAGTAAGAAAGTTCCGATCAAAGCAGTACGAAAAAAACTTCTCTAATAATTTATGTATCGTGACTAGCATCAACATTGTTTTCCGAGAGAGCACTTTACGTGCACGCTCTGCAAAATGTTGGCTACGATTCCGTGCTAGATTCCGTCTTGGAAATGGCCACCAAGAGAGTTGCCCTCGATGATGAAAACGCCAATGATTTAAGAGTTTACATTATCAACGGCCTAACTGCATACAAGAAGCAAGCTAAAGTATGTAAAGAAATACTGAAATAATATTAATTCAAATCATTTTGCGGATGGTTCTTTTACAGGTTTGGAATGTGTTGATACGAATTATGAGGGACGTCAAAGATAGCTTCCGTGTTCGAATTGCCGCCGCACAAGTTATCTTTGACCGTGACGTCAGCATTGAAGTACTGGAACAAGTTCGACTGTTACTACCAGTCGAAACCAATAGCCAAGTTCGTCACTACATCATCACGGCTATTCGAACGATCTCCGAAAGTCAAAACCCGTGCAATCGATTTGTGTGAGCATAGCACAGAACATAAAGCACTTTGAGACACTGCAGTACTAAAATTTGGAAATTATCACAGGAAAGAAAAGGCCCAGCAAGTTCTCAACTCATTGGCTGACGAGAAATTAGCGACTTCGAGTAGTTCAGCGGAATATGCCTATGATTTTCTCGACAGTGGTTCCTCTTTTGGAAGTCAACTCAATTTGAGAACTACCAGTTCGGAATTCGATGACCTGCCCGGTTTCGTAGCCGGAAAATTGCTCTATTTCGTCAAAGGCGTGACTGTGCAACCCTTTTCGGTAAAATTATCATTAAATCAATTCAGATATGATTGAAATGCACTTATTAACACTTGCGCAGTTCACAATTCGTATGTCGGGCATTCGAAAGTACATGACCAATTTCTTCAGTACGGATCTACAAAAGGAAGACTTGGTAATGTCTCGTATTCACGCCACGATGGACGATTTTAACTTTGCCCCGAGACGGGAATTGGGGATGAGTTTAGACGTCGCCTTCAAATTACACGGAACTACAATCATGTTCTACCACTTTGACAAAAACTTCTTCGTCTCCTTGCTAGGATGTAAGGATAAGGCACATACAGCGACATATCGAAAATGAAATATGAATTGTTTAATTCCTCTCTCCTTATTCTAGCTGTCAAGAGCCTGGATTTCCTGCAAGATCTATCGTTCAATATACAGCGCTACGCTACCACGGGAGCTCTACTCTACACTCAGCCCAATGGATTAGGTCTCCCCGTCTCATTCGTTTTCAGTGCACCCATTCTCATTTCCTTGAAAGGATCGATAGTCAAAACCAAACAGCCCGCCACAGTCGGTCGCCACCTTAACCTAAACCTATAGTATAATTCAAATATTGACCGTTGAAAGCCATTTGAAATATTAAATTAGACATTTAACACATTTTTAGTGGAGAGATATATGGAGATCACGGAATCCTCTCTCATTTTACACCCCTCAACCTGACCCAAGGAGTTATTCGCAACCGCAAAGCCATTTTTAACGTTCCTCTTGACATGGAAATCGTGGCCGATCCTAAAAAGATGCAGCTTGACGTCACCATGGTGAACCCTAAAGGTTTCCTTTATTTAAAAAGATAATAACTTATTGAATAGTTTTAAAAGAGTCGTTTGAAATGATTTACAGCGACTAACGCAATTGAGATAAGCTCCTTTGCTCGAACAATTCTTACCCTGCGACCGTCCGAGTCATCGTATGAAAAAGTACGACGAGTCTGCCAGCAGTGCCAACCGATAATCAATGTTTGGAAAAAAGGCACAGTTTTAAAAACGGTTTGCTATTTTAGAATCAACTGATGTCGGACAAAGATGTAATTTAATTGTAAATCATTTACGATAGGAAACGTTCGCGAATTTAAGTTGGGCTATGCTAGGCACTGATGCCCATGCTCAAGTGTTCAACTGCGATAGTGGCCGATCAGTGGGCAATCAATTTCAAATGATTATGGCTTCACTGAATCCAGCCAGCATGAACTACAGGTTTCCAATAAATTGTCATCATAATTCACACAATGATATATTGTTTCAATTTAATTATCAGGGGGAGTACTGCCGGTTGGGCCTATTTAAGTTTCATTCAACTTCAGCACCACGTCTTCATCCAACCAGAAGGCCGCCATTGCGGATTCCGTGGCCGAATTCTCAGAGCTGCGCATCTTCCCGTTAAAGAGGTAGATCGATAATCCCTAAACGAATGGGTATGGTGGTTAGACTGATTTATGACTGACGGCATTAATGGCTTTTCAGTTGTTTTGCCGTTTCAAATTGAAATCGAATATGAGTGACGACGCGGAAACTTCGTGGCAAACTGGCAAAATGTCTGTCAAAATTGAAATTAACTGGAAGGGAGAAACATCTCTTTCAGACCGCAAGGGAGAAATTGACCTAACTTACGAATATCGGGTCAGTTTACTTAAAGGAGAAATATAGTCTTAAACAGCGACGCTCATACAGTTTTCACTGAGCAGAACGCCGGAGCAAGAAACAACGTCAACGTCCGCGCATTGGTCAACCGTTCGCCTATTATGAACATCACTAAAGATTTTATGATATGTCTAAAGGCCGAATCAACGTTCCAGCCATCACCTGTTGACATTATTGATATATCCGGCTACAATCAACCGCCTGCTGCACAAGGATCAATTGAATATGTCATGGGCGATGTCACATCGTTAACCCAGGTTGATGGAATAGATCCTCTCTACATTAAAAATCATTAGCTCTAATTGCCCCTGTCCTTATTCCGCAGTGCCCTACCGACCAATTCCGCTTCAAGATGGGAGTTAAGGCCTCGGCTGGTAATTGGGTAATCCAAAGACGAAACGAGGCTAAGAGCTGGCCGTACAAAGAGTGCGAAGCAGAGAAGACGAGTAAAAATTGGGCACCAGGAATCGTTCCCCAAACGGAAGCCTGTTATCACGCGGCGCTAGATTTCACGACACTGTCAAATTACCAGTTCGAGTTCAAGTTTGCCGCTGTACCATTCCAACTCGAGAAGATGATGGGAAAATTAGGTGACTTGATCAGCCTGTCCCTCTTGCCCTATTGGAAGGCCGAACCTACAGGCTCCACCGGATCCACCGGTGCAAGCAAGGAAGTAGGACAGGTGCAAGTCAATATCACTTTCCTGCCGGATAAACTAGAAGAAGGACATCAACCGGTAAACTTACACTGGTCTACAAATAACGTCATTGAGCGTTATGATGGTGTCAATCTACCAATTAATAACATCCCACTGCCGTCAACTAGCATTGCCCAAGCTACACGTATCGCCTATGAAGGCGACGTTATCCGTAAAACGTTTTCGTGATTCTATTTCATTTTTAAACAAGCTCTAACTTGTTTCCTTTGTTACATCTCGTTTTTAAATCTTGCAGCCTCTTGCTTAGTCACGTCTCAGTACATTAGGACACTGGATAAAGTCAAGTTTAGCAACACTTTTTCACCTTGCTATACATTAGTAACGAGCGACTGTGGATCAAATCCTCTTTTCGGTGTCTTTGTGCGCCATACGGCTGGACTTTACCCATTGGTAAAACATAAATGCATTTTTTTTTAATATTTCATTTCGAAACATCAAGAAAAAATAACTTATAAAATTAGGCTACAAAAGTGCAAGTAGGCGGGCATACGATTGAAATTATGCCGGACGAAAGCGGCCGGAGGAAACAATTCACTGTCCGAGCTAATGACCTCGACATAGACGTTGAAAATAATTCGTATACCCTACCGGAAGGAAGAGAAAAGTTCTTTGTCTTGAAGTAAGTTTCTGTTACATTTTTTCTTTATCTACTACATAAAAAATAATTCGGGGATATTTCCCAAAATGCAGGGTTCGATACCAAGCTCCTATTTACGTAATTTCTTCGCCCGGAGCCGGATTGTTGGTGCACTACAGTGGGTCGCATGTCGCCGTTTTTCCAACTTGGTTCCACAAAAACCAACACTGCGGTTTGTGTGGTAATTTTGACGGCGAGACCGAACACGAATGGATCAGCCCTCAAGGATGCCGAGTAAACAATGCTACCGCGTTGATTGCGTCTTACACTTTAGGTCAAACATGTTTCCCCAATCAGGAAAGACTTACTTGTGAAGGCTCAACTGCATAACTTTAGTCAGAAACTCAGAAATATCTATTCTATCGTCCAAAGTATTTTTCACTAGGGGATGGCATATTTTAGAACGTAAGGAAAGATTTGAAATTTTTATTTGTAGAAGGCTAACATCCAAAGGCCTTTGCATATGAAAACTTTAAATGCAGAGGCAGGACCAGCTTGAAAAGTACAACTAATACACAATACAATCTTCATCAAGGCCAAGTAATTTTTTCCCTCTTCTTAGGACTGGGTTCTCCTTTGGAGGAGCTCTCAGTCATTTGACAGGCAGTGCGTTTGAGTTTGATTTTAGTTGGTTGGCAGTGTGCAGTGTTTACAAAACTGGTATTTGATGATGAGTCAAGTTTCTGCCCAAGAGCAGCCCCTTGGTTCCTTGAACTTTGCCTCATTTGGTATTCATTTGAAAGTGAATTTCTGTAGCCACACAAATAACTTAAAAGATGCCCTATTAGTGAAACATAGTGTTGCAACTTACAGTTTGCAGGGGGATGATGGCTGGTCAATTTCCATTTGGGTTGGTTTGCTCTGGAAACGAGAGCGCTGTGACTGGGGCATTGCAATCCTTTTAAACATTTCCACTAGCTGCGGTTTGTCCTGTGATATTTTCTCGTCAATTTTAACGTGTCTCTAAAAAACAACATTTTGAAGATAGTAACTTTATTTTACAATCAAAATATTCACATATATACTTCTCTGAGGAGCTCTATAAGTTCATCTTGAGATAGCAATTCTGGATGAAGCAACTTCCAAGTCATGATTTCATGTTCTTTGACAGACATAATGCTTGACGTTTTTTTTTCAAAAGGATTGTAATAATCGCAACCCGAGTGGCGTTTTGAACACGCAAAAACAGTTGGAAAGAAAACTTTGTTTACTCGCCGGAAAAGTCGTCTGCATTCAGAGTCGTCTGCAAAACTCGTGTGTTGTTGTTTTTTCGGGATGGATCAAACGTGTGATGAGGATGCTTTTCGAAAGGTTTTTAAGTATTTTAAACAAAAGCAGCCAGCTCCCGATTTGTCTCGAGTGATCGATTTCGAAGACGAGTTAAGTTTTGGACAAAATGTTAGTGTCTTTTTGTTTCCACTTTTTATCAGGATTCTGATAAGATTTTTGTAATGCGTTATCACTTAATCATGGTAGGGAATCAAGCGATATTACCCTTCACCTAGTGATTTGATTGATTTGGAGAATGGTGCCACATCATGGCTGAAACCTGTAAATAACTGGAAAATATTTACAATAAATGAGCACCCAGGTAAGGCAATTGTTTTTATGATGCTCAAGAGGATGCCTTTAATTTTTTGCATCTCTTAAAAGGCTTATTCTTTATTTGCAACCCATTCACACAAAGTGGTGTAGAATTCTGGATTCAAAAATCATTTGAAAATTACTGCCTTCCACCTAATCCAACCAATATTAAAGAAAATATAGACCTCCAAAATTGCAGTGACAAAATAATCCTTCAAAAGCTTAGGTGGGCTACCTTGGGATACCACCACAATTGGGATACAAAGGTATTTCTTTCTATTGGGAGAATAGAAAGAATAAATTTGTACATAAGAAAAATCTTCTTTTAGGAGTATGATGAAAGCTACAGAGGAGAATTTCCCCCTGATCTAAATCTATTGTCCAGCATTATTGCCAAATGTGTTGGATTCCAAAGTTTTAAAGGCGAAGCCGCTATTATTAACTACTATGCACTTGATTCTTCAATCGGTGGACACACGGATCATTCAGAAAGGAATCACGATGCTCCATTGATCTCTGTCAGGTAACGAAACGATTGCAAATATCGTTTCATCGATTAAAGTCTCATGTTAATCCTTGCGCTTTGATATCGTTAGTTTCGGTCAGACTGCCATCTTTTTGATTGGCGGAACTACAAAATCGGTGGTACCGACACCACTATTCATTAGAAACGGAGACTGTGTTATAATGTCAGGTATGTAACGATCAATACAGCACATATATACTCCTACTGAAGATGCAATTTTTTATAGGCCCAAATAGACTAAGCTACCACGCAGTGCCTCGAATACTTGAGGATTCCAAGTTCGCCGTAGAAGGTAATAATTTAATGGTGTCTGTTTCCTTGTCTTACAGCATCTGAATTTTTTAACTTGATCTCTCGTGGAACATAGGTCGATGGTCGTCTATTATGTCCAAAATGCGCTTAAACCTAAATATTCGTCAGGTTAACCTTCAATAAATTCACAATAAAATTCCATCTTGCTTGTTTGTTTTTTTATTGCACGCTAAGGCTTTTAAAGGGGGAGGGAGCAATAGGAGGGGATAAATCTGGTAGTACTTTTCACGAAAAAAATTAGAAATAAAGGGGAAACAAGACAACCTCGTGCCTACCCAATAAGGAATGAACAGCAGTTTCACACATCAATCAGGCACGTAATACGCAGATTGAACACATTATTGGCGTTCACATTGGACATTGAACAGTAATGTGGCACGTATTGCGCTCACCTTGCTACATCATTCTAAAAGCTATATAGGAAAGATTTCGATATGCGAGCAATTGACTATCTATGATATTGCGGGTTCTACTCTAATGGACGATTAGTTTTAAAAAGAGCTCATTAAAAGAAAAGCTTTCAAATTTCAAATACAATCAGCGAGGTTTCCGTTCCAACTTCCTGATAAATATCGTTGTAGAGATTTCTCAAGTTTCTGTTAACACGAAATACTGTTTAAACTAGCTGCTATTCTTTTTTTTTCTTCAAAATACGTTACCGGTAGTGGCCTCTTTGGGTAGAAAAAAGTGATGTATAAGAGAGCTTCATAATAATATCTGAAACAGCAAAACCACAAGACTAATAGGGCGCTAATAATGAATTGGACTCGGGATTTAAGCAATAACGCTTAAGGAACGAAGCGAAGGATTAGCCGTAATATACTATCATCAAAAATGTTCACATAGATTTTTCTCTTTTGAGTATACTTGATCGAGTAAGAGGCCTGAGAGCGTTATTGGCAGGGGTGCGCTGGCTACGGTTATTTGCACAGCGTAAATCGAAGGTAACAACGGCAGCATTTCGACCCGACAGGTCTACTCTCTCTTCTCTTCTTTGACTGTTGGCTCGGCTTTGCAGTCGGACACCTACTGTCGACGAGGTGCCAGACGATGACGACGAAGTCAAACAACACGCCTCACGAAGTAAGCCTAAATTAGCGTTGCGAATAGCATCATTTGAGCGATTGGAACGAGGGTAGCAACGTCCCGACAAAAAGTGCGAGCACGGTGCTATCTTGGAATGTTGACACAAAACTTCTTCAATCTCCTTTTCACTAAAATATGGAACACAACATTGTAATGGTGACTCACACAATATTCCGTTTAAACAAGAAAAAAAAAAGAAAAATCAAACTAACCTTGCTAGTTGTAGAAAATCATCGAAAACCGGTGTAGCTACCACCTTTAGTTCTTTGAGCTCACCCTCACAATCGCCATGGTGATGACTGCTGGATTGTTCGTAGCGATCAAGAAACTCCCCCAATTTACTCGCCAGGCTAGCCACGCGATCACTTCCTGTCAGTCTCTTCATTGGGCTCTATCGAAAGTACACAATAACAGTTATGACACGCGAACAAAACATTTCTGTTAATAGGGATTTGAAAGCTAACCTTATTTACGGAGGGGGAAGCAGAGCGGAGGCGCCCGGCCGAACCGAGGCGTTGTAAAAAACGCTCAATTAAATCTAACTGATGTTCGCCGTCGGTCGAGTTTTCAAGGCCGGGTAGGCGCTGTTGGACAAGGCGTAAATAACGGGAAAACCCACGTCGACTCTGCTCCTGACTAGAGTTGTTAAAAACAGATCCAATTTAACACGACGCTTCCTTTCTTATAAGGAAAAACTTTGATTACCTGAGAACGTATTGGTTGGCCAGTTGTTCATGAATCTCTTTCTTGATCCTGGTGGGCGAATCCTCAACAGCTGGAACTTTTTTTATACCCTTGATCACCCCTAGTCAAAAATGGCATGGCATGTTACACGCAATGTTCACATCTTGTACCCTTAGGTAAGAGCGACAGTACCTTGTCGACGGTTATCGATGGTAAGTGGTTGAAGAACAGCCTCTTCGTAAAACGAAGTGGACTCGGCCTCAGATTCCTCATTAAACGAACGCCAATTGGGATGGGCCCAGTTCATCGAATTAAAACGAGCTGAAGGTGCTACAGATTGGCTAGTTCGGTTAACCGGGCGAAGCACTTTCTTCGGAATCCTGGGCGGAAGTTTTGCGGCCGACGACGAGGTTAAATTGGTCAGAACAGACGTAGCGTTTGAATTGCACGAACTGGCTGACGATGCTGATGCTGAAGCCGCAGCGGCAGCAGCTGCGGCTGCCACTGTTGCCACCGTTGTTGGGTTGTTGCGGTTGTGACTGATCAGCGGGAAGAGTCGATCGTGGACCATTCGATTAAAGTTAACTCCAGGAGAAGCCAGAGCCGGCGATGAGCAAAGAGTCTCAATAAAGTCACCATAAAGTGACCAGGAATCCTCGGTTGGAAAAATGCGGTTGAAATCACCACGTCGTTCGTAATCATCACGCAGCTGCGTCAGAATACGCGACTCCTCGGCAGTTAGCGTCGAGGCGCTGCCCGTTAATTTCACGGTGCGAGACTGCTGGAGGCGCGACCGCGGACCGGTATCCGCTGACTGTGCCCTTCGATATTGACTACGTTCCGTCGTGGTCGGCGCTGTCTTGGCCCGCCCTTGCCGTTGAGAAGCAATTGATCCAGGCGCTGTCTGTGCTGTCGTTGAAGTCGGGTCAACAGCCGGAATTCCGACAAGCGTCAGCAAATCGGCCAACATCGCACTTTTAACACGAAGATCCAATGGCGAGTCGCAGCCCAGTGAAGGAGATAAATTCACTTCCAGCAGCCACGGTTTCAGATCCGCGTCGACAAGAATATCAAAACCGTACAACTCTACGCCAGAAAAAAAGTGATCAGCAAATGGCGATTGTGCAACAAGAATTCCGCAGTTTGTTACCGAAGCAGTTGTTGCGGTGCGGGACGAACATCTTGCAAGCTGCAGCTACCGGTGGAGTGGCAGCCATGATAGCTTTGATGATGACGTCTTCGATCCGACGCATGAGACGATTCACATCCTTGCCCTGTACATCGATGATCAGTTTACATGATATCATCGAGAACAGAACTGGTTTAAGTTAGACGGACCTGAGCTCTAAGCCATTTGAGAAACCCCGTCAAGGACCTTTTGTGGCCGACATCTTCCACGCTCGGGTCTTCAGATCTGTATGTCAAAAGTTAATGATTACAACTAGCTACTGTATAAAGGCAAGAGCTAGTTGGTACTTACACTACAAAGTCGGCGTGATACTTATTGATGCTGTAGTTGCACAAGTGGATGCAGGGGTTGTCCAGACTGCTTTGATCAGCCGTATACTTCACTGCGGCGAAACGGACGATTCCGTGTCGGTACAAGTAAATGACGAGCGGATCGTAAGAAGTTACAGCAACGTACAGACGTAAATCGCACTAAATTAAATGGCTCGAATAAACCCCTTGTTATTGTCTTTTTAATAATAAAAAAATGTACCTTGTGACCATCTACCAACAAAGGATTCGCAATGTATTTGGACACGAGGACAGGTTCTTCGAGCGGGACTTCCTCGGGCTAGTTTTTAACATTCATTCATGAGTAAGTTGCAATCTATACTCTAGATTCGAGCTCACGAATGAACCTACCTTACTAACTAAATAGATTCCACGACCTCGAGACGAGGCAACCGGTTTGACTATCCAGGGCCCATGCAATCTATGATGAGCTGACCAGAAATCCCTTGAAAGGCAATTACAAAATTCTAGTTAGGCCATTAGTCATTTTGGGGGCCTTGTGCTATTGGAGTGCTACCTGTATTCATTTGGCATGACAAAGCTGGGTGGAAGGAAATCAAAGTGCTTTGACCCATGACAGTGCTGAAGCCTTGCTACATTTTTGTACAACCTGTCCTTTCTTGTCAGTTCATATGAACGTGGAAAGTGGTTGACTCTCTGGTATGAGCGAAGTGAGGAGAATGTGTGTGGCCTGGGGTGGGACCCAGTCCAAAGGAGGTTGAAGTCATTGCACGTTTGTGATACCTCTCCTAGGCCATGTGAAGCTAATAGTGCACTGACCAGCCATGTGTCACTTTGAGCAGTTCGGAAAGTTAAATTCAAAGCTTTACCAGCCTGTTTGAAAAAAAGAGACACACTTGTCAGTCGGGGCACAGTTGGGCATATTTTCAGACATGAGTCAGACCACACCTGTAAAGCTGGGGTCCCTGATAGAACACTTGCTCTAAATTTGACAACAGGAGGTTTTCTCCCATTCTCAATCTGGATTAACCAATTTTCCAGCTTCCGTAAATCCTCCCTTAGGATTCAACATGTAGTAATTAGTGGTCATATTTAACAGGGCTATAAGAGGTGCTAAAAGAAATTGTATTTGAACTTACTCTTGATGTTCCACCTGGTTATTGTTGTTGACAGCAGCCATGATAATTTAAATTTTTCAACGATTTGACTAAAAATAACGTTGATGACATGGGTAAAATGACTCGAGAGATTCAAGCTCGACGAAAAACAAACGTGTGGTACAAAGTACAAAGTGATAATAACAATTAAAGGCTGAGCTGCAGGGACATACATGTGTTTTCGACTGTCCCCGCCTTTACCTGACAGAAAACTAATACCGAGGTAAGCCGAAGAACTGTACACTGTTGCCTTGGAAACAAATTTGTGTGTTTCAAACTAAAGTTTTGGGGGCTGTCTATTCGTTCCCCGGAGGGCATCGCTAACATAGACGTTAGATGACTGCTGATGACTATCGACACGAAACCTTGTGGATTGTTTCGTAACGAAGTGCACTGGGTTGTTGAAAACGTCCACTTTCTTTGCGTTGAAATGTCACACAGAGTACGGCAGTCGCGGGGCGGAGGAGGGATTTCGCCCCTTGCTATTTTGACATATACAGTAAACGTACTACAATATGCTGCTCCTCCTGATGATTGCTGGCTACAAGTCCGGCGATATATTTCTTTCGGGATTGAATTAAAGCATATATATACATGTTGACGGGCATTATCCTTTTCGGCCTTCACGCAACCGCGTGACAGTAATTTAATTACAATCGATCATTCAAGTCGATGAGACTCGACCTCCTTTTATGGTGGTACGTATATAGCATTGCTGCTCCCGTGTTAACGTGACCCAGTCTTTTCTATCATAAGAACGGAAGACTCGACTCTGCGTACGCTACACAACACAGATGTGGTTTGGTGTGTGAAGTGATCGATTGAACGCGGCGGTATATATATATGCTGGATCGTTACGACCCAGCAGCAGCAGCAACGACTACTGCTACGAGCCCCTTGGTTCAGCTAAAAAAGAAAAAGGGAAGCGACGGAAACACGTAATAGGCCTCTCTACGTAATGCACCGGTCCCCGAGTGCGCCACTTGGAACACGTACGTATTTATATACAGTATGTAGCGTTATTGTCGCAACAACACACGGTCCACTGAGACTGTCGGCAGTTTTCTTTTCTCCCCCAGCACCCCCCTTGTTTGTTTGCTTTTAACAATATTCAATAACAGCACACGATTGCAGAGAAATGACTTTGTTCTTTTATTATTTCAGCGAAATGACGAACAGCAAAAACAATAGAAAATCACGTAACGCGACGTATATATCCGCCTATATCATGGGTGTATATGTTTCACTATCATGTTTTGTAGGTATAGCACGAGCTTGTCGCCGTCAAGGGATGACGAATGACGCCAGCAAATATTCCATTAGTCCAAAGTTAATTACCTTTTCGTGAGTAATGGGGACACGCGAAAAGGGGTTTTTTCTCTCTTCTTTTTCAATTGATCGTAATTATCACAAAAACCGAAACCTTGACGCCATTAGAGCAGCAGCTTCACCCATCGGTGCGGCGCTTTTATTCAAGGTAATGGGAAAACGTCAACGGGCAGAGCCCATCAGTAGGATGTGAATACCAATTATTGCGACAAGGAGGAATGCAGTAGAGGAAGATGCCAGCAGCGTTGCCGTAGCAGCAGCGCGGCTACTAACTACTGGTTGGCACTGATTGGGTTTCCACGGCCGGAGATAACCTAAACTCGTTCTAGCTCGGATACAAACGACGTATCGCGTCGGTCGATCGAGACCGTCGATCCGATCCGATCTCAATCCGTAGCCAACTTCTTTGGAGATGACTGGAGTTGTGACCAGATCGGGCTGGCCAGGCTGCTGCTCCAGCATAGGACGGACCTCGACAGAGAAATCGCCGACATCTTGGCGTGTTTGCACAAACCACGAGTAAGTGATGGACGACCCCGAACTTGTGACATCACGGAACACTACGTCTTTCACGATGCCGTATTTGGACTTATCGTTGACGCTGCGGCCGCATGTCAGCGATTCGTCGTCGACGGACGCCAGAGTTTGCCCGGCCAGCAAGCGCGGCTCTTGGCATTTTGTTTGGCTCCAAGGATTCTCTTCTCCATCACCTTGGTCGATACCGCTCAGCCAGAACTGCAGTGGTCTCAGTCGACAGTCGCACACAATCGGGTTGCCCTCCATGAGTAATTGCGTAGAGTTATTCTCCATCAAAGGCATGAATTCGTCGTAAAACCGAGTCAGGCGGTTGTGACGCAGGTTAACTAGCGCCAGTCTCGCCGAGCCAACAATCTCATCCACCGGAATATCAACCATCAAATTATGGCTCAAGTCCAAACGAGTCAAATTGGGTAAAGGCCCCAATAAACCCTTGGTCAGGTGGGTGAGTTCGTTGTACGCCAAATCAAGGGACTCCAGGCTCGTCATGTTGCGGATTACACCTGTAAAATAAATGAGTTGACTTTGTCTCCGATGGCAGAAAGTTATGGGCCCCAAAGTTAGACTATACCTGGACGAATTTCGTTGAGTATGTTCCCTCGAAGGTTGAGGTGGCGAACTTTCTTGGTTCCGATGAGAATCTCTTTTGACAGGACGGGCATTCGGTTGAAGGACAAGTCAACTTCAGCCAATCGATAGGGAATCCAAGGGCTCTCAGGGAACGTCTTGCCCGTCAAGAAGGATATCTGATTGTGAGTCAAGTTCACCTGAGAACATGCAAAAACAAAAAGACAAAAGTCGTCGTGATTTGAATTTACCAAAAAAGAAAGGAAATTGGTATAATGCCAAAATACGTACCCTTTCAAGAGATAAGCAATCGTCCAACAGCGAATGGGTTTTGTTGTCCAAACTTTCGATGTTGTTATAAGACAGATCTAGCGTCCTCATCGACACTAGACCGTGAAAAGCTCCTGGCGGGATGGAAGAAATGGCATTGAAACTCATATTGAGGTGAAGAAGTTGGAGCAGTCCTTCGAAGGCCTTCTCGCTAACTCGACTAATGTTGTTATGGCTAAGACCGAGCTGGAAGACGACGGGCAGTCGGCCGAAAGCGCCTCGGTTCAGCTCCGTGATGTTGTTAAAGTCGAGATAGATGTACTGGATGGTGGGCATGTCGGCCAGGGACTGCCACGGGATGCTCCCGATGGAATTATTCCTCAAATTGAGACTCTGCAAGCTAATGAGATTGGCGAAGGAGCCGGCCTCTAGATTATCGCCGATCTCGTTGTTACTCAGATCCAACTGGAGGAGGGCGTTCATCACGGGCCAGATGCGATTGGCTGGAATCTTCGACACACGGTTGTTGGCCAAGTTAAGTTCGTTGAGCGAAATGGGCAACGTGAATATGTTGACGACAAAGTTGTGCTGTAAGTTGAGCGCTCGGATGGACGGCAGACGGGTAAATGCGCTTCTTGCCACCTCCTTCAGTTGATTGTGACTCATATCGAGTTCGAGGAGCGTTGGAATGTTGCCGATCGTCGACCCACTCAAAGTGGACAGGTTGTTGTAACTCAGGTTATAATGGCGCAGGTTGTACAAATTGGCCATCGTCGCTCCGTCGATTTCCGTCAACTCGTTGTGAGAGAAATCGACAGTGTGCAGCTCGTACAATTTGGGGAAAGTCTTTTTCGGCACAACTTGCAACTGGTTGAAACTGACGTTCAAAATGGTGATGCCCGACATGAATTCGAAAGGAACCTGAGACAAATTGGTGAGCTGATTATACTCGAGACGCAGTTCGAAAGGGTAAGTAGTGGCGTCGAAAGCGGTACGAGGGAATCCGGTCAACTTGTTATGCGAAAAATCCAGCAGAGTCAAATTGGCACAGTTGACGAAAGCGCCCGCCTCCACCAACTCCAGCTGATTGTAGCTAATGTTGACTCGGGCCAAATAAATGTCTTTAAAGGCGGCTTTCTCGATGCGGGTGATTTGATTGTCGGACACGTCGATATGCTCGCAAAGGTTCAGTTCGTGAAACATTTGAAAATCGATTTTTGTCAGTAGATTGCGCGCTAAATCGATGGTGCCGATACGAGTGACGGCGCCGAATGTTCCTCTGCCAATATCGGTAATGCGGTTGTCACTGAGGTAAAGTCGACGGAGGAAGCGCATTCCGCGGAACGAATTGGAATCCAATTTCTGGATTTGATTGCCGCTCAAATTCACCACTCGCAGGACCTGTCCATTAAATAAACAATAGAAACCACAGTACAAAAAGCCAACGAAATCGATTTATCTTACCGTGTTGCGGGCAAAAACTCCGCGCGGATATTCAGTTAGGCCATTGTGAGAGACGTTGATGCTGATGAGTTTTGCCAAATCGGAAAAGTAGGCCGGCTGGAGCTTGCCGAGGACGTTGTGACCGACGTCGAGGACTTCCAAGTTGCGCAGAGGCTGGAAGATACCTTTAGGAATATCTTTCAATTGATTGCCGTGCAAGTCGAGCATCTTCAACTTGTCGAGGCCGGCAAAAGCGTCCGGCAAAAGTAGCGATATATTGGCGTTGGTCAAACGGACATCGTCCAAGTGTAGGCCGGTAAAGGCCCGACTAGAAACATTCTCCAGTCTGCTTTGGTCCACTTTTAGTACCGTCAAGGAAGTGAGCGATTTCAAAGCGACAGGTAATTCCACCAACTCCGTGCGGGTCAAATTGAGCGACTGGAGCGTGCCGTTCAACACGCCGAGGAAGACGTCATCCTCGATGTACTGCAAGGGTGTGTCGATGATGGTAAGCCGCCGAATCTCGACATTGTGGAACAATGGCCCGTAAAGCCTTGAAATGAAAGTGAAAACATGAAGTTATTATCGAATTCGTGAATTCCAAATTTGATAAACGCCCAGTGGTGTTTCGCTCCGACGCCCAACACAACTTGATAAAGCAAAATGGTTTATTACCGGGCGATGTGAGAATCGGAAATGAGCAGCTCGTCAATTGGCGCCCGAGCATTGTTCAGCCCAACGGACAAGGTGGCCAAATTAGTCCGATTACAATGAATCACCTAATGAACAACATTTCTAATTAAGTTTTTCAATTTCTAAAAAAAATTTTAAAAATTAAAAATACAATACCAGCCCAGTGTCACCACCTCGAATGCAGGTACAAGGATAGATTTGCATAGGCTCTTCCGGACACGGATATTTGGGTCCGGGCGGAATGTAGATGCTTGTGACAAGATTGAACAGGAAGAGCCCAAGACAAAGAGTCGTTAACCGATAGAGCGTCATCATCGTATAATTTTGTTTTCTCTTCGGAAGCGACAAAGTTTGTCGTCGTCACTGAGCCAACAGGTAAAAAAAGAAAGGTGAGGGTTGGGCCGCTCCAAGGCCAGAAATGTCTATTGTCGCGTATTATAAACACAGGCCACCTTTTAAGGGAATCCGCCCCGCAAGATTGATACAAGAAAAAACGACTCTTTCACTTTCCAGCGTCCACCGGCATTCGCATGACTTTCACTTACGTGCCGTTGCCCAATTCCCCCCCGCTCCTCGATCAGCTGATTGACTTGCTGGAAAAGAAAAGTTACTTTATAGAGAGGTGAACGACTTTGCGCTCAATTACCAAACAATTGGCAACATGACGATGAGGCTATTTCAGACAAATCGGTGAACGACGACCTCCACGAAGACCTCCGCGAATATAACGATGCTTGGCAGGGAATTGTCGGATATTATTTGAGCGTAAAAAGGGGAGCAATCGGCCAAGAAAACCAACGACACACGAATTTAGGCCAAACGGTGGAACTAGGTCTCTTGTTGGAAAACAGACAATCACTTGGTATCACAGCCGACTTTTTCTTGACTCTTCTGATTTGGTGGTGAATTCTGCACTCGTCGAACGTAAACAAGTCGATAGATTTCGCACAAGTTGAAATGACGGAAGCGAGAAACAGAAACACGTGGACTCTTGACGAGAGTTGGAGCGCAACTTGCGACCAGAGACGTTCCACAGGTATAACAGAGTGGGGAGACTGGAGACCGCCGTTAGGCCAATGACCCACTTTCAAACCCTCCCTCCGTCCGCAAGGGCCGGGCCTCAGCTTACCGTGTACCACTTCTTTTCTGTTGCTGCTGCTGCTGCTACCTTCCAGAAGAGTCTAAGAAAAGCAAAAGGTGTAGGAAGGATGCGAATACAAAAAACAAGACGGTAATTTAGTGTCAGCGGGAGGGCTTTCACACCGCGCGCCGGAATGACGGAATCAAGAGAGAAAATTCTTTCTTTTCTCAGCATCTCTCACGGCGCAAAATTTATAGGAGATGTACCTGGCGATAATGAAGTACGACGCCCTTTGCGACGAGACCATATACGACTCGTTATTCGATCATAAAGATAGTTTAGAGATCGCTCTCTTTGTGTCAGCATGACGAACTTTTCTTCGATAACCAAGAAAGTTTTGGCTTTTCCATCGAATTGTTTATTAGATGAACTGGAACATGCAAAACGCCCAATGATGGATGCATATCATCTCGTTCGTATCGTGATGGATGCAGCCACATCGCTCGTTCGACAGCCCTTCTTCCTCTTTCCCGGTTGACGAAGGAGCGCTCTACCAGAAAGTCGAGAGACAAACTGGGCGTGTCTTGGAAAGACACTCTTCGAGGTCGTTGCAACAACATCGCTTTCGCTTAATCATGCCAAGACGAATTGGAAGATAAAGAAGGTTGGCGCCCAAGGCTCTCTCTCTCTCTCCCTCTCCGTTAGAATCGCCATTCATTTCTGCGTCCTTGGGTTTGGGCCGGCGAAAGGAAAAATTTCGGATGGAACCGGAATCTGCTAGCAAGCCAACAGCATACGTGGTATCGGTTTGCACAACACCAGAACTCATCAGCATACAAGGACGAATTAGTTGCCAAGTCCAACACTAACAAGAGCCTCGTAAAAAAAAACACAAAACAAAAAACCACCAAATGTTTGAAAGCCGCCTGCATATTTAAAAAGTTTGAAAAATATGGTGCTACCATATTTCCAAATGTGTTTTTTCCTAGTGGAGCCTACACCATCAGCCTTCTTTATAAGAACCTGTTTGAGAAAACATAAGCTCCCTCACTCGGAATTAACTGGGATTATAGCTATGAAAAATTTGACACTTGAGGTCGTTCCCTCTAGAATTTTAGGCACTAGAGGAATAATAATCGAGGAGAGTTGTAATGAGGATGCAAAATAGTCGAGACGCTAATACCTTACCGTCCTTGGAATCGCTGGGATAAATATTAGTCCAAAAAAGATAACACCCGCTCGTGATTTTGGGCACGGTAGGTCCACATCCGCCTAAAGTCTCCAAGACTTTATGACTTTCTTTAAAAAACAATTTTCTCTACCTACCCCATCAGATTACATCCGTCAGAAAATTAAAAAAACGAAGTTTGGCGAACCGAGTGAAACCAACGCGGTAATGTCGGTAGTTAACTCAAAGTTATGCCAACGGGAGAGAATTAAAGAGAAAGCCGAAAACAATCGCCAAGTTTTCTTTCATGGAAATTAGTAAGAAAATATACCTAAAATAAAAATGGGTTAAACACGACAACTTCCTCAATAAAAAAAATCCTTGGTTAAAAAACAGGTTTTTTTCAAAAACACTGCTTCCTCCAACAATAAGCTATTCATTCATAATCGAGTACAAAATGACGCACATCTTTGGCCAACCACACGGCACAGTCAGATTTCTCTCCAACAGCTCGTGCTGTTTGAAAGATAGTATTTTGTCGTGCTTAACTGAACCCAAACGTCCTCAATTGTTCAACGATTTCTCACGGCCTCGATACGTAAAACTATTTGAGGAAACTTGTTTACAGAAACAACTCTTTTTTAAAACCCAAGTTGTCAGCGTTGATGTGGTAATAACATCCCATAAGACTATCTAACTGTCCAAACTGGTCTCTGGCAGTATAGAACTGACAAGGACATTTTAGAGAACGTCTAAAAGGTGGTCCAGGATTTGTAGGAAAAAAGACCGGTAGTGCACCTCTAAAGTTGGTTACGTCGCATATAAGGTTCCGTGGCAATTGTTGTTCTCGGTGAGAAATGGTCTTTCAACTTTCATAAAGGTCGTTTTGTGTGAGAAATTCCTTTGACCTATTCCAAATTCATTTCGGTTCCAAAGCTGCATTGTCACTTGGTTTTCCCGGACAATAAATCCGTCTCGCTGGTAAACAATACATCGGTCGTTAACTTGGAGTTTTTGAGAGCCAAATTTAATCGAAGAGAGAATAGTCTCTTTAGCAACAATAGAATGGTGAATGTTCTGGCAAAAAAGTCATTGATCCCGGTACCAAACACCTTAAAAATATCATAAAGGCTAATCTAATAACCAACTAGTCATTAAAAAATGTAAGACGGGATTTCACTTGTCAATCAGGCAGACAATTGGATGGAAGCCAGGTATTCCTGCCGGGCAGGCATTTCATCAGCGGGACGGTTATAAGGCGTCCAAACAGGTTCGCCAACAAATAAACGTTTGGCCTTGATGTAGTTCTATTAAAGGAAAAAATTGCATATTAGCCGAGGAAAAAATGAAAGTGGTAGTAAACTATGATGTAATGGAACCTTGGTATCTAGAGTAAAGCGATGATAGATTCCAGCGGGCAAAACAATCAAGTCGCCAGCATCGACTTGTATACGAATCCAGCTATCATCACGCCCGTCTCGAACATCGAAATAACCGGAGCCGGCCAAAACCATTCGGATTTCTTCATCCGTATGTAAATGCTCGGCGAAGAAAATCTTCAACTAGACTCGTAACAATCTATTTAGTACGATTACGATCAGTTATTTTTTAAACAAATACCTTTTCATCGTAATTGGGCAGTTTATCGGGAGATATCTCGATTACGTCCTCGTACGTATAGCCCCTATCCTTTTTGATTTGCTCAAGCTGGCCATCCTCCTCGTACGTGTCGAGATTCAACTAAATTAAAACAACATGAGTAATGAGTTGTTTTTTTCTACAAATTTATTATGGTACCTTCCAATAAAGGACTCCTGTAACAGCTGCCAAGTCTTTTAGGTCAACTGGCTGCGGTGGATTTCTCTGGTGCTCCAATCGCTGATCCTCATCCGAATCGTCCATATACCAAGCGCTAACCATCTTTGAGAAAAAAAGAGATTTAAATTGAAGATTAAAAATTTATTGCATCAGTTGAAGATGAGATCTTTTATAATGGCTTTAAAATTCGTGTCCAATTTGTCTTCCAAATGATGGAAAGCTTCCGTAGCGACGGTTTGGAACTGGGGACGATTAGAGAGCGCAAGTTCTCCATAAAGATAGGCCCCCATGGCCGGATGTTGGAGTAAAAATTGCTTAACAATGGGTAGAAAACGAGCGCATTTCTGAGCAACAATCCATTCACAAGCCCGGTGGTAGACATCCGCATTGATCAAGTGTGGTTGGTAATGTTCAATGAAATTGACAACAGTTTGTGTGGGTAGTCTGCCTTCGAGTTCGAGCAAACGATCGAGAAGAGCCAAAACTTGATCAGGCATAGCTTGAGGGAAGATAAATACAGGTGGCCTTGGCGAAGGACGCTTCCAATATTGTGCGTGCTGGGCAACTTCAATGTCGAGGCGATTCAGAGTAAACAAATTGCTTAAATCATCGGGTAAAGATGAACCGTAGAGCCAGATTTTCGCTTGATGAATGATTTCTTCGCTTTGTTGGAATTGACGACAAAAGAAATCGACGCATTCGGCAGTTGTCACCAAACAGCCGTGAAAATGTTCAACGTAGCATTTCAGGGAAAGCAGGAGAGAATCCAGTCCAACAACGTTGGCAATCTGAACGAGGAAAAAGTAACCTTTGAGATAAGGTATTTGTGAGACAATCTTGTCGCGGTTCAATCCATTTACAACTTCCTGTGATTGTTCCGTTGTGCTCACGCACTGCAAGGCAGAATCGACATTATGGCAGTCTGATTTCAGAATCTGATAACGATTGAATGCCTTTAGTGCCATCAGTTCGCCACGATGAGAAAATTTTGACATTTTCAATTCGATGACATCCTATGATAAGAAACACAATGTAAACATAAATGAATGTAAAACTCTAAGAATCGTAAATACCTCCATAAATGTAGCAAAACCTTCGCTGATCCACTCTTCGTTCCAGTTTTTAGGCCCAATGTTGATGCCAAACCAAGAATGGCTAATTTCATGCCCAAGTCTGGCCAACATTGGGGCACGACCGTAGAGAATGCTGGGCGAGATCAGAATCAGACCAGGAGAGGCGAAACCCAGACAGGCCACCGATTGTGGTATGATGATAAAATCCATTTTAGGAACAACGTGTCTCCCCAAAATGCGGCACATCTCTTCAATCAAATCTGGAATGTAATTCTTAAGAAGCGATGGGTCGTTGGATTCCGAATGGAAAACTCGACATGGGATTTTCGGATAAGAAATGTCTGTTTTGGCGAATGGACACGGATAATAAGGATGGCGACATTCTATTACTCGCTCATCAGAGGTCACGGATTCCGACGGGAAAGAGATTTGAATGCATCGCCATTTACCGATTGCTAAAGCAAAGGTGGACATGGGCAACAACATTGATGTGTAAAAATAGGTACCAGCATCGGTTTTAAGCCCAGTGTCATCACCAGTAGTTACCACACTGTAACTATCAGGGACTTGTATAATTAGCTGCCAGGTGGCCATCAAAGATGGGGCATCTTGGTAAGGAAGCAGGGAACGATTATTTACAAGACTGCCAGTGGTAAGACAACAAGGGTTTCCATCATCGTCATTGAACCAGGACAGTGAACTACCTTCAGGCTTTGTATGATATTGATAGCAGACAATGGATTCTTTTCTTTGGAAACCTTCAATCTTGACACACCAATCTTCTATTATGGTATTCAAAACATGTTTGGGTTTCTTGGAGGTCCAAAACTGAAATCGTTCATGACTTTTTCTTTGATCAAAGCTGTTCAGGAAAGCCAGAATTTCATCTGAGTCAGCTTCTAACTCTTCTACTTTCTCTACCACTAAATCTTTGATATCTAAAATGAGTGTAGATCCTGGCCCACATTGTTTGACAAATGCATACACCTGACCACTAAAACATTTGTTATCTAGCTGACAGTTTAGATTCATTAGGTAATGTTCAACTATAAAATCACTTTTCAAACTCAATAGAGGAAGGTCTTGATTTTCATCACCACTCATTTCGCTATCTGTCAACACACAATTGCAAAACACTACGGGTCTGTTTACCCAATGAAAACAGCGTTACCTTTTTGATACTACGACGGTTCTCACAAGCAATTAATTGAGCCGGTTCTGTTTATATCGACTCTCGATGATGTTTTGACTTGATAAAGGGTAGAGTTCTTGGAAAACAAAGATTGATGAACGGAAAACGAGAATTAATCCCCTGACAAGTCAGCGACTCACATGTGTGTTTCAAATGAAGGGGAAATGTCGTCTGCTGGTGGTCGCAGTTGGAATGAAAACTGTTAGATGTCGTTGTCTCCTCAAAAGAAAGTGGATCAAGAAATCGGTGTTGTTTGGTTTCACAAACGTCCAAACAAAAAGAAGAGAAAATTCCGGATGTCGAGTTACGACTTATGGGTTTTGTGTCGTTTTGCAATCATGCCGTTCTTCCACATTGTTCTATGAGGAATCATCAGTTGTGAACCTCCGACAACAGCAGTAAGTACCGGGATAGCTGTTGGCTTTGTTGTTGTTTTTAATGACGCATGTGACGCGACTCATACCCCCGTTTATCGTAATCGGGTTGTCGCGGCCCTAGTTAGTCGGCGTGTCCTAGTTACAGGCTTCTAGAGCCTTCTCTCTTCTACATGCCAATTGCATTGCAGTAATGATTTTGTATTCTTCTCAGGACGATGGCAAGCAGCAATGGGGAATCTACTTCTCCAGCTCAACCAACTATACCACCCTTCTCTGTGAGAGAAGTCTACAAAGCAGGCTGGCTCAAGGGTGTTTCGTTCCCCGGTGACAGAAGAGGACTCCTCTTTGGTAAAAAGTATGAACGTTTGTGGGCCCTTTTCTGCATACACGATGACATCCAGCCATTCCTGGAGTTCTACACAGAACCCAAAGCCACACCATCACACCAGCCACTGTGGGCCACCTCGCTGGTCCACTGCATGCACATCTCACCTTCCATAGCTATCCAAGGAGACACATTTGAATTCGTCATCACGTGTCGCGAGTGCGCCGTCCTTCGTCTAGGTGCAGGCACTCGGGAGCAGATGAACGAATGGGTGGACGTGCTCCGAAACCGTCTTCGTGATATCGGTGTCCTCGAGCCAAAAGAGAATTTCTACTCCCCGTTGCCAGAATCAGCCAAACCACCACCAGCGAATCTATCCACCAGAGATCCGAACTCGCCTCTGCCGCTTCCTCCGGACAGCAGAGATGATCGCACCGAGCAGGACGTGCTCTACGCCGACACCATCGAAATGGCAATTAACGTCGGCGACGAGCCCGCGGAGCACGTCACCGTCATTTCAGTCAACGACGATGCCCTGGATGACTCGACATTCACCGAATCAACTACAACACAATCAACGCCGCCCAGCATGTTTTCCACGCGCGTACGAATCGCCAGCGCCCCTAGTTCTTTACGCGAAGCCGTCGAAGAAGTGGAGAACCGCTACGAAGCCATATTCAATCCGGCGAGTCGACCCAGTAGGCAGTTGCCCGAACTGCCTACTGCAGTTCCTGCTGCCCCTCTTCCAGCTGTTCATCCACCGCCGGAGCCGCACGGAGTCGTTATCCGAACGCCGTCCCATCATCATCATTCTCATCACAGCAGCCATCAGCAAAGAAATCGCGAAGGATTGAGACGGACGATGAGCGTGGGTCAAGAGCACCAAATGCCGCGGTCCATCCCGCCTCCTCCGTTGCTGATTCCGCCACCCGGAAGAGGCCGAGAAGGCGGGCTCGTCCTCTTACCCAGACCGCCGCCGCTCTTTGTTCCAGCTCCTCCTCCGCCGCCGTCTTCTTTGCATCACCCGCTAGGAACGCGGCACAGTTCGCCTCTGTTTCGGCCGACTCCGTCCAACCCGAACGCGGCCTTGCAGCCCGTCAATGCAAATCACGGTCGGGAATCTTTTCGCCTTTGTTGTATCGATTGTGAGGAGACGATATCAATAACTCTCTGCTTTTCCTTTTGAGCGCAGGTGGCGCCGATACGGGTTATTCGCTGAAAGAGCGTCAAGTCGCCCGTCTGCGTATGGAAATGCAACATCCAGCTGGCGTTCGCATCATTCTGAAAAAGAGGGACTGTCTCAATACCATAGCTTTGATCGACGCCCTCGGCACCGTTTGGTAGGACGCTAACGGCCTTGTCCATGATTTGTTTACCTAAAAAAAATTCGATGGGCGGAGGGGATTTTGTTTTGTTTTTTTCAATTTCCATTTTGTTTCTTTTGTAGGGTTGCCGGATGGAGGCAGAAAGAAAAGCCGCTGCTTTATAATGTATTCCACATTGGAGATCAGATCATGCGTGTAAGTCACTGCAACGTGTCCTCATCGTCGGACGTCAATCGATTGATCAAAAACGAAGGATCCGGACAGGTATAATAATAATCCAGCCATCGAACTCATTTGTCTCTATTTGGGAGAGCCGAGCCCGTCACGAATGTCCCGTCCCGTTCTCTCTCCTTTTACAGATTGAATTTATCGTTCGGCGAATACCTTTCGGTCGCGTTTTCCACCTGCGTCGCGAGGCCGAGGGACAGAGTTTGGGCATCGTGACGGAGGCCGGCGGTGGAGCCGAGATTCGCGAAGTCATACCGGGCGGTCTGGCGGCCCAACAGGGCGTACCCCCACTGGCCATCAGTCCCCTGTCTTCCTTCTCCTCGTCTTCTTCTTCCTCATCGACGCCGATGCCTTGCTCTTGGACCCTGACGGAGATTAATGGCCGGCCACTCAATCTCTGCTCCAAGGAAGGCGAAGCCCGTGACCGACTCAACGCCGTCGGCAAAGCCGTCAGCATCCTCATCCAGCCGACCGAGTTTGTCAAGTTACTCAAGAAGCAGATCAAGAGCATGCGCGGATACAAGGATTATCTCCTCGGCTAAAAACAGACCCAAATCAACAAAACTCTATTTCCGTGTGCGCAGCAGCATAGTATACGTGTGTCTTTACATCTGTGTGATCTTTTTACCAGTTTCCCTCGATTCCAGCTATAAAAAAAAAAGACCCAAGATTCAACCTTTTTGGCAATCTCGTCGTCTCTATTCTATATCTTATATATTTTTTGAACGTCTTTCTCCCTCCTAAAAGTTTCAACGAAAAAAGAACCGCATTTTCTCTTCTTTTTCTGTCTCTACAGCTTTTCGTGACTGTGATACTTGATTTGTCAGCCGGGATCAATAAAAAAGAAAGGGGCCAAAAGTCGTCAATTCTCCTCTCAACTGTTGATTGCCGGAAAAGAAAGAAAAGCAGAGCCATCGACACGCGCGGAATTGTATTAAAAACACTGAATGGTGAAGGGGGGAGGGCGAGAAAAAAGAAGAAGAAAACAATTGGTGATAAATAGGTTTATATGCATTTGTCTTTCTCTCGTCTTTTTTTGTTGTTTGTGTTTTTTTTTCGTTCTCAGGCGTCATCACAGTTTCAGATTTCGGTTGGCAACGTGGTTCCACAATTATATATATATATATTTCTTGTTTGTTGGGATATTATTTTTTTATGTTTACTGGCCTTTTTATGAATATATAGAAGGTAATGTATTGATACGGCATAACTCTAAAGAATTTCGAATATATATATAGATTATAATTATATTATGACGTTTTAGTTGGAGCCTTGGACATGTCCATAGGGGGAGAGAATGTTTTGTTGTTGTTTCAGCAGCAGACGACTTATAGGTTAAAGTTAATAAGGGCAATAGAATGTATATTGTACAGAGTGGCTTGGGTTTTTTGTTCTATTTTTTTGTTTGTTTTTATTCTGTTACGTCTCTTGAAGATGAGATCCATAGATTTCCGTCGGTCCGTCGCTTTAGACGTGACTGTCGCTCTGCTGAGACGCATCTTCTTGATTGGCCGCCGCTGTGGTCGTCGCCGTCGCGGTGGTCGTTGACAAAGTGGCCGTCAGCAGAGGTTTGGTAGATGCTCTATTGGCGGTGCAACTACCTTGACGGCCGTACTTTTGCAACATGGGCCGACAGGGGCCGGCAGCGGCGATGGCGGCGTCTTCCATGAGAGCTTCTTTGGTCAATCGTTTAATGAGTTCTCGTTGGTGTCCGCCGCCGCCAGCGCCGCCGTCTTGGTGATGGCTGGTCGTCGTGGAAGTGGTGGCCGTGCCGGACGTGGTTGTCGTATTGAAGGTGCTCTGTCGGCTCAAATGTCGGAGCAGTCGCTTCCGTCTGCCGGCCCAGTTGAATCCGAGCGCTTTGAGGAAGGCCGTGCGGAATTTGGAGGACATGACGTTGTACAAGATGGGATTAATGGCCGAATTGAGGTAGAACATGACTCGACAAAAGTTGAGGACGTGGTAATAAGTCTCGATGCCGAAGTTTTCAATGTCTTCGTCCGACGCCAAGATGAACCACAGGGTGAAAATGCGGAAGGGCAGGAGGCAGATGAAGAAGAAGACGACAACCGTGCCCAGCATCGTCACCACCTGGCGCCTGGCCCTCAAATTGGGGTTGACGCCGTCGGTTCCGGCCGCTACCGACGCCGACGTCTGCACCTAATACCCCGTGAACGCAGAGAGAGTTAGTCCGACGCAAACAGGGGTGTAGTCTGAGACGAATAATGGAAAGAAAATTCACCTGGATGCGATGATTGGAGGCGGTGCACGGGTCGGCGACCAAGTGACGGGCGATGACGGTGTAGATGAGGACGAGGACGATGAGCGGGAAGAAGAAGAAGACGCAGATGGCCGACATGAAATAAAAAATGGGCCAAAATGTGTTGGCTTGTGTCACGCAGCCGGCCGAAGAAATGTCGCCGTCGGGGCTCTCCAAGTACTGGGCGATGAATAACATCGGACTGGATTTTTTTATTTTTTTATTTTTTCGCCAATCGAGAAAAAGAGAGAAAAAGAAAATGTTTTTGCGTTATCGCTCACAGAAAAAAAAACAAAAAAACTTTTTCTTTTGTTGCGGAACGCGGACCGGGGCTGGCCGGCGCGCTCCATCCGGAATAACCAAACCAAAGTTCTCTTGCACTAACTAGTAGAGCATAGTAGAGTAGTGTAGTTCCGTCACGTTCCGCTCGGAATGACCCCCTGTGTATCCCATCGCCACGTCGGTGGGGAACCGCTCTCTTTTTTTCTCGCCCGTTTCTCTTTTTCTTTTCGGTTCCAGCAGATTCCGAATGAGAAAGAGAGAGAGAGAGAAAAAGACAAATCCAAATTGCCCAGCCACTCTAGACCAATATATACTCGCTCGACTTGCTCTCGAGTCCACTTGGCAACGATGACGTCCTCCTGAAGCGATTCCATTTTTTTGTTGTTGTTGTTGTTGCGTTGTGTTGGTGCGTCCCGTCGCGCGCTACGCCGTCGCCGCATCCGGGCGCCGTCGCGTGATCAAAAGAGATTTGCTCCGCCATATCCTAGTAGGTTGTCCGCTTGTATCAGTTTTCTTCTTCGCCAACCGTCTCACGGGGCATCCGTCTACATGGCGCCCCCACAGATGGAATCGGCGGACATGAGCCAGTCGGCCATTTTTGATTTTCTGCACGCGACGTCGTCACGCAATCGGCCCAAACAATCGGAATGCAAAACGGCCTCGTTCTCTCAACCACCCCGACTCTATTGATGAACCCGACCTCTCTACGACCGTGATGACGTCACCTGTCCGTCTTTTTATGTGTTTGTTGCAAACAACAAAAGAGAGACGAGAGACGGAAATTTGTTTTTGTCGGAACAGGCTTTTTGTTTTCGGCCCGGCCATCAATAACCATTAGCGTCCATTTGCTGTCCTCCTACTCTGCCGAATGGACCGACGGACCGGACAGATGCTCCGTCTGGATCCGCCGACGCCGCCTCTTGCGTCAATCATAGTTTGCGCCAGACGGGCCAAAGAAACCTTCTCTCCAAAAAAAAAAACAAACACGCCCCACCTATCAATGGCTACTCGAGACTCGACAGTATTTTCCAAGAGGACAATCTGGCCGGGCCATCAAAGTTTTTGCCCAGGAAGAAGGTAATAGAGACGACGCGACAGGAGGACTCGGGCAAAATAATGAGCAACCATTCCCAGTCTAGATGGCCGCGATGTCTGTCAGGTGTCGAACAACTCGACGCAGAAAAAAAAAGGCAAATTCTCTTTTGCCCGGCAGTTTGGATCTTCGCCCAGTCCGACAGTCGCCGTATTATCTTCGACACGATGGCTGGGGACACACAGTTCATCCATCATCGACGGTGAACGCGCGGAGGATCCGTCCGTTGATGAATGAGACGATCATCAGCAGCGCCGGCCGCGCACCTTGGCCGTCCCCCGTGGGACCCACAAATTGAGAGCAATCAACCGCGCAATTGAAGAACCCAGCAACGCCTTTTGCCCGTCGGCGGAATTTCCCAGAGAGACTTCGGTCTCTGTGTGATGTATGGGCGACATCCTACCACCTCCTCCTACCATTTGTACCATCTTCTGTCTACCATCGAAAATCAAAAGGTTCGAAAGTATCTAAATAATAATGAAGAGTTGATTAGATATCGGGACCATCCCTTCTGCTGACTCGAAAGAGAGAAAATGTCGACGTCTGGCGCCGTAGCGCTGGCCAAAGTGGCGCCAGACTCGATCATCATTAAATAGTCAAAGAAAAAGAAGAAAAATTTGCCTTTTTTTCTTTTTCTTCTTCTCCGCCTCGTTATAGTGTACCTGCGCGCTCTCTCCATTCCAGTCATTTGTGCGCGTCAGCACGCGACCTGCCCGTTCAATTTCGGCACGACTCGCGGCCGCCCGTTTCCGCTTTTTATTTCTTACCTCTAGAGAAAAGAGAGAAAGAAAGAAAGAAACGTACCTTGAAGTGAGGCATCCGAGGACCCAGATGGCCAAGATGATCAAGAGAGCCCGCATGCGGGTGCAAGTATAGCCGGCCCTCAACGGCCGGGTGATGACATAGTAGCGCTCGAAAGAAATGGCCAAAATCGTCAGGACCGAGGCGTGGGCCACCGTCATCTCCACGAACGGCACCAGTTTACCTTTTGGGTGATTCAATGAGAGAAAATGTTAAGAGAGAAAACGATCGATTCGACAAGAGGATTTTAATGACGCACCGTCATTAGACTCGATTATGTTCCCTATTTAAAAAGCCATTCACCTCTTTTAGGTACAAAAAAGGGCCAAGGTGAATCGAACGGCCCAATAAAAATCAGGAATTCCAGTCGACACCTCTAGACAGTCAACGTCTATTCAAATTTTTGATTGATTTCCCGTCTTTGCGCGACGTCGTAAAATAAAATTTAAAAAAAAGAGAAAATTCCCGGATCTACCGGCCCGCCGAGAGCGATGTTCATTCTTTAGCTTATTATGGTCCCGCTTGTGTGATATGGTGCGGATGTCACCGAAACTATTGAAAAAGCCAATAAAAAAAAGAAAAGAACCAACCGATGTCAAAAAGGTGACCGCGCTTGTTTTCGAGTCATGCACGCCGACGACGACGTTTGATCGAATTTGGCCCTGTCGCTCCAGTCGTAAATCAAAGGATCGTTAAGTGTACAGGTTCTCTTCCTTCGTCAGTTTCAATAGAGTTTATGATCCACATTCTAGACAGGTTAGCTCTTTTTTTTTCTCTTCTGATATTCAAGTTGAATCAGCGCCGCCGCCGCCGCTGCCGCCGCCATCGACGGTTGTTGTTGTAAAGAGCTTTTCGGCGTAACTCGATTTCTAGGAGCAGCGGGTCCCCGCAGCCTCCACCATATCGCCCCTCCTAGGGCTTAATGCGATTTGACTATCTACAAGTTTCATTAGAAGCGGGCTGCCCGGCCGGCTGTGCTGTGCGTCCCGTCGTTGGGAAATTGCGCCAAATGAGATACAATCACGCCACATCTTCTCTCTCTCGACTCACTACCGAACACTCTATTCTTTTTTCCCCCACAACAAAAGAGTAAAAAAGAGAATTTTCAAAAGTGGCGGCCAGTTTGCTGCTGCCGGACACACCTATTCAACAGATAAGGGAATCTCTAGTACAAGTTCTCCCGATGACTCGGTGAATCTCTCCGTGGCTCCGCTTGTCTTGTCCTGCGCGTCCCATTGTTACGGATCCCTATCTCCTATCGGATAGAGTCGACTGTGGGGCGTCGAATCATCGATCAGTCCCGCGTACGCAGCCCCAACTGCGGGTCCAGCAACTTTTCTTTTCTTTTTTTTTATTAATATTTTCTAGCTGCAAAAGTTTCATCGACGCACGGTGCAACTTGGGAATATAATACCGGTTTCTCTCTGGGTGTATAATTCTAATCTGCTGGCGCGCATCGATTGATGGCACGACGGCCAAGACGGACGTTGTGTTCAACAATCAATCTATATCCATGTCAATGTCCCCAAAAAGGGGGAATCCAGCAAAGCCGGCCTCCCATCAAGCGTGCATGATGGATGATTAGCAACATTTGCAAAAGTGGCTGGCCCCTTCTACCTTTCCGTGTCCGATTGGCTTTTGTCGCCTTAATCTCTGCGAGGAAATCTCTCTCGCAGTCGCCTTAGTCGTTCCGTCTCTGTCCCGAGCGCCCCAAACTGATGGATTGAAGTAAGACGCGGCCATCAGATGGCAAGAGGAAAATTCCGACGTTGCTGCTGCGATTCGCACCTGGCGCGCCGACGACTCGTTTTGGTCAACTCGAAGAGCAGCAGCAAGCAACAGGCGGGAGCCAAAATGGATGAAAACAAATGACTTTTCGTGGCCGTTTTAGTGGCGCGACGATAAATGCGAATGGCACCCGACACCCATAAATCCAGTTTTCCCTTTTCCCATTTTTTCTTCTTCTTGTTGTTGTTTGGTGTCGCCTGCGCGCTCGCGCCTTGTGACTCGTCAGAAATATCTGATCTCTTCCAAACGGAGAGAAAACGGCGGATGAACGGAGCAATTACGATTCCCCGGTAAATACTATTGTCGTCGGATGAGCCATCGTGACGTCGACACTTCTTCCCGCCTCGAGCGAAAATTGCCACCGAGTTCAAACGGCACTTGACGGCCATCCAGAAGCCGATCTTTTTTTCAATTCCGGCGCTTCCGTAAATATTCAATAAAAAAAGGCGATGACGCAACGACACCTGACTCGGTTTTTATGAGGAATTTCAGAGGTTCGCATTGGAAATGGACCCGTCCATCAAAGGATGCTGATGCGTTTTTATTTCGCAATGTCTCGCGGATCTTTATGGCCGAGTCATTCCGTTTTCTTCTATCAGGAGGGAGAAAAAGAAGGAGAAGAAAGTTTTTTGTTGGTTGGGAGCTCGTCGGGTCGATTGTTGCCGTTTTTCCCAGAAATGAGAGCCCATTTGGCTCTACACCTCCCAAAGGGAGCCCTGGACGTGACGGTTATTTACGAGCCGGGCTAGATGGCCGAGAGCGGGGATCGCCGATGGTCCGGCACTTATTCCACCGACCCCATCGTCACATCATTAACTCTTTTTCCTCTTCTCTCTCCCAGTACAACTCACCGCGCTTCAAACAGAGAAGAGAAAAAGCCGGCCGGATGCTGGCCGATCCGCTCCTGTCCGACAGTTCTCATTCTTTATAGACTGCTGGACGCGCTAGTAGAGTTCTTTTGTTTTTGCAGTACTGGGCAATAACGAGCCGACCTATTACGAGATGACCGAGAGATATACGGCCGACTCATCCGCTTCCAACTTGTTACGACGCTCAGGGTGGCCTCAGTACTGGCGCCAAACGACCCGGCAACGAGTGCTGAGTACCGCAACGACGTCGTCATATCGCACTCGACAAAACTCGCGGTCCGTCGTCGTCGTCTAATCCTCTCATCTTTCCCACTTTTCCTCTCTTTTAGGTGAAGGGAAGCGGATCTGAACAACTTACACATGAATTTGCCAAAGATCCAGGCTTCGGGTTGTTCCATCATTTCGATGAGGACGGTCGGCATGGAGACGCAGAGGACGAGGATGTCGGCCAGGCTCAAGTTGAGCAGGAAGAGATTGGTGGAATTGCGCAAGTCGCGATTGTTCCAGATGACGACGGGCACGAGGCAGTTGCCGACCAAACCGACGATGAGAATCAATCCGCACGACAGTGTCATCAAGAGGCTCATGTACGTCGGGATCTTGTTGTTGTTGTTGTCCGACAACAGAGTCGCGTTGCTCCTCAGGAGATCGTCCGTCTCGTTGAACCAATCAACAGCCGCTAGCGTCGACAGCGTCCAGGGCGGGTCCGATGAGAGCGGCAACATCGTCGTCGCCAACCGATTCAATTCGGCGGCCATCACTCATGACCTGCAATTTCAACAACAAAAGAAAGAAAGAAATTTTATTTAGTTATTTGCATAAAAGGGCAGACGCCTCGGTCGACGAAAGGCGTCGCTTTTTTTTCCTCTACGCGACGACGACGAAATGGCGAAAATATATCAATCAACAAGGGCGGGATGAAACTGTTGTTGTTGTTGCGCATCTCGCACACTTGTCACATCCATCATCCCCTTTTGTGACCAAAAATGGTCGAAACATTTCTTTTTTTGTTTTGTTCTTCCGAGTTTTTCCTTCTACAACAACAGGATGAAGGGACGCGCGTCTGTTCAGTTGTTTATATTCTCCCCTTACGACGAGAACTTATTGCCGGGGCGACCGCTGGATTTTCTTTGGGAAAGCCAAAACGACGGTGGCGTCACACAATAGCGAAACGGCGCGCAATCAAACAGCCTCGGCGTCGTTGTTGTTTTGAAAAATAAAAGTATGAAAAGAGAAGGAGGCACTGCGTGTTGATTGGATCAACGCGTTTTCTTTCTTGTTGGGCGGCAATCAACGACGGAATGGTCCATTGTTTTCTTTTGCGCTCCGCGGGCGACAATAAAAACAACAACAACAAGAGAATTGACACCGACAGCATCTCGCGCACCAAAAGAGAGACGACGTCGTCGTCCATCGTCCGTTTCAACGGACACGTCGTGTCCTATTTCGTCTGCCAGCGCAAGGGGGCCCTACATTCATCGTATCGACATTTAAGCGCAAAACAGAGTGAAATCGCTCCGACCCTTTGGAGAGAGAGAAAGAGAGAACCAGAAAAACACGTCGCTAATAGCCCGCTACTACTACTTACTACATGTTCCTTTTTGTGTGCCCGGCTTCTTCTGTTGAATACACAAAAAGGGGACCCGGGCTTCGAACACATCCATCTATAGGAGAGTGCGAGACAATCCTGTGACGTATAAACTAGGCTATAGCTGCCTACTCCAATCAGCTGATTGGATGAGACCCTGGCACCAGCAGCGGCAGAGAGACCAGTTTCTGAATAAGGTCAGACGATCCTCTGTTGCCGCTGCGATATGACTTCTAGGTCTATGACGAATAGTCTGCCAGTGAAATAGGCACATAGACGTTCTTATGCGCAACCCGTTTTGTATGCAAAGTCCGTCGCAGCGTTCAAACACCAAAACACAACAACAAAAAATACAATTAAAAAACAAAAGAGAGAGAGAGAGAGAGAGCCTGAAAATGTTTTTTTTTCCATCAGAGAGCGAGATAACGGTCAAGGTGTTTTAGGGGTCCAGTTTTGTTACGGCGGCCCAAAAAAAAAAAAAGGAATTTTTTTTGGTCTTTCAGCCGGGCGGAATCCATCATCATAAATCACTTGCCTTCTCAATTCCTCTACCGGCGTCGCGACGCAAGGTGGTGGCGTCTAGAGCTGCGTTGACGACTGTGTCAAATGCGAGACGAGACGGGAAAAATTCTAGTCTCGACGACGACGACGACGACAAATTCGAATGCAAATCTCTTTTTTCTTGAAAAAATTCCCGCCGTCGAGTTTCACCTGCTGCTGGGCGGCCTGAACCGACTAGAACAACTGACCTGAATCGACTCTGCCGAGTTCTCTCTCTCTCTCTGCGAGTCAATATCGACCTCTGAATTACGACAACATTGAATCATAGATGAAACGATGACGTCAGAAAAACCGCGATCCGTCGTCAAGGACCGGCGCATGTCGACAGAGTCGACGAGCGGTTGTGTTGTTCTTTCAAAAGATGGATGTGACGCGACATTATACGTCCGCCTGCCAGACTTCAGCGGCCGAGTTATACGTACTACAATATCGTTTCTATGAATATAAAAAAGACGAAAACTGCCAACGGTCCGCCGCCGTCGCCGCCGTCTTTTTACGACTCGACAATTTTGGCTTCTTCTTCTTTTTCAAGATTTTTTAGTTTAAAATTTCAGCTGCCGCGTTTGAGCCTTTTGTGCTGAAACGGCGCTGGCGACACAGTCCGGCCGATGCGGAATACCAAAAACGGACGGGGAGAGGCCATTTCGATCTACATCGATACGCCGAGGTTCTCTCTCGACTCTCTTTCTCTTTCGTCCACCGATGGGTGGTCGTGCCTGCTGCTGTCCCTACAGTCGAAAAGGACACACACACACAAAAACCCCATTAATGGCAGGCAGACACCGACTGAACGAACGTCCTATATATTCGCTATTGGGGGATTTTCAATGGGACCCGTGACGTCAGCGACGTCAATCGATGAATCAGCCCCATCGCACCTGACCCGACCTTTTAGGAAGAACCCCGGCCTTTAGCTTAGCTTCTTCTTCTTATTCGTTCGATAAATAGATGGATAGACGCGATCAGGGGGCCCGGATGTCACTGCCAAATCGCACCCAACCAGTATATAGTCGAGAATGAGAAGAAAAAGCCAAAAGAAACGAAAGAAAGAAAAGAAAAGAAAGAAAAGAAAAAGAGATTACCATATATTCAAAGCATGGCCAGTCACCTTTCCCTTCTTTAGTTCTTTTGGCTCTCTTTCTCTTCTTCTTCTATGCCACAAACTGTACACGTATAATACGTTTGATCCCATCTCTCGCCTCCGCTGCCTTTGCCTTCTATCGTCACAGACAACACAGAGAGAGACCTAGCGATTTCTCTGATGCTCAAAAGTCGCGTATTGGCCAACGACCAAAACACTCGGGGTCCTCCCCTGCATACTGACAGACCCCCTGACGTCGTTGACGTCGCACCGGAGAGATGGAAGACGGGCAAATGTCAATCTACCACCCACCGAATCAGTAACAGAGAGAGATATAGAACCGGTTTTTTTGTTGTTTAGGCCGTCTGAGCCAGAGGCCTCTCTTCCTGCAATAAGCAAAGCAAATGTTGTCGACGCCCTTGTCTCTCTTTCACTAATCATAAACGACTGATGACAAGAGAGAGAGAGAGAGCGGATGAATACGATTGAAAGAGGCGAAAATGGATGACGGGCAAAGAGCAGGAAGTGACTGGGCGACAGCCATCCATCACGACGCCATTTCATCATGTCCCGCCGACCGGATGATTATTATATCTATCGTCTCCAACATCCACAGAGCTCGTCAACCGATCGCACGGAAATCCCAAGGCTCCAGCAGCCTGGAGAAAATTCGGTCATTGGGTTAGGTCAATACTTTTCTTTTTTTTTTTTGGTCTGGGCCGGCTGCTGCTGCTTCTTCTTCTGTTTAACTCGGTAAAAGCAAATAAAGAAGAAGAAGGTTTAGTCATCTCATAACCGGAGACGAGGACCGGATGGTGTACAAAGTCTAAGGTGTCACGGAACCCATCCAGATGCTCCTCTTCTCCCTTTCGGGTGCGATCCAGCAGACAAAATCACAAACAATCCCCATGCTGCCCTTCTTTTTTTTTCTCCATGGAAAATAAAACTTGTGTTTTCACTTCCCCATTGGCTGGAAACCCATATAGAGAGTCTAGACGGACTCTGCATACAACTTTTTCTTTTTTTTTTTTTTACGTTTTGCGCTCAATAAGGGAAGCGCCAGACAGTCTAGCGCGACGGCCGCTCCTACGGGCGAAAAAAAGAAGATCAGACACTGCTGCTACTGGCCTATCGCTGATCCTCAATTATCTGGAGAATATCATCGCGTCATTCACTGGGCCAATGGGCGTGGCGTTTACAAGTGGACGGACAGCAACCCGAAAGACAGCACACGTACGGGTCGTTTATCACCTGGAATGCAGTTGGGACAAGTGTCACAACAGCAGTTTCTCTCTCTTTGGATTTTCAACATTTTTTTTGTGTCTGATATATTCTACGGAATGATTGGCATTTCTTGGCAGTCGAGAGACTCCATTGATGGATAATGGACTCTTAATGATGCCTTAACCGAAATGACGCCCAATACGTACCCAGTTCTGCAACAAGGAATTTCGAAAGAAGCGCGCGCTTTTTTTCAATATCTTCCCCGCTGCGTCTTCTTATATGACGAGGAAAAAAGGGAAATCATGATAATCACGAAAGAGGATAGCTTGGGGAGAAGATTGCCGCTGCCGCTAGTTTTTTTTTTCATTTCCATCAGACTACTGTATGACTGTTTCTGCCCGGCCCTTGTTGATGAATATATATAGGACGCGGGCGCCGCATGTGTTCCCAGAGAGAACGGACGTCACGGCGTCCTCTAATATCAAGTGGACGTGGTCTGCAGTCCGTCCAAGAGTTTTTTTTTTGTTGGTTAGGGGAGCAGCTGATCCATCAACTCGGTCAAAAGTCAGAGCGCGTCTTTCATCAGCGTCGCCCGCTCTAATGACGCCCGACGACAATTATACGAGAAAACGGACTAATAACAAGTCCGGCACTTGACAAACGTCACAATGGCCCTTTCTCCTCGACGCACTTTTGGGCGCGCATTCGTCAGTTAAGAGATGCTGGACCGTTTTTACCTGTCAGACGGGAAAGAGAAGAGAAAAAATGAGGTGCGGCTGGGCTGCTGGGCCGGTGGCGATGGACCGATCGCGTGGAATGGCCAAGTTCCCAGGGAGCGACGAACTTGGGCGCCAAGACCAGTAGCCCCCTTTGGCCGTCTTAGACGGGCAGCGAATCCGGTGCGGATGGTCTTCGATGTTTGGCGCGTTAATTGGCCACGAGAGAGAGAGAGATGGACTCCTACGCGCGTCCGTCCTCTGGAGCTGGGAGAAGGGCGTCCAGTCGATTTGTCAAGGTTTTCAGCAACGGGCAAAAACAACAGAAAACCCACTCACACAAAGCGCGCCCGGCACAAGCAACAACAACAGGCAGACACTCTCGAATTTCCAGCGAATTTTTCAATCAAAAACTTTCACTGGGCGAGACGGGCACACTAATCTTCTCTCTCGTTGTTGCGGTTTGGCGGTTCGTTTTTTCCGTTTTTTTCTCTCAGGTCCGGCAGCAACAACTCACTTCCAATAGAGTTATTTGGCCCAGCAGTGTTCCCTCTCTTTCTCTATTGTTGTCGGCCCGGTTGCCCAGTCTCGCATTGATGGATGACCACCAACCACTACGATGACGACGACCACCGTCGGTTGTGAAAAAAATTGTTGGACGAACGGAGACGAGATAATTGTGGCCGATGCGATTGTTCTTGGCCGTCGGCTGGGAATCGGATAAATAACGAGAATTGCAGAGAGAGCGAACGAGAAGCAGGTCTGACTGGAGAGACGGGCCGGAGCTGACTGAGCTGGTGCCTCTCTCCTCTCTCGAGTCTCAACACCTCCTCTCTCTCTCTCTCTGAGGCAGGCCAGAGAGTTGTTACGCACCCATAGAGTGCGCCCTCTATGTCGGCAGAGATTCCGTCCCAGAAAATCCAAGAAAAAAAAAGAGAAGCGCGCGCGCATTGGCCTAATGTTATTCCGACTTTTTTCTTTCACTACAAGAGTCGGTTAACTTCCTCGTGGGCGTTTCCCTCTTTTAAAAAAATGCAGAATCCAATCATTGCCGCCGAGGAATTCGATTTGAAGGAAATCGTTGCGGAATTTTTCTCCGAGACAATATGGCGCAGCCGGACGGACAAGGATCAAGTGATTGGGACCGAAAATGGCGAATAAGATATAAATAATCTAACGCCGCATTTCTCCTCACCTTCATCCACTGGCCAGCAGCGACGTCGAAACGTGCTTCGTCTCCGTCCCGGTTCCGCCTAATCTCTTCGGCACCAGCCTCTACGACTGTCGACTAACGACGATGAATGATGGCGCGACAGAAAAAGAAGAAGAAAAAAGGAAAGAAATTGCAGTCGCCTCGTCGACGCCGTCGAGGCCCAGGGAACCGCCCATTTGTCCGTTGCATAAAGACGCTGCTGCTGGTTGAGCCCGACGAGCAAAAATCGCCACCGACGACGTCATCTTTGATTCATGCGGGAAACGAAACGACCCGACGCCGAGCGATTTCCCGCCAAACAAATCGCCGCCGCAGAAGCTGAAAATAAACAGAGAAAATGGCAAAAATCCACAAAAGACGGCGACGTCGACGACGAACACTGCTGCTCCTGCTCCTGTTACTATTATAATACGCCGGACCCGAAAACGACGGCGACTGGAACTGAGAGAAAGCGCGCCGTAGTGTGTAGATACAGCAGCAAATCAAATAGTTTGTTGCTGGACCATTTGAGGTCGAGGCCTTGGGCCAAACCGTTCCCTGTGCCCTTTTGGCTCATTAGTTTCGCTCCAAAGTTTTTTGCGCGCAACCGAAAATACTGAAATATACAAGTTGGCGAAAAAACGACGCCGAGCCAACCTCACCCCTCCACCCAACGTCCAGAATGAATAATTCCGTCGATAAAGGAAGAGCCGTCACTTTCAATCCGTCCGACATCAAACGGGCCATCGCGGGCCATCTCTCATCCGATCTGAGACCAACAACGGCAAGAAAAGGAGGGTAGAAATAGGGTCGTCATCATCATTCATCATCATCAACAACAACAAAGAGAAGAAAAAAAAGAAAAATGGCGCCCAGAAAAAAAAAAAACCCCTTTGTCTTTCAACGTCCGGCATTCCGCATGTCCGGCCGGTTGGAATGCGCTACCGTCTTCCAATTGATCAACGACCTCTTCCAAGTCTCTTATTTTTCCCCAGTAGTTTTTATTCCATCAACTCCTCTAGTCTAGTGCGGATTTTTCTCATTTGGAAAACGTATAGCGGAATTGTGTCGGCGTTATGGCGCCGGGGCAAGCGAAAGAGACGAATGGCTCTCGGTCGTTTCGATGAAGCCAAAACCACTTTGTCACCTGGCACCTCGACTGGCGCAATCCGTCGCGAGCCCAGCAGTGCGTAATCGCCGGGCCATTTTCATTTGGCGCACTGGTGGTGGGTAGGCACGGCCGGGGGAAACCACGTGCACCCGCGCTTTTTCTTATTATTAGTAACAAACGACAAACTCGTTACACAAATACATCATCTCCCGCCGAGACGCCGCCTCGTCCACCCGCTTTCTATTTATAATTCAGGAGCAATAGTTTGTGTACAACAACAACAACGCATCCTATTACGTAAAGAGCGCACACATAGACTAGTAGAACAAACTCCGTGGGTGTGCGACTGGGCCAAGAGAGATAGCGGACGGGGCACTTGCGGAAAACAAGTTGCAACATCAACAATTCAATTCGGGGAATGATCCGCCGCTGGCTGGGCTAGCATGGTGGATCCGCTCTCCTGCGCCAAACACTGGATCTCTCTCTCTTTGCTTTACCATTTTTTTACTTTTGGTAGAAAACAATTCCAACTAGAGAGAGAAAAGAGGGGAGAGAACTGGTTGCTACGTCGCAGTTGGCCGCCACCACCACCGACGGGCGAAATCCAAACAAAAGAGATGGGGTTCGCGTCCGGGGCATTCCGCACATGTCGCCGTCGTCACGTAACTCTGGCGCCAGAAATGAATCGGTTACACGATCCCTCAATAATCTCACTTCGTTTTCCCTTCCTAAAAACGGACGGACACAATGCCCGGCTCTTGTGTCGCTCGACGGCCGACTTTTTGTTTTCTACAAGATTATTTGAGGATCGAATCGCCGACAACCAAAAAAAACATTCGAAAAAGTTCGCTCGATCCGGCCAAACGGGATAAAAATGAGCTGCCCAGAGTGGACAAGGCAGAAGAACAGCTGATGGATGAACGACTACCACCCAAAAAAAGAAACTATCGACGTCAACAGAGAGAGAAATCCTTTTTCTATCTTTTTTTTTTTTTGCTTCAAGAGATAAGCGGATGCAGGTGATGCGCTCCACTTTTTTACGGGCGCCGCTTGTCCGCCGATCAATTGGCAACGACAGCATGCAAATTTCCTTGTCGTTTGTTATCGACGTCGATTGACAGGGACGTCCAGCAGCAACAGAAACGTCCAATTTGATAGACGTACATGGTCCGTTTTTTTCTCTCTCTTTAAACGACCTTGTCCGCGATCCGCTTTCTCCCGGAAACAAAAGCCGGCTAGGAATATAACGGGGCATCTATTACGACGACGTGGTATAACCCTACAGACGGCACTAAGTGGGCAGCACCGTAGATTGTTGACGCAGCTGACCGTTGTTTGATGTCCCGACATTTGTTTTTGCCCGGTTTTATATATTGGTAGGCACGGCCGCATCCGAACTACCGTCCAGGCTGTTTGCTCCTTCCGCACTTCTCTTCCCCAAAGCTTTGTGTGCGCCAATCAAATAGTAAGGATTCAAATTTCCCGCCCTATGTACACCGTTTTTTCATATAGGGACTGGGCAGAATTCGCTGGCCGTCTTTTATCCGCGTTGTAGACACAGAAGAAGAAGAAGAAACGCATCGTTCGAGTTGTTTCGTCTTGACTCTCGGCTTCCGGCCTATCTATCCATCGCAGGGCGGACGGTAGAGGAGTAACATCCGGCATTCTCTTGTTTCTCTAGGGGACGGGCCAAAGAAATAGTAGGCCTAGTAGGAAACCCATCAAAATCCATTGATCAAGTCTGCCCTCTCATGATGGATTGGCGCGGAAAAAAAGAAAGAAACAGGCCGGTTCGTCGTCTGAAATGATGTCATCATCTCCGGGTGATGACTCCCAACATTTCCTCCATCCATTTTCAAACAGACGAAGCGCCGGCAGAGCAAATAAGAAAGAGCCGAGGGACCGGCGGCAACTGGATCAACAATAAATCGCGCGCCGCAAAGAGCCGAAAAACAAAAAGGAAGAAAAAAAATCGCTGCTCCGGCACGACGAGACGGGTCAACTCTACGAGAAAAAGAGAGAGAGAGAAAAGTGGGAACGGCACCTGTCAAAACATGCACAGAGCAACCCAACGGCTTTTTTTTTTCTTCTAAAAAGCGGCCGTTAAGGATGGCACGCGCTTCGAGCTATTTATATTTGGCGCGCGCGCGCGCGGGCTAACCCTTTTTTCCGCCCTCTCTTATTTCGATCCACTCTATCTATAGCCAGAGAAAGAGAGCGATCGATTCTGTCCGCCATTCTGCAAATAGTTCCAAACGGGTAAATTCAAAGTATACAGAAAGATAATTGACTGTCTTGTTTGTCCTTCAACATGATTGCTTTTCTTTTTAGACACTGCCGACCCGTTTTCTTGTTTATTCTTTATGATAGGCCTCGGCGGATGGACGGACGGACGGGATGGAAGGGCAACACATTTTTTTATCGTCCGAGAACCAGGTCTGTTTGAATACGCAAATAAACAAGAGCTAGGGGCCCAAGACGAAGCGGAGCATTTTGTCCGAAACCGTACGGACGGACATAAACCATCAAGGGGGCCCCTCCCGAGAGCGACTGTGATGGATGACTGGAGCGATAGGAAAGACGTCCGGACCGATCAAAAAACGGGGGGTAGGCAGATAGAGGCGTCGGAAGAGCAAGAGCATTGGGAATCCAAGTTGAACGGGCGTCGATTGGAATTAGCGACGGGCGAAACAATAGGAAAGAGCCGCGACCGATGATGAATTGCGCGGCGCCGGGCAAACGAGAAGTGACTGGCCGCCCTCGGAGAGCTTATCACGGGCCAACAGGCCGGTCCGTACCGATGGCGCCACTTTAGCGGTCGCTCAAAAAAAAAAAAAAAAAAAAGTCGACGCCAATCGACTCGACGTCTTCTTGATTTGCTGGATGGAGACGGAATAATCCGGCAACAACTCCGCCGGCGCAAGACACGACGCAATACTTTTAGCATAATGAACCGCTGCGCCGGAACGCAGCGGCTTCGGGTTATACCGACGCCGTCTTTGTCGATGAAAGTTAGTAGCCTAAGTGATTGGTCGAGCGCATCCAACTGTGTTGATATAAGGGATGAGCGGAAGGGGAAACAAATAAGTGGGACAAAGAATCTTCTCTCCGTTCTCCCTCCCTCGGTACAACAACAACAAGGCCGGCTCTACAGTTATTCCTACTATCGACGACGACGTCTTGTTCTCTTTTCACCTCCTTCTTGTTGTTGTCTACAGACTAGTACGTCCATTGACGTTGCTTATGCATCATCTCTCTCCCTTTTGGCCTTGTCGTACGCGTCCCGTTACATCAGCTGCAACCGCCGTGACTATTAGGCCGATCGCTGGCCGGGAACGGAACGCCACTTCTTTTCTTTTTTTATCATCGTCGTCGTCGTCGTCGTCGATGCCATTTAGCCGACAATGGCCACCAGATGTATACACTACAACAAGGCGTTCGTCTAACAAAAGCCACGGCTATACTACACTACTAGATGGTTGGCGGGGCGATCGCTCAACCGAGAACGGAGCCATGGACTCTCTTCTTCCGTCGCCCCGGCAACCAACTAGGCAAAAGAATCGATAAGAGACGGCATTTGCATAATTTGCCCGTTTAGAAACAATAGGATGACGCAGAGGCTCAGTGAGCATCATTCGCCATCACATGAGCTACAAAGTTCATTGAATTGAAATCCAGTTCCCAGTTTGCTATCGACGCCATCGCCCAGGATAGAATAACCGACGGAAATTCTTCGGCGACACGCTCGACGGAGCGGCAGGTAAAAAATAAAAAAGCGGACGGCGGATTAACTGATAAGAAGGAAAGATGCGGTGCAGTAGAACTTCAGTCCGTGTTTGGACAAAGAATCGACGAGTCGAGTTCCGTCCAGTGCAGTGTCCGTCGCCCAGCGCGAATGAATGGATAACAATGCGCTACCCGAGAATTGGATCTATGGATCACCGGTTGACGTTGTTAGTTCTCGTCTCGTCCATTCTAAATGTCGGCGCAGAGTTTTACATCGGTGAATACCAAACGGCCTCGTCGTCGTCGCCTTTATCGTCGTCGCATCATTCCAGCCGGAATCCGCTCAAAGAGAAACAGCCCGTCCTTCACCTAGACGACAACGACGACGATCGGTGAGTTTTTCCTCTTCCAAAGAAACAGACACCAAAGCGCGCTTTAACGACCGTCACTGACGTCAATTCCTGGAAAGGAATTTGGCGGAAACAAACGTTTGTTTGCTCGACTTCCGCCAAAAACGATTGCGGATGCGCCATCATCCCCAAGTTTATACTCGACTTCTCTCTCTCGACATTTTGGCGCCCGTTTACTAAACACTTTTCCAGTGAGATGAAATGACGAAATGTCGGAGCAAAGTAGTTCCACTGAGAGAAGACGTCATTCGCCGCAACATCCTAGACCGCCATTGGTGGTTCGATATCTAGACCGAGCCGCCTGATGACATCCTGGCCCATTCTGAGTTAACACGTGGATTAACCCACACAGACTGATGAATCAACACCCCAGTTTATATATCTCTCTCTCCGCTTGTAATATCCGAAGAGTAGACCAGTTTGTGGGCGTCCGTGTGCCCTATATGAAGCGGCCTCCGTTTCCACTCTGATGGGCCGTTTGATTGACTAGACTGGTATCTACCTACAGTCTACCTTTCCTCGTCCTTTCAATCTTCCGGGGATTTTCTTCTGCTACTTAACGGTTTAGAGCCGACGTCGTGATTGTTACTTGTTTGACTGTAATACCGTTGTTGTCTGTCCGTGTCTAATAGGATCGACGACGGGCAGCAGGAAGAGGAGGCGAGTAATGAATTGGTGGGCGATGTCGGCCGTTCCCTTCCGCCGTCGGCCAAAAGGCGCCAAGCCGTCGGATTCAGCACGTTCAACCCGTTGACGCCGGGCGGGACCATTTATCTCGCCTTCATTTTCCTCATTCCGCTGACCGTCGGCAAAAACCTGGGCCGACGACGGAGCGGCAGTTCCAAAACGGCCGGTCTACTAGAGCGTCTCGTTCACAAAGTCCAACAAGACCAACAGTCGCTCTACAGCGAAATGGGCTACGTCGACGGCAACCTCATGTTGCGCAAAGCTTGGCGCGATGTCCGCCACAATTTGGCCCAGCGATTGTTGCCTTGGCGGAGCCGACACGATAACGAAATCGACCAAGACAATCACCAAAACAAGAAGAAAGAGAAGACGACGAAAAAGAGACCAAAGAAGAAACGAAGAAACAAGTGGAAGCCGTGGACATCATGATCTTGTCTATTCATAAGTTACAAACGTACATCCACTCGTTTTTTACGATGCCCTTTTGGACCCTTGTTTTGCAACTGTTTGGTCAAACGGAAAAAGAAGAACAAGAGCTCCGGTCGGTTATAGTCTCGTTAAAATACATGGCAATGGCGCTCTATTTCTGTAAAAAAACAAAAAAAAAAAAGTGATAAAAATACACCGAGTTTGTCAAGCAAACTGCGTCTCTTCCATCTTCTTCTCTTATTTCCTATGTAACGATTCAACGAGTTGGGAGCCAAAGCCGAGTCGTTACAAATTATTGGTGCGCCAGTTAAACGGAACCAGCAGGAAAAAAAAGAACTAGGAGCACATCACGGACACAACGTTGAGCGCCAAAAGGGAACTTGAACTTTGGCGGCACCCAGGCGCGAAACGTCGTCACCGCAGGAGACGCTCCGTTTGTGCAATCAGTTGCGTGACTAGATAACGACAACTGTTTCGACTATTTCCATCGCGGAAATAAAACACTCGTTGGGTTCGTTGTCTTCTTCTTCTTCTTCTTCTTCGTGATTCCGACGTGTTTTTCAGATTAGGAACGACACGAGTCGATATCGATCGCCGACACGACAAACTCTGCCATCTAGCCGTGAACGAAGGCAACCTAGAAAGTTAAGTTACGTCCAAGTGACCTCAAATCGAGAGATCGTTCAACATCAACACATTTGACTCTCTCGTCGTCTGCAACTAAAAAAAACAGGGCGTCGTTGATCCTCCGTTTTTGAGTGTTTGTGACAAGCGAAAAGAAAGCAAAAAACTGTTGAAGAAATGCGGTTCGTTCAGTTTCGGCAGGTGGACGACGCCAAAGAAACAATCCGTGTCGGCATTCGCAAGGATAACGGCAACGTGGTGGACCTGACAAACGTCTTGCCCAATTGCCATCACTTGGTAAATGCTTTGTCCAAATTGGGCACTCACGCCGTAATGGATGCAGCAGCCGAAGCACTAAACAGCAGCAGCAACAGCAGCAGGTAAGATAAAAACGGACAAAATACGCAAATGACGAGGAGACGGCCAAACTTCATTTCGAATTAAAATCAACAAACACGAAAATGCCATCACACAGTTCGGAGAATCGAGATTTGGCCCAGTCCCAATACCAGCTACTGGCTCCCATCACCCAACCTGACAAGGTCGTCTGCGTCGGAATGAACTACCGAGATACTTGCGAAGAATTAGGCGCACCAATACCTCTAGAGCCGCTCATTTTCAGCAAATTCTCCAGCTGCATTATTGGACCCTTCGATGGCATTCCCTACCCTGATTTGTCCGCGGTATTTATATCGGCACATTCCTGTCGAAATCCAATCAAAGACCACGTCTTTATTACACGCAGGAACTGGATTGGGAAGTCGAATTGACGGTCGTCATCGGGAAAAAGGGGAAAAACATCGAGGCCTCTTCCGCCAAAGAACACATTTTCGGATACACAGTGGCACACGACGTCTCGGCTCGCGATTGGCAGTTGAGGAAGAACGGAGGCCAATGGCTTCTCGGCAAAGCCATGGACGGATTCTGCCCTATTGGGCCGTGCATCGTGACGGCCGACGAGATCCCCGATCCTCACAATCTGGCCCTTTCCTGTCGCGTCAATGGCGAGCTAAAGCAAAACAGTTGCACCGCTAACCTCGTCCATAACGTTTACGACTGCATCGCTTGGATTTCCAAGTATACCTAGAGTCTATAATCATCTTCAACATTTAGTCCTTATTAAAAAAAAAAATTTCTACAAGGTTTTTCACCTTATTACCCGGTGATATTATTTTAACTGGAACGCCTCCTGGAGTTGGAGCAAACGCCAAACCACCCCAGTTCTTAAAGGTAACACCCAAAAATGTTAATATTCCTTCTTTATTTTTTTAGTTGTAACAATTTCAACGTGTGGTTTACACAGAGAGGCGATGTCGTCGAGTGTGAAGTGGAGAATATTGGTGTCATCCGCAACCCAGTGATCTGAAAACATTATCAATATTAGACCGTCTGCAAGATGTCGAGTCCGCGCGAGTACCGTTGAGGCGCAAATTAGGTTTCAATGTTGGTTTTTTTCTTCAATAAATTATGGGAGTTAATGGAACGCGTTTACGATTCCCTGTTTCTTTTTTAACTACCGATACCATTTACACGTTTCGGCGAGCTGCAATATAAAAATATCGGCATTTTCGGCCGTGAAAGGGCTATCTGGCGGACGCGATCCAAAGCTAAAAAGAAAATAATCAAAGTTGTCGTCTGCTAAAGGTTTTCTCGCATTGTGTATATGTTTTCGAAGGGAAAAAAGTTGTAAAAACCTGTGAAAATAAGTGGGCCATTCGTCTTGAAGACATAAACTTGTATAATGAGGTTCATTCAGTTCAGATTGTTGAACGATTTGACAAAAGCTACCCGCATTGGACTACTAAAGACGAATGGCCGAGTGGTGGATCTCAGCAAAGCTTTGCCCAGCAGCCGCTAGTTGAAAGATGCTTTGACCAAATTGGGATCGAAGGGTCTCGTTGACAGAGCAACACAACAGTATGAATTATTCAACATGGACTCTTTTCTATTCGAAATCTTTTAGAGTTTTTATGCCCTTCTCAGTTTGTCCAGTGAGGAAAAAGAAAGTAACCAATGTGAGATCCTCTCTCCAATTACATCACCTGGTAAAGTGGCTTGTGTCGGACTGAATTACAGGGACCACTGCCAGGAGACTGGGAAACCGATCCCTCCTGAACCTCTCTTCTTCAGTAAATTTCCCAGCTGCATTGTTGGGCCATTTGATGGAATTCCCTTGCCAGAAATAACCAAGGTAACTATGCATTTCAAAGAACCCATTTGCTGAATTGCAACCAACACCTTTTTTGAAACAATTTCAACAGGAACTGGATTGGGAAGCTGAGCTGGCTGTTGTGATTGGGAAACAGGGCAAGGACATTGACCCTGTTGCAGCCAAGGACTACGTTTTTGGATATACAGTAGCTCACGACGTCACGGCTCGTGATTGGCAATTCAACAAAAACGGTGGACAATGGCTTCTTGGTAAAGCAATGGACGGTTTCTGTCCATTAGGACCGTGTATCGTGACAGCTGATGAGATCCCGGATCCCCACAAATTGGCCATTTCGTGCCGTGTTAACGGTGAGCTAAAACAAAACAGCTCGACCGCCCAACTTGTCCACGGAGTCTACGATTGCGTTTCTTGGTTATCAAAGTAATCGCCTAAATCGACCCGCGCTGCAACAGTTTATTGATCAACAATTGTACTCACCAGGTTTTGTACATTGCTGCCTGGTGATGTCATTTTGACTGGAACTCCGCCCGGAGTTGGAGCCTTTGCCAAACCGCCTCAATACCTCAAGGTACGCGCATCAAATTTTATGACCAGTAATGGAGAGCGCCTTCTGTTAATTCTTTTCTCCATTTCAGAAAGGTGACGTGGTGGAATGCGAAGTGGAAAATATTGGCATAATTCGCAACCAAGTTGTATAATGTATATTGTTGAGAATGGGTTGGAGGAATAAAAAAAAGTCGTTACGACACATAGAACCACCAAAAAATAATAAAACGAAATACCAAACCTTAAACTCGAGTTTTTAAATTACTTTTGCCCATCTCTGTTTGTTTGCCGATTTCAATTTTTTAAGAAATAAGAATGAGAAATTTGCGCTACCTACCGGCTGACGGTTGAAAGTTAAAAAAGAAAACATTAGACGTCGTCTGCAGTTAAACGTGACTGCGGTCGTGCGTTGCACGAAAAACGGGGCAATTTAAACAAATTTTGCATAAAACAGCTCTCTAAGGAAATTACTGGAAATGAGGTTTGTTCAGTTCCGATTCCTCAAGGATACAGTCAAAGCGACACGAATTGGACTACAAAAGAAGAGTGGAGGTATCGTGGACTTGAGCGAGGCGTTACCTACTTGTAATTCTCTAGTAGATGCACTCGGTAAATTAGGAGGAAAAGGCCTAATTGAAAGAGCAAGACTCAAGTATGTGAAAATTCTTAAGTTGATACTTCTAAATGGTTTCATAAGGAAATGGTCTACAGTTTAGCTAATAAAGAGACAAGTGGCAGCAAATGTCAAATTTTGGCTCCAATTACATCACCAGACAAGGTTGCATGCATTGGACTCAACTACAAGGACACTTGCCTAGATCTGGGATTTGCTGCTCCAGAAGAGCCCCTTGTTTTCTCTAAATTCTCTAGTGCAATCACTGGGCCTTTCGACAACATCAGCCATCCAGATATAACAAAGGTGCAATCACTACAGGTCAAGCCAGCTCACCAAAAGTTTACTTATTCCAGTTCATCCACAGGAATTCTTTTGGGAAGCTGAATTGGCCGTTGTAATCGGCAAGCAAGGGAAAAATATCGACGCTGCAACAGCAAAGGACCACATCTTTGGATATACAGTTGCCAACGATATCACTGCACTCGACTGGCACCGCAAGAATGGCGGTCAGTGGTTACTTGGTAAAACGATGGATGGCTTTTGTCCACTGGGACCTAGCATCTTAACGGCCGACAAAGTCCCTGACCCCCACAAATTAGCCATCTCGTGCCGCGTCAATGGCGAAGTCAAGCAGAATAGCAATACCAATCAACTAATTCATGGAGTCTACGACTGCATCGCCTTTTTGTCAAAATATTTGAAAAATCGCATTCGTTTACATTCAGTTTACTTAATGCGCTGACGCACGCAGGTTCTGTACATTGCTTCCCGGTGATATTATTCTAACGGGAACTCCTCCAGGATGCGGCGGGTTTGCAAGACCTCCCCAATTCCTCAAGGTAAGCTATTTCGTTTCCAACTTTGGACAACCAAATAACCAAGTCATTCATTCACTCCCCCAACAAACAAACAAAAAAATAGAAAGGAGACGTCGTGGAATGTGAAGTTGGAGATATCGGGGTGATCCGCAACCAAATAGTCTGAAGCTGCTTCATAAATAATTTAGTTTCCAATATACGAATTCGCAAACTTTCTTTTACGTGTTACATGCTCTTAAATTTAAGAAAAGACTTGAAACGAAATGTTAAGAAGCTTTACAAAACCAAGACAACCATACCTGGTTGTACTGAACGCAGCACGCGTAAAATCAATAAGGCTCCTTCGAAAATAAGGGCTGCTCAAGTTTGTATTCAATAAACTTGAAAATTCAAACAGATTACCTGTAAATGCAATCGAACTGACGGATGTTCGATTACATTTAAAGGAGGAAGAGAAATTCTGGTATACAACAAGCGCACCCATAAAAATGTTATATTCAGATAGAGAACAGAAAAGCCTTGAAAAGTGGCGATGAGTTGTTCTACTCTCCCTTTAATGTTGACAGGAGTTCGCCACCCTCACGCAATTCTTTGATTATGTCCAAACCACCAACGAGGTTGCCCTTTACGTAAACTTGAGGGTACGTGGGCCAGTTGGAGAACGTTTTTAAGCCCTGTCTCACATCCTCGTCAGTCAAGATGTCAAAAGTTTCAAACGGCAACCTGAACCATGCACCACAGACGATTGGTATACTCGAGAGTTTCAGAGGATATGAACAATGCTAGGACTTACTTGGTTTCATTGAGGATGTCCATTAATTGGCGAGAAAATCCGCAACGGGGGGTGTTGCGGTCACCTTTCATGAAGACCACCAACGAAGCCTTGTGGGTCAATTGTTTTAATCTAAACGTAAATTTCGATATTAACTCGTTGGTCCATTTTTCTTAAAAACAAATTACCGATCGTTCAAAGATTCTGCCTTGGGAGCGCTCTTGGCCAACATTTCAGCTAAATCTCCACTTGCGACCATTTCCTTCATTATATCTAGTCCGCCAATTAGTTCGCCATTGATGTAAAGCTAATAGCATAATTTACTAAAATATTACTTTGTCATTACATTTGTAATTAAAGCCATAAGTACCTGAGGATAGGTGGGCCAGTTTGAAAAAGTTTTTAGATCTTGTCTAACTTTCTCATCACTAAAGATGTCAAAGGAACCAAATTCTGCCTTAAGCTCTTTTAAAATGGCCACAGCTTGCCGGCTGAATCCTGTTAAACAAGGAATTGTTAATTACATAATCCTAGACAATAATAAAACAATTACAAATAATACCACATTGAGGATTTTCAGCATTCCCTTTCATGAACAGCATAACAGGTGCTTGATTAATCAACTTCTTCAACCTTTCTGTGTTCAAATTTGAAGAGTTTACAGCCATTTCAACTGGTTTCACATCTCCAGCCAAAACAGGTGCAGAAGCTGCTTCCATGGTTTTAGCTTTGGCATTCTATAAAATGAAACATAGCATGAGTTTTCAATTCTTCACTTATTTGCTTGACAGCTATTAAATTACATTGTTTTTAACCATCTGTGTGAGTTTGGCAGCATTTGCTCCATCTAAACGATCAACTTGCTTGTTCATCAAAAAGAAGAGGAATGTGGGAACTGCAGATATCTTGTACTGCATAGAAACCTTAGGAAAAGTTTCAGCCGGGATTTTTGCAAACACCACCCCCTGAAAGAAAGAAAACAATGTTGCAAATAACTTGTCGCTTGAATAAAATAACACTTTACATTAACCTTTAACTCCTCCTCTTTTGATAAAGCCTCCAGAACTTCGTTCATGGGCTGGCATTCTGAGGCCCATTCGGCAAAAAAATGAACCACCACAAGATTAGGTTTTTTCCTGTAAATGTAATTTTTTGAAAACAATTAGTCATTAATACAACAACAAACTATGGCAGAATATAACTACACAATCGCGTCGAATTGTTCTAGCGAAGAAATCTCCTGCACTCCAGTTTCAGCCATAATTACCACGTATAATTCGTTCGATTATCAAACTACCAAAGCGCGCGACTTGGAGTTTCGAGAGAAAACGAAGCAGACGACGTAAGGTGCCATACTTCACTTATTACTTTATTAGGCCTCGCCTGTGCCGATTGGCCAATGCACGAGCCACGTGCATGTGATGAGCGGCCGATTATAAAAAAAAACAGCGGTTTACGCTTTTTTTTAGAAAATTCAGAAAAAACAGCGCAAATAAAGCTTTTTTTTTTTTTATTTTTAGAAGTAAACACCAAATTTTTAGCTTCTCATTAGGAAGCTTTTTTCTGCCAAAAAAAAATTATATTTAGAAGTAAACAATTTGAATTTTTTTTTTACAAGATACTGGAAAATAGTTGGGCAAATTTTTAGAATTCTTATTAGGAAGGGAAAATTGAAATTGCGGAATCAGTACTAAGCTTCTGCCATTTAATGTTTTCAAAATAATAGGGCGGAGCTACATTTACTGCACATTACCTAGATCACACCGAAATCGCTGTTTATTCCCCCTCTGATTGATAGTTACTCTGTTCTAGTACGGGTACAATAGGAGCCGTTGTTATCCAACCTTCATCACCTTACGCTTCAGATTGATTTCTAACAGTCAAGTAAACCAAAATTAAGGGAGCGGCCGCGTAGCGGCACCTTTATTGGCAAGAACTTCAAAATGCTTGATTTTCTGGGTGGCAGGTAGACATATAGAATATGAAGACAACAGAGCAGTAGGTAATTATGTAGCCGTCAGACTTATTTCAAGAGAACTTTCGGGGTCAAGAGAACTTCCGGGGTCTTCATTTATCGCTTGCCCTAGGTCAAAGGGAATTTCAAAACTGTCATGTTCCAATGGTTTTTTGATCCAGTGTCCAAGTCGGGCGGTAACAAACGAGCACCGTAACATTTCCTTCGCCTTCACAAACGCTCCAGCTGCTCGCTTAAGGCTTGTATACGTCACGTGTCCATCTCGTAGGTGCTCAATAATCAAACTTCTACGATCAGGGTTCAATGAGGCAAGTGTTGTAAAACGATGGAAAAAATATCGTTTGGAAAGCCGAGATGACGAGCCGTCCATTAATTTTCCTGTAATAAAAAATGATTTTGTTACCAAACAAGCGCTTCAGATTGCATATTCTTTTAAATATACCTTTACTGATATCAACAACTTCGTGTTCTGGCCAGCCGTGTATCCAAATGACGCTGTGTTTGGGAGATTTCGATGGCAAGCGATCCGGTGGCTTAGAAATAGTGCACAGCACAGGCCGAGAAAGGATAAAGGGCGACGAACCCTGTATATTGTAGAAAAATAAATTTAAATATTTTCGAAACTTAACTAAATCGAAGGGATGATGAGAAAAACCTGAAAATGTTCGATTCTCCCAATAAGGGCTCTCCCCAAATGAACTTGGTGGAAAAGACTGCCGACCACGATTGTATGAAAATAGATGGGATTGATCAGGTGGGATAGAAGGGATCCTTGAACACCTACAATGTTCCATCGAGCAAGTTTGTCCGAACACGACATGGTCCGCAGCCGTTCACCCTGGAGAATGCCATCCCACGTCTGAATAGCGGATTCAGTAACCGGAATAGTTCCTGTTATACAAGCCATTTTACATCGCGTGAAATAATAACACGTTGAAGTGAAGAATTTACCTTCCCCACATTCAATTTTTGTACGAAGAACTCCTCTTCCTCGTCGGTTAGGATGCAGATCTTCGAGAGGAGATGAGAGAGAGTCGTTAAGGGTAAAAATCCGGGCATCTCCGCAAGGAGCGGAACTAACGTATAAATGGAAGCATACGTCGCTCCTCAGTTTCAAGATGCTATCATTGTCAATACACTCAAATATGGATTCCAAAGGGTCGGTGTTGTAGGTATTTAACTGGTCGTAGAGGTAACTGACTAAACCTCTCCTGGCTAACACCTCTGCGTGGCAATCATTTAGCGTTTCGCCCTCCATGCTCAACTGGCCGCCACTAATACATTTACTGCCGGTCGTGACGCAAATCACCGTCGATTGATCTGCAGTCGGTCCACGGGTCATGACCACTCCAGCCAAAACTTTGTATCGCGATAAGCTGGGCTCTTCGTTTTTCATGACGTTGAGATACGTGTTCTCCACAAGACTGTAAACATGTATTTACAATGTATACTTAGGATTGCTATTACGGTGGAATATAAGAATTCGTACCTCGCTATGTAGTCCCCAAACTCGATTTCGGGAGGCTTAAATGGCTGAGTTGATATCGAAGGCGACTCCGGAGAATTTAATGGCTGAGTAGATACAGAAGGCGGAGCCGGAGGATTAAATCGCTCTAAGCCGGAAGCTATTTGGAGAGCCGCTTGAGCAGCCTTATTCCTCGCTTGCTTTTTGCTCAATCCGACTCCTTCAAAACTTTCATTATCAAGCACAACTGGAAAAAATGTTAAGATGAGTAAAGCAGAAAGAAATTTAAAAGTTATGTAAGAGACCTCTAGCAGTGAAGATGGGAGAATGTGGAGTTCCTTCTTCTTTAACTATATCAATTTTGATCCCAGGTTTGAGTTTAGTAAGACAGAATACAGGATTTGATTGGGGTGATTCAGGACTTTTACTGATTGGCATGGGCAATGATCTGACTTTGTCAGCCCCAACAGAGTCAAATGAATAAAAGTCCTCAGAACTGCACACTATCTCTGGCATATCTTGACTAAAATCTAATTCTCTACTCGTCAGCTGATCTTTCAGGTGTGCTCTAGTGGTAGGGGCCTGTAGGTGGACTGAGCACTGAAGTATAATTTGGGCAACATTGGCTTTTGCTTTTTTCTTGGTCGTGCCTTGAGCAGTGTAGGTTTGCCCATTGATAGTAGCTGAAGCGGAAAAGATTCTGGCATGTGGTGGTCCATCATGTGATACATCATACACAACATTGGGATTTATCTCGTTCAAAACCATCAAAGGATTCTTTCGATCCATATCAACCACTTTGGCATTTCCCTTCCATTTTTTCTTTGGAGGTCCATCATCATCTTGGTCATTTTGTCGCCAAGATTTGGCGACTCTCATCGCTACCAATTCCATTCTACACGAACAATAAAGAAAGAATGTTTTCCTAAACTTCTGGACTTGAAATAGTACAGTTTTTGAATACAATTGTATACCCAGAAACCCCTATTATCAGCACCCTATATGAGTCCAGGCAAGATAAAAGTAAGGAAGTTTTAAATCAGTTTCTCTTCTTACAGACTGTTCCGCGCAACTTTTTTCCGCGCAGCACGTTTCATTTAAAAACGTGCATTATGTTGTACTGTTGACTGTTGTATTTCATGAAGGAAAAGCCGGATTAAATAATTAAGATCAGTATGAAATTTAAATACTAGAAAGATAATAGTCTTATAAATTCAACGACTATAAACTATGCTTCCCCTTCCTACTCCGCTTTCTTACATACTTCTTTCCCTTCCATTTAACATCTTAAGATCTTTCTTCCTTCCACCAACGTCTTCAAAGAACATCCAATCCGCTGAACTGAGGTCACGTAACCGTCAATTTGACTACACCGTAGGTACACATAATCTTCTTCGCCGTATGCTATATACCTTAAATTTAACATCCAAGGTAAGCCAAGAGGGATGTAGTGGTGACTTTATATTAGGACCAAAACTAAAGCATGACTTTGTATCAAATTACACAAATCTAGTAGCTATGGATAAAAGTTTGGTGTAATCTATCTTTTTAGCTACACTTCTTCCCTTGAGAATCTTCCTGAGGATAGAGGGTACTGGAACATGAATTCGTGTTCCAATTGGGGAGCCTGTAAAGAACACTTGATCAATTAGTATTCATTTCTGTATGATAATTATGTAAGAATATACCATTATCTTCTATCAAGACTATGTTGTTGCTGTCAAATTTTGGAACAAGGGGCTTTTGCTTTTGCTTCACACCAACAATGACAGCTTTCTTCTTTTGACCCTTGATGGCCACCAACACTTTGTCTCCTAGTAATAAATTGAACATCAGCAAATGAAAAGAATACATTCGTACTGTGCGCAAACCTATTGTGCCGACGCCGGTTTTGTTGTAAACATGAATGCACTTGGGCGGTCTGCCTTCAAGCATGGCCTCTTTGCCGATCGGACTGTTATCAACCACACGGAGTCTTGTGAGCAATTGAATTTCGTTCAACGGATGCGTTTGATGAAACGATCTTGAAAAGGGAACCGCTAGTTGAAAAATACGAGCAAAATTTTGCATTTGAAAGGCCATTTTTGGCCTCCGATTGCCTCTCAAAACTGGAAAAGCAAAAAAAAATAATGATCTCGAACAGATTCGTCTGCTAGCGCCAAACCACTAGAAAATTCAACTCCTTTTCCAAAAGAAATAAAAAAGAAAGCACTACCAAGGACACCTTTAATTACTTCATGGTTTCTACTAAATACGCTTTTTGAAAACGAAAATATTCTTGATTAAAAGCAATTACAGGCGTTGCGTTTAAATTTGACCTGGCACCTACTGGCGTGTTGTTGTTTATTCGATGGAAATCTTGAATTCTGTCGTTTGCGCGTCGCAAAATGTATGGATTTCTAACGATAGTAGCCCTTGTGGTTCTCGTTTTTTTCTTTTTTATAAAATTTGCCGAAACCAAAAAGCTGCGTCCGTCAGGGAAAAGTGTGGTTATTACTGGTTGTGATTCAGGGGTAGGGCTGTCTCTGGCCATCACAGCCCACAAGTTGGGGTTCCATGTTGTAGCCACATGCCTTGACACCTATGGTTATGGAGCTAATTTAATGAGAGAAAAATATCCAGACATTCTCATTGCCCAGATGGATGTTACTAAACCACCAGATATTGAGAATGTTTTGAAAATAGTCAGGGATCACTTGCAACAAACTGAAACTTGTCTCTGGGCTCTGATTAACAATGCAGGTGTCTTGGTTTATGGTCACTTTGACTGGCAACTAGAAAGTCAAGTACTCATGCAAGTACAGGTGAATTTGATTGGTGTCTTGCAAGTGACAAAGGCTTTTCAACCCTTGATTCGTCAAGCTAAAGGCAAGCCATTTGTTGGTGTTCTGGTGAGGGTTTCTCTAATATTGCTAAACAATGTGACATTCTCATCCTAATTAACTCACAAACTAACCTAGTAAATAGCTAGAAAGCACAATCCGAGTGTAATTATCTCGAATTACCCGATTTCTCAGGCCGGATTATCAACATAACAAGCGCCAATGGACACTGGTGTCTGCCGGGTCTCTCTGTCTATTGCGGCACGAAGCACGCCGTGGAGGGATTTTCCAACTCGCTAAGAATGGAAATGATTCCCTGGAATGTTAAAGTCATTCTTGTTAACCCCGGTACGCCAAAGCCTATCTTTTGTATTATTCCGTCTCAAGTCAAAGCATTATAGTTTTAACAGGTAACCTTCCCGGGAGTACTCGAATAATGGCCGCGCAAGCGCAGTATGCAGAGGCCATGAGAAAGAACTTTTCACACGAGGATAACCAGCTCTATGGTGATTACTTTGAACTGTTTCAAAAACATTTGGAAACCAATTTTTCAGCAGCTAATCTTAATCAGGTAAAACTCAACCACGTAGCTATTTTAATTGCCCGTAAATTATGAATTGATGACGCAACAGGGAGCGCTAAACGATCCTGGATTGGACAAGGTGCTGGAATCTTCGCTTTTGCTTGAAAACCCACATCATTACTACCAGAATATATCTTTGGGATTTCGAATCTTTATACTTGCAACCAAACTGGTGCCAACTTATTACGCAGACCGGATGATGTTGCGGATGTGGGGAAGCACCGTCGGATACAAATTGATCTGAAACTTACAAATATACATTTTTCTGCTACTCGAAATAAATAGTTCCAAGTCAGTCAAAAAGGTTTATTTTTAGTCGTTTCAAGTACGAGGCATATTATCGTACTCGTACCAGAATTGATTAGAAAGTGGAACACTATCTCTTCCATCGCCATGTGGCGCAAAAAAACACCAAAAGAACATGCAGAAAAATATTTGTTCAAAGAAATCAAACGGGCGTAAACCAACCGTGCTCGACTGAAACAAATATGTTTAAACTTTCCTAATTTAATCTCGCACACGATTGTCTTCCCTCTGGCATGTTGATGATCAAGAAGAAATGAGCGAGCGAATCATCCTGAATTCGTATTAAATGATTAATTAAAAGTTATTTAGTACAAGCAAAAAAACTAGCTATACCCATAGAGATAGAAGAAAAATGAGAGTAGATAGAATGCCAACTTGACCCATCCTTCCCGTTGGCATTTAGACAAAACATCAGCATTCATGATGTTTGTAGGATCATAGAGACCAGCTCCAGACATCACTGGTCTATTTAAATATCTGTGTTTTGGAAGAAAATACTAATTAGCATGAGAGTAGGGTAGGAGAAGTGAAGCTGAAACCAGCATCGAATGCCTACCTGTGGATGTGGTAAGCAATGAGAGGAATATTGAACATTAGTGTGAACCATTCCCCAGCAATCAGAAACAAAAAGTTGAATAATATGTGTATGAAATATTCAGGTAGGACCAGCTGCATAATAAATAAGGATGCAAAGGTTAGTGGGAGTTCTCAGATGCTTGATGGAAGGGGCAACAAGCGAGAAAGTGTGACTCACTGGATTCAAACTGCTGCACTGATCAATGGGATTTTTGTAATCCGTCTTGAGCTCGTCGAACGCAATGATCTGTGAGCACAAAAAGAAAGAGTAACAAATGAGTCGTGATTGACTAGACGTGTGGCTGTAGGGTAAAAATGGGAAGGGGACCCCAAGCCGGCATCATCAGTGAAAGCGGTTTAGGGCCGTAGAGTCGAAAATGCAAATGGAATTTCTCCTACGTGGAATATAGAAAAGAAGATGAGGAAAGCGTCCAGGACGAGGGCGCAGATGTACGAAAAAGCCGCAAGAGTGAACGCCATGGTGTAGATAAGAATTCGTGACGAGAAACTTTACATCGGCCAGTTGTCGAGGCAGCGCAGCGAGCAGACGTTTCTTTCGTAGACAACACACAAGAAGACAACAATTGAATGGGGAACAACGTTGCCAATTTAGTGATTGTGATGAGCCAGATTTTCTCCCCTTCTTATTATTAAAAAAGAAAAAGCAGCGCGACATTCTTCTTTTCGACTGGACAAAAGCTCTTTGTTGAAACAACACTTTTGACGTCATCGTGGCAAGCAGCCAGACACCAGCAGCACCAGAGATCCCCCCACCAAAAAAAAACTTTTACTCGAGCGGCGCAATACAGGACACGGCGAAAAAATGCTTTGGTTAAGAAAGAAAGAACGAAAAAAAAAGAAGCGAAGGTCTCGACACCACCAACACCACGCCAACCACTGATTGTAGAAACGCGCGGCCCAGCAGGTGATGCGGCCTGTTCATTTCTGTCTTTTTTCTTTCAGTCGCTGCTGCTGCAACAACATGACAATAGAGCAATTAAAAAACTAGACAGATACGCCGAGCTGCTGCCTCGTGTCCGATGGAACAACTTTCATCCGTGGGAGAAGGCGCAATACTATATGGCGCATCATCGATTTCCCCAAAAGCCCCAAAGATCAAGTTCGTTTCGTTTGTACATTTTTTCTTGAGAGAGATTCACGACGAACCAGTAAGTCATGGCCCACCAACGTGAAAACGGTCCTTTTCTGAAGCCATTTAACCCCGGTCCGTGCGTTTAGCTGATTGTTTACGACCGGAAAAGGTGCAGGTCTCGTAATTGATTAACAATTTAACACTGAAATGGGGCGTTGAAGGCGAGAAGGAAAGTGCTGGCTGCTGGCTGGCAAGTAGCACTCGAATAATCAACAAAACGGTCCAACATTAGTAGAAAAGGAAATTCAAACTAATGATAATTGTAGGACGAGCGCCTCGTATCCATTTACCTAACTAGCTCCGTCTCCTCATTAAAGGCGGCTCTCCCCAATTGCACCTAGTCTTGGAAGAAAGGCAAAGTGATCCAGTAGTTCATTTCTCGGCCAATCTTGGATGCGCGGGACTTAAGAAGCCGAAAGTTCTTAGCCCCAATCTCATTTAACCCAACCGACAAAAAAGGGAATAGAAATACTAGATATACGTACTACCATTCCAGTTTTCTTTCTTCTTCTTCTTCTCTCTTTTTCTCTCTATTGTAGTAGCTGCGCACCAAAAGTTTGGGCCAATTATGTCGACCTGCTGCTGCCGAGTTGATTGCATACTGGATTCACCGGGTCGTGCAGTTAACCTCCTCTTTTCTCGAAGAAGAAGAAGAAGAGGGAGGGATAGGGTTGTTGAATAAAGTAGCTGAGATGCGGTTTTGTTATTGGCTCCGATTATGACAACCAGAGAGGAAAGAAAAAAAGAGTACGACGGGGCGATGAAAAGGCAACCGCATCCAGCCAACCTGGCGGATGTGAAAGTGCAGTCGACCGATCCGACTAAGACAAAAAAAACACAACAAACCCTCTCAGAAAATTGCATACGAGGTCCAATGTATCGATATCTAACTGTACGCCCTCTTACTAATTGGCGCGCATCTATTAAATCATCGCTTGTCGTTCGGTGGCGGGATAATTGCGCTACTATACAACAACCCGCTCTGTTTCGTCGATAGTAGTAGTAGCTAATACCTAGAAGAAGAAAGAAAGCAACAGACCCTGACCCTAGCGCAGTGCACAGCAATTATAAGGAGTCTCTAATAGCTCAATAGCTCAATGAGCTCCGCTAGTCTATGATTAACTCTGAGTAGTTGCCGTGTTATATTCTTCATGAATCGATGGCCAAATAAGGATGTTAGCGTGGTCTCGGCTGGCTATATTCAAATGGGAGAAAATGGGAGAAAGGCATAGATCTATTCTTGGCTCTGGCCAATTTCGTAATAGAGACGTTTCATCTGGGTTAGACACGATGGGCCATATCGTCTCTCTCTCACTCGGCTCATCGTCGATAATCCGAGACACGCGAGAGAGAGAGCTCGGCACGACGACCGACTAGGACTCGACGACGGTGGACTCGTCGACATGTAGCCCACTGCCGAGTGCTGTATGTGTTGTCTACAATATTGATATAGACCCGACTCACGAGCGAGAAAGTCACGACGACGAGGATGAAAAATCACGAAGCCGCCGCGAAGGCCTCTACTTTTTTGGGGGGCTGGTTGCTCGGCTCGGCGGAACAATGTAGAGCAAGAATCGCATCCATCGTTCTTATGGTTTTTCTTTCTTGGCATCGGTTCTCCTCGGATGAACTAGTCGTCCTTTATACCCCACCACGTCTTGTTATTGTAAAAGACACGGACCCTTCTTGTATAGAGCCCCGTCAAAAGTTTTCTCTCTTCGTCTCCTTCATCTGCCCCGAGTGGGCCGGGAATAATAATATCGATGGTGGGTCATCGCATGCGTGATCATGTCGAAACCTAAAAGAAAAAACAGAAGAAAATGAAAGGGGGCGAAAACACGACAACTGCAACGTCTCTTACCTAATGGCAGCAACGTCGTGACGATTAGACGCTCGACTAGCCCTCAATATCATCATCAGTCGATATCAGAAAGAAAGAAAAACAACAACGGGTGTTGCAGCAGCAGTCGATTCCGCGTCCTTATCAGCCCGTTATTATCGCAAGAGATGGAGCGGAAAGTGAATCAAACGGCCTTCCCTCCTCTCCGATGATGAAACGATATTATATACCGACGGTGGCCGCAAACACAATCCAGCAGCTAGCAGACATTCCCCAAACAACAAACAAGAGAACCGCAAAAAACAACAACAACAACTGGCGCTACTGCCACGTTTTCTCCATCTCCATCATTAAATCAATCACGCGGAAATGAAAGTCGCGCGCCCCCGTCGAATCGAAAGTTTTCGGACGTTATTGACGCGGCGACAATATTGCTTCATTTCGTCCTACGACGACGGATTGTTGTCACTTTTTTGGAGCCGCAGTGATTTCAATTAGGCAAAGCAAATGAGACGGTGAATTATCGACCGGCAACAACTCTCAGGTCTAGAGTTGATTACTACATCTAATCCCGACTTTCTTCGTCATTAACTCTGAATGAATAAGACACAACAATGGGGCTGCTGGGACAGCTGGCACATTGAGCAGCGAAAGTGGATGATCCAAATGATGGCGACATGATTAGCGCATGCTTGTGCCGTATTTACCGATTGTTTATGGACGACAGTTGCCCTTTTGTCGCATCCGCGGATTTCTCTCATCATCCCGCATGGCCCCCAAAAAATGAAGAAGAAGAAGAACGGACGCCCTCATCTTTTGTTTCAGACTCTCTTTCGCTGCTCCTGCCGTTATTTCTCTTCTAGCTTGGAAAATAACTGAGAAAATTCGACTGGAGCCAGAATGATTATCCTGACCTTACTTTCCCTTTGCACTCATTTCGTTATTTTCTTGGTGTGCTGACGCCTCCTATCGGTACTACCACACTCGTATAGTGCCAGCGCTAGAAAGAGAGAGAGAACTCGGTCTGGTCTCCGCCTACCGTTTTGACTTACCACACAGCAGCAGAGACGATCCACCTCACCTACAAGACGGGCAAGGCCTATATAAGGAAGGCGATGAAACTAGTCTTTGGCACATTCGATTCTCAACCGTTGCAGCAACTCCTTCTCTTTTTCGAAAAAAAAGAATTCAAACCGTTGTGTCGCCACATCCGTCTACTATGAAGGTAGGCCGACCACATCTCTCTCCCCCCCAAAAAACAATCTCTCTATTATATAATATCTCTTTGAAAAAAATTCCTAGGTTTTGGGACTGTTGCTGGCCATCGCGGCCGTGGTCAACGCTCAATTCATCGACTACGATCGCTTGGCCGGCAATTACGGCATGCGAAAAATCTCCAAGAAATTGCAACGCTCCACCAATTGGCAGCAGCAGCAGCCGGGCGCCTACCAACAGCAATCTTCTTCAGGGACGGCGAATTACAACGGGCAACAACAGCAACAACAATCGCAGCAAGGCGGAGGCTATCAACAAGCATCCGCAGCGGCGCCCGTCTCCAATAATGCCGGATACCAGCAGCAGCCGCAACAAGAGAAACCCGTCGCTGCTCCGACAAATAACTACGGCCCTAGTGGCGCTAGTGCCGGCCCAGCAAATAATTACGGCGGTCCAGCCGCTTCAAATAGTTACGGACCGGCTAGCGCTTCCAGTCCGGAATCATCCAACAACAATTACGGTGGAAACGCTCAACAACAGCAATACGGGTCCGGCAATAGCAACTCTTACGACACGGCCGCATCGGTATAAGAACGCCATCAACTGTTATGATCCCATCCAGACGCTTTGTTCCACTTTTTTTTTTATTGCAAATGTTGATGAAATTTCTTTACTTTGATTGTTATGATGTGAAACTGACACACTTTTGTTGTTCTTCAACAACAGCAAAAGGGAATGCCGTACGAGTTTTCCTGGGCGGTGAAGGACGAGCCGAGTGCCAACGATTACGCGCATCAAGAGAAGAGCGACGGAGACGTCGTCACTGGATCTTATCGCGTCCTTTTGCCGGATGGACGCACCCAGATCGTCACTTATCGCGTCGAAGGAGACAGCGGATTCGTCGCCGAGGTCAAGTACGAAGGAGAAGCCAAACCTTACGAAGCTCCAAAGCAAAATGGCGCTGCCGGCAGTTACGGCTCATCCGCCGCGGCTTCCTCCAATTCTTACGGATCGGCACAAGGTTCGTCCGGCTCAGCTCAATCCAGCAGTGGATCCTACGGAGGTCAGTCGGCGGCTGGTGGTTCATCTTATGGAGCAGGACAATCTGCCCAAGCTGGATCATCTTATGGTGGGCAATCGTCTAATGGTGGCCAGCAGGGCTCTTACGGGGGCGGTGCTAACCAGCAACCGCAACAAGCGGCTTATGGAGCCGGGCAATCTTCTGCCCAGGCATCTTACAGCGATAACGCCCAGAAACCCACTGAAGTCTACGTGCCACAAGCTCCGACCGTCCAGGCCGGTCCGTCTTCTTCTAATTATGCAGCCGGCCAGCAGCAATCTTCTTCTTCTAATTATGGAGCTGGGCAGCAGCAATCTTCATCTTCTTCTAACTACGGAGCTGGGCAACAACAATCGAATTCCAACTACGGAGCTGGACAGCAGCAACAGCAGCCGTCTGCTGGTTATGGCCAGCAACAATCGTCTTCTTCTAACTACGGAGGAGCTGGACAACAACAATCCAATTACGGAGCTGGACAACAATCTTCCGCACCAGGTTACGGTTCCTCTGCCCAGTCTTCTTCATCTTATGGCGGCAACGCTGAGAAACCGACGGAAATCTACGTGCCACAGGCTCTAGCCCAGGCCGGCCCGTCTTCTTCCAACTACGGAGGAGCCGGACAGCAATCTTCCGCACCAACATCTGGATACGGCTCTTCTTCTGCCCAGTCTTCTTCATCTTATGGTGGCAACGCTGAGAAACCCACCGAAATCTACGTGCCACAAGCTCAAGCCGGCCCGTCTTATGGAGCCGGACAACAATCTTCCGCTCCAGCATCTTCTTACGGCTCTTCTTCCGCCCAGGTATCTTCATCTTATGGTAGCACAAGTGCTGCCCAGAAACCCGCTGATAATTACCTGCCACCCACCGCAACTTTCCAACCTTCTGCCCAGTCATCGCCCAGCAATTACGGAGCTGCACAATCGACCGGCACCAACTACGGCTCTGCTTCAGCCTCACAATCTTACGACAATGTTCAGAAACCGTCCGACAGTTACTTGCCACCCGTCTCGGCTTTCCAGCCTGCCGCTGCCCAGTCAGGCAATTACGGAGCCGGACAACAGCAAATATCGGCCGAATACGGATCGACGTCTCCGTTGGCTGCTGCCGCAGTCTACGAGAGTAACGTCCAGAAACCCGTCGAGAGCTACTTGCCCCCAACGGCCACTTTCCAGCCTTCTGCCCAGTCATCTAATGGATACGGAGCTGCTGCTGCTGGATCATCCGGTTACGGCTCGCCACCATCGCCGCCACCAGTTTACGACAGTAGCGCCCAGGCCGCTCCGTCCGACTATTCGCCTCCGACGGCCGTCTTCCAGCAATCGTCGTCCGGCTACAATCAACCACAACAATCTGGTGCTGGCCCTTCAGCAGGTTACCAAGGATCGTCGTCCGCATCATCTGCTCAAAGTGGACCATCCTCGTACAACACCGACATTTTCGGACAGGGCCAGTTGTTCCACGGCGATTACCGCCAGCAGCAGCAGAAAGTGGCGTCGTCGACGGCTTCACCGTACGGCGAAGCGTCGTCGACTTTCTACGGAGGAGCCAATCAAGGCGGCTCTTCTGGATCTTACGGAGGAGCAGCAGCAGGTGAAACCGGCAGTAACAACAATTACGGCGGTTCTTCCGCTTCATCGGCCGCCTCCTCCGCCGCCGCCATTTATCCATCTGGTAACGCTCCGGGAGCTACGACCACGGCCAACAACAACAACAACAACAGTTACAACAATAGAGCTCGATCTGTCGGTTCCGCCGGAGGATGGCGTTTCTAACATTTTCTAATATCATAAATGCCTATTACCGCGTTAATTACACTTACTATTACTCGCGAGTGAGAGAGAAAGAAAGAGAGAATGATGAAAGAAAGAAAGAAAGAAGGGTGTCTTGGTTTTGGCCTAGTGAATGGGACCCAACCGGCATCAATGCTTAATAATTGCATCAATTTTTCTCTTCAACTTTTCATATGTTCCCCCCCATAACTTAATAAATGAATAAGAAATTCCCAAACTATTTTTTTCCCAGTGTAACTAGACAATTAGTAAAGCTCTCAATCGCTACATGTATACGTTTAACAATGGCAACTGAATTATGAAATACAAGTGCAGCATTTATCATTTCCATAACAAAGCGTCGTATTTTCAATTTCTACCCGCCGAAAGGAAAAACAGATTCAAAGTTTTTGGAAACCTTTGAGAAATATTTTGGTTTTTGTTTACACAAAAACAAATGTTATCATTCAAGTAGCAAAGTTCATTGTTTACATTTTACGACAAAACACATTTTAATTGCATCTTTTAAAGTTTTCCAAATTGTTCACTTCATTTGACCGTTGATTATTATTATTTACTTATTTCGAGTTCGACTCATTGATAGATTTGATGATGATTATTACTAGAATTTCTTTATTGCTGTTGACATTAAGGGTATATAATTTATACAGTCTTATATAATATTAATAATAGTGAAAAGATGTTGAGCTATAATATAAGGCGTAGGGCTGGCGGCCATTGGTCGTTGGCGGCCGATCGTCTTGACGGCGGTAGCCGGAACTGCGAGGAGGCGAGACGGTCGGCAAGTAACGGGGAGGATCGTACTGAAGTCCGAGTGAATGCGGTCTCAGGTAAGCGGGCAAAGGAAGATTAGCATCTTCGTCGACTGTAGCACGAGTCGTCGTGGCGTCCCTTTCTTCGACTGGCGCCGTCGTCGTCCTCGGCTCATCTGCGATTATCTCTCGGTTTGTCGTCGTCGTCAGGGGATCAAGTGTCGTCGTGACGTCTTGTGCCGATTTCTCTTCCTCCTGGTCGTTTGCTGGCGTCGTTGGTGGGGGCGTGGCCGACGCGTCTTCATCTTCCAACTTGTCATTATCAGCAGACGTCGGTGGTTCTATCGTCTCGTTTTCGGGAGATTCGGTGCCACTTTCCAGCACAACCGACGACGACGTCACGGACGCCTCTTCAATCGTTATTTCATTCTCCTCGATCAACGTCGATTCGGTTCCGGGAGCCGGACTCGATGACGCCGTTTCTTCGTCTTCTGGAAAACGGGCAGAAAGAATTTCTGTCGTCTCTTCCACAATAATGGCGGGTTCGGTGATGCTGGAACCGGATCCTTCATCCGTTTCAAGTTCAATTGGTTTCAATTCATCAACCAACAAGACTTCGTCTTCGATGATGACGTCGTCTGTTGATACAATTTGCTCGTAAATGGGTTGACCCAACGATTGATATTGGTAGACGATCGGTGGAGACGGCCTGTACCAACTGTTGAGAGAAGGTTCAGTCGTCGGAATCGGTAGAGGACTAGCTGTTTCGTCTATCGTTTGTCGGTACGCCTCCGGTTCAGTCTCAATCAGTTGAGATTGTCTCGAGAAGAAAGTGAAAGGATAATAAGCAGCCGCTTGCTGATTATAGGACGGCCTCGCTGGATGATCCACCACCGAGTTGTGATGCAACATCCCGTTGTAAGAATTCTGGAAAAAAGTGTTTCGGTATTCATCCGTTTGCAGATCGACGGATGAGACCGACATCGCCATCAGCACCAACAACGCAGCGCTCTTCGAGAAAAAAAAATGTCTCGGTGAGATAATCAAAAAGTGAACTTGATTACAATCGACTTACGATCATTTTTAATCCTGTCGAATATTTTTCTAGCAGCAAAAATCAGCAGGTATCGATGTGACGAAGGTTCGACTCAAACAAATGAAGACAACGAGACAATATCGAGTTTTTATCAAATGCGTTTCGCTCGGCAAACGATTGCGTGCTTTATATTGTTTTTCCATCGGTGGCGGATGGGTCCGTCCTCCACGGCCACTCCATCCACGTCCTTCCCTCCTACCTTGGTCATAAGCCGTATGACATGTCGTGTGTCGGCTGCTGGCGTGACCGCTGAGGCACAAAAGCGGAACTGAACGGTTCGTTGGGCCATTGGCAAGGACGCCGTGCGGATGTCTCTTGCGACACAACAACAGTTTAAAATGTCCAAGAAACATTACCGAATGTTTTGTTGTGGTGACCAAACAAAAAGGGCCGTCGGTTTTTTCAGTTTTCTCTTTCGCGGGCTAAACTGATGGACCCTGCTGTGGTCGTCGTTGCCTGATTTCCCCCCTCTTTTTTGATCCGGCGGCGGCGGCGGCGGTGCGCTAATCGTTCATTTTCACTCCGAGTGAAAGGACGGGCGAATCTCGAAATTCTGGAGACTTTGTCCGGGCCAGACGAGGAAGTAGATCATAACTGCTGGACATGCTCCCGTTGCTCCTGTCGGACTATAACTTATAGCGATCCAAAGGCCAGCAGTGGAGCTCGATTTCATTAGCCACAGGTACGGTGGATCGGTCGCTTATCTGTTTTTTGTAATGGACCAATAGATTATCGAGTCGTCGGGCGTGAAATCCGCAGTGGCGGCCAGAACGGAGGTCGTCCAGCAGCGGGCGAAAGCCAACCGATTCGAGGTCGATTTGTTATTATTAGGAAAGAAAAACCCATTCGTTTCGACTATTGTTCCCCTTTTTTTCAATTATTGCGACGAATCATCTCTCTTTGTCGCTTCCAATGAAGATAAACAGCCGCACGAGTCGCAATCGGCCGTCAATAATAAAAGGGCCATCACTTGCTGCTGCGTCATGGCGATTCGACGGCACGTTCGCCATTCAGTTTTATACAGCCGATGGCCGTGAAAAAAGGATCAACAGCACGAGAGCTGATTATAATTCTTCCGACGATGATGATGAGCCTATACGAGTTGTTGAGCTGCTTTCTATTAAGCACAACGGCCTTCAAATCGAGTCGGGTCACCGATTTACAGCGTTTTCTTAGCTGATGTATCGACGGCGTTGGAATTTTCTTCAAGTTGCGCAGTCGAACGAAAAGGATGATATCGCGCCAACGTGACCAGATGAACGATTCGCAGACTACAGTATAGATAATAAAAGAGAGTTTATAAACTCTTCAGTAGTTGAGGATGACAAAGCAACACTTCATATCACGATCCAACTTCTTCTTTTTTAGAATCCATCGACTTTGATCTGTTTTTCACGGTCCAATTCGCAAATAGAAGCGACGGATACTATCATGTCATCGGTAATAAAAGACGATGTACAAAGTGGAAAATGGAATTTTCTCACTCTGCCCCCAAAAAATATAAAAAAAGAATTCGACAAAAGTCGTCTCGAGAGAGTCAAAAGAGGTAACAAAAAGAGAAAGTGTCGTTCGTCGAGGAGGAGTTTCTGTAACTAGTGAATATAACTAACAAGGGCAACGACGTCGGCGGCGTCGTTTTCTCAAGCAGCACATATTTCTGAGGTTTTCTGTTGTTTTTGTTTGTTTTTTTTTTCATCGTCTCCCGTTCATTGTTTTCCATCTTTAAAAAATAACTGAAGAAAAACAGACATGGCCTGATGTAGAACAAGGCGTGATACACATGTCAATGTGGCTCGACGACGACGCCACGACAATGGACCAGTTAACGTTTGGGCTTGTAGCAACAAACGTCAATCTATTAGCGACTACCGCCTTTTGCAGTAAAACACGACGATGGCGGCGTCGGCATCAATTTGTCTTTGAAAATACGACGGCCCTCTTTTTGTTAGACCATTCTTTTTCGAACATGCGAGGGCTTCTATGGAGAAGATGCACCTTATCGACAACAGAAACAGGCATTTTCCATAGAAAAAGAGCACGAATTGTCTAGAGAAAGCGGCCGACCTTCGCCTGCTTTTATTTTTATCTCGAAGAGTTCTATTCGTCATCGACACAAATATCGTATTGTGTTGTACTCTGAAGAACAGCTTCCTTCTGATCATCATCGCTAATCAGTCAAAAGTCATCAAGAAAAAATGGGAACACGACCCGTGACGTCAGTTTACTTACGCGAGAGAGAAAGGGGACGCCTCGTTGTTTCTACAAAGTTTGTTTTCACGAATAGGTACCACGTCGTCTAGTGTTGAGCAAATGAAAGCGGCCAACAATCGCATCTCTAGGAAAGAACGATATCTCTTTACACCTTTGCACTCGTAACCTTCGCGCCAATAGCTTACCTGTGCGTCAAGGTTCTGGTTCACCTTGTGAGAGAAACAGAAGAAAGAGGACGATCTACATAGGTGATCCTAATTCATAGTAGCACATCTAGTCATCGAACTCGTTGAACCAAGGCCGTAACTTAGTCGACCTGCAGCACGTGCTCTACATGGTGATACACTGGAAGATCATGCTGGTGCTCATTACCTTGGGCTGCACAACCCATTTCACGAATCAACAAACACACATCATCACGATTCGCCAATTTCTGTTAGAGCAACATCTCTTAGTCGCAATCACGGCCAGGCACCAGCACGTGTCAATTAAACACAGAAGAAGAAAAAACCACATGTTCACGACCAGCACGTTTCCACTTAAACTGTTTTACCTCAACCGTCGATGCCAAATTGACTCAATTCGCCTCTAAACACTTGACAATCTCAACAATGGAAATAAATCAACAAGCATTCACCCAAATGACTTGTCGAGACTGCATAATTTGTCTTCGATGCCGCCAAATTTGATGGCAAAAGGAAATTTTCATAAATAACAAGTTTCAAAGTCATCGGGAAGAAGGCCAACCGAGTCGAGGTCGTGCGTACATATTTTAGCAGCAACAGGTTTTTATTAAATGCATCAATCTTATTTTTCTCTTTTTTTTTGTTAGAAAAAAAAAACGCCGAAAAATCATGAAGCGAAACAGCTTCACCGGCATGCTGCCCCAAGGTGATTTCTCTTCTATGATGGCACCGTAAAAACAATATCAAAAATTCTCATTTTATGGAAAATAAACAATTCAATAGAAATGTTGGTAAAATGTGAAATTGTGAGGAATTCCCCCGATCGTTCTGAGCACCATTAAGATTCTTTTCTTTTTGTGTGTTTGTAGAGAGAGAGTTTTGGAAGACTTTAGTGGCTGCCTTCGCCCGTTACGTCATCGTGAACCTCTTGGCGGTGGGCCGCCTCCACGATATCCTCCATCGTGTAGTGAGTGTAACTGGTATCGCCCGAATGCTGACGACTGATGAGTTTCAGTTGCTCAACATCGTCCAGGTGGACGTCAGAGTCTTGCTGGATAAAATCGCTCATGCTGTCCAACTCGCGCTGGGCAAACATGGCGTTGAGAAGGTCCCAAAGACAACTCTCTCGAGGAAAGTCGTTGTCCACCAGGTTGACGAGGTAATACGTCTCCGAGATTCGTGTCAACACGTCCCTGGACGTCGACTTTTCCGGGTAGAGTTTGCCCCACTGTTCACCCCATAGAGCAAAGGCTTCGTCTTTCCACACTTTGAACGAGACGGGGTCGACGACGGTCGGCTGAAGGACTTCACGTCCGGGGAAAACGCCCCAAGTCACAGCAACTGGCCTGTGTCTGTGGCAGTTGGTGTAATCCGCCGTGCCCTACAATCGATCGATTGACATAATTTTTGGTTTTTCGTTACTGTTTCATAACATTTTCTACTTACGTTGCTATTGATGATGTGAAAGTTGACTCGCGGGAAACTGGGCAGAACTTTGAGCAAGGCCTGGACGTTGGCTTGGCCCGTGAAAAACTCCAAATAAGCTTTCTGGTAGACGTAGCCTCCTCGAGGACCCCAACCGACGACTGGATCTTCGCTAGGGGCTCCGTTCACGTTGGGCTATTATATAAACAATTAATTGATGTGATTGAAATGATTAATTGAAATTCAGGATCTCAATTCACGAATGGATGACTAACCTGAGAATTAATGGTCAAGACTCCCTTCTTGTTGAATTCAGAGAGTTTCTCTTGAAGTAGAGACGTCTCTGAGCTCAATTCTTCGTCGTTCCATGCGATTTTAGTGATTTTATGGCCGGCTTTGTTCGGCTGGCCAGAGAGATAGCAATGGAAAACATCCCAAACGTCTTGCTCCGAACTCAATTGCTCGCCCCACATTTTCAGCAAATCGTCCTTGGAGCTCTTACTCTATGAGAATTACAATAAAATAGATAAATCCTGCTGAAATATGCAATAAATTGACAAAATACCTTCAAGTAAAACAGATAATAATCTTTGAGCTCTCCGAATGCGGGCGAATCGGATTTGCCCCAACGTCCGTTAGGAAATTCATCCCAATGACGAGTCCGGTAAATGTAGGCCTTAGGCCTCGACGACCAAAAGATGGGACGGACCGTCTCTGTGCTTCGTTTGGCGTTGGCAGCCCTACGCCAAGGTAAAGGCCGTCTCGGTTCGGTGACCCATAGACCCAGTTGCTTCAAAATAGCTGTCGTAGCCACTTCTCTGTAACAATCAACAACGAATACCTTAAAATAAGATCAATGAAAATCGAGAAAAACATCAACACATACCGGTTCAGAGTGTAGAAATGGATTCCAGGCGCTACTCCGGCGTGAAATAGCTCCCGAATGAGAGTCACCGCTTGCTGGACGCCGTAGTTGCGGATGGCCTCGTCGTTGTCTTTCAGAGGAGCAACAATATTGATAATTTCTTGCGGCACTTCCAATTTCGACAGTTTGGCAATCTGCCGGAGCGAGTCGTACGACTGGATCGGCATCACACCTGGAATAATGGGCACTTCGATCCCTAAAGCCCGGCAGTCTCGAACAAACTTGATGAACGTCTCAGCGCGGAAAAATAGCTGCGTGATGATGAAATCTGCTCCAGCATCCACCTTGAACAATTCATTGCGATTGATGGTCGGATTTCGAAGGGAATTCGCACAATAAAGCTTTACCTTTTCTTTGAGACGAAGTAAATCGTCTCCGTACGAAGCGGCATCGGGGTGACCAGTCGGATAACCGGCAACGCAAATGGTAAAATAGTCACCAAAAACGCTACGTATCAAACGGACCAAGTCGGAAGCGTAGGCAAGTCCATTTTCCGGTGGATTCCAATCCTGCCCAACGGGCGGATCTGTCCAAAGTTCGAAAGATTTGTGACTGTTATGTCATTTCGACACCACAAACGCCATCTAGCGCTCATCATTCGAGTTTAACAGTAGACAAAGAATCATAACACAAAAGAGCTAAGCCAGCCAGCATACCTCCCCTAAGGGCTAGAATATTCCTGATGCCCATTTCTCTCGCCCTGTTGAGATGTTTGATTACGTCCTCGCGACTGAGATTGCAGCACGTCAAATGCAACATTGTCTCGAGACCGCAATAATTAAGCGCCGCACTGGCGATCGTCATCGACGATGTCTCTGTATCTCCGCCTGGATTTCCTGCCGGATGCCACGTGACATCGCAAAACAGCGGACAAGCCAATCTCAGACGTTCAAACCTTCAGGAAGTACACGAAAGACACGTTACAACACGACCTATACAACGAGAATCAAAGTCATCCACCTGGCCAGAAGATTGACAGCACCCTCTTTGGTTCTGGGTGGGAAGAATTCGAGGGAGAAAAATTTTTCGCCACTTTCAACTCGCGAGCGAATCTTATCTGCCAGAGTAGAGTTACCAGAACTATAATCAAAATCCGTCGGGCTTTGAGACCGCTCATCGCGATTGGGAGTGTCTTCGCCGGAAACACTTGCAGAACTGCTGCACAGACCACCGTCCGAATTATAATCGAGTTTCGGCCTCATTTCTCAGCTGTTTACTCTACAACCCTTGCGTTGTCACCGTACCAGATTTTGCCTATAATAGACAATTAGCTGCAGCGATTTCAACAACGAGCTTTCCTCCCAAATCACACCACTGACCTTCACGCTTACGACGCCGGCGAACGAGTAGGAAGAGTTCACGTGCAGACGAAGACTTTTATGTCTGAAAACAAGGTAGCTTAACGCCATCTGTCGTCTGTTGACTAAATCTGTTACCAGCATCGCGTTTGATTTCGTGGCGCGAAAACCTATCAGCCGGTGATAGGAAAAAAAGATCAAATCAATCCGCGCTTTTTAAATCGCCTGCCATGTTGTGGCGGACGATTTTTGTTTATCCGAACTCCACCATACAACGGTCCCTTCCATAATTTAAATAGCCTACGTGGAGAATTGTTTTGCTATTATTTTCGATGAGTTTTGCTATTAATTTTCAATTTAGTTTTAATTTAGTGAGTTGTCAATTAATGTATTAATTGACAAGTAAATGGATAAGATGAAGCCGACGAAACACGGAAAGTAGCCCAAATATCTCCTGTTTTCACTTTACTTTATTATATGTTGTTTGACTGGTAAAGACTTGGCAGTGACCCAAGGGGTTAATAAAAAATGAGCAAGTTGAGTGTCCTACAAAATCCAATACAAAGTAAGTGCTTCATGTGGCCAATACATGTAATAAAAACTATACCGCTCGGGAGATCTTCAAACCCATGGAGAGTGAGGTTGAGCCATGGCACATTTGACTCTGCTGCTTCTTGACTAAAAAGGCGCATCACAGTAAATAACCTTTTCGCCTGTGCCACAGAAAAAAACCCTTTCCATTTCAAAATATGGACTACTTCAGATATAGAGTTAGGCTGTGGGCAGCTCAAAGATGATGTGTAATTCTCCTGCTCTGAACTAAACAGAGGTAAAAGTAAATGATAAAAAGTATGTTATCTGTATTTAAAACTGATGTTAACCAATTACCATTCTATATTTAATGCTGCAGTCCCAGTCCACTCAATCATATCTAACAAGTCCGTAAGAGGAGAGAGTAAAGGGATCTTTACATGGTTCTTGGATATTTCTATTACAGACGGGTTGCACTGTACCACGCGGAAGCCAAGTGAATCAATATACGCGGCGAGGGATGAAGGGCAAATATCTAGATCTTAACCATTTTAAAGGACATAACATTAAAGAAGTTATTTAAGTTAAGAAGTCTCTACTGACCTTGTGGATTCCAAGCCATAATCCAATCAAACTGCAAATTTATATGTTTTTTCAAACACCAAACAATTCTTTGCTTATACTTTGAATCTTCTGATAGAAATTTTTCATCAAGAAGATTGATTGTTACACCTACAGACAGAAAAAATGCGAGTGTTTATTTCCAAACAGTTCAGTAATTTACAGCTTTGTAAATAAAAACTAGCTCACAATATAGTGATTCAAGCTAACTTTAGAATTATTAGATTAGATATTGAATTTCATTCTGCATATGTAATGTGAACTAGTTAGGTTTATAAAAGTGAAACTCAATTTACGATATTTGGAAGCACCATGTCTAGTCAAAATAAGTTCAGGTGTGCCTGTTAAGCCAAGTTCTTGGTACACATCTCTCTCAACAGAAAGATGGAGTTTTCCAGATTCCAAAACCACACTCTGATCAACATTACGCCAAGTGCCTATTGTTCTGGCGTGTAAATGTCCATTTCTAATAAATGCTGAAAAGAAATTAGACTCTAACAGTTTGTAGACAGGAAATTTGTCCACTTGATAATATATTGAATCAGAAATGCATTCCTGCACTTGAGTGGATATTTCACATGGGAAGATTGCTGTTATCTAAAAATAAAAAAGTAAGATGCAGCTTTCTGAAGCTTATTTATTGTAGAAAAAATATAAATAACATACTTCATGAAAATGATGATTCCCCAGGTCTTCTGAAAACAATTTGTCAAGCACTTGGTCATTTTTGATAGTGTAAGACTGAAGCAAATTTTTTGGGGCACTAAAATCTACCACCTCAGGGCTGATCATATTTCCTTATTACTGGGAAAATATTAAAACTATTAAGCAGTAAACTATTCGATGTCAAAAAGGCAAATTCGTGAGTTGATTGGTGTGTGTGCGTGGATGATTTTAAACGGTGCCACCGAATCCGAAAGCAGTCGAGCAGATGACAACCGTGTGACAACAGCATGGTATAAACAAACCACCGAGATGGGGTGTGTAGTTCTTTTATCCACCGCCAGTGGGAACGTTAAGGGTAGTTTTTCAAGTCTGTTCTTAAAATAGACATAAAAGTTTCCTAATGAATAAAATGTTTTAAAGTTGTAAATAGTAATAGATCACAGAATTTATTCCAGAAATAATTTCAGTCAAAAAGACAAAGTTTGATTTGCTCACTCAGATTTGTTTCGTCTGCATGTTTACCTCCTTTATGCCGCCTTCTTGTTGCAGGTTTGCAGCCAATGCGCAATAGGATTCCCCTCCCGTCATTGAACTCCATGCATACTGACTGACTGTACGTGACAAACTGTTATTGAGCTTTCAGCTTTGTGTTTATAAATTGAAAGTGAAAACACTTGGATTTGACAACTATTTAAGAAGAAATTCGATTGCTGTATAAATCTGAACACTGTAAAAAAAAACAGTAAGTTGAAGAGTTATGATTGTTAAGATTCTCAAGCAGTTCACACAGCGCAGTTTCATTATTTTCGTTTTCTTCTAGGTGGTTTTGCCGATTTCAACTTCATTATAATCCGTAGACTGAAATGGCCGAACGTCCAACAATTACTCCGCAGATGCTGTCGGGGGAGAAACCTCTTGTAAAAATTGGTCATTATGTGATGGGGGAAACGCTAGGTGTAGGAACCTTTGGCAAAGTTAAAAGTAAACAAGAAACATGTTCATCATTTGATATTTGTATTGATGAAATCACTACAACTTTTTGTTCTAGTTGGAGAACACCAATTGACTGGCCACAAAGTTGCCATTAAGATTCTCAATCGCCAAAAAATTAAGAATCTTGATGTGGTGGGCAAGATCCGGAGAGAGATTCAAAATCTGAAACTTTTTCGCCATCCCCACATTATCAAACTGTAATCCAATTTATTTTTCTATCCAATAACTGAAAATTTATTTCAATATTTTGCTAGGTACCAAGTAATTAGCACTCCAACAGATATTTTCATGATTATGGAGTATGTTTCAGGAGGAGAACTTTTTGACTACATTGTTAAACATGGAAAAGTAAGTAACAGTATGATGAAAGAAAATGAATCAAATCAAAATAACACTCTTAAATTTGTTCTTTATAGCTCAAGGAGCATGAAGCCAGACGTTTCTTCCAACAAATAATTTCAGGAGTTGACTATTGTCACCGGCACATGGTTGTCCACAGAGATCTTAAGCCTGAAAATCTATTGCTTGACTCTAACCTTCATGTTAAAATTGCAGATTTTGGTAACCCTGAAAATTTATCCATTTTCTACAGGAGATTTGTGTATTTATAGTATATAAACTGTAGGTCTCAGTAACATGATGATGGACGGCGAATTCTTGCGTACCAGCTGTGGATCTCCAAACTACGCAGCACCAGAAGTTATTTCGGGAAAATTGTATGCTGGCCCTGAAGTAGATGTATGGTCTTGTGGTGTCATCCTTTACGCCCTCCTCTGTGGCACACTACCCTTCGATGACGAGCATGTTCCAACACTTTTCCGCAAAATTAAATGTACGTTCTACAATTGGGCGATTCTTTGTATGATTCCGATTAACGGTTTTTCCTTTTTAGCTGGCGTGTTTCCTATTCCCGACTATCTTAATAAATCGGTGGTTAACTTACTTTGTCACATGCTCCAGGTCGATCCGATGAAGAGAGCTACAATTGATGACGTCAAGTAATATTTTCAAATCTAACAAGATATTCTTTACATTTTCATCATATTGTTTTTTATTTTATAGAAAGCACGACTGGTTTGTCAAGGATTTGCCCGCCTATCTGTTTCCCTCGCCAGTTGAACAAGATACATCTGTGATTGACACTGATGCCGTTTCAGAAGTCTGCGAGGTATGTTGACAAACAACTGGCAGAGAAAGGGACTTAGTCGTTAACCTCCGTATTATTTACCATAGAAATTTGGAGTTCGGGAACAAGAAGTACATAGTGCTCTTTTGAGTGGAGATCCCCATGATCAGTTGGCCATTGCTTATCACTTGATTGTGGACAATAAAAGGATTGCCGATGAGGCCGCCAAAGCTGAACTACGGGGTAAATTATTCTATTTATTACTTGAAATTCGACAGTTTTAATTACATTCGGTGTTGCTATCTTAGACTTTTACATTGCGGGTAGTCCTCCCCCAGCTGCCTTCAGCCCTGGCGACTCTAGCCCCACACCATCGGGAGGGATAAAACCTCATCCGGAGCGTATCGCGCGTAATTTGAAACATCCTATTGCATCCCATGACATCATCTTCTAACGAACTATATTGTCTTTCTAATCAAACACAGCTGCGTTCCGTGAACGAGCAGCCAGTGCCGGCGAACGAACTGCACAAAAGACCCCAATGAAACGAGCCAAATGGCATTTAGGTACTACATACGCGTAGCGGGTTTTTTTCATCACAAACATCATTCTTTTTGTATGATTTAGGCATTCGATCACAAAGTAAGCCTCATGACATCATGTACGAGGTTTACAGAGCCATGAAGACTTTGGACTTTGTAAGAAATCTTACCAAATAATTAGAATTTTGCACCAGTTAATAATTCACTTTGTATCGTTTCAGGAATGGAAAACGGTGAATGCATTTCACGTAAGAGTACGCAGTAAGAATCCGGTCAACGAACGGTACGCGAAAATGTCTCTGCAGCTTTACCAAGTCGACTACAAGTCGTACCTTCTTGACTTTAAAAGTCTCAGTTCAGACGAGAACGAACAACTAAGCTCCAGTTAGTATTTCTTCTATTGAAATATTATCTGCTGTCATTAACTCGTGATTCAATTTTTATAGATCCCGACGTGTCCCAATCACAATTTTCCCTAGGTGGAGGACACCCAACGATGGAGTTTTTCGAAATGTGTGCTTCTCTAATTACGCAGTTGGCCCGTTGATCAATCCGTCTTCGCACGAAGACTGTCCATATCCCTTTCTTTCTCTCTTTCTTAACAAAAAAAAATCTGTTGATTTACTAATTGTTCCTTTATAACTCCGCGTACGTTTTCGTCTTTAGATTATTGTAACTAGTCATCTAGCTCGCGATTTAGGAGGGTCGCGCTATGAAGACCCCCTTCTCTTTCCTTTCTATAATTTTGCCCCTGTTCTTTTTTCTCCTTCTTCAAATTGTAACAATAGAAGTCGTCTGATGGTCAGACGGCCCATCACGGTCAAATAAAAAGGGAAAGAAAAGAAAGAACAAAAAAAAAATGGATGTGGATTCTCACTAAAGCCCTCCTCCCCTTGCCAACCAGCAAATGCTGAGAGCAGTGATTAAGCTCTGGTTACCGCCCCGGTCATTACCTCGTTACCCTCTGACGCGATGATGGAAATGACACGACACGTGATACTTCACCGAAGATGGAGGGAGGCGAAATGGAAGAGACAAAGAAAGAGAAGAAAAGGGTTGCAAGCAGGGCGCGCCATAAAGGCGTCTTCTATCGTCATCAAAGAAGTTTATTAATAAACTTCTGGGAGAGGAAGTTGCTCGATAGCCGTATCGCATCGCAATCAAATCTAATATGACTTGGAACTCTTGGTAGTGGTACATTTGAAGTTTTGCTCAATAGAGCTTTCTTGGAAATAGTTTGATGCTCGCTGCCGAGCGAACGAAGCGGTCGCATTTCACCGACTTGTCGCAATACGATCCCGCCTACGAGTCGCCGCGCATGTAACACACAGGCCTATTATATGCGCTATTGTCGACGTCTTGTAGCTACCGAACAAGGGAGAACTGTTGAGATAATAACTTATAAGCTCCCTCAACAGTAAGTTCCAAGAGCCAGTTCATTCATCATGGCCGTAGCTTATTTTTTCAAGGCCCATTTCAATGGCCCGACTGTTGGAATAAAGTCTACAAGATTTGGATAAATCAGCATCGTTGATTCAAGTGTCAGAGCCTTAGTAACAATAATGCTGTGAACTTTTTCGAGGTTAAAATACGCAATTCAAAACGCTGGTTATATGAGAGAAAGGGATAGTTTCTTTAGTGTTAGCAGAGAGTATACTGTGTTGTGGAATCGTTTAGCGTAATAGGATAAGTCAATCAAATGATGCGATTCTCGATCTCTCCAGTTTTCGGAGCTTCTCCATCCGCCAAGGTTTGATTGCCGGCCGATGAGAGGATTGTCTTTCTAGCTTAGCTGCTGTTTATACGAAATGAGCCCAGAAACTGATGTTGTTGCCGCTCTGTTTTTCTGTTTACAAATCGACGACGACGCCTCGACTCAATATATGCGTAGCAATTTCCCGCTGTATCTAATAACAAAATATGATGAAGAACTCGACACTTGCCATCAGCATTCCGAAGCTTTTCCTCATTCTTTTGTCGGCCCAACCTTGGTATTTATGCATATTTATTATATCTAGGCCTAAGCGGGTTCCCCTAGCCGTATCGATAGGGAACATCGTTGGGGCGCACCTACGCTCGGAGGAAGTCCGTGGACCAGATAAAATAAAAAGAGGAAGAAGCTGCTGGACTGAAGATGGCCTACTGATAGTGGCCACTACTCGAATAACACGGGGGTCGGTGTGAATGACAAGGAGAAACGCCAAGAATTCGAACGACGCTTCTGATCTGTAAGGGACATCTCTCAACACCTCAGGTGGTTGACGACACGACCGTGACGACGGTAAATAGACTAAAATACTAGCATGTGATTATCTCTTCTTATGTCTAGGAAGGGGGATGACTAGTCCCTTTGTCTCTTTACACTGCGAACACGTGGGCAGAACCAAACGGATTACAACTCGTCGGAGCTATATAGGGGAGTAGAGAGAGCGAAAATCTTTTCGGTGATAAACACCCTCTCGACTGCTCTCTACTTTTGATTATCAACACAGCTGTGTGCTCCATGATTATATATGGCCGTGACCGACGACTAGCGAGTCAGTCAAATTGCCTTCAAAACACTAGTGTAGGATGTTGTTGTGTAAGAGAGGTATAGTCATCTCAATACGATATGACAACAAAGAATCTGGTTCGATTAATGGAGACAGCAACTCTCAGCGAACGAATTCGATAGGAGACGAAACACTTTTGATCCCGTATCGATAGCGCGTGTACACATCTCTATGACAGCTCTGGAAAATTGACGAGAGAGATAAAGAGAAGAAAACCAGTCAGAAAAAAGACCTCCACAATAAGATATAAGCCTATAGAAAATGGAGATTGCTTTCAAGTGGTTTTTGCTTCCTTCTTTTTGTGTTCCACTATATATCACCAAAAGGAGGAAAACGGTTTCAAATCCAGTTCCGGCCTGATATCTTGATAAGACCATCTTCAAATGATTCAATCTCATTCCATCTTCGCTTCTGATTGTCGACAAGTGGAAATATGGGAATTTTATAACTTGCAGTCCATCACATCTCTCTTTCTTGTACTAATATCATAAATGACTCAAGTTTAACGGCATGCTGTGCTAGAGGGGGAGAGATCTTGAAGCAGACTGGGAGTACGTATCGGCGTATCCATCAAATAGTTGCAAGAAACCCTCCTACTTTCTCTGCTGTTGCTCACAGCAACGACGGATCTCACATTTCGGTGCATGGCGGAAGGAAAATGACCAAAAGCCTCAAATGTGTCTCTGTATAGGCTGTGTGCAGCACCTACGGGTCGCTGATGACCGGCTGCGACGAGTTGTCCCCCCCCCCTTGCTCACTCCTCCGCCGACCCCCCTTTTTTCCCTACACACTACACTGTTAATGAGTGTGTGTCGCTTTAACGACCTTGTTTCACATATCCTCGAACTGGTGGAAATCGCTCTTTTTCCTTCTTCTTTTCTAAGGGGACAACTTTTGGCCTTTTTCGGCGTGTAAGACGAGCCCGGGAGTAATTCATCTTAATCGATTCCGAGTGTCCAGTTGTTCTTTTTCAGTTCTTTTTGCCCCTTCCTAAGAGCCTAGCTAGGTTAGAAACAGAATCTAGGTTGATGGCTTTGGATGCTTTGCCCTACCATCGTAAATCGATCATTTTCAACCTTGCCGCGTCTTTTCGTTTCATTGCAAGCAGAGCTGTATAGCTTAGCTTGTGTAGCAGCCAGTTATGTTCTTATTTTACCCCGGCAGCTCTTCGATGAAAGGCTATCGGAGATGTTAAGCGACCGCCAAAACTCACGGCCACTCCCGCTCAACCTTTTCTTTCTTCTCTCCGTGAAATTCTAGATCTAATAAACGGGGCTTCAAATGTTTGGATGAATAGTAGAGGAGCTGTTAGCTGCTCTTGCTGGGCTAATATATATGTATATTAAAGAACACAACTATATGCAAACAATCAGGGCTCTAGTGCTTTCTCTCTGCTGTCCGTCCGTCTCGGATTGCGCCCGTTGCCGAGGAGCAGCGCGGCCGAAACTTTTACTTTTCAAAACGTTCTTGTTCCCATCATCAGCGCGCGGGCACCTCTGACGCGTCGTCGCCATATACAATTGCGATGCCAAAGGTCGAAACGGAATTGACCAATCATTCAATTACGCAGACGTCCGTAGTTTCGAGATGTTGTGATGCGCCGTCGCCCCGGCCGGGTAATTGGCAGCTTCCGTTGTGCGCAGTTCTGATGAGTCGCCCGTTCGCATCTTTCATCCATACGATGCCTTTCTTCCGCGATGGCCAGTGCGAAACGATGAGAAAATCTTCTTCTTCTTCTTCTTCTTCATTGTGATGAAAGTGAAAACATGCAGATTTACGTGGCTAACCCCCGCGCTTTTATTGTATTGTTGACGGGCTATTGTTGTCGTCGAGGGCGCGACCCTTCTTCCGCTCTGTATATATAGACACAATCGATGCGCCGTATAGTTCTTCTTCTTCTCTTTTACTTCACCACCTTCTTTATAAATATATATATATATTCACACAGCGATATGAATGGGCGAATAGATAAGGGCGAACTTCTCACACAAATAGAGTGGAAGAACGACGCGATTTTTGTCAGTTCTTGTTTTTTCGGAATCGTCGTCCCTGCTGGGGTTTATACCTCGCCATTGTCGTCGAAACCATCAAGGCCGGACATTGAGATAAACCCTTTCGCTTTCAATGCTAGAGGTCGATGCCCGTTCAATAAGTGTCCGCAAGGTCGATCACTTATTTTTACCTGCTGAGCGATTTCAGCGCGCTGTTATGAATCAACAGCGTTTTATATATTCGATCTTATTTAATATAAAATAGGCTACAACGTTCGATTCATGTTATTAGGTGCGAAAAAGCCGTTGCTGTGTAAGGGGGTTCCGGATGAAATTTGAATCTCCTCTTATAGAAGAGCAACGATTTGAGAGATGAGTCTGGGGAGAACATAGAGAAGAGAGGGGAGAGCAACAGCAGCAGCAGCACCGCCCGGCGCACACGATTTAAGGGTATTGTCGACGAAGCTGCTGCTCCGCTTTAAAACGGTTACACAGCACAATATATATAATAAATATATATATATAGAGAGAGAGGACTTTTGGTTGTGCGCGCGGCGCTAGTGGTGAGACACAGTATAAGAAAAGATAGCAGTAAAAATCTATAGCGGGCGGGGTGTGACCCGTCGTCTATAGGAAATGGTAACACGAAGCCGGTCATTGCGCACTTTGCCTCCATTTCGGAGGCCTATATAACATACGGGGCATATGGCTGCTGCGCTCAGCTCCGCTCCTTCTATAATACCAGCCATCGCCTATTCTTATATTCTTTCTCTCTTTTATATATAGTGGCGAGAGAGAGAGAGATCGCGACGCCAGTGAGGGTGGCGTCACTTTGACAGCCCCATTACGTCGCCGCCCATTTGGAACGGCTGCGCAGGATTCGTAGGCCTATCCACAAGGGGGGGAAGGGGTTGTTGGCTCTTAATGAGCATCGCTCCAGATGAATGATGTTGGCGAATTAACGAGCTGTTTCAGAACCGACGAGACAAGTAGATTTGATTGAATATCACGACGAGCAGGAGCAGCATCACAAGGGGGTTTAGAAAATTCTCTCGAGTGTTCATTATAATACGATGATGTCAGCAGAGAGAGTTGTTTCTTTTCTGCCCGGCTGAGAGAAAGAATATATAAAGAGCCTGCCTGCGCTTTTAACGTCGTCGATCGAACATTATGCAGAAGAATGCAATCATCTCGTATTTCGTGTTTCGAAGCAAGTGGGCTTTTATTATGACGCACTTCAAAGAGACGACGGAACGAAGAGAGAAGGCTATTTCATCGTATGTCACGTTCTAACGCAGCTACAGCTCTCGGCTCTACATATATAGACGTCCGAGCTGGACGTATTGACGGGGCTCTGGCAAGGAGACGACGAGTATTCAATATTGCATTGGCGCATTGTTGCTGCTGCTGCTGTATACAGTCAGAGCAGAGTCAGAGAGAAAGCTATATGGCCATTCGATCCGGTTTAATTGACTCCGCGCCCCGGATCGGATTGCTGCTTTTGCCAGTCGACTGTATATTCGTTGTGTGTAGCAGTGGTCGGACGCGGAGGAGCCAGCGAGAACCAGTAGTCTAACATTTAGAGAATCTATATAGCTCGGGATTCTGCGCGAGCTATAGAAAAAGAGAGAGAGAAAAGGGCGACTTGTTGACCGACCACGTTCCAAGATCAAGCTTGCCATCGTCAGCAGAATTCTCTTTTTTTTAATATCTTTTCTGCCTTTTTCTAGGTTCGTCGTCTTCTTCGTGGGCGCGCTGCTGTTCTCCTACTGCATGGTTCCTTTTTGTTCCCTTCTTGTTTTCTCGTCGTCCTTTTTCTCTTATTTGCTTTCTTGCCATCCTCTTTGAAACAATAGACCGTTCTCGATGATTCGGGTTACACGCCAGCTCCAAGCCCGTGGATGATGGCATCGACGGCAGCAAAATGGCCGCCGCCGCCGGCTTGAACTTTTGCTGAGAGATTCAAAGAGAGAACAGAGCCAAAAAAGACGCATAAGAGAAAAGAAGAAAAGACCAGCTGCCTTGTATTATTTATTCGATCGATGCTGCTGCTGCGTTGCTCTCGGAGAACTATAACGCAGTTTCCGATTTCAATCCGCCATCATCCAGCGCTCAACCAGTTTCTCCTCCAAGCGGGCAAAGTTGACGAACACATTCCTCGAGACTCTGCCCTTTCTATATGCCATGAGCTATACTGCTGGACTCTCTCTTTTCTATGACATTGGTCGATAAATTTGTCTGCATTTTCCAGACCGTTCCTGCGGTGGTACGAACTGCATCCGCATTCCGCGCCGCGACGTATTTCCCGTCGTCTAGATTTGTATATTTCCTAGGAAAAGAAGAAAATAAAAGATGTTGCAAAATTAGTCCGAACGTCCCGCGCGACATCCGCCACGTGTATACCCCGCGGGCGCTTTGTCCGCGAGCATTTTGACCCATTGATCCATTTGGATATATGAATCACGCTCGTGTCGCAATCACTCAAATAGGCTAACCGGCAGCACCATAACGCACGCGCGCAACTAAGCTGTAGGCTATACATCCCTTGACCATTCAGAAAATAAGCTTTATACGAAAGAAGCTGCTGGAGAATGTTTGAGGTCCCCTGGATAGCAATCTGTCTGATGCTGTAGAAAACTAGCCTACCTGCTGTATAGCTTTGTACATTCGAAAAGAATGCTGACATATAGCTGCCGTGTATTTATACTTTTGTTTGAGCCAGGAGAGGCGTCTGACGCTTAGCAGGTGGTATGTTAAGTTCATCCATCAGGATTATCAAGAGCTAGAGAGAGGGGAGTGACGATGCGCGCGCGCGTGGAGAATGCTGATGATGATTATATCCGCACCATCGCGCATACTCAAGGGGATCATCCCGACTATATTAGCCAGGGTCGCCAATAAACAGTGGAACAATGGGCATGCCATCGATATCTATGATCCAGCAATCCAGCAGCAGCAGCTCCAGTTATTATAAGGATCGCGGACGAGAGCTATAGCAGCTAGCACTGGCCAAAAATGAAACCAAAGTCTTTACTGCTGCTGCTGGGTGTTGTTAGACGATCCGAACAACACCCGGCAGCAGCTTACTAATGCTCTGCAATAATGTAATCAAGTCATCGGGAATGTTCATCTCATATGTTTTCGATGGATGGATTGTGATCTATGCGCGCCGCGGGGAGATAAGATGCCGACCGCAACACCAACTATGGGCGTGGCTGAACGCGCTGGTCATCTCCGTTTTCAAAACAGCTCAGCAGAAATGGAAAACAAAAATTCGATCGTCGAATTATATTGCCAGCGCTTCGTCGTTGATGATGGGAGAGGATATGGTCGTGAAGAAAAATATATCGCACGTGGCGGATGCTGCGGAGACTTCGGCCCGTTTTCTAATAACGCCAGACATCGTCCGTTTGTTTGAGAAAGACATTTGAATTTCATTAGCACGGCCATTAGCGCGATGACTATTCCGAGAGCAACAGGTCTCCCCTCCTCCTCCCTCCGCAGAAAAAGGGGGAGCGGGTCCCTTTGGGGCGGGTTGGAAATTCCACATTGGTCAGAAGGCGACCAATCATCATGAATGGCGAGATGGGCGGAGCTTCGGCCCTTGGTCCAGGCGAACTCTGCGCTACCCACAGTAGCCCTCGATGGTGTCTCACATATTTCGATTATTCACCTCCAACAAGTGTTCGCATTCGGATGCTGTTGTTCTTTTGACCAGTCCAACATTCGATATCCTAGAAGTGAAGTGTTTTCATTCGATTTCAAAGAGCCGATAACTCTACCGTTTGGTTTTCTTCTGTCGAGTCGACACCCAAATAATATGGCTAGTGGTAGTCTCAGTGCTTCTTCTTTGGTTCATTCTTTCGCATCGGGTTCGGCGTCGTCGGGTGTAGAGACTTCGTCATCTGGCAGCAGCAGCGCAACTCCACCGCCGTCGGGTCTCTTGGAGTCTTCGGCGAATCATCCGCTGTTGAGCCATCATTTGGTGATGAAGAACGAGAGGCTCCACCATCAGCACCAGCACCGATTGTACCAGCCGTACAATCACCTGCCGCTCCACCACCACCACCACCATCTACAGCAACAGCATCATCTCTTGGAGAATCACTACGATCTCGGCCAGCACTATCCTGTCGCTTCGACCAGTAACGCCATTATCGGAGGCGGGACCGAATCTCGTTGCAGCTCCGTGTCGTCATCGGGTGCCGATCATCATACGCTGACTCTCAAGAGCGAACAGCCGCAGAGCAGCAGTTTGGAGACGAGCAGTTTGGAACTCCTCGAAAACGCCAATGTAAGTCGATTTCTAGAGAATTTTTGTCTTCATTTCGTCTATACAAGAGTCGAGTTAACTGGGTCGATTCCATAGTTGTCCTACGGTGAGGATCCTCAACGCCATTCGTCGTCGGTTGGCGATCATCTTGATCTTCATCATAACGGTCCCTCGTCAGCGTCTTCTTCATCGTCTTTGGGAAATAACAATAATAATAACAACAATAGCAGCAACAGTAACAACAACAACAAACCTTCCGGTCCGTCGGGATCGTCGATGACCATGTCGTTCAGTTCGGAGCAAATCGCTTGCGTCTGCGAAGCGCTCCAACAAGCCGGCGATATGGAGGTAACCGCGTTTAGAGTCGAAAATTGTTAATTATTGTAGAGTATTATTATACTAATCATTATTCTGGCGCATCTTGTAGCGCTTGTCGCGATTTTTGTGGTCTCTTCCCGCGTCGGAATTGAGCGGCAGCGCCAGCAGCGAGTCGGTGCTCCGAGCCCGGGTCGCCGTCGCCTTCCATCGCGGCAACTACCGCGAACTCTACAACCTGCTCGAGTCTCACAGTTTCAGTTCCCAGTACCACCAAGAGCTGCAGAACATTTGGTACGGCGCCCACTACAAGGTAAAGAACAACATTCTTAATATACCCTGGCCAGAAAATATCGGTCGAGTTGTTCCATCAGCACATTTCATCGATATAAAAATGTCCGTAGGTCGTCACCGTCTGGTTTTACTTTTTAATGCGCTCGCACATGTGCGTCGAATTATGGGCGGCAATAAAAAACTGAAAATGCCGTTTTTCGTTAGGAAAGAGAACAAAACTAGAACAGTTCTCTCTGCCTAGTATTTTCTTTAACCCTAAATAATAAAGTGAAAAAATATAGCGGAAAAAGTTATATATGTTTCCAAGCTGTTTCGGAAATGGGTGCTCTGTCGTTTGCTGCTCCTGCCTCCCAATGGTTATATAGCTCTAGCGCTTTTTGTTTTTCTTCTATATGGTAGTGATGGTAGCTCTCTTTTCGGGGACCAGTGGGTGGCAGTGGTTTTTTTTCTTTCTTTCTTTCTCCCTCTCAATTCTTAATGGCACTTCAAAGGGCACGAAAACATCTCAAATACGACCCCCCTCTCTCTTTTTTGGCTCCCCTCTGGAAACAGATGTCATGTTGTGTCGTTGCCCTCTTTCGGTATTGTTTCCAACATCTTGAAACAACTTGATGAAACCGTTTGACCTAATCTGGCAATTTTGATTCTGGCAACATATTAGGAGGCCGAAAAGGTGAGGAACAGGGCGCTAGGAGCCGTGGACAAGTACCGGCTCCGTCGCAAGTACCCGCTGCCGAAGACGATCTGGGACGGAGAGGAAACGATCTACTGCTTCAAAGAGAAATCCCGCGCCGCCCTCAAAGATTGCTACCGACTCAATCGATACCCGACGCCCGACGAGAAGCGCACACTGGCCAAAAAGACGGGATTGACGCTGACCCAAGTCTCCAATTGGTTCAAGAACCGACGTCAACGCGACCGGACTCCACCCCAGCAGCAAAGAAGGTATGTACAGTGAGTTGGCCTAGATGATGGATGATCTCTCGAATGCGGGGGAGGAAAAGAGCCGGGGGTCGCGTCAGGTCATCAAAGATCCTGGGAAAAAAATTAAGAAGAAAATAGGCCTATAGACTACAAGAAAAAACTCGGATCTGAATTTCACAATTCGATGGCGCGCTGGGCAAAGAGTTTATGAGGGTTTGACCTCCTCCGCTTAAAGGGGGAGACACGACGGATTTATCGTCGAGTTGTGTAATGAACTTTCTTTCTTTCGCCATCGTCGGCCGGCGTCGAGAACTCGACATCCCCATATGCCTACCAGAGGGATACAAAAGCAAAAAGGCGGACAACCGTAACGTATTTTTTCTTTCCCTAAAAAGGATAAGCGAACATGTGTGTTCCCACGACTCTTTCTCAAGTCGTCCAAATGTTTTTCGGGGTAGTTTTTTTTTTCTTCGACCCCCTCTAGAAGGAAAAGTTCCTTCCAAATATCTGAAAAGATTTTTCTCAACAAAAATGTTTTTGTTTCGTCTGCCAGACGGATTCGCCATCTTTTGGTGATTTTTGATATCAAGTCCCGCGTGACTGACGAATTTCTACGTTTCTTGTTACACAGTGACGACTGCCTCGGGAGCGATAGCGGAATGCCAACGACGCCGCTAACGGGCGGATCATCATCCGGAATCCACCACGGAGACTTGTTGCCGGACTTGAAACCGGGCAGTTTTAGCATGTCCGGCAACAAGATGCTGTTCGACGATCCATCTGGAAGCGGATTAATGGCCGCGTCGAGGAGCATGAGCTCTCTGATGGCTTCCCAATTCGGCGCCAAGGAGCACGCTTCCAGCGTCCTGCACCTTCCGTCGACCGCGTTCGCCAGTTACCATCCGGCCACCCACTACGACGGCGGATCGGTCGCCACTTTGGCCAACTTACACGCCCACCAGCACGTACAACCGGCCCTCTATCACGGTCATCGAGATCAGGCTTTCTCTCACGCTTGATCATTCTGGAATGTATCATCTTCTCAAAGAAAAAAAACTTAAATAACATTTACACAAAAAAAAAAAAAAAAAATAAAAAAAAAAAATAACTAATAATCCCAGTCAAATATTATTCTGTTTTTTTGGAAGTCATATGGGTTACTATTTTTTTTTTCATCTCAATGTGTGTGTTCCGTCTGTTTTGTGTGTGTTGATGATGGGTTTTTCTTGTACATGGTTCAGTGTTTCTTATATTTTTTTCTAGATATCATCATTTTCCCCTACACATAGCGTGTCTGCAGTTTTCGCCATTAAAAACAAAAGAACAAATTCCTGCTGGCAATAGTTGTTTCTACCTTTTTTTGTGGATTTGATATATACCCTGATGCGTGTTCCCTGTTTTTTTTTATATAACTGTCTCTCTCTCTCTCTCTCTCTCTACTTTCTATCTTTTATCGGCGTTGATCCTTTCCTTTCTTTCGCTTCCGTTCGTCAACTCATCGCGAGACGATCTCAATGTGATAGAGGAGTTTAAATGGTAAACAAAAAAACTTGCACAAACACAAAAATACAATCGACATAAAAGCAAAAACAAAAAGTTGAGACAATTCCAAGCGCTGTAAAAAAAAAGAGAGATCGTGACGCAACCGAGCATTTATATAAATTCTTGTTTTGTTTTCGACTTGTGAAATAAATGGCAGAAGAAGAAGAAGAAGAAGAAAGACAACGGTAAATGAGAATTGAAGGGACGACGATCCATGTGATACATGTAATGACAATTTGTATGAATTCAGTCTAGACGTTTCAATACACACTGCAACAACATACGGAAAAGGGGGTCATAAACCTTCTAAAAAAGCTTTCACTATGATTAAGTTATTATTATTAGTTATTATTATTACTCAATAGTCGAGGAGGTTTTTACGTTTGGAAGACTTGGTTGCTGATACTGGCATGCACCTCGTTATGCAAAGAGGAAGAAGGTCAGAGTACAGTAAATCCTTTTCGCAGGTGAAAATTTCAGTTATTTACGTGCCTGGCGAAACAAAATTCCTTCGACGAAATATTTATATATCAAATAATTAAAAAAAAAAAAGGGAAGAAGAAGCTGATGACTTGATATTCTTTTCGCTCCATCAACGACGACAAAAAGATTTTCTTCTTCAGACGCCCCTTGCGGCTTGACTCTTTTCCCCTCTATTACAACGGCGGCGGCTTTTATCCATCTTCGTTCCATCTTCATCTCGGTTTTTTTTTTGCGCTCCTCTTACTGCATCGTATCATAGCCGACGGCCTTGATCTTCAGGTGGCGGTAAATGGCGTAGCCCAAGATCGTCACCACGGCCACCACAGCTATCCATCATCCGAAATAGAAAGGATTACCAATGAATGCTGGCGTTGTGAATCTCCGTTTCTTTTCTTTTCTTTTAAAAAACTAATTTTTATACCCAGAGAGCTGCCGACCGCGATCGTCACGGTAGAATCCCGACGTCGGCGCTGACGCTTGACCAGCAAATCTTCCTTGCAGACAATTTCTGTAATCGTGACCAGATAAAAGAAAAAAAAAGGGGAAAAGATTTTCGGATGAATAAGGAGGATACGAATCATTTGCGTTCTAAAGTGGACGGACGGACGGCATCCTTAAATGGGCCGGACGGGCATCAAAGAGGGTACTGACCGTCGCCGAAGACTTTGAGGTCGTCGATGAACGGTTGAAGCTGGAAATTGTTGACGAGGAGGTTGGCGCTATCCTTGGGCCGGCCGTCCATCACCAACGACGCACCACCTAGCGGTTGAAGTGGAAACTGTTTGGCGGTCCAGCAACGGTAGGACCTTCCCAGAGGAGCTTGGAGTCCGCTCAGAGCGTCCGTCTCCGTCGCGAACATCCTCAATTCACCTGTTCACGCGTGAACATATGAGACGAAATAGAGAAAACAAACTCGCATCATCATCCGTCATTGTCAGCGTACGTACGCTACTCGGTAAGTTACGCCCGGACAGCGTGACAAACCATCTTGGCCTAGACACAGACACAGTAATATTACTCTCTGATGGCGTACGGTACGACCGCTAATCGGCTGATGGTCCAACATCTCGTGCGTGAACGTCAAGAAATTTGGTTGAAAACCCCAAAAGAAAAAGAAGAAGAAACAAACCGATGGGGGGAAGGAAAGAGTGAAGGGATCGAGGAAATTCAGGAAAAACAGAAAAAAGAAATGTCAATTTCAAAGCAAACAGCAGATGTTTGCACATACTTTTCGATTTGCCGAGCGGAACTTCCGATGCGTTGAAGGCAAACACGATTTGATCCAGGATCCAGGTCCTCTCCGTCTGTTAGACGGGGAAAAAAAAGAAAAAGAGAAAAAGAATAGACGACACAGAAACCGCATCCACGGATTCAATTAGATTATTGATTTACGGTTGCGTGCATAGCCAAAGCTGGGCATTTTTCTCTTGCTTACTTTGGAGATGTAGAAACAGAGCTGGAACGACTGCGACCAGGTGACTACCAAGAGTGGTTTGACCGACGGATTGACGCCTCCGGCCATACAATCTTCAGTCGTCGACGCCGTTACCCCTTGATCAGGCATTTCGATTCGCACCTCGCGTGATTCGTCCCCTTCTGGCCAGATCACGACGGTCGCCTCCAAACTGGCTAACGTGCAGATCAGGCCCTTGGCATCAGGAACGGCCAGAATTTCGGGCAGGTCAGAAGGCCTGGCTGCAGTATTACCGTCTAGTAGTATATAATTTTTGAACATTTATGAGCGAAACAACAACAGCACAAGTGGGTTATGTTTCGCAGCTGTCAGCTTTTTCTTTGGTCAAGTTCTCTGCGGAAATGGTCGAAAAAAATAGGAGAAGAAGAACGCACACATACCGATCACTGGGACGAAATTGGGCGGAAGTACTGTCGACATTTCAGCCGCGGCGTCTATACCTCGTGGAAACATGGTGGCTGGGTTTGTGAAAACGAGAGAAAGAGACGACGACGAAGAAATGTTAGTACATTGTGTAGGCGCCGAGTCTACGTGGCTGAGAAAGATGAATGCGGTCGGGTGTTCTTAGCTTCTTACCTTGTACAAAAAGAAGGCATCCGCAATAGAAGTAAATATGACCGCCCATGACGATTAACTTTGAGAAAAATGAAGAGTATCTAGTGTACACTACAGATCATTCAGTCGTTTGGAACCATCTGTGCCGTGCCTCCAAGATCAATACACACAAGAAGAGTTTCCCAGGAAAGAGGGTCAGCGGCGCATGCGTCGCGGATGCTGCATGAATCGGACGGTTTCAATTGATTGATTGGAAACCCGGCTATAACGTCTTTGCGGCGGCAAAACTCGATTTCGTTGATCTTTTGCCTACTTGAAAATGTAGTCGACGACGCACGGCCAAATTCGATGACGGCTCGGAAAAATTCAATAAGGAAAATTTGGCGCTGCTGCCCCCTGGGTATTTTGGCGCGAGAACCATCATGTTGATGAAGGCTGAGAATAAGGGACAGACCTTGAATCGATGCGGGTAAACAAACGTATTCTTGCTATTTTTTAGATAATGATTATCGTCTTGCTCGCCACGTTCGCTAGTGACCTACCTTAATTGTGGCTAGTGAGAGCTGTAGTTATGCATGGGACGCCGCCTTTAACGATATCAGACGCTCACATGCTGTAACAAATCCGTTAAAGGAGAAAACCAGACTCGACCACGTGGAACCAAGTTGATTTAGTGTTGGAAATGACTCGGGAAGATTCTTTACTTCAACTCGTGGTTTGGTAGTACCTCATTCTTCATACTCACTGGTGTGTTTCTAACAAAAAAAAGAAAAATGCTGCTCACAGAACTTCATGACGCAGTGTTTGCCTAAAAAACATGTACTTCCAAGTATAACTTTTTGTTGTGTGAACTAGGTTGGAATTTTCCTTTACAACTTTAACTGAATACTCCACCTTCTGTTGATGTAATTTGGGCTTTTTCTGCTTAGTGTTATTAATTGTGTTTTTTTTTTTTTCCAGAGTGACTCGTGCAGTTGGGTTGCCTAACTGCTGTAACATAAAACAGCTAGGCCTTAATAAAGAACTAGAAAGCTAATCAATTTTTTAGTGGTCTTCATCTCTACTCATCTATTGTGCAGCTCTCAAAAGCAGGGTCTACATTTTTCCAAATTGCTTTCTCCCAAGTTTGCTTTTAACGGATCCTTTTGAAAATTACAGGTGAAGTTTGACAAGGTAATGGTCTGTTTTGCCTGATATTCATCTGGCTGCTTGTTGTAGGCGTAGAATGAGGAAGATCGTGGACAACGACTCCATCGTTTCAATATATACAAAAATACAGGTAGGCGATTCGTGGAATTTTTTTTTTTGCCTTTTGATGAGCAGATCTCATGCGGTTGATGAGCACGGTCGTGATTTACTGCTAATTTCCATCGTGGCCCGGTTTTCTTTCTTTCAAAACGGGCGCGGGCCGACTAGACGGACGTCGGTAGATGGCACTAAAGAGGCGTCGCCCAGCGCCTGGAGGCTTTGATGATCTTTTTCCACCAAATCTCTTCCACACAAAAAAAAAGCGTAGCGGTCACGAATGGAAGTCGTCGCGAGACGAGATTTTTCCGACCGTGAAGCAGAGAGACGCATTTTTTTTTTTCTCTCTCTCTGCGAGGGAAGGATTAATAGCCATCAATCACGCCGGACATTGCCTTTAGCGATTCAGATTCCTCCTAGCATCGAGACGAACGGAAGACTTAAGAGAGAAAAAAGAAAAAATATATAAAGAACGGCCAATTTCCTTATCGAGGAATAAGGGGCGCGTGAAAATCGGGAGGGCCGGTAGTTGCGGTGTCAGGTTTGCGGCCTATTCAAGGTTGGACACGGTACGTGTGAGAAAAAGGATATACATTCGACATTTTCCGACTAGTCGTTAAATGCAGCGCAGAAGGTATGAAAAAGAGCCAGCAGTCGCCCTTCGTTCATTAGCGTGCCGTCTCTACTACTACTGTACCTTAGACGACGTTCACTCCCGCGCACCCCATCATTGCCTCTTTGGTGCAAGCCCAAAAAACTCTGGCGTGTTTTCTCTTTACTCTCGAACCGGGGGAACCTCATTACGGATGGGGTTACCAAACTCTCTGTGTTACCATGATCCTCTCTTGCGCTTCTCTCTTGAAAAAAAAAAACCATCGGCTGCTGCTGCATGGCGCGAGCTGATGATGGCCCACTCTCTTGCAACTTCGTGATGTTTGCCTTGCCCCGATTGGTTCCATCTGCCATACACAAACTATGTATATAGTATTCCTGTCTAATGTAACAAGCCTCTTCTCTACACAGCTGCTATAGGCTATTTCAACATGAATTCACTTTAGTTGAGAAGTGGCGGAAATTTCATGTTGCGACATGGATGTGCTGGTAAAGCTCCTTTTCAGAGGTCATTGAACATGTCTTTGCCCATCAGCAAAACCTTAGAGCCTTTAAAAAAAAAACCGTTGAATAATTAATCAACCGGCAAAATGACTTGGGAGCCCCGAAGGGAATCGCTGAAAAGTTTGTCGTTTTTATCGGTGGCCGCTTGTAGAAGGAAAGATTGAATTGGCCTCTTTTGATGCTAGTCGATGAATAAGTCACGATCTCATTGATGATGAACGGTCACTGTAAGAAGTTGGCCAGTAACCGGACGGAATGTCAAAACTTGTCGAGGATTTCTCTTTGGTCATCGTCGTCGGGGTTTTTGGGTGTGGAATTACGGGGAATGTCGAGAGGTGGGTTCTGGCGCGATGTTGATGGTAGGGGACGACGACTGCTGCTGCTGATGGAATGTGCGTAGTGTTCGTCATTTTGTTTTGAGAGTAAACTTGCCCGTTTCTCCTTCTTCCTCCTCTGTTCGTTGTTGTTGGTCTAGAGTTCTGTTCCAGCCGTGTGTTGCCCGAGGGCGTAGAACACCTTGTGTACACCTTTTCGAAGGGTTTGCTTATCCAAGTCTCTCATTCTCTAACCATTTTATACCTGTTTCTCTCTCTCTCTCCAAAAAGAATGGAAAGGTGGGAGAAGGAAGGAAAGAGAGAGAACACACAAAGCCCGAAAGAAACTGCCGGCGGTTTTCTTCTAAAAAGCGACTCGAGTCTTAAACTCTTCAGTGTGATCTTGGCTTTACAGTGCGACACAGTGTGCTGCCCGTCAGTGCGTCTTACTTACCCGTATATACAGGATTTGTGTGTGCACAGGAAAAAAAAAGGGAAAGAAAGGAAACCAGTTTCGATTAATAAAAATTTCATTGGGGAAATCCCTTGAACTTTTGTGTCTGATCCCCTAAAACTCTGAAACCTGGATGGGATTACACATGAACTGGACCTAAAACACCTTTCACTCTCGACTGGTCGTTTGACATTCTTTTTGCCAAGGCAAGTGACTTTTTCGATATATTTTTATCAGGAGCCGATTTGGAGATTGAAAAATAACGAGTTCGATTTCTCTTTTGCCAACCAGAAAAAGAAAAGAGAAAAACTAGCTGATAGATTGTAGACAAGAACCCCCCTATAGAGTCAAGTTCCTTTTTTCTGTAGATTTTTTTTCGCGGTTCTCTATAAGGAATGTTGACCTCTGACGCCCCCCAAAGTCCTGAGAGAAAAACACCCATTTATTCCTTCATGGGAACTCTCTGAGAAAGAGAAGAGGAAAAAAAAAGTCAAAAGCTCTAGCTCTCTGTCTCTCTTTCTCCCCTCCATCTCATTGGAATTGTTTAAACATTCTGGAAATATATACCCCCCTTCTCTCTCTTCATATATAACTGAAAGGTACCAAAAAGGCCATGGAGGCGAGGTTTTTCGATGGAGGGGAATATATTGAAAAAAACAAACTCTCGACTACTTGAAATGCTTTCGAGTCATGCAAAGACTGCCAAGACAGTGAAATCACGATCTTTTTTTGGTGTTGCTGCTTCTAACTGGAACGGCAAATGAACTCGGGGAAATTTGAAACGGCTAGTTTTGGATAGATGACGTCATTCGTCGGCGTGTCGACACACACAGCATCATCGTGATGGATGCCTCTCTACCTAATGGGGTAACACACATTCGAGTGGAGGGGGGGTTCTCTTTGTTCTTTTCCCATCTTCGTCTTTCGTGAAGACGACCAAAAGTTTTCATCTAGTTGCTGCTGGTTGGCTGGCCGTTCAAGGTAAACCGGCAGTGGTGGTATTGAAATTCTGTCTTTATGACGCATATACCTAGTGCTTCTCACACACGGTCTACCGTGAGTCTGTTATTATATACCCGGAGAGAAATGGATAAGTTTCTTATACTTCGTCGTCGTCGTCGACGTCCTTTTTTTTTTCTCTTAATTGTGTGAGAAAAATCTCTTTCGGTCGTGAAAGGAAATTGAATCGACCGTACGTGTCTTTGGGCCTTGTATTTTTCTCTCTCGATAGCTTCAGGCTTCGGTCGTCATTATCATCAGCGTGTATAACCAGTAGGGTGGGAATCAGCCATAAAAATTAAATGGCGGTGGTAATATTACGATATATATATAAATATATAAATACAAGTTGAAAGTTTTCGTCATCAAAACCGTCTGTCGTCTGCGCCATTGGAAAACATTGGCCTTTTCCCGCTCTATGCGTGAAGAATATTTCATATTCTCTCTCTCTCTCTCTTTTAGAGTGAGCTGCTGCGCTCGATCGGATCCAATGTAAACACCTTTTGCCTCTTTTTCGATATCAGAATAGACAACAACAACAACAACAAGGAGAGAGCGAAAATGGAATAGGAAGAAGAAGAAGAAGCGCCCAGGCGAATCACACGCACAATAGAGCGAGCGATTATGCGAAAATAATGGCCCCTCTGCTGCAACAACATGGAGGCAAGGAAAAAGATGGCACAATAGGGTCCCGAGATGACGGCTCGAGCCAATCAACCACCTGTTCTACTACGGTAACTTCAAGTCAGTTATTGGAAGGGCGCGAGAGGAAAGAAAGAGCGTGTCATTGTGTATATTCATCAGAGAGTCGCGAACCGCCTCGCAACAACAAAAGAACATATTTTTTTTCTCTCTTATTTTTTTTCGTTTTCTTCTCCAACGAACGGTGGCAAAACTTTCCCGAACACAACAAAATGGACGACACCCGTCGAGGAAAAGTAGAGCAAAGAGTCGTCGTCGTAGAAAACGCCGTTCAGGAGAAGAGAAGAGAGAAAAAAAAGAGGCAGCCTTTAAATGATGTCGCTGCCGACATTCCCTAATATGTTAATGTCTTTACGAGGCGCACGTCGACCCGTCGCCTATCGGGAACACGTGGGTCGACATTCTTGTCAATAAAGAATTCAACTAGGGCAACGAGCTCTCTGTGTAACGATCGTGATCAACGTTTTGCGGTCCCACAATCAGTTCGGTCAAATCCAATACGGACACCAGCCGCAGCGGTTTATTCCCTAGACCGTGACTGGTTTCTTCATTCGTCGTTACCATACCATTTCTACCCTTAAAAAAAAGCGGTCGGCTAATTGAGCGTGCCTTAGCCACACGTCATTTGATCCCTCCATTGTGTCATCATCTTTAAATCGCATTTCCCTCCAACCTAACCCAACCTAAAAGTTTGATATTATGAAAGTCAATATTACAAGCCGACCAAAGTTGGTTTTTGGGTTTTCTTTTGATTGCATCGGATATGTCGGTCACGCGTTTGGCTATACCGTATCACGGTGGAAATAACTAGGGAAATCTTTCCTTAGCTCTTTTTACGGCCATGTGACGAACGAAGCCCAAAGTCTGTGTCTGTAACTGTAGTATAGTCGATTAGTAATAGCTCTAGTGCTACTGTTTACGTATGCAGTCCAGGAACTGCCGTCCAGTGTGGTGATGACATGGGCTCGAACGCGCTCGCGCGCGCTTGGGCCATTTCTTTAGTTGTTTTTTCGACGTCAGAGTCGCAAGTGGACAAGTCCCACCCACTCTTCTGTCTGTGTATTTAGTGACAGAGAGGAAGAAGCCATTTCGTGGCGACTGCAGAATGACAAATCAAATATGAAAAAGGACGCCAACGTCAGAGCTTCAAAAAGAGTAGCGTCGAGTGGGTCGAGGCAAATCAGGAGCAAAGACGCGTCTTCAATTATTCCATTGTCGAGTTCGTCTAATCAGGCAATGATGGAGCGGTCAACAAACGGTAATTAGTGTTTGTCTTTTTCTTTTCTTATCATCTCTCTCTACGTGCGATGTTTATCGTTTGATGGACCGCACATCCGCCCGTCTGTTTACCCGACAATCATCCGAGTTATCCATCGCCCGTCGTCGCTCTTCTCGATGCGCTTCTTTTGTGTGACAATGGTTCGCAGTCAGGAGCTAAGCCAGTCGAAACAATCAGCATTTTCGACATGGGCGTTGCGTGCCGATGGGTATCTTACACGTATCCGGCTTTTGTTTCCCGCGTGCGTGAGCCGGGCGTGACGACGACGTTGTGTCGGCAGTTTTGAGAATAGGAGAACAACAAAAAGTCTCGCGTCAAAGATTTTTCTCTTCTTTTCTCTTTCGTCGTCATTTTAACCTGAAAATGTTTCACAGTTTTACCTTTCAAGGTGTGCCAGCGCATTCCTCTCTCTGCCTTCCATAGATTGATGGCACTATGTGGGAGGTACACTAACCTCTTTATTGGATTTGTCGGTTCGTCTCTTGACAGACGTCGTCCAGCTGGGGCGCATCGAATTCCAAAGTCTTTTATTCACTTTTTTTAACGATTTTCTCGACGTTTTACAAAACGCTGGCTACATAAAAACTAGTGTACTATTATAGATATTGAAATGTTCTCGGTAGGGGGTTTCTGGCCAGAGAGAGACAACGGCAACGCTGCCCATTTTAACTGTAAAAGGCCAAAATAGGTAAAAGAAAAGGGGGATATCATCATCTTATGGTATTCCATCTGCAGTTCAAAAGAGCTGCTGCTGCTGCTGCAGTAGTAGTTTACCGTTATGTATGTAAGAGCAGCAGCAGAGGCGGCGGAAGCTCCGCTCAGACCCCCGCCGGACGTTCAGCGTGATTACGTTCGGGACTTGGGTTGCTGCTGCCGCCGCCTCTGGTAAGAAGAGAGACGGGAGGGCATTCACTCTTTGTACTTGTGTGTCTATATGATGGACGTTTCAGAATGATAATCGTCCTCCTCCCTGCCTCCAGCAGCAGCACGATGAAGAAAAGCTCCTCATCTCGCGGGGAGTTGATTGCTACTACCGAAACCTATTTGGATCGGCTGACGGAAGCGTAATAATAATACACGCCTAAATTGAATGTGCGGCTGCTCCTAGCTTGATTCACGTTTGAAACAATAACGTCGACAAAAACAAAACGTCCCTCTCTTCTTTCCTTTTTTTTTTTTGCTACTCTCTCTCTAGCTAGCTCTCTTATACAACATGTATAATAGAAGAAAAACATCACGGAGAAAGAGATGAAATGTTCAAAAAAGGGCTCCCGGGCTCTGACATAAAACGAAAATGCCGTGCAAGATGGGGAGAGAGAGGGGAGCGCCTTTTTCTTTTTCTTCTTTTGTTTTATCGACTGGTAGCATCAGACATCGACGACTTGTGTTATTTTCTCCCCCTTCCGTCTGAGAAATTCCCTTTCTCCTTCTTTTTTTATGGATTTTTGTGTTGTCTTGTTTCACAGTTATTGCGTGTTACGGCCGACGACGATTTATAATCGTTTGGAAAAAGGTTTTCGATAGTCGTCACGCAGAGTGTACACATATCCAATCAAAGTTCTCTTTTTTTTACGTCGTGAGAATGACGTATATCTCTGGGATGGAACGTGCTTAATCACGTTATCACGTTGCCGAGCAATTCGTGTGGGTCGTCAGAGGTCCTACCGTGTTGATGATACATTTAGTTTAACGTTTCTATTTTCTTTTTTTCGACGTCCAACAGATTGCCGCTATCTTTGGTGAGAGTGGAACGATGATGCTTCATCAGCAGCAACAGCAGCCGCTCGCCTGGAACGCCATGGTACGTGTCGTCGTCAGAGATGTCATCTTTTCTCTTTTTTTTATACAGATATCCTTGATCTCTTATCATTTTTCTCTCCTTTTTTCGCCACGCAGAGCGACGACGGTTGGAACCCGAGGAGCTTGTCGAGTTTCCAGACTTTTCCACGACACCCGTCACCGCCCGGATCGTCGTCTTCGAGTAGCACTTCGTCTTCTTCTTCTTCTTCGTCTTCTTCGTCTTCGTCATCTTCACCCTCTTCTTCCGGGCCGTCTTCGCCTCCTGGATTGTTAACCAACGGCGTCGTCGCTTCGCATCACCACTCCAAGTCGCTGATTGAAGGCGACAAGTGGGCTAATAAAAGCACCAACGGTCATGCTGGACCTTCTCACGGACATTCGCGCTCTTTGGGCCAGGCTGCCGATTTCAGCCTTCCTCAGGCTAGACGTCAATCCTCTTCCTCTTCTTTGGTATATATATATAGTAGATATATCGATTGTTGTTTTTCTGGATGGTAAAAAACTAACAGTGGAACTTCTTGGGCGGAATTTTCATTAGAACAACGGCCACAACAACGACGCCGACGACGATCCAGACGTCGTTCAAGTGACATTAGGACCCAACGATCGACGTTTCGGATTTTCCGTCGTAGGCGGCCTGGAGGAAGGTTTCCCGCCGCGTATCGATGAAATCGCGCCAGGTAACTCAAACTAGAAACAACAACGGGCTAAAAGAAACAATATTGGTGTAATTGGATCTCTTTTTCCACCCTAAACCGAACCTTTTCCGTCTTTGTTTCCCGTCCGGCTGTGTGAGAGACGCCTAAGTGGATTATTTCTTCTTTTTTTTTTTTATCAGCCGTCGTCGTCGTCGGGCATTTCCGCGACTCGAATTAGATACTTATGGGAGGAAACTAGGCGGAGTAGTAATTTTTTGTGTTCACTCTCGACTGGTCGTTGCTTGCCGACGACGACGACACAATCGTTGTCTGGCCGCCATAGGTCGACCGCCTTTTTGGAATACCTGGAGGTCACCAAAAGAGGCAAAGAGATATAGGCCTGGAGTTGCCAGGCAGTGATAAGGCATGAGGAAATGGATATGGTGCGGATTGTGTGTATATAGAGGAAGAAGAAGGAAAGAGGAGATGGAAGAAGAAGACACACACAAATAGACTCTCTCTCTCTAGTCCCTACCGTGCGTTACCGTCATGTCTATTGATTTTTCTTCTCTGGCGCTCGCCCTGGCAGCAGCACCGAGGTTTACTCCCGCGCCGTCGAGGATATATATATTAGAGAGATGTTGTGTACAACTCTACAGCTCTCTACCAGCTCTAGCTCTTCTTCTTTCGGTCGATCGGAATCGATCTACTCCCGCTAATTGCGCCTTAGGAAAGCAAATCCGATGGAGATGCCTGGCGCCCGATCGATGGCCTCCCCTTAGCCCTTACTACACCATGTATATCTAGTTGTACTACGTCGGTTGAAGGTATTTCACGCCGGATATGTCTGGGATATCTCTCTAGTCTACCGTCGGACCGTGTTTTATAGCCTGGACGACGAGTTTGCCCAGTTGTGGAGGAAAAGATCCTGCGCGGAAGAGACGAGAGAGAGATGAGGTCCCACCCTCCCAAGTCGCCATGGAGACTTCTTAGTCTACCGCCGACGTTGCCTTTCGGCCGCACATAGAGGCGCGCACGCAGGAACGGGACGGATCGACCTTCTTCCAGCTGCTCCTTCTCTCTTATTTGACTCTGGCACACTGGCTCTCTATTGATCAGTAGCTCGTCTCCAACCCGTCGGTTCGACACGATCCGCTTTTTTTCTGTGTGTGTTGTGTCTTTCCAGTGGAGTGACTGTGTTGTTCCGGCACCAGGCCCAATTTTCTTCGCCGTTGTGGGGGGTATATATCTCTACCCGACTCGATGTTTCCGCACGTAAGGGATGTCATTTCAAACTATCTGTGATGATGGATTGAACTGCTGTTACCACCATCGACGTCGAGTTCATACACTGGTGTCGTTGTTGTTGCCAGCCCGGAAATATGCCTTTTAGTTGTTGTTGTTGTTGCGTCGACCAGCCATCAAGAGCCGTGTCTGGTGGATAATTAGTGCGCGTGAGTTTGACGACTCCGACGACGATATGGTGGATCTAGGCGGCTACGTCATCATTCTGGTCGAGACCAGGGACCAGAAGATCAAACTCTACGGTCCGTATGTCTCTCCTACACCCCCAGAAAACATATATAAGCTCCCCCCCCCCCAATTCTGGAGGTCGTCCTGCCCGATCCCCCCCGGTTGTTTATCGTAGACTCCATTTCCACATATACGACGCCCACTCTCTCTCTCTCTCTGGCCTCGTCTGTCTATCTTAACTATCTCGACCCGCTTGTTTGTTGTCGTTCCACGGCAGGCAATAGTGTGCCGTCGCTGATGGAGGACCTCGAGTTCTCTTTGGCATCGCCTTGTCATGGGGCTCTCCAACCGACTTTACTTTTTATATTTCGCCCCTTTTTTTAAGTGCAAAGTTTTTTTCTGACGCCTGAAATGGAGGACACCAAGATTTAGGGCGACCAAAAAAAAAATTGTAACAGAAAAAGAGGAGAGAAAAAAACAAACTGGAAAAACATGGTGGAAACACTTAAAAAACAATCACATCTACTACGCATTGACAAATGTTTTCCCCATCATTTTCGTGCTTTCCATCCATGTGAACGACCACTCTGTCCTTTTCGCATCCATCATCTCTCGTGTCGCTTCCCAAAAAAGGCACTTTTTCTATATTTTTTTTAAATATATTGATAAACTACGGAAATTTTCAATGGTGCGCTACGTCTAGAGAGAGAGACGAGTGTGGACATTGAAAAGGATCGAATCATTTTTGCGGTAAAGGATGGCGGTTTGGTAGTAGTAGTAGTAGTAGTAGTAGCTGCGCGGAGCGGAGGATGCTGCGTGGCGGAGGCCAAGTATTGATTGGAAGCAGCGCTGGAGGGGATGGGGTTTTGAGGGGGCGGATGGAGGAGAAGAAGGGAGAGGTCTTTACGCGGGATAAAAGGAAAAAGAAGAAAAAGAAAAAAAGTGACGCGAGGCGACGACGGATCTTCCAGCTCGACCCCATCATCACGGACGATGAAGACGTTGTCGACCTTGGGACAACTCCGTCTTTTTTGGGGAGGGGGGACGTGAGTCCGTCGGTCCAGTCTTTTTCTTAATTGGACAATCCTCCCAAGGTGGCGGTCTTGTCCGAGTGTCGGAATGTTGGAAACATTTTTTCGACCGACCGACGTTTTGCGCTGACGAAACCGGAATTCAATTGAATTGGCTACGCGTGGTGGCGGCCCAGGATCCCGAGCCAAGCTACTACTATCCAGTCTCTACTTTGCTATTACGCTGCGAGTCACGATCGGAATAACATTGTCAGCCGGAGAGAGAATCCAGTCGGGCAGAGGGATCGAGTGCGTGACTTTTTTCTTTCTTTTTTTTTTTTCTGGCCGGGTAAATCGACAGCCTCTATGACGAACAAGATTTACTGCTTTGGCTCTTCCCTCCTCCTTACCATTCTCTACCCCCTCATGTTCCCTAGTACTACTACTATTCAAATAAGAAAATGGCTGGCGATGGCGCTCTTCAATGGGAGGGCCAACGCCAAGCTCTTGAAACATGCAGAATGGGGCTCGTGATTTTCTCTCTCTCTCTGGCCAAGCTGCACACAGAAAAGAAATCAATCTTTTGTCTGGCTTCCCCCTTTTTTCTATATATTCCCTCTTTTGTATTGCAGGATCGCCGGCGGACAAGGCCGATCTGGAGATTGGCGACGAGATCCTCGAGGTCAATGGCAAGTCACTGGACGGCGCTACCCACACTGAAGTCATCTCGCACATTCACCAGGTTCCCTTTTCATCTTTACAAATTCAGAGACTTCTTCTTCGTCGGTTTAGATCCGACGACGGAACAAGAAAACTTGATTAGTCGTAATAGCAATTAGTGGCTGCAATAGTATCGGATTTCTCTCTCTTTCGACGACGGGAAAAAAATAAATCGTCATTCTTTGTGCTTTTCATTGATTTACACAGTGCATCCGGTCGAGGACGATCTGCCTGCGAGTGAAGCGGAAGAGCGGCAACAAATTAGGTGAGTTCTTTCATAGCGACATGCTTAAGAATTTCAAAAATGGCCCAGCGGAAGTACCGCGTATCCCGTCCCCATAGAAATCGATTTAGTTTTTTGCTCATTTGACGACGTTCGGTGCTGCAACAACTCTGTCCGGAATGCTTTTGAGCGCCACCTGGCGACCGGAATGTTGTTTCCCTTCTATTTTCGTTGGTTGCCACAAAAGAAGGTGGATTGTGTGTGTCTGGGGTTAGGGTGGTAAGGAGGAGGTAGGTTGGGAAAAAAAATGTATATAAGAGAGTTCTTAATTTAGACGGCACTCGGATCCCGTGAGTGCCGAGTAGGCTAAGAAGACGTAGTAAGTCGTTTTGAAAAGTTAGTCGGTGCTTCGGCATGGATTCGCTCAGATTGTGCTTATCCTGCGCTGGCCGGAAGCCGGGATCAGGTTGTGGTGGTAGTGGTCAGAAGAGAAGTCGGAGAGATGGAAACCAACAACAACAACAGCCAGTGACTCCATCACCGTCGCCTTCCGTCGCTTCCGTATCGGACGATTCGCTGGAAAAAGTTTTGGAACACGCGGCCAAAGACGACCAGCCCGACACGCCCGGCTATTGGCGCAATCGCGGCATTGGAGATGTTGACACTCCGCCGATTAGACGAAGGGTTTTACTTTTACCTCCGCCACCTCCATCGTGTTCCTCTTCGTCCAATTCAATCGATTACTGTACAACTTGATCGACTTCTTACAACTTGTTCGAATTCTTATTGTTGTTGTTGTTGTTTCAGCTCAAGATTTGGCGGCTAATAGTAACGTGCAAGATGCCTTCGTCATCGCCGTGGAGAAGCAGGCTCGCGAACGACTGGAACGTCTCTCTGCCCTGAAGAAAATCAAGCCCGTCGACATGACGAAACTTTCTCAACAGGTAAACACAGCAACTAGCTGGACGGTCCCTAGAGGGCTATAAGGAAAACGAGCGATGTCAAAGATGTTGGCCGACTTCAAACGAAAGTCCTCGAGAGGAAAAAAGGGACCTTTGTCGGTTCCACTTCAATAATGCCAGCACTGCACGCGGAGTTTGCTTATTGGATTCCGATGATTTGTGCCCGTCCTAGAGAGCCGAGTACGGAGAAAGCGGTGGACGGCCAGTTGCTGGATATTACCTCGCCAGATCTCCCAATCATCATTTTTCCATCGTGGAGAAACTGTCCGTCCACCCAACGTCCCCCCCGAAAAAAAAGTTTTTATTCGGTATCGATCTTTTGCCCGTTGGCCAATCAATAATTCATGTACGGCGAGAGCTGGCCAAAAAGGATGAACGGACCAGTCCAGCCGTGTCGAGTAGAAGCCCAATCCTCCAGTCGCACGAGATAGATACACTTTGTGCTCTCCAAAAGAGAGTCGGTCCATCCGTCCCGGAGAGTTATTTCCAGAGTACTAGGGAGGAGGAGGAGGAGACTTTCTTTTTAGGTCCGTCCTAATCCTTGTATTCTTCCTATAGAGACTACCTTTGCTTCTGCTGCTGGCCATTCTTTTTCCAGCTTTCCCTCAAAAGAGTTTATTTATTGTTATGGAAGGCGTTATATAGAGCCAGAGTCACGTGGTCTGGAACTCGGCCCGAAATGCTCTCCCTCCCGTCATGCAGCAAGCGTTCATCTAACCGGAATAATGCCCAATATACCTTTTTTTTTTTCTCTCCTCTCTCTCTCTCTCCAGCAGCATGTCTTACATGCCACATGTGTTCCAGTCACACATCTGCCAGTCTTTTATTTTTTTTTGTAGACGACACGCGTATGTTTAGTCAATTACGGGGTTTTTCCACTTGTGGAGATGGCGTGTACGATGGTTTGGTAATAATCCATTTTCTTCTTACAGTTGAGTCACGACGCAGCGGCGACGCCATCGCGGTCGGCCAAACTGACGGACGGCGGAGAAGACGGCGACGATGACGACGACGACGATGAAGAGGAGGTCAGCCAAGGGCATCGGAGCAACAGCAGGACACCGCCGCCCAGCAAGAGAGAGGGTGTCCGTCTTTCGGTGACGTCACCACCACCGGCGTTTGCCAATGCTACTACCACCACGGCCCTGTCACCGCCTTCAGGAGGTCCGTCGTCGGTTATATCGCCTTTCGGATCGCCCAGCGGCTGGATCAGTTCCGGCCAGGAAGCTGGCGGAGCAACCGGGACGACGTCGACGACAACGGCGGATAAGACGAGCAATGTTCACATCAACGGCGATCACGTGACTCAAGTCAGAGTTGACGCCATCGTCTTGACGCCAGACTCATCGAGTGGTGGTGGTCGACGGCGTCAACCGGATGTGACCGAGTCGGCGTCGGTAGCGGCGGACGAGGATGACGATAAAGAGAAAGAAGAAGACCGCGATCAGAGTGAATTGTTAGTGTCCACCCGATTGGCCGTTTCGGCCGCCGCTAACAACAAAGCAGCAGGAGCAGTAGGAGGAGGCGTCGCTGGCCGGGATCAGCAGCAGCTCCACGTCACGGCCGTTCAAGTTGAGCACACTAGCAACGCCCACGAAGAGACGACGTAAGTCATCCTTCTCATTTCCTTCTTCTTTCTTCCTTTTTTTTCTTCTACTAGAGCCAGTCCACTGCTGGATGAAGAAACCGCGACAGCGCACGTTATCGATCCGTTCTTCAAAAAGTTGCCCGTCCCTCATACTTGATCCTATCGTAGGCCTTTTGACAAATCCTCCTCTATGCAGTGCCTTTTGTAGTCGGTCGTCGTCGTCGGGGAGGGAAACCTCGCCAGTTTTTGGAAATCCTTTTGCGACGAGAGAGAGAGCCAGACGGACAAGCTGGCGTTTTCACGAGATTCTCTCTCTCTGCGCCGTTCACGACGTCCAATTAAAATGGTTTAAAACTAGATTCAATCTAGACGTCGTACACGACTTATCTCGAAATCTGTTGGAAAAACGGAGAACTCGACTGAACTTTGTCACCCAGCACTCGACGACGAAGAGATTGTCGTCGTCTACCGGAAATAACGTGATGCAGCCGACTCTCTCTCTACGCGGTACAAAACCTCGTAAAAAAGCATTAACAGACGAGTCTAGTAGTAAGTAATTGTAAGCCTTTGTTATCGTTACGAAAAAAGAAAAAAAGATCTCAGTAGAAGAAGACTGGGACGCAGACGGCTAGTGGTGCGGCCCGTAATGAATGTCGTCACGGATTTTACATGACGAGCCGTTCGTTCGCTAACCCAAGGCCGCAAGATTTGAATCCTCACGATCTCACGAACGGTCGTGACCTATGCGTGACACACTTGACTACTCTACCATCTCTCCGTCATCTAATAGCTCTCTGCCAGAAATGTTGGCCTCGGTCCAGCCATTCGCCGCCATCTTTCCTCCCCTCTCTATTATTGGATGGTCTTTGTCGTCGGGCCTACTAACAGCAGCAGCAGCAGGGAAATAGCCAAAGACATCTCCCTCCTCTAGTCTAGCTCTCTATAAGCCAGGGCAAACACAGACAGAGTAGAAATGGTTTTCCTGTCGTTTAACACACAGCGTTAGCTGTCGAAACTCGGTAATGGAGATCTCGAGTGTGTTCGCCCGTCTGTACGGGATCAGGTTGCTTCCGCACTCTTGTCCCAATTGCTTTTCTTAAGTGAATGTCGAGCTTTTCTTTTCTCTCTTTTAAGAAAAAACACACACAGAGGGTGGCAAAAGACTCCCTCCGACTTCTTTAATAAATTCACCAACTTTTCGACAAGAAAAAGGAAAACATTTTCTCTCGCAAAGTTTGTGTTGTTGACTTTTGATGTGCTCGCTCAATTGCGGCTTAAAGTGGTGTGGAATTGGCCTGCGTCTTCTGCAAAAGTTGGTTAATTTCACCGGCAGATGGTGTTGGCTTATCCTCCACCTGTCTTGCCGGCAGGTATACATCCCTTTTTTTCCCAAAAAGAAATTACCTTGTGGATGGGGTGGTGTGTGCAAGTCCCGTGCGGTTGGTGCATTCTTTTACCTCCTCTTTGGAGGCGGTTTTATCACCTTGTTCCTCTTTGAATTCCGTTTTCCTCCTCCATTCGTGTGTGTGTGTGTAAGTCTGGAACTTGGAGGGGAGGGCTTTTCGTTTCGTTTTTTTTTTATTTTCTCATTCTGACTCTCAACCAAGGCAAACCAGTGAAATATTTGGCAGCTTCACTCTGAGCCGTGTGTTCGCGTCCTCTCTTGGGCTCAGAGAAGAAGAAGAGAGAAAAAAAAAGCGTTGCTGCCACCAGGTGTGCCTCCACCTGATCTTTGTGTCTCTTCCCTCAGATTGTTGAAGGTGTGGTGCCACAAGTTGGTGAAAAAAACACAACACACAGTACGGCCAAGTGGTACGACAGTAGGCTCGACAATTTCAGTGTGCAATTAAGAAGAAATTGTGTCTCTGTGTGGTTGATTCACGAAACAGAAAACGAGAGAAAATAAAGAACGAACCGACTCTTGTTTGCCTTGGCGGCCATTGTTGTGTGTGTGTGTGGTGTTCGCCGCCGTTTTCTCTCTCGAGGGAAACACTTTGCATATTCTGGTATATTTTTTTGGTTCAGTTTGGGTGGCCTTCTTTCTCAGAAGAAGAAAAACTCAGGAATCCAAAAAGTGTAATAGAAATTTCCACCAGTTAGTTGCCTCACGGCGAGTTGTGTCGTAACGTGTGACAAGTGTGCAGTGTTGTTGCCGATTTCCAAGTGAGTTGTACAGCATTATTCATCCAGTAGCATTCTTTTCAAAAAAGCGTCATTCAACTTGTAGTTTTCTATTGTGTTGACGAAGAAGCCATTTTCCCCCAGCTCTCAGATAAACCTACATAGAAAAAGCTCTCTCTCTCTCTCTCCAAGCTACCTAGCTCTGTGTGCGTGTGTGTTAGTGGTGGATTAGCCAACCCTAAACAGGTGCGGCCCCTCGGCCGTGGTCTTATTCCACTAAGGTGTATTATTTCATTGAAAATAACCCGTGTGTTACTTCTGCGGGGGAGTCGTCCACCATGTTTTCTCTCTCCCCCTTTTTTATTTTTCTATACATTTGAAATGCTGTCCGTGAAAATGGAAACTGTGTCAACCTCTGACCGGACTCTGGTGGAATCGGGACGAACGACTCGAGAATGCGGCGAATCGTGCTAACCTTGATATTCTTTTTTTCTTGTGGGAATCGAGACGTCATTTCGTGTGTAGCCCCTTTCCGTTGTGCCTTGTCTATAATCATAAATCAGTCGAAGACGACAACGGTAAGCCATCGAGCCCAAGATCGTGGGTGATGATTGTTTACGATGACAGTTACCGTTCTTTAACGATGCTACATTCCACAAGACCTTGTCTACGTATCACGATTAGGAACGTCCCTGTTTTTTAGCTCCTACAGAGGAAAAGAAAATGCACGCAGAAAAGTTTCTAATTCCGGTTTTTCATTCGAGTAGTCTTCATTTGGGTCCAGGCTCATTTAACTACGATCTTTCCGAGTTGTTTTTTAAACGAATATACGACGATATGGTGGTAGATTCTGAAATGGCCGATTATCCAAGCAACATCTTTTGCCTTTTTTTATTTTACGAGGTAATCACAGCCCAGTAGTAAAGGAAGAAGCGGCCGCAATTCCATCTGTTCTTCGTCCGTCTCCTCTTTGGGGGGATTCTTTTTTCAAACAATTCCGGAATTTGGTGCATCGTGAAGCACATGCACAAGAGTTTGTTGTTGTGTTCGTGTTGTTGAAGCCATGTTTCAGGGTTTCGACGGTTCGATAGACGCGGGTAAAGAAGGTGGGAGGGAAAGTTTGGCCTTGAAATACTCTGAACAACTCACGCACGTTAAGGGGGGGGGGGAACATGGCGCGAGCGTGATGGCGAAGCCCCGACTCACGCATGTCTTCTATGTATCTCCCAATCTGACCTTTTTTTCTTTTTCTTTTTTGATCGAACCAAATTTATCTTATTCTTTCTCTCTTGTTGTTGTTGTTAACTTTCGTTTTCCAGTTGATGTTGAAATAAGTTCGGGTCGCTCTCAATTTGGGCCCCCAATTGAGTTGGCTCCAAACCGGAAGGAAGTGCATCAGGAAGAGGCATTTTGTGATGTTGCAGATTGATTCCATCTGACACAAACTGAGACGATTTTCTTATTTCGGTCTCTCTTTTTTTAAACTAAAAGAGGATATGGCGGAATCGGCCGTTCGTCGTCTGGCCAAACGGTAACAAAAGATCTCGGGGAAACGCTAAATCTGCTGGAATCGTCTTGCAAATGCTTATCCATGCGTCCGCTTCTACTTCCGTCATGGAAAATGCAATCTCATTCCTTTTTTCTTTTTTTCTTCTTCTTCTTCTTTGGGGAGAGATTTTTATTGGATTACCAAAACAAACACAAATTGTGTGTCTGTGTGCGTCTTCGTTTGTCCGGGTACACAATCAGTGTTTACTCGTCGTTCTGGACGTCCTCTCTCTGTATATATTATATTGAATTTATTAAATTCATATTTGTAATCTATATATAAATAAATAAAAGGGAGAACTAATTTCATCAAAAGCGGGATGTGCTCGACTTTCATCCGCATTACTTGTGCGTGCGTTTTTGTTGTTTGGGACGCGCGCGCCGGGAAAACAACTCGCACTGGAAGTAGTTGGATTCCTTTGTAATTTTAGGGCCGTTCCCCTGGACGTGACCAGCCGTTTGGAACGTGAGCGTGTGTTGTGTGTGCTTCCAAACTCGGAACTTTTATATATATATATCTGTTTGTACACATATATCGTTAAAAGTTTACTGTTTATTCGTGTGGGTTTTTTGCTGGCATCAACGTCACTCGATCCCCTTTTTTCCTTATTTCCCAACTCTTTTTTGGCCTTTAAGATTCAGCCGGCGGATCCCTGTCTCATCATCTTATCTGTATTCATTAGCGTCGTGGTGGGAAATCGATTTTCTGTGTGACGTCAGTCCGTTCTTGGCTTCTCCATCGTTTTTTTTTTCCTATTTTCTTTTGTTTTGTTGTTGCCTGGTCGATTTGGTTTAGTGTTACTGACCGCCTTTCACAGCACAGAGTCGAGGGAATTTTCAATATGATCCTGCCTGCTGCGCGATGCTCCTTTTTCGATCAGCCAACCCCTTTTTGTATTGAAAAGTTTTCTCTTTTCATGTTATTACGGCTTTGTCAACGACTTGACGAAGCCCGTCACAACAATAGACTCGTCAATGCTAATAGATTTGCTTATCCCCGCTCTTTTCGTCCCCTCGGTTTTCTAGGCTGAAATCGGGCAAGCCGTTTGGTAGTCGAGAAAGCATCAAAGGCGCCAGCCAATGGGGCAGCAGTGAACCGGTGGATCAAGCAACATCGACAACCTTCGCCATGGGTGCGTACTTCAATATCAATTGATTTTCATTGACTTTGAATCCAACTACAATTCATTTATTGACATTTTCTATTTCTTTTGTTCAGGAGCAATGAATGGCAATCCATCGATGCGTAGCAGCACCGGTGCAGGTAACGATTTGTTTTGTTTGTTTTGTTTTCGGACGTCAAAGAAGCGTTATTCATCATTATTGTTTGATTGGACGCGCAGGTAGCAGCCGGGGAACGAGCGGAAGGAGTGTAGGCGGTGGCAGCACCAGTCACAGCAGCGAAGGAGGCAGCGACTGGGCGAGTCACGATACGGGTCCACACCGAGAAATGGCCGTCGACGTGCCCGAGTCGTTTGTCGGACGCACCAAGACGCCGCCTCGTTATCCGCCCCCGAAGCCGAGCAATCCGCCGGCCACTTCAACAGCATCGGTCGTGGTGCCCGTCAATAATAACTCGCCCGGTTTGCGGAAGAAGGTCGTTACGGCCCAGGCAGCTCAAGTCGCTTCCAACGGATTGGCTCCAACTGGCAAACCGGCGCCTCCGTCTCGAGATCATTTGCGCATGGAAGAAGACGGCCGAACGGTCGTCATCAATCACGCCGCACCTCTTCAGGTTCGAAAAAATCCGTCCCGACCCCTTTTTCTTTGAACAAATCCTTTTCTCTCAAATAACATCCGCCCCTCGGATGCACGTCCGATTCTCTCCTCTATTGATATTCAACGTATTCACCCATTTTCCTCGAACGTTGCTACCATTACAGAACTCTACACGACTCCAAGCCGAATCTGAGCAAACGGCGCCGGCCAAGTCCGTGGGCGTCGAAGTGGATGTACTCAGCGCCGAGCAAATGGAGAGAATACGAAAGTATCAGGTAATGATGGCGCTCTATCTCTCGTCTTCACCTCTTGTATGGATGTTGTCTACATGGCGAGAGCAAAGGGGATAAGGAGGAGGACAAGGACAAGACTCTGCAAACAAAACGAGTTTTCCCGTCCGCCGCATCCGTTGACGTCAAGAAACGTGCTAAGCTCTCTTGTCGGATGCGACTTGGTAACCAAATCAAGTTTGGAGAGCGAGGGGGAGGGAAAGGGGAATTATATAACTTTCTGAAGAGCTGCTGGACAAGAGTCGATGTGTGTTTGTCGAATGTCCGAATTGACCAATCGTTGGAGCGATCGCATGTTGCGCGTCCGCTCCAGCTGACGGGTCTTTTATATGGCCCAACTGCTTGTAGCCGGAGACAGTGATTCGTTTACGTGTTGACGTGACATGTAAATTTCCATTTTCTCTCTCTCTCTCAGGAGGATGAACGAAAGCGACGCGAGAAGGAGGAGCGGATGGCCCGCGAGGAAGAGTTTCTACGCTCGTCGCTACGCGGATCGCGCAAGCTCCAAGCACTCGAAGAAAGTTGCACCAAGTCTCAGCCGCCGCCGTCCGCTACCGGCGTGGTCAACATCGCCTATACGGGCCATGACGACGACGACGAGGACGACGACGTTAACGATCCGGGTTTCGCCAACGCCGGCCTTGCTTGGGCCGCCCTGGCGCAGAATAATTACCTGCTCAACAGTGGCATGCAGAAGATCATTGGTACGACAACTCCCCTCCGTCCGTCCGTCCGTCTTCCAACGTTTTTCTCATTCGATTTTCTTTTTTTTTGCAACAAAAAAAAAGGCTTACAAGACGTGACTGCAGCGCTACAGCGAGTCCAGCAACAGTTGAAGAAGAATGGCCACGCTGGACAAGGTGTCGAAGCCGATTTGGCCGCTGTTCAAAGTCTTTTACTATCACCGGCCTTCCGATCGGCTCTCACGATCCACTCCAAAGTGCAGGAAGTCTGGTGCTGTGGCCAGCCCACCTTGCCCATTCACCACAACGTCCAGCAACTCGTCACAGAGGTATATATAAACACATTTGCTCTCAATATCGGGTCCAGTCACGCGCTCGTACGTGAAAGTGGCTTCCGAATAACAACAGCCGTTCCGGCTATCAGATTCGGCCGTCGTGCAAAAGCTTTCCAATTCCTCCTTTTTCTTTGGTGCAGTTGTGACTGGACTGGAATGTCGGATAATTTTGTGGCACACATTCGCTGTATTATTACAATTTTCTCCTCGTCCTTTTTTCTTTTTTTTCACTACTACTCTACATTAGTAATAGTAGCACTGGGCCGTAGCCTGATTGGTCGATTTGCACCAGGCCGGGCGTCGTGAAAGCAAGAGCCCACCTGCGCTCACAATTGAAGAAAATAAAAAGGCTCCTTTCTTTTTTTTTGCGACCGATGTGACTCTATGTTGTTGTTTTTGCTCGTGCAGTGTTTGACGGGATTGCAACAGTGCGGGCGACCAGAGGCGGTGGAGCTGGTGTCGCTTCTCGGCCGCTACGAGATGGAAGGATTGCTCTACGCCCACGATCGGATTGCAGAAGTCAGCACCATCAGTACCGCCCCGTTGAATGACTCTACTCTGACGGACGGCTCCGATGTGGACGCGATGCCCGAATCGGCTTTCATCTCGTCGTCGCATTTGTCGGGTCACTCACCCGCTCACTCGGGCGGTGGATCTTCGACGCATCACCAAGATAGGACCTTTAAGATCATCCGACTGGAGAAATCCAACGAACCTTTGGTATGTGCCCTCTGGAAATCTAATCTCTCTCTCTCTCTCTCTTGTGTTATACCCAACTCAACTCAACTTTACAAAAAATCGATACCCATATTGATCTGTTAGGGCGCCACGGTGAGAAACGATGGCGAGTCGGTTGTTGTCGGCCGGATCGTCCGAGGCGGCGTGGCTGAGCGTTCCGGTTTGCTTCACGAGGGCGACGAGATCCTGGAAGTGAACGGCGTCGAAGTGCGCGGCAAGTCCATCAACGACGTTTGCGATCTCGTCGGATCGATGACGGGCACTATAACTTTCCTCATCGTCCCCGTGGGAAGCGGCTCTAGCACCAAATCGCCGGCCGGCGTCCTCCCACCCAATCCGGTCGTTCATCTCAAGGCCCACTTTGACTACGACCCTGAGGATGATCTATACATCCCCTGCAAGGAGCTCGGCATCAGTTTTATGAAGGGCGACATCCTGCACGTCATTTCACAGGAGGACGCCAATTGGTGGCAGGCGTTCCGCGAAGGCGAGGAAGATCAGACATTGGCCGGTCTCATTCCCAGTCGCTCCTTTCAGCAACAGTGAGATTTTTGCGCTCTTTCTCTCTCTCTCTCTCTATCTTCTTTCAATCCGTTATTCCAGTCGCAACCAATGAACTAATCGTCTTTGATCAAAGTAGGCGAGAGGCGGTAAAACAGGCCATGGTCATTGACACGACCGAAAATGAGATCACGTCGCGCTCCAAGGCCGGCACCTTACTCTGTGCCAAAAAGCAACACAAGAAGAAGAAGAGGACAAGTTTCCGGTCCAACTACGGCAAAGGTATTATCATTAGGATTTCATCTCGACTTGGGAATGTCTCGTCAAACTCGTTCCGTTTTTATCCTTCCGCAGATGATACCGAAGAAATACTGACCTATGAAGAAGTAGGACTCTATTACCCGCGTGCCAATCACAAAAGGCCCATCGTTTTGATCGGCCCGCCCAACATAGGGCGAAAGGAGTTGAGGGAAATGCTCATGCAGGATTCTGAACGTTTCGCTCCGGCCGTACCACGTAATTTCCCCTGCTCTTTTCTTGATGCCATAGCGCGTCGTCGGTGTAAAAATAACGCGTCGTCGTCTCACATTTTATTTTGACAGATACGAGCCGGACGAAAAAGGATTCCGAGATTAACGGCCAAGATTACCACTTTATCTCTCGGGCCCAGTTTGAAGCCGATATTGTCAACCGCAGATTCGTCGAGCACGGCGAATACGAGAAGGCTTATTACGGGACTACACTTGATGCCATTCGGGCCGTCGTCTCGGCCGGCAAGTTTTGCGTCCTCAATCTGCACCCGCAATCTCTCAAGATTCTCAAAGAATCCAACTTGATGCCTTTCGTCGTTTTCGTGGCGCCACCTTCACTGGAGAAGTTGCGTGCCAAGAAACGCGACAAGGGCGAAACAGTCAAGGTATTTATATAGACACATTCGCCGGAATTGGTCGAGTAGATGTGAAAAAATTTTTCCTTTTCTTTTTTTTCTCGATATAAATAGGACGATGATTTGAAAGAGATAATCGAAAAGGCTCGTGAGATGGAGGAAGTCTACGGTCACTTTTTCGACATGGTCATCGTCAACGGCGACGAAGAGCGAACTTATAGCCAGCTGGTCAGCGAAGTCAATCGGCTGGAGCGCGAACCACAATGGGTGCCGGTCGTCTGGCTCGACCGCAACAGCAACGATCATAAATAGATGAGAGAGAGAGAGAGAAAAAGAAAGAAAAACAAAGAAAGAAGACAAAATCAGACACGACTCCTCCTCCTCCCCACTCCGCATCGCCTGCTGCTGCTCTTCTTCCATGCTATATCCACCTTATCTTGATGAAAAAAATTCCACAGAGATATAGAACTTGTGTGTTCTCCTTCTTCGGTAATCATCCAATCAATTTGTAATGCGAAGGAATGAATAATTCCGTCTTCCCCCACAGACTCACGCCCCCCGCAGGTCCGTCGATAACTGTTTTTTTCCCCTCCAATTCCCCAGATACTGATGAGAAATTAATAATGCATCACTCATATATACAGTATATATATACATATATATATTAATTATATAAAAATTGATGGACGAATCCCTCGGCTGGCTTTCTCTCTCTGCTTAGCCGGCCAAATGGATGATGATCTAGACGATGTCGGGGAGCTAATCAAATTTTGTGACGTGTGCAAAAGAATTTCACTCTCCTATTCCTGCCCTTACAAAACAGATACTCTTTATTATTAGACTTTCGTTTAGTCCGTTTTTTCCCTTCCCTTGTTATGGCCTTTACTTTTCATTGACATCAAACTTTAAGAAGCAAAACAAACAAAAAAAATTTCATAATAATAAGAATGATTCCCCCTCCCCTCCCTCGAAACACCAAACAACAACAAAAAAGAAAGAAATCGAGTTTGTCGATACTACGGAAGAAATTTGTAGCATTTTCTTGAGCGGAGTTGCTGATGATGGCGGCGGATGAATTTTGCTCAAGAGTTCTGCGCGCATCCAGACGAGCCATGAAGCGGGCAAAAATTTAAAAAAAAAAGGAAGAAAAGACAACAAATAGTAATCTATCGACGTAGTGATAATCCCTTTTCCCACCCCTCCACAATCAGATTTAGTAAAAAAGAAAAAAAGAAGAGAAAAATCAACCAATTTTCCCACGTCATTCTCTAGCAAATCGTATATATATATATAAACATACAATCTATTTTGAATGTCCCAAAGTTCCATGTTTTTCCTCGAAAAAGAACATTTCTTGTTTTCGTAACTTTTGTTTCTCGTCTTTAGTGCGACCACAACTCCGCTTAAAAATAACATCGTCTTCAGAAAGAAAAAAAAAAGAAAAAAAATGTCTCCCAACCAACCCATCCCTTCCCTCATTATACCATGTGTACAGATTGAATGTGTAGGTTATATTCTCTTTCGTGTGTGTTGTTTCTTTTTTTCTTCAGTTTTCTCCCTCCAAGAAACTGTGGAAAGATCTAAAACAAACAAAAAATAAGAGTTTTCCTCTCTCCCATTGTTGCGAGTTTCAAAACTTTTTGATACACACCCACACACACACACACATCCTGTAAAGTTTGTTGATTCGTATGTCTCGCTATATATTGAATTGATCCAATACCCCTCATTTCTTTCTTTTTTTTTATATAGAAGACAAGAAAAGAACCTGTTTGCCTATTTTGATCTTTTCTTCTCGATCCCCCCCCCCCCTCGTCGCCACTCGGTTTGCAACAACAACAACAAATCAACTATATTTGTCAAGTTTACAGGCGGTGTGATTGGCCAACAGTCTTATTTCGGAGAAGAATCCCCCGCGCTCGATTCCATTTCTATTTTCATCTCGTTTTTTTTTCTTCGATAATTCATTTCATCCTCTGTCCCAACCAACAATTGACGAACCCGATTGATTCACTCTTTTTTTTTTTACCTATTTCGAATGGTTATTCTATACATACACTGACGAGAATGTTATCAAGTTGTTTTTTCTTTCGGTTGGTTTATCTCTCTTTTGTAATTGTATATATATATATATAATGTTTCAAAGGGGGCAGGTAAAGGAGGCGTGATTGGTTTCTTTTTTGTCAAAAGAATCTGTTGGCGAGAGGGAACATCAGGTTTGGTTTGTGGTCGAGGGGTTCATGTTGTAGCATCAGTGTTGTTTCGGGATTAAATGAACAATCAACGGCAATCGCGGGGAGAGATTCTAAAAAATCGGCGGAGGGGAAAATTGATATAATTAATGATAACCGATGATGAGGGAAGCTGGCCGTAAATGCATACGACGAGAACGACGGAGAGATACACGGAGTCTTTTTTTTTTTCTTTTTTTTCCGACATAAAAACTGAACGAGTTCAAAATAAGAAAAAAAAACTGAAATAAATATTCAAAATATAACGCGGCGGCGTCGGACATAGATTAAGCGTTTTTGGGTGGATAATTGGTCGAATCGGGAAGAGCCGGAACGTTTTCCAGACTGGTGCTCATTTTACGAGAGATTTCCGTGGCCCTAGACGGCCGGCTGCTGCCGCAAGTGGAAGATGGGCGTTGATTCGGCTCTGGACTGGCGGCTGATTGGACTCCTCCTCCTCCTCCGCCACGGCTGCAGGAGCGGCTAAAGAGACGAGACAGACTGTGCGACACTTTGCGCGACGATCCAAGTTTCGGCGATTTCGGTCCGTCGCCGACGCTATTGCCGCTTCCTCCAGGTGGCTCCGCCGACGACGGCCTCAGTGGGTTCATCCCAAAACGGTCTGTCCATTGACGGAATCGAATTAGGAGCGGATTGTCGCGGCTGGGCGATCGACTATTGGAAGATCCAGCAGCGGCGGCAGCGGCAGCGGCAACCGGAGCGAGAGAATCGGTCACGTCCTCGACCGAAGCTAATGGCGCCAATGCGGCTCCATTGTGTTGTTGTAGAGGCTGCGGCGGCGGCGGTGACGGTGACGGAGGCAACTGCTGCTGAACTGGCGTCTTGACGTCAACGGCGCCATTCAGCGTCGTCCAGTTTGGCTTAGGAATAGCCAATGTCAATTCCTCCTCTTCCAAAATGACGATTCCTCGAGGACTGGCCGGCTGCGTCGGCTGCGTCGGACTATTGGTGGCGCTCCGGGCAGTGCTTCCGGCTCGAATCCTGGTCGATTCGACGGCTGCGAAAAATAGAAAAAAAGGAAGAAATTATAGCCGGGCGATCAACTCGATTGTTGATAGGAGACACAAAGAATCAACCGGACGGGACGGAGTAGAAAGAAGAAGAAGAAAATGGACCAACTTACAAGCTGACATAACAGCCAACGAAGCGCGCCGGAAGGCCGATGATGGTTGTCTTCCGTTACTGTTGCCGCTGTTGCTCCAGCCGGGCAACGGCCTAATGTCCGTGCTGATCTTGAAAGAGAAAGTCTTCTCGCACACTTCCACTTCAGTAAACGTGTCGGGATCGAGACCGAAGGAGAAACGCCGGATTTCCTCTTCCTGCGACAGCGACCTGTTCGACGAACGACGTCGAATGAAATCAGAAAAGCAAGTTGAGTTATAGGGAAGCTATATTTATAGGGAAATGTAATCAGCTAGACTACTACTACTACTAAGTTACTATGTTGTTCTCTAAGTCGAAAATAAATCCTGATGGATACGAACAGATTGGATAGGATCCCCCCATCATCTCTCGGCGGAGTGCTGGCCGTCGCCGACAGGCAGCTTTGAAAACAAATCCCGACGCCATCAGCGTCAGACCAGATTCAAATCGTTGCCAGTCGGCTGCCGCCTCTCCCGATGGCGACCTGACAAAAAAGTCGGGACGAAATATATAAATCCCCGATGGAGCGGCGGGGAAAAAAAAGCCACAGACAAGTCAAATCGCTGGGGACACTCCGGCGCAGCAGCCACTCTTCTTCTTCTTTTTTGCCCAGCAGACGACCTTCTTGAAAATTCAGTCCGTGTAGGGCAATCAGCGTCAGTCGATGGGATCGATATCCGGCCCTCATCCGCAGTTGCCTCCCCCCATGGACTAGAGATTCGCTGATATTAAACACTGAGGTGTATCAAGCGTCTTATTCATCTCGGTCCGTCGTCGTTTTATCCGTCGGATGCCTATTGAGACCGTGTGTAGACTCATCGGCCGTTCCGTTCAATGTTCTTTGCTCATAAAGCGGATTACTTTCAGGTCCGTCAGCATCCCCTAGGCGACCTGCTGCTGCTCCTGCTTCTCCTCCGGCTTTACTTCCAGTGTTGCTTCAATTTGTTTTCTATATACAAGTACTGATGGTCTGATGCTACTACTAGCCCGCCTAATAGATCCAGCAGCAGCACAATGTCGCCGCCCGACAAAATGTATACCGTCGCATCGAATTTGTAACGTAGTGTACAGTACGTAATTCAAATGGCGCGCTTCCATTCTCTCTAGCGTCTCATTTCATCACCGTCTGCATAGTTTCTGCCCAGAATTTATGTAGATGGTCGTTTATATTCTATTTTACGACTTTATTCCGCGCGGAGAAACCAATCAGCCCCAACAAGCAGTATGATTATTTTTCTTTATAAATAGAATGATGATTTTTTACTAGCCAACTCTACTAACCGACTGGCATCGTAAAAATTCGTTGGTCTCCCGTTGGGAGCTGTGAGACTATATAGCTGCTACAACTCCTCTTATTCTCTATATAGAAGAACTGGCACATAAAATATAAAAAATAAAGGCATTGGCCAGACGAGAGATTATTGTTCTCGACTTTGTCTCCATGCATTGTTCTTCTTCTTCTCTAGCTGTATTACGCACTCGAAAAGTTGAACCCGAGAGCCCGGAGTGTTTCGCGCTGGTTAGTTGATGCCCTTCTTCACCATTGAAAACTTGCACGCACGCATGAAAAGTTCCGTGAAGAGCCAGCGCTCCGGTGTGCAGCGCAACAATCCAGGAGAAGCTCCCACCGTATCGATCGCAATGTCTGATGTTATATACACTATATATATGTATGTGTACTGGCGGGACGACGACGAGGAGGAATATCGGGATCTGCGCGCGCGCTAGAGTCCAACCCCAGTCGGTTCAGCTATGGCGCCCATCATTGACGACGACAGCAGCCCGACCGACCCCCTTTTCCCATCAAAGATGGAAGAGAGGGCTCCGCACCAGCTACAATTTCCACATAAATGGCTCGTTTTTCTCCCTCAATTTCACTGGATCGCTTTCACAATAGAAAACGGGGTCGTCGTTGGGGTCATCTATGACGTACAGAGTCGCTAGCATTGACGCTAGCGGCAAAAGGTATATTGAGAAGTCGATATCTACTATATACCTTTCTCGACTAATAGGAGTCGTCGGGGGAGCACCGATGTGCTGTTGCTGCTGCTGCTGCTGTCTGGCGGGAGGCGGATCTAAAGTTTTCCTTTCATCCTCGGCCGGATGTACTGCTACCGGCTCCGGTGGTCGCTGAATGACGGGTGAATCCTCAACGGTGGTCGTGTCGTGGGCAGCCGGTGTCGCTGGACTTCCTGGTTGTTCCAGATTGCGTCTAGAGGCTTCGTTCAATTTACGATAATAGTCCAACGCTTCTCTCACCGGATTCACAATCAATTCCTTTATTTATTTGTTGTTGTTGTTGTTACAAAAGAAAATGAATTAGTAGATTACTTAGCTAATTGAATGATTGCTTTCTGACTTACGTCCAGCTCGGGATAAAGACGGCCAATAGCCTCGAATAATGGCAATAAAACGAATCCAATGAAGGAACACTGCGACGATGGTTTGGTGATCTTGTCGCGGTCCATGAACGGCGTCACCGGCAATCCTTCCATCTTTTCACGATCGCTTTGTTCGAAGAATTCTTGAAGAAGACAGTCCAGCCAGGGTTCTGCAACATCCATCGGTCTGGCTTCGTTCGATATGTCCGAAACTTTGATCAGAACCATGCACAACTAGGAAGAAAGAAAAAAAAAAGAAAACAAACAAATGATGGATGGTGAAATCTCGGTCGTTCTACACTATGTATTCAACCGGAAAGGCGGAATGGTTTGGTGACAACCGGAAGAACCCTGCTGGCCTTCCCTTGATGGTTTATTTATATACCATTTCTCCTTATTCCACTCTGCCTTGTATTTCTTGACTCTCTCGCTCTCTTTTCTTCCACTCGTCGTCGTCCGCTAATACTTCTGACAAGAGCCAGGCGGAGTCGAGAGTCGAGGGTCTTGAAAAAGTTACGAGAATGAGATTGCTAGTTTCTGACTTTGTAAATATACAAAGAAGCTAGAGACGAAGAAGAAGAAGAAGAACTTGATCATCGGTTGGCAGTTCATCAAGCATCCGCATAGGGCCAGACAGGAAAACGGGAAGACGAGAGCAAAATCAATACGGGGGGGATGAAAATGTGAAAGGTATGGTAGCATAGCATGAAGAAGATGCCGGCAGGAGTAGTAGTAGTATAGGACCCTCCACTTTTCGCCTCGACATCTCCAGTTGGAAGGCCTTTCGTTCCCTTTTTTTTTACAATGGAAAGCGGAACGGTGCAATCCGGGCAGCGACATCAGCAGCCGCGCCGGCGAACAAACGAATAGGAGAAGAACTTGCCCGTTTCAATCAAAGTCCTTCGTTCTTGAGAAGATGCTGGCCGTCGTCGTCGTTCGCATTGACGCGCTCCCAAACTTTCTTCAGACGTTCCTAGCCGGAAAATATTGTATAGGGGCTCCTCCTATACCAGACTACTACGTACCCCATTCAATTTCCCAACACCCACTCCGGCGAGGACGTTGAATTTATCAAATAAATTCAAGCGAAAAAGTGGAAGAAGACTGGTGCAACTGCCGAGCTCCTCATCTTTCGTGTGGAGCTCAGCTCTCAGCAGTTGGAAGCGAATAATCCTCCGTCTCTCGTCTTGCGCGTAATAAGAAACGAAAAAGAGAGCGTCAGGGAAACCGGAAGAGACGAGCATCAAGGCAGTAGGGAACGTGAGGATGGTAAATGTTTGTCAGTTTTCGCTGTCGTTGTTAGAGAGACTGTATAGTAGTAGTATACTATGTATATATAGTCTATATTGTTTGCAATGCATAAAAGGGGCATGAAAGTGGGAGAGAGAGAGAGAGAGACAGCAGCCCGTGATGGCACGTCTTTCCGAGGCTGATTGTTTCACAAACTGCTGCTGGAACTATATCCATGTGCAGGAGCCAGCGCGTTGGCGTCTGTTCTGATTCGTTTGATCTTTGATACAATCGCACGCCCGTTTCATCATCTACTTGTCGGACCCGAAACGGTTTCCGCCCGGCCTGGTTGCAGCAAACTTATCCGGCAGAGAAGACTTTGTTGAACCTTCTTGAGAATAAGAGATGTGATTATAGAGTCGAGTAGACAGAGCCCTTAAACGGATGCAGCTAGAGACGATCCTGCTCAGACTACTACCCCCCGGTAGTATTAGAGAGAAATGAATTGTTTTTCCGATCTGATATTCAGAGCTCTAGGATCGTTCGCCGTTGGATTTATTTTCCACGTAATGGAAATTTCACTTTTTCATTCCGAGCCTTTTGCCTTGCAGGATGCAGATGCTCGTACAGACTTTGTATCTAATAAATAAGGGTGGAAAACTATTTCTGTCGGATGATATGGATTCAAGTCATTGCTTAACCCATTCTTGCGCCTCTTTTTCCTCCTTCAAATTCCGTTGAATCGTGTCGAATAAAGATCCGACGACGACGACAACTTGCTGACTCTCGTCGTCGTCGACGAGCTTTTCCGAGTCTGAAACCTTTCGAGAGGAGACGAGTCTCATTAAATATGCTCCATTCCCACGCATCCGTTGATCCAGCAAACTTTTCACTTTCCCACACGCGATGTAGCTCCCAGTCGCACCAGTTTTTACGTTCGACGACATGACGTAAGTACTCGATGTGAGACAGAAAAAAACGAAGAAAGATAGAAAAGTTTTTCCAGCAAAGTTTTCAGAAAACCTTTTGCTTAAAAGTTCAAAGAAATCGCCCTTTGACTATATAATTTTAGAATTACATTTCTTCGTTCCAACTATTCTTTCAGGTCGGGATTTGATTTTCCGTAACAAACGGGCAACCATGTTCACGGCCATGTTGTTGATTGTTTGGACATGTGTGACGTTTTTTTTGTCTAGTGTGTTTTTACTACTCTCAGTTTATTAACAACGTTACTGAACGTGGCAGCCAATCGCCGTTTCTTCTGTGCGTGCGTCAACTGCAAAATACCCGACAATTTCCGGAAGTTGCTATGAGGTAGTACAGTAATTGACCATTTTCTGCCCCATATGCTTTTGACGCCATCACACAGCAGCAGCATCGTGGCTGCTGGGGTGTTTTTATTTGTCGGGAGCGTGGTTGTTGCCGGGAGACTCTTTGATGACTGGGTTCTCCTCTCTCGGTTCAGAATAGACGTTGATAATAAGGTGAAACGATTCAATTTACTCTGCCACTGTTGCTGCTACTACTACTGGATATATTGCTGCGGCCCCTCAGGATGTCAAGACTTTTGGGCCAAACTTTCCTCCTCCTACTACTGCCACGCACAGCAGCAGGCTGATTGCTAGAGCTCAAACTTTGTCCACAAATCATGGAAGATGTCCCTGTCAGCGAGGAAGGTAAGAAGAAAGGAGCCAACGTCAACTGCTGTAGCATCTCCCAAACAGTTGTGAGAGAGGGTCACCAAAGCCACGAGCACAAGATACACAGAAACGTCTGGGGAAAAAGACTTACCAGATTGATGTGGGCACGGTTGTTGTAGTCGAATTCGGGGGCTATTTGATTGAACTGGTTGAGGATCTCGTTGTGACGGGCCATGTCCGTGGCCAGGATGCATCGTATAATGCCTTCGCGGACGCTCTTGTAGACATCGGGAGGGAAGGATCGGAAGAGATTTGCCGTTGGATCTTCCAAGATGTTGAACGCGACCGAACAGTGATGATTCTCCAGCGGCGAAATGTCATTGTAGCGCAGGGCCAACTCTGTCCGGGCGTTGATCTGTTACATTTCGCAACGATGGTATATTTGTTTCTGTTGTTGTTGAGCAACTTGTCGTTACACTCCTCCTACTACGGTACTACCTAATCTATTAGTCGTGTTCCTTGATGGGTAACCCGTAGGCGGTCAAGGAGGAACCATCGATCAGAGAGAGAAGCTCACAGCGACTAGTCTCAGCATCAAAGCAAACTTATGGACTCGAAAACTCTTATTCCAAGACGCTCCTACAACTACTACTACTACTACGAGCTTACTAATTAATGAAGGCTGTCCACCCACCCTCTCTATCAGTCTCGTGCCAGTTGTCATTACTTTGGGTTTGCCTATGCTTTGAGATTATTGATGAGGAGCAAATCATCCCTCCGGCAAACACCTCATCACCACGTCCAGTCCATCCAGCACTAAATTCTACTTTAATGCGACGACGTCGACGACGACGACGACGGTTGTAGTAGCTGTCTTGCCCATTGGCGATGCCAAACGCATAGATATATGATATAATATGGAGTGCAGCTGCTGACCTGGTAGATGTTGTTGAATCCGGGATGATCGAGATCGTGACAAATGCAGGAAGTGAGAAGGATCAGCGTTTCCAGGTCGCCAATCTTGTCCGGTAGATCCAAACACCATATGATCCCGTACATCTAAGACGTCAACAAAACAAAAGAAAAAAAAAGAGGTTGAAGGAGAGACAGCAGACAATCGGTGTCCGCCGATGATGGAGTGGGCTAGGATCGGTTTAACCAGTTCACTGTAGAGGCAAAGTGCTCCATTAGCTGCGAACGCGCCCCCCTGCCGACGTCGGTAAACATATTTTTAGAATTTTTTCCCTTCCGCTTTCATTTTCTCTGTCGGGATCCCATTTTAAGTTGGTCGACTTTGTGCGCATCTAATGGAAGCATCTCTTTTGGCATCCTTTGTTTTTCTCTTTCTTTCTCACAGTTTTTTTAATACCCGCTCGGTGTGCGTGATAAATGGATTCCCCAGCGCGTCCTCAGCGTCTCTTTCTATTTGACTCGAAATCGATTAGAGTCGAGTGTCCTTTTGTTGGAACAGCACTTGACGGATGGTAGACGACGTACGTACACCACTAAAGGGGAAGGTTGGAAATTGTAATTCACTTATTCCCAATCCGTCTCTCTCTATGATATATTTTGTGATTGTTTTGCGAGCAAGTGCCAAAAGCTGCGCGCCTGCTCGAATAATAATCAACAAACGTTCTGACAGCTTGCGTTTCTCCGTGGAGAAGAAGAAGAAAGGCTGCACAAAAGGGATGAAAAAGTTGTACTACATGTTTTCAAGCGTTTGGCTTCTGCCTTTTGATACTTTTTTCTCCGCTTTTGTGCGCGCACCTCGTGCGTGTTGCCTCGCATTCGTGGAAAGAATAACGACAGCAACCAACAGATCAGTAGAGTTCACGCAGCTGGTCGCCAGACTTTGAACCTTTTCTTTAGCCATCCGTGGCTCTGCTGCGTTGTTGTCTGACGGGCCGCGTTATTCTCTGTTGGCTGGTTAACGATACGATCGTCTGGACGTGGCAGCATCTACCACTTTTGTTAGCGCCGAGAGAGAGAGAGTTTTCCTTTCCTGCGTTGTCTATCGGGGCCCGATCAATAGGAAGACGGCCTACGCTATTATCGTTCAGTCCGCCCACTAGAGGTTTTTTGATTTTATTTTCTTCCCCCCCCAAACCGACAGGTGTTGTTACCTACCATTTGGCTGACGGTGAAACAGTGCTGGAAATTGTGGAAGGGAACCTCGTTGTAGTTCATGTAAACCTGACAGAGGAACTTTCGTAAAACGTCCAGGTCGATGTCGAACTTGCGGGCCAGATCCAGGTCGACGTACATTTGCTGCAAGAGCAACAGGATCTCCTCGTCTTCCCACTGCCAGTTATCAAACGTCGGCATCCGCAGACATCGCCGGATCTCTTCCGTCAACGTCATTGTACTGCGCACATCAAAGAGAGAGAGAGAGGGAAAAAGAAATTGCCGTTCTTGATTGCGTTAGCCGCTCCAATCACATCCGACAAAGTTGCTCGTCTTCTTTTTCGATTACCTAATGCGCAGATATTTCTCGCAGACGAGCCGTTTCTCAGATTCGGATTTCCGACGCGCTTTGTGCCGGTTCCAGTAAGGACGACCCATTCCACTGTGTCGGAAAGTCGTTCCGGCCCGACACAAACCTGTTGCGTTTCCACCCGGCCAAATAGAAAGAAGACAAAAAAAACAACAATTACAATTGATTCCTTTTTTACAACAACAAAAAATCGATAGAAAAAACGAAAGCTAAAGAGTTTCCTCCGTGTTTGTGGAGAGAGGGATCGTGACGTTTGGGGACCGCTCCCGCGCGTACTAGTACGGCAATTACGGCCAGATGCGGGCCGGAACGCCTCTTTTCTCTCGGGCGGCCCATAAAGAGAACCCAATGCGGGAAGAGAGACGTTCATGAAGACGAACGTAGAGGCAAACAAATAAAAAAGCGTACCCCAACAACACCCCCGAAAAAGAGGAGCAAACGACCCGCAATAGTCATGGCTCGTTGTCGCCTTACCGACGACGTCGACGACGACGTATAATGATGTCTATACAGACGGTAGAGGAATCTCATTATTTTTCACGCCGGTCGTGACGTTGGCAGAGTCTTTGCTCTTCATTTTCGTATCAAGGTGATATGACGTCTGTAACCTCTTTTGATAACATCTTTTTTCCCCTCGTTGTTAGTTTTTTTAGGAAGGAGAAAAAACACTCAGAGAGCTTTCACTTGGGTGCATTACCGAGAATTTGTTTGTGCTGTTCCAATTCGTCCCGCATCGCTTGGACGTCCTGCGGGTAGAGCGAGGCCAGGTCGTGCATTCGCCGCTCCAAATCCGAGACCCTTATTTCATTTTCGCCAGAAATCCAATCAGTCCACATTAGTCTACTTGCATCCTCTCTTTTCATCATGTTATAATATTTAAAAAAAAAAGGGGAAAGCCATAACCGCCAGCCACTACTTTTTTGTTTTGTTTATATAAATCCTATTTACTTATATTTTTTCTATTTCTATTTATTTCTACCTTTCGTCCAGGGATGCCAATTCGGCGCGCAGCTGTTCCGGCAGTAATCCTATAATACGGGATTAATAATGCATAGTGCTATTTGAAACATTTCGCGGGGAGAAAGAAACAGAAGAGAGAGATACCGTTGTTGTAGTGGGCGGCGACCAGTTCGAGTCGATAAGGAGCGTCCGGCCGGTTACTTTCCAACCGATTGGAAATGTTGACCAGCGATCCCTGCGGCGTGTACATCTTTAAAATATCCCGTGGGCCGGCCTCTGCAGCGCTGCTGAATAAACCTGGGAGGATGAAAAACGGATAATAACGATTAGATGATTGATTCATGGGATGCGGGGGATAGGGGTTAATTCGTCGATCTGGGTCATTAGGTCTGCGCCTAGCAACGACCAACCATCACCACTGGTCTTTTATTTTCTTTTTGCCCCGATGAGGCAATCGGGCCCTTGTCGAGGTAGTAGAGCCGGTTCAACGACACTAATCAACCTCGTCGACACCTTGGGATGCTGATGTAACGCGTCCACTACAACATTGTTGACCGAGCCAAAGAACCAGTTGATAACGAGGAGGGAAAATTGATTGAAAAGGTCACACAGCAGAAAGAGACATTGTGTGTGTGTGTGTTTCCATCTGGCCCGGCAGCCCGCGGGATTCACAACTCCTTTCTCATCGCGAGTCGACGCGACTGCTATAGTCTTTCAGTATTTCTCGTTTTCTTATTACAAGATTACATCACGCTCCAATGGACATCGCCTGGCCGTATCTACCGATTCGGTTCCCATCACACTGCCAGATTTATATATATATATATATAAATGTTCAATCGGGTAAGAAAGAAGAAGGAAAAAAAATAGATATTCTTTTAATCATTTTTTAAATGGAATTCTTTTGATTTCTGACTGGTTTCAAATTTGTTTTTATTTACATTTATTTTTTTCTTGGCCGGATTGAGATGCAGAAGCAGAGGAAAAAAATCGATGTAGGAGAGAATAGTCTGAGGGGTTGGGACGAATGATAAAATAGATTGAATCTCATATTCCAGTCTCTTTCCCGCTACCTCCGGTTGCAGCACCGTCGTCTTTGACGCCATCTCCAACGATTCCGCCGCCCTTATTCCGCCGACAGGACTACTGCTGCTGCTGCTGCTGCCTGGTAACCATTCCTGTCTCATTCTCTATTCTCTCTCTTGAGAGAGAGAGCCGGACGAAAGAAAATCTCGCAAGGTCTTCTGACGCGTTGCCATGGTAACGAATGTACTATTTCTTGCGTTTGCGTCGATTTTCTCTAATTCATACGCCGTCGTCTATTTTTTAGAAAAATTTGTCTTTTGCATTTTCACCCTTGGAGGCATTATGAATAATGAAGAAGCTGGAACTACGTAGTTGTGAACACCTTTTGTGTCTGCACAGGTAAGAAAAAAAGAAGAGCAGCGACCGGCCCAGTTTCGGCGTCTGTCTCTCTTCATTTATATTTGTTTTTTTCCTCTCATCTTTTCCTCTCAACAGACTGCGCGTGTTATATAAGAGAGAGAGAGAGAGAGAAAAACGGGCCAGCAGGCAATTACGACGGTGTATACCAAAACATTAAGGATGTGGCTTTTTGGCCTGCGGGACCTAAAAAGCAGCGGCGATGTTGTGCTCTCTATGTCTGGCCGCCTAGACAAATAGCATCAGAAAATGATATCGACCTCGTCTTTTCCTTCGTTAAAAAGAACCCACCGCAGCAGTAGCAGCCAGCAAGGTTTACGTCAACACGGTCGTTATGGTATCCGTCTCGTTCTTTTGTATTCGTCAGCAGCATTTTGCCAAATCAAAAAAGAAAAAGGTGGGGGGCTTCGGAAAATCAGGGAAAAAAGACCTTCTATACAGATCACGGAAAGAAAGAAAGTTTACCCAATAGAGAAAGAGACAGACATGGTGTAGTCTAAGCCAGCCCCAAAGCAATTAGGGTTTGTTGTATTAGACAAAAAGAGAATTGTGTTGTTGTTTTCTTCTTGTGGGCCGCTCCTAAGAAGAGCTCCGTGATCCCGCTGTTTCCCATTTAATAGCAGAGCCAAATAAAGAGGGAATGAAACGAAAAACTAATCGAGAGAATCGGGCGATATCTTCAATAACGAAAGAAAAAGAAAAACTCGTAAAAAAAGGAAAAGAGAATAGCAGTAGAAGACCCTTGCGGGGCTTTGGGCCATTAACTATAAGGTTGTAGATTAAGAAGAGGATTTTCTCTCATCCCTAGTGCTCCCGCCCTTCATCCGGTATATAGAGATCAGATCACTTGTCGATTGTCAATTCTATAATTAGCTGCTGGCCGGCCCTTTACTTGTTCTCCTAGAAGAGAAAACATGGCCTCTTCATCTCAATAGGCTGACCAGCCAAATTGCCAAGTAGCAGGGAAAAAAAAACAAAACAGACGAAATAGACTAGAATACAAAAAAGAGAGCTGCTGCCGCACCGTAGTAGACTAGTAGTAGAAGGCCTGATTCAATTATAGGAAGCATCTGAAGGTGGCCGGTCTCTCGAGAAGCTCTCGAGTGTTGGGCGCTTTCGCGCTAATAGGAAAAGGCCCGTCTCTCTCTCTCTCTGCACACGCCTCTTCTGATGGTGCCAGCTAGTACCATGATTGGGGGGACTGGGCCGGTTTATTTTTATAGAGCTAAAAGATTTCCTAGCGGCCCCTAAGTACGGCAGTAAAGCCCCCGACAGCCAACGCAGCAGCGCCTTATACAACAACGGCAGCAGCAGACGAGGTGATCGTGAGCGGCATCGACTACGAACCGGCCGATAATCAACAAGAGGAGGCCAAGGGGGCCAGGACATTGACGCCTGGGTGGGCGGACAACGTAAAAAAAAGGAGAAGAAGAAGAAAAACGTTTTTTTTGTTTTCATCCCGTCCGTTCTCTCTCCAGCAAACACAATGGGGCTCTTACGTCACCCATGGGTTGTTGGCTTACTTTTAATCTCTTCAGAAGGCGTAAAATCTTCGAAGATGGCCACTTCTTTACGCTGGCCGACGGTGAAATAGACGGTCTTGCGTCTGTCTGCCAGCAGAGAAATGGCGACCATTGGCGGCTGCTGGACCTGATTGCTCTGCTCCTGTTGCGTCCTTGTTGACAATGAACTGGCCGTCGTCGTCGTCAACGTCGCACTGGGTTCCGCATGCGCCATCGTGGCCGTCAGCATCGTCTACGGCCCATCACTTGTTATTCTCTTTAGAAGCTCAACATACCGTCGCCTTCTTCTCCCCAAATCTCAACGTCAAATTCTTTCTTTTTTTCGAATTTCCCGCGCTAACTTGAATTATGAAAAGAAAAGAGCGCCCACCACTTTTTCTTTTATTGCACTAAACAGAGAAACACCATCTCGCGCCACCTGCACCACCGATACGGGCAATTTCGAGAAGAAGAAATTAAATTCCCCGGCGACAGCAACAGCAGCAGCCGGTTGCCTTGACGATGTTTGGCGACGATCGTCACACTGTGCTGACGGTCCGAAAGCCGGGACGCGACTGAGTCTCCTGCCGCGCGCACAGCAGCTCTCTCACACAGGCACGGGCAGCCAGCACACACATAGTATACTAGCTAGTAGTACTATATAACTCCATTCTGGCGCTCTCTTGCGCGCCGCCGACTCCCTCTATACTACCTACTACCTTGACGAATAACAAAAGACACCAAACAGCTACGCTAACGCTCCCGGTGGCCATTCTTCTTCTTATTCTTCTTCCCTCTTTTTTTTTGTTGAAAAAAACAATATTATGGCAGGATCGATCTTGGGCTTTAGTCTATTGTTATATCATCACAATCGAACGATTAGTTTCTTAATAGGCAATTGCTACGCGGAATTCAATTGCGGCGGACGCGCCATTTTTATTTTTTTATTTAAAAAAAAAGAGAGAGAATTCGGATACGGGTGTTTTGGAGATCGTGTGGCAGCAGCAGCAGCAGAGGACTATGGACCGCCCATTAGACGAATTCGAGGGGGCCGCGCGCAAGAGAGAGATGCGCGGCCGCTGCCGGGCGAAAGTAATTGCGTTATCACATCGGTCGACGGGGTCCATCGGATCGCATCAAATTTTCATCGGTCGACGCAGTGCCGCACACTTGATCCCTCGCCGTCCGCTTATTTCCCGTTGAATAAATCATTTTCTCCCTGCGCGTTTTTCTTTTCTTTTTTCTTATTTTTGCTTTTCTGCATTTCGACGACGACGGCCGACGGTCGGATAAAGGTCAGGTGCGTTGGCAATCCGCTTTGATCATCAGCAAACACACAGGGTCGGATCAAAAGACGTCGTCGTCATCTAAAAATCCGTTTTGCTGCTGCGACATCTTTTCCCGATTATTATTGCGCTCCGTTGGTCACGACTCCTCATCGTCTCACAACAAGAAACAAATCTTTTTCGATAATTGAATTTCACATTTCGCTCGATATATAATAGAATGACGGACGGACGGACCGGTACGGGTACGTTGGGCTTTTTTTCTTTCCTTTTATTCCCTCGTGTAAAAGACTACTAGTATAGATAATATTGAATAACCTGTGTGTGTCTGTGTTGCTGTGCGTGACATTTCTCGGCTGCTGCTCTGCTGTTGTTGAGGTCGTGCCGGGCCGACTCGTTTGTCACGGCCCGAGTCCAAAGAGGGGGCCTTGCTGTATAGCCTGGGCCGGTCGAATCAGAAAATGCCCGTTTTCCTCCGAAATACCGCAGGAGGAGAGGAGGGACGTGACACGGATACATCACGACGTTTCACGAAACGTGCTGAAAGAGCAGAGAGTATAGGACCGAGAAGAGAGAGAGAGAGAGAGGCTGATGCAGTCGGAGATCAATATTCCGCACAGGCAAAGTCATTGGACCGTGTGCCAATGGACGATATCTATATCTTCCCCCCTCTCTCTCTCTCTATACGGTGTGCTGAGCTCCTCGTAGAACTTGGAGGACCCTTTTTTTCTCTCCATCGAGCGCATTCCTTTCAACGCCTCGCGCTCAAAGTTCTTCTTCTCACGGAATATATCAGACGCAATTCCATATAATTGGCTCCGCTATACTAGACCCAATCAGTAGCAGACATCGAAACCCGAGAAGTTTCTCGCCGTTTCTATTAATAGAGTCGTCTTGCGATCCGATGGTCACCGCCAATTCAATATTTTCAAAACAAAAACAACAAAAATTGGGAGGGAAGAAAATAAATCGCGTGTTGACGAAGAAGTGTGATGGCGTTGCTGCAGCGCGGACATTTGCATATACGTCGTATCCCCGTCTGCCTTAAATGGTCAGGTCTTTGCCTTCTTTTTTTTCTCTTCTTTCTTTTCATTCTCTTTTCCATCTCTTTCTTTTCTTTGCATAAATAGATGGCCCGGGTCAGCCACGATATATACGTGCACACACAAATTCGGACTTCCTGCTGGGTTTAAAGTTCAAAGCACTTCTCTCTCTTTCTCTCTTCCATTCTTCGTCTTTTTCTTCGTCTTCTTCTTCGCAAAGCCATCGGTTTGTTTGAGGAACAGTAAACACAACTGTAATGCCTTTGGGCCGGCCCTTTAAGCTGGCCCGAGAGGATGAAAACGTGAAGCAGCATCATCTCTTTGGCAATATTCTCTCTCTCTCTCTCTCTCTTGTGTATATATTTATACAAGTAGCCATCACCACACGGCCCGAATAAAGCGAAAGAAAAGTGTCGAATATGAAAATATGGTCCAACATTTGAAGTGGAAGCCCCGGATCGTAAGACACAAGTGGTATCAGCAGCCAGGAACATCATGGCGGGCTTGTGTATATATCGAGAGATGATGCTGCTGCCCTCCTTATTTCTAAAGACAGAACAAACATAAAAGCTCCTAAAATAAAGATTTTTTTTTTTTCTGTTTAGTTCTTGGGTCTATATAGACTCTCTCACTGACGAATCCATGGAAGCACATATCCATTACGTCGGAAGACTCTCTCTACTCTCCGCTGTGTATTACATATTCCGCCTGCTGTCTCCGCCATCAATAGCCTGATTGCGTTGTCGGGTTCCCTCCTCCCTTTTCATTTCAAGCAAAGACTAAGAGAGAGAGAGAGAGGACGTCACTTGAGCGCCATTTGAAAGTTCCGCGTTCGTGTCGTCACCGTCTTTTCAATGGCGGCTTCGCGTTCTCTCTCCTACTCTTGTGCTGTGTGTTCCCCCCCAAAAGTTGTTCAAGGCTAATCCCCAACCTCCCTCCGGCTAACGACAATACATACACTACTCTCGACTACATGAACATCATAGACGGTGTATCCATTACTTTTCCATAAAGAAAAGAATTCGTGCATTTTCAGCGACATTCCCGAGAATTGCGCGCGCGATTCAAATCAATTTTCTCTGAAAGACATCAACTTTTTTGCGGGACGCTCAAAAGTTGCGTTAATTCACTGGAAAATGAATGCAGAATCCCTTCGAGTCTTTAGCCGCACCCGATTTCTCTGGAAAAATATTGTTTTTTGTTTTTTTTTAAAAATCAAAATATAACAAGAGCGACAGATCAACAAATACCGAGGTAAGTACAGCTCCTTGGCAATAGTAGCACTCGAGTCCGGTTGTATGTGCAGGATGTCAAACTACTAACTGTAAATATAGCGACGAAAAAAACGGGAAAACAATTGCTGCCCTTTGTTTAAAGTAGAGATCACACGGAATGGCGCCGATCAAGCAAATGGATCAATGAACTTAAAAGATACTGAAGAGATCAATCGATGTCTATAGTCTATAATGGCTTCTATTTGCAGTCTTGTTACGTAAGGCGACGGTTTCCTTGTGCGGCCGGAAAAGTCACGAAACGGCTCGTCTAAATGAAAAGAGATTGGTCGGGGGGAGTAAAGAAGAAGATCAAGATGGATCGACGTCGATTCAGCAACGCTTTACGGCTCTCTTTTTATACCGCTCGTTCACGCGCGCCTTCTCTCTCTCGCTCTCTACGTAGAAAAAGTTAAAAAAAGAAGCAGGCCTATTATATGACGTGCGATAGAAAGAGTGCAATAAGTGCTTTGAATACTGCTACAAACGAGCCATTTCGTTTTTACGACTTTCAATTTGTCTTCAGGGCCGGTGGTTTTCTCTCGACAGTTGTGGCTACCAAACACGCGAAAAGCCATCAGTCGACTTCAATGATCCGATCGATCCTAATGGTCAAAACTTGTTTCAATATTGACCGAGTTCATTCCGAAAGGGTCACTATATCTAGTTCGGTTACTAAAAGACAGCAGAGAAATATCGGGAACCGCAGGATGCCGCTAGGTAAAATATGGAGAGGACAAGAAAAAGATGCGGCAGGATGAAGATCGATACGTACAGGATGGAAAAAAGAAGGGAGGAACTGATTGGGTGTATCCATCCGCCGGATCAAAGCGGAGCAACAGTCCAACCGATCGCTATACTACTGGAGGAGCATCATCAGTTATCCATACAGAGATCCTTCCTGAACATGTAGTACTGTATGCTATTGTTGAGCTGTTTCCCCAGTTGATTGAAACAGCAGTTTTCCTAGGATATACATGTATACCGTAGCGTAGTAGTATATACCTTGGAGAGACGCACCGCCTCCTGAAAAAAGATGACAACATTTTTACCCGTCTATATCCGCCGGCAGAGAGTTTCTCCTGCAGCAGCAGCCGCTACCGACTACCGACGAATCAATACTACTACTACTACTGCTGCTCTGTTTGCACAGGGGGGAGAAGAGAGACCGAACGTGAGAGACGAGCGAGTAACATCACAAACTCTCCGAGACTCTTGCTCTTCGAGTTCTACCTGCAGCAACGTCTTATTGGACTTGTTGGGAATAAAGCATCGGGCAAAAAGAAGAAGAAGGCTATCGGAATTGGTGACGTCATCGACGAGAGACGAGGAATGGTTCTATCTGTTTGAAAACACGCCAATCAAGACTGTCTTTCCCTTTGAAGACGGAACGAACGAACCGGGAGATAGAGCAGGAACGGGCGCGGATGATGGGAAACTTTGGCGTCCATTCTTCGTCCGTCACTTTTGATTCGTGTTGGAAAAGCCCCGTCTCGTCAACGACGTGCATGACGCGTCGGCCTAAAAAGGAAGAAGAAGAAGAAGAAGAAAAAACAACATTTCCTGTGTGACTGGCGGCAGCATCTTCTTCTTTTCTTCTCCGGACTGCGCTACTGTGTACCCTAACGATGTTTCGATGCGACGGGGGCCAGCTTCTTTAGCGCTTCCTAACAAACAAGGCGCGTGTCGTCGCCGTTTTCCGTCCCGTGTTACATATAGATTTCGTTTCGTTTCTCTCTATTATTTATTTTCAGGGAACCCTGCGATCCTGAATTTCGCATCATATTCTCTTCCTCCTCTCATCTTCCCTTTGTTCCCATCTCTCCTTCCGAGTTATTAGGTATCAACGGCGTATAGAAAAAGGAGTAGTCGACTTCTCTTGTCTGGCGACCAATAGACAAAAGTCCCATTGTTGTCGACATGAAGCCGAGACGCGCGGAACACAAGACGGAAATTGGAAATGGTGAAAAAGACTTGATGCCAGTCTCAACAAAAGTCGCCGGATATTTCTAGAAATAAACAGCACGGCATCTCAATAGAAAATATGTCTCTAACTCGATAACGAAAAAAAAACAACAAATTTATATTATACGTCTGCATAGTCCAAAAACGTTGTCGATATGTTGATTCGGTACTAGTACCGTAATTGAGTTGAATCGCCAGCGACGGAATCGATCGTTTTGCATCTTGGACTTGGGAATATAAGCGAGTCATTAGCTTTGGCCATTGGATAATCACTGGGGGGTAACGTGCGAGTGTTAATTAGTTCTAGAAACCGGTCGTCGTCGACGACAAACTCGCTCTCTCGGTGAGAAAGGTGAAGGACTGCGAGGCAGGATGATGAAAATACTAGGGGACTGGGCTGGCTGGTACTTGGCCAGCAACCCTTCATGCACTATTGAAAAGCGGATTACTTGACACTCATCATCATCCTTTAATAACATGGAGATTACGTGATGTGTGCAGTTTGCACTGAGAGAGAGAGGTGCTAGGATTACAGATCCTGATGATTCAACATCTGCGAACAGAGTGCGTGGCCAACAGGTGCGTTAGAAAGTGCTGGCCTGCTCTTGTGTAGTATATTTAAAACTTGTCGCACCCAAGTCCTTCTATTCCGTGAGTGTGAAGTTGGCCAACCGGAACAGCGCACTGTACATGTGATGACGTAAGCAAAATCCGCACAGTCGAGTGAATCTAGTTTGGTGTTTCACGGGCCTCGGCAAACTAATCTTCTTTTTCGTTTTGTTTACTTCCTTGCATCCATTAGAGTCGACGACGATATCCTTTCCGTTGGATTGCGACAACGCTTTAAAAAAAACATATCTTGGTGGAAAAACAAAAGGCAATATAGATTTTCTGTCCATTGTTTTCAGTCGCCTACGCTCTCTCTCTCCACTGCTTCCTGAATCATGCACCATCCGGGCCCAAATACACTTTGCCTCACTACATTGTTCAAGCCGTATTACCAATAAAGTCAAGAATTTCCTCGCCATCTTATCAAATATGCGCCCTTTCTATATACCAAGTCGTTTTTTTTTAAATTACGTTCCACAGCTACACCTTTCATTAATGGATGGCTTCTGAGGAAGACAGCAAGAGGATAAAGAAAAAAAAAGAAAGAAACATTTTAATTAGCACCGGCGTGCATCTTCTTATTTTTTTATACTCTCCCATATTCAATCTCGGATATCTTTTCCGGTTTTCCCCAGCTCGTCTTTCAGCTGAATCATTCAGGCATCCCCATCGTTACCTTTTGATTTTTTAAATGGCTAGATCCGAATATTCGAGTTCAGTCGGATGTAAGATTACTTCGGAATGAGTGCTGTACGCACCGTGCATGTGGAAGTGCAAAGTGCGGGCTCGATAGTGATTTCAGGTGAAAGGTTTCCCAGAAATCCCGGCCGCCAACCGTCAAAGTGGTTACTAGTTACATAACATAAATTTTTAAAAAGGGGAGTTGATTCGTCGTCGTCATGCGACCCCACGAACAGGAGATTGCCTTTCAAATTTCGATCTTCTCATACGCAGTTTCAAAATCCATCTTTCTATTTTTCTTTCAACAACAATATTTTCTTTTTCTTTTTTTTTACATTAGCAATTTTGTAAAAAAAAAAAGAGACTGTAGAGAAGCGGCTTGGCAACGTTGCCGGTGTTGAAAAAGTGTTTTGAAAATGGCGGCCCATAGTTCGGCACAAGAAATCACCGACGAAGACGCTGCAGTTCTGCAGTTTCCCAAAGGTATATTTATTTTTAAAATTTTTTTCTCGTTTATTTCCGTTCATCTCGTGATACCGGACCTGTACATGTCTGGTGTTACAGGGGGAAATCATCAGGGTTGATTGGCTGTTGCTTCTCACTGAACTGAACCGGTCTCGTGAACGATTTAATTCATTTGCCACGAATTTCCAGAAATGTCGTCTGAACCTTCTGGAAGTGCATTGACGTGGATGTCCGAGTCTCAAACTCGACTTTGTTTCATTTGTCTGGCTCCACTGACTGGGATTTTCATCAGGTGCAACGAGTGCACCAGTGTCGACCTGTGCCCCGCCTGCTTTGCCAAAGGGAAAGAGAGCAAACAACATTTGAACAATCATAGCTACAGGGTCATTCGTGATGATTTCCACCTATTTGATGACTGGACTGCTCGTGAAGAGCTCGACCTGCTGGATCAGTTGTCTTCCCATGGGCCCTCCAATTGGCCAGAGGTAGCCAGACGGTCCAGAGCTACCCCTGAAGAATGTGAACGCCATTATGTCAAGTGGTACTTGGAAGACCCTGTGGAACCCCTTCCTCGACCGAGAAGCCCGGAACAGCTATACAGGCCCCAACCGATCGTCTTCAGAACAGGGACACACGATCCTCCGAGACCCGTACCAGGAAGTGTATACCACAGGGATATGGCCGGCTACTGTGCTGCCAGAGGAGATTTCCAAGTGGAAGCCTTTCAGAACGCCGAGTGTGACGTGGCGTCACTACAGGATGAATACAAACCCGGCGACGAAGAAATGGAATCAGAAGATTTAGAGCTAGAACGTGCTTTGAGCATCTCTGTAGTCGAAGTGTACAATGACAAGTTACGTGAACGGTTTCGCCGAAAACGCATCGTGCAGGAACACGGCCTGATTAACTTTCACCGACACTTGGCGGCTCGTTATCGATACGACTCGACTCTAACGCATCGTGTTTGCGAACGCCTCTCCGTCTTTGCCCAGGTTCTCAAATTTCGCGACTATTGCTGCCTTTTCGAGGGTTTGCACGCTCACGCCGAACTGAAACTGAAGATCCAGCAGTTGCAGAAATACCGCCACTTGGGAATCAAGACGGTAGCGTCGGCCAAGATTTACACTCAACTGCAGGCTCGTCGTGAAAAGCAAATGAAACAGTGGAAACAGTTTGCGGCCAATTTGCACGTCGCCTTCCCCATGCACCATCAGCAACAGTTGGCGGCATCCACCAACGGAAGTAACGGCAGCAATGTTTTGCTGGCTCCCACAACCCATTTCCCGCAGCAGCGGAGGAGTGCCCCTCCATTAGACATTGTCGGTCTGCCCGGCTACGACAAATTGAACGAGGGCGAAAGGCAACTGTGCTCCGTTTCACGTCTCGTTCCTGAATCTTATTTGGAATTTCGCAACATTCTCATCACAGAGTGCCGTAACCGCAAGGGCATTCGACTAGCCCAGGCCAGAACGCTGATCAAGATCGATGTGAACAAGACGCGCAAGATCTTTGACTTTCTACTGGAAGAGAAACTGATCTACTTCCCTGCTTGATATATGGCACCACTTGTAATAATTTTGTACAGGGCAGATGGAAAGGGGAAGAGGAGATGAGCAATAAACTTGCATTACAGTCACTCTGATGTCGTTCTAGCGTGTTGAAATCGTTCCAAATTTATACCTACCATTCCGAGAAAGACGTTGGGCGAATCGACGATGTTCACTCGTAAACATTACTTAATGTACCTTTTTCTCTTTCTTTTTCTCCGTTGCCGACGAATGCAGAGTTCGAGAATGCGGAAACGTTGCTGATTTCCGAAGTGCACATGTTGCTGGACCACCGTAAATTACAGAATGAAAGTGCCGAAGACGAGCAGGAACTCTCGGAAGTTTTTATGAAGACGCTCAACTACACCCAGCGTTTTAGCAAATTCAAGAATCGAGAAACCATTGCCGCCATCCGAAGGTTAAACGAAACTTTTCCTAAGCTTGCGTAACACTGGTTTTATCATTAACTGGCTCTCTTTTATTTTTCTCTTTAATACAGCTTGCTGATGCAGAAAAAGTTGCACAAGTTTGAACTGGCAGCACTAGCTAATTTATGCCCTGAGAGTCCAGAAGAAGCTAAATCCTTGATTCCCAGGTACTATTTACTACTTATTCTAATGAAGTGATGGCAAGAGTGTAATGTAACGAACTTTTCCACGTAAAACAGTCTGGAAGGACGATTCGAAGACGAAGAGCTGAGACAAATCCTGGAAGACATTCAGACGAAGCGAAGCTTCCAGTACTGAGGACGAAGACTCGCTCGATCTATACAGAAAGAAAAACACTCGAAAATTCCACACTCGTCCATGCCACAATACACGTTTAATTTTTCATCCTTTCTCTCGTTACAAAGCAGAAGAGTTTTCGCCAACTAGTAGAAGAAGGAAAGAAATCATGGCTGGTGTGGTAGCGGACTTCGGGGTTCAGGCGCCCCTTAAAAAGGCACTTGATTGAATTTACTAGCGGATGTGGTCGCTGGATCTGGGGGCAGTCTGGCTCTTCTTATTTTCCTCCTTCTTCATGCTTCGCTCCATCTTCATTTCTTTTCATCCCATTTTCCTTATGGAGAATGAAAGACGGGAGACACTGGAATGGACGTTGACCTGGTTATTTATTAGACTGCCAGTCGCTGGGTAACGACATTGTACAAAGCATGGCATCCTCCCCACTCTATTCAGTACAACCACTACCATTCTTGCGAGGGAGGAGAGAGAGAGAAAGAATCTGGGTGACACATCCGCGGCTGATCGATAACCATGCTTAAGTCAATAAAGTCTTTCTTGTAACCCATTGTCGAAAAATGGTGAGTCATCTGTTCTTTTTGAATCACGGGACTGAAACGTACCATAGATCGATTTGTAAAGGGCCTCCAATCGAAGCTTTGTGCAGTAATAAAAGCCAATCTAGATGCACGCATGCTGCTATTCGTGCCGAAGCAGGTAATGAGATCGCTGTTGCCAAGGAATTATGGAGAGTGTCTCTGCCGCGGGTAATCGATACAGCGGTTTTAATTAGAACTCGCGTCTGGATCCGTCCTCCTCGATGGGGAAGGGCGGAAAAGAGTCGACTTCTATTATTACATACCTGTAGATTGACCAGGAGACGACTCGGGACTAGATTTCCACGTTAATTTGTGCTCGATTTGATGTCGGATACAGTTGGGGAGTTGTAGTTTAGCTCTAAGCTGAGACACATGGAATAAAGTGACAAGTACGGTTGAGGTGAACGGGTAGAGAAGGGCGAGTAAACTTTCCTCTTCCGACCCATTCCGACCAAAGTCTATCCCGACGAGTCTGTGCTCTCTTTTGTCATAGCTGGAGTGATTACAATAGTTTGACTCGACACAGGCCTCCTTCGCAAAGCCATCTTTGAAGAGGAAGAGTGGATAGAAAATGAAAAGAAATGCAATGATGACGGCCTACAGTAGTAGAGTTTACTTTTGCCAAGTCGTCCCTCCTTCTTCTTTTCTTAGACTACATGTAAGTTGTGCGGGAAAAACTTTTAATTGAACGGAAAAAAGTTTTCTCTTTGACGCCATTTATCACTCATCCTCATCCAGGTTCTTTTTTCCCTCCGTCGTTGTCTTATCTTGTCAAACGATCGATAAAAGTAATTCACTCGACTTCACTTTTTCATAGACGACAAGTACGTTCAAATATAGCTCGATTTGATTGCGACATGCTTGTTAGATTCCCAGTAACGGCTTTAATCTTTAGAAAATCGCAGATCTATTGATAAAATGTTGAAACCAATCCCCGTCTGACTACACCAGTCGGGATGAAATTGAAACCGCGCTTGCCAGTGTAACAAAAGATTTATTGAGTACAACCCACACATTGCGTTATATATATATCCGCCACGCTCGTATACCTGCAGTTGCCATTCTCACATAACCCCGATAAGCTCTCATTTATTTCCCCCAAAGTGTTTTTCGGCTATTGCGGACAACACTGACGCAGGTGCTACCGCAATTTATCATCCAAATGTCGCGTCCAATTATGTCTTTTCTCTCTTGTTTCAATTTTATTGCTGGCTTCCATTAAAACTGTATGTAGTTATAGCTATCCACCTACTAGCTCTATTTTGGTTCAGGGTCGCGCTTATTCATTGTGCTGCGTTACCCGAAAGTTCGGTGAATCTAGACGACAGGTGAGGCTCTATTGGTCGATCGATTGTGTCGCGAGATATTAAATTGTCTACATTCACTATAGTTGAGAAGGAAGTGCATGCAGTTATTGAATCACTCGAGAAGTTCCATCTTGAGCAAGTAATGCACATAACTCTTTCGACCTTTTACGTAACTTTTATATAATTCCGACGATTGTGTGGCGATATGATGAAGAAAGACTAAGTAGATCCAGAGTAAGTTGGCCTAAGTAGATCCAAGAGCGAACAATTTATGTCGATCACGTGGTTCAGTCATGACTCTGCTTCAATGATCAACATAATTGTTCCAGTTGATGAGTAATAAGGGCGAAGGACATGTAGTAACGTTGGAGAAAGCTTCAGTTCATTGTTAATCTTATATAAACTGTTGGCTGCCCTTGTCGTCTCTTTGTGCGCTCTATTTAAATGCGACGAATTCCTTTACTTGGTCATAACGAAAGTTCAGTAGTTCGACAACATTTTTTATTTATCGGAACGCGTCTCAAGGAACCTTAAGACGGCAGAGTATGTTTCTCGATAAATATTAATTATGTAATTGCTCGTTAAAGGTAAGAGTCTTGACTAAAGCAACAGCGTACGCGTTGACATTTGCGCTGACTCCCGGATTTCTGTATAATTTGGGTTTTCCTCGTGTTATTTTTCCCCTACACTTGCACGTGCCAGGGCCGAATTAATAAAAAAAGAGCTCGATACCGTCAAGGTCGACCGACAGATGACATGCCCGTTGCTCATGTTAGCAGACTACGGGAGTACGATTTGTTTACATGGTTACTCGAGCGATACCCGTACTTTCGGGTATATCTGTTAGCACGTCATCACATCCCGTGCTATCATGGCAGCCTTTTATCTCGTAGTTGACTAAACTAGGTTATGATGCAATAGTTAGATTTAATTGTTGAAATTCGTGAAACACTGTCTATAAGGTAAGTAAATTAAATGCAAATAAGTGGCGAACTGAAAAGGCAGACCATATGGTGAGCCGAGTAAAATTAATCAAAAGTGTTGGTGAATTCATGTAGGCAGTGAAGGATCGAAGATGACCACAACGGCAGTACCGGCAACGGAAATCCCCCCTGGAGAGGATGTTTCCTTTGAAAATTTGTATCCTGCTTTGATACAATGTTTTGCTATAATTCTTTGCGGGTATAAAGTTTTTTTGTAACAACACAAGGTCACACAATTTATTAATTGGTATTCTCCTTTGCAGGTATGTGGCTGGGAGGTTAAACATAATTTCTGCTACAGAAGCCAAAGGGTTGAACACATTTGTTGGCACTTTTGCTCTGCCTTCATTGATTTTCATGTCAATGGCAACATTAGACCTGAGCTCTGTCAACTGGCACTTTTTGTTGGCTATTCTTTTAGCTAAAGCCACAGTTTTTATTTCAGTCATGGTGATAACATTGTTAGTCACTAGGCCAGTCGACATGTCTAAATCTGGGCTTCTCGCAATATTTTGCACACAGAGTAATGACTTTGCATTAGGGTTTCCTATTGTAGCAGCTCTTTACCTCAAATCCCATCCAGAATATCCAAGTTATCTATATCTTATGGCCCCAATATCATTAGTGATTTTAAATCCTATAGCTTTCCTTTTTATGGAATTGGGTAAACGACGACTTGGGGCGGTATCCACAAATGCTGTAGTCGATTCTATTTCAGCTTTATCCTCCCCAAAGATAGAGACTTCAACAAGCTTAGCTTTAAATATTCTAGTTAAAGTCCTCTTTAATCCAGTTGTCCTAATGACGACACTTGGAATCGTTGGAAACTTGGTTTTCCATCAACAACTGCCGGTGATTCTAGAAGGGATCTTAAAGGTTGGTGTAATTTTATAAAAACCTTCTTTCATGATGAATGAAAAAAATTTATATTATCATCCCAGGTGTTTGGAAGTGCATTCTCCGCTGCCGCACTCTTTCTTCTTGGATTGCGAATGGTTGGGCAAATGCATCAGTTAACTGGCGCGAACCTCGTACTACCGTGCATTTTAATTTGCGTCAAATGGTAACCAAGATTTGTGACCTTTCCTGTAATCAGTAATTAACAATAGAGCATGTTTGCGTGCCATAGTTTGGTACTGCCTATTGTCACCAGAGAGTTCGTGACGTCACTGAAAGCGGGCGCCGATGCTAATGAAACGGTCGATCTCGCTAATTTTGGCTTCCTGTACGGAACATTTCCGACTGCTCCTGGAGTATTTGTCTACGCCACCCATTTCGGTGTGGATGTGGATCTTATTGCCAGTGCCATGGTGGCCTGCACTTTTTTGTCGGCACCATTGATGTTCATTTCGGCAAAAATGCTGACACTCACCAACTTGAATCCATCCAATTATATCAGTGATTTAGATTCATTCCTTTTCGACATCAGCATCGTTAGCTTGATTGCGACGGTATTATTTAATACTTATTTGATATTTAAGTTTTGATGTTTACAATTTTTCTTTTTTTTATAGGCGTGGGTGATGGGTATTTTCGTTGTAGGAAGAAAATGTAAAAAAATACCTCATTTCTTTACCTTGTGTTTAGTAGTTTCTCAGGTACAGCACCGACGTGCATTTGATTGGTTATTTCTGGTAAACTAAACTAAATTGTTCTTTGAATTAGTTCTTGGGATGTTTTGGCGTGATTCTTTGGTCTACGCTTGGGTGTTGTGAAAAGACATGGCAACTGTACTTGCAATTCGTCTTCATATCCGTTGGAGTTTTCGGTTCCCGTTTGTGGACTGCTCTGGTAGCCCTCTCGCTCTATTTCCTTCGCACTCGCAGTCTGTGTTTCGTCCTGAAACTAAGACCGTGGTTTGTGGCTATCGGCTGGGGGATTCCGGCTCTAATAGCAGCTGTTCTGCTCTCAACGGTCGATGCGGAAACGGATCACGCACAGAAATCTGACCCTAATTTCCAGTACGGCCAAACACAAGCCATCGTAGCAGTTGTGATTCTTATATCATCTTTTCTCGGTAAAATTTTTTTCTGATTTCATAACACAGCAATCGTATAAAAAACGTCTATTGTTACAGTGACAGTAACCTGTTTGATTATGCAACAACGATATGGTAAGAAATACAGTGACTACCAGTCTCTCCGGGTAGATGAAGAGTCTGATCACACGAGCGAGACGACTTCTTCAGTTGCGACTCCTGCAGTCCTCGACATTGAAGACTTTGGAAATGTTTTCCGCCGAAATGGTATATAATTCAGGATCTTTTCGAGGAAAAAGGGATTACATTGAAATCCTCTCGATGTTAACTCCTTAAAGGTCGTGCAGAACGTCATCGAGACGAGAGAACGTCACTTTTGGCCGAAGCAAGTGCCGAAGAGAATATGCCCGATGAGAGCACGGATCTGTACTCCGCCAGCGACGCAGACGGGTTTGAAACGGCCAATTTATTATTTCCAAACAGTATTTGACGGTACTTTTTATGCATCCAGAGGGACGTCAGAATTTTGTAGCTCGCCCAACTGTGACGTTACAAAACAACAGCAGTGTGTGCAAATAGTAAGGCGCTATCAATCTACGCCAAACGAGCCAGAGGAAGCTGTAGTCCGCAACGAGCCAGACGAGGAATACCAAATCCTGCGACACGTTGTGCTCTTGTTAATCCTTTCATGTTCAATGTTTGTGGTAAGGAACAATATTTGAACTCATTAATGAGGTTCCTGATTATTACTCTATGTTTTCTTCTAGGGTATCGCTCTCTGTATGTGGACTATCATTGTAGAAAGAGTCAGTGGTATCTATTTAGAACTGCTCTTTTTCGATGGCGTGTTGAATTATGGACAGGGCTTCTTGGTCTGCATGATTTTCGGATTTGACGACAAGCTGATCGTTTCACCGCTCATGAAAAAGTAATGTTTATACATTACCCGAAGTTAAGGCCACGCACCAATTTTATGTTTTTATCGTAGGTGGCGTCAATTCTGGGATGGAGCGAAATCTTTAGGTCTGCCTCGGTCTGATGCTCTAAGCCCCGAGACCAGTTTAATTTGCGAGCAATTCCGCTCGTACCATATTAATAATTGCATCAAGGATATTGTCAAGGATAGGAGGTACTCCCCCCATAGACACTATATATATAGCGGACTGTAAGCCACTCACGCTAATACTTTTATATGTTGCAGGAGGAGATTGAAAACGTACCGAAGCGTCTTCTTAGGAACGGAGCTGGTCAATTGGTTAATTATGGTTGGTCTGGCGCGTGACAGGTCAGAAGCACTACGCTACGGCAGACACTTGCTGGATGGACGTCTGATAAGACATATCAAAAGCGAGTATCACTTTCACGATCAACCGTACTTCTATACTTTCCTTCCAGCACCAAACACTAACGACGCGCATACTTAACAACAATTGCACTTTTCGGCAAAAAAGAATCTCATGTCAGCATAAAGGGAAGACTTTGTTAATTTGTTGACAGTTTGTTATATACTTAGCACTAGCGCAACAAAAAATTTCACTTCAGTGATATGTATATTGTGTAGCAATTTAGCTAATTCAAAAAAAAATTAAACAATGAATTTTGTCAACACGTTTTTAAGGCCACTTTGAGCGATGGAAAAGGCACCATCGGGTTAAAGAAACTCGGCAGTACTTTCAAGTCAAACCACGAAAATAGAACTGTTTTAAAATAGAGATTTGCCGATTGTTTTGGAATTTACTTGTTTTGGGAATATGGAAATGTTTTCAACTTGTCGACACCACATACGGTGGAATTTTTTAAGCTGTCGCGTGACTTAGATGGTTTCGATGGTGGTGTCTAACAGCGAACGCATTTCCCAAGAGGTAAATTTTGACAGCTCTTGTGCGAGGGGTTTTCAATTGTCACTATAGTGATCAAACTTCCAAATTTGCGTGGGGCCATTGTTACATTCCCGGACGGATACATCTGACATTTCTGTGTTATCCCCTCTATCCAAGCACTTTCCCGTTGGCTTGTGAATAAGCTCGCCACTCTAAAAGAGTAAATCAAGTTACGCCATGTCTAGCGCTAAAAGCAAAACAAGGTACCTCCGTCAGAATCCATGTTTGTCCTTCGGTAAGATCGAAAGAACAGCTCATCATCTTGACTGGTGCTTCTGCAGAATGGGGGTCTAACACTTCGGCACATGATTCCTCACGACGTAGCTGACCTTGTTTGCTTAAAGCAAAGCACTTGAAAGAGAAAGGAAAATTGAAAGCTTTTTCGTTCCACATTTTGTACAACCTCACTCTTTTACCTGACTCATGGCCATCGTGGGGTGGCATGGATATTGTCCTAAGTTGTAGGGTTGATCTTCGTTCCGTTGCAAGTTGTCCAGACATAGTTTCTTCCCAAAAGCTTCACTCATTACCTGAGAAAAAGTTCCGTTATTCTTTCAAAACCAAAAATAGCCTCACGTTAGATAACGGTAGCTTACCCTGCCGTAAGCCTTGGAATGTTCGGTCATGATAAACTTGTCGGGGAGGATATTCTCAAGATACCACTTAAAGCTTTTGCATTTAAGCTGTTTGCGCAGTTTCTGGCGCGCGGATGTGTCACCAATATCGATCGTTTTCAAATCGCCTCGATGCATGTAAAAAAGTTCTTTGTAATCGTCCATCCAGACTTCCACAACGCGAGCCGTGTTAATACCGTGCGTATCTTTGTTGCCTGTTGCAAAGAATAAAATTTAGAAACGGATAGTTCGATAGTTGAACTTGTAGAGAAAGCTATACACATACCAGGAAATGTGTAGGGGTGAAACGATCTAAAGATGTGACCAACACGACTACAAGGAATAGTCTCGAGACTTCCGCCACACATCCAGATTCTAAAGGACATTTCCAAGTTCTCACCACCCCACACGTCCATTCCTTCGTCATAGGACCCTAAAAAAAACTTTATAGTACCGATTGAAAGTTTCCGAATCAGGCTTTTAAACTTACCGAGATCCCAAAAATACTGTCTATCAATGGCAAAGAGACCTCCCGCCTGTAAAGAAAGGAGAAAAGTGGTTCCATTTATTTCCACTAGCAAAATGTTGTAAAATTACTTACCATGGTCGGACTGTTGGTAGGTCCCACGCGGCTTCCTCTGCGCTTGATCTCTCGTTTGGGAATGTCCATCCATGTGAAATGACCAGACCACGTAAAACTGCCAATTTGAAAGCTTTCCGGAGAGCCGTGGTAATATTCCAACGTTTTGTCGTCAATGACGTCAATAATCGGTACCAGAACTGCACGTTTGTCTTCTTTAATGCGCTGTAGCAACGGTTCTAGCCATCCTAGAGTAGCCTTGAAAGAGGTGAAAAGGTATATAATAATGTTACTCGCTCTCCTTGAAAAAGTGAAGTAAATGGTACTATTACTTCACAATGCGAATCGAGGAATATAATGACGTCTCCAATTGCTTCTTTTGCACCAGCTAACCTTGCTCTAATGAGCCCTTGTCTCTCCTTAAGTCTGACTAGTCTAACTTTGGAGGGAAGTCGCGTTTCGATGTAACGGTCTAACTTGCCTTGAAGTTCAACTCGGTCGCTAAAGTCATCAACTAACAAGATTTCTTTGAGATGCTGGGCTGGAGATCGATTTATGACACTCCAAATGGTACGAATCAACGGGGACCATGCTTCGTTAGTGAAAATGATGATGACGCTAGCGCTAGGTAAAATCCTATCGTAGGTGAGGTCTTTGCACAACGGATCGCGGACATCAGGCAAAGTTCTGTTGTATGAAATTCTATCACTAATCAACAGATTGAAGGCTTCTTTCTTCATAATTTCATCAGCTTCTTGTTGTTCTGTGCCAACCAGTCTCACGGCTTTACCATCTGCTCCAAGGCCATACTGAATTTTTTTTAGATCAGCAGCAATCTCCAAGTCATACTTGTTTGTTGGGCCTCTGATTGGTTTTGGTGGTGCTATGGCTTCAGGTTTTATAACAGGTTGTTCAATAACTGCTTCTCTAGGTGGTTTAACTACAGACTCTTGAATGATTTGATTTTGAATCTCCTTGAATTTTTCCATGCCAACATCGTTAATGGCTGGCTCTGCAACATGCTGTTGATGATGTCCTGGACTGTCAGATTCTCCATGATGACTTTGACGTACCCAAAAAACAATTAAACAAAACACTCCAAGGAAAATGGGGTACTTGCACAGAATCCAAAGCTTTCTTCTTGCTCGTAACAACTTGGGGACCATTCTCTAACTACTTGTTTACAACAGAAGAGAGCTTATTTTGAGTTTGTTTACTTTCCACAGGTACATACGTGGAACGTCGTCTGTTAGGGGTAGGGCAACTTGACAACTGTCAAACTAAAAAAGCAAAACACGGAAACTATTACTTTAAACACCGCCCTGTAAACATTAAGAGAAGATGGGCGACATCGATTGGACGGAGGGGAGCTACAACCAACACCTAATACGACGACTGCAACGTGGCAATCGCCTTTAATTAACAGTTACACGTCTCGGAACACACGAGTTCAAGCAACAAGGCACACATTAACGGGTATTGTGCGGTGTCTCCTCTTTTCAATGTGTGCACATCGCAACAAAGTCAATTTACAGGCCCGAATTGAGCGACAGAGCGAGTAACAACCAATGGGACAATTGGATAGTTACGCCATCTATTACTATTGCGCAAGAATTGTTGTCTAAAACTGAAAAAGTTGCTGTAAAACATACTGAAGCTTTTAAAATTATTCAAGAAAGCGAAATAATAGAAAATTACTTCTAAATTAGGAAAACTTAGTTTTATTCCACAATTACAGAAAGTGGTTACAGGCCTTCAATTTGCGATTGAACGAATCGATTCACCTTTCTCTAGCAGACGACTGCAGTGCACACGTGGTTGTAGTGTGCCATCGAGTTTTCTTGCGGAACGTTCTTCGTATTTCTGTTAAACTACGTTGGTATTTTGTAATAACTGCTCAACCGGCTTTGCCGATTCAATCGGCATATTTGAGAGATGGCAGTAATGGATGACGATTCCGTAAACTGTACTGACATGGAGAAATTAACCAAATTTTCCGTGTCGGTTGCGTTGCGTCAATTACTAGATGTTGGTTCGTCCTACTCTGAAATAGCAAAATTGGAAAAGTACCTGACAGTACCGAATTGGAGTCCGTTTGTCGTGGAAAAGTGCCTGGATGATGTGGCTCAACTCCTTTTGTGTGGAAAATCTGATTTCATTGATGACATTGTCAGGATATTTGCCCCTATCCTTATTGAACTCATCCAACGAGCAGCATCTGTCAAGATGTCCCCTGAAGCAAAGCACAACCAGATGTGTTGTCTATTTGGGAAACTCATCACCAAAAACAAGGGTGTTCTCCAGTAATAGCTTGCTGATGTAATAACTTTTTGGGGGCGTAAAACTAAATATCAAATTTGTCTATTCAAGGTTCATCATGCAATATTTCAAAATCAATCCCTCACCATTCCAATATAAACCTGGCTTAGAGCCACCCCAGAAGAAGCCCAAAACGGACAAAACAAACAAAGTGTCTGAACTGGAGCTGTGTGTGGCCAGCTATAGTTTGCTCCATGCTGCACCTGAGCACTTTGTTGAGCTGTGGGACTGGTCCTGTTTCATAAAGAAGTTTTCTAACCACACTAATCCTGAAATAAGATGGGTTGTGTGTCAGTCAATTGCTATACTAAATGGCATGTCAGAATCAGAAAAACTTAAGCTAGTTATGCAAAGTCTTTCTGAAGAGGAAAACAGAATATTTAGCTTAAAGTATTTTGTGAAAGAAGTGAAAGCAGTTGAACAACAGAATCAATCTGCTGCTAAAAATGAGGTATGTAATTTTCTTGCAGGAATTTTGTAAAGTTGTCTACAAAATTGTTTTTAATTAACAGAATACCCCGAGCGAAATCAACAAAAGCCTCTTATCCAAAGCAATCGTCGAGGTCGAAGGTGTATTGTTACCTTGCTTTTCCCAGGTACTGTTTCACTTGCCGGTCAATTTCCCGGAGCAACTGTTTATATTTAGTGTTATCTTAAGGATCAAAGCAAAGGTGAAACTGTCGTTCCCGTGACCTCGACTCGTAGCCACCTTCAGAATTTGGCCCTCGCAATTACGTCGAATCTTCCCGTCCTTATTAGCGGACCCGTAGGATGCGGTAAATTCAATTGCGAAAGAGATAAACATTACACAATTTTTATTGCAATACGTACCCATTTACATAATTAGGAAAAACAACATTGGTTGAACACGTTGCCTCTTTGACTGGCAGAACGGTTGAAAACCAAGGACTTTTGAAAGTGCAGTTGGGTGATCAAACCGACTCGAAAGTACTTTTGGGTACGTACCATTCAACCGACATACCTGGTGAATTCGTCTGGACTGCTGGAGTGTTGACTCAGGTAACCCGCCCTCTAATTGTTTTTTAAATAATTATTAATTAAGAAGTTGTGTTCTAGGCTGTTCGGGAGGGCCGTTGGTTGTTGTTGGAAGATATTGATTACGCGCCAATGGATGTTGTATCCATGTTGCTTCCAGTTGTAGAGTCCTTGACTCTCAACGTTCCAGGACATGGCGATGTCATCCGAGCTGCTCCCGGATTTCAACTTTTTGCAACGCAGCGGACTCGCAGTCACAGCGACGGACAAGCCACGAGTGCCGCCACCATGCTTAAGAAGATGTGGCGACGTATCGCCGTCGAACCGCTTTCACGCAGCGAACTTCAAACCGTCATAGACTGCCGCTTTCCATCACTGAGTCCTCTCACCGATAAATTACTGGACGCTTATTACTTGCTCAGCGAAGATCAAGCAAATACTCGGATGACGGTTAACGACCGTTCTCTGTCTCCTCGCGACTTCTTCAAATGGTGCCAACGTATTGCGGCGGAATTCCGACTAGACAACACCTCGCTAACATCAATCACATCACAGCTCTCCATCTTTCAAGACGCGCTCGACTGTTTCGTCGCCTGCGTCTTCAACGGAGAGCGACGACTACAATTGGCAGAAGACATCGGCGCCAAACTGAATATGATAAAAGCCAAGGCAGAATTTTACTGCCATTCGTACAAACCGGTTTTCAACATATCCGACGATGCCGTCGGCATTGGACGCGTTTCTCTGAAACGAGTGAAGCATGAAACTGCAATCACGAAATCAACTTTTTCGTGGACAAGGAACTCCTCTGTACTTTTAGAACGCTTAGCTGCTTGCGTTCGACAGCTGGAATCTGTCTTGTTGGTCGGAGAGACGGGCACGGGAAAGACTTCTACCGTGCAATACCTGGCTCAATTACTGGGCCACCGGCTCCTTGTCATTAATTTAAACCAACAGAGCGACAGTGCCGATCTCCTTGGCGGCTACAAACCTGTCGATCTGAAGTGGAAGATATCACCAATCCGACACGAGTTCGAGAAGCTGTTTCAAGAGACTTTCAGCCTTCAGCAAAACACCAAGTTCTTGTCGCACATTTCAACTTGTTTCGCTAACCGACGATGGGGCGATTTGCTCCGACTCATGACGCACAGCCAACAATCGGCTGTACAGCGCTGCAAACCCGAGTTGCGCGCCGCTTGGGAACAGCTCGGCTTTCAATTACAACAACTCCGCCTTCAAATTCGCCATGCTGATAGCGCCCTGGCCTTTTCTTTCGTCGAAGGAAGTCTGGTCAAAGCACTAAAACAAGGTAATTCGGGTTTTGTACTTTGCAGTTTGGGAGTGATTTACCATTAATCTGTTGATTTATGTTACAGGCGACTGGGTTTTACTCGACGAAATCAATTTGGCCACTGCTGAGACGCTGGAATGTCTCTCTGGTCTGCTAGAAAGTCATCAAGGATCACTGTTCTTGCTGGAACGAGGCGATCGGGAGCCTGTGAAGCGCAACCCGGGCTTCCGCCTTTTTGCCGCCATGAACCCGGCGACGGACGTCGGCAAGAAACAACTGCCCACGGGCCTCCGTTCCCGCTTTACCGAATTCGTCGTCGATGAGATTAGTAGTTCCCATGACTTGTCGACGTTGATTGGAGACTACTTGAGGGAATTGAATCTGACTGGCACTCAGGTAATTTTCTAATCAAATAGAGTAGACGCTAATAATAACCAGCACGTAATTAATTTTCTTGTATTGATTTTGCAGATTGAAGGGATTGTCCGATTCTATTTGGAAATTCGTGGAGAGGCGCTACGTCATTTGACGGACGGAACTGGCCGCCAGCCACATTTCAGTCTTCGTACGCTGTGCCGGGCCCTGGTCGTGGCCGCTTCAAATCCCTGTGCAACCGTGGCCCGTTCCCTTTATGAAGCCTTTTGTTTGAGCTTCTTGACGCAGCTGGACCGATCGTCTCACCCCATCGTCGAGAAACTGGTGGTGAAATACGTTGTCGGCAACAAGAATTTCAAATCGGTCATGGGTCAGGCTCTCGTCCAACCGCGCGCCTTGTGGCCTGGCCAAACGGAATCCATTCAAGTCGAAGGCTATTGGATACCCAAAGGCGACCTGGAGCCCAACGAGCCCAAGAACTACATTCTGACGGATTCTGTCCGCCTGAACCTGAAAGATTTGGTGCGAGTCGTATCGCTCGGCCGCCTGCCCGTTCTCCTACAGGGTGAAACTTCGGTCGGCAAAACTTCCCTAATCGGATATTTGGCCCAGCTAACAGGAAACAAATGCGTCCGCGTTAATAATCACGAACACACCGACCTCCAAGAGTACGTTGGCTCGTACACGGCCGATCCCACAACGGGGAAATTGATTTTCCGCGAGGGCGTTTTGGTCGATGCTATGCGCCAAGGTTATTGGCTCATACTCGATGAGCTGAACCTGGCTCCCAGCGAAGTATTGGAAGCCCTTAACCGCCTGCTGGACGACAACCGTGAGCTTTTCATCGCCGAAACGCAAGAAACGGTTAAAGCCCACCCGCGCTTCTTATTATTTGCGACACAAAATCCTCCCGGTGGCAATTATGGCGGCCGGAAGCTGCTGTCACGTGCCTTCCGCAACCGTTTCGTCGAGTTGCACTTCAACGATATTCCTCCTCAAGAGCTGGAGACCATCTTGCATCGTCGATGCGACATGCCGCCCTCGTACTGCAAGCGCTGCGTGGCCGTCATGGGCGAATTGCAGCTCCGCCGAAGAGGAAGCGCCGCTTTTGCCGGAAAACAAGGCTTTATGACGTTGCGCGACCTGTTTAGATGGGCCGAGCGTTACCGTTTGGCGACGACCAACAGCGCGGCCAAGTTTTACGACTGGGATCAACATTTGGCCGATGAGGGCTATCTAGTCTTGGCTGGGCGCGTACGCAAGGACGAGGAAGCTCTAGTCATCCGCGAAGTTTTGGAGAAACATTTCAAGAGGACCGTGGACCCGCAACGACTCTTTACCCTGTCGGATGAGACCTCTCCAGTCACCCGACCCTTGCTGGAATCGCTCCAGCAAGTCGAGGGATTCGATCATCTCGTGTGGACGTTCGCTCTGAGACGTCTGGCCGTTTTGGTGGGACAAGCGCTCCGTTTCGTCGAGCCTGTTCTTTTAGTGGGCGACACTGGATGCGGCAAAACGAGCGTCTGCCAATATCTCGCCCGCCAGAAGGACTGTCAACTAATGACGATAAATTGCCATCAGTACAGCGAAGGATCGGATTTTCTCGGAGGATTAAGACCCGTCCGTAACCTCCAAGACCAACAGTCGGAAAGCGGGGCCGTAGATCGTCTCTTCGAGTGGGTTGACGGACCGCTGGTGCTCTCCCTCGTTGGTGGCCATTACTTTTTGGCCGATGAAATATCGCTGGCCGACGACAGCGTGCTGGAGCGTCTCAACTCTGTCCTGGAGCCGGAACGCAGCCTTTTGTTGTCGGAGAAGGCAGGATCCGGCGAGCCTGAAGTGATCAAAGCTGCTGATCGATTCCGTTTCCTGGGCACGATGAACCCCGGTGGGGACTACGGCAAGAAAGAGTTGTCGCCTGCACTTCGAAATCGCTTGACTGAAATTTGGTGCCCAATGTCAAGGGACAGGCAGGACATTATTGACATCGCCGATCACAATCTGACTCGGAAATGGATCACAACAGAAGGCGGAAAGAATTTAAGCATCGCCATTTGCATTGTCGACTTTGTCGAGTGGTTCTCCAAATCGGAGACGGGCAGGAAGTCTACTGTCAGCATCCGCGATATTCTATCGTGGGTTCAATTTATCAACGCTGTCCAACTCGATCCGGCCGCAGCTTACGTTCACGGAGCTTGTCTCGTGTTCCTCGACTCCCTCGGGAACCGGGCCGTCGTGGAAGAAGCCATCCGACGTCTGGCTGCGCCCGTCAGCAGTCACGTGAACATCGACGCATTGATGGGCCGTTCCGGGTCAAATGCGGCCGTCAAACTCGACAAAGGACTTTTTGGTGTCGATCCTTTTTACATCAAGACCGGACCGAGGCAAACGTCCCAGAGCTCCTTCACGTTTCAGGCGCCCAGCACATCGGCCAACCTGGTCCGTCTCTTGAGAGCTTTGCAATTGAAGAAACCGCTGCTGCTGGAAGGCAGTCCCGGAGTGGGCAAGACGAGTTTAGTGGCCGCCCTGGCCGAGGCCACCGGGCACGAGCTGGTGCGCATCAATCTCTCTGAACAGACGGACGTGTCGGATCTCTTTGGAGCCGATTTACCCGTCGAAGGATCGGAAACGGGCGGTAGATTTGAATGGCGAGACGGGCCATTGTTGCGTGCTCTCAAAGAAGGCCAATGGATCGTCCTCGACGAACTCAATTTGGCCTCGCAGTCTGTCCTGGAAGGATTAAACGCCGTCCTGGATCATCGCGGTGAGCTCTACATCCCGGAATTGGGCCGTAGCTTCCGCGTCCAGCCTCAAATGACGAAACTCTTTGCCTGCCAAAATCCGCTGAAACAAGGCGGAGCCCGCAAAGGCCTTCCGCGCTCTTTCCTCAATCGATTCACTCAAGTCTACGTCGACCCCCTGTCGAAGGACGATTTGCAATTCATCGCCCGCTCTGTTTATCCGCGCATCGATCCGGCCGTCATCATGAAGATGGTCGACTTCAACGAACAGCTCGTCAAAGAAGTGACACAATCGGGCCAATGGGGTCTACGGGGTGGCCCGTGGGAGTTTAACCTTCGTGACGTCTTCCGCTGGTGTCAAGCGGTCCAGGAGAGTCAATCCGCCAATCCAGGCCAATTTGTTGGCTTGATCTACGCCGATCGGATGCGGAGCCTTCAAGATCGCGAAACGATGCTGTACACGTACGAGCGCATCTTTGGAGCCGATTACCCGGTGCCGCGCGGCCAGGATCTGCACGTTTACCTGACGGAAAGTTGGATCCAAGTTGGTAGCGCTCTACTACCTCGTGGGAGTCATCAGGAAAACTCGGTCGACGGACATGATCTGTTGATCCTTCAGCGGAATTTACGACCGCTCGAGTCGCTGATGCACTGCGTCGTCCGCAACTGGATGACCATCGTGGTAAGACCCGTTTTCTAGGAGTTTTGAATTGATATTTTATGGCCGTCGCTTTCCATCGAGTGAGGCATTAGTCAACGAGCATTAGTAGTTGTATTGTCTTTGGGTTTTACAAGTTGGCAGATCAAAAACAGCGCCGTTATTATTTCAACGTAGGAACACAATTTTCTGGCATTCAACAAAGAAGATTTGTTTTTTTATTTTTTTATTTTTAGGTTTTGTTGAAACATGTTCTTAGAATCCTTAAAATATTCACAACGGTTTACGCGAGAGCTTTTGTTCAATTTAAACTTAACATAAAAAGAAGCCCGAAAGAGAATAGAAGCTCAAAAATTCTAATCGAGTTATTGTTTATGCGATAAAAAAATTTGGAAGAGTCCGCTTTGCTCATGTTTCTACTTTTTGTCAACTTTTCTTATTTTATTAAATTTGTATTATTTTTTGGGGGAAAAAATAAGGTGGGCCCGAGAGCTAGCGGGAAAACGAGCCTAGTCCGTTTGGCCGCCCGATTGACTGGGAATCCTCTGGACGTGTTGAACACGAACTCGGCCATGGACACGACTGAACTTTTAGGAGGCTTCGAACAAGTAAGAACATATTTTTTCTTTTATTTTGGCTGAGAATGCATGGCTTAGCTAGCTGACCGTCACAATAAGGTCTGCGCCTTTTTTCTGAGAGAATAGGACTAGCTAGATAATAAAGGAAGTGAATCTCTTTTATGCCCTCTTTTGCGAATTGGAAAGGCTTTTTAGTTGATTTGCTTCTTTTTTTTCTTCTTCTTTTTCCGCTTCTTGTTTTTTGCGGCTTCGATCGATATACATTATGTCCGGTCGCTGGTGCTGCCGACTGTCAAAAAGTGGTCCGAGTTATTAGGTCTCGTCCGCGTCTTTGATTAGGAGGGTTGCTCTCATCTCTTTTTTGTCCGCCTTCTTTTTTATGGCCCGTTACTATTCGACCAGCCAAGTTATGAATAACGAATAAAGGATCTACTTAAAAGATGAGAGTACAGTCTAAAAAAAAAATTGTGAGTGGGCCGGCTGGTGGTTTTTTTTTTTTTTTTTTTTTTTTTTGAAGACTGGGCACAGCATCTGTTGACACTCTGACGTGGTTTCTTCTTTCATATATTTGTGGCGAGATCATTTTTTGGCATTGTATCCATTCTCTGGGTCGTCCATCTTGACTGTCAAATGACCGTTTCCCTGCACAATACGTACAACGTTTACAGACACGGAGTCAAACACTAGACGGCAACAATGGAAAAAGAAGAAAAGAGAGAAGAAAAAAATACGACGGCGAGGAGGGAAAAGGAAGAAGAAGCAATTTGTTTCCAGTCGATTGGACGTTTCTCCGATCGGGAAGCCAGTCGAGATGAAACGGTCAATTGCCGAAAAGAGTCGGGCCGCCACCTTGTTCCGCTTCATTTAATGACAGGTCCCCCCGCTACACTTTTTAACGAGAACACGGGTTACCCAAGTGGAGCTTTCTTTCAATTTCTTTTTATTTTATTATTTTTGGGGCCATTTTCTTCTTGAAACTAAACGACGGAAAGTTATCCGCCGGGAGCGCAAGACTGCTCTCTCTATTCTCCGGCGCCCGTCTTTTTTTTCTCTAATATTCTATATTGACTTTAACCGCTGGGCACGACAAATGGCCCGCTAGACATCGTAGGCTGTTGCGTACGTCAGCGTTTAGTGTGTTTGAACTTTTTCTCTCCTCCCGTCTTCACAGCCCTCTTGTCGAGGAATTTCTATCGAGTTTGGTGGCGTTTTACAGGCTCCGCTACAAAACTTTTTATTCTGGTTATATAGGGGGGGTCGGCTTTTGTACGTCAAATGTCTTGACAGGCGACACGACTCTCGTCTTGGCCGCAATCGAGTGAAGCCTGAGTGCTCTTTCTCTCTTTTCCTCCCCATCTCGTTGATATTTTTATATTCCACGGCTGCAAAAACCGCTTCCTGCGGCGGCGACGGCCTCGACTGGCTTGGCTATCGATCGACTTTCTCAGCAGTTCCACATCCTCGCCCGTTTTTTTTTTTTTCTTTTCTTTTCTTCTTTTTTTTAAATTTATTTTTTATTTATTTTAGAAAAAAGAAGAGAAAAAGATATATACATTTTTTACCCACAAATCCTCTATGTAAATAAGTCTAGCTCACTCACGACGACTCACATTGGGCGAGAATCCACCGTCGAGGAGGAGGAGGCGTTGGCGGCCGCTAGGACGGGCGGCAAGGGCGGGAAGGCGGGCACCGGTGAAAGGAAGCTGGGCGCTCCGTTGAAATTGATGATGCGGTCGTAGTCGACCAGACCCGTCAGTCCCGATTGTTGTTGCGTTTGCAAGTGGCCGCGGTGGCCGGGAAACGAGCCGCCGCCACCACCGTAGTGCCCGGCCGCGTCGGCCGATCCGCTCCGGCATTCGCGGCCGAAACAGCAGGCCAGGACGGAGCAGGCCGCCTCTCTGAGACCCGAGTGCAGTAGGAGGAAGACGGTCGGGTTGACGAAGGCGTGAGCGAAACAGATGTAGAGCGTGACCTGGTGGGAGGCGGGGTCTTTGGGCGGGCCTACAGAGGCCAGGCCTCGTCCTTCTTCGCTGGCCCGGCTTCCAAATGCCACGACCAAAAAGAGCGGCCCCCAGAATAGAGCGTAAACAATGCAGATGGTGGTGAACATGCGGATGCGCTGCAAACCCTCGCACTCTAGCCGCCTCAGCAGTTTATGAAAGTTGCTATCGTCGTCTGCATTGCCCGCCACTGCCGGGCTGGCCACTGTCGCCACAACTCTGCAAACAACACAAAGAGCGAGAGAGAAAGGGGATTATTTGAGCAAAAGGCGCTGGCGCATTCTTTCCCCATTGACATTGTGCCAAAAACAAAACTGATCAAAACGTCAAAACACGGCCGGCGCCAAAAAACATTGAATTTTTTTCTTTTTCCTCTCTCCAATCTGGCGAAACAAAATTGCGTGGCGGCGCCAGTTGGCGCTGTCAAGAAATCGATCCGCCATTCGCACTATTAGCGATGCGACATGGCGCCGACAACTCGTTTGAATGATATGATATGAAAGGGGCTCCCCCATTATTATGTATATATAGTAGGAGACTATTTCCATATAGCGTCATCGCGCCCGTTTTCCATTCAACTTGTTTTTGTCTAGCAAAGAAATAAATAAAAGACGACGACGGCGACGACGGCGAATCTTTATTTAGTTGGCGCTGCTCGGGAGATGGAAAGAAAGACAGAAAGAAATAAGAGAAAGACGAAAAGTTGGTTACCCGGTGACGCGAACGGCCTGTTTTCGTGACCGTATGAGGTCGCGATGGAGCCGGTAGAGATGGGTGACGGTGAGGACGAGACAGAGTGAATTGACGACGACCCACAACAAATTGACGATGTAGTGGCGATAGGGCGTCTGGATGAGCGGGCAGGCCGGGTGGAGCGGCGTCGTTTCGACGTGGTTGGCCAACGCGCCCGTGATGAAGGTCGGCCCGAGATTGACGGTGATGGCTGCGAACCATATCATGGTGATGCCGAAGAGGACGCAATGCGGAGCGTCCAGGAGTCTGGCGCCTACGTTGGCGCTGAATCCGCCGTCGGCCGCCACCGACTGCTGCAAATAATAATCGACTCGATCAAATCTCTTCCGCTTTTATCGTCGGGATTAGTATCTCGTTGCGAGATGGCCACGAAAGAAAGAAAAAGAGAAAAAATTAGGTCTGGCGGAGGAGAAGCGTATGCTGCTGGACGGAGAATCGATTCCGCTCTAGCGACTCGTTGGTTGCTCTCGGCGCATTAAACCAATCTCTTGTACGAGGTATCGTCTTTATTTATCGACTGGTTGTAGAAAAGAAAGAGATAAATGGAAACCGACGCTTCTTCTTCTTCCTCCACCGTTGGCACCGACATTGGTTTGCTGTGTAGCCCTCCTCCTCCTACTCTTTTTTCTTGGGCTATTGTATATCGATCCCTGTTGTTACCCACCCCCAACCGAAGTCTATACCGGCCAGTGTTATCTAACGGCCGCTGCGTAAGCTCCGACTCTGCTCGACCGATGGTCCTCCACCAGTACAGACGTGGAGGGCAATCAGCGACCCTGCGGAGCCATCAAAGACCATCGTCAGAGAGACGATCGGCCCTGATGGACCAAGAAGGAAGAAGCACAAGACCAGTCGAAAAAAAGATTGGTCGTTACACAAGTAGAGAAGAAAAAAAAAAGGGATAAAGAGAGAACAGATGGGGAAAAGGAAAGAAGATGCTCTGCTGGAGCGTGTAGTGCTCGAAGCTGGTGAAATCAGTGCCAAGATATAAGAACAAAACAAAATGGAAAAGAGAAAACGAGTGGAGTACTAGTCGTCTAGATGGGAAGAAAGAGGGTCTTAACGAGTTGGTCGGACACGCTCTATTTATAAGGTACCTTTGTAGGTCCGTCGTCGTCGACATCGTCTTGAAGCCAGTGGGACGTGTCGGGCGAGTTGACGAGCCAGTCGATGTCGATACCGTCGTCGTCGGGCATGAGCGGCGTGTCGTTGAGAACGGTGGTCAGAAGGTTGACGGCCGACACGGTGGCCAGCAGTAGGAAGACGGTCTCGAAGATGGAACACTGGGCGACGGGCCGGCAAAAATGATGGCTCAAGGCCAGCGGTAACAGCATCGTCGCTCTCGTGCAATCCACCGCCGCCTGGTGGAATATCAAACCCTGCGACCATCTGCGTAATACATCAAAACACTTCAAAGTCTCTTCTTCTACCAAGTTGGCAAAATAGTAGCGGTCACATTTTTTCCGATTCTGAAAAATGGCGCAGTTGATTATGTCGAGCGTTTGGCCTTTCTCTCTCTCTGGCGACTGCCGGTCCCTTTGTGTGTCGTTGCGAGTGCCGTATTGTTGCCGAGGTGAGTCCCGCGTGATTACTTGCTACAACTTTTTGTGTCTACGGTTGCTGCTGTGAGCAGACGCCAAGAGTCGAGGCAAGAAACATTTCTTTCATCTGAGCAACCCCGACGGTTACGTTATTGACGTTGAATTGTCTCGGCCCCACTTTACACGGGCCCTTGCGCATTGTCCAGCATTCTTCCTCTTTCCACCGGCGACGCTACAACTGCCTTTGATATTGGATTTCCTCTCTCTTTCTGCAACGAGTAGTAGCTAAGGCCTCTTTTTCCCACCTTTGTTATTCGCAATCAGCGAATCGTACGTCACAACTGTAAATGCGTCAGACTTTCCTGGGGGTTCGTTTCTCTATTTTCTAAGAAAACTTGCGCTTCTCTGTATTGTTCGAGTGGCTGATTATTTAAAAAGGAGGAACATGCGGTGTGGTACCACCGTCTGGGAGACAAGCGCAAACTTCTTTGTTTAGCGTTGTCGATTTCATTTTTTAAATTTAAAAATGTGATGTTGAGCCCGACAGGTTGGAATGAAATGAAATATATCTTGTGATCAGTTGCGAAAGAAATAAGGGAAGCTCTGCATCGGAGAAAAAGGGATCAAATCAACATTCTATGGCGGAGACTAAGGTCTTTTGTTGCATATGGAATGAGCCAGTGGCAGCGCCTGCCCGGATGAGGAAATAGATTATACAAGTAAAAGTATAAAATACGATGTTGGTCGTGGTGGGAAAAGAAAAAGGGAAGCGTGACGGAGCGTCGACGACGACCCAGCGGAGTGCTGTCGCAGCAGCACATGGACTATTAAGCTCCCTGGTGTAGGCGGTAGCGTCGTCTGTAATCCTTTAGAAGGAAACAAAAAAAAAAAAGACTTTTGGTGTTTCATAACTCTGGGTATTTTCTATCCGGCTGGAATTTTTATTATTTTTCGCGCTAGAAGCTCTAAGACTCCACCCCTTTCCACTAGAGAGCCGCAGTCATTACATTTTCCAAGGGGGTCCTCGTCTCCCGTCATATCTGTGAGAGTGCTACTTGTCGTCGAGGAGTCTTATTTTTTTGCAATGGTCTTGTTTATTAGCTGGACAAGCCACTTTTTGTTTGGAACGCGACGGTTTGAGTTTCGAGGAGGAGCTATCGATCATTTTGTCGGACTTTTCTCTCTCTCCTTCCTTTTCCGTCTTGTTTCACTCTTCCCAATGTGTCGCTACAATAGTTGCAGCATACTATCGATCGATTTATAACTTGGTTCTCTTTGACCAACGAGCGAGAAACGGAAACTCTATTGCGTCGGGGCCCATGGACACTGTCGAATCGAGGGCAGCTTGTAGTAGTAGAGGAACCTCCCCCAATTCCAACTCGTTGTCGTTGCCCGGCACGATCCGCAAACACCCAAAACAACACACAGAGAAAAACAAGCTCAACAATATAAAAAGAGAAAGGAGAAAAAGGGCGAGACGGAGGAAAATAACCTTTTTCTCCCTTACTACTACTACTACTATCCGCCAAGTTGGGAGAGAGAAAACTATTTGGACGACGACGACGACAAATAACAATGTGAAAAGCGGGGAATAAAGTGCGAGAGACTGTCCCATTACTTAGGCAGCTGCGACGGACAACGAAAACCTAGTTATTCGCCGGCTCGACATCACTCTTTTCCGCTCTTTTTACCAACGGCCCTGCTCGTCAATAAATAACGGAAGAAAAACGGGGAGTTTCTCCAACCGTCAGACCAGGTCCGGCTGTGGAATCTTTTTTAATCTGATTCTGCTCTCCGATTCATTTTAAATCTAAACATGGAAGAAGAAACAAAAACAAAACCTTCTGAGCGTTGCCCGTCCCAAGATGAGTATCATGATGGCCACGTTGGTGACGACGCCAAGGACGGCGATGAGATAGAGTAGGCCCGCTTCGGTTGAACTGCTTGCCGGGCAATTGAAAGTCCTCGTTCCGTTGCTCGTCCCTCCGCTCCCACCGAATCGCAAATTGGCACCGATAATCATTTTCTTTTTCTTCTTCTTTTTATGGTCTTCTGCTGGTTTTTCGCTCCTGAAGTCTATTTGTAGTATAGACGGGAAATTTTCTGCCGCTCTGCCGGGTTACTTTATCAGCGCCAAGACTTCATTAGGCCAATCGTTCACTCTCTCTCCTTCTCTCTTTTCACGCTCTACGTGCTCCAGGACGTAACCTCTCCTTGATGTATGTGGTGATTATACACTCGACTGACGGAATGGAGGCCGTCTAGGCCCCCCTCCACCCTCCAACCTCTTCTTTGGCTCCTGGAAGAATAGGCCGCCGAGAGCTGTTTACGCCAACCGATGTGAAAAGAGACAGTAGCAGCAGCAGCGGCAGTACTACTACTACTACTAACAGTAGAAAAGTGAGGGGATAATCCCATCCGATGATGGATGTTGGTTCCCGAATTTGTTTTTCTTCACCCAAAGGCGAATTGTTCAAATCCTATTCGCCGTCACCGAAAAGACACTCACTGCATTTTCCTTAGTTTCCGGCTTCGTGACTCGTTTAGGCGTCGTCTTTTACCCGATGATTCACTTCATCATTTTCGCTCGTTGGCGTGTTTATTCCGTGTGTTTGTCCCAGCAAGTAATGGGCCAATCCAGCTGCTGTTGTAAATACGCTGCGCCGCACGCACGAACACAAACACACAAAGTTGTCTCTCTTCTCTTCTCTTCCGGGAAAGAAACAAGACACGGCCAGAAGAGCGGGCTGCCGCGCGTCGCCTCTTGGATGAGGACGTTTGGCCGACAGAAAACGGAGTGAGAGAGAAGAAGGAAGGGATCGTGAGTTTGCTAGGAGCGAAAGTTGGGGTGCAGGCGCATGTGCTCATCGGCCGACCCATCCGCCCTTTGCCGCGCGCGCGCTCCGTTGATTCCAACTTTGCGGAAAAGGGAACCGATGGTCTCGACGACGAACGACGAATGTATATCTATTCTCTCCCCTTTGTGCCTCTTCTTCTTCTTTTTTTTGTTTGCCTCTCTTCGCTGTTAATGACACGCACACAATAGCAGGCGTCGTCTGGGCCCCCCGGAAGAAAAGTTGTATATATCCGCGCGCGCTTTATTTGCTACTCGCCCAAAGAGTCTAGAAAGGGTCGGAGCGAGGGGCAAGTAGCTGCTCCAGGCGGCTCTTCTGTCTTGGATGTGAAGCCAAGCGGGCGTTGATCTATTCGATTGCTCAAGTTGCGATGCAACACGACGACAAATGGAAATCTGATTTTTTTTTTCTCTCTTTTCCAGCGCCGTCCGTAAATAATAGAATTTTCCTCGTCTTGATTTATTTCCATTTATTTACTCCTCGGCGCTTTCCATCCATTGGACAATGTTGCGGCCGTCTGTCGGCATTTCTGCTCTTGAGGTTTTTCTCCGACGCCGTCGTAGGCAGGAGCCAAATGGAGAAACAGGGATGGAGATCGTTACGTCTGATACCAACCATCGTAGATCATCCTTTTATTATTATTCTGCCTCTGTATCTCTGGCGCAGATATTGTTCCCTTCTTTTTCTTCTGGGTGGTGAATGCACCATCCTGGAATGGTGAGTACGTCTACACACGTGCTGCAACCGTTCTCTTCGGGCCACTTTTTTTTCCCAGAGGCCTCTTCCATCACGAGCAAAGGTTTCTCTTCCTTCCAAGGTTTCCTAATCGATTTCGCATGTTCACGACTTGCTCCCCATTTTATTCGCCCACTAGGAAGAAACTGCACTCTACGACTACTTTGCTTAAATGACTCGACGTCAAGAACCCGGATGCAAATGTCATTCGGAACACGTAATTTCAGCCTTGTGAAGTAGGCAACGCTTAAAAGGGGCCGATAGAGAGTAGAGGCGCCTACTTGTGACTGTTGATCATGACGAACCTTCGGGCTTCATTAAGATCTTACGTTCCGGCCCCGGAACGTCTTCCGACACTTTTCTCTTTTTCCTTTTCCTTTTCTACCAAAGAGGGAATTTCCCTTTTATCCACGGCTACACCTCCCTTGTGTGTCAAGCGCTACAATTTTTTCTTCTTTATTTTGTGAATTGAAAGAGCTTTAGATTCCGGTTACCGGACGGGATAGAGTAGCGCTTCTAGTGTTATTCAGCCGACTTATTCGCCAGGGATATTGCCGTTGCCATGGAGATAAGAAAGGAGATGAGATTTCTTCTTGTATATGTTACACTTCTTGATTTTCTAGTACTATACGATATATATATTATCCATTTCTTTCCGTCCTGGAAAGAGAAAGAATTTACGGACGAAGAGTTCTCCGATCGACTTAAAGATGAACAAATTGGGGTAGGAACCAGAATCTTTTTGAGGACGCGCTCGCTCAATTTTGGCAATTAGTTTGTGCATCCAATTGTGCGTTATAGTTTTTGCTCGGCGAGAGAGTAAGACACGGCTGCCGCAGAAACTCTGGTGGCGCCGGATCAATCCGGCGCATACTATCCGACAGAGCCAACGTCAGTGCAGCGTTTCGTGCATTTCGTTCGCCCTTTCCCGCTCTAAGCTGGTCCAGATGCCCGGCCGATTTCGCTAGACTCGCCGTCTATATATATACGGAGGGACAGTAAGGAGATAAATGCATTTGAACTGATCCTGAAGGATGGGCGCCGGAGTAGTAAGGAAGAAGCCTGAGGCGTCACGGCTCCCTACACCGCCTCTTCCTCCTCTCCTGTTGCATGATTTAAGACCGTCCACGACAACGTACTGTCAAAGCCTAAATTCAATTGCGTTGCGCACCCGTCTCTCGAATCTCTTATATTTCAGGCCGGCCCGGAAGATTTCCCCCAAGTTCTTATCTTTGGCTGCTGCTGCTGCTTCGCATCTCTCTGGTGTACTGTTATCTCGTGTAATCTTGGTCTTTATTGTGCTTTGGAGTAGAAGTAGTCGTAGTCGTCGGACTTGTTGTCGTCCAGCAAAGAGATGCCCAGCTTGATCAAATGATAATCCTCTCTACCGGCCAAAGTCGACTCGGAGTAGAAAGGAGCGGAGCGCGTGAACAAGTCAACCGAGTCCTCCTCCTCTCTGCTCAGCTCTGGTGCTGCACACTCGTTAATATAGATGAGCCCAGTCTTTGCTTGATCCGCTTGCAGGATGCTTCCCGCCCAGTTGCACAGCCCTACTTTTTTTTTTTCCTTTCTGACGGGCCTTAAGAGGATGTAGCCCGACTGCGTATTTTTCTTCTTATTTTTATTTTTTCTTTCCTGGCTCGCTTTGGTCGTTATCTGTGATTGCGCGCACCAGTGATTCACCATTCTGATGGCCCAGCTCTTGACTTTTCTCTCTTTTTCTCCTTCCGCTCTCTGGATACCGGCCCGAGAATAAATGTCATCGTCGATCCCCACTATGTCTCTTGGACCATCAATTCTTGATTGGATATCGCAGTTTGACATTCACAGCTTTGCCCATCGCTACCGCATTTTTGTGTTTTGTTTTGTTCCTTTCTCTCTTTTTTTTTGCTCTTCTACCTCGTTTTATTGATCGATGTCGTCTTCGCTTCCAGGTCCCTTGTGGCCGTTCGCTAGTAACCGAGTATGATAAACAGAAGGAGCGATGTTGGTTCTAAATACGTTTCTTTCTTTTTTTTCCTTCCTTTTTCCAGGGCGACGTCAACCGCACTTTGGAGGAATTGGCCGCTCAAGTGGATGCCCTAATCCGCCTATCCGTCCGGCGTCGTCTGGCGGGCTCGGTGAGCAATCCCTCGGTTGTGGACCTTCTTGAATCTTGGGAGCATTACAAAAGGCTGTCGTCGCACGACGGCCAAGAAAACCCGCGCACCACGGTCGAGGAGGCCCAGCATTTAGAACGGCGGGCCCAAGCGCTGGACAAAGCGCTGGAGCTCTTGGACGGCGATGAAATGAAGAGAAACGCGGAGCAGATTAAAACGAAGCTGGATAAAGTGGTCCATCAAGCCAATCGCGTGGCCGGCACCAGCAATAGCGGCGGCTGCTTCGAGTGGGTCGACAGCCTCCTGGTCAAGGCCCTCCGCCACGGCCACTGGCTCTTGGTGGACAACGTCAATCTCTGCAGCGCTTCCGTCTTGGACCGTCTCAACGGACTGCTGGAACCCGGCGGGCATCTGGCGTTGAGCGAACGAGGCGTCATTGACGGACACATCCCCATCGTCGAACCTCATCCGCAATTCCGTCTCTTTCTGGCCATGGATCCTCGACACGGAGAGATTTCTCGGGCGATGCGCAACCGCGGCGTCGAACTCTTCTTGCCCGGCTCGGACGAGCTCGAGTATCCCGACACGGATCTCGCCTCTGTCCTCTGCTCTGCCGGACTTGTCAACCCGCTGCTCCAGCAGATCCTGCTCCAGTTCCACCAGTGGCTCTGCCGCGAACTCCTTCCAGCCGGCGACCGGCCCACTCTGACGGAATTGGTTCAAGCCGCCTCGTTGGCCGCCCAGCGGTTGGAGATGTTTACAACGTCTAATCCGCTTTCGTGCCTCGATGACACGTGCGTCGAGGTGTACATCAAGAATATTCGCTCGCCGGACGACAAGGAAGCTGCCCGTCTCGTACTGTCGACCCTACTTCAAAGCGCCTTCGCCGGAGAGGCGTCTTCCGACCGTCGCGGCCCGTCGGCCAGCGCTCTATCGACACGCCAAATCCAATTGTCCTCTGTCTTGGCTCGCGTCCGGCAGGCCTCTCTTTTGGTCCGGCAGCTTGGAGCCGGGGAGGATACGCCCGTCAGAGATGCCGCCGTCCTTTTCCTCTATTTGACCGCCAGCGGCCAAGACATTGATTGGAGAAAAGATTGCATCAGCAAGACGGCCTTGCCTTCCGGAACAATACATGTCCAGCTGGCCCAAACACTCTGCGATCAGCTCGCAGAACCGTCGGCGCTTCCGTGGGATCCGCGCTGGTTCGGAAACATCTGCAGACAGCATTCCGGATTGGATGCCAACTCGGAAGACGGACAGACTCTTGTCCATAACCGGATATCGCTAGCCTTGTTCTGGACGGCCTGGAACGCTGCAAGAGCCCTGGAAGCCACAGCAACAGCCCGTCCGGCCGGCCAAACATTGGAAGCCCTCAGCCGGGCCATCAAAGCTGGAACGCTGGCGGAAGAAGCCGTCCCGGATCAGCTATTGGTGTCCGTCCCGAGGTTTTTGGAACAGCTGGATCAAGTCATCCAGCGTTTACTCTCTGCCGCCCAAGTCCAGCTGACCAACGAAGACTGGGCCGCCCTGATGGAGGCCATTGAAATGAGAAAGCACATGCTGGACGTGAATTCTTTGATGGTGGACACGGACGAGCTGGACACCACTCTTGGCCGCCTTTCACAGTATTGGTCGTGGCTGCTCAAACGGACCGTTCCAGTCATTTCCCAACTCCTCGGCCGTTTTCCATTGGCGAAGCTGGACCTGCCCGTCGAGATTAACCGGAGCCAGGCCGCAGTGCTGTCGCGTCGTCTGCGACGTTGGCTGGAACAGCGCGCCGAACCTTTTGCCGACGAGGCTCAATCACACCGGGCCCGTCTAGTTGCCTCGATACTGTCCAGCTGTTGCCGGCCAGCCGTCGCTGGATCCCCAGCCGGTTCCCAATTGGTGCGCAGCGTCGCCCGCCATCTTTGCGAAGGAGATGTTGAAAAATTGACGCATTTGGAAGGCGAATTGAATCGAATTTCGTCGGATGCGGAAACTGCAGATGTCGCTGCCCGGCTGCACGTTCTCTCCCTGATGGATCACGTTTTGATGCTGGGCCATTATCGCAATCCCGATGATCCTCTCTCAGGATTAGTTTCGGCCGGGCCGACGGCCAGTGCCGCTCTGTTGCAAGCCGGCCCGCTTTCATGGATCGAGTCGCATCTGTCCCACTGGGAAATGATTACACAATTATCTTGGACTCGTCGCGGCCAGTTTCAGGCCATTTCACCTCTCTTTTCCCTGACTGCCGCTAATATACTGGAAGGGAGCGGCCAAGTGGCGCTGGGCCAGTCTGAAGAGAAACGGGGCCGTCTCAAGACGATTCAGGAGACTTTTTGGATCAACGCGGACAAGTTACAACGGCTCGACTTTGACCCTTTGCTCAACGACCACCGACTGGCCGTCGAGTCGCTCCAGCACCTGATTGACGGAGTTTGTCGCGCCTTACGCATCCGAGAAGAAGAAGGAACGTCCGTAGATTCTTGGAACGGCCTTGGAGTTTCGCCGTTTGCCGTCCAAGTAACTCGACGGGCCACTGGGTTGATTGAAAAGCCTGCAGATGTGGGATCGCTCTGGTTGCTCCAAGGACTCGCCCGCTGCTTGCTCCTCGCTTCCGGCGACGAGGTTGATCCAGTGGAAAAGCGCAAACTCAAGTCCGTCCTACGACGACGCGAAGCGGACACCGCCGGGCGATTTGTACGTGTCCACCGGATTCATCACGAACTTGTCGTAGGTGGGGATTTGGTTCTGAGTACCCAACACCCACACGTCCGTCATTTCTCCGCTCTCAAGGACCGGCTGGACGCTAAGCTGGACGAGGAGCGCACCCGCAAACCAACCTGGCGTCCCGAAACGTCTCTTTTCCAGCAACTGGTCAAGGACATCCGCCACTACGTCAGCTCGGTGGCTTCGCCTCAGACGGTGCTGGCCCTGCACGACAAACTTCGAGACTTTGTGGGCGGACGGGCCGAGTCGTCGATGACAATTTCACAGGCGGAATTGTGGCTGGCTGCCCAGCGGGGCTTCTACCAATCTCTCAAGAGCAAGTATATCGACTACCCCGATATTGTCGTCCCGCTGTTGGCCGGCATCGCCCAAATGATTCACGGAGCCGAATTTCTGGCCAGAAGTGTCAAAAGTGCGGCTTGGAGGAGGGATTTTGGCGAGGACAATGTCGACTGGAGCGACTCTATTGCCGACCTGTTTGATCGGCCGTCGCGACTAGCCGGACAGGAGACGGCCGGTGTTGTTGGCCTAGCGCAGCTCTGCACGTCGGCCGGAGTCGGCCGCCTCTTTGACTTTGTGTTTGAGAATGCGTCGGAGCGGAACGAGAACAAGAAGACGTTACTCTTCTCCGCTCTGAAAGACATTGAACGCTACACTTTCCACGCCCGGCGGATCGATCGGCAAGCCTGGAGCACGCAGACGGCCATCCTCGACGCGCTCGTGTCGTCTTGGGCCGCCGCGGAAGAGCGCCGGAAGCAGCGCGAGCTGGAAAAAGAGAGCCTCTACAAGAGCCGGACGGTGCACCATGAAGGAGAAGTCAACGATGCCGAGGCGGAGAAACGGGCCCTGGAACAGTTTTTCCCGTCTTACGAGTCGGAATTCAACGAGGATCACCACGGACCGATGGCCATGGAAACGGAAGAGGACGAGACGGCCGACTTGTGCGACTTTGAACTGACGCCGCAAGATCAACAATTCATCTGTGAACGACACGTGTCCCTGCTCCTCTGCTGGGCACGTTCGATCCACATTAGCTCGTCGGGCGAATCGCCTCCTTCTCCGTCTTCTTCCGCTGGTGGATTCTCGATGCGCTATCCGCTGCTGGCCGGCGTTACCGCCGCCGTCGAGCCTTGTCTGAGCACACAATTCGATCGACGTCTAATCGGTAAGAGGAAACTTTTCGGCTCACTCGAGAAACTTGGGCCAGTTGCCCAGCGGAGTTTAGGACCGTTTAAACGTTAGCTGGGTTTCGAATGCCTTTTCATCCGACGGTCGGGGTTTTCAAGTTGGGTTAAAGTACCAAACATTACAGGGGCTGGAATTGTAACCTTATTGAGGAGCGAACGTGTTCAAAACTTTTGCCTCCTACTCCTACTCCTACTCACTTGTTTACGTACCGGGGATGATGAAGGCCGAACGGCCAGGAATGGCATTGTATTTTGGGAGCCATGAATTCGAGAGAAAACCTCCAGTCCCCTCGGGAGCTTTGCTGGCCGACGTTGAGGGTTTTGTTCGTGTCCTAACTTTTGAAATCCTCTTAAAAGTCCTGATGGTTTTTTCTTTCTTTTTTTTAAACGTTTTTGTTTAGTTTTGTAACTTTAAATTTTATATATTTGATATATTTTTGTATTCCCTTAGGCGCCCATCTGATCTATGTGGAACGTGTGCTGTCGCACGGACAGACGGACCATCCGTCTAGCGACAAATTCGACTTTTACTACGATCCGCGCGTCGACGAAGCCGTCCAATGCCGACCCGTCCTGGAACACTTGCGATTAAGGATCGCCGACCTCCTGAACCAGTGGCCGGGCCATGCGACGCTGCTGGACGTGTCGAAATTGATCGATCGGATCCTCTCGTTCGCCGTCGACAGTCCCATCATGAAACTGGTGACGGGCCTGGAGATGTTGCTCACCAAATGCCACGAATGGGAAGCCAATGCCCATCGAGGTGTCTCCATCAGCGAAGATATTCACGCCCTGTCGCGTCTCATTCTGCGATGGCGAACACTGGAGCTGGATTGCTGGAAGATGTGCCTCGACAATGTCGAGAGGCGCTCGGCCGCCACCGCCGCCAAATACTGGTTCCATCTCTATTCGACCATCACTTCTTTGCTGAACGACAATGCCTCCACCGACGCCTCGGCCGACTTGACCGCCGTCCAGTCGACGCTGCGCCAATTCATGGAGAGCGCCACCTTGGGCCAGTACGAAACGAGACTGCGGATGGTGAGAGCTTTCGCTTGTCACGTGGCCCTCTCCGGCCGCCAGGAACCCGTTTTACGTCTCCTCTGGCACGCTCTCCTCTTTTACGGCCAGTTTTTGCCGCTGGTCGTCAAGCGGAAAGCCTCGCTGCGCCAGCCCATCGACAAGAAAGTCCGCGACTTTATCAAGATTATGCGCTGGAACGATATCAATTATTACGCGCTCAAAGAAGCCGTCCACAAAGCGCACGGCACTCTGCACAAGCACATGAAGGAGTGGCGCGACGTGCTGGAACAGCCCGCCAGAACCGTACTGAGCGAGCCGGGCGTCGAACTGGAAACGGAAGTCGCTTCTTCCTCTCTGGTTGCCCTTCCGGTTGATCCTTTCATCGCCAACGCCCAGTCGATGACGGCATCATTCGATACCGTCCCGCTGGCCCCTTATCCGGTCCTATCCCGCCTGCCCAGTCTCTACGTCAAAAGTTTGAGTTTGTGCGCCAAGGCGCTGCGTAAGTCGCCCTTCCAGCGCCGCATCCGCGCCGTCGACGATTTGGTTGCGACGGTCATTAGTTCCGTCAACCAGTTGCAGAAGCTGAAGATCATCGGCAACGGAGCGGACAAACAGAAACAAAAGAACGAAGCCAAAGCCATCAGCATGCGGAAGAGGAAGTCTCTGTTCCAGCTCTTCCGCACCTTGCAGCAGCTGGGCGTTTCCTATCGCAAAGGCGCTTTCCTCTGGAGCCAAGAGTCGGGATTGGCTTCGCTCGAACTGGTCCTGCCCGTCTTGGCAGTCGAAGCCAGCCTGGAACACTTGCCGGAACGCGCCTCTCATTCCGCCATCCGGCTCGCCTGGGATAAAGGCCCGCACTACTACACCCGCTGTCTGGCGCGGCTCTCGGCCTCGGCCAAACTCCTGGAAAAACCCTCGGCGGAACTCGGCCCGTCGACGGTCGAACGCCTCAAAGGATTCGCCGCCCAGTTCATGGCCATCATTCAAGATCAATGGAAAAGTTGTTCGGTCACATTAGACAAATTGGTCCGTCTCCGGATGCTGACCACTCAGCTTGATGGATTACGCACGTCAGCCGAGCTCCACGTACCGGAATCGACGGTGGTTGTTTACGACCTGGATCATTTGTGGCAGCTGGTCGTCGACTCTCTGGCCGCTCTCGAAGAGTTTGAATCGCTGATGAACGCTTGTCCAGCTGGCGGTTTCGACGTTGTCCAGCTCCGTCTCGATGACCATTCCGGACCCAGGATGGTGACGAAAGATGTCGCCTCTTCGCTACTGGCTCTACGATCGAAACTTGCCGGAAAACTGATGGACATCCGCACGGATCTCGAAAAACAGTTCCATCTCTATCGGGTCTCTTCCGCCTCTTGGTGGCTTTTTGGCAACGACCACTGGAACTGCATCTCTCGCGGATTCAAAACGCTGGAAGATTCGCTTACCGTCCTGGAAGAGATGGTCGCCGTCGCCGGAGCGCGGAATTTCGGATCGACTCTGGAACATCTGAGACAAAGATTCTCCACCGCCGTTTCCGGATTTAAAGCGCAGGAGAAATCCGCCGGTCAAAATGTGGTCGAATCCAGGATCGATGCGGCCGACATCGACAAACTCTGCCAGTCCGTCCTGCACGGCATCCAAGAGATTTACAAGAAATACGGAGAAACGATAGAACCGAAAGCAGAAGAAGAAGAAGATGATGATGACGACGATTTCGAAGTTGATCATTTGACGTCGAAACTGATGACAGAGATGATGACAGACTTGTCGAAAATAATGAAGCTCGATGGGACTTTGTCGGAACTGTCGCGTCTCGTCGATCTGGCTAAAGACAACAGCCGTCATGCTCTTCTTTTGTCTCGTTGCGCTCCTTTATTCGAGCAGTACGTCTTCGTCGTCGAGTATTACTTCAGTTCCCAGTTGGCCACTCTGCGAACGTCTTCCAAATTGTTGTCGATCCTTTTGAACGTCTTTAACCAGCTACTGGAGAAGGGCTTTTGTCTGCCGTCGGAGTTGGACGACTCGAAAGAAGGCGGCGCCGGCACCAAGTTCGAGGAAAACGAATCGGGCGGTCTGGGCGAAGGCGAAGGAGCCAAAGACGTTTCCGATCAGATTGAGAACGAAGATCAACTCGATACCGCCCGCCAACAAGGTCAGGAGGATGAAAAGGAGGAGAAAGATGATCAGAATGGGCCCAAAGAGGAGGAAAACGGCATCGAAATGAGCGAGGATTTCGACGCCGAGCTGCAGGATCGCGAAAAGAAGGAGGGTGAAGAAGGCGACGAGGATAGCGATAAAGAAGATGAAGACGACGAAGATAACCTCGACAAGGAAATGGGCGATACTGGCGAAGGCGCCGACCAACTGGAAGAGAAACTGTGGGGCAGCGACGAGGAAGACGGTGACGACTCTGATCAGGATCAAGAGGAAGGCCAGGGCGACGCCGAAAAGAAGGAGTCGGAAATGACGGCCAAACAAGGAGAGGACAACGAGAAAGAAGAAGAAGACGGCGAGAACGACAAGGGCCGCGATAAAAAGAAAGAGAAGCCGAAAAACACCAACGATGATGACGACGATGAGAATGTCAACGACGATCAGATCGATCCGTATCACACGTCGCAAGAACCACCGCCGGAACCGGAGCCCCTTGACGTGCCAGATGATCTCAATCTGGACGGCGGCGATGCCAAAGACAAGGAAGAAGAGGGCGACCAAGGAGAACAGGAAGAAAATCCTTTCGACATTGACGCCATGAAAAACGAACAGGAATTGGACGAGGGCGAGGAGAAAGGTAAAGAGGAAGAAGCCAACAATCCGGATGGAATGGAGGAGGATGCACCTGAAGATTCGACCGAACCGAAAGAAAACGACCAGCCGCCCAAAGATGGCGAGGAAGAAGAAGAAGGAGGCGAGGAGAGCAAAGAAAAGGAAATGGAAGAATCCAACGAAGGAGATAATCCGCAACAGGCCGATCCAGCCAATCAAGCCGTCCCGTCCATGGATCAGCCTTCGGAATTGGAAGCCCAACCGGCGACGGAAGAATCCGTCAAGGGCTCTCAGGACAAAACGGCCCGCAAAGACACGGCTGATAATAAGCCCGAAGAGGATGGCGGGCAAAATCAAGAGGCCGATAACGAGGATGTCGAGGGCATCGGCATGGCCGAGTCGCGGCAGAGTCAGGGCCACGAAGGCGAAGAGCAATCGAAAGTCAATCGAAAAACGCTCAAAGACAAGAAAGAGGACGAAGCTCAAGGACAGGGAAAACCGAGGAAACCCGGCCAGTCGGATCCCAATCGCGCTTTGGCTCACGAACGCAAAGAGCGCGTTCTCCAGGTATGAAATCGAACGAGAATTGAAGTCGAAGTTGATGTTGATCGCGTTCTATATTTTACCGGAATTTCAGGTCCATACGACTGAGCGCAAATCGCCCAAAGATGACGACGACGACGGTGCCGAGCACGACGACAAGGAAGAAGTCAGCGAAGATAACCTCTTTGAGCACGTCAAGAAAGTGGACCAGATGCACGACGCTGTGGCCAAAGACGCTGCCACTGAAGAGCAAGCCAAAGAACAGCTTTCCATTCTCCAGCAGAAGGAGGAGGAAGAGCTTAAAGACAAACAAGATGAAGAGGAGGATGATGTGGCTATGAAAGAGGACGACCCCGATGATGACCAAGCTCCTATCGATGAGCTGGACGCTGAAAAGCTGGCCGACTCTAAGAAGAAGGGCCGCAGACGTGGCGAAGCTCGTGGCATGGAAGAAGATTTGGAAGAAAATGCCGTTGAGAGTAAGTCACACTCTGTTCAATTGCGTCTTGATCTCGAGCTCATCTTTCTCGTTTTGTTCCAGTTGAAGGTGAAATTGTGCCCACGATGACAGTCAAGAGAGGCCCAGAGTCGAGTTTCTTCACTCAAACCGATTTGATGCTGCCTCCGGAGTCTGTCGTCTCGATGGAAACAGTGGAGCAACTCCGATGCGACTTGGAACAGCGATTGGCCACATGGTCGACGGCGCATGTATGCATTGCCCCATCAATTATTCATCGCACACACAACTCGACTTACTTTTTTTTTGTATTTTTTCTTAAATGCCCCAAAACTTTTCCGTTGTAGATCGATGATTCTGAAGGACAGGAGACGTGGCGCAAACTGGAAATGGTCACGTCCGGCCTGGCACAGGATTTGTGTGAACAGCTGAGGTTGATTTTGGAACCGTCGCAAGCATCGCGATTGAAGGTATCATCTGGCACCGACTGACGAATTTTTTCTTCGTTTTTGTATTCATCGTTCGTCTTTCTTTCTTCTCTTATTTCATGTGTGCCTTAGGGGGACTACCGGACGGGCAAACGTCTGAATATGCGTAAAGTGATCCCGTATATTGCTAGTCAGTTCAGAAAGGATCGCATCTGGTTACGGCGCACCAAACCCGCCCAAAGGAATTATCAAATTGTTTTGGCTGTCGACGATTCGTCCAGGTTTGTTGGCTCGGATCGTGTTATGCCGTATCATCTGACCTCACTGACTCTTGATGTTGTTTTTGTTTGTTTTTTAATTAAAAAAAAAAAAAACTAGTATGGCGGACAACCGTTCCAAAGAATTGGCATTTGAGTCGGTGGCGCTAATCAGCAAAGCCCTCTCGTTGCTGGAGGCCGGACAACTTGGAGTTGTCTCGTTCGGTGAGAATGTCCAACTACTGCATCCCCTCCACGATACGTTCAACGACACTAGCGGACCAAGGTACTTGTACTAGTCAAAAGCCCTCCTTCGGCGTTCGTGTCTAGAGAGGTATCTGATATCATTCGCATTCTGTTCCGTCCTCTGCAGGATCTTGCAACAGTTCACTTTCGAGCAGAAGAAAACGAAGATCTCTGAACTTGTGGATTTCGTAACGGCGTTAATGAGCCAAGCTCGCTCGACGTCTTCGGCTCAGTTGTCATCGACGGCCCAACTTTTGTTGATTGTATCTGACGGTCGGGGTCTGTTTAGCGAGGGATCCGAATGCGTTCACCAAGCCATCCGGCGGGCTAAACAGGCCGGTCTCTTTATGGTATTTGTCATTCTCGACAATCCAGAAGGTAAAGATTCCATTCTCGACATTCGCGTGCCCGTCTTCGATCCGTCGAATGGCAAACTTCAGGGCATTAAGCCCTACCTGGACAGTTTCCCCTTTCCTTTTTATGTCATCCTCCGAGATATTCAGACGCTGCCCATCGTTTTGAGCGACGCTCTTCGTCAATGGTTCGAATTGGTCACGTCTTCTACCGGGGGGGTTTAGGGTTCAAAATAACAACAATAAAGACAAAAATAACTGTTTCATCATATTTTTTTTTCTCTCTTCCGTTCACCGTTTTCAATGTCAGTTGCTATAAACTTGAAAATACAGTTGTAAACACTATGGTGTTATTTCTCTGGCTCCAATCTGCCTTGGTCACGCACCACTTGCGTAATCAACAAAAAAAAAATCCTGTCAACCGTTTGTCGGCGCAAGCTGTTGCCGACCGGCTTATAAGCTTGACTTTGTCTCGCTGAACCTAATTCACATAGGATCACGCGCTGTATTGTATTGAGTGAGTCGTACGATCTTTTTTTTATGATAAGGAAACCTTGTTTGTCGTCGTCTTATATATATACGCCCCAAGTGCATTGTATTATGAGGCTCCTGTTTCCTTATTTGTTTTGTTCGACTTTTTTTTCTTTTTCTTTCTAACCGACATTCTTTGAATTTCCGAGTTAACGATCGATGTATTAATGTATATTTTGTAAATGCCGTTGCATTCCGTATCTGCCGTTAACCGTCCAGGCGGGCGCCCGACGTGTCTAGTCGTCCCTTCAATTATTCATGCGCTCGGAGTAAGTAGTTTCGTTTTGGGGGGAAAACTTTTTAATATTCGTCAAAGGTCGTCGTAATCACCCCCTACACTCTGACGTGCTATTTTATACTATGCTCCCTGTGGATTTTATTTAACGCCCGGCGATAAAATAGTTGTTATAGGAAAGTCGATCCCTCCTTTAAAAAAAAAAGATGTGTATATCATTTTAGGACGAAAGTGAGGAGGATAATCCCATCACGGCGCAAGATGGTTTGCTATGGACGTTTTCCAGAGCACGTACGCCATTCAAGGCCGGCAAACTCCGGGCCAAACTCACTTTCCATTTTTAGAATGACGTCTTTAATTTTCTTTTTGGAATCAAAAAAGAAGTAGAGCACCAAAATTCTCCGTGCGAGCTAGGAAACGGTCCGTCAAGTTCGTCGAACGTATCTCGGTTACTCTGTACGTACTCTGTCCTCGCTTCTGACGTCACCAGCTCAGTGTTTCGTTCGAAACTGATGTAACGTTTTCGGTTTCACGTGACTTACTGTCAGCTACAAGACGGCTCGTGTTGTCACGTTGGTAGATAACGAGTTGCCGCGATATCGGTTGTTGCCTTTCTAGCAAGTCCTTCGTTATCCCCACGTAAGCCATTAACAACCGGTTTTGTGAAAATCCAATTCGCCGCCGCCGCCAATCGAACGCGGGATTGCCACGTGACGCGCCCGTCTAACAACATTCTTAATACATGGGCGTTAAATAAGGAAATGTTTAAGAGACGGGGTCTTTATTTTTAGAAAGAAAAAAAGAAACAAGAGACAGATTATTTTAATGATGAAACGCGCTGCTCTTTTCTTGCCAGGATTGACGTCAATGCTCGCCTATCTTCGTCTGCGATAGTTGGCGCGCTCTTTCGTTTCTATTTGGCTTTTAAACGACAGGAATGAAGCATGGTGGCTTTTTTGCTTGGCGTTTGTTTAGAGTCTCGGTCGTCGACGACACGTGGAACTCTGCGTTTGCTGCCAGCAGTGCGGAATGGGGGTCTATAGCAACCTGCCTGTCGAGAAATCTAAAATATCGCTCTTTTGAAGTATGATCATGGCGGGGATGGAGGAAATCAAGTGAAAAAAAATGCTGAATGCCAGCTGATGCACATAGTTGTTGTTTATTCGGTCGAAAATGTTTCAAAGAGGGCGTGGCGGAAACAAGGCCAGCCCACAAGGACGACAACATTGTCGGAAGGGGGTTGTCTGTGGACAAACGACGAACCAAGGTTATTAGGTTATCTAATAGTTCGTGTTTTCAAGCCTTTGTGAGGGACCGTTGGGACATTAACAGCTATAATCCCTCGGTCTGCAGACTACTTGGTTCAACGATTCAAGAGCTAATTGAAAGCGGTCGAGACTCATTAGCGAATCAATCAAGAGACACATGCGAGACTCGATCTACAGGGCCGAGTCAACGTGTCTGTTTTCCATTCCTAAAGCCACAGCTAGTGCTGCCATTCTCTATTCACGGTGGCCTTATGCTATATACTACGTATCGGTTGGAAAGGCGCCAAAACACTGGAGCGTTTTCGCCCGCGACGACTACCTCCCTCTCCTCTCCGCGTAAACACAAAACCGGTCCAATTTTTTTTTAGATTTTTTTTTTCTCCTAACGCAGCGGTCTACAGTCTGCTAGCGCCTTTCACCTCGACAACTTTCCGGGTGGCTCTACTCTACTGCTCCACCAGATTTCCACGAGATCAGTTGGAGCTGTCGGACGATCGCCACGTCCCTGCAAAACATGTGAGCATGCACCTTAACTCTCTTTTCTTTTTTGGGGGGTTGTTTTCTTACTTTTATCGATTTGTTGATGGTAGTAGAAACTTGGTAGAACGAGTAGAGTCTACTTCTCGTGAATCCTTTCGTGTTCTTGTATTTCATTTAAGGTTAAAAGGATCTATTGTTTTCTTTTATTTTCCTGAAGCTCCACCGTCTTAACGTGATCGAGTAAGCTTTGTCCCGTAGTGCGTACTTGGGCATTATCGATCTACGAGGGCCAAAGTTTCTCTGTCTTGCAATAGAGGCTTCGACGACATGCGTTAAAATTAGTTTTGGAGACTGTTCGTCTGTGTACTCCGCCAGAAAGGATTCTTTTTGGAAGCTAGAGTTTGGTGTGGAAACTATTGATCGTCTGCTGCATCTGGTCGGCTGCTGTGGTTTCCTTAGAAATCGAGAATTGTGGTCCGGTTTTTAAAAAGATACGTCGCTTTCTAGGGGCAAAGACAGTCAACGCCATTCATGTGAACCCCTTCCTCCTGTTGTAGGGGTGCGCGCATGTCGTGAGCGTGAGCTACTTTTACGCCACCTATTGTGTAGATTCCTAATTCATTGTTGATATAAATGCGCGTGTTTCCACATTTGTATTTTTCTTTCTTTCGTCACAGAGACAATGACTATTCCTTACGGTTTACCGCAGCGGTGTTCCCTCGCCATCGTTGTAATATGGTTTCTTAGCTCAGTTCTGAGCTTTGTTTCGGGAGGAAGCACCCTCCAGATGTTTGCTTATTTGGCCGTTGTCGCATTGCCTGCCATCGCCATCTATTCTTTTATGAATGTAAGTTTTCATTGGATTTAATATGATATTTGCTTTATAATTTACATTAATGTCTTAAGGTGGACCCTGCTACCAAAGCCGTTCTTGTGACTGGATGCGATTCCGGATTCGGAAATGCCTTGGCTATTCATCTTCATGAATTGGGTAATTTTTCTTATTTTCTGTTTATCGATCAAATAATCAAATGTTCGTTGTCCCGTCAGGTTTCGTCGTCTTTGCTGGATGCTTGATGAAAGACCAAAATGGAGATGGTGTTAAGCAACTCGATGCTGTTGGCAAGGCTACCGGCCGTTTGATTACCGTCCAGTTGAACGTCACCTCCGACGATCAAGTTGCGGCGGCCGTTGAAACCGTCAAGGCTAAACTGCCAGAATCCATCAAGGTGCTACGCCCTGATTTGTTATTTATGGAAATCGTTATTTACAATGTTGTGGTTTTTCTAGGGTCTATGGGCCGTCGTAAACAATGCTGGATTCTCCACTTTTGGCGAAGTGGAATGGGTTCCCATGTCTACTTACGAAATGGTAATGCAGCGCAACAAACGACGGGAGATACAGGAAACTAATTATGATTTTCGTGCAATTTTCCTTTATCAGGTGGCCTCTATTAACCTTTTCGGTTTGATCCGAGTCACGAAGGGATTTCTTCCTCTGATTCGTGAAGCCCAAGGTCGCGTCGTGAATGTTGCATCCATGTTGGGTATTTCTAATCTAGATTGCCGTTTCAAAAACATTTCCTATACCACGACATGTTCCGTGCGCAGGTCGTCTGGGTGCTTACGGACGCTCACCTTATTGCGCCACCAAATTCGGAGTCGAAGCCGTCTCCGATTGTCTGCGCTTTGAGATGAAAAAATTCAATGTTGATGTAAGTACAGACACTACTTTGCCCCGTTCTATTAATTTTAAATGATTATGATAATTTTAGGTCGCCGTAATTGAGCCTGGAAATTATATTGCTGGAACCTCTTTGTACAACGCTGACGTTGTCAAAGCCCAGTCGAAGCGCATGTGGGATGGCATGGTAATTTTCATTGATATAAGCCAAGTTTTTTATCTCTCTAAATTGTATCTCGTGTCTTTGTTTGCCAACAGAGTGACGAAATCCGCAATGCTTACGGCCAAGAATATTTTGATAACAAGACCGAGCTTATGCTTTCCTACACCACTGCTGGAGTAAGTACCTCAAATGGAATGTTTAGTTTATCTGAAATGACTAATACTACTACTAAATTTCCGATAGGTCTCTGATATTTCTCCAGTTGTTGACGCCATGACCGACGCTGTGCTTCGTGTCTACCCTCGATGCCGCTACCAGCCGATGTCTCCGTACGAGTACTTCAAAGTCGCCGTGGGCACCCATCTTCCTGAATTCGTTTACGAGGCCCTGTTTCTCTAATAGAAGCCGGTGTCTTTCCATACATTTGGGCAGAATTTTCCCTACCGACTTCCAATTGTTGCCGCGCAATACAATTGCTGCCACCAAATGAAAGAATCCAATAGCCAACCAAAAGAAACCTAGAAATACTGTACGAAATAGAGAGGCCGCTCAACCGGCATTCTGATTTCCCACCTCTTTATCACGTCTGAAAGTTTAGAAATGCATTTGATGTTTCCATTTTTTCTGGGCTAAAAATATCTGAACCCAAGTGCTTTGAAAAAGTCTTACTTTCGTTAGACACGCAGAATTAGTTTAGTTAACTTAGCCAAACCAACTGATATTTTTATACATATATCTATGTCGGAACTGGTCGGAAGCTCGGAACGCATGTGAGCCAAAAAACATTTATCGTATTGGGGTCTATTCAACTGTCAACTCGCGCCCTACTCCACCACATCCTGGTGCGGCAAACATGGATTATTTATTTTGACACCTCGATGCGCAACGAACTGTTTCGTGAAAAAATGTATTCGACCAGTTCTCCAACTGCGCGCGTTCCAAATAGTGGAAATCTGAAAGCTCATATAAATGAACTTTATACGGGTAGGTAGTCCGGTAGTCGTAAAGTTCGAGAAGTAGCTAGAGCGGCAGAATTTTTTCATTTTATTCTGCTTTTGGAATTGCTATCAAATTCATCGAGTTAGAACTCAACTGTGAACGGAAGAAAACAACCGCCACTTTGATCAACTCAAGTTTGCATCAGTTGTAAAGCTGCAAGACACTTTGTTTGACTTGGCAAATCTTCTAAAATTTTATGAATGATCATAATGGGGTCTCTGATACTAACAGACCAACAGACTTAAAGACACAACATCTGAAAATTTGACTTTTTTTATAGATGGCGCGTAAGTTTAGCAGGTTTGAACTTGTTGCCCTTTCCATTCCGAACCCCCATGGCTGCATCTCGATTGCAGATGTGTTAAGATTTTTTCGATCAGCAAATTTCCCGGAGGGATTCTACTCGAAGAAAATAATCTCTAGACGACCCTTTTTCTTTCCGCCAAAAAGTCTGAATGCTTACTTAGTTCTTTCAATAATAGAGGCACTGGGCGTAAACTTCAACTAACTTTTGGAAATTCATAACTTTCTTAAGCGACTTCATTTTTATTGATATCACGAATTAGTTCGCAAGATGGCTATGGGTTTGGACAAAAAAGTTGCTTCACGGTGTACGACGACATATAGTCTGAGCCAAAACACCAACAAGCAATCAAACTATTTTTACCTGCTTCTACCGCTTTTACCTGTATTTCTATGAATTATTAGTTTCCGAGTGTCCGCGAGGTAGCGTTGGCTGCGTTGCTGCCGGAGTTGGTCCGAACTGTCGTCTGCGTCTGTCGAAGCGGCTTGCGCGCTTGTCTGCACTCAGAGTCTCAGACTCTCAGAGGGTAAAGTTTCGTAAATGGCGGAATGACAGGCGCGTCTAATGGGAAACGTCACGAGCAAATTAAAAAGTATTTTAATTAGTGTTTTTACTAGTCTAGTTTCAAATCATACATTGTAATTTGTTAGTCCTTCGTCACTGTAAATTATTTGTGACTTAAATGTCCTCACGTCATCTTGTCAACACGCGGTTTTTTTCGTTCACGAGAAACTGGGTTTTAGTGGAAAAGGATTTCCATTTGGATTAGTTTTTGGGCATTTTACACTTACTTCATACAGCAATCTTGATTCTGGGTTTGATTTTTAATTGAAATTATGTGTATTGTTATATCGTCGTAGGTTCTTCCATGTTGGCAATCTGTGTGCTAGTACTACATTTGGTCGAGATAGCTAATAGATGGAGGGAGTTGTTGAACCATGTTTCCACTGAAATGTCAACTGATTCCTTGAAACTTAAATTATGGGCATCAGTAATTTATATTATAGGATGGGTTGGAGCTGTGACACATGCTGGTATTTGTGTTTACTGATTACAGCCGTTTACTGATTACAACCATCATGCATTCATTAAATCACAAAAGCTTTATGGATTTCTGACCGCCTCCACTTATTACCTCATTTGATTTTATTGTGGTTTATTCTGAGTAATAGTCTTCTCATTTAGCCACTTAATGGCCAATGTACCAACTTTGGGATTCATAGAAAGTATTCCTACAACTCTTGACGTCGATTTTAAATTAAATTGTAATCCAGTAGCTGAAGTTGGCTCATTTTTGTATTTCAGACCGCATTTTGAGCCTAAACCTTCTTTCGACTTGGTACGTTTGATTTTTTGTGTATTTTATTTTCTAGAAATGAAAACTAAGGTATTTTTTTCTATTTTCAGATGTTGCAGGTTACGAGACGCTTCTCGCACCTGTTTTCCCCCAGATGCAGAGAAATTGTTTAGCTTTATAATATATAATTTATATAACGTGAAAAAACAATAGGACAAAATACAATATTTGTACCGGACGCTCTGTTTATTAAATTATTATTACAATATCTTCTACCGGATGCCCTTTTCATTAAAATTTCACAACATTTGACTTGCGATTCCCATACTGAGAATTGTGAATTTCAATTCATGATACTTTCTGAACGATCAGAATTAATGTTTCATCATTTCGTTCAATGTTGCCACTCGTCGCTCGGTACGGCCCGTACCGCCCAACGAGAGGCATGGCTAACAGAGGAGCCGGAAAGAGAGAAGAGTGACGGTTGGGGCCAGTTATTCAGGGATGCGATTGAACCTAGTCGGGCGCTTGGCTGTATTCACCCTTTCGAGACAGAGCCCATCCCTACCTCCTGCATTGCGGGTATGAGGACCGGAAGTGGAAGGATTAAAGGTTACAGGGAGAGTCTACACTTAGCAGCAACGCCTGAGTGTAGTGCAGGTTTGCGACATCTGAAACATCAAAAGCCAAATGTTAGTTTATCAATAATTGAAACAAGTCGCAAGCTTCAACGTATACCTAGTCATATCGCTCCCCAAAAAAATGGTTCTTCAGTCAAGTTTTCATCAGCTTGGTATCAGCAATCACCTAGAAAAAAAATAGAAACTGTTAGTAACGGAATGAAGTAGATGGAACACATTTTCGGAAACCGGAAATCAACCGGAAGTGGGAAATGCTGCCTCAATCACAAAAAAAGTAGATATTCGGAGTCAGCGCAATTTTCTGAGCAAGAATAATTTGTTATAACTGAAATATGAGAGATTGACCAAATCGCAAATTTAAGAAGTCTAATGTTCAGGAAAATTCACGATTTTCGACATCTTACAAAAATTGAATTAAACACAACAACCGTGCTCAGAATTCAACGAGGATTCTGATTATGCCCTTCATTTTGCTATACGACGTATTTTTCTCACTTCCGGTCCACTTCTGGTTGTTTACTTTTCTGTGTGTTCATTGTCTAATTAAGGATTAAATACTTGGCATTGTTGGAGTGGTTGGGGGTTGTCCCGCTATGTGCAGTAAACATATGATTAGTTTATTACACAAGCAGCTATGATAGCTCCACGGATGGTGGTTCAGGTTGGCGATACTTGAAACATTGGAAGAAAAGATGTTAGTCAATCTGAATACAATATAGCAACTTCTAAATACACACACATAGTCTGTCACTGAAGCAATCATTCAGAATACACATTCTCATATCCCTAGTCCAGCAGGGCAAAAGAAAATTGGTGGTTGACGGATTTACTGTCACCAGATGTGTTGTCTCTGACAGAATTGCTACTATTTCAACTACCTGAGATAAAAGAGTCATATTACCCATTACAATTGATACAAACATTCTTAAAACTCCTTCTTCCTTGATAGTTACCATTCAAAATCAGTGCGTAGGTATCAAGACTGATAGAGCTGAGACTGAGACTGAAGAGAACAACAGAGACAACAATATGAGAATGAGAACAACAATAACAATACACTGTTGCGCGATTTAGGATAGCCGCGGATAGGTTAACTGTCATCGACAGTTGAATCAGAGTATTATGGAAGAGCAAGGACATTTCAATCCAGCAGGGTTTTTTCAGCTCTATGTAGATATGGGATGATTCGAATCTCCGATTTCTTCGACACGGACAACAACCACACTAGTTTGAGTATTTTTCAGGAAGAGCGTCAAGGACATTTCAAATTAAGATATTACAATCCAGCATATACTTTTTAATTTAAAAAAAAATAGGTAACAAATTATAAATTGGTATATAGTAGATATGGGATGATTCCGTCGATAGCTCCGTCCGATTTCTTACAACTGAAGAAGCACTTACAGTTAATAAAAAACAGCCATTGACCGGTTTACCACAAAATCACCTAGTTTATTTTAAAAAATAAGGAATAAATCTATCAATGAGACATTAAGATCTAATGGACATTAAAATATTAAATGTTGAATTTTATTTTCTCAACGTTTGAACTGTGATGTGAGAATCTAGTTGGCAGAAAACAAATACGAAATATTTCCTATGACAAGATTCCAAAGTGGTTTTTGCGGAGAATTAAGTGGAGAATCGAATGGCCACACAAAAGAAAACGAATGAAGTGAAACACTTTAGTTTGTTTCGTCTATAAGTTTGGAGTGGTTTTTTAAATTTGAATTCTTAGCATGAAATAATAATAAGAAAAAACAAGATTCCAAAGTGGAATGAAGCCAGTTTGTGGAGAATTAAGTGGAGAATCGAATTAACAACAAAAGCAAACGAACAAAGTGAAACAATTTAGTTTGTTTCGTGTCAAAGTTTGCAGTGGTTTTTTCAATTTGAATTCATAGAAACTGTTCGTTTTTTGCGACATGAGAAATTTTCTATCAAAAGTGTTGCATGAAAATTTTGAAAAAGAAAAACGCATTTCCATTAGCCTACATTAAACAAACTTGGCAACTGGGATGAAGAGGATGGGCGCTCAAATCGGCCATTATTCAGATCAGAAGATGGAGGCGACTGGAGCTGAACGGACGGACGGAAAACGTGTGCTCTGGTCGCTGTTAAATTTACAATTACGCTCGTGTACGGTAAAGCTATTTAGTTATTTCTGAATTTAAGGGACATTCCAATTCACACGATTTTGATTAGCCTTCTGCTTAAAATTTGCTTTCTCCTTATTTAATTTTTTGTATCTTTCAAAACAATTCGACTTCACTCAAATGGCGGTCTCTGGTCTGATTCATGAGAGCTTTTGTTGATGTAATCTGTCTCAACTGAAAGGTAGCTTAATTTTTTTTTTTGTCAGCAGGAAAATTCCTTTCTCACGTTGTGGTTTTCAAGTTGATTGATATGTGCAGTTGTACAATTATTCTTGGTTGTATTACAGGCTTAAATGTCAAATCTTTTTTTTAAAATTCAGGTGTTGCAGTCACATGGTGAAGATCTATTCTGGGGCTGGAACTGGAAATTTGAATCCTCGTGTCGTTTTGTAGATTATCTTGTAAATTTAGCAACTCAGTTAAATTGTCGAGCCATCAAACCTGATGAGTCGAACCCTGGTCGGTTTTTCTAGTCAGTTGGGAAATCAATTAATTTTGGTTGAATTTTTCCGACTCAGCAGCATTATGTATCACTTCCAATTCTGAAACAGCATGTCTAATGGAGCCTTTTGGCAAAGTATCGGACTATGCTTGAGTCGGGTTTGAATCCTCGTGGTACTGAAATTTTTTCAACGATGGGAAATAAAAGATGTAATAAATACATGATTTCTTTGTCTGCATTCATGGAATCGCCATTTTATTCATCCAGACGTCGGTATACTTGATATCGATGCAATTGCGAGCTTAATAAGCAAGCTATCAATGAATTTGTAAAAATAATAAAAAGATTGAATAACAAAGCTTTTTTTGAATTTTTTTATTGTCCCTCCTCCTCCCACTTTCCGCCACATTTGTAGCTACATTATATTTCACATGACATACAATACACTGAACACTACCCGTTGGCTGCCGCGCCACATTACCCGTAGGTAAAATACTACGATCTACTGGGACTTGTCCGAAGACAAGTCCGGATGATACGAGACGAGTGTCTTCACCCGGGAACCTACACCCACAAACACTCGCACGCATCAACAAGGGGAAGTCCCTATGGTAGGTTGCCTATACAGGTAAAACTCTAGGCTGTGCAACTGCTCGGACCAACGGCATATGGGCGATGGGACCGAACAGCGCGGAGCCATAAGCTAAACAGCTAAAGGGGAAATTCAAAGGCGGCAGCCAACGGGTTTTAACACAATCAAAAGAGATTTACCGCAACACAAATGAATGTAGAGCTGCAAAAGCTGACTATGCGCATCAGATGTTCTTGGTTGTCGTCGTAGATTCCGTGAGTTGCATTAGGAAGAAAAATCCTTTCTTCGCCTTCTCCAGTAGCCTTGACAAAGAAATTGAAGTATCACGTGTAGGAATCTGAATTTCTGCACATAAAGACGACATACCTTTTCTAGCGTGCTGCAAGAATGTGTTGGGATATGAACAGCCGAACAGGAACAGGTGATCAAGAATTGAAATAACATCTGAGCCGGAAGGTACGATCTTGACTGGCTTCTTTAAAGCAGGAAAAATGAAGAATGTCCAAAATCTTAGTTGAAGGTGATGTTCAGCATTTTTCTTGTAAACCAGTAAACACTTGTGATTTAAGTTTACAGGGAGAGTGTACACTTAGCTGCAACACCTGAGTGTAGTGCAGGTTTGCAACTCCTAAACAAAACAAGAAGAAATGTTGGTTAAACCTGCTGATCTGCCTGTGTGGCAGTATTTGTACCTCCTCTAGCATTCTCGCGTTTTCTCTCATCCGAATTGTCTTATTTATTGCAGGCAAATCATGTCCATTCCACAGCTAGAATCTACACTTAGCTGCAACGCCTGAGTGTAATGCAGGTTTGCGATAATATCTGAAACATCAAAAGCAAAATGTTAGTTGATTGTTAATTTAAAAAAGTCGCAAGTTTCAACGTACCTAGTCATATCGCTGCCAAAAAATGGTTCTTCAGTCAAGTCTTCATCACTTTGGTATTAGCAATCATCTAGAATAAAATAAGAAACTGTTAATGACGGAATGAAGTAGTTGGAGCACATTTTCGGAGACCGGAAATGAACCGGAAGTGTAAAATACTACCTCAATTACAAAACAAAGTAGATATTCGGAATCAGCGTACTTTTCTGAGCAAGAATAATGTGTTATTATTGAAATTGGAGAGATTGACCAAATCGACAATTTTTGAAGTCTATAGACTTCTTAAATTCTCGATTTTTAACATGTTCCAAAAGTTGAATAAAATACTATAGCCTTCCTCAGAATTTAACGAGGATTCCGACTATGCCCTTCATTTTGCTGTATGACGTGTTTTGTTCACTTCCGGTCCACTTCCGGTTTTTACTTTTCTCGTGTTCATCGTCTAATAAGGATTAAATTGTACTTGGGCAAGTTGGAGTGGTCGGAGGTTGTCCCGCTAAGTGCATTAACTGCACATATGATGACACAAGCAGCTACGATAGCTCCACTCCACGCTCGTTCAGGTTGGCGATGCTTGAAAAATTGAAAGCAAAGATGTTAGTCAATCTTAATACTATATAGCAATTTCTAAATACACACACATAGTTTGTCACTGAAGTGATCATTCATACACATTATTCACATAATCCCTAGTACAGCAGGCGAAAGAAAATTGGTGGTTGACAGATTTACTGTCACCAGATGTGTTTCTGACAGAGTTACAATGTAGAGCCTCTGAAGTCTAGGTAGAAGACACACTAATTCGAGGAAAATAAATTCTTCCAAATAGTTCCAGTCAACACGACAATTAAAAAATTACTATATTTGGTATTTCTCTTAGGCAACGCAAACACTCATTATGTGATCTGACTTGAATTGTGTAACACAACCTAAAGAAGCAATGCTGGAATAAGGATGCATTGTTACAACTCTTTCTAGCTTAACACATGACAAATCACAGCTTCAAAGTGAGATTTATTATTGCATTTGCTTCCACTGACAACACACAAGGAGTCACATGAATGTCTGCTTATTCATACCAATATTTTTAAAACTCCTTCATTTGATAGTTACTAATTCTCTACTAAAACTCTTATCAAATCAATTAAGCTACTAAACTTAAGGAATTGAAATAGTTACCATTTTAATATCGAAAATCCGTACGTCATGCAAGATACAAAGTTAACATGCAGCAATACTGGGTTGCACGATTTAGGATTGTTTACCTGTCATCGACGGCAGGGCGCAGCCCCGGAGCCCAGAGACCCAGAGAAAAGGACAAAACAGGATCCCTGCTATGAAAGCAAAATACATATTTTTACATTTCCCAAATTATTTTTAAACAAGAATTTTAAACATTTTACCGATCCATAATTCCGTTTGATTCACTTTTCACATGGCTACCGCTTCCCTAGATACTGCTTAATTCCCCACTTAAGCACTAATATTCTTCTATTTTTCACGTACCACCTGTCCTTTGTAATTTTAGCAAGTTTTAACCATCCTCCGGGAACCTCGAGACGCAAGTCGCTTCACACAATATAGCTACCATTCAAACACTCGTACGTCCAGAGAGAACAAAACAACAATGCGCTGTTGCGCGATTTAGGATTGGTTAGGACAGGTTACCTGTCAGTCATCGACAGTGGCGGCAGCTTTATCAGACATTCAAACTCGGCAGTTGGCATTTATAGCCACTAGGTTAGTCTTTTGGAAAACCCACGAGTCCCGGTCGTGAACGCAATGGACCAACCGCGCAGTGGCGCTTTTATTAATAACAACATTGGCGTGTTTTTTTTACCTTAATCTAGTTTTATACAAATCGTTTGGAGGAGATAAGGCAAACTCAATAACATAAGTTAAACGTTTTGGAAAAAAGCGTAGGCCTACTGTGTTTTTAGCAGTCATGTGTTCCACGACGAATAAAAATCATATGAATAAAGTACAATACTGCGTCACGTTACAAAGACGAGGTTATTGCAACAGTGTCCCTCCAGTGGATTAGCACAGTTTATGATAATCGAAAGTCGAATCATCGGACTAATCATCTAACGTGAGTCATCGAATACTTAATTAATTAGATTTACATTGAGAGTTGCATCGAAGGGAAAAGTGGTGTGGAGGGAGGAAAGCAGCGCAGCGTTGTCTCCCGAAAGTCAAAATCATAAAATAATTGAAGCACCAAGGGTCATCGTGGAGACGAAGATGACCGAGCGCAACCTGCACCACCCAATTTTTTTTCATGAAGTCGGGGGAATTTGAGTGAAATCGAAAAAAAAATTCAAAAATAAAATTCCCAGAAAAAAACAGAGTCACGTAGGCGGCTTGCTCGGCGCTCAGATAAACTGTGAGGGTTTCGTTAATTCGTCATCATTCCCGAACGACTATATACCGCAGACGAGTGAAAAAGGCTGTACAACAAATCATTTCAAGTGGGTTAGACTCTCAAAATTACTCTGGGGCGATTGATAGTCGCTTCCTTTTCATCTACCCACACAAATTATTTTAGATTTTTTTTTTTTTTCTTTTTTTTTGTTCCACATATAAGCTGCTTAAGTTTGATTGTTTAAAAAAAGAAAAGCAACTCTTTTTGAACTCCATTTCTCATATGGAAATTTACACACTATTCTAGTATCCGTCAATAGGGATTTTAAGAAAGGTAATCCGGTGACGGCTCGGCCAGTGGCTCTGGCGTCGTGAAGAGCGGATTAGGGAATTCGGCCGGATGGGGAAGAGGGCCGTCGATCTTGGCCCGTTCTGTAGGCCATTATCCAACAGGAAACTGCCACTGCGACGGCTACCAGTGCTAATAATGCGGTGATGATGTGCGCGATGATGAAACCCATCGTCGAGATGCAAACTTCTTGTCGCACAACTTCAGGTGTTAATAGAACAATAGAATAATAATTAGCATTAAATCTACAGTTGGTGGTTTTAAGTGTGGGTTACCTTCTGTTGGAGCACTGAACCTCTCTTCTCCACCACGGTCCAATGCCAAGATTGAATTAGACTGGACCATGATTTCTTCGCGCAGTTGGCCGGCAATGACTGATTCGCGGATTTCTACTTCAGTTAAGTTGGTCGTTCTCGGTGTCAGGTTTTCGACATCAGCCTGGCGACGACGACGACGACCGTAAGCGTCACTTCCATCGCAGTTGACTTTTAGAAAGCACAAATTTAAGGAGCTATTCCCTCAAAATGTAATTAACAATTTGACATACCGGCTGACATCTGCCGAAACAGACTCGGATGTTACATTGGAAGCGGATATTGTCACTAGCCGGGAATTTAAGCGTTGAATGACGACACGAGCGTTCGAGTTTCTGGATTTTGCGTCCAAGCATCAAACATTACTGGATCAGTTGGACATCCGTTCTCGTCCGTCACCAAATTGGTGTTGTTATTATCAGTCTCAGTGTAGCAACTACGGGCGAATTCGTCATAGATACCTGAAATAGAGAAACAATAAACATAATTAGTCAGAGTTTCAACATCAAAATCCAAACACAAATTTACCGATTGGCTGGACTTCGACTTTGAGCATAAGGGTGTCCGGTGTCTCCGATGACGGCACTGTGCACTTCCTGACAAGATGGTCAGGATGACAGCAGATCTTCATGGTGCAAACGGGCGGTGGGCCGGTGTTGGAAATAGTGCCGGCCGTCGTCAACATGGAAACGTTGAAACGGATCGTGACCGTTTTCTCTGGTGTATCGTAGACGCAACGAACTTGGTAAGCCTGGGCTTTGAACGTCATCAATCATGAACGTTAACTTCGGATGTTTCTGGATGACCAAGATGAAAGAGGCCTCTCCGTTCTCCAGCACCAATCCACAAGTGTCGAACCGGACCTTGTAATCGATGCTGCCGACGTCGCGTTTAGCGTCAAGGACCCGGCGGCAGTTTTCGTCCTTGGAGTGTCCCTTGACGTAGAGAACGCCATTGAAACCGACCGTGCCGATGTGAATTTCCACCTGAACGTCATCGACCAAACAGTTGACAACAATGTCCGGTCGGGGGAAATCGGTACGGAATGGTGGTGGTTCGGGTATGCAACCGGATTGGCCATCTTTGAAAGCGTGTCCGCGGATACAAGCGCAAATGGCCCGGTGATCAGCGGACCGACACTCCCAGTTGGCATAGCAGACCCGTTCGGCGCAAGTATCGCGACAGGTAGTGTTGCAATACAATATTGCAATACTTGTCGTCCGGGCAGTCGTCGTTGCTGACGCATTCCGGCAGCAAAACTGGGCTGACGCAAATTCCAGACGGACCCTCGACTAGACCCTTGTCAGGATCGCAGATGCAAGTTCCGTTGGGAGCAAGGATCAGATTGCGGAGTGGGTCGCAGATGTAAGTGCCGTTAGGCATCTTGATCTGACCCTTAGTCGGTACACAAGGATCTTCTTCGACTTCTGGCACTTTCAAGATAAAATGACCAATTCAAACTTACGTCGGAAACATTTGTGTTGCGGATCGCCACCCCATCCGTCGGGACAGAAGCAAACCTGACGGTGCTGTCGTTGAGTCCGGGAAACAGCGTTATCGCCGCACGGATTACGAACGACGTTGACAAACTTTTTGTTCGCAAGCCTTGTCCAGCGGGCATTGTGTGTCTCTCGACGTCCGCTTTGGGAACTGTTGAAATACCATAATGATTAAAATTCGGTTTTAAAAAACTCTATTTTTGCGGGATGCAATAAAAAAAATAACCGACATCCCCCCCCCCAAAAAAAAAAAAACACAGACAAAAAAACAAACCAACCAACAACAACACCAAATTCTATTTAAAAAAACGAGCCGACAAGACACTGGGCGTTGATCCCGCAAGGTTTGATGACCGCGCAAAGTGCATGGGTTGAGGCACTCTCCATTGAAGCAGGCGTGTTTGCTGGGACATTCGCCATCTGAAGTACACCATCCCTTAGTCCATTGACCACCGCAGGCTCTTCTGTAATTTAGTGTCTGTCCCATAATGAAAAGTTCTATTTAAAATTAAATAAATACCTGGCAGGAAACATCCTTTGGTCGTGTTAGGTTCTCCCTTGTAACCAACGTAATTGATGGCGGTACATTTGGTATCCGGTGGGCAGTTGCAAGGATCGCGACAGGCCAAAGTGCTGGGACAGTCTTCATCTACCAAACGCAGAAGAAAAAAAAAAGCGCAAAAGCGCAGGAGAAGACCGGGTTGTGTCCGACCACTTGTCAGTGGGCGTCGACTACGCAAGCTCCTTTACATTTCTGGGCGATACAGGCCATACTGTTGGAACAGTCCTAGTTGGTGACGCACTCCGGTTTGCAGGCGACGTAAGGATCGCCGAGCAAGCCGGGCTAACAGACGCAAACGTTGCCGGATCCTTGGTCGCGGCACTCGGCGTTGGTTCCGCAAGGATTCTGGTTGCAAACGTCGACCCTGTCGCTGGGCGGCGTCTTACCGACAACTGGAGTGGGCGCGCAGGATGAGAACATATTTCCGGAGAAACCAGCTTTGCAGACGCAAACCGGGACGTGATTGGCGACTAGGCATTCGGCGTTGGTTCCGAATTGCGCACTCTGGTCTACAATCTGGCGGAATGCCCAGGTAGTTTGGCAAGAGCAGACGGGAGCGTTCCCGACCGGCCTATAAACGCTATTGGATCCGCACGGTGACGGAATGCAGGGCTCTTCCACAAGAGAAGGGGCTATCGGTGGAACTTCTGTTCGGTAACAAAAAAGGAGACATCGTGATAGTTTGACGTACCGCCCAACGAGTGGATGGCTAAGAGAAGCCGGAAAGAGAGAAGAGTGATGGTTGGGGCCAGTTCTTAGGGGATGCGATTGAATCTAGTCGGGCGCTTGGCTGTATTCACCCTTTCGAAACAGAGCCCATCCCTACCACCTGCTGATCACATTGTATTAAGTATAGCCAGCCGAACAAACTAGTTCGGCTGCTGCAGTTTTTGACAATCAGTCGCCTTATTAGTCTACTGCATGAATAAACCCTTAAGCAGCAACGATAACTCCGTTTATTGGTTTGGCATCAGCTAAAAAAGTAAACAAAAGAAAATTTACTCTGAATGAGTTTCACCCGGTGACGCAAGTCGCTTGATAAAAAGGTTTCTCACCGCATTCGAAGCTAGCGCTGCATACTTAACGTACGGAACGCATCGTGAATGGCAAAGTGTTCATCGAGAATCTGCAAGGCAGCGGTTGGTTGAACAGGGGCAGGCGCATGGTGCTTTTGAATCATTTGGCTGGAGACATCAAGTTTGGGTTGTATCCATCGAAGGGCTGAATTTTTTCCCCTTTTAGAATGAATACTTTAACAGCTTGCAACCTAAAAAATCTATGACCCATTCAAGCCGTTATCTTGAAATCAGACATGGAAAAAACTGCAAATAAAAAAGTTTTAACTTCTTACTTGTAGTGTCGCTAACAACTGTCTTTTTGCGCACTAAGGTGATCCTATGGCGACGACGAACGGTTGTTTATAAGTTCATTGTAAGATGATTACTAAATTGGAAAAAATGTTTTTCAGCATTCTACGGAAACGGTAAAAGCGGAAACATAAGACAGACAAATTAGAGGCTTTGAACAATTATTATTTAAAAGCCTTTAATTTTTCAAACTTAGATTTACCTAATAGTACACTTACACTGCAACAATTGTTTAAAACATGTAGGGATATGATATCACAGGACTTGAATGACATGCTACCTGACCAGGTGGATCGTGCTACTACAAATGACAGATGGAAAAATCGAAATGTATTTTGAGAGCAAGCTCGCTTAATTCATCTCAAACAATCAATGCAGTCACATCTTTCCAGGCATCCCTATTTAAGAATAAGGAATAGTATTGGTAACTAGAGCCCTTAAATGAAAAGGAGTCCTGTGCAAGCTAAAATGCCTGTAAACCTTAATAACATACTTGACAGCAGCTTATTAGTAGGCCTATTGGTAGAGCAATTCAGTACAGCATAGAGCCCCTAAAGTTCAGATGGAACAAATTCAACTAAGCAAACGTTTTCAAAACAGTTCCCAGTCAACACAACAATTGAAAAAAAAACATCATTCTGTGATGTAATTTACTTGTATACAACAAACACTACATGAGTAACAAGCTGAAATACAGAGTTATACACATATTTCATATTTTATACTGCTTCCTAGCTCAATCCAGCCACATCCCATAGATTTTTAATTGATACCATTTAAACAATGTTCATGAGACACAAGGAGTCTAAGTCTACTCATTACTAAAGTGGATACAAATATTCCTAAAACTCCTTGAAAGTTAATTAGTCACTACTATAACCATTATCAAATTAATTTAACTACGAAATTTAAGAAAATGAATTGAAATAGTTACCATTCTGACAAAGTTATACAAGGAGGGCTGCCAGAGGGGACGGTCATTTTTTTTTTAACTTGTTAGGTGCCACTGCAGATTTAAAGCGGGGATCTCGCGAGGCGGGGGTTGGGGGGGGCTCCGCAACCCCCCCGCCCGGTGTTGCCGAGTCGTTGCAGCACTCTGGGTCTCATATTTATAGCTTGAGTCCCTTACGCACCGGCGGACTTTTAATTCGGTAATTGTAATTCAGTACTTGTATGGTGGGAACGAAGGTATGGGGAATGGAACGAGGATTTTTTGAGCGGTATGTTTTTTCGACTGATTCGTTGTTAGTAGGTGTTAGTAGTGGTTCATCGGAATGGGGATTGAACCCGGGACACCGCGGTGAGCCCCCCCCCCCCATGCTCACCTGACGCCCAGGGGACGGTCATGTTTGTTTGTTTGTTTGTTTGTTGATTTTTAGGTGCTTCTGTGGCGGTCATGTCAATCATGCAAATCCTGACAACAATACACCTCCTCATCCTCAACAATACACTGTTGCGCCATTAAGAATTGGTTACCTGGCCATCCCTTCAATAATGGCGGCAGGCCGGCAGACCAGAAAAAACGTCACAGAGAAGTTTTGAACAACCCACAAGATTACAATCATTAACACATGATTTATTAATAAATACACATATTTATTTTCCCTAATTATCCCTGAGGGTAATATTCATTCTTATGAATATACCGAAGGTATTAAGTTCCCGTAGCTTCCGGCGATTAGGGGGCTCTAAATGGTTTAATGCTAAAATTCGTTACGGCCTGGCTCAACAGATGGCTTTTAGGGTTTTGCACATTTTTCACTCGTCTTTTGTTTTAGCCGGGTTTTCTCCCTCATTAGATGGCGTGGACTATCGTTGACTAATGTTTCACTCGTCTTTTGTTTTAGCCGCGTTTTCTCCCTCATTAGATGGCGTGAACTATCGCTTGCACATTTTCCATCTGTCTTTTGTTTTAGTCTTAGTTTTTCGCCCGTCTTTTGTTTCACTTACAGGTAGCAAGTAAAATTTGATTGACTTTTATTGATATGTCGCTGCCCAGGATCGAACTCGTATCTCCTTGTTATCAGGTGATGGCGCTCGAAGCGTTATCGATACCTAGGAACGTTAATTATGAATTCAGAATCATTTAAAATATCTGAATTCTCATTTTAAGTAAAACAGATGTTGAGTCAGTAAACGAAGCAACGGTTATTTTAAAGGGGGATTGATTATAAGTAGTTCCAAAAAAACAAACTTTCATTTTTCACCTAAAAATGAGATCCTCCCTTTGCTACCTAAAGATTGAATATCGTTTATCCCCCGCTCATTTACAGAGTAATTTAATAACCTAAATCTTAACGCATAAATAAAAACCCATAAAATTAACGCTACAAAAATGGATTCAAGCTTTATTGGTACTCTATTAAAAACCCCACATATATAGCCCGAAGGTTTCACCGAAGGGATCTTGTTTAATTAAGCATTTTTTTTATTTAAATTTTTTTTCAATTTTTTTTTCATTCAAGCGCAGTACCGTTTTGCTGAACAAAATGTGCAGTTGCTAATACCAATTTTAGAGATAGGGCTACATTGAAGTTCATCTTAATACGAGGGGGCCGCAACTGACTGCAAATTGAGTCCAGAATCACAAGAATCTCATACACTTGGCCAAGAATCACCCATAGGGCTCCATATAAATTGATTCCAATTGATTGCAGAATCTCGTACACCCTAATAAGAGTTGCGACCCCATCGTCTTCATACATAATGCGGTTAACATCAAAAGTGACAATAAGACTTAGGCTACTCCTCCTGTTTTTAAAACATTTGTATTACTTGACCGAACAACAAGGAGAGATGAATTCTAGGGGAACTACGAAACGCCCAAAAAGTATTAAAACCCCATGAGCCTACATTTTGGCAAAATAAAATTTTTTTTGTGAGATTTGGTTTTATCCCATATAAAATACTTTGGATGTCAATCGGTAACAAATTTTGATATCTTCTGTGAACTAAACCTAAGCTCTTTCAATAAGAGCTCCAGAGAAATGAGTGCGCTTGTCCGAGGCAGAATCATCCAGTTCTCCACTGATCAAAGCCATGTTTACTTTATCACCGACGGAGAGTTTCAAAAATGTCGAAAAAGAAACTTGGGTTGGTACCAATCCAACAATGGCCGACGCTTTGCCGACTACACCGTCCTTGGATATTAAAGCCACTGTTCCAGGCGTTGTAATCGTTGTCAATGTACCAGCTAGAAACCCAGTGAAATGGAAACTATAGAAACCGGCGACGGGTGCAGTAAAAATCCCTGTGGTGGGATCAAAACCATCTCCCTGGGAAGTGTATGGAGATGCATAGGTGATGGTCCCTACTGTCGATGTAGACGATACCCTATTCGCAGCGAAAAAGACTCCACCAGCTACCCTAGCTTCCAAAGCTGTTGTCCTTCCTAAAGGCAAAATAATCAATTTAATAGTCATTAGGCTAGGCCTACAAGATAAACCCGAATTCGCCGCATTACAAAATGTTAATATATATTTGCCCCTTTTCTCACTTGTTCTCCTCGTTATATCACTCCGTTTATATACTGTTAATAATATATATATACTGTTAATTATTTCCCTATTATTGTTTTATTAGTTTCTTTGATAGGAGCTAATTTTCTAGATACTCTATACCCCTTTCCCTTCTTTCTGAGATTCATCCATATTGGAGTAGCAAAATATTGATAGTCAATATATAGTCAAGTATACAATTTCTGAATTTCCCTACTTTTCTTATTCCCCCGCTCATTTACCGCATTTACCCGACACAATAATCAAACTTCTCCGTTGCCTTTCCTTATTTAACTTTTACTTTCGCCACGTTCCGCCCTAATTTTACTTTAGCCTCTTTATTAAATTTCTTCTGTGGTATGTATGCCAGCCCAACGTAAATCGTAGTCCCAACTTGCAAACCATTGAAATTGATTCTGATAGAAATAATTAGAGACAAACGAAAAAATTGTATCTTACCTTCTAATGAAGCAACATTGTTTGTCAGGGATGTCGTGTCACCTTATAATAAATTTAAAAATGTTTTGAATGCACAACATTAAAAGACAAAAAAAACTTTGTTTCCATACCTTTCAATGTATTTACATCTGAAGTTAAGGTTTCTGTTTGGTCTAAAAATTTTATTTAAAAAAACAGTTGTTGACTTAGTCTTTGAATGACGGTAAATGTCTCATTTACAAGGCATTTGGTATCGGAAAAGCATTGATAGGCCTTCGAGTAGACATTTCCCGTTTAACACAATTTGATATTTTCGAGGAAAGAAAACTAGTCCTTAAGACTCAATAATGCGACAACTCACTAACAGATAAAAGAGAAAGTACTAATATTAATTTTTCTAACAATCCACTATTCGCAATGAAGCAGGTATTATTTGAGTATAGTAAAAAGGTAGAGATTTACTCTGTTTTGATGTATGGTTGGGGTTCAAATCAAATTGCAAAGAACAGTCTTCATTAGACTATCCTTGCGATAATAGTAGGCCCCCTCCCAGGTAAAAATCCTGGTAATTAATGGTCCCAAATTATTGCCAATATGAAAAATCATGTAATTAATTGCAAAATTTCGTAATTAATCACATGATTTTCACCCTTAATTACGTGATTTATTGAATTGCCAATAAGTTGGGATGATTTATTACAAAGATTTTTACCTGGGCTGGGCTATCTACTTTCCACTAAACATTTTACATCCTAATAGGGCGCTGGGAACACGTGGGAACATTTTGCACAAATCAAAATGTTTTCATAAAGAAGGCGGGTGGTTATAACTTATAAGTGTCAAATAGTTTTCTAGGGAAAGATCAAATCACTCCGACAATGGGAGCGAGGGATAGGCTAGCTAAAAAAATACGGTTAAAAATAGCCTACCGTACGCATTTAAAAGTTCCAAAGAAATTAAAAAAAGGTATATTAATGTTCTGGGTTGGTGGAGCCAAGCAAGATGTGTAGGCTACTAAATAAACACCAAAATTTCTAGACTAGGTTTGCAAAAGATGTTTTTAATACAGTTATTTTGGTCAGAAATGAAGAAAATATATATAATCATACATACCTTTTAATGCCGTAACGTCAGTAATCAACGAATCCGTCTTTCCTGACAAGAAATTTAAACAGTATATAGATATAATTAAATGAATGTAAGACTAAACACTATTAAAAAACAGAGAGTAAATAAAGAAAACCAAATGGTTAGTTTGCTGTTAATAGCGACGGGTCGTATTGTTTACCATTGGTATACGCCTTTTAAGAGAGTTGGGTATTTAATAATGTCGGTAATAACACAATTTCAAAAGTTATTAGGGAAGGGATAATTTATAATTCCGCACAAACCTACCGTTCAGCGTCGTAACATCAGTATTCAAATTGTCCATGTTTCCTTCACAAAAATGTTTACATTTAAGAAAATGAAGTGAGAGCCCTTACATGCTAATGGATAGTGGTAATATTCATTTTGAATACAATGTTTAATGATTTAGCTTAATGTAAGGAAAGAACTTTATAAAGATTTTACATACCTTTCAACCCTATAACGTCCGTTGTTAATGTTGCCGTTTGACCTTAAAAGAAAGTTTTCTTACATTATTTATTTCGATTATAAAATGAAATTAATAATATAAGGGGTTAATAATTTAAGGGGTAAGCCTTTTTAATAATATAAATAATAATAGGCTACGCCCTCTCAGAAGGCCCCAAAGATCTTTATTTTCGCAAATTTCCACCAATAGTAATGGAGGATACGGTAGGCACCGTTTAGCGGAATAAAATGTCAAACCAAACACATTGATATAATATGCCATTTTCATATCTATATTCATCAAAAATGTAGCCTAATCCCTGAACATAATGTAATCACTGCATTGCAATGATCGGAAAGTCACGCAAAAGTGTTGCCTTCTGTTTTTATTGGCGCAAATCATTGATTTTCGCCAATAAACACAGAAGGCAAAACTCGTACCCAAGTTCGAGTACCCCCATTTTAAAAAAATGCCATTTTCATCTCAAATAAAACGAAAAAGAGGCCATCTTATTATATTTCATTTTTTAATTAAAGCATTAAAATTAGAGGTTGCGTTTGTAAAACTGTTACAAACTGTAAAATTGTAACAAAAAATTTTAACCACAGGAATGTTCAATCAGTGATTACGACTACTTATAATTTAATTAATTGAGTTTACACTGTAGGCCTAAATATGGCATTGATTCAATATAGGAAACAAACAACGCGTTGACATATAGATCCCGAAGACACCCAAGGGGGCTTCATAACAAAACAAATTGCTCACGATTTGACGCGAAAAGTATACGCGTTAAACTTTTAACCAAAATGATATGAGAATGGAAAAAGTTAATTCGATACCTTTCAATATTATTGAATCCGAAACCAATGTCTCCGTTTCACCTTGGAAGAAATTCAAAAATTAAAAGCTTAGGTAGGCCTAGTTTAATAACATGTTACTTGAAACTAATGTAGGACAAAGTAAAAAATCGATTCTCATAGCCTTGATGAAATACATTGAATTAGAAATAGTGTTCTAAACCTTTTAAAGTGTTTACGGTGCCTTTCAGTCCGTCAACCTTGGTCGTCAATGCTGTCGTAACATCTATACGAAAAAATACAATTAAAATACTAGTTCTTTTCGTTTTTTAAATTAAGTTTGCCTATATTTGTTAATCAACATTAATTTTCTTAATATCGTTTAATGTAATTAGTTCCCAACAGACATTTGTTTTTACAAATCTCCACCTTGTTTTTAATTACAATTTTCCCTCATTTTCGACGCTTTCTCTAATTCGTCCGCACCAAAAACTTCTTTTCTCATACCGAAAACTGGGCTACAGTACGTTAACTCCATGTATGGTATTGTCAAGTCGTCTGATCGAAGCGAAACTTCCACTATTACTCTCTATTCTTCCACAAAGAAACGAATGCATTCGTGTTATAATGTTTCGGTAATATCAGAGATGAAAGGGGGACTGTATGATGTATGATGTTCTTACTTTTTAATATCCTGACATCCTTCTTTTCTTCCCTGAGAGAAGTTTTCAATCTTTCAAAAGTACCTGTTAATTAAAAAGTAAACAAATCATAAAACGAAACGAAAATGAGTTAGATCTAAAATACATTCATGAGCTAGAGTCTTCATTTTACATGTATGTTTCAATGTTTGAATAACATTTCTTCATAATCTTTCTACCTTCTACAGCAGGACAAATAGGACATAATGGCACATGCGGTGTTGGGTGATTAGCTTGATGGGGCCATTCATATACGCCATCCAACTCCTCGGGTAAGAAAAAGAACGCGTTCTTTTGATATTTTCCACCAACCTCTGATCGAAAAAAAAAAATTAATTTTTGTACCTACATTTCCTCTCTAGAAAATGATGTTCACTAAACAGGAAGTATATTTTTTAGTCTATTTGTAAAGAATTAGAAAAGAAGAAATGAATGAAATTATATTTCTTTGCATTTCAATTGTTGGTAAGAACTGAAATTGCAACACAACTTTCCCACAATAACAGTATGTTTTAAAGTTCTCTTGTTCCAAGTTATAGAATGATAGGGCGTTCAGTTTGGCTTAGATTGGCTAGAATTTATACTTCTTTTTTCGAGACACAAAAAAGTCGGGAAACAACATAAATTTTGTCCACGTTGTATTTCACTTCTTTCGGAACTATGCGACAGTTCTATTTTCGCTTATACTATACTCTTGTTAAAAGTATAAGTTCTCTAAATATTGATAATGTATTTATTCTCTTGTTAAAACAGTTGTATCAGAAAAAATTGGCATGCATAGTTTTAAAAAACTAGATTCCTATATCTTACAAGCCCACGATTGATTTTGAATAATTGTTTGCTAACAATTGATTGCTAATTTAAGTAGTGATGCATAACGGGCACATCCTTTGCAATTTTTCTCTTGATAGATAACTTTTTTATCTTCGCCAACTTAAATTTTCTCTCTATCTCTAATTTTAAAAGGTGGGGAATTTTACTCTTTCCGTCCGGAATCTATCTACAGAACTCCGAGTCTCCCCTCGTCAAGCCAAATGAAAATGGCTACTGGTAGTGCCACTGTGGTGTATGGAAACGCCGCACCAGTTTTCCCCCTGGTCATACCACGCGCCCTGAAAACCATCTATAAATAAGTCTAGGCTCGACCTCGTGCCTAGCCGTGCTACTGTAGTATAATCCCGAAAACAGAAACAGGCAATAGCTGTCTTGACATCGAGAAAATGACAAATATCTAGTGTTTATGTTAATTTCTTAAGTTTACGAAAATTCCTTCTGAGTGAATTAAAAATATTACTTCAACTGTTTTTACCTGATGGCATGAGCGAAGTATAATCGATAGTAGGATTTCTCAAAATTTGAGGAATTGTAGAAAAATCTGTGACTGGAACTCCTGACAAGATTGATGGATATGCAAATGAATTCCACATCAGCTGCTTTGAATCCTTAATTGATGAACTTTTAACGGCAAAGTTATCCCCAGTGATTGATGCAAGCAAACAGTATATTAATACAACCTACAATTACAAAGACAATACAAAGATCTGCAATTATAAAGAGATGACAAACTTTATTTAATTCTATGCCAGTTTTACCATAAATGAAATTAAAAAGCCGTTAAGGTAAAGCCATCTTACATTTCACTTTTTTTTATATATTTGGATTGCATTCATTAAACATTCAAATAAATAAATTTCAACCGACAGGGGGATTTAGAAAAAACTCCAATCTGTGAATACGATTATCAACCATTTATTTAATAATGTGGTTTACGATGCCAGTATGCGGCCAATGATTAAATTGTAATTTTAAAAAATAACCATGCGTCAACATAAGTCTTTTGAAGTCAAACAATTGACTTTATTTAATTAACATAATATAAGGATTGCAAGAAAATGAAAAGAGGTAGAAGCAAATGAATAAAAAGCCAACAAGTAATGCATCATCTTATCTTATTTCTTACAATATCATAAACAATAGATTGTTTTACCTCGGCGCTATGAAACGATTTGTTTCTATAAAACAACCCCATAACTGAAAAAATTTAACTTATGTAATTAAATGACTTCGCTTTAGTAAAGTACTTGCGATTGTGTTGTAAGTGTGGAGGATAGCTGCATTTATAGCCACATTTCGCATTTGGAAGGACTTTTGATGGGCGTTGTTTCAAATTGCATCCCAATCAAGTTTCTATATTGTACGATATACGAAGTTAAACAAAGCCTCTACTTAATGGTGAAATGCCCTTGATAACCAGTTTTATTGTATCTCGGACCTTGAAAAAACGAGAGATGATTTGACACAGGGGCTCCAACAAATGCAAGACAATAACAAACTCGTTGTTTGCGTCCTCTCGACTTTTCAACAAGAATTGACTTCCCACATACGACAAAAAAAAAAAAAAAAACTAAACAACAAAGATTCTTAATTTTTCCTTTTTAAAAAACCTTGTTCACGGTACATGGTTAACTCGCCAAAAAATAAACCTCCAGATCTGCGTCAAGGCAAACCAAACGAAAAAAAACATTTTTGATGGGCCCTACCTGTGTTGAGCCAATAGTATCCCGCGTATTTGAGGGTTTAAAAAAAATCTAGATTTGGACTGTATTAATCCCCTTTGTTAAAAATGTAAATGTTCTGTAAAATAGATTGGTTATAGTCTAATTTTTAGTAGAGGATGGGGATTTGGGACTACATCGGACTCAACCTCAGAGTAATATTGGACTTAAGATAAATGCAATGCAAAATTAAACCCCCCCCATCTTCTGTCAGATTTGGTGTCAGATTACGTTTACTCTGTCGTAGATCAGTGATGATTTGGAAATCCTACTGAATCCATCAGTAGTTGGGGGAAAAAAGTACTAGATTAAAAGTAAGTGATCAGTAAATTTGCGAAAAATTACTGAACTAAACGATGTATGGGAGGGTGGGGTTGAACGGGACACTTTTGGTTTTTCCCTAATAACTTGGGCATTTATAAACAAAACTAGAAAATATTTTGGAATTGCATTTTTATTGATTGCCCCCTTTTCCATTATTTTTTTCAAATTTGTCGCTTCTAAAATGGACCCGCTACGATTTTTCAAAATGCGCCAAAATTTAGGGGCGGAGCAAACAGCGTGCGGTAAAATGGGACAGAGTGGGAGGTTGAATGGGACAGGGCACAAATATTTTTAAACAATTTATTTTAAAAATTTGTAATAAAGTCTTTCTATTAGATTAGTAAAGTTCATTAAAGAATTTTTGATATCGCAAAAAGGCGATTAGGATACCAACGAAAAGAAATCAGACTTTTTGCCAATAGAGGGCGCAAAAAGTAGGCGGGGCTTGACGCGCCTATGCTTTTGCAGTCCCAATCAACCTCACAGACCGTGTCCCATTAAACCCGAAAAAAAAACAATATTAGTTAATTGAACGCGCAACAAGCAGTAGGAATACTAAACTAATTTGTCGAACGGTTATAACCCTATTCGATCCACCGCGGCATTTTTTTACAAATATTTTGCCCCTAAACAACTTTTCGTCATAACTTTAAAAATAATTACTGAAACTCAACAAAATTTTTGCCCCAAATATGTCATTTAAAACAATAACATATATTTTTTTTTGATTTTTCTGAAGTTATTTGCTATTTTTTTATCCCCCTGTCCCACCATTTTTCAACCCCATGTCCCAAGCAACCTCACCCTCCCCTACTATGGCACGTTACAGTGATGGGGATCGATCCGGCAAAATTTTCGATCGATCTTACCAAATTGCCTAATTTGGCTATAACCGATCCAAACTAAATGGAGATAAAGTCAATCAAAGTTTTTGAAAGTTTTCTTTCCACAGTTCTAAAAAATTTTTGCTGCCATTCGATTTAATCGAAACAGGAATGTAACTGGTTGACATTCAAACTTGATGCTGATTTTTAGCTGGCAAGTTACACGGCGCCACCTAGCGAATATGAAACTATTGCATAATGGTAGCCCTTTTTCTTCTTCTCTAGCGGAGAGAGCCTTGGGAAAAGGTACAAACAGCAATCAACAGGTTTTTGCACCTCATGATATGATTTATTACGAACGGGAAAACATTTTTTTTCAATTTTTTTGTCTATGCAGCTCTCAAAGGAGTACCACGGCTTAATAGTTTCAAACTTGTTCGGTTAGGTTCGCTAGGTGGCGCTACACAGAGCCGTTTTCTCGAAAAAGTAGTACCAATCGATAGCTGTAAAAAAAGATCTATGATATGTAAAAAAAATATTCGCCAATTTTTTTAGCCTTTGCGGGGAAAAAGACCATGGTTTTTACATATGTTATAGCTCTTTTTTTAGGCTATCGATTGGTACCAAATAATTTAGAATTGCGTTTTGGAGAAAAACGCTATGGACGCTATGGCTTTTAAAACGTACAGAATCAGGAAACTTCCACCCGTCGTTGTATATACGAAACGATACGAATAAATTTCTAGCAAAAATCTGCCGATGGAAAACGGCACTAGACAATTACTCCCATGCCTCCCATGGGCTACACCACCTGACCTACCATCAAGTGGCCAGCCATTGCAACAATTCTGCCAGTCCGCGCCAGCACCAGCAGTATCAACAAGCACCTCCACCACCGGCAGCGGCTCCTGTGGCTCCTCCTCCTCCGGAGTCCAGTCAATACAGATTAATAACGTACTTGTAACAATGTCGATACAAATCAACTACTGCCGGCCCTCTCGTACCAGCTCGTCCGGGAGAGAGGGGCGCCAAGTCACTATAATCCGCTAGCGGCCACTGAGAGAAGTCAGAGAACGCAGAACCCACTCCCGTCTGACCAAACTTATTTTCTTAAGAACCTTTTCTACAAGTAATCCTTTTCCTTATATCCTTATACAGTCTTACTTTCAAGTGAACTTTCAGTAGCCCAGATTTGAGGGACAGAAAACTTAAAGTTGTCTCAATGCCAATTAACCCACTGGTAAATATCTAACCTTAGAATTCATCATCCTCAATCGGAAAAATCCTGCGGAAAAAGGACAAACAAATGGTAACCATTAAAAAATTGGTGAAAGGAACTAATGAAATGAATGGAGTTAGAGTAATTGATTTGGCAGAGAGAGTCCGCCAGTTTCCAGTCGTTTTATTCAGTTGCGTTACACACTACTTCACGGAAAAGAAACAAGTAGAAGATGGTCTTTAAGGGAACAAATGAAAAAAAAAGAGGGACGCGAAAATGGGATTGAGAGTAGACACTAAGAATTAACATCACTTATTTATTGTTTGGGAAGGCCGGCGGTGATTTGACTTTCAATTCCACAGTGATCCTGACCACGCAAGATCTTGATATAACCGTTGTCACCCCAATCTGTGTTCCAGCTGTTGGCAATGAGCCAGTAAGGGGTTCCGTCTTCAACTCCCCATCCGAGAATACGGATGGCGTGACCTCCAAGAGCTTTGCCGTGAACGTGTTGGTAAACACCTTATGGAGCAAATAAAAAGGAATCGATGCATTAAAAATGGCCATAAAATAAGGTGCATTTATCTGGTAGTAGAAAAACCGTTTTACCTGATTTGTAAGTTGGGAAATCTTCGTAGACGGTAAGAGCTCCCTCAACAGGGCCATTGTTCATGATTTCCAGCTGAATGTCCTCAACGTGCTTGTGAACAGAGTAGGAAGAGGCACCTATGGAACATGCAAAGCCAATGAAATGAGAACTTGCAAAAATGTGAGTATGCATCATTCTCGTTACCGAAATGAAGGTCTTGCTGATAGGGGACCGTGTAGCCAGCGTCACATGTCTTTTGACACTTGGGAGTTCCACCCCCTTCCGAGCAAGGTGGTCGATCACCTGTTGTGTGATGCTCGCATGCTGGGATGATGTACGGTTGGCATCCCTTTAATAAACCACAATCAGTCACGTGAATCTTTCATGTGTTTCAATATTGACAATAAATTTTACCTGGCTGGAATTAAAGTTGCCACCTGTGACAATGCCTTTCTTGACCCAATGGCTCCAAGCTGCACCAGGGAAACCACCATTGCAGCCAAAACCACATGTGTAGCAACAGCTGACTAAATTCTCAGCTGAGAGATGGGCATTGATTTCTCCCTTTGAGTGTATGCAAATACGATCTGACATAGCTTCCACAGCACCAAATGCCTTGAATTGAGTTTTAAAAAAGGCAAGTTATAGGGGGAAATGTACACTGATTTTCCAAGAAATAAAAAATTACCCAGCATGATCCACAAGAGCCTTGATCTCTAATTTCCTGAATTGTTGGGCAGTCAGGCCACTGATCTCTGGCATCAAATGACTCGGGAACTGCTTGGTTGCTGTAGAGATGGCTCACATTTTTCACTGGAGGCATGTACAAGTTGGAATCAGGATGCACACCCATCATTCTGGTCAATGACTGTAGAGGGAAATCCTTGCCAAAATTACGTCCTGCCTGAAACAAACAAAAAACAGATAAAAGACTGCTGTTAACAACACATAAACACAATTTAGTTCAAATTACCTTCCATGTTGATTTCATAGAATTGATGTGATCAATGAATTCATCAGATAATGGATGGAAGTATTTATTTGACTTCAGTTTTTTTGCCTGGGTTGACACCAGGACAATGGTGAGAAAAACAGCAAATACTGTCTTCATCGTGAAAAATCTGTAAAAAACAAGGCAAGAGTTGTTACTGGTAAATTAAAATGAACTGACAACTGTTCAGGAACAAGAATACATGTTTTCTTTGAGGAGGAAAGTAATAAACTATGCTTCCAACCTTATCATTGACAGCTTTGGCAAAAGACTACTTCAATTTGACAGTGCTTGGCTGAGTATTGACTGGAAAAAGTATTTAAAAAACGACAAGTACGTACTGATACTAAAAGGGGGTCAACGCAATGATAAATAAAATTTTGCAAGATAAACTAGAAAAAGAGAGGCGTCGATAGATGCGAGAAATAGATAGTATGATTCACAATAAGTTCCTTTCAAGCATTTAGTAAAACACTGGTTAAGCTATTTGAATAAGTTTAATCGACACGTCGTAGTTACCTCCGTCGAGTTAGACTCACGTCTTGAAAAGGTTCGTTTACGTATATAGTTTGTAGTTTATGACGTAATATTGCTTTGTCCCTAACTTGTCTCTACCCGACTTCTAGTGACACATCGCCCTTTAATAATTGGCTTGGAAAATACGCAGCGGACACTTCTCGTCTAGTCCTCCAGGGGGACTCGTCAACCATTGCAGGAAGATTTTAAAATTTGTGGTTGATGACTAATTGAGAATGACGAAAAAAAATCCATGTTTATTTTCTATGAAATGGTTTTCTTGCCAGTTTTTTTTCAAAATTTTAGTAATTTATATATGTCCAGCTGTTTTGCGACAACTGTAGATTGTAGAAGAACTCGTACTGCGCTCTCCTGTATCTCAAGTGCGCTGAAGGCACGTAAGTATTTTGCGCCGACAGAAAGCGTTCACTGGGGATGAAAGTTTGATTAGGGTTTAATTCTTACTATATAAATCATTCGACTTTACATAACAACTGGGCACAGCAGTAAGCGTGCAATTTTGTGTATTCTGCGTGTGTCGTCATACGAGAAAACGCTGTCTAGTGGATAAGCACGATGCGTACTAAGTTGCCAAGGCACGGAGGTAACTAGCACAACCAAATTGGGAAGTTTGCCAATTCGAATTAAATATCAAGAGCCTTCATGTGTACAAAGAGGGGTTTCCCCTTTGTTGCGCAATCGTAATGAGAAATCGTGAGAGCAAAAACCATCTCGAAAGGGTAAAAAAGAAAGAAAGAAAACGATCCCCGAGAGAAACCGCTCATTAGCTGGGAGCTCTCGATGCTGAGAAAAAAATGAATACAACAACTCGAATTGGATACGATTCCTGGAGTTTCGAAGCGCTCGATATCCGACAAAGTCTTAAACTATAAAGACATGACGTGATGTGGGAAAACCTACCAAAAAACCGGATAAGAGTCGCACAAAATGTCATCTCAAGGATAAAAGGTGCAATAAAATCGGGAAAAACAGCGCGTTTAACGATCACCGGCAATCATCGGATGAAAGAAAAAACCCATGACACGCCAGAGCGTAAACAGTGTTTTTTTTTATTTATTTATTTTAATATTACTACGTACCTGGTGGTGATCGCCATTCCACCCAATAACTTGCCTTGGAGCTCAAAACGGCACTTTGCGTTTATGCACTTATATTGCTGTGCGTTTGGCCTTTCTTTCCCTTTATTTACTATAATATCTTTGGTTCTTGCGTGAATTTAGAGATCTTCTTTAAATTCATAATGCAAATGATTCAGCTAGAACTAGAATCTGTGAATAACAAATCTATTTCTGCTTTGGCCTGTTTGCCGACTGTTGACCACCATCTCAGTCGAGAAAGTGAATCTTTTTGACCGCTAAATAATGCTTTTTTAAAGAACCTAAAAAGTAAAAACGATGGAAAAATTTAATTGTCGTGTTCTATTGATGTCAAGGTCGAAAGAGGGACCAAGCGCCGGACTATAACCGAGATCCAAAAAGTGAAAAGGAAGAGGGTCGTCGAGACATTTAGCATCTTCTTCGACCAACCGCTATATCTCCTATCCCATGTCTTTTATCTCCACCAGCACCAAACTGCCAGACTCGACAGCCATCAAGTCTTATTAGCGTATGAAAATGAAACAATCTAGGCTACTTTAAGTGTAAAAGGCGGTGAGCTATAAATTTGAATCGAATTAAGAAACTTTTTAATAATCTTATTTGGTTTCTTTGATGAGTCGATTTAATACAGTCGAATTTTCATAAACAAATTGATTGGCGAATGAAGGACAAACTATATGAATGAATGATTTTTTGCTTTTGGAAATTTTAAGGCAAAAAGACATAAGAAAAAAACGCGCAAACACCGCATCTCCACAATTTCCTGGGCAACAAGTAGAAAAAGTCAAAAAGCCATCGTACGAACGAACCGTGAAGAAAACGGTTGGGGAGGAAGTGGCGATATCAAGGTGACATCAAGTATAAAAAGGCCGCCACCAGCCCATTCCTACATCCCCAGTCGCCTGGTCAACACAACAAGACGACACTCGCAACCCAATAACCAGGTAAGACTCGTTTTTTGTCAATAATAATAGAGAAAGATTGAGAGAGGCCGTTGTCTAGTCGACTTTTTCTCCTCCTTTTCACGTTATTGCCTTTCAATTGAACATACAAGCCGACAAGAAAGACAAAGAAAGAAAAAAAGGAAAAAAACAGAACGCTTTGACACGGATCCAGCTGGAGGATGGTGAAAGTGTGTCCCCACTTTCTCTTTTTTTTCTTCTTCTTTCTTTCTTCTCGATCTCTTCCCTGCTGTGGGTCATTTTCAATGACAACACACTTTCTCTCCGAGACTCACACCTATAGACAGACGAATACCGTCCTGCTGCAGGCTCCTCCCTTCTAAACAGGATAAAAACACGCTTGCTCTCTTGTTAAATCGAACCAGTCTAGGTCCATTATCAGCTCAAGTATGAAGTCGATCGTCGCTCTCCTTGTGTTGGCTGTCTTGGCTGCTGTCGCCTCCGCCCAACAAGCGCCGTTGGCCCTCGAGAACATTGACGTGGAAAACACTTTGAAAAACGACAAACTCGTCCGGCGCTACATCGACTGCGTTTTGGAGAGGGGGCGCTGTGATAGAAATGGATCCGATCTTAAAGGTACGGTTTAAATAATTTTTTTTCGTAGCTTTCTTGTGATTTTAGATAGTCCAGCTTGAACTCTTCAACAGTCATATTGTTATGCGTTTGCCAATAGCCGGCCTTTACCTGACTCTCATATATTCTTTATTTCTCTAGATATGCTTCCTCGCGTGATCAACGAAGGCTGCAGTAGTTGCACACCCAAACAGAAGGCCAATAGCGATCGGATCACCGATTTCATGAAGTCAAATCACGCAGGTGATTGGTCCTTGATCAACGCCAAATATTCCAGGGGTTAATGCTCCGCTTTGTTGGGTTTTCAATTTTTCCTATTCAAACTGCTCTATTGCTTCTTTTCGATCCCCAGTCACCCTTCTTATGAGTACCCACGGCACACATACACACCACAAGTATTTTTAGGTGTCCAACAGCAAATGATAAAAAAGAGGACACGGGTGAAAAACACGATTTTCATACAATACATCCTTTTTGGTGAACCATCAACTATATATATTTATTCATCATCAAGAAAAAAGAAAAGAAAAAAATGTTATGAAAAATAGACTAGTTGTACTAATAATTGCCATCAGTGAGACGAAAGTGATGGACCATGTTGACAGTCCACTGGCTATTCACTCCTTTGGTGAACTCACGTATAAATCGGTAGTTACCGATCATGATTCGATCGCGGTGCTTCTGCATAGCACTCGGTCCCGGCTGGAAATCACCTCTTTTCATGAGTTCACTAAGGCCCTTGAAGATGTGGAAACAGACAGTGATTTCCACAAAACGTTCTTGCACACCTAAAACAGGCAAAGTAAGGATAAATAGGGGTTCAATTCAATCTTATTATTATTTATTTAAAGAATAGAACTTGCCTCTATCTGTGTCATTCATAATAATGCCAACTTGGTAAGGAAATGTGAGATATACTTCTTCCAAATCTGTCACTGCTAGATCTGCCAACTGGTCTTTGGAGAAACGACTCACATTTTGTTTGATCTCAGTAAATGCATCTTTATCTAATAGCTCCTTTAAGCTATCAACATCACCCACAGACAGAGCATTTGAGATGATGGAGAGTGCTTGTTTGGCCCCACGGGCAAATTCTTTCAAGCTGAATTCATTATCAAAGTAAGGTTTTATGATGATGGCTGCTGCAAGCAGATTGCTGATACTCTTAAAGAAGCTTGGCCTATGATAAACACAAACATTTAGAAAAGGAATTCAAATGTTTGATTTATAAATTGTTGAAAATACCAGATGATGTGTGTTGGGTAGTTCATTAGACAAGGTAATTCTTTAATGGAAGAGGAGTCTTGATTTCGATTATTTGATAAACTACTAATTGACGTGTGGAAATCCCGACGATTAAAAAATTCACCATTTAAATTTGACCTTCCGGCTTGCTTACTTTGCAATGCCGCGAAATAAACAGGCGGAGGAGGGCGACATGAATGATTTCCAGGACAAAGTAACAATAAGCGAGAATGACAAAAGACGTTTCTCACAGTGGGCGACATCCATTTATATGTCATTATGGAACAATAGACAAAATAAATAAATTACAACGATTTACCGCAGTTGTGGGAAAATAAACAAGTTTTGTTTTCAATTTGCAAGACGTGACTGATAACTACAAGTGGACAAATCGTCTGCACTTCCTTTTACTGTCACCTACTGGTAAAACTTGAAACGTCTTGGAGACAACACCATCCTCATCCCGAAGCTGAACGGACCCGAACGGGTCTTCAATTTAATTTGATTAAAATTGCGTCCATAGATTTTCAAATGTTTTGAGTTCGTACGTTTTTTAAAATTACGTATGTGATTTCCTTGTCGATGACGAATCGCGCATCCTGGCTACTCTGTGCTACTGTCTCACATGTCTGTAATTGACCAATTAACAAACTAAAACATGTATCGATTGATGAAAGAAAAAACGGCCGACTCTAGATAGCAATTTCAGAAAAATATACATGTGCTATCAGTTGCTTTCAGGCTCAAGCGGGAAGCGGCCTGACGGGATTAAATCCGCAAGCCAACCCCCTTCGTCCCTTCGGAAAAAAACTGGCAACGTTGCAAACGTCGTCTGCATTCCTCGTGTCGTGTCGTTTGGCCACGTTTTTGGCTCTTCGCGCGAGACACCGGATAAATGTTCACGTGGTTTTTACAGATTGGTTTGACCGATGGAAAGTGAATATTATCTGTGATTTAATTCCGGCCAAAAGACAACTCTTTCATCATGGTGAAAACAAAACCAACTAAACACAAGGAAGATAACACCTTCAAGGTAAGATGTGTACCTAGCAAAAAACATATGAGGAATATATTGACAGGCGAGAAGCACATATCATGCTGAAAATTTCTCTCTAATTGTTTTTAATTTTTCTGCTTAGTTTAAAACTTTCGCCGAGAGGCTTTCATCTGTTAATGTTGATGTTATTCATCGAGTTAACCTTAAGCGGAATGTCATCCCTGAGGAGACAGAAACATTCTTCTTCGAGTGCTTAGAAAAATGGGCAGATCTAAATTGTACGGAAGGATACACCATATTCTGCAAAAGAGTTGGCAGAGACATACAAAGTTTAGGTCAATTGTTGTTGCATGAGGAGCGTATATTGAATTTGCTATTGGAGCATGTTGACAAGGAAAATGTCTTGTTCTTGGAACCAATTTTGGAGTAATTTTTTTAAAAGCTTGTTTAAGTCTTTATAAAGCTAATTTTAATTTTTTTTTACATGTTAGACTAATTGTTGCTGTTGCAAAGGATCTGCAGTCAGATTTTTACCCAAAGTTCCCAGAGTTTTTCCTTAAGTTAGTTGGCCTTCTTCAAACAAGAGACCCTGATATAACTGAATGGACCTTCACAACTCTGGCCTATTTGTACAAAAATCTGTGGAGATTGTTGATTAAAGACATCACCAATGTATATGGACTCCTGGTACCTCTCTTGGCGTCTCACCAACCGGAGCATGTGCAACAATTTGCCACAGAAAGTTTCGCCTTCATCGGTCGCAAAGTCAGCGATCAGGCGAGCTTTGTTGATCTGATCTTCGCTAAACTAGGCGAAAACCCTGGTGACAGCCTAGGTGTGGGGCAACTTCTGTTCCAGATAGTGAAAGGTGTCAAGAACCAGTTCCATACGTCTTTGGAAGTGTTCCTGCCCATATACTTGAAATCGGTAAGCTGTATTCAAGAAGATGTTCGTGATAATCCCGTCTTCAACGCCGTCAATCACTGCTTCCTTCTTATGTCGAGACACACTTCTCATCTCCACTGTTCTAGAGTGTGGAAACTTCTCCTGGTAATGCAAAACAGCGTTTTCTATTATCCCTCAAATTTTAACTTGATTATTTTAAATTTGTAGGCGGCAATTAGTTCATCTAAAAGACCGGGAGTTTTGGGATTGCTTATTCTGTTCCAACAATGGGTGGATTTGAAAGAGGGAGAACTTGTCACAGACATCCTAGGTGTATCCAACACTCTCGTTTCTCTTCTGACCGAAGATGGTTTGGGGGAAGAAGAGCAAACATGCGTTTCCTCTACAGTGGCTGCGTTGATGAAATCCTCCAAGGTGAGGTTGCCAATCGAACAGACGTCTAAACTTGGCCAACTAGCTTATGCGTACCATTGGAAACCTGAAATTGTTTTGGACTTTACTCTGCAAATTTCGTCCCACGGATGCTTCGAGTCCCACTTGCTTCCGCATTACATCACCTTTTGTCATTCACTCTACAAGAAAGATCAAGACACGCGTGCTCTATTGCTGAAAAATCTCGCAAGCCTTGTATCCGTCAAAGGGTGTCTTCCAAAAACTGGACGTGACATCGGCAACTTCAAGATTTATCCTCTGGAATTTACGTTTGCCATGAGAAAGTCTTCTGATGTCGACAGTGTTCCTCACTTGATTCAGTCAATTTTAGAGGGCAACATGGAGACTATGGTCAACGAAAATTTTCAGATGTACGTCAACGCTTTAGTCTGCTTACCCAATATACGACCAGTCGACTCGGCAAAAGCTATAAAAATCCTAAAGAAGATTATCAAAGACGTAGCCAATATTGTCGATTCTTCAAGTGCCGAAGAACCCAAAACAAAACGAGCGAAAACTACTCGACCTGAAGATTTCTCGGAGAGATTGGGTCTTGTATTGAGCCTTGCCATCCTAGGCGTCCGTCATTTTTCGTCGAACTTGAAAGAAGATGTTCCATGGACCATGATCAAGTCTGCTTTTCTGAACGAGACAATGTCTACGAGTTTATTTTATCTCCGTGCAGCCGATTTTTACCTGACGAGCCTGCACGAAGTTGGTAGCGAGGATGTCTTTTCTTTGGAAGTTCTTTCTCAGGTGTATGACGTCATCGAGCAAAACCTCGGATCTCCTTATCACGAGGTGAGACGATGCTTGTGTAATGCGAAACTTTACATTACGTTTTTTTTTTAAACTTCTTTTTCACTAATTCCAGGTTCGGTTGTTGACACTTCACATCTTAACACTTTTTTCGCCGCCTTTGCCAACTCCACCGGAAAATGTACATCCTACTCCGGTTTTCCAAATTTGTCTCAATGCCGAACTCATTCCAGCCGGCGTGCGCGAGCAGCGTGAAAAACTTGTCCATTTATCCAATTTGGAAGCTGAGCGCGTGGTTTATAGCTTGCCGGTTGGCGGCCACTTTACAAAAGCTCCTTTGCAATACTTGATGAGCCAACTTTATATCAACTTCAGACCTCTATGGGAACCCGTCCTTAAGCTTATCGAATCTCATGCTTTCGGCATGGACTCGACCAAGTTTTGGTCTGTATATTTGCCTTTCATGGAACGTGTGCGACAGTGTCAAGCAGAAGAAATTCGCGATCCTGCAGCGGAAATGGACTATCTGAACCTGAAAGTCGATGTTGAACGTCTTGACTTTGTCAATACGCGTTCGTTGACGTGGACTGGCCTCTCACGACTCGGAAACGTGACGGAAAAAGAAAACGACATCATTGTTCCTCTTTTCTTACACTTCTGGAACAACGAGTACTGCGTTAACGACGGAAACATCTCACACACGCAAGATCTTACGGGTGATACGAAGGAAGAATCGACCAAAGGAGAACGCGGAAACATGATCAAGTTGCTGTCTTCGTATCTCTCGGTCTTTGCTGCTTTTGAACATCCTCAAAAAATGACTCGCGAACCTGAAGTAACACCAATTCTACTTCGCTTGCTTTCTCATCGTTCGAATGACATCCAGAAACAGTCTCTGGATTGTCTCATGGCGTATGGCTATCCATATTTGACGCCCTACAAAGAGAATTTATACCGAATTCTCAGCGACAAATCATTCCGCACTGAGATCACTGCCTTCTCGATTGACACCGTCAGTTCAGACATCAAGGCGGAACACCGAGAAGGTTTGACGTCCATTCTCATAAGGATCTTATACGGCAAAATGATGTTCAAGACGGGGTCTGGATCTTCGGGTAAAGATAACATCCAACATCGCCAAGCTGTCATCTTGCGCTACATCGCTGGTCTAGCTGACTCTGAGATCGATGTATTCCTCGATTTGGCCTTTCAACTCTTCAGCGACTTTACGCAAACGGGAGACATTTATCAGACCGTTGTTAAGACGATGAACGATGCCAATCCCAAGTTAGCGCTACCTCTGAAACGAATTCAGGGAGCGCTGGTACTCATGGGTACCATTTTTTCAAAACTGGGAAATCTCATGAAGTCTACTTTACCGAAGCTCTTGAATATCCTGTTAAACATAAGCGCTCACGTGGGGAGTCTGTTGGTGAAACGAGATGAATTGGAAGCAAAGCACGTGGCGCAATTGAAAAATCTTCGTACGATTGGCTGGCAGCGAGTCACGCAGTTTTTCAAAAAGTTTGAACGATTTCCTTGGACTGCGACCGAAATCGAAGCCATCTTTCACGTTTACATTTGGCCTCAACTGGAAATGTTGTCCGACCAAGCCTATTCTGGACCCACTCCCATGCTTCGTTTGTTTCAAGTTTGGTCGGAAGACGCAAGGTTAGATTTCCTACTATTCAGGGTTTCGATAACATTAAAATAACAATTTTCATTATGTTTGATCAGATACTTTGTCCTGTTTGGCAAAGCCCACCCGGATCGCCCAGAGCTTAATGTGCTGCAGCCCATGCTTACTTTACTTGCGAGTGGTAAAGCGGTGACTTCCGTCTCTTCATTTATTATGGACATCGTTGACAAGTTGGTCACGACGGCGGATTATGGTTCTGTTGGAGAAGAGGATCAAGACGAAAAAGAAGAGCCAGTTTTCATTAAACCCGATTTCGCGGTCGAGTGGGATTGGTCGCAGGATATGATAGTGGATGATGTCGGCGGTGAGAGTAAAGCTAATTATGGCTCGACTCTCCTAATTCCGCACATGTCATTAATTCTAACCTATCTTCGAAAGTTTCTTACTCATGGGTTGAACGGAAGGGACTTGAATGTTCTAATGCGAATATCAGAATACGTCAAAGAACCCGAATTGAGTACCGAGCTAGCACGTATGATCATTCCGGCCATCAAAGTGGCCGTTGGCAGGAACCGTAACTCCTCTAATCTCGAAGAAAAACTCATCCGCTATCTGAGCACGCTTGCCAATTTAGTTCAGAATGCTATTAATCCGCACGAGTTTATTGGGTAAGTCACCAAAATTGCACACGTCCTTCACGGCCCAGATAACAAAATGATTGCTGTTGGTTTTAGTGTTCTTGCTACGCTCTTCGGCACCATGGAAGGAAGAACGATTAGGCAATCGTTGTGTAGAGTACTGGAAGTAATTTGCGAGCGAGACTCTTCGCAAGGACCTCTTGGAGAGTTGGTGTTTTCGATGAACAAATGGGATCCGCAAAGGCTCGAAGAGCCCGATTACATGCATCGACTGCACACGCACAAAGAAATCAATGCTGTTCTTGAGACAGGGTCTCCGTCGTTCGAGTGGACTGCCTTGGCATTGTACAATTCTTTTAATTTCATCAGGACGGTATGTAATTTATAGATTGATTACGTTTATTGCTTCCACGAAATTCAGGCGGTCACTGCTCGCTAAGCAGCGTGATTGCTGGCATTAGTGGAATATTAAATGGTGTATTACAGTTTAAAGAGTGGGAACTTAAATTGAACCCACTTGTTTTGTAACGCATCGTACAGTTGATTTAGTTGTAGTCTTCCACAATAACAGAAGTACATCTAAACCCTGATTACTTTGATTTTCAGGAAAATGATACTTCGTTGAAGGACAACGCTTCATTGACTCTACAAATCATGTCGTCTGCCTTTGAACGTTTGAAGTACGGCAAGACGATGTTGAATGAGCACTTCATTCCGCAGTTGCGTTTGGTTCTGCGCTCTACAAATGAAACGGTGCGACACGAGGGTGTCTCCATTTTGGGCAAGGCGGTAACGAATTGCGGCCAAATGAACGCATCACTCAATAGCTTAAAAAAACTTCGGAAAGCTGGAGATGTCGAAGTAGACTTTTTCGAAAACAGCAGGCATTTGCAAACGCATCGACGCTCACGTGCTCTATTGAGGTAAACACTCCTTGCCAATATATTGTTACAGTGAGCAGTTAAACAAAATACTCAATTTTAGGTTGGCCGGTTTATTGAAAAAAGACAAGACGTCCATCAATGGCGAAACAATCACACAGTATCTTCTACCACTTGCGACGTGTTATCTCTTTAATGAAGAATACGCAAAGCACAACCATCTGATTGATGCTGCACTAGAGTGCCTCGAAGCTGTCGCTCGTTGTTTTTCTTGGCAGAATTACGAGAAACTTTTACGTTACTACTTGTCCAACATGACTCGTCAAATAGAGTACCAAAAGCAAGCAGTCAAAGCTGTCGTCGCAATCCTGAACGCGTTCCACTTTGACCTGAAGAACTCGAAGTTTAAATCGTATTACGCTTTTAAAGCTGAAGAAGCAGCTGAAGTCAAAGCCGCTGTTCCTGAAACTCTAAAAGTTGTCGAATACCCCAATGCCACTGCTGACGATTCGGCCATCGATGGTGTAACACCTGAAGTTGACGATAAAACACTTGCCGTTGAAAATGAATCCACCAGCCTTCCTGAAGCTGTTCCAGAGCTTCCAGAAATGGCACCGGAAGTAGAGGAAAAGCCGGCAATTAGCGACGAAATGGCAACAAAGATCCATTCCATAATCTCCCAGCAGTTGCTTCCTGAACTCAATGGTATACTTACCGCCCGTTCTAATCGAGAAAAACAGCACAAGGCCGTGAAAGATCACTACCCCGAAGATGATGAAATTCTGCGTGTTCCCATTGCCTTGGCTCTTGTCAATCTTTTAAAAAATCTTCCGCCAGGAACGTTGCAACGTAGTTTACCCGGGTATTTTCACTTGATGATTTTCACTGTGTTACCATTTTCACGTTGTTTTGTCTTTTGATAGAATGTTTTCGAAAGTTTGCACTCTCTTGAAGTCGCGCTGTAACAGCGTACGTGAAACTGCTCGTGAAACTTTGATCGAGATGATCATTTCATTAGGGCCCGAACATTTGAGCCCGCTAATGGACGCTGCTAGTCCCATTTTACAAAGGGGATATCAAGTCCATGTTTATATTTTCACCATGCACGCGTTACTCGCAAAGTTGGGTGAAATTGGCCAATTGAAACCAGGGTCGTTAGATGCGGTCGTTTACCCGCTTGTTGAGGTACTTTGCTTTACTACTAATGGGAAAAAATGTTTTTACTTTACTGTATGTTTTTGTTTTTCTCAGTTGTGTAAGAAGGAACTTTATGGTGACACGGCAGATGAAAAGGAAGTAGCGCAGATCGTCAGTAAACTTAAGGAAGCTAAAGGAGTGAAAGCTTACGACACTCTTCAAATACTCGCCAAAAATGTCTCGCAGTCATATCTATTGCGATTGATTATTCCCTTTAAAGAGGTAAGCAGCGATTTGTGTATGATTTGATATATATGTTATTAACGCGTTTGATTTCACAGATTCTAGCGTCAACAAAATCTTTCAAAATGACGCGAAAAGTCGAAGAATGCCTCCAAAATGTTGCATTAGGGCTTTCTGTCAATTCTGGGTTGGCCATTGAACCGCTATTGATCTTGATTCACGGTGTAATATCTCTTTCTATACCCGATCTGCGACTCCCGGTTCCACGGCCAGAACAAGACCCAAATCTAACTGCTTCTGGGCGCCCCATGAAAACGGACTCTTTAATAATTGCGCCAGTTCCTAAAAGAAAAGTTGCCGCCGCCGCCCTGCCATCTGTGTCGGGGGCTTCCAAGTCTGCTTATATCATCAATAGCCACTTTCTCGTAGAATTTGGTCTCCTCGTTTTCAGCTTAATTCTTAAGCGGGAAAAATGCCACGAAAACGCAAGCGCTAGTGTTATACCTATGCTTGATCCTATTGTGCCCATAGTCTACAAAAACCTCGACGATCCTCATTCTAAGGTATTGATACTAACTAAAATGCCTGTTATGCCAATTTTACTTAAATACTGTTTTTTTTATCTAGTTGGTAGCCTTGTCCTTGAGATGCATTTGCACGCTGCTCCGGATCCCACTCCCATGCATAGATGAATACGCTCCCAAGATAAGCACATCGATCTTCTCTCTTCTACATAAGTATTCTGGAAGCACTTCTGGTGAAAACTTTGAAATGGTCCAAACAGCCTTTAAAGTAAGTGGTTCTCAGCTTTTCCTATTCAACTATTTTCAAATGTTCCACGAATTCAGGCGATTACGCTCGCTAAGAAGCTTAATCGCTGGCAAGAGTGGTAAATAGAAGTGCAGCAAACTTTGGTTTACGAGTTGAATCTGCTATTGGTTTTACTCGTTTCGGTATGCGGCAACAAATATTTCTAAAATGCGACTTATTGATTGATTTTTGAATGAATTAATTCAGTGTCTTTATTTCTATTTTATCAGGCTATTTCCATATTGGTTCGGCACGTCACAAGTCACACTATTGACACGGACCAGCTACGAGTCTTGCTGACGTACTCTGAACAGGCATTATTCGATCCGAAGCAACAGGCCATAGCGTTTGGCGTGCTGAAAGCTATCCTGAAAAGGAAATTAACCCTGGAAGAACTACCTGACGTGATGTTGCGTGTCGCCGAGCTTAGTGTTAAGTCGGAAGTCGTACCTGTTCGAGTGCAAAGTCGTAAAGTAAGTCTCTGTATAGTCACCTTTTTAGGCAGCAAAGACTTAATAAATCTCAATCTTTTAGGTGGTGTTGCAATACATGGTTGACTATCCATTGGGCAAAAAAGTAATGCGTTACTTGGAATTTTTCCTCAAACAACTGGATTATGAAAAGGAAGCTGGCAGATTGTCTGCCATCGAATTCCTCGTTTCTGTCTTCAATTCGTTCCCCAAGAATTTCCTCAGTCAACAGGCCACTTTCTTCTTGGTCACCATGAGCCCATATTTGATTAACGAAACTTCGACCAGTTGTGTTAAAGCCGTCGCTGCTGCGATACGGATTCTCATTGAAAGACTCAACACCCCCACTGCCACTACCCTATTTGAAGTATGGATTTTCTACAGACTTGTCTCTCAGCATTTTTAAACAACGTTTTTCAATGTTTTCATTTCTTTATTGTGTTAATAGATTGTCCTTGCTTGGTTGAGGGGCACAAATACCTCCCACAAACGTTTAGCCATCCAGCTGTGTGGAATCTTTGTGGCAGCTGAAAAGATTGGTTTCGAATTCCGCACGAAAGAGCTCCTACCGGAAATAGTGAAACTATTGGATCAGGTTCACAACGATGCGGAAGACCGTGAAGACCGTGAGTCGGATTTGTTACTTATCCAAACCCTTTACACCATTATCAAAATGGCTCAACACTGCCCTGCTGGCCTGCAAAACGAGGAAAACGTCGATGCTGTCGATGAAATGTGGGGAAAGATTATCCATCACCTGGTACACCCACATCTTTGGATTCGCACTCTAAGCTCGCGACTTGTAGGAACTTTATTGGGATGGCACAAGCCTGATGAAGTAGCCACATACGTCACGAAACCCTCCGAAGATGTGACTCGAACTTACATACTCTGTGGGGATATCGCTAAGCGATTGCGGTCACTGGCGAGAGATCTAGTGACGCAACTTCAGTCCGACAAACTGGATAATCAGTTGGCAGATCAAGTCATTAAGAATTTAGTATTTATTGGCAAGGTTGCCAACCGAGTCCCTGCCTCTGATGTTGAAGATGACACAAAGATCAAGGCACCAACGCTTGCTTGGCTTACAAGCAAATTGAGGCGGGAAATCAACGCTGAAGTGGTTCTTCATGCTACAACTCCAACAAAGGTAGAGTAAAAACACATTTTTGCGTAAAATGTACTTTACTGATTAAATTTTCTCTTCAGCGCCTCTCCGTGTTCAAATGGATGGCAGCTGTTGCCGTCGACTTGAATCAAGTGGCTGGAAAAGAAGGTCTCGCAACGGTCCTGAAGTTTTTCGTCTCGCCACTTACGCGCGAGATCAACGATGATGGCTCCCCTCAGGAAGTCAAGAATCTGGCGCAAGAAGTATCTGAACTCATTAAAGGTAGTGTTTTTCTTCAGCAGACTATATTTAAATTAACATTTTTTAAAATCCCCAAATTTTTTGAATGCAGGTTTGGTCGGAACGGAAATGTACAGCGAAGCTGTTGTTGCTGCTAGTCGCGTTTTGGCCGTTCGCCGTCGCGATAGACAAGCAATTCGCAAAGCGGAATTCGTCACACGACCAGACAAGGCTGCCCAATTACGAATCAAAAAGCATTTCGCGAAGAGGGTGGCTAAGAAAGTCAAGATTGCTCGTTTGAAGGGCGTCCGACCTAAGCTTAAAAACTTGGCAATGAAAAAAGTGGTTGTCAAGTAGAGTTTGATAAATTGTCGTTTGCGAAAAATAACTTTCGACCTTTGCCTCCCATGTACAAAATATTGACTAAATAAATCTTTTTTTGTCTTTCAGCTTATCGCCTGGATGGCGGTTTATTTTATAACCGCAAAATCAGTTATATATGTAACCGGGAATTTTCCTTGTTTGTTTTATAATCAAGCCACATTTTTTCCAGCTTTTGTATTCATTCATTCTTGAATGATGCCCTCTTGATGCATGTATGTTTGCATTCATTTTGTGTGCAATCCCTATGAATACCAAAAATACGGAAAGCGCGGGCTGTGGGGTTAAAATGTGAATGATAGGGGAGTTTCAGAGACGTAGGAGTACTGGATTACGAATCGGCGCGCAAGCGCATCAGCTAACCTTAAAATCAATACTAACTGACTGTGTCAGTTCTCGGCGGCTGTAGTCGGCGGAATGGCGTGGCGATGGGTTCTCTAAATTTTGTAGTCAACCCAACGTTTTATTCTGGCTAAGGAAATTACCGCGGCCTTTACTTTCATTTTTTTGTAGTACAAGACATTAAAATGGATTCCGAACCCGATCTCAGTTTTTCAGTTTGGGGGTCTTTCGGTAGAGCAAGAAGTCAAATGTCGCAGTTTTGTGACCTTTTCAGCGAGTTCAGTCGCTTCATCGCCCCGGCTTATCATCACGACCGTTGCGAACGGTAACATTGCTTTATGACTAAAAGTGTTCTCTCATTTTTAGATATTTTTCTTATTAATGTGTAATTTAGGTCCGTTCAAATGCGCTTGTATTCCATGCACAAGCGGGAATTTGGATTGGTTTTCTTGGCCTTTTTCGCCTGTTTCGGCATGGGTGTCTTCATCGGTCTAGCAGGTATTGCAAATCAATACAACGGACAATAAGACGACAACTTGAACTATATATTCCCCTCCCCCTTGTACTTATAAGGTCCTCCCATCACTTCCACCACCCACCAAAGTATTTCCCAGATCAGCGGTCACCCCAACGGAAGCGATATGGCCACTGGGCCGTATTATCTAGCTACCCCTTTACTAACATCCTACCATCAACAGTTTTGGTTGATTGCTCAAATCGTGACGGAAAATAAAGACGGTAACCTTTTTAAAATACAAGTGTGAAGTTTACGGTTAAAGGCCCTACTGTACTTTCGTTTTGGACAATAGAAGAGAGCTTTGAGAAAAAATTTCATGTGAGCATCTCGATGGATGGGATTTTAGAGGATGAGCAAATTAGCAAGATAGTTAGCGATCACACGCACAACCGGTAACCATAATCTTATTCATACTTAATGTTTAAAAGAACTCTACTAATCTGCTTTTATATTTGAAAATCAGGACACGAGATTTGCAGTGTGAACGGCAAAATTGCAGCGAAATCCTCATTCTTCATATGGGCTATTTCGACTACTCTCATTATGCCTTGACGATACGTTTTTATGGATTGGAGAGTATCCATAATAGATACACTATCAAAGATGTCAACTTTTTCGTATGTTAGCAATTTTATTTTAAATCGTTTGTCTCCGTACATTCATGGTAACCCCTATATGAAATGCAATTTACAGTTTCGGAGCTATAATCCTTCGTTCACGCGACTGGAAATTTGGTTTCGATTCATCTTCTTACTAAGCACATTCATCGTTACAGTGAGTTGACTTTGTCCATTTCTAATTAAATTGTTATCCGCAAGTTAACCAACTATCCGTTATATAATTGCAGTGCTGGTTTTTCTTCTGCATGAAAAAGTACTCGGTCGTTCACTGGTCTCTCGAACAGAAATGGATGTCAATTTTAATGCCGCTGTTAATTCTCTACAATGGTACAAACACAGTGTACTAGTTACTAAAAGAACTCATAGCCAAGTTTCATTTTTCTTGCTGCCACTTTACATAGATCCGCTATTCCCGTTGAGCTTCTTGGTCGACTCTTGGTTTCCCGGAGCACTTGACGCCATATTCCAAATTAGTTTTCTCGGTGCACTGCTCCTATTTTGGCTATGTGTATACCACGGTCTTCGACAAAACGATCGGCGTTTTATCATCTTCTACCTCCCCAAAGTCCTATTAGTCGGCTCCATCTGGCTTTCAATGATCATAGTCGCCGTATGGCAAGATATTGAAGAAGTTAACGACCCAACATTCAGTTACAAACTAGACACGGATCATTTTTACGTAATCGAATTCAATTACAACATGGAGAGAGCCTTTGATTAATACCATTTTACTTCGTAGGGGTTCAAAGTGTTTCTCATCGTCGCCTGTGCCATTTACTTGGCCTATTTGGTTCTACTTATGATCAAAGCATATAGTGAACTTCGATCGATGCCTTTCTTTGGTAATTATATCCTCCGTTAATGATTGCCTATCGTAGATGAGTTCGATCGTCTTCTTTCTAATACCTTTTTAGATATGCGGTTGAAATTCTTGACGCTGCTGGTGTTCTTCGTGCTCAGCATAAGTATTTCGGTAACATTTTTCCGTTACGGTGTTGGCGTTCTCCAGGACAATTTCATAGCCCAACTCAGCACTAACTACCGCAATTCGAGCGAATTCCGTAAATCAAAATTCCATCGTTTATTTTATTTTATTTTTCTAAACATTTTTTTTTCCTGCCTATTCTATTGTAGTTGCTCTGTACGGATTACTGAATTTTTACATCTACACGATGGCATACGTCTACTCGCCAACAAACAATGCAGTTTTAGGTAAAATAAAATACGCTTTTATACATACGCATGTTAGTTATTACGACTTATTTATGATTTCGTAAATAGAACACAGTGTCATGAAAGACAACCCGGCCTTTTCCATGGTCAACGATAGCGACGAAGATGTCGTTTACGGTTCAGATGACGACGGACGGAAGCCTCTCACAATTAACTTGACTTCCAAAGATGATGATAGTGATTAGAACTAGCGGCAGCTTAATCCAGCTCGCCAATATTGTCACACCTGTCATATATGACGAGCCGCAAAGCTGTGTTATTAATCATTGTGAATGTCCAAGGTACGTTATTATTTTCATACGCAATCTCGTTCTTTGCAACCGTTTTATTATTCATGGTAACTTAAGGCTATTTTGTTTCTTGGTTAAGAAGTACAACAAGATGTCGAATACAACGTACTATAATAATGACCAATGTCGATTTTCTAAACAAATAACAAGAGCTTTTATTCATGCTAGTTTCTTTCAGCTATTTCAAAAACATTAACTAGCCATTCTGATAAGAGCAGTAAACAACGTATTCTATTTGGCGGAATTAAGCACTTGTTCGTAGAACTAGTGAATCGTGGTCATAGCCCATAAGATTGCCAATTTGAATGGTAACCTTAACTCTTTGTGAATATTCAAACTTCATATGATAGGAAAACAATATCTGTATAAAGTGCAATATAAGTAAATTGGAGTGCTTGACTCAAATGCAAAAAAATGGCACCTAAGGTCTTTGATAAAAGAATGTAACAAAAACTGAGCTAGAGAGCTTTAGGCAATTTCGGCGCTGATGACATATCCCTTATTTTTTATGATGCCCCTACAACGCAAGAGTGTTTGATACCTTACAGTCCAATGGACTTCTGAAAGGGATGAGATAATAGTCTTCAATGCTTCAGTAGGTAAAATATTTTGAGGATCATTGTGAGTCAACAGTTGAATGTTGTTCTCACGAGTGAAAGTCACCAGTTCAGGGGGGACAACACAGCAGCTTTCTAGGTTAATCTGTATGGCCTCTGGTTTGATTCTGGCAGAGTTGTGGAGCTCAACAAATGCTGAAGTATCAACATCACTAATTCCTAGAGAGTGAGCTTGTTCCTGGTCAACCACACTTTCCATGGCCTTCCATAAAGCCTTGCCATCTTCCAAGTCAATACCAGCAGGCCATGAGATCAAGAATAGGTCGGCACTTATGGCTCCAAGTTCCTGGAGAGCTACAATGTTCTTAAGGTATACTAACAACTCATGAAATGTAAAAATGCTAGTTAGGAAGTACCTGCATCTAAGGCACTCTTGATATATTCTGGCTTAGGGGTTGAAAGAAACAGCTTAACAGTTATTTTCTGTGAGCTGCGTTCTTCTGGGTTTAGTAGAGATGAAAGTTCCAATGGAGCAACTATCTAAACTCATAATATATAAATATATGAAGATCTTAATATCTCAAGGCATTATTTATGAAACTAAAGTAAAAGAAACAATACCTCGTTATTTCCATCAGTCCATTTTTTAGATAGCTGGATTTTCAAAGTATCGTGCAGCTAGAAAAAAAGCAAGCTGTAGTTACGAGCCACGAAACAAAATGAAACGAGAAAAGTACCTCATCCGCAGGTGTGTGTCCGGGCTTTCTTTTCAAATCCGGAAGCTGTAAGATATTACCAGTGTGAATGATCAACCCCTGTGTCATTTTCCGTGTACAAATTTCGTGAAACGAAAGGTTATCAATATTTCTTTTATATTGTTCCACACTGACGACTTTGTACAGAAGCTGCACTGTCACGATGATCGGGAATTGATAAAGCACTGTTTCCAGAGATGAAATGAGAACCCCGCCTTCGTTACGGAACTTCTGGATTTTCTTGTTGAATAACAGAGATGAGTTGACATCTTCTGTTTTTACGATAAGCTTCTATTCTTCAACATCAGATGGCCACAATTGCATGGCTCAAATCCGATGCTCCGCGCCTTTGCGTCTTGATTCGAAATAGGAAATATAATGTGATTCCCAATTCTTCATTCGTCAGCTCACCAATTCAGGCATGAAGTATATCCTTCATAGTTTATACTTCATCATGATTCAGGCATACCAGGAATTGCTGCCACCACTCCCACCAGCCGCTACTGTCGATGACAGGTAGCCAATCATAAATCGCGCAAAAGCGTAATGTTGTTCTCTCAGGAACTCGTCTATTTTCAACTCGATCGAGTAGAGTTAGTAAATAGAACCAATCAGAGTGGGGGACTTCGATTCTCGATTGGTTCTTTTCACGACAAGTTACCAAACTTTATTCGATCGAGTAGAAATTAGACGAGTCCCAGGCTTGCATGACGTACGGATTTTGAATGGTAATATAACTATTTCAACTCATCTTATTAAAATTAGGAAGTATCCCATTTTTAATACCTAATAACTATTATCTTACTTGTTTATTTTGTAGTATTGAAGTTTATTAATTAATTTTCTTAGATCGGATGAAGAAACCATTATCTGCTCCGGAAGCCGTCGTGGAAGCCGCGATGGAAGTTGCCGTTGACAGAAAAAGGTTAATGGCAAGTCGATTTTGAGTTACCGTCGCTATTGAACGTCACCGTTGTGCGAACTGAAAGAAATTGACGAAACCGTGACCTCCACGCGCCTTTCACTCGGCTGCCTCCACTTTGAAGAGCAACTTATTAGGCACTTGTTTTATCACCCCACGCAAAACCCTAATATTCGTTCGCTTGGATAATCTAGTTCAAAAGCGGCAGGGAATAAACAAATGTACGTTGTTATTCAAAATCTCGCTTCACTCGAGAGGTTCCCGATAGGGATACGTCGGGATAAAAATTCGGTTTAGCGGTGGACGCTATTGTTAAAATCGCCTTCATAAGACTTTCCTGAATCCGGTGGACAGAATTGGGGGTAGGGAGATAAGGATCATGGGAAGCAGTAACTCTTTTTCTATCTAATAAGGTTTTGCTTCTCTGGTTTTGCTACTTTAAAAAACACGGCAAAGCGGCACTTTTCGGAACTGCATTTTTTTCCAACCCATGTAAACAAAATAATTATTTTAAATAGTTCCAGTAGTAAAATTTCTCCCATTTAACGATTTTCGGATCCGCTGATAAATGTTCTGGATAAAAAAGTCAAATAAGCTTGATATTTGGTTTCGCAAAGTTAACTCATTCTTTTTCGAATGCAAAGAATGTCGTCTGAGAAAAATGCTCGTCTGCTGTCAGCTTTCTTGAATGGTTTCAATGTCTGTCTGTTTGAACAAAACAACAAGACAGGTTTGAATGGTGAAAAATTGGACTAGTATTTGTTTGATCTAAATTAAATCAAGCAGCACTATTACCCCACGTTGGCTGAATACGAATGTTATCGAAGGTAAACCTAAGCTTAATGTCATTGCTTGAATTATAAAGTAGAAAGTTAAAAAGCATGTGTCGTACTTTGAGTATATATCGAAGGAGTTATATTCTCTTATGACGTACCGGCAGTACTTGTTAATTTTTGCTGAACTCCTATATATACTTTTTAAAAAATCTGCCTAAAGATTGCTATGCTCATCCACTTTTGATTCAAGGTGTTTTCTCGTCATGTTGTCATTCCTCGACTGATGGCTTCATTTTCAACACCACACATGTGGTGTGAAAAGTAGTATCAGGTATCTGATGCTATCAAGCTGGCTGTCATGCAGAATTCAGGAGATATCAGTGATTTTACCATTTTAACCCAGCTGTATAGTTAAACCTGGTAACCTATATATTGAATAGATTAGGCCATGGAAAAGGAACAGCTTTATACTACAAATATGGTAATCTTCCTCCTATTGCATGTATTCTTTATGCTCATTTACATGCTATTAATTACAGGGTGAAATCGCAAGTGATGTTTACTTGCTTACTAGAAAAATGTTCAACTAAGATTTTGGGCATCCTTCATTTTTTTCTACTTTAAAGAAGCCAGTCAAGATTATCGCCTTCCGGCTCAGATGTTTCTCCAATTCTTCGTCACCTGTTCCGCTTTTCATCACCAAACACGTTCTTGCAAGAACGTGTTGGGTGCTTCATGAAGCACGCTAGCAAAGGTATGTCTTCTTTTACGTGCAGAAATTCAAATTCCTTCACGTGATACTTAAGATACTTAAATTTCTTTGTCAAGACTACTACTGGAGAAGGCAAGGAAAAGGATTTCCCTATCTGATGTAACTCACGGAATCCACGATGACAACCAAGAACATCTGATGCGGATAGTCAGCTTTACAGCTTTACATTCATTTGTGTTGTGGTAAATCTGTTTTGATTGTGTTAAAACCCGTTGGCTGCCGCCTTTGAATTTCCCTTTAGCTTTTTAGCTTATGGCTCCGCGCTGCTCGGTCCCATCGCCCATATGCCGTTGGTCCGTGCAGTTGCACAGCCTAGAGTTTTACCTGTATAGGCAACCTACCATAGGGACTCCCCCTTGTTGATGCGTGCGAGTGTTTGTGGGTGTAGGTTCCCGGGTGAAGACACTCGTCTCGTATCATCCGGACTTGTCTTCGGACAAGTCCCAGTAGATCGTAGTATTTTACCTACGGGTAATGTGGCGCGGCAGCCAACGGGTAGTGTTCAGTGTATTGTATGTTATGTATTATGTAATGTAGCTACAAATGTGGCGGACAGTGGGAGGAGGAGGGACAATAAAAAAATACTTAAAACTTCGTCATTCAATTCTTTTTTTATTTTTGCATAAGCCATTTGTGTCTTGCTTATAAAATCAAACTTTCATGGATACACCAGCATGCCGGACTTCTGGAAGAATGTAAGGCAATTGTAGTTTTCATGAATGCAGACAAAGGGAAGATGTATTTCTTACAGATTGTATTTTCCATCATCAACATAGTTTAAGTACCACGAGAGTTCGAACCCCTGACTCGAGCATTCAAGTAAGCTTTGCCACAAGGCCACATTTGCGTGCCATATCAGAATTTGAAGTGATACACAATGCTGCTCAGTCGGAAAAATTCAACCAAAATTAATTGATTTCCCAACTGACTGGAGAAACCGACTAGGTTTCGACTCATCAGGTATGATGACTCGACATTTTAACTGAGTTGTAAAAAAAGGACTGTTGTATTGAGGCACGTGGCAGAAGAAAGTTTAACTAAAAAAAGCGTATTAGAACGAAACTTTAAGTGCTCAAGTTTAGCGCTCGATTTACACAATAATCTACAAAACGACAAGAGGATTCGAATCTCCAGTTCCAGCTCAAGAACAGATCTTCACCACGTGACTGCAACACCTGAATTTTAAGAAAAGATCTAACATTTAAGCCTGTAACCGAGAATAATTGTACAAATGCACATATCAATCAATTTGAAGAAAACCACAACATGCTGAAAAAAAAATATAAGCTTCCTTTCAGTTGAGTGACAGATTACGTCAACAAAAGCTCTCATGAGTCAGATCAGAGACAGCCATCTGAGTGAAGTCGAATTATTTTGAAAGATGCAAAACATTAAGTAGGGAAAAAGCAGGCTTTAAGTAGAAGGCTAATCAAAATCGTGTGAATTGGAATGTCCCTTAAATTCAGAAATGACTAAATAGCTTTACCGTACACGTGCGTTATTGTAAAATTTAACAGCGACCAGGGCACACGTTTTCCGTTCGTCCGTTGAGCTCCAGACGCCTCCATCTTCTGATCTGAATAATGGCCGATTTGAGGGCCCATCCTCTACCATCCCAGTTGCCAAGTTTGTTTAATGTAGGCTAACAGAAATGCGTTTTTCTTTTTCAAAATTTCTGATGCAACACTTGTAGCAGAGTACTAGAACGATTCAACTGAAAAAAGGTACTCAAATAAGTGTTCAAACTGAGTAAACAACTTTTAGTTGTAGCCGCATGGCAATAAGTGTCGAGAAGTGACGAAGAAATCGGAGATTCGAATCATCCCATATCTACCTAAGAGCTGAAAAAACCCTGCTGGATTGAAATGCCTTGTTCTTCCATAATACATAGTGTGGTTGTTGTCTATTTCTTTTCTATTCAATCAGCTCTGATTCTAATTCAACTGTCGAACGATGACAATTGACAGTTAACCTATCCGTGGCTATCCTAAATCGCGCAACAGTGTATTGTTGTTCTCTGTTCAGTCTCAGCTTGCATGTGATATGCACGGATTTTGAATGGTAACTATCAAGGAAGTAGGAGTTTTAGGAATGTTTATATCAAGTTTAATGGGTAATCTAGGATCTACTCTTTTGTCTCAGGTAGTTGAAATAATAGCAATTATAATTAGTGTCACTTTGAAGGTGGTATTTGCCGTACGTTAAACTAGGAAACAGTTTTTACAGTTTAACTCTGTATTCTATCAATCATTGATTGTGATCAGGGATTGACCAGAGATGATGTCTTCTCTGGGATTGACTTAGTGTTGCTTGATACAAGTCACAATAGTCACATCACAAAATGATGCTTTCTATTTGCTCTATGAGTAATAAATAAAACCAAATAGTTATTGATTATAAAGTTTTTTTTCATTTTTGTGTTGATTGGAACTGTTGGGAAGAATTAATTTTCCACAAATTAATGTGTCTTCTACCTAAACTTAAGCATGCTATCACTCTGTCAGAGACGACACATCTGGTGACAGTAAATCTGTCAACCACCAACTTTCTTTTGTCTGCTGGACTAGGGATTATTTGAATAATTTGTATGAATGATTACTTCAGTGACAGACTATGTGTGTGTATTTAGAAATTGCCATGTGTGTATTCAGAGTGACTAATAACATCTTTTCTTGTTGCAGGTATCAGGATTGGAAGTGGAAGGTGAAAGGTAACAGGTAGAATCTACACTTAAATGCAACACCTGAGTGTAGTTCAGGTTTGTGATATCTGAAACATCAAAAGCCAAATGTTAGTTTATCAATGATTAAAACAAGTCGCAAGTTTCAACGTATCGGGTCATATCGCTCCCAAAGATCGTTCTTCAGTCAAGTCTTCATCAGTTGGCAGCAACAATCACCTAGAAAAATTAGAAACTGAAACGGAATGAACTAAATGAAGCAAATTTTTGAGACCAGAAATGAACCGGAAGTGGTAAATACTGCCTCAATCACAAAACAAAGTAGATATTCGGAATCAGCGCACTTTTCTGAGCAAGAATTATCTATTATTATTAAAATTGGAGAAATGGACCAAATCGCCAATTTAAGATTTTTCTTAAATTCTCGATTTTCAACATGTTCCAAAAGTTGTTTAAAATACGTAAAACTTGCTCAGAATTTAACGAGGATTCCGACTATGCCCTTCATTTTTCTGTATGACGTGTTTTTCTCATTTCCGACCCACTTCCGGTGTTTTACTTTTTCTTCTGTTCATCGTCTAATTAGGATATAAATTGTACTTGGCATTGTTGGAGGTTGTCCCGCTATGTGCAGTAACTGCTCCTATGATGACACAAGCAGCTACGAATAAACTACAGTAAAACGGAAGCCGCCTCGTTGATCCCACACAGCCAGCCACGACCAGAAGTGGAGCTGAGACGGCTGTGATTCATTCGTCATCTGGTCCGTCTTCTACTTCCCCACCTACTCTACCCCAGCGAATGGACCTGCTTTGCCTGCAATAAATAAGGCAATTCAAATGAGAGAAAACGCGAGAATGCTAGAGGAGGTACAAATACTAAAGCCCACACAGGCAGATCAGCAGGTTTAACCAACATTCTTCTTATTTTGTTTCAGGAATTGCAAACCTGCACTACACTCAGGTGTTGCAGCTAAGTGTAGATTCTACCTGTAACCTTCTATCCTTCCACTTCCGGTCCTGATACCCGAAATGCAGGAGGTAGGGATGGGCTCTGTTTCGAAAGGGTGAATACAGCCAAGCGCCCGACTAGATTCAATCGCATCCCCTAAGAACTGGCCCCAACCGTCACTCTTCTCTCTTTCCGGCTCCTCCGGTTCTTTCCCGGGGAGCCATTGCCACTCGTTGGGCGGTACGGGCCGTACCGAGCGACGTTTGGCAGAAGAACGAAATGATGAATAAAACGATTATCTCTTCTAGGGATTTTCCGATCTGATCGTTCATAAAATGACATATTATGTATTGATATCAATTGTGTTAATACATGAACGATAAAATTAGTTTATTTGAGCTTGTAATTTTGGCCATTATGGTTCATTACCGAGTATTGAGTAAGCGGATTTTTCTGGAGACTTCGTTGCCAAATTACGAGTCATCACATGAGGATTCGAACCTCCGACCTTTGGCGTCACATCTCGACGCTTTGCTACACGGCTACCATTATAATGAATATATATACAGTAAACAAAGAAATATAAAAGAGGGAAATAAAGACATACGACACTATTAAAAAAAATCTAACTTGTTTCTTCATGAAGACATCATTGGAGACTTGATTCGGAATATGCGTCCAACTACAAGTCATTACTTTACTTGAAATTGAACCACCGACCTTTTTGCTTCCCATCTCGGCGGTTAGCCACACGGCTACGACTTCACGACAAGTTTTGAGACATAGACCATGCAGTTGGAAGAAACTTGAGCATGTCAAAAGAAACAGGCTACAACAAGAAACCACATTATGTTATATGCATGAAAGATTGAGAAGTCTTTTTTCAATTTTTTGTAATAGATTACGCGAGGGTTCGAACCTCGTTCGAACCAAAAAATGGACCAACAAATTTCAATTGACATCTATTATATCTTGTACCAATGGGCAGCACCCCTTGTGACCAAGACGATACGCCTTGCCACGTTTACACTAGAGCATGTTGTTTTTTTGTTTTTTTTTTTCATCGATCATCACACTGTTTGGCGTGGTTAAGTATGATGACGTTTGTTGTTGTATGTTGAAGAAAAAAGTAGAACACCATGACTTCACACTCAACAAAAGAAAACCGAGATGTGGAGGAATGAAACCAACTTTCGAACGGGAATCGGCATCACGCGAGCAATATGTGAGTGGGAATCAGATCTCAAAAATTGAACATCACACATCAAAAAGCCCAAGTTTTCTTATCCCGATGAAGCTACTAGTATTGGATTCCCAGCTGCTGATTCATATTTTAGAAAAAGAAAGAATATAAACGATCCCGATGTCAGTAAAGGAGGTTGATTAACTTAAATAATACTGATTGAAACTGTACAAAGGTAATATATTGACCGGATCCATAACGTTCGGGTCCTGTCGTTTCAGGCCTACTATTCTCTTTTCAGGCCCTTTCCCAGTCTTTTAGGCTTGAACGTCGGTTAACTGTGATAACTATCACCTGGTCATGAAAGTTCAGACTTGTCGCATAGTCTTACGCTTGAACTGCTGAACCACTTTAGCAATCGAATGTAGACTTGCGTCAGAACTAATAAAACTTGCATGTAAAAATTTAGAAAATCACTTAACTAAATAAAAAGCTTGCGCATTCTACTGGTAGATTTCCACATCTTTGCGGAGAAGATCATCAAGACATCCCAACTTTTTGCAACAGGTTTTTTTCATTTCCTGCAATAAAAGATTTCAAAATTTTAATATTTTAAATTTCTGACAATGCATTAAGAGAATAAAAAGACGTCTGACCGCATACGAAGCTAGCGCTGCATACCTAAATGCTTGCTTTAGTGTATGGAGAGCGTCGTGAATGGCCAAATATTGTTCATGGAAGATCGACAGCAAGGCCACGACTGGTTGGACGAGCCTGGGCTAAAAATCAGAAATCACAAACTTCACAATCAAGTGCCCACAGCTCCAAGCCTATGTATAAATTACTTGACATCCATAATCAAAAGTCAGACGGATTGTGTTCTAACAGCATTGAAAACATTTTTAAACAAACAGCAACTCACTCAATCAAAAGGCTATCTCGTAAACCAAATGTAGTACCAGTAGAGATTCTCCTCTAAAGTACCTACTTCTGACTATGTTAATAACAATGGATTTAATTTTCAATAGAACTGAAACCCAGCATCAAAAGAAGGCTTTGATGCTTTTTAAAACCAAACATTATAAATTTAATAATTAATAATGCAAAAACAACTGAATTTCTTTTGAACTGAAACCCAGTTTCTTGAAAAAGGAAAATACCATCATCAAAATTATCAGAATAAATCCCCAAATATGTTTTCAGTACAAGGATTATAAATTTTTATATACATTTTGAAGCTGTGGACTAGTAAAAACAGTGATAAATACCGCAAATACTTAAACTTACCCGTGACATTTTCCTCTTTCACGCCCACATGTTATCATGTTGCAGACGAACCGGGTCCGACTCCCGGGTCGTTCTCCAATCTCCATCCACACTCTACAGGCAACAACGCTACCTGGCGAAATTAATTTAATAGAAATCCCATAAATACGATTTTTTGTAATTGAATTAAGCATTTCTGACATTCTTTGGCAATTCCAAAAATACATTTACGTATACGTCATATATATACGTTACACATATTTCCTATCCCGATATTTCCTATTTTACCATGCCCAGAGCCCGAGACAATGAGGATCTAATTTTGATTAACCGAATTTAATGCGAAAAGATTATTAATAAGAAAACTGTTGAAATATATAGTAAATTCCATTAAGTAACTAAATTCGTCATTAAAAATGACATTCAAGAATTATAGAAACGGATATTTGAAAAAATGAACCGATACGAAACATTGCCAATGACATAGCACGATATCCAAAAGACAACCCGGACAGAATAGAGATGTCCATAAGATATCAAAAGGGTGCTAACGTTTGGCCCACTTCACGAGGTCGATGTCGATGTGTGAAGGATCGACATTTTGCAATAGAGATTGCCTTGTGGCCTTGAATTACTTGTGGCTAAGATTATAAAGTTTGAACTTTCAAAACACTGAAACAGGAATGGATTCTCATCAGGGCTTATTATTATTCGAAATCGTAAAACTTCCTACTGAGTCCGAAAAAAGTGAACCCGTGTAAAGTTAAACGTGAACCGAGGAAAGTACGTGAACCCTTCTAAAGTTAAACTGAGCTATCATCCGGTTCCTGGCTTCTATTCAACCGCAGTCCGCAACCACAGACGCGCCAGTACCTCAGCCATCAAGCCATTACCAGCGAGTCCCAGTATGCCGCCCCTAGAGATAAGGGTTTATTTCCTGTAACGGAAACAGTCCTGCCTACAAAAGACTCGCTTCGTTTAGGGGGACTTACTTCCGCCGCTATCTTTGGACCAAAAAGGAGCACTGGCTTGGCCTAGGGGGAAGTTCCCGATGGCGACGCCTCGTATAGGTTCTTAATTAATTTCAATGTTACTCTCAAAAACTACTGTATTGCGAATGGAACTCGCGCGCTCTCGGTCTCAGTCCCATTCGCAATACAGTAGTTTTTAGAGAGTTAAAAACATGGTAAAAAGGTATTAATTGATGTATAACTGAATTATGAAAAATGTACTAATTAATATTTTGAGGAACTAACTTCCGCCTCGGTTTACGGACCAAAAAGGAGCACTGGCTTGGCCTTGGGGGAAGTTCCTGATGGCGACAGCTCGTATAGGTTATTAACTAATTTCAATGTTACTCTCAAAAACTACTGTATTGCGAATGGAACTCGCGCTCTCGGTCTCAGTCCCATTCGCAATACAGTAGTTTTTAGAGAGTGAAAAACATGGTAAAAAGGTATTAATTGATGTATAACTGAATTATGAAAAATGTACTAATTAATATTTTGAGGAACTAACTTCCGCCTCGGTTTACGGACCAAAAAGGAGCACTGGCTTGGCCTAGGGGGAAGTTCCTGATGGCGACAGCTCGTATAGGTTATTAACTAATTTCAATGTTACTCTCAAAAACTACTGTATTGCGAATGAAACTCGCGCGCTCTCGGTCTCAGTCCCATTCGCAATACAGTAGTTTTTAGAGAGTTAAAAACATGGTAAAAACGTATTAATTGATGTATAACTGAATTATGAAAAATGTACTAATTAATATTTTGAGGAACTAACTTCCGCCTCGGTTTACGGACCAAAAAGGAGCACTGGCTTGGCCTAGGGGAAGTTCCCGATGGCGACAGCTCGTATAGGTTATTAACTAATTTCAATGTTACTCTCAAAAACTACTGTATTGCGAATGGAACTCGCGCGCTCTCGGTCTCAGTTCCGTTCGCAATACAGTAGTTTTTAGAGAGTTAAAAACATGGTAAAAAGGTATTAATTGATGTATAACTGAATTATGAAAAATGTACTAATTAATATTTTGAGGAACTAACTTCCGCCTCGGTTTACGGACCAAAAAGGAGCACTGGCTTGGCCTAGGGGAAGTTCCCGATGGCGACAGCTCGTATAGGTTATTAACTAATTTCAATGTTACTCTCAAAAACTACTGTATTGCGAATGGAACTCGCGCGCTCTCGGTCTCAGTTCCATTCGCAATACAGTAGTTTTTAGAGAGTTAAAAACATGGTAAAAAGGTATTAATTGATGTATAACTGAATTATGAAAAATGTACTAATTAATATTTTGAGGAACTAACTTCCGCCTCGGTTTACGGACCAAAAAGGAGCACTGGCTTGGCCTAGGGGGAAGTTCCCGATGGCGACAGCTCGTATAGGTTATTAACTAATTTCAATGTTACTCTCATAAACTACTGTATTGCGAATGGAACTCGCGCTCTCGGTCTCAGTCCCATTCGCAATACAGTAGTTTTTAGAGAGTTAAAAACATGGTAAAAAGGTATTAATTGATGTATAACTGAATTATGAAAAATGTACTAATTAATATTTTGAGGAACTAACTTCCGCCTCGGTTTACGGACCAAAAAGGAGCACTGGCTTGGCCTAGGGGAAGTTCCCGATGGCGACAGCTCGTATAGGTTATTAACTAATTTCAATGTTACTCTCAAAAACTACTGTATTGCGAATGGAACTCGCGCGCTCTCGGTCTCAGTTCCATTCGCAATACAGTAGTTTTTAGAGAGTTAAAAACATGGTAAAAAGGTATTAATTGATGTATAACTGAATTATGAAAAATGTACTAATTAATATTTTGAGGAACTAACTTCCGCCTCGGTTTACGGACCAAAAAGGAGCAATGGCTTGGCCTAGGGGGAAGTTCCCGATGGCGACAGCTCGTATAGGTTATTAACTAATTTCAATGTTACTCTCAAAAACTACTGTATTGCGAATGGAACTCGCGCTCTCGGTCTCAGTCCCATTCGCAATACAGTAGTTTTTAGAGAGTTAAAAACATGGTAAAAAGGTATTAATTGATGTATAACTGAATTATGAAAAATGTACTAATTAATATTTTGAGGAACTAACTTCCGCCTCGGTTTACGGACCAAAAAGGAGCACTGGCTTGGCCTAGGGGGAAGTTCCTGATGGCGACAGCTCGTATAGGTTATTAACTAATTTCAATGTTACTCTCAAAAACTACTGTATTGCGAATGGAACTCGCGCGCTCTCGGTCTCAGTCCCATTCGCAATACAGTAGTTTTTAGAGAGTTAAAAACATGGTAAAAAGGTATTAATTGATGTATAACTGAATTATGAAAAATGTACTAATTAATATTTTGAGGAACTAACTTCCGCCTCGGTTTACGGACCAAAAAGGAGCACTGGCTTGGCCTAGGGGAAGTTCCCGATGGCGACAGCTCGTATAGGTTATTAACTAATTTCAATGTTACTCTCAAAAACTACTGTATTGCGAATGGAACTCGCGCTCTCGGTCTCAGTCCCATTCGCAATACAGTAGTTTTTAGAGAGTTAAAAACATGGTAAAAAGGTATTAATTGATGTATAACTGAATTATGAAAAATGTACTAATTAATATTTTGAGGAACTAACTTCCGCCTCGGTTTACGGACCAAAAAGGAGCACTGGCTTGGCCTAGGGGGAAGTTCCCGATGGCGACAGCTCGTATAGGTTATTAACTAATTTCAATGTTACTCTCAAAAACTACTGTATTGCGAATGGAACTCGCGCTCTCGGTCTCAGTCCCATTCGCAATACAGTAGTTTTTAGAGAGTTAAAAACATGGTAAAAAGGTATTAATTGATGTATAACTGAATTATGAAAAATGTACTAATTAATATTTTGAGGAACTAACTTCCGCCTCGGTTTACGGACCAAAAAGGAGCACTGGCTTGGCCTAGGGGGAAGTTCCCGATGGCGACAGCTCGTATAGGTTATTAACTAATTTCAATGTTACTCTCAAAAACTACTGTATTGCGAATGGAACTCGCGCGCTCTCGGTCTCAGTCCCATTCGCAATACAGTAGTTTTTAGAGAGTTAAAAACATGGTAAAAACGTATTAATTGATGTATAACTGAATTATGAAAAATGTACTAATTAATATTTTGAGGAACTAACTTCCGCCTCGGTTTACGGACCAAAAAGGAGCACTGGCTTGGCCTAGGGGGAAGTTCCCGATGGCGACAGCTCGTATAGGTTATTAACTAATTTCAATGTTACTCTCAAAAACTACTGTATTGCGAATGGAACTCGCGCGCTCTCGGTCTCAGTTCCATTCGCAATACAGTAGTTTTTAGAGAGTTAAAAACATGGTAAAAAGGTATTAATTGATGTATAACTGAATTATGAAAAATGTACTAATTAATATTTTGAGGAACTAACTTCCGCCTCGGTTTACGGACCAAAAAGGAGCAATGGCTTGGCCTAGGGGGAAGTTCCCGATGGCGACAGCTCGTATAGGTTATTAACTAATTTCAATGTTACTCTCAAAAACTACTGTATTGCGAATGGAACTCGCGCTCTCGGTCTCAGTCCCATTCGCAATACAGTAGTTTTTAGAGAGTTAAAAACATGGTAAAAAGGTATTAATTGATGTATAACTGAATTATGAAAAATGTACTAATTAATATTTTGAGGAACTAACTTCCGCCTCGGTTTACGGACCAAAAAGGAGCACTGGCTTGGCCTAGGGGGAAGTTCCTGATGGCGACAGCTCGTATAGGTTATTAACTAATTTCAATGTTACTCTCAAAAACTACTGTATTGCGAATGGAACTCGCGCGCTCTCGGTCTCAGTCCCATTCGCAATACAGTAGTTTTTAGAGAGTTAAAAACATGGTAAAAAGGTATTAATTGATGTATAACTGAATTATGAAAAATGTACTAATTAATATTTTGAGGAACTAACTTCCGCCTCGGTTTACGGACCAAAAAGGAGCACTGGCTTGGCCTAGGGGGAAGTTCCCGATGGCGACAGCTCGTATAGGTTATTAACTAATTTCAATGTTACTCTCAAAAACTACTGTATTGCGAATGGAACTCGCGCTCTCGGTCTCAGTCCCATTCGCAATACAGTAGTTTTTAGAGAGTTAAAAACATGGTAAAAAGGTATTAATTGATGTATAACTGAATTATGAAAAATGTACTAATTAATATTTTGAGGAACTAACTTCCGCCTCGGTTTACGGACCAAAAAGGAGCACTGGCTTGGCCTAGGGGAAGTTCCTGATGGCGACAGCTCGTATAGGTTATTAACTAATTTCAATGTTACTCTCAAAAACTACTGTATTGCGAATGGAACTCGCGCGCTCTCGGTCTCAGTCCCATTCGCAATACAGTAGTTTTTAGAGAGTTAAAAACATGGTAAAAAGGTATTAATTGATGTATAACTGAATTATGAAAAATGTACTAATTAATATTTTGAGGAACTAACTTCCGCCTCGGTTTACGGACCAAAAAGGAGCACTGGCTTGGCCTAGGGGAAGTTCCCGATGGCGACAGCTCGTATAGGTTATTAACTAATTTCAATGTTACTCTCAAAAACTACTGTATTGCGAATGGAACTCGCGCTCTCGGTCTCAGTCCCATTCGCAATACAGTAGTTTTTAGAGAGTTAAAAACATGGTAAAAAGGTATTAATTGATGTATAACTGAATTATGAAAAATGTACTAATTAATATTTTGAGGAACTAACTTCCGCCTCGGTTTACGGACCAAAAAGGAGCACTGGCTTGGCCTAGGGGAAGTTCCCGATGGCGACAGCTCGTATAGGTTATTAACTAATTTCAATGTTACTCTCAAAAACTACTGTATTGCGAATGGAACTCGCGCGCTCTCGGTCTCAGTCCCATTCGCAATACAGTAGTTTTTAGAGAGTTAAAAACATGGTAAAAAGGTATTAATTGATGTATAACTGAATTATGAAAAATGTACTAATTAATATTTTGAGGAACTAACTTCCGCCTCGGTTTACGGACCAAAAAGGAGCACTGGCTTGGCCTAGGGGGAAGTTCCCGATGGCGACAGCTCGTATAGGTTATTAACTAATTTCAATGTTACTCTCAAAAACTACTGTATTGCGAATGGAACTCGCGCGCTCTCGGTCTCAGTCCCATTCGCAATACAGTAGTTTTTAGAGAGTTAAAAACATGGTAAAAAGGTATTAATTGATGTATAACTGAATTATGAAAAATGTACTAATTAATATTTTGAGGAACTAACTTCCGCCTCGGTTTACGGACCAAAAAGGAGCACTGGCTTGGCCTAGGGGGAAGTTCCCGATGGCGACAGCTCGTATAGGTTATTAACTAATTTCAATGTTACTCTCAAAAACTACTGTATTGCGAATGGAACTCGCGCGCTCTCGGTCTCAGTTCCATTCGCAATACAGTAGTTTTTAGAGAGTTAAAAACATGGTAAAAAGGTATTAATTGATGTATAACTGAATTATGAAAAATGTACTAATTAATATTTTGAGGAACTAACTTCCGCCTCGGTTTACGGACCAAAAAGGAGCACTGGCTTGGCCTGGGGGGAAGTTCCCGATGGCGACAGCTCGTATAGGTTATTAACTAATTTCAATGTTACTCTCAAAAACTACTGTATTGCGAATGGAACTCGCGCTCTCGGTCTCAGTCCCATTCGCAATACAGTAGTTTTTAGAGAGTTAAAAACATGGTAAAAAGGTATTAATTGATGTATAACTGAATTATGAAAAATGTACTAATTAATATTTTGAGGAACTAACTTCCGCCTCGGTTTACGGACCAAAAAGGAGCACTGGCTTGGCCTAGGGGGAAGTTCCCGATGGCGACAGCTCGTATAGGTTATTAACTAATTTCAATGTTACTCTCAAAAACTACTGTATTGCGAATGGAACTCGCGCGCTCTCGGTCTCAGTCCCATTCGCAATACAGTAGTTTTTAGAGAGTTAAAAACATGGTAAAAACGTATTAATTGATGTATAACTGAATTATGAAAAATGTACTAATTAATATTTTGAGGAACTAACTTCCGCCTCGGTTTACGGACCAAAAAGGAGCACTGGCTTGGCCTAGGGGGAAGTTCCCGATGGCGACAGCTCGTATAGGTTATTAACTAATTTCAATGTTACTCTCAAAAACTACTGTATTGCGAATGGAACTCGCGCGCTCTCGGTCTCAGTCCCATTCGCAATACAGTAGTTTTTAGAGAGTTAAAAACATGGTAAAAAGGTATTAATTGATGTATAACTGAATTATGAAAAATGTACTAATTAATATTTTGAGGAACTAACTTCCGCCTCGGTTTACGGACCAAAAAGGAGCACTGGCTTGGCCTAGGGGAAGTTCCCGATGGCGACAGCTCGTATAGGTTATTAACTAATTTCAATGTTACTCTCAAAAACTACTGTATTGCGAATGGAACTCGCGCTCTCGGTCTCAGTCCCATTCGCAATACAGTAGTTTTTAGAGAGTTAAAAACATGGTAAAAAGGTATTAATTGATGTATAACTGAATTATGAAAAATGTACTAATTAATATTTTGAGGAACTAACTTCCGCCTCGGTTTACGGACCAAAAAGGAGCACTGGCTTGGCCTAGGGGGAAGTTCCCGATGGCGACAGCTCGTATAGGTTATTAACTAATTTCAATGTTACTCTCAAAAACTACTGTATTGCGAATGGAACTCGCGCTCTCGGTCTCAGTCCCATTCGCAATACAGTAGTTTTTAGAGAGTTAAAAACATGGTAAAAAGGTATTAATTGATGTATAACTGAATTATGAAAAATGTACTAATTAATATTTTGAGGAACTAACTTCCGCCTCGGTTTACGGACCAAAAAGGAGCACTGGCTTGGCCTAGGGGAAGTTCCCGATGGCGACAGCTCGTATAGGTTATTAACTAATTTCAATGTTACTCTCAAAAACTACTGTATTGCGAATGGAACTCGCGCGCTCTCGGTCTCAGTCCCATTCGCAATACAGTAGTTTTTAGAGAGTTAAAAACATGGTAAAAAGGTATTAATTGATGTATAACTGAATTATGAAAAATGTACTAATTAATATTTTGAGGAACTAACTTCCGCCTCGGTTTACGGACCAAAAAGGAGCACTGGCTTGGCCTAGGGGAAGTTCCCGATGGCGACAGCTCGTATAGGTTATTAACTAATTTCAATGTTACTCTCAAAAACTACTGTATTGCGAATGGAACTCGCGCTCTCGGTCTCAGTCCCATTCGCAATACAGTAGTTTTTAGAGAGTTAAAAACATGGTAAAAAGGTATTAATTGATGTATAACTGAATTATGAAAAATGTACTAATTAATATTTTGAGGAACTAACTTCCGCCTCGGTTTACGGACCAAAAAGGAGCACTGGCTTGGCCTAGGGGGAAGTTCCCGATGGCGACAGCTCGTATAGGTTATTAACTAATTTCAATGTTACTCTCAAAAACTACTGTATTGCGAATGGAACTCGCGCGCTCTCGGTCTCAGTCCCATTCGCAATACAGTAGTTTTTAGAGAGTTAAAAACATGGTAAAAAGGTATTAATTGATGTATAACTGAATTATGAAAAATGTACTAATTAATATTTTGAGGAACTAACTTCCGCCTCGGTTTACGGACCAAAAAGGAGCACTGGCTTGGCCTAGGGGGAAGTTCCCGATGGCGACAGCTCGTATAGGTTATTAACTAATTTCATTGTTACTCTCAAATACTACTGTATTGCGAATGGAACTCGCGCGCTCTCGGTCTCAGTCCCATTCGCAATACAGTAGTTTTTAGAGAGTTAAAAACATGGTAAAAAGGTATTAATTGATGTATAACTGAATTATGAAAAATGTACTAATTAATATTTTGAGGAACTAACTTCCGCCTCGGTTTACGGACCAAAAAGGAGCACTGGCTTGGCCTAGGGGGAAGTTCCCGATGGCGACAGCTCGTATAGGTTATTAACTAATTTCAATGTTACTCTCAAAAACTACTGTATTGCGAATGGAACTCGCGCTCTCGGTCTCAGTCCCATTCGCAATACAGTAGTTTTTAGAGAGTTAAAAACATGGTAAAAAGGTATTAATTGATGTATAACTGAATTATGAAAAATGTACTAATTAATATTTTGAGGAACTAACTTCCGCCTCGGTTTACGGACCAAAAAGGAGCACTGGCTTGGCCTAGGGGGAAGTTCCCGATGGCGACAGCTCGTATAGGTTATTAACTAATTTCAATGTTACTCTCAAAAACTACTGTATTGCGAATGGAACTCGCGCGCTCTCGGTCTCAGTTCCATTCGCAATACAGTAGTTTTTAGAGAGTTAAAAACATGGTAAAAAGGTATTAATTGATGTATAACTGAATTATGAAAAATGTACTAATTAATATTTTGAGGAACTAACTTCCGCCTCGGTTTACGGACCAAAAAGGAGCACTGGCTTGGCCTAGGGGGAAGTTCCCGATGGCGACAGCTCGTATAGGTTATTAACTAATTTCAATGTTACTCTCAAAAACTACTGTATTGCGAATGGAACTCGCGCGCTCTCGGTCTCAGTTCCATTCGCAATACAGTAGTTTTTAGAGAGTTAAAAACATGGTAAAAAGGTATTAATTGATGTATAACTGAATTATGAAAAATGTACTAATTAATATTTTGAGGAACTAACTTCCGCCTCGGTTTACGGACCAAAAAGGAGCAATGGCTTGGCCTAGGGGGAAGTTCCCGATGGCGACAGCTCGTATAGGTTATTAACTAATTTCAATGTTACTCTCAAAAACTACTGTATTGCGAATGGAACTCGCGCGCTCTCGGTCTCAGTCCCATTCGCAATACAGTAGTTTTTAGAGAGTTAAAAACATGGTAAAAAGGTATTAATTGATGTATAACTGAATTATGAAAAATGTACTAATTAATATTTTGAGGAACTAACTTCCGCCTCGGTTTACGGACCAAAAAGGAGCACGGGCAGGGCCTAGGGGGAAGTTCCCGACGGCGCTCAACCGTGATTTTACCATTTAAAATGCTTGCGTAAATTTACTTGATTTGTTTCCCGTTCACATTTTAATGAAGCAATGGAAGTGAGTACCCACTGTGCCAAATTTTTGAAGAACTAGAATTTTTTGCTCGGTATAACTCGACATTTCTGATGTTATCGACTGAGTTATTCATACCCATCTAACTTACCTTCTCCCTAACTTCTTGGACGACGCAATCCACTCCGATAAGGATGACAGAATACTTTGGTTGCAGGCAAGGGTCCGTTACATCCGTCGGGTCACCAAACGGGTAGAAAATGAAGATCCGATCAGACGGTCAGTTAAGGCAAACGTTCGAGTCTTTGTACTGGTAAAATATGTCTGCCCAGTAGATAGTTAAACTAAACCAATGATTTTTAACCTGTTCATTGATGCGTTGAGACGTATCTCTAGCAAGTTAGCCAAGTCTTATTAGGTGCCCTAAGTTAGCCAGTTGTGATCAATTTCGCCGACAATTGGTAGATTAAACTTTTTCCAATACAGGAATAAAGACTTATCTCAAGGAAATTTATCTTCGTGATATTCGGAAAGCCGACGGACTAGAGTAATTTGCTAAAAAAGAAAGAAAATAAACTTTTACAGCACATTGCCGGAAACTAATTTGGTCTAATTTGTAATGGTCTAAATGGTCGAATTTACATAGAAATCATGAAGGTAAAAGCGGTAGAAGCAGATAAATCTTCTCTGACTTACCTAGTCTTTTGATATATTTTCAATTGATGCTGTGATAGAGGCCTGCCCATTTCAAAATGTTGGGAGCGTAGAAAATAAAACTGGCATATTGCTGAGTATTCAACATTTTTGGCGGGAAGCCTCCGTTTTTTTGTTCGACTAGAATACCCTCCGGGAGTCCGGGGAATCCGAATCAGGATTCTAGATGACCAGAAACCGGCCAATCCAAGTTGATTGTTGGTCGGAAGGAAGCTCCAAGCTGCTGCGAACTCGGATTTCGAGTTTTCGACTCGTCCAACTCCACATCGCTAATTCGTCGGTGTGAAGGATCCGTTGAAATATCACATTTGCTGTTTGAGGACTCGAAATGCGATAGTTTATGGTAGACGGTGGAATCAAACTAGAGCAAACTAGAGCAAACTAGGCGAAATTAAGTAGAATGTTTCGTTGCGATTGTGCCATTCGTATCGTTTTCCACCTGTTTCTTCCATTTGGCAATCCACTTTAAGTCTTCGCACTACTTATTCCCTGGCGTTTGTTCAGAAGAGGTTCCGTTCAGTCGGCGGTCAAGACTGAAACGGAAGTGGTTCATTCACACGATAGCGGTGAAGACAAACGTTTTATGGGCATATTGCTTGCGAAAATTTCGGCTTACTACCAAACATTACGGTTACAACACTATACACCCTTAAAATTGTGCGGTTGCTTTTTTGTGAAGGCCTTTCAATTAATACTTCAAACCAAGGGGTGTGCATTGCTTTTTTTACAATAAATAGGGTAATGGTGTAAACACGATATGGTGTAAAGTTACGTACACCACAGACGTGTTGCCACATTCGCTTCTCTTGTACAAGTTATATGATATTCTAGGTGTTAAGTAAATGAAAAATATATGTATCAAATATCATGCGTTGTTGTTGTTGCGTCCTTCAACTTGAAGAGTATATTTCTTGAGGTAAAACCGTTTTACAACTCATCTTTAGCTTGGTTTGCATTCAAAACCTTGGCAACGAAAGAAAACAAATCATCTAGACTACGATTTCCATCGTATTCTTCTAGTTTTTCTCCGTTTGAGTACAAAAACATTGTGGGGAAACCATTGACCTAGTATGAATAGTATTTCCGTTATGTTATGTTTTTAAATTACCGAAAATCGATGTGTGGTACCTTTTGGTCGGCACACAGCTGCCGGTTTGATCCTTCGGTGCAGTCAACTTTAGCTATCTTCACACCTGTTTTGCCAACAAACTTGGTACCTAGTTCGTCCCATGTAGGCGCCAATCGTTTACAATGGCCACACCTGAGGAAAATTCCATTTAAGAAGTCATTTCAGAACACTTGAACTTGTAAAGCTTAAAGGCTTATTACCAAGGTGCATAGAATTTCACGAAAGTTAATCCAGATGCGATGCCATTTTCAAAGTTTCCACCAACCAGTTGCACTACTGGGCTGGAACCAGAAGCCTTAGAAAAATGTTGTCAATCGAATTAAGTTATTACAGCCTACAACTATACTATGACTCAATTGTTCTTACGGTGTTTTTCGGTTCTGCGGAATCAGTGTTTCCATTCTTCATGCGCTCAATGAATGCCTTAAGATCTTCATGGGTTCGTGTTCCTTGGTATTTGTCAACCTGCACAAAAGAGTAGATATCAAGTGTTGTGGCTTATATTAATACATTTTTTAAACCATACATACTTTCTTTCCGTCTTTAATCCAAAGCAGCGTAGGATATCCCTTAACGTCGAATTCATTACACAAGTTACGAGACTGAGTGCAGTCAACCTTTCCGATAGTAACACTACCTTGTTCAACTGATTGAGCTAGGCTATCCCAAGTTGGAGCGAGTTTCTTTAAAAAAATAAATAATAAATAGACAAATTGGTTTGTAAAAAATTGTTTTATAGGAGTATTACTTGGCAGTGTCCGCACCTACAAACGACAAGAATAACCATAAGAAATTGTGATTCAAAATATAATTGAGTTGCTATTACCATGGAGCGTAAAATTTAATAAAATGATCTCCTGAAGCAACATGGTGGTGGAAATTGTCTTCAGTGAACTCAAGAGCACCTTTAAGAGGCTCATTACTAGTCTCAACAACATTTTCCTAGCAAAAGTTTAGAAATTAAAACTGAAACTTCTGGGATTTCAATTTTGGAGCACATTACTTTGCTGTCTTCCAAGCTTAGCGTTTCTTTAATGAATGCCAAAAGGGAAGTAAGGTCTCTTGCTCCTCTATAGCGTTGGGATTCTGAGTCTCCTTTTGAGAATAATTTGAGCCTGTCAAAACATTCAACATTAATAGTATCCATTCTCGAAAGAACAACCATGAAAAGGAAACTTACGTGGGGTACCCTGTAACATCTTGCTGCGAACACAGGGAAGTTGCAATAGTACAATCCACTTCAGCAATAGTCACCTTTTCACTCAATTGTGTTTTCGCAATAGTGGCCAGTTCTTGCCATGTAGGTTTTAGTCTTTGACAATGACCACACCTGAAAATTCAAAACACTTTATCAGCTTGAGGAAATTTCAAAAGTTAATTTAATTGACCTACCAAGGAGCAAAGAACATGACAAAATGATGACCCTTGGGAACTTCTGACTGGAAGTTATCCCCATCAAGTTTCACAACCTGACTAGTAGCTGCAGCTGGTTCAGCCTCATTTCCCGCAATCAACTTCACCAACAAAAGGATGGTGACACAGAAGATGTTATGTTTCATGTTCTGCAAAAGATGAAGAATATACGCTTCAAACCACAAACCACCACAAACGAACGAAAAATACACTGCAAGAGCAAGACGTACGATCTGAAAATAAGACTTGTCGATCTTGCCGGCTCCGGCGAATGCGAATGAATTGGCAGTGTGCCGGAACGGGTGATAAGAAAGACGACTGACGAGTATATGCTTGTGGACTGACAACTTCAATATCTTTGAAGCTCAAGATACTCACTGGCGACGAGGGCACAAGGCACAAATAGAAATCTTATCTTACTAAACACAAGTTAACAAAAGCATAGAGGGGCGTTTATTTTTCAGATGGTCCGGCAAACACAACCGAACGAGTACCATCTGGTGTCATATGTTGCATTTACATACAGTCGTGATCCACTTGTCACGAATAAAGCTCCAATGCGCTTTGGAGGTAAAAAAAAAACCTCCCCTTTTCATAAACGGTAGAATAGTAACAATTTAAAGCAGTAAATATTTCCCAGACAACTTTGATCAATTTGTAATCGACTAACAATGAAACACTGTCCTCGTACAAGGTAGCGTTCCGCGTTATCGTAAATCAACAAACGGACCTTGTCGGTCCTTGCGGCTCGGAAATTTGTAGATATACATCAAATCCTTTTGAGAATTACAAAATTCTTGGCAAATGGACATGGTTTAGAAACGTATTCAAAACTTTTATAGAAAGCATATCAACTCTTCCGAGAGTAACCCTTTTTAGCTACTAGCGCTGTTCTTGAAAGAAAGAAAGCAGCGGATTGATCCAACAAGTTTCGGCCACTACAAGACGTACTTACCGTTACGTTAATTAGTCGATTGGTTTGTTTCAGTACATCGCGTTCGATTTTTTACTCCAAAATAAATTTAAATGGATGATGTTTTGTTTCTTTCCTCCGCCGAGTGCCTTCTTACGAACTGTCTACGTATGGAACTCTGTTTTAACGAGCTATTGTCACAACAGAAAATCTCAAATTAAACGGCGGTTTCTCGAGCCTTTCTGAATACAGGGTTGCATCAAGTTGCGTGTATGGTTTTTTTTTTGTCTCTGTTCCCCATTGTACGACGTAGTACATAGCGATTTTTAAGAGCTTATTGCGTCACTGCTTGGTCTACGTATACAATGAGGAGAAAGGCAAGAGATTCACAATAGATAGCTATGAATTGAAGAATTAAAAAAGCATAATTATCAATGTCGCAATCCGTTTTGTTTATTTTAACCCGCACAGTTCTGAATAGAGAACAAAATATTCTTTCGCTATAATGCTTAGTGTTCTCAAAATAAATATTTCTGATTTTTCTTGTGTGTATCATGTAAATTTTGTATGCGTTAATGGGGATGGGTTATGATCGTCGTCTTCTTTTCATTTACGCTGGACACTGACAGACGCAGCCGGCCTTAAACGCTTGCTCTCCTAGCATTGGATATGCTCCTCCGGGAGCTGGAGCTCCTCCAGCAGCTCCACCATGACCAGTTTGATAATTACTGTATCCACCATAACTGTTACCCATGCTGGATCCTCCTCCAGAATGATATCCAGAGCTGCTGCTGGCGCTACTACCAGGATTGAAGTACGATGAGGTTTTGACGCTGGCCCCGCTGCCTGACGAATAACCACCTGACGAGTAACCACCAGCCGAGTAGGCAGCAGCCTTACCATAAGCTGGACTGGATGATCCATCGGAATACTGGACATCGGCAACGTAGCCGTTGTGGTCGGCAGTGTAGCGCACAACTTGAATCCGATCGTCAGGGAGGAGGACGTGGTATTCGCCGTTGACCACGTCCTGTTTGCGGGACTCCATGTGACCAAAGTCCTGTCCGGAATAAGGATCTCTGTCGTGTCAAAACAAGAGCATGATGGATGAAGATGCAGTAGCCTATAGGTTGTTTGTTTTTAACTCACAAGACGTCGTAAGAGAATGAATAGGCCGGGTTGCTTGAATAATCCGAATACGGGTATGATGAGCCGACGATAGCTACCATTGCACTTCCAATCTGACACGAGGAGGAGGACAAAATGGTCAAGTTGAATTCCAATAAAGAAAAAAACCAAAGAAGAAATTCTCTTCGATGGAAAGAGAAAGGGTTACGGTATAAGATTGAGCGAGAAGTCTTACCAAAGTAAGAACCAAGAAAGACATGTTCACATGCAAACTGAATAGATACTAGTCGGTGTATGGTGCAGTAAGAGAAGCCGGCGAGTGACTGTGCTTGTTAGCAACCACGACATTGTGCTTTTATACATTAAGTTTGTTCTGCTGTGGGACCCATTATGTTTTGGCGACGGCTGGGAATGATACGAGAGGAGGGGTCTTGAAGGTCTTACCCCGTAAACCGGATCAAGCGTGCTCAGCCGCCGTCGCTCTCGGTGGCATCGCGTGAAACAAGAGTTGTGTCGGCTCCGTAGCCTTCGACGGCCGGCCCGCCTCGGCCGCCTACTTCATCGTAGAATTTGCTCGACCGCGCAATCGCTTTATTATTACTGAGCAGGGTGCGCGCAAAAAAAAAAAAAAGAAGAAAAATAGCCGAAAAAATAACAGATATTGGTATAGACTTTCCCTAAAATTTGTCGCCTAATTCGAAACCAATTAAACGGCTATTGTTTTTTTTCCCTGGCGCCCGTAATATCCCACTTTATGTGGGACCGAAAGAGTAGCCGCTCATGACGTCTAGCTCTAGCTCCGCCGTGATTTTATCCGTTTGTTTCTAGTAATCGGACAATCGAATAGAAAGAAAAGAACTTTAATCTCTCAATTTTCTCAGTTTTCAGAAAAACGGTAAGAAGAAGAGAAAAATTCCAAATGGAAGTGAATCGAATTTGGAAGTAATGACGATCACCGAAGAAAGTGAAAATGCGGACGTAGGGTCGCCGTAAAAAAACTCTCGATCGACGGAGAAAAGCGCTGAACTCGTGAAATTTACCCACGATCGTGAGCGTGATCCGACACAGTGCCCTTTTTTTATTGTATGCGTTCAATAGCATCCGTTACTGCTGTATTGATAAAAATCCAAATGTGGTGCAGCATCAGGAGGATCAGAGAGAATAAAGCTAGAGCATGCACAGTTCCAATAAACAGCCCAAAAACGGATGAAAGGGAAAGGGTCTTTTCTTTCTTTTTTTTTTCTATGCGTGTATCTAAGCTATAGCTATTTACGCGACGATAAAAGCTTGATTAGTTGGCCGGCTTAGTCTCCCGTGGAATATGTGAGATACCGCCCGTTCGCTTTCATCACCTCTTCTTCCACACGCTGTATCATATAATAAGACTCGGAGTCAGCAGCAGAGACTCTTTCTTAACGGAATGACACTACCTTGAAAAAAAACCAAAAGCAGAGCCGATACAACAGCAAATATGAACGAGAGATCAGCTGGTGAGAATCTAGTACTGGGATTATTGGTATATTAGTTTTACGTGTTCTACCCGACATACCATCGGGGTTATTATCAATCTACATAATTGGCCCCATTACTACACATTGGATTCGCTGCTGCCTTTTTTTATGATCCCTTTTTGCATCAGGCTCTTCGTGTTAAAGACACCTTTCTATTGGTACGCATCGCTCCAATAAGTCAACGTGAGTATCATTACAAGAGTCAAGTCCAGCAGCAACTCGATCATGAAACACGATCGAAGGGCACTTTTCGAAAGTCTGAATTTGATGACCGCCCACTATTACAATGTCCTTTTCCGCCGCATTCTTTATTCCCCTTTAGACTACTTTTGGCTAAATCAGAGCTCTCTGATGCAGACTGCCCCATCTCGTAAATTAGCATTCAACCGGAAAATGTCCGTGATCAGATAAAATAGATGACTATCTGCTCGCATACTAGAACAAATACCTGTAATAAGAAGAAGGTTAGTCCATCGAAGGGAAATCCAATTTATTCTACGCTTCACTCAACACTTTCAGGTTCGCTCGAAATCGACATTTGCCATTTTCGCTAAAAAAAATAACGTAAACTAAACATAAAACTGCTGGTTGCGACCCCGACAGGATAAAGTTGGCACATGACATTTTCATACGTGAAAACACAGCAAGTGCCCTTGGTTCATTCCATCCAGGTGAACAGGTCTTGCATTTGCCAAGGGTATATAGCTACTCTGATTACGCAGTCAGCTAGTACTAGCTGTAGTAGTAAATGTGCAGACGAATTAAGTCGTGAGAACATGGACAGAATGAAGCCGTTGCCAACTTAGAAAAATGACACTATTATCAATTGACTCCATCACCTGCAGTCTCAGAGTGCCAACACAATGTCTTCTTGGCTAATATCCAGATTATTCAGCGCCGTTGATTTCATGGTGGAATTACGTAGTCATTTCGCTTGAAAAAAAAAGTGGAATTTTGTCAATGACGCGATATGCGGCGTCGCATGATGGCCGTTTGGCGAATAAATTACGTCAATAAGGGGGAGGCATCGCCGTCGCAGTCAAATGCGGAGAATTCATGTTTTTGTCACTCCGCCTCGTCGTTGAAAAATGTCCCAAGGTCGGTATAGATACAATATATATACAATGTTGTTAAATACCTACTACTAACGGCCAATTTCGCCATATTGTTTTCTTTCGGAGGTAAAGAGAGACGACAGAAGCAGGCGGCGGCTGTGTCCTCGATTCGTGAAAATATCTGAAAATGTCAACTGCAAATACGCAAATGGGCGACCGACATGCCAACATATTTTTGCGGTCGATTTTCGCACGGGATCCGCCAACCAAGTTGGGTAGTAGATTGCGACCTCGTCTGTCGCAGCAGCCAATTCTCTGCGTCTTTTATTTCTTTTTTCGTTTTGGTTCCCATCATCTTGCAGTGCGCTGTTGCCGGCCCGTAGATGAGGCAATCAGCAGTTTTTGGTGAACGTCATTCCGAGTCTGCTGGGTACCGTAATGAATAAACAATTTGACTGCTGCTGGAACTTCTCTCTCGGAGCGCTTTCACTCGTCAGGTGCGCCGTGAGCATCAAAGAGGAGGAATCGGATGCAACACGCGATAAAGAACCGTAGCGAAACACGATCTTGATAGATGTTGGACGGCCAGTGATCTCTAAAGAAGCGGACAATCTCGGCTCTAATCGACATGTCTATCACCGATATTGCCAAACATATATGAGCATTGATGGATGGCGATGAGAAAGAGAGAGAACGCGTATCGTGATGGATGAATTCCTTTCCATTTTGATTTAGTTTTTTTCTTCTTTTCGAAGTAAAGAAAATCGTAACGTATAGAAGGCTTTCCCTTTCTTTTCGAAAATCCCGCGCCCTCCTGCGGGCCTATAGAGCACGACGTCGCATAGAAATGCAAAAAGTTGAACGATCGTGACCGAACTACTTTTTGACGACCGAGTTGACCTGTGTGAACAAGGAACGGTTAAACACGACCGAGTACGTAACCGAAACAATCACCCGAGGCTTTGTTGTTGTTCCTCGGTGACGGAATATATAAGTATTTTTAATAATACATGCTACGACAAAACTTCTTCTTCGGCTCCCCCCAATGGTTAGCAGAAAAAGGGATTTCACTTTCTGCACACGTGCATCAAACAAGACTGCTGCTGCAGTAATAATAACAAAAGTTACGCGTTTACCGTTTTGGCGAGACGAACGTCGAAGGAGAAAACGCGAGTCGTCTTCATCCCCGTGATGGAAAAAATCGCCCGGCAGGAACGAAGAGCAGTTGATCATTTTGCGGTTTCTTATTCTTGACTCTTTTTTTCTTTTTTCTCGGAAGAAAAGAAGTGGAGAGAAAAAGGGAAAATATAGAACCGCCTCTTTTTATATTGAACCGAATTTGGTCGTTTTGGTGGAGGAAACCGCGACGTGAGAAGACCCATTTTTTCGTCACTTTCGCCCATCGATGATGGCGAATAACGGACCCATTCCATCCCGACTGATGAGTTTCGTATCGACCAGCATTCGTCATAAATATAATAGAAAGTGAAAGGTGACGACGAATGGATGGTTTCCCAACCGGTTATATAATTCTCTTCTATCGCGTGTAATGATGACGAAACGAGTCCGCTTCCGTTTATAGTCGTCATATAGGAGGAGATACATGTTTTATTGATTCAATCTTGCAAGAAAAATAAAAAGGCACAATGGATAAATCACTATTGGTAGCACGTATTCAGACACAAGGAAGCCATTTATCTTTTCTTCGCTTTTCCTATTTGATATAGTATATGATCTCTGAATGGGACATTATTTATGCATATTTGGATGGCTCATTCTTATTTCGTTACCAAAAAAAATTGAGGAGATTAAGTTGGTGGTGGTGAGAAGTGTTTTTCTTTTAGTTCTTGCTGTACTTGGGAGCTGGGCGAGGCCTGTACTCTGGAGCTTTGTATTCCGGCTTGTATTCCGGCTCCGGCTTGTATTTAGGATAGGACGGCTCGGGGTAAGCTGGCTCGGGGTACTCGGGCTTGGCCGGGTAGGACGGCTCGGGGTAAGACGGTTCGGGGTAGGCTGGCTTGGGGTAGGCCGGCTCGGGGTAGGCTGGCTTGGGTGGGTAGGCCGGGCGGTAGGGCTGTTTGGGGTAAGATGGTTCGGGGTAAGATGGCTCGGGGTAAGCGGCCGGCTTGTAAGGCGGGCGAGTTGGTGGTGGGTATTCGGGGTACTTGGCCTCGCCTTCGTAGGTGACGTCAGCGGTGAATCCGGTTTCGGGATCGGCTCTGTACTTGACGATCTGTTTACGACCATCGGGCAAAACTACATGGTAAGATCCGGTGACCACCTTGCCGTCGCTTTCTTCCTGGCGACCGTAATCGTCGTATTCGTCCTTGACAGCGTAACCAAAGTTGTACGGTTCCTTGGGTCCCTGGAAATCATCAACCCATCGGGCATTAAGGTGTTGTCATAAGATAACAAGAATTATTTAATAGTTTACCTCGTATTCGGGTTCGGGTTTGTATTCGGGCTTGTACTCAGCCGGCTTGTAAGCGGCGGGCTTGTAAGCTGGGGGCTGAGGGCGGTACTTGGGCTGTTCGGGGTAGGCTGGCCTCTCTGGGTAAGCTGGGCGCTCTGGGTAGGCCGGCTTGGCGGGGTAAGGCTCCGGTTTGTACTCTGGTTTGTATTCAGGCTTGTATTCAGGCTTGTAATCGGGTTGAGGAGGATAAGCCGGTGGCTTGGGGTAATCCGGCTTGTACTCTGGCTCCGGATAAGCTGGTTTCGGTGGATAAGCCGGCTCGGGATAAGCGGGCTTGGTCGGGTAGGATGGCTCTGGGTATGCGGGCTTGGCCGGATAAGATGGCTCGGGATAAGCCGGTTTAGGGTAATCCGGCTTGGGCTCTTCGTACTGCTTTGGCGGATAACGGGCAGGCTGTCTCGGCCTGTAAATAGGCTCGTCGGCGGCGGCCACAACGGCGGCCATCAAGGCAGCGCAAATCAAAAACACCTTTTGAAATAAATAGAAAATACGAAAATGTAGAAATGAACTTTATTAAAAAAGACGATGGGATAATCCAGATCTTACCTTCATGGTTTTGGCTGTTTCGTTGAGAATGCAAAGACACAGCTTTACTTCTAGAAGATGTAGAAGTCAACTGTAGTGAAATGGAAAACTGGCCGCGACTTATATACGCAGTCGGCGGCACGGTTCAAAACCTTTGTGGCGGCGTAAGAACACTACGTAGTAGGTGGATGTGTCTAGCCTCGACCGTCGTCGTTAGACTCTACCACTCACCACCCACACAGAGTCGGAGAGGAGACGCGTTCCTTTCTCTGACGCGTCTTAGACTAGGCCACCCTGTCGCCCACCCCCACCTAATGGATAGAGTGAGAGAGAGAGAGAAAAAGAAAAGAGGAGGTAACAATGAAGAAGTATAGCTCCAATGTGTCTAAAAAGGCGAATTGTCCACGCCGGGGCTCCCCTTTCCCTTTCTCTTATTCGGCTGTAAGCCGCCCGCGCTCTTCAACGGAGCAGCGCTTGACTTGCCCGCCCATCCGACTGCCCGCCTATACCTCTCGCCCGATATATATTATTGCATGCGCTTGGGCTATATAACGACATGATGGCAGGTCTCGCTACGAGAAAAGGAGCAAACTGGGCGACGGGGGGGGAAAACGCAGAGAAAAAAGGAAAAAAAAAACTTTCCAAATCATCCCTCTAACCATCACGATCCGGCGAACGGACCGAAAACGGGAGCGACACGCCCGAAGAAAACGGAATTCGCCCACTGCTGGCCTCTCTTCATCTAGGGCAACACAGCACTAGAATTGTATTACTACACCTATTAAGAAGACGACGACGAAGAACGAAGACGAGGATCAGAAGCCGCGCGGTTTGTTGATGGATTCAACCAGGCGGATCGTGACTGGTGGACTGCTTGGTCAATTGTCGGATTGTTACACGCGGACGCAAGCGCTTTCGCCAAAAGTGATACGTTCCATTGGCCGACAACAATCTCGCAGAGATATGACTTGTTATTTTTCTATTTCTATTTTTTTCATCTCTCTGTTTATTTACGATGCCAAATGCCCCGTTGAATTAGCCCACTCCATCACAATCACGTTTGCGAAGAATTTCACAATTGAAGAAGAAGACAACGACGGACGATTTCAAGTTGTTTTCGCCGGCTCAATTGAGGACAGAGCCTGCTGCTGCTGTTGTCTTCTCAAATGCCATTTCTAGGGGATCAGCAGGCACGGAACCTTCATCATCAGGGTTCACCAGCATCAAGAAAGAAAGAAGTTCAAAAGAAAATTTCTCATTTTTCCGCGTGAGCTCGGGGAGTCGTGATCCTAGGAGAAATGGAAAGTGCGCGGGCCTCCTTTTATTTCTCTCTCTCTCTTTCTTTTCTCACATGTAACACGCCAAGATCGCGGCGAAAAAAGGGGAGCCGAATATAAGCCCAAATATATATAAGCGCCGAAACAATTGACATGCTACTTTAGGACGGTTATTCTTCAAGCAAGGGCGTGGATTCTCTTTTGCTGCGTGAAAGAAATCTCCGAGTTTTAGTCGCGGCCCTTATTGTGTCGCTCCTCGTCGTTTTTGGGGGTCTTTCCCCATCCGCGCCACCCCGCTGTTTCGTCGGCGGGCCCGCGTGACCTACATATCATTAAGCAGTTGTACCACCATTCGATAAAAAGCCAAAATAACATCAGCAACATGAACGACGACCGGTTCGGCTTTTGTTTTTTTTTTAGTTGTTTTGCCTCTTTCTTTTGACTAAGAAGAAAAACGGACGATGATCAATCCCGGACGAGAAAATGCAGCCGACTTTTTCCTGGGTCGTTGTGTAGTTCTTCTCATTAGAAAGTGCGAATCGAGAACCGAGTTGCTGAACTGCTAACGAGAAATTTAGCCGACCGTAAAAAAACTAACACGATATGGTTATTATAATGACTAACTCTCGGTTTTTTCAAACTTTTAATTATTTGAGAAGAAAAAGATGTTTTATTTTTTCCGGTTTTTCGGGCTGATGAACTTTCGCCCCCTATTTTCAGAGGGTTGGCCGTTTACTTGTTCGTCTGCCGGGGTTAACAAGAAGTTGCTCTTTTCTCTCGGCTCATTAACCGCGCGACCGAGCGGTAGTTAAAAGTTGGAAACAAACGCCCATAAGAGAGTGTATGGGGGGGAACCTATCTATTTCTCTCTTTGCAGCACATGAAAAGAAATCGGAATCAAACATGGATGGAAAAACGTTGTTGGTAGTAAGAAATCAAGCGCTGCTGGAGCACGCGCCCTCACCTTGGAAAAGTGATAGTCAATTGTTTCGTGCCGTGTTGGCTTCCCTACACTCTCACTCTCTTTCTCTTTCTCCTCGGCCTAAAAGAGAAGCGGACAGACTCGAAAAAGGAGAAGGCAAAATAAAAATCAGAAAAATGAATGAAAGAAGAATAACAACAAGAAAAAAAATGGGCTGCGGAACGGAACATCACGAACGCAGTCGATTACATCAACCTTGTAGAAGCAGGAGGCAAAAAGGCCTTTTCCCTTTCGTACGTTGCCTGCTATATACTAAAAGGATCACACCGCATTGTCTTGTTTCTCTCTTTGTTGTTAGCTGTGCCCGGCCCGGCCGTTTCTTCTATATAACCCTCTATACGGCCGGCTAACCACCGAGTTTTCGACATGTTTAACGGCCCTCCCTTTAACGTAATACTTGGGTTTTCCAGCGAAAGAACGACAGATTGCTTCATCATTGCGGGCAGATGTGTGTCATTGTATTATTACAGAAGATATATACTTGGACAACAACAACAACAAAAATGGCAACTCACGGGGACACAGTCCGGACACGTGACATTGTCGTTTAAGATAAATGGAGGGATATTATAAGCTATAATTTTGGAAATATATGATTTGTGGCATATAAGTTATGGTCGGTCAATATGAGATTTCTTTTGTTTTTTTTTTCAATTTAAATTTTCCCTCCGAATCGGATAGGACGAGCCGGACGACGGTAAGCGGCGGGAACTGGTAGCGGTTCAAATTCAGGTCCTTGGTACCTGACAGCTTTCCTTTTTTCTTTAATAACAACAGGAGCGGGAGCGGCGGGAGCGGATTTGATTTCCGGGATCACAACTGGAGCTACTGTCACTTGTGGTGCGGAAATCTTGGCAACTGGAGATTGAACGGGGGTAGAAATCTTGACGGCAACTGGAGCTTCAACTAGTTTAGCTGGAGCTTGAACCGGTGCGGGATATTTAGCTGGAGCAGCTTTCAATGGAGCAGGAGTCGGAAGAGGTTCGGCAACTTTTGGAGCTGCTGGAATGGCTTCAACCTTAGCGGGAGCGGCCTTGGCTTCTGCAGGCTTGTAAACGGACTTGACGGGGTAGTCGGATGATTTCTTCACTTCTTTCACGGCAGGAACGTAATCGGGGTATCGAGCTAGCCCCTCGTATTTGACGTCCATGACGTTGCCAGTCTCGGGTGACGACCTATAGTTGACGATTTGGACTCGTCCATCGGGTAAATTGACACGATAAGATCCACTGACGACCCTTCCGTCGCTTTTCTCTTCGCGTTGATAGTCGGTAAAGGTTTCCTCATTCTTGATGAGGTAACCAAAATTGTACGGCTTGAGTTGCACCGGTTCCTAATAGATATATTGTGAGATGAAAAACTGATTGAAATGAAGAACTGAATAGACAATCATTACGTAATAAATCTCTTCGACAAGTTGGGCCGGTGCTGGATTTTTGGGAAGAGCTTCTTTGGCGGATTCTTTAATGACATCTTTGATGGTTGGATTACTAGGATAGTAGGGCTTGGATGATTTGGTTTGCGGTTGGGCCGCGACGGCAACAATGACGAGGAAAAGTGCCAAGACCTGATAATAATAATCAAAAATTTTTTCGATTGAGAAATGTATTGAATGCGATTTATCTGTTGAGCCGAATACCTTCATGATTGTGTTGATCGAAAAGGTGAAACTGTTGTGACGATTGAACCGTTTCGAATGTGTCGCCTTATATACTACTAGCCGAATGGATTCGATACACACAAGAAGTGAAAATGGGAAGAAAGAATCTTAACAAACTAGTTAGAGGTTCAAACATTTGGATGTTATAGCCGGCCAGAAGCGACGACGACCTGCTGGAAATCCCGTGGAGCGACCTGTGCACCTTTTTTTTGTTTATACTTTTGATGACAATAGCCGGAGTGGCAACTCCCTTTCTCTCTACACTTGTTACCTCATTTTTCTTTTATTTTTGCTTACGCACGACCGATACTAATAAGAGCGAAGAAGAAGTTTCGTGGCGGATTCCCAGGTGAAAGAAAGAGAAAATATTGAGTGTGAAAAAGAGAAAGAAGAAGGAGAAAATGAACTGGATATGTTCACCAGCCAGACAGGTTTTATGAGCGCATCGTTATAAGAACCGACGGCGAGACAATTCTTTCGTGACGGTGTATACAGGCCGTTGGAAAGTTGACTTTGAACCGGACTAGAATTAAAAACAAAACTGGCGATACCTTCGAAAAACTCTAGAGGCATTCATTTAAGACCATCAAATCTTGCTCCATCATGTTCGTCCGGCAACTACTACTAGTCTTTACCATCGCTCGATGGGCATATTTACATACATCATGCATCATGAATCTGTAATGAGTTGAGCAAGAGAAAACGAATGTTGATGGCGGCCGTTGACCAAGGTAACAAAACAAAAAGCACGACGACGCATTAAAAACAAAGCGAATTGCTAAGAGCTCTTTTCAAAGAGTCTCGGCGTGCGGTTGAGTCGGCACCGAGTCGATTCAGAAAGTGAAAGCGAGTCGCAATATTATTAGACGTTGAACGTGGAATGATGAGTTGCTGCTATTCATACACAACATGCCTTGATATGTGTTTTTATCTATAAATCTTCCATCTTCCATCTATTCTCTTTTTGAGAAGAATAATGAGATCCCGGACGTATTGATCAAGTGGCTCTCACTCGGCTAGACGCTGACTGATGAAGAACAAAACCTCCCATAGTAGTTTTTCATTTCCTCCGATCGCTCGCCTTACATAGTTACAAGTTTTTCGTGATGGCAGTTCCAGGGCGTCCGCCTCCGACTCGTCCCTTCAACTTTCTATTGCTAGGAAGAAGATGGACGGTCAATTTATTTAAGCTTTCTAGGTTAACACTAAACTCGGCGTTTGCGCAATTGAATGAAATGAAAAGACGACACGCGAGTTTATAGTAGCCGGCCTGTTTGCGGGACGGTTGCAAAAGTTCCATCATCGAGCTAATATAGCCCTTTTCCGACATCGTTTTCTTGCTCCACTGGCACATTTCAGCGATGACAAACATTTTACGCGCTCTCTATGCAATTGAAGAACATTTCGGAGACGTACAGATGTGTTTCCCCGGGCTGTTATAGCTACAAACCCGAGATTAGCCCGCCTTCATTATGTACAGTTGACATTTTTTAAACGAGGAACTGCTGGGAAATGACTTGATGGACGGCGGCTCGATCCGTAACAATTGAGCGATATCGTCATAATTCTATTCTAATGAGAGAGGTAAAGAATTCTGGCTGTTAGCCCATCATCGGGCGTCGTTGTCGCCACTCTATTTTTAGAGTGTGCCCAAACAATGCGACTTTAATCCGAAATAAGAATAGACATCGGGTTGTTCTGCCGCTCGTAGTGAAAGCGTCTTTGCTCCTCATTTCTTCGCGCTAGCCCAAATGGCCTTCATAGCGTGAAATCCTCAAAAGCAACGCGGTTTTGACGCATCAAATCTTTTTTTTTTCCCAAAAGAATCGTTAGACGAACAAGGTCAAGATCTTTGGCGACAAAAAGAAGAAGTAAGTTAGTAGGCCTCCGTCGCGGGGAATTTTTTCCGCCTTTTCTTCTTTTTTTCGAAAACGAAAGTCGGACGTTAAAAACTTGCGCCCATCACGGCAAGTGATTGCCTTTTAATAGAATCCTCGTGACGATATTTTCGTCAATCAAGGTCAAGTTTGTGGTCCGTCTCCGCAAATAGAGCTAACACAACCATACGTATATAATGGTGTACGACACTACTAACCTAAATTTCTCAACTTTTGTCAAATGCCATTCTGGTTGGCAGATAATTTCTCCGAGTTCGTTGAATCACGCAAAAAATAACCTAAACAAAACCAGTTTTACCCGCCGGACTGGAATTCACGCGGTTTTATTTGTCACGAGGAATCCAAATTTCACCTAGTCCCGACTGCACGTGGATGCCACCTATTGGCAGAAGCGACCAAACCAGTTTTTACCAACAAAAAAAAAAAAGTCACGAGAAAAACTGAAATTTTACGACGAGCTATAATATCGTACAAAATATCCTCGTTTACTTAAATGTCTGGCTAATAAAGGAATTTGTACATTAAAAGGTAAAAAAGAAGAAGGAAAGAAAAAAAAAACACGGGGATTTTGTGTGTTGTGTATGCGGTTAAGTGCGTTTAGAGGCAAACAGGTGGAAACGGAGAAAGAAAGAGAGAGAGAGCGGAGAAAGCAAGTTTTCTTTTGTTTGTCCGGTAAACGTTTACCTGTGTGCTGAGACGTTTTCCAAATTTTCCCAACGCCACATCTTTTTTTTTCGTCCGCATCAACTGGAACCATCTTTCTCCTTTTTCTAAAAAATCTCTTATAGTTATTCTCTCATCTTAACTTTCATTTTGTAGCGCTATTATTCGATTCAAAAAAAATACATTTTGACGGGTGGGAGGTGCACGGGGCGAAAGCTGTGACTGGCGTCTTTTATTATAAATCTTCGAATGTTTTTATTTTCCCCTCCACTAGCTATTTAATCTGTCGGATGGATGCTGACAGGTGGACGATGACACGGGGGAAAACGGAGCCCCGGCGCTTCTGTTTACCTGTAGGGCTGTCTTGTGTTATTTTCTTATTCGAAGGGGCCCGTTGGTCTTTTTTCATCCCTCACCAACAAACATCCCTGCGGGCGTGTGGGAAAAGCATTTTCACTTTTTACGGGATTGAGCATTGTTTTGCTGTGTATATGTGTGTGTTCTTTTAGCAGGAGAGCCAGCGGAGAAAGTCCGACTTGCGTCCGGCAATTAATGCGTCGTAAACCATCCGGTTGGAGGTGAAAGTGAACAATGGAATCCCAACATACCGGCCCACCTCCTGTAGCGTACGCTATAGACCAGCAGCAGCAGCTGTGCTGGGCCGTCCGCTCTCTATATAAGAACTGGCTGTCGCTCCTCAACGAGAACTCATTCGATCTACTACCGACAAGCCAACGCAGTGCCTAGAAAACAAAAAAAACAACTTACCATGAAGGTATTGAAAGCATTTTGTCTTCGGAAAAAGTTCATTTTAATTTTCAATTTGTGAGACGCAGATATTGATCATTTGCGCCGTGGGATGCTTGATCTCGACTGTTATGTCAGCGCCGTTACCTCAGGGCTCTCTGGATCACTTGATCATTCCGTACGAGGATTCACCAGTTGACTACGGCACGTTCTACGCCGACCAGGCCGAATTCAACGACGAACCTCTCGTGAGTTTTATTTTTAGAATTTCATTAAATTATTTCAGGATCCCAAAGTTTTGAAATACTTCTCTGTTATTGCCGCTCGTTCAGGTCATTACCAGCTACAACGTTGGCACGTTCAGGCAAGGCGATCACCTTCAAGTTCCTCTCGGAGCTTCCTACACAGTTGCCGGTCCGGATGGGTCGAACCGTCTGAAAAAAGGCATCGTCAAGACCGAGAAATTCGCGTTCGTTAGACCCGGCCTTGTTTTGTAATCGCTTTATTAAAGCGATATCCTATACCCTCCCAGCAACCTGAAATTTTGTCTACCGTTTTGTACAGAGCTTAATCATGTAACTCGATCATATCGTTTCCAACAACCCGTCCTTTTAATGTCCAGCGTTATTTTCTCGCTCAGGTAAGCGAATTTCGTCGGCAATTTTCCTGCATGGCAGCATATATGGATTTCCATTATTAGCCATATCATCCAATGCGGCCACCTTCGGCTGCAAAGACAAGTGTTCAATAAAAACAACGTATCGAATTTTCGCACGACTACTACGAATTTCTTTTTTTCTCGTGGAAAAACCCGATTGTACCATTTTGTAACCATTAGACGTTGCTAACGAATTCTCTTATTTTTGCACGCAATTAAATTCGTTTCTGTAACTTGAATCGAATTCGTTAGTTTAAGAACAACCGCAACGCAGCGCATTCGATTCGCATCGTTATTTATCAACAAAGGAAACTAACTACAGATTTCGGGTTTTGGTGTCAATCGTATATCCGTTGTGACGTCACAACTTGCTTTTTTCTGTGGACGATAGCACGCGCTAGGTTCTAAATGCGTCGTCTCCATTTGAAAATTGGAAATATGCGGGCGGTGTAATAAGTTGAGAGTGCGCGCGACGCGTGGATCAATATGCGCTGTACACTGTCGCGCAGGTTGGTACTTTAGGAGCAGACCCAGAGTTATAGGCCAACCACTCTCGGGTCCCAAACATCTGTTTCACACGGCACTGCTCGAATGTTGTGTGTGGAACAGACCGCCGTTTATATTCCACACGCAGATCGATTTCTACTTGCACCGCAAAACTTATTGTCACAACAACAGTCGGCTCGAGTGCTCTCAGTCGCACAAGGTAAGATATTACCAGGGCTCAGTCCCTCTTCTGCTTTTGATAGAGACGAAACAACTAGCTTTAAAATAAGATGTGCCTCTATATTACCGTCATTTTCTTTCTCATGAAAACAAGAAACCTCAGAATGTCTACGGCGATATCCTTTCATTGTCAGAGAACGTTGCTATTTGAGGCTCAGACGGGAATCCTTACAAGTTGTCCTTTTCCCCAATCTTCCACTCTCTCTCTCCCTCTCTTCGTTATGTCCTTGTGACGATGACCAAATCCCCGAATGAGCAATTACGTCTGCTTTGCACGCGGGCGGGCTTTTGTCAGTCTTGTCGGGCACCGAGTTCGTCACGGTCGCATCTCTGAAATGACTTAATGACAAGTGTGTTAACGTGTGCAACAGTCGAACCGAGCTGCTGCATTTCCCCTTCATCAACTGTTGAATCTTTCACGACTTTCCAACTCGCTCGAGCGAATACCAATCGTAAGGCGGGTCTCGTAGCCTGAATGTAAACAAGAAAAGAAGAATCCATACTATCGTCATCCAAAATCGTTTTCAATCTTTAACCAGTCGATTGATCACGGGTCATCAAAGTCGAAGGTATAACATCACTTATATAGGCGGCAAAACACGCATAGGCAGGAATATATAGAAAACAACAAAGTTGTCTAGGGCTCCATTGTTATTGATTTAGCGTTTTCAATCACGTTTGTATTGCTATAGGATGACACAAGTTGTGTTTGTGGAAGATTTCCTTTATTCTTCATATTAATATTCCCAGCAACTCTGCTCGCTTTTGATATTATTTATCGATCTGACGGAATGGATTGTGGGCTGCTACTGCTTTATTTACATTTCCTTTTTTCAACCTTTTTTCGTGGGTGACGACGGACAACCGTCCGAGGGAAGGGTTCAAACCTTGGGCGATTAAGAGATTAAAGGGCAATGGCAGCACCCGTTTTGTCGTTTCTAAAGTCAGTCAACTCTCTACTTCAGTACTTTGACGACCGACAGTTCTTGCCCTCGTGTCACCTTTGATCATCAACAACCCTCTCGGTTTGACAACCGCCACGCCATTTGGGAAAATGATGGATTTAACGTGCGTGCACTTGAATAATATACTAGACGCCCAGCTGAAAACTTTCTTGTTGTGGGAAATTCGACTTTCTGTAGCTTTCACTAACCCCAACGAGACCGCGACGTTGTTTTTGTGGAATGTTAACATGAACTAAATATTAATTAAATCATTTCGATTTCGTAGAGAGCATCAGCCGTCAGTAGCTGAGATCTCTCAGGTCTCCGTTGCTGCTTCGGATAACCGCTGCATCGGGGACAACAACAACAGCAAAGCCGAAGAGATGGGTGGTCTACGTAACCGACTAGTCTGTCGTCTCGTCAGTTCGACGTGCTTCCAAATGAACCGACGCAAGACGCTGGCCGCCGATCTGATGGAGACGCCACTCCGTCGATGTCTATCCACCCTCGACATCACCATGCTCGGTACAGATGATTTAATCAATTTCCGTGACGGCACATAAATCTAATATCCTCGAGCTCCTTTATTCAGGTATTGGACATATGGTCGGAGCCGGTATTTATGTCTTGACTGGTACCGTGGCTCATAGTATGGCCGGTCCGGCCATTATTTTGAGCTTTCTCATAGCCGGTTTCGCTTCCGTTTTGGCCGCTTTGTGCTACGCCGAATTCGGTAGCCGGGTGCCAAAGGCCGGTTCTGCTTATGTTTACACTTATGTCACAATCGGAGAATTCTGGGCGTTTGTCATCGGCTGGAACATACTTCTAGAGCACATGATAGGTGAGAGTTCCGTTATTTTATGCAGAAAATGGTTAACAAATCCCAACGTGTTTGCACAGGTGCGGCGTCGGTCGCTAGAGCTTGGAGTGGTTATGTTGACGCCTTGGCAGGTGGAGTTATTGCCAACGCGACGGCTAACACTTTTGGAGAAATGCACAGCGGTATGCTGGCTAAAACTCCCGATTTTTTGGCATTTGTCGTCTGTTTGGCCTATTGCGGCCTATCCACTTTGGGCGTTAAAGGCTCGGCCTATTTCAACAGCTTCTTCACCATGGTCTGACAGTATACACTTGAATCGAAGGAAATAACCCAAAAAATAATTCAACTCGTATATGATCATGCAGATAAATATCGGAGTGATTGTCTTTGTGAGCGCTTTCGGATTCTACTGGGCCGATTATCGTAATTGGACAGACTACGGGGGCTTCACTCCGTTTGGATTCTCCGGAATTCTCTCGGGCGCGGCAACCTGTTTTTACGCGTACGTGGGATTTGATAGCATCGCCACGTCGGGAGAGGAAGCCCGCGATCCAAGTTTCTCCATTCCGGTGGCCACTTTCGTTTCGATGAGTATCGTGTCCGTGGGCTACATTTGCGTCTCGGCTGCCTTGACGTTGATGGTTCCCTACACGCTCATTAATCCGACAGCTGCTTTGCCCGACGCGTTCGCTGCCCATGGGGTTACCTGGGCTCGAATCATCATCAGCGTCGGTGCGCTGGCCGGCATGACGACCACACTTTTCGGATCCCTGTTTTCTCTTCCACGTGGAGTCTACTCCATGGCACAAGACGGTCTCCTCTTTAAAGTATTCGCCAAAGTCAGTGAGAAGACCCAAGTGCCGCTCGTCACTATTGGCGTCTGCGGCTTCTTGAGCGCCCTTGTGGCCCTTTTCTTCGATATTGAAAAATTGGTCGAGTTCATGTCGATTGGCACTCTTATGGCCTACACGATTGTTTCGGCAGCTGTCATTATTCTCCGCTATCGCCCGGCTACCAGACTGTCTGATGTACTGCCATTGACTGAAACTCCGACATCACCAGGGAGCGCCAAGGAATTTGTCGATGTTCGTATTTGATTGTCAAGGGAAACAGGCATCAATAATGCAGCACATGTTTCTATTGATAGATGTTGAATGAAGCAGGACGATTGAAGCCGAAATTCTACTGGATTGAAAGAATTATTGGCAGCTATGAACCGGGTGTTCTTCCAGCGGGTTGCGTTCTCGTCTTCACCATCTCTTGCGCGTGCATTTTCGCCATTCTCCAGTGGGGAGGAAAGGCCGTCTACACACCGGAATGGTGGCCCGTCTTATTGCTAACTTTCCTCATCGCCGTCGCTCTTATTAGTAAGCTCATCTTAATTAACTTTCACCAGGGTTAATGACTAATATTTGATTATCTTTAATAGCGCTGGTCATCATTTCTGTTCACAATCAATCGGCTGAAGGCTTGCGATTCAAAGTACCGTGGGTTCCCATCATTCCAGCTGTCTCTATTATGGCTAATGTAGCTCTCATGGTCAATCTGAACCCGATGACTTGGGTTCGTTTCGCCATCTGGATGGCTATAGGTATGTTAACTAAAGTCTTCAATACGAGATTACGTTAACTTAAACGTCAAATCGTTTCAGGTTTTGTGATTTACTTTGCTTACGGAATGCGTCACAGCAAGGAAAACGCCACAGTCAGCTCTTACTCTGGCTTACTGAAATCCAACTCGCGTACGGGCGAGTGGGGTTCCACTCTGACGGCTAAAGACCTGCCCAGCACACCAACATCACAGGCAGAAAATTAAAAACACTATTTTAGGAGTTAAAAGTCCTAACCACGTTTCAGTTTTAGATGTATAAAAGAAATTCGTTTTTAACTATTCAGAGTCACCTTTTACAATTGTATTCCTGGCCTTAGAAAAAAAAAAGAGAACGGCCACAATACACAAATTATCTGCATGAGGCAATCCGTTTATCGTGTTTTACTTAATTGTAAGTCATGTAGCGAGGTGTCGCGCTGAATTTAGCGTAAGACTTGATGACTTTGTTGACGGCTTCAAGGAAATCTTTCTCAGTTGCCACCTTTCGGCGGGCGCGAATAGCAAACATACCGGCTTCCGTACAAACTGAGCGAATTTCAGCACCTATCGGAAAAAAAAATGAATACTGATATGCCTGGGTCAAACTGGGAAAAATTTTACATACCGGTGCTGTTGGGACAAAGGCGAGCCAATAGTTCGAAACGAATGTCTCTCTCAACACTCATCGATCGAGCGTGGATTTTGAAGATGTGTGACCTGCCTTCCAAGTCTGGAAGACCGAATTCAACTTTACGATCCAAACGGCCGGGCCTCATCAAAGCAGGGTCAAGAGTATCTGGTCGGTTGGTAGCCATCAAGACCTGGTAATACAAGCAAGTTTATTGAAATCGATGCACCAAGTAAAGCGGAATTAAAAAATTCACCTTGATATTTCCGCGCGGATCAAAACCGTCCAGTTGATTGATTAATTCTAACATAGTTCTTTGAACTTCGTTGTCTCCACCAGCACCGTCGTCGAAACGTGCGCCGCCGATAGCATCGATTTCATCGAAGAAGATTAAACATGCTTTCTTTGTCCGGGCCATTTCAAAGAGTTCTCTTACCATTCGAGCTCCCTATTGACATGTCAGAAGTCAGATAAAACAGTTTTCAAGAACAGCGGTCTTTTAAGTCCATACCTCTCCAACGTATTTCTGAACAAGTTCAGATCCGATTACTCGAATAAAGCACGCGTCCGTCCTGTTAGCTACGGCACGAGCGCATAGGGTTTTGCCAGTTCCAGGTGGTCCAAATAGAAGAACACCCTTGGGTGGTTCAATACCGAGATTCACGAATCTCTCCGGCTAAAATAAAATGAATAATGAATGGACAAATCAATAAGTATGATGGAGTAAAAATGTAAAACTTACATGAAGCAAAGGCGTTTCCACAACTTCACGAAGTTTCTCAATTTGTTCTTTACAGCCACCAACGTCACTGTAAGTAACATCTGGTTTCTCTTCCACTTGCATCATTGTGACAGTTGGGTCAATTTTTGGTGGGAGTGGAATGTGGATCTGATACTTATTACGATCTACGCCAACACGCATTCCTTCTTCAATGTCTGTGGGAGCCACTGAATCCGCCAAATCAACAACAAACTTGGCAAATTGCTTGACGTTAATGATGTATTTTGGGTCATCCGAGTCAGCATTGATGATCTTGGTACAACGAGCAACCTACAGACAAACAAGAATATTGATTTTTTAAAATTCAAAGTAACAACAAATGTTTTCAAACCTGCAATGGTTGTTCATTGGCCAAATTTTGCTTGTCAGCAGCAAGGTCCCATAATGCTGGAGGCGCCAATCCTGTGTCTGATTCTTTAATGCCGGCTAGTTCATTTACTCGTTTGATGATGGACTGGATATCTTCTTCAACATTTTTTATTGCCTTTGTATACTGTCCTTGACCCTGAAAATTAAGTTGAAGAATTTGAAAACCGTATTAAACAACAGCAAGCAGAAGTTGGTACATAAGTTAATCGTGAATAACTGATTGTGGTAAATAACAATAGAGCAAACTGCATCACTACTTTCATTCCATTAGATTAAGAATAATGTAAAGATATTGTGTTGACTTACATAGGTTTTGAGAATTTCAATGTCTCTTTCGTCGAGTGCTGTAACATACAAAGTGAAAATTAAGATTTCGAGCGTTAGAATTTGATGAGAAAACTAACCTTTAATATCTTTTTCTTCTTTAACGTCTTCATGTTTAGTTTTACGCATATCTTCTCCTAAATGATCAGGCATTTTCACGGTCTTCTAATTTCGTTGGTAAATTCAACACACAGCCGATCAACTCTTATTTCTCTTCGTGACAAGCCGAAATTTTGAGAGCACCGAGCGGAAGAGGGTGATAGGAAGCCTTTTCTAACCACGCAAGTGTATGCGAACCGCGCGCGATCTTTAAATGCTTTTACGCTTTTCCAAGTAACCAAGTTCCAAGTTTTATTATCGCATTTTAAGTTCCGACATTCGCTTTTACTTGTATACTTTCCATGTACTATTGGGAAGTTGTTCCTGATCATTCTTTAATTTTTTTTGAATCTCTGAAGAGCACTTGTTAATTTACAGATTTACACGAATTTATGTGTATGCTAGTGTACTATTCATTACTACAATCCATAAGAATAACATTGTCAGTTGAACCAGCATTTCTAGAGCGCTTTTTCACCACGGCATATATTGCTGGCGATGCCTCTTGATTAGGCGTTTGGCCAACGTCAGAACTCTGAGATGCCTGTTCCTTGTTCAAATTTTCACCAAACTCGACTTCTGCATAAACGGGTTCGTTCACTGAAGCGCTGCTGACTGGATAACTGGTATTAACGTTTTCCTGAGAGCGGGATGTGGTAATCTCTGTATAGTGGACGGCATCTTCATTACTATTGTTCTTTTTAAAGCAGGCCGTGAATTTGTTTCTGAAATAAGATGAGTTGTATCACGTAGGTACATTAATTGGCACGTGCAAGAAAACGCGAAAGAATTTTCATTCCCTTACTTTTTAGCTAATAAGATCAGAATTAATATTATTATTGCCAGCACAACTGAAGCTGCTGTCAAAGAAATCCACAATATCATATGGCCATCCCTTTGAATTTGTTTTTCCTGATCTGCACCAGCAGCGGATGTTGTTTCCACTCTTAAAGTTGAAGCGACGATGTGAGGTTCAGTTACGAAGGCTGTTGGTTGTTGGGTGACGGATGAACTAATAAAATCATTTTTGGGTGTCGTAGTTTGATCCACTTCAGATCCACGTTAAAATGGTTGCATTTTATTATAGATTGAACATGAATCCGTAAGTTTGGGATGTAATTTACAGGCGACCTACCGCATTTTGAGGTTACTCCACCATTTTTCAGAACTTTTTTTCGACAAAAGTCAATAAGTGTTTCGATTAGATTCGATCCACTTTCGCACTTGCTAAGCACATGTTGGCCTTGTAATTTCTTTTCTATAGATTCTGTTACCGTATATTCCTTTTGACGAGTTGTTGTCCTGTATTTTGTAATTTTCCAGCGGGTAAATAGTTCAGGGCATTCTAGAGAATCTATAGAGTGAAGTAATTGGTCATCCAACAAATCTCCTAAGTGAAGGTGACGAAGCCCTTAGACAATTCAAACTTACAACATTTCGGCATGTGCTGGTCTTCTATGGGGTTGCAGTAGTTGAAACCGCAGTTACTTTCCAAATTTCCGGTAGTATTAAAAGGTCCGATACATTCCATTTTGTAAGAAGTAGGCCAGTCGCTGTTGTAAGCGTGGGTGTAAAAATAAAACTCGGCGCGCTTTTCGAATTGTTTTGAACCTTCAATATTCCTACGCCATTCTGTTCCATACACGTTTGAGAATAAAGTGCATTCATCCATTTAAATGTATTATTTACAGTATCCTGTTGATAGTTCTAAGAGAGGCTAACTTAATTTTACAAGCAACTATACAACTAACCTGCAGAAATCGGCAAGAAGAACGGGAATAATAATACGAAATAGAATCCGAAACTGTGAAGTTGTTTGCCTGAAGGAGTACGCACTGACAGGTAATTGACTTTCCTCATGACGCCAATATACTACACGAAATGACGCTTGATCTCGTAGAGAGAAAAAAACTTACTGTAATAATACTAAACAATAACTTCAAAGATCACGTCTGTCACTTCCTGTCAAGGATATTGCGGTAAACACATAAAGGCGACATATGTAGTGGTTAACACAATATACCGACAATCTCGTTGTGAATTTTGAAATATACGTATATGACAATTTTTTTTGTGTACTGTGTATATACAGTATGATTTCTTATATATTTTTTTATAATTTTTGCACCATGGCGTACGAAACAGAAAGCGATTCTTCATCAATGTTGAGCGTTTGTTCATAAGATAGAACTGGTCCAGTAGAGGAAGGACTATTTAAATTATTCCATTCACCTGTTTCGATTTCCGTGTAAACAGTTTCGTTATTAAGCAAGGAAGCGTCAAGATTTTGGTAAGTTGGATTTAAAGGAAGGGTCTGAGAAAATGGGGAAGTATTGACTTCTTCATAATAATAAAAGTTATTGTCAGCAACATCTTGATTAGCGCTGCTTTGAAAACATTTCGAACATTGGAATTGGAATCTGGATAATGTGAAAAATTTTTCGACGGATTAGTTTTAGATAAAGGAAACCAACAGTCGCCTACAGTGAACAACCACATTTACCTTTTGGCTAAAAATATTGAGACGATGACTACTATTAAAGCCAGCACAGTTGCACCCACAGTCAAGGAAATCCATAAAGTCGCTTCGCTGCTTATGTTTTTCGGTTGACTTTGTAAACCAAAATCTGTAGTACTGGAGGTTTCTTTATCGAATGCCTGGGTTGGTTTCGATCTCTGATCTACAAAAATAAATGGTTGTTCAGTTGAAGAAGCAGGTGGAATTAAGGGGAATATCAGATAAATTGCAGAATTTGTAAAAGAACTGTCACCGTCAAATGAGGGTATCTGCGTTTCTTCCGGATTTTGGTCAACAGAAGTGCTAGATGGTTCAGCTGGCGTAGCAGGAGTCATATCGAACATCGGTATGGTAAATGGAACCTCATTTAATTTCGTAATTTCATCGTCTAAAATTCACGAAGAAAGATCTGTTAAAACTAACTATGAACCTTTCGAAGTTTTTTCGAATTTTTCTCTTTAATTGGCGACTTACCACCACATTTATTATCTAATTGTCCGTTCGACTGGCAATATTTAATTAGAATTGTAATCACTTTCGATTCATTTTCACATTCGTCCACTTCATTGTTTCCAAAGACGTGAATATATTCCGCCCGTTGGACAGAATATTGCGGTTTTCTTGCGACTTCTTGATTGAACTGAATTTTCAAACTACTAAAAAGTCTATTACAACCTAGAGGATCTTAAGTGCAATAAAACAGACATAAAAATATCTAGAATGCCATACGACTTTGATGATGAGAACTTACAACATTTTAAATCTGTGCCCTCCTTGCAGTAGTTGAAACTGCAGTTATTTGTGAAATTTCTTCCGGACATCGTACGGAAGGGTCCGATACATTCATATTTTACTCTTGCTCCAAATGCGCTTGCACCATCTACAGAGCGAGTGTAAAAATAAAGCACGTCGGCTGAATAGGCACCACTTCCTGTTTCCCAACCGTAACCTAAGTGTAATGTCGAAAAAACGACTCTGTTTGAATTTCAATTAGTGCCTAATCCATTTAACTTTTTAATATAGTAACAAACCCAAAGAGATGTACGATATTAATGCTGACAATAGAGAGAAATAATTCTTAAGAGTTATGTGATAAACTGATATAAATCCGTAAATGACTTTTATTCTCATGGCGATAGTTTATCATGTAGCTTTTAAACACACACACACACAGACACTTCACTCTGTTTCTACTATTACGAATCACTGATAGAAGTCTGCGTGGTACGACTGTAAAACCACTGCGTTATTCGATAAAAAAAAAACAACATTCGGCATTTTTAACCACGGAAAATTTTGCGGTAACTACGTCAGCATTAAAAAGCGACCCAAATTAGGAACACACCCAAAATATTTTCTACGATATAGTTTTTGAGGCTTCCTATCAAAACACAGAAGTATAACGCAGTATTTTTGAATGAGACTCGACATTAAAAAAGTCGTCTTTCTAGTAAAAAAAAAAAAAATAAAAAAAAAATAAAGACGCGCGACTTGTGTATAATGAGTGCGCTATGCGGACCATTGTGCTTAATGATAATTTATCTAGAAGATATGTGATAAACCAGGATGAGTGTGATTAATCCAAACATAGTATGCGCTAATGCATGCATGCTCTCGTGACTAATCCGACAGATTCGGTCGTCGATGATGGTTAGCAACCACCCCATCCACACTGACAGTCTGACACTGAGCAGGTCCATTTCGACCTTACGCGGGACATCACGACATGATTTTACTTACATGAACTGCTGTTTAGTTCTTTCTTGACGGGCACGAGATCTCTTGGAGAGACGGAGACATTCAAAATGCCTGGTCGTTTCAGTGGAGACAAAATGGCCAACGGCGGCTGAGCCTGAGCAGCATACAGTGGCAGACAGTTTCTGTGGCAGAGATTGCATGACCCATATGTTTACACTTGATTAAACTAATTAATTACCTGGTGAGATTGTGTCTAGTTCACGTCGCCTTTTTTGATACGAGTGATGTGTTAGTATGTCCGCACTCAGTGGCAGTCGTCCTAATCCAGCAAGGTACAAGGAAATCAGTTTCGTTAAACTGACTGTACACGATATGGAACAAAAGCCTTTTGGTTGCGTATAGGCCGCGTTTGTTATGGTACCGACCGAAAACAAGAATGGAAAATATCTGAATATGGGCACGTGTTGTTTTCAACGAGACTGCAGGGGAGTTTGGTTCATTCTTGTGGCTGCTTGTGCCTTGTGGTAGGGCGTTCAGAGACTGACCGTCGAATGTTTCTAAGGTTTTTCAATACACAAAAAAAATACCATGGTATTTTTCCATTTTTCCTGAAATTTTCTATTTGCTCTTCTATTTTGTTCTAGTAATATAATAATATTCTATTATATGTAAAATAAATGCAATAAACTAACGTAGGACCACTACAAGAACAGAAATGTTCTCAAATGATCAAATCTCAAGCAAACCTAGCAGACGACGCTGTTAGCTACATGCCGGATGCCGCTTTTTTTGCTAATTGTTTGCTGAATAAAATAAATAATATAGGAAATTGAAATACTTGGTAAATACGTATAATAAGCAAGTTCATAAAATGCTTCGCCAATTCGTTGGCCGTTTATTGTCCCACCACCTTCCGATCCGCGAGGTTTTTCCGAAAAGTAAGTTTTTTTAAAAACCTTCATGAAGTTAATTCCATACAGTCTTGACAGATGATGAACCTTTTTCTTCAGGATGTCTTTCAATGCAGCCAGTTGGGTTTTCTAACCTGAATAGGTTACTACCTCCATGCCTACTCAACCCTACATCACCCAAGATTAGCCCTGCAGTTCATGAACAAATTGGAGGAAAGGGCATCATTAACATCTGGCGCATGCCACAACACCTACCTACTTCTGCAATTTTACCCCTCATCAAGGAGGACATTTCACTACCAGTTGAGAATCCTGATATGCAGAGAATAGAGAAACAAGCAGCCAGAATGATTGTTATCAGGCGCCGAAAAATGAAAAAACATAAGCTGAGGAAGTTGAGAAAAGTCAGGAAATTTGAGTATAGAAGAATGGCTCTTAAACGGAAAACACTTAAAGAGAAAGAATTCCAAATGAAGCTAATGGCTCAGGTCAAAGATGCAGAAAAATTTGAAGCAAAGTTCTATGTCCAAGAAATGATTAGAATAGCAAAGGAGGATCTTGTAGAAAAAAGGAAGCCCCATCCAGCATTCAAGAGGAACCCTTCTTTGTATGATGAGGATGGTAATAGAATTATGTTAAATCAACATTTGTATGGAAGGAAATGAATGTTACTTGTCTTGGTTGTAGATACCAAAAATTTGAAATACAAAACTAGTTACACATGAAACAATTTATTCTTGTTGACCACTATCAAAATTAAATCTGAAACTGTTGTCAGAAGGGCGAAAAGAGAAATCATCACTATTTTCTTGAGATACTAAGTGGGATTTCCTCATGAACTGACCTGTTCTTGTGGGAGCAGCAGGTGCAATTGCAGAATTTCGTAACTCTATGGACAATTAACAAATTTTACCAGAAGTCACAAAAGATTTGAGACTATACAATGCTTATCTTTAATATCTAATTTAGTATATATATTACCAAAGGAAACTTTTCTTTTTTCTATCTCCATCTGTTGACGATAATTTCCAAGACTCATTTTCATAATACATCTTTTCTTTACTACCGACTCTAATGGATTTTCAAGAGTGGCCACATTTCTTTTTATGTCATCCACTGTCACAAAAAAGGAATACAATATCAGTCATTTTCACTCACTTAAAGAGTTACTAACTTTGTTTGGATGTCAGATTTTTTGAATCAAGAGACAGCTTTAGTCTATGAATACACCAGGCTAACTCTTCATCATAGTTTTGATTATTTTCATCTGGGTTTGCTGATGGACCCGCTACAGGAATCTCAATGTTTTGCCTGGCTACGGCAGGAGGTTTCCGGCCTGGTGGCTTTACGTTTTTAAGCATAAGATTACAAGAATGAAGCAACCTTCAGAAAAATCATACTAGTCTATACCTCGCGTTTAGGGAATCGTTTAGGAGGCATTTGCACCAATTTCGTTTTCAAACACTGACAACACGATGTCCGCTGCAGTCTGCTGATTGTTTGTTTGCCAAATTTCTAGCAGAACAACAGGTGCGCCCAGCGCCCTCTATTTTATCATAGGGGAAAAACCTACGAGTCTACGAGTAGCTGCTAACCAATACCCAACTCTGGAGTAGCGGTCATAAAAACTAAATAAAATGGATAGAGGCATTAGATAGTTAAAACTTGGTTATTCTTATACAAAACACAAAATGAAAATTATAATGGCTGGCGACTTAATCGCTAAACACACAAGTGCAAATCTGGATTACTTCATCCGATAATGGACGAAACTTAGGGAAAATAGGGCTTTCACAAATGTTATCATTATAAAAACAAACGAACGAAAAAAAAAACGTATTGAATTGCGCTTGTTCCACTCCGTAGTAGTGACAAATCAGGTTGACGATGACTTAATGTTTCCCACGTCGCTTTCTCAATGCTTTGTTTCTTAATCGGTCGTGGAACTCCTTCAGCTTTAATGTGCAATGTTTCAGATTATCATACGGCTCCCAGGTGTTGTCTTCGTCACGGTATCCTTCCCATGAAACAAGGTACTCGTAGTCCTCATCAAGTGGGTTTGATTTTGCAATAGCAAGCAACAGCCGTCGATCCAAGATTTTCCCCACCACGAACTCATTTTCACTTAGCACTTCTTCCACATGTTCATTAAGTAATTCATCTGTAGGCGGAATTCGGATTAAGAAAGATTGGCTTCTGAAAAAAATACAAGCAGACTCACCATTAGTTGTATCAATATTTTCAAAACCTTTTACGGCTTCTGCAAGTTCTTCAACATCGGAGGTTTGGCCTTCTCTGACATAAATGTCTATATCGGACTCCAATAGATCGGGTGTAAACTCTACCCCACAGTCCGACACAGGTGTTGTCATCGCTGTCGATTCTTCGGCAACTGTTGGTCGGATGTTTGTTAGGCGGACAGAACAGGTAGGAAGCGGTGACGATCGCTGCACATCTCCATGTTCCGACACCGGGGTTTCCGGAGTGAAGTGATGATACCGCGGAGTGTTCCCCGATTCATCAAGTTCATTCACGAGCTCTCGGATGGCCTTATCTGTTTCCGTTACTTTTGGAACGTTTTTGGTGGGTTTTCTCACACGAGTACTCTTCCTTACTCTAGGCTGGTCCTTTTTCTGCTTCGATGGTCTCAATTCATACTTTATCTCAGGTTCTGACTTATCCGAGTCAGACTTAAAACGCTTCCTGAACTATTTAGAGGAATTAGCCATTTTCTTATTAAATAAAACAAACATTTAATCTCTTACGTTGGCTTCCTTCTTTTTTTGAAGTTCCTTTTTACGGTGAAGTTCATTGACAAGAGCAGTCGTACGCCATTTGTGAGAGATTATAGCTACAGCGGCATCAAGGAAGCTTTTTCGGCATTTAACCATTCCGTCAAAACCGCACGAATTCCAAATTTCATCCAGTTCGTGTTGCAGTTGCTCAGGATGTGACACTAGGGTACCAAGTAGTTATTTATGACACTTTTTTTAAAACAAAGGTATTGAAATCTTTAACTTACTGATGTTTTTGCCGTTGGGTAGTTTTCTCAATTTACCCATGAATGCATCTTTCCATATAGCGTTCGCAAGGCCATCAACGGCAGCAGCGTCCATTTTCTTCTGAAGTTCAACACGCGGTGGACTACAGCAAGTCCGTTTGTGCGCTTGAAACAAGGGTATGTGATGGAAGACTTGCTGACACTTTCGGCATAGTAGCACATCCTCTTTGTCCAATGAATCTAGGACTCCTTTTAAATAGGAAATAGTAAGTACACTAATCTTTTTAAATCCAATAAACGGCTTACTTTCAATGAATTCGGGGTCCAACATTGCCTCAACCTGCTTAGGGGTGACCTGGCTTAATAATCCATTGATAACAGTCGTCATGGCCTCATCTTGGAAATGAGATATTCAAATAGTACTAGAAATAAATTATCCTTTTAACACTTAAACATACCAACTTCCTGCTCGTCTAGTTCAGTTATATTGTTCGATGTCGTCGGTGGACTGTGCAGAGTTGTACTCTCGTTGGTGGTATCCATTTCACACTGACTGGTACTGGGCGTGGCCGTCAGATGAGTTGAACCAATCATCGTAGTACCACAACCGCTAACGGTTTCCAATGGTGGGTCTGGGGCTTACGAAGGCGGATTTAAGACAAAATATTCTACCGATAAAAGGTGAAAGCTTAGTACCTGATGGTCTTTCGTTTTCATATTCACCAATACTAACTAACATGGGCGGATCTGCCTTACGTTCTAAAAAAGATAGAAATTACTGAGTAACAGCCGGATTTAAAACAAGCAAAAAAATTAAAGTGCATACCATGATCGGACGACCTCGAATCTTCTTGATTGCTCGCCTGTTGAATGTGACTGCAATGATCAACAGCATTGGTCGCCAAATTTTCTATATCAAACTCGATATTTCCGAACTGAAGTGATGCATATTGGTTCGCTCTATAGGATACCGAGTTCTCTGGGTCCTTCAAATTTGCAACGAAATCATCGATTGTCCCCAGACCATCGAATACAGCACGACATTCAGAACTAACTAAACCATCGAGCAAGTTAGAACCTTGAGAGATAACATAATCATCGATTACAGCACGATCTTCCGCGCTAACCGACTGCAACACTGAGTAGCTAAGCTCATTGTAGGACGTGTCCACTTCGTCCATTTTGAATGTCGAGCAGCTCATCTTGTGTTACATGGGCCAATACCTATTTACCCAACAAAACAAATTATAATTAAATTAGAGGTAAGAAAAACATCTCCCTTCACAAGAAGTTTGCTTGCGGATGAGGAAAACTTGTCATAGTCCAACAGATCACAAAGGGCTAGTTCATTACAAAACATTAGCTTACAATTTCAATGAACTAATAACTAACTTAGGTTTCAAGTGTTCGTAGTGGCGCCAGTCGGTTTGGGTCATTTCGAAATAACAGTTTCTGACTGAAATCCAACAGAGTAATCTATGGTTCAAATTACACATTTGAAAATAGAAACAAATAAAACCATAAATAAAAAATTTTGGCTAAAAACATTGAAACAAGTCTCATGTTTTAGGCTAAGATATCTAATCAAATGATAAGTCATTCGCGATTTAACACAGCACAAAATCAATATTAAAATGCCGGTAAAGTAAAAGTTAGAAAGCAAGATGAACCTGCACTATGAAGAATAATTTGAGTGAAATTTCGAAGCAACAACACGACACACACTGGGCTGCAGCCTGCAATACAACTAGTTCATAACACGACAAACCACGTGTCAGTGGTTTCACGACTCTCACAGCACTTTACTCTGGTCCGAAATTCTCCAAAAAGTATTGGTATTACTACCAAAGCGAAAGAGAATCGTGTCTAGTCTACGTGCTGAGAAAAAGTAAAAATGTAAGAGCGTTGGGAGATAATTTCCAATTTTAGCACCATCCAGAGTTAATTTCTTCGTGCTCAACTGCTACTGTTGCCAGCGGGGTACTGAACAAAACGAAGGGGGTTAGGCGTAAGGGCTATTTCGCGAAAGGGGGTTGGGGTGGTCTTTCCGGAGTTTGATGTTTGAAATCCCAAGGGCGTCGTTGCAATCGTTTACCGAATGAAATTCCATCAAATATTCGGAATTTCGACAGTAATACATTGTTAGTTAGCAGGTTGTCATTTCGGATGTAAAAAATATGCGCTTAATTTACCAATTAACCTAAAAAGTTTCAATCAACCTCAAGTTTTTCGACTGTGATGAAATGATCTAATGGCGGGCGTCAACGTCCTTGAGCCGCCTTTTTTTTTTCCCAAAATTTCTCGGGGTTGTCGACATAAACTTTTATCGAAACAAAATGTGATTAAATGGTGAAATAATTGTTTAAAGAGGATTTCATGTGTATTCCAATTTTGATAGACACGATAATTGCCGCTTGCTAAGATATTCAGAAACGGGAAGGACGAATAAATGTCCTTAGCGAGAAGACACGCTCAATTTATATTTTTAGATCAAAATTGCTGGAGGAAACAGGGAGAGAGCAACATGATAAAATACAGCCGTAACTAAATGAAAATTAAGAGTGGGGAATTCAGATCACCAATGAAGAAAAAAGAAATAAAAAGGACCTATCCAAGATTCGAAATCGATGGTGTTACAATAAACAGGGCTACTATATACACTACCCAACTATCACATACCGGCAATTTTTAAGGAAAAGAGAAAAAAAAACATGTTGCCTAAAATTGAAGGTATCGTGATTAAGACAGAGGGGGATGTGAGTGACGAAATAAATCCATTTGGGTGAAATGAGCGCGTCTCTCTTTCTCTCTCTTTGTCATTGTTAGCAGATCATTCAAGCAATAATCGACCCACCGGAAGACAGATTTTTGCTAAATATTTAAAGCGTGAATAACATTTTCCCTCCCTAAAGTAAGGCATCAAAATGAATTTCTGTTTGTTCAGCCAGTCGTTGTCGAAAAAAAATAAAGGGGTCTATTGCACATTCACTGAGACATGCAAAAGAATATTTCGACGAGTTGGGAGGCAGGGGTGAAGGGAAGTGATGATTGTTTTGGGTTCTACTTATTACCAACGCTAATCGCAATGGTCGTTCATTTGACATAAGGCGTCCCAGGCATAGTTTGTGGGGGGTATATATGTGTGTGCGTGCGCATGATGTTTAAGGCAACCCGTGCGATTCAAGGCAGGACTCGATGTTTTCATTTACATATGAATTGCAGCAGCGGTGTAGTGAGCCTCTCCGGATCTCCATCTCCACTGGGACGGACGGTACTAAAGACGACAAAGACAAGTAATAAGTAACATACACCAGAAGAAGTCAAGTAACATTGTCAATATATACCCTAATAAAGCACTGGCCCGATGGAGTGTGTGGATTTCTATATGCGTAAAATAGCCAGCCTCCGAGACCAACAATGGAGGCGATCAAGAAAAGGATTCCGACGACGGACGAAACATTTGACTCCTTATTATCTTCGGAAGAATCTATGATTATTAAAATAGAAGATGATGCGAGGTTCACGCGTTTGCCACCTAACAAGGTTTAAGGACAGATTTTAGACCCAATCACCGTACCCTTAGTATTAGCCCGGGCTTCGGGAATTGCAATAGGGTTTGCAGTGGTAGTCGATGTGGCTGTTAGCAATTTTGTTGGTAGAAATTAGAAATAGAAGATTTTTTTAAAATGTTAGTTAGATGGGGTGTTTGTAAGAAGATACGATTTTACAGAAGGTTTAGATATTTGCTTTACCGTTTGTCACACGAATGGCTGAGGGATCGAAATTTCCATCGTCCCATTTCGTTGTTGTCGGCTCTGTCGTAGCCGTGGATGGAAATCTGTAAAAACAAAGAGTTACGTATGATACGCATATGAACAAACGAGTATGTTGGAAAATACTTGGTAGGCGCCGGCGTGGGGAAATTAGATTCTGTTGACGGAACTGGAGCAACTGATGGCGGAGTGGCCGGCACGCTACAATTAGCACTGTTATCTATGAAAAATTTATCACAACCCTTGACCAGCCAGTCCTGACGGAAACGATCCATGCCGTCTGAGCAACGGTCAGCAGTAGAACACCAGACGCATTCAAAGCCAATGCTATTGGAGATACAAGCATCACAAGAGTTGAAGGCAACGCATGTAGGAAGAGCTGTGAAATAGATAGCCGATCCGTTAGTGACCTCTTCTGTTTTCTTGTCTACCTTGTGGTACTCGTAAATAGTCTTCCGGCGGACAACTGTGTAAACAAAACAACATGTTTACATTGCTTTAAACGATTCAAATTTTGAAACAGGAAGTTGAGAACAACAAACTCACAAAAGATGGTTCGGTCAATGATGTAAGCGTCAGAAACGCCCACTTTGACAGGATGAGCTTCATCGCCAATTGTCGTGACGGCAATGGGAATGTCTTTATACGCGAAGATAATATCACCAGATTTTAATAAAGTTGCCTGAATCAAGTAGTAGTGAGTATTTTAAGACTTATGATTACATCTCAAGATTAAACAAAAAAAATATGAGGGTCGCTTACTTGGAAAGAAAAGTTTCCTCCATCGGGGCGATCCTGGAGGGCTACCTTGTCCCACTGAACTGAAAACGCCGTGCCATTGTCCATATACTTGATAGTGGAGTAGTTACTCATGCTGGTGTCGAAATTTGCCATCAGCGGAGCAATGTATTGGGTAGCAGCCAACCACGAGTGTACGTAGTCCCCGGTATACAGGAAACCTCCAGTGGCGATGGTTATGTTACGCACCCAATGTCCGTAGAAGGGGAAATCGAACGAGAGCGCCACTGTCTAAAATTTCATAAATATAGTCAATATGTGACGGGATAGTACTCCTTTAAAAATACTTACTGCTGCACGACGGTGCGACTGAGACAACATATCGTGGGTCGATGCATTTTCTTTGTCGAAATCAATCCAAAATTGCATTCCTTGCCCAGGGTAAGTTGAGCTAAAATAACACAAATTTATAGCAATGGTATTTTGACATGTGTCATGCCTGTTAACAATACCTGTTGTAATATCGATGATAATCTTGAGTGATATTTGTCACAGTAACATTTTCCCCATTGTAATCCACTGTAGGTGGTATTTCAGGTGGAGATGTAGAACTTGTCGATGGACTAGTAGTTGTTGTCTCAGTGTTGTTTTGATTATCTGAAACTAGGAATTTGGTAAAGCACGCATGAAACAAAAAAATTACTTTAACATGTCTTACTGTTTTCATCAGACAAAACAGCAACTTTGTTTCCACTTGGGGTTGGTTTGGGATTGGAAGAGTTTTCAGGATTTGATACTGTTTGAGGCTTTGAGGATGCTGGTTTTTTCATAGCTTCCTTTGATGTGTCTGGTGCCTGTCTTTTAGTCAGTAGCTTCAAGACCGGTTCTTGAAGTAAACTAGAAAATTCATCTGACTCGTATTGGAAGTAGTCATCTGTCAAACCTGATGGACCCGCTACAGGAATCTCAATGTTTTGCCTGGCTACGGCAGGAGGTTTCCGGCCTAATGGCTTTAGGTTTTTAAGCAGAAGATTACAAGAATAAAGCAACCTTCAGAGAAATCATACTAGTCTATACCTCGCGTTTAGGGAATCGTTTAGGAGGCATTTGCACCAATTTCGTTTTCAAACTGACAACACGATGTCCGCTGCAGTCTGCTGATTGTTAACAGGTGCGCCCAGCGCCCTCTATTTTATCATAGGGGAAAAACCTACCGAGTCTACGACTAGCTGCTAACCAATACCCAACTCTGGAGTAGCGGTCATAAAAACTAAATAAAATGGATAGAGGCATCAGATAGTTAAAACTTGGTTATTCTTATACAAAACACAAAATGAAAATTATAATGGCTGGCGACTTAATCGCTAAACACACAAGTGCAAATCTGGATTACTTCATCCGATAATGGACGAAACTTAGGGAAAATAGGGCTTTCACAAATGTTATCATTATAAAAACAAACGAACGAAAAAAAAAAAAACGTATTGAATTGCGCTTGTTCCACTCCGTGTTAGTTCATTGACAAGAGCAGTCGTACGCCATTTGTGAGAGATTATAGCTACAGCGGCATCAAGGAAGCTTTTTCGGCATTTAACCATTCCGTCAAAACCGCACGAATTCCAAATTTCACCCAGTTCGTGTTGCAGTTGCTCAGGATGTGACACTAGGGTACCAAGTAGTTATTAGTGACACATTTTTTAAAACAAAGGTATTGAAATCTTTAACTTACTGATCCTTTTGCCGTTGGGTAGTTTTCTCAATTCACCCATGAATGCCTCCTTCCATATAGCGTTCGCAAGGTCATCAACGGCAGCAGCGTCCATTTTCTTCTGAAGTTCAACACGCGGTGGACTACAGCAAGTCCGTTTGTGCGCTTGAAACAAGGGTATGTGATGGAAGACTTGCTGACACTTTCGGCATAGTAGCACATCCTCTTTGTCCAATGAATCTAGGACTCCTTTTAAATAGGAAATAGTAAGTACACTAATCTTTTTAAATCCAATAAACGGCTTACTTTCAATGAATTCGGGGTCCAACATTGCCTCAACCTGCTTAGGGGTGACCTGGCTTAATAATCCATTGATAACAGTCGTCATGGCCTCATCTTGGAAATGAGATATTCAAATAAGTACTAGTAATAAATTATCCTTTTTACACTTAACATACCAACTTCCTGCTCGTCTAGTTCAGTTATATTGTTCGATGTCGTCGGTGGAATGTGCAGAGTTGAACTACTCTCGTTGGTGGTATCCATTTCACACTGACTGGTACTGGGCGTGGCCGTCAGATGAGTTGAACCAATCATCGTAGTACCACAACCGCTAACGGTTTCCAATGGTGGGTCTGGGGCTTACGAAGGCGGATTTAAGACAAAATATTCTACCGATAAAAGGTGAAAGCTTAGTACCTGATGGTCTTTCGTTTTCATATTCACCAATACTAACTAACATGGGCGGATCTGCCTTACGTTCTAAAAAAGATAGAAATTACTGAGTAACAGCCGGATTTAAAACAAGCAAAAAAATTAAAGTGCATACCATGATCGGACGACCTCGAATCTTCTTGATTGCTCGCCTGTTGAATGTGACTGCAATGATCAACAGCATTGGTCGCCAAATTTTCTATATCAAACTCGATATTTCCGAACTGAAGTGATGCATATTGGTTCGCTCTATAGGATACCGAGTTCTCTGGGTCCTTCAAATTTGCAACGAAATCATCGATTGTCCCCAGACCATCGAATACAGCACGACATTCAGAACTAACTAAACCATCGAGCAAGTTAGAACCTTGAGAGATAACATAATCATCGATTACAGCACGATCTTCCGCGCTAACCGACTGCAACACTGAGTAGCTAAGCTCATTGTAGGACGTGTCCACTTCGTCCATTTTGAATGTCGAGCAGCTCATCTTGTGTTACATGGGCCAATACCTATTTATCCAACAAAACAAATTATAATTAAATTAGAGGTAAGAAAAACATCTCCCTTCACAAGAAGTTTGCTTGCGGATGAGGAAAACTTGTCATAGTCTAACAGATCACAAAGGGCTAGTTCATTACAAAACATTAGCTTACAATTTCAATGAACTATAACTAACTTAGGTTTCAAGTGTTCGTAGTGGCGCCAGTCGGTTTGGGTCATTTCGAAATAACAGTTTCTGACTGAAATCCAACAGAGTAATCTATGGTTCAAATTACACATTTGAAAATAGAAACAAATAAAACCATAAATAAAAAATTTTGGCTAAAAACATTGAAACAAGTCTAATGTTTTAAGCTAAGATATCTAATCAAATGATAAGTCATTCGCGATTTAACACAGCACAAAATCAATATTAAAATGCCGGTAAAGTAAAAGTTAGAAAGAAAGATGAACCTGCACTATGAAGAATAATTTGAGTGAAATTTCGAAGCAACAACACGACACACACTGGGCTGCAGCCTGCAATACAACTAGTTCATAACACGACAAACCACGTGTCAGTGGTTTCACGACTCTCACAGCACTTTACTCTGGTTCGAAATTCTCCAAAAAGTATTGGTATTACTACCAAAGCGAAAGAGAATCGTGTCTAGTCTACGTGCTGAGAAAAAGTAAAAATGTAAGAGCGTTGGGAGATAATTTCCAATTTTAGCACCATCCAGAGTTAATTTCGTCGTGCTCAACTGCTACTGTTGCCAGCGGGGTACTGAACAAAACGAAGGGGGTTAGGCGTAAGGGCTATTTCGCGAAAGGGGGTTGGGGTGGTCTTTCCGGAGTTTGATGTTTGAAATCCCAAGGGCGTCGTTGCAATCGTTTACCGAATGAAATTCCATCAAATATTCGGAATTTCGACAGTAATACATTGTTAGTTAGCAGGTTGTCATTTCGGATGTAAAAAATATGCTAAATAATTTACCAATTAACTTAAAAAGTTTCAATCAACCTCAAGTTTTTCGACTGTGATGAAATGATCTAATGGCGGGCGTCAACGTCCTTGAGCCGCCTTTTTTCCCCCCCAAATTTCTCGGGGTTGTCGACATAAACTTTTATCGAAACAAAAACTCTTATGTGATTAAATGGTGAAATAATTGTTTAAAGAGGATTTCATGTGTATTCCAATTTTGATAGACACGATAATTGCCGCTTGCTAAGATATTCAGAAACGGGAAGGACGAATAAATGTCCTTAGCGAGAAGACACGCTCAATTTATATTTTTTAGATCAAAATTGCTGGAGGAAACAGGGAGAGAGCAACATGATAAAATACAGCCGTAACTAAATGAAAATTAAGAGTGGGGAATTCAGATCACCAATGAAGAAAAAAGAAATAAAAAGGACCTATCCAAGATTCGAAATCGATGGTGTTACAATAAACAGGGCTACTATATACACTACCCAACTATCACATACCGGCAATTTTTAAGGAAAAGAGAAAAAAAAAACATGTTGCCTAAAATTGAAGGTATCGTGATTAAGACAGAGGGGGATGTGAGTGACGAAATAAATCCATTTGGGTGAAATGAGCGCGTCTCTCTTTCTCTCTCTTTGTCATTGTTAGCAGATCATTCAAGCAATAATCGACCCACCGGAAGACAGATTTTTGCTAAATATTTAAAGCGTGAATAACATTTTCCCTCCCTAAAGTAAGGCATCAAAATGAATTTCTGTTTGTTCAGCCAGTCGTTGTCGAAAAAAAATAAAGGGGTCTATTGCACATTCACTGAGACATGCAAAAGAATATTTCGACGAGTTGGGAGGCAGGGGTGAAGGGAAGTGATGATTGTTTTGGGTTCTACTTATTACCAACGCTAATCGCAATGGTCGTTCATTTGACATAAGGCGTCCCAGGCATAGTTTGTGGGGGTATATATGTGTGTGCGTGCGCATGATGTTTAAGGCAACCCGTGCGATTCAAGGCAGGACTCGATGTTTTCATTTACATATGAATTGCAGCAGCGGTGTAGTGAGCCTCTCCGGATCTCCATCTCCACTGGGACGGACGGTACTAAAGACGACAAAGACAAGTAATTAGTAAAATACACCAGAAGAAGTCAAGTAACATGGTCAATATATACCCTAATAAAGCACTGGCCCGATGGAGTGTGTGGATTTCTATATGCGTAAAATAGCCAGCCTCCGAGACCAACAATGGAGGCGATCAAGAAAAGGATTCCGACGACGGACGAAACATTTGACTCCTTATTATCTTCGGAAGAATCTATAATTATGAAAATAGAAGATGATGCGAGGTTCACGCGTTTGCCACCTAACAAGGTTTAAGGACAGATTTTAGACCCAATCACCGTACCCTTAGTATTAGCCCGGGCTTCGGGAATTGCAATAGGATTTGCAGTGGTAGTCGATGTGGCTGTTAGCAATTTTGTTGGTAGAAATTAGAAATAGAAGATTTTTTTAAAATGTTAGTTAGATGGGGTGTTTGTAAGAAGATACGATTTTACAGAAGGTTTAGATATTTGCTTTACCGTTTGTCACACGAATGGCTGAGGGATCGAAATTTCCATCGTCCCATTTCGTTGTTGTCGGCTCTGTCGTAGCCGTGGATGGAAATCTGTAAAAACAAAGAGTTACGTATGATACGCATATGAACAAACGAGTATGTTGGAAAATACTTGGTAGGCGCCGGCGTGGGGAAATTAGATTCTGTTGACGGAACTGGAGCAACTGATGGCGGAGTGGCCAGCACGCTACAATTAGCACTGTTATCTATGAAAAATTTATCACAACCCTTGACCAGCCAGTCCTGACGGAAACGATCCATGCCGTCTGAGCAACGGTCAGCAGTAGAACACCAGACGCATTCAAAGCCAATGCTATTGGAGATACAAGCATCACAAGAGTTGAAGGCAACGCATGTAGGAAGAGCTGTGAAATAGATAGCCGATCCGTTAGTGACCTCTTCTGTTTTCTTGTCTACCTTGTGGTACTCGTAAATAGTCTTCCGGCGGACAACTGTGTAAACAAAACAACATGTTTACATTGCTTTAAACGATTCAAATTTTGAAACAGGAAGTTGAGAACAACAAACTCACAAAAGATGGTTCGGTCAATGATGTAAGCGTCAGAAACGCCCACTTTGACAGGATGAGCTTCATCGCCAATTGTCGTGACGGCAATGGGAATGTCTTTATACGCGAAGATAATATCACCAGATTTTAATAAAGTTGCCTGAATCAAGTAGTAGTGAGTATTTTAGGATTTATGATTACATCTCAAGATTAAACAAAAAAATATGAGGGTCGCTTACTTGGAAAGAAAAGTTTCCTCCATCGGGGCGATCCTGGAGGGCTACCTTGTCCCACTGAACTGAAAACGCCGTGCCATTGTCCATATACTTGATAGTGGAGTAGTTACTCATGCTGGTGTCGAAATTTGCCATCAGCGGAGCAATGTATTGGGTAGCAGCCAACCACGAGTGTACGTAGTCCCCGGTATACAGGAAACCTCCAGTGGCGATGGTTATGTTACGCACCCAATGTCCGTAGAAGGGGAAATCGAACGAGAGCGCCACTGTCTAAAATTTCATAAATATAGTCAATATGTGACGGGATAGTACTCCTTTAAAAATACTTACTGCTGCACGACGGTGCGACTGAGACAACATATCGTGGGTCGATGCATTTTCTTTGTCGAAATCAATCCAAAATTGCATTCCTTGCCCAGGGTAAGTTGAGCTAAAATAATACAAATTTATAGCAATGGTATTTTGACATGTGTCATGCCTGTTAACAATACCTGTTGTAATATCGATGATAATCTTGAGTGATATTTGTCACAGTAACATTTTCCCCATTGTAATCCACTGTAGGTGGTATTTCAGGTGGAGATGTAGAACTTGTCGATGGACTAGTAGTTGTTGTCTCAGTGTTGTTTTGATTATCTGAAACTAGGAATTTGGTAAAGCACGCATGAAACAAAAAAATTACTTTAACATGTCTTACTGTTTTCATCAGACAAAACAGCAACTTTGTTTCCACTTGGGGTTGGTTTGGGATTGGAAGAGTTTTCAGGATTTGATACTGTTTGAGGCTTTGAGGATGCTGGTTTTTTCATAGCTTCCTTTGATGTGTCTGGTGCCTGTCTTTTAGTCAGTAGCTTCAAGACCGGTTCTTGAAGTAAACTAGAAAATTCATCTGACTCGTATTGGAAGTAGTCATCTGTCAAACCAAACATGGCATTTAAAAACTAAAGCAACCTGTTTATCTATACATTGTGCATGAAAACATGTCAATATAGAATGAAATTTGAATGGATGAATTGTGTCGTTAAGGTCAACACTAAATTTCCCTCATTCTCGACAAGATTTTAACAGCGCCATAAACCGAGGCATTAAACGAAGGAAAGTACGGTTTTATTTACCAGCCGTGCAAATGCCGATGAGGGTGAGCGTAACAAGCACCCCATACCAGGTCTTCCAGTTACATTTCCTGCTTGACGCCATTCTCTGTCTATTTTTTTCGGCTGACACTATGCGAGTAGACAGACACTTGTTCCACTCAACTTTTACAGACCACTTGTTGTAGACAGCTTCGTCCCAATCGCCTTTTCCACTGGAGAGTCTCATACAACAGCGTTGCCAGTCACCCCACTGTGCGTCACAGTGGGCCAATGAAGCAATCGCTCCAGTCACTCCTTTTTTCACATTTCCGGCACGACCACTGTCTTTTGTTTCGCCATCTTCTATCAAATGTTTTTACCTTATCAAATTAAGGGAAAACCTTGTGAAAACAGAGATAACAGGACTGTCAAGGACGCAGGTTTTAAATTTTCAGCGCGATAACAACACATACGGCAGGTTGAATTGGGGCATTAATAACCATGGACATTGTCACGCAATAGACCAACCATTAGAAAGAAAAAAAACAGAAGGTGACGAGAGTGTTGGTTTCTTTTATTTCACGACAAATAAAAACACAGGTGTGATTTGACAAGGGCGTTTTTCCCACGTGAAATATTATGGAAACGGGAAATCTTTTGCGCGTCGCTCACGATAATCATATTGTGCTTCCTCGCATCCAAAATAGAATTCGGGATATACATAATCCTTGCTAGGATTCAGATTAAACTATAACTAGAGCTCGACCCTGTTTGGTGTTTTTCTTGGCCTAATATCTGAAGGCTTGAAGACTACAACATTGGGTGCGCTTACAGTTGATTTTAAGTGAGTTGGAACGTCCTTTCCTGCCGGATCCGGATCAGCTAAACTAATGCTGGATATGGCGGATCTGAAAGCCAATCCATTTGTTAAAATTTATAAAATCAGTGATGAACAGCTTAAACACTCACAATTTAAATGATGAAGAGTCTTTTGTTGTTAGATCGCATTGCAAAGCGAAAGCGCCATCGCCGGGCATAATAAGCTCTTTATCGTGCTGCAAGATTAAAGTCACTTGATACTTGTCTCCCTCCTAGCATAAAATTAATCGAGTTACATAAAATGACATTTTTTAAATATATGTAGTTATTTCGACCGTACATCGTCAACATTGCACTGGTCATAAGGTATTTTTAGCCTAAAACGACGTCCCCCATTTGCCTCCAAAAAGCAAGGTGGCTTACGTGAATAGAAGCTTCCTATCAATGCAAAAGGAGATAAGAAAAGAAAATTAGTTGGGTACAAGGGAATGCTTCTAGGTTTATTCACCTCTAGTGTAGATTACTCCTCTGAATTCAGACTCTGTTTCAACAATGACTTGGAAGTCATTACCACCACAATCCAGCCGGACTGAGTGAAATCCCGATGCTGCAACACCAATATTCATACGTCCGGTTACATCTCCTCGCCATAACTCTGAATGAAAATTTAATAGCTATTAGAGAACAAATCAACACTATGCTACGCCGGAAGAAGACGTCACTAGGTTGACTTTGACAGATCAAAAATGTTCTTTTGTTTACCTTCTCCTGATGACGGTAGTAAGCAACACAAGAGAGTCAGACACAATAAAACTAAGTGGTGACGGGGGAAATACATTCAACACTGCATAAACTGGTGAGATCGCTCTGAAATCAGTCAAGTTCAACTACCTTCAAGCATCTCATACCGGTCTATACGAGAAACACCTGGGCTTTCATTTGTCAAGACTTTTTTAATGCCTCAGGTGGTTACCCGTTCCGCTCTCCGCCTAACTTCACGCACTATGCGTAAAGCCAACTTTCTTGCGGTGCATCATGCTGAATACAAAATAAGTTTTGGCGGGATTTAAAAATCGCAGATCTGTAAAATTATCACACCTAGCAATAAATAGCAACCCAACCCTGAATTGATAAGACATAAGTTTTGATTCGATCTTCATCGCGAGACTTGTCGACTACGATATGTACGATAAAGTTCTAACATAAACACGTATTTTGCACACATTCTCTCCGCAACAGCACGCACAACTTTAAAAAATCATGTAAAAACTTGAAAATATTACCTTTTGAATAAGCAGTAAATATTTTTGAATAGTTGCAAAGACAATTAAAGAAATACACTAAGCTATAAATGACGAAATGTCCCGCAGAAATGGAAATTTATTTACAATTCATTTGACTACAGTGATCCGTGTCGAGTTAAATGTATTGAAAAGTAAGAATTGAAACATTTTTTATAAACAATAAGATTTAATGTGAACATTGAAGAAGATTTAGATCGCTACTCTAGCTTTCAAACGAGTCATATGACGTTTGAGTTCGTCGTCAGGGAGAAGATCGGTAACTTTAATGGGCTGTCGATTGTTGCATCCCATCCAATAGCACTTCGTTCTGGGGTTGCTATTTATCAGCGAGATGATGATTTCTTTTTCATAAGAGTGTTTACAAATAATATTTTTCAAAGGATCAGAAAATTCTCTCTTAGAATAAGGATCTATAGTCTGCACAGTAACTCCTGTGACTGCTAAATCATCCCCATCATTCATTTCTTGATCTTCTGAATTGCCAGCTTCCTCATCCTCCACAAAGTTTTTCATACTGGCATACAGATGATCTCTTTCCAAATATCCCTCTTGATGCTTTTCCATTTCATTTGTTAAAGTGTTTTTCAACATCTGTAACACAATTAGTCAAAATTAGCCAATTTTCCTTAATACTTCGAAAAGTAATAAAATTCTCACTTCATTGATGTCATCGAGAGTTAATCCACACTCAGGATCAGTCATTTTTTGCATGCACTCTTGTACAACTTTTTGCTTACTGGTTTTGAGGTCTTGGTATTTTGCCTCTAGCAATACATAGTCTTTCATTACATTTCGTAAGCCATCCAACAATTCAGGGATTTCTAATTTAAAATTATAACAGTTGAACAGAAACATCAATTGTTAGACATTGAGTTTAAGGGTTTACCTTCCTTTACACAATAAGTTGGAAGCATTTCATACACTTGGATTATCTTATCTTTGCCTTTTTTAATGTTTTCAGCAATTTCCGAACTACTGCTGGGAGGTCTAAACGTCATTTTTACTTATTTTGGAAAGACAGAACCAATTTTAGTTCAACAAACTGTCTATCGTATATGACAACAGACAACACAAGAGAGGTAGGACAGATTGCACGCCAATTAAAATGTATCGCGTTAGAAGACTGTGTTGAACGTGGACAACTATCGTCTATCCTGTTTGAAATTACACGAGATTTTGGTGAAATGAATTTTCCTCCTGACTAGACCCGTTCGCCACCTTGCGGTCACTGCATATATTAAACAGTAGTAGTCCATCTTGCCAGAAGATGGATTTCAGAGCGATGTGACTGGCGTCTGCTTAAGTGCTTGCCTCTTCTTGAAATCAAAGTCAATCCAAGCTTTTTTTTACTAGAATAACTGTCAATGTAATAATATCTGAGGAAGAAATTGTTTTGACTTGATCTCCTGCATCAGTTTTTCATCATGGCACAACGTGAGCGACGTGTAAATGCGGGAAACCGCATGTCAAAGCTGTTGGAAGAAGAAGAGGATGGTGACGATTTCTACAAAAGTACCTACGGCGGATTTAACGATGAAGAAGATGACAATGAATTTGTTTTCAAGTATTTTTTATTGTAAAAAGATGAAGCTGAGCTGTTTTGAAAACCTTTTGTTTCACAGGGCAGAGGAAGACCAAGATGACGAAGTAGACTCTGATTTCAGTATTGACGAAAATGATGAACCCATCTCAGATCATGAAGAAGAAGGTAGCAAAAGAAAGCGAGGAGTAGTCAATACCAAAGCCTACAAGGTAAATTATTTTTTCATTCATTAAGTTATCAGATATTTAAATAATTTTCTTATAGGAACCCAAACCTTCTACCAGCAAACGCTTAAAGGGTGACAAAGATGCTGATGAAATGACAGAAAGAATTGCAAAAGCTGGTGAGAAAACAGCAGCTGCAGCTGCAGCCCCCAAAGAAGTCCCTAAAGTGAGGTCAAAATATGCCAGAAAGCCCAAAGTTTTTCAGGCCAGAGAAAAGAAAGCTGTACGACAAACTACTGTATTAAAGTCAGCTGAAACTGTCCAAAGACTCAGAGAAAGGGAAACAAAAGGCAAAAGAAAACACAGAAGGTGAAAGTTCTTCAATTAAAAACAAAGTGCAAATACTAACTCACAATGATTTATGCAGGAGGGACAATGGTGAAAAGTTAACTCAAGAACAATTGCTGGCTGAAGCCAAGGAGACTGAACTACTCAACTTGCAATCATTGGAGAAGTACCATCAATTGGAATTAGAAAAGAAAAAGACCCGAATCGTAAAAAAGGCGCCCACCGGGCCAACTATTCGTTACCTCTCCACGTCGATGCCTCTAATCCAAGAACTCAATCCAGAAACGGAACGCATTAACGTGGAAGAAGACGAAATCAAGGAAGAGAGTCCACCTGTCGAGACGATAGCGGTAGCTACCACCGATAACAAACAGTGCTGTGAAAGAACGTTCATCACCTTTTCAACTGACAGTCTCGTGGAGGCTAATTTCAGTCGGAAAAAAGTCAATCCACCTCAAAAGAATGTTTGCCCTATCACCAGGTCGGTTTTTTTGAGCGGCGCCAAATATAAAGAAACATCTTTCATCTATCATATTTCTACTCTTCAGGCAAAGAGCCAAATATTTTGATCCGGTGACTCAGCTACCCTACTCCACCGTTCAGGCCTTCCGGATTCTACGCGAGGCCTATTGCCAGCAGCTAGAGGTGAAAGGAGACGCCAACGATGCAGAGATCGCCCGTTGGATTGAATGGCGACAAAAGTACCGCCAAGCCCGACTCGCCGCTCTGGCTGCCGCTCGCGCCCAACAGGCCAACGCACAGGGAACCACGCAGACCCCGACACCCCAGCAGACGCCCGTTCCAGCAGTCAACAAACCTTCCAATTAAAAGAAACAAAACAAACTGATCATTAACGAATATCGCCATTTCTATTGCAATCGCCGAGACATGAATAATAAAGACATTTTTGAAAGAATTTGATCGATTGAAAGTTCACTCAAAGTTCACGAGGCAACGTGAAAGGTTTCTACTAATTTAAATGAAAGTATTGATTCTTTCCGCATACGTCCCCGTTTCTCTCCATCGGCCGCCACACAGCTGTTGAGAGCGATTTTAACACATCCGTGATGAATAATTCACGATGCAAATCCCATCAAAAGTTCCTTGGCCTCTGAGGAGAAATGTGAAATGGCAGTGGTGTTGCTGGAACGCTATGAAGACGCATCATGTTTGGCACTTGGCTTTACGGCGCTATTCTTTTGATGCAGATGCCGCAGTTTCACAATCAACTCGTCCCTTACAGCGGAGCAACTCGCTTCGTTCCTAATTGGTGGATGACAGGTTAGTTTTTAGCTTTCTTTTCTTTTTGAAAACAAAAAAAACGGCTTTCTTCCCAATCAACCTTAATTTATTGCAAAGCTCTTAACGTTATTGTTATCTTGCAGTCCAAGCTACGGGAGTCTGCCGGACGTCAGACGATTGCCCTAGGGACGAGTGCTGCGTCCGTCCGACGGGATCTCAGCATCGGTTTTGTTTACCACTGCGCCGACTGGGCGAGTCGTGTCGATTCCATCAAAATCTAGTCGATCCGTCGCATCGTGTCTACTTGAACCTTTGCCCGTGCGCTAAAGAGCTCGTCTGCCGTGAAATTTATACCGGATGGGTTGACGCTGAATGCGTTTCTCCACGCAGTCCGGCCGACTTGCTCCGCGATTCCTTCCGGCAGGCCATTTTGAAAGCTATTCAACATCAAAAGGAACAGAAACGGTGGCAGAAAAAGCTCAAAGTCACCTCGTCATCCAGTTTTGTATCGAATTAGGTTATCTTGCCGACCTTTTCACCGATTCCGTGAAAGAAAAAGAAAAGAAAGAAACACGGAACCGATTGTATGTTGTGTTTTTTTCCCTCTTCTCACGATACGTGATGTATTGTACATATAAAATATATATAGAGAAATAATATATATACATAACGGAAATAACCCCTCCCTTCTGAGGGCTGGGCTTGACCCAGCAAAAACAACAGTACACGCCACAGACGAGCGTTGCGGTTTCGTGAGTGGCGCGGGCTGACAACGTAAATCATCTGCTGGCTGGTCGGCACTCAGTCGACAGTCGGTCATCGCCGTCGTAACTCAAAAAGATACCGTAGTCGTTGTCGTCTCTTTTGTGAAAAGTTTCGTAATGAGACATAAAAGTTCCACAAGTTCACGACGACGACGACCTTAATAGAAAAAAAACGGACTTTAGTTGATTGGTGCGCAAGCCCGTCGGTGGCGGTCATGCGCGTTGCGTCGTGATCAATACGGAGCGAACGAGAGTGTCTCGTCGACGTAGGTTTTGGGTAGTGTGACTGTTCGTCAGTCGAGTCCTTCTGCCTTTATCTTTACGTAGCGTACCGATCAAAATAGACCGTAAATAGTTGATTTATCGTGTTGGAATTGAAGGTGGCATAACTTATTAGATGTTGGCTTCCGCCCCTATCGCATCTGCATCGTCAACGAATGTGAGATACTGACAACCAGCAGCGGCGCAGTCGTTGTGGAAATCTTGGCTCCTGTACTGCGGCCGCCGCCGCAGTGGTAGTTGTAGCGACGTGAAAGATGGCCGACGACGAGGAGGATCTCCAGCTTGAACCACCGCCGACCTGGCCGTACTCGTCCGTTTCTTCGGCTGGTAGTAGCAGCGCTGCTCATCCTGTCGGTACGTATCCAAGAAGCTGTCGACTCTTCCGATTCGGTTCAATCCGTCATTTTCACAACTGCCGATCGTATAGAATGCCCGTGTCAAACAGCCTCTTGCCCGACGCCGATTGACATCATAGTCTTGAGCCAAGAATGTTAGTAGCAACCGCGCCATGCCTGAACCGGACCCGCCCTATCAGCAGCTGGCGGCCACCCGCCTTCTTCCGCCGCATCCTACTACTCTACTCTCGGCTCTTTCCTTCATTATTTATAGATAGCCAGTGAGAAGAAAGCGTACGAAAAAAAGATTGGGCAAAAGAGAGAGAGAGAGACCCCCGGTTACTAATATACACTACTCCCAATGGGATCCGCTGGACTCGGTTCCAGCTGCACAGCTGCCAGTTTCGCGAAGGCTTCATTTCGTTAGTCCCTTTCGTCCTTGTTGAATGTTTTGCAGATTCGCTGCCGTAACCAAACTCCGGCACCCGTGACTGGCCTCTTTTAAAGCGTGTTCAATTCTTCCCAGTCGTTCGTAGTTACTGAGTAGATTCGTAGTTAGTCATGTAGTCAAGCGGAATGGCAATTGGAATTCGACAGAGACGACCCTGTTGTGATACTCCTACCGCTTCTACAACTACTACAACTACTAGTCTGATAGTGGGTCGTGATGCTACTCTCGTTGATCTGGTTCCTCTCCAATCGTCCTTGGATCAGGCCGGCAAAGACAAAACTCCTATCTTGTAAGATTTGCAACAACTTTTTTTTCGGCTTGTGATTTCTTTTTCTTTTCTTTTTTGAATTGAAAAAAACACAGAACCGGTTGAACAAACAGAAACTGCTGGATTTTTCTGCTGTGTTGTTATTTCTTGAATGTTTCATTTATTATTGGGAAACTACTTTGGCCAGTAGATTTCCCGCTGGAGCCAAAAGGGAAGTTGAAACATCTGGCGGCCGAAACATCTCTCTTTTTTAATGCCTTTCTCAACTCGGTTCTGTTTGGTAGAAAAATACGAAGGGCTAGTGATGGATCGACTCTGTTGACGGAGTATAAACAAAAAACCCGTAGTCCTGTTTGTTTTTTTTCCATTTGGCTCCTGTTCCAGCCTGATCTTTTGTTTCTCTTTGAAAGAACAAAAAATTTCTTCATCGATGCGCATGTCAATTCGATATGAGCTGGAAAAGCTCAACAACAGGCAAAAGTCGGGCCAGCAGCACCGCGCGCCAACAAACAATACCATCAACAGTTTTTTAAAAATAGCCCAAGAGAGAACGTGAGCGACGCGTTTTTATTATCAACGCGTGTTGTAGGCTATACGTTGCTCCTAGCACGTATCTACCCGGCGTCACGCCGGGCCCAATTATGCATAGCTCAAGTTGACCCGTGATATCAAAGAGGCTCCGCTTCATTTCGTAATGGCCGGTTGAACTCCAAAGATGTCGGATTTTTCTGACGACTCAATTAAAGCTGGGCTGGCTTTTGTTTGTCAATTCATTAGAGAGAACTAAATAAACTACGTAGCTCTCTAACGTGTGACGTGTTCCCTTTAAAGCTGTACAACCCACACGAGCTGCGCTATGTTGTGAAAGAAGACAGGAGGGCCAGTCAAAGCCGGCCAGCTGAACTAATAGGGTAGACGAAGGAAGACAGATCGATCACTGCGAGGTCTAAAAACTATTTTCGGTTCACTCACGGAGACGTTGAATCTTATGCACGTTTAGCTCGTCTAGCTCCCCTCTCTCTCAGCTGGAGTCGTTACAACCTCTCCCTCATCTCAAGTGGAAGCAGAGTGGAGGGGAAAGAGAGAGGGAGGAAAAAAGATCAGAGTCGGAACTCGGAAGAGGGTCGCAACCCCCCGGCCACATACTTTGTCAGCATCGGGGACACATCCCTCCTCCGCCTCTGCTGTTCCCGTGCGCGCCGCCATCGGGCGTTTTCACCGTATGTCGGCGCCCCGTTATATTGTAACACGGGCCGGTCTGTTATCAGTCAAGAGTCGGCCAGTGCCGAGCATGGTTATTGCCATTGGTGTTGTGAACGATGGAAATTTGAGAACACGACTGTTGACGACAAGTGTTGCCGTTGTTGTTGTTGTTCGCGGCTCCTACCGGAACAAGAAAAAAAGAGGACATCCAACTCTCGTTTGTGTGCGGCGTGCGAGGCCGCCTTATTTATTTGGTGGATATATATGAAATAACTGGAAAAGGGACCTCGAGGTGTGGTTTCCACGGGCGGAAGCCGCGATATCCTCTTAGTCGCATTGTTCGACGGATATAATTGATGTACTCTCGTGTGCTCCTAGCCAGTACTGTGCTCATTCTCTGCTACGTTGTGGATATCGGCATCAAAGGTCTGATTACTTTTGTTTTTCTGGCTGCCAGATTCCTTTTATTTTTCTCTCTCTGTTGTTATAATATTACTGTGGGGAGGAAAAAGAGAATTATCAGAGAGTTCTAGGCCGTAAAAACGGGGGCTGTGATTGTACTTTTCATTCGGTGAAAACATTGGAAAGTTTGGGAGAAGAAAGGAACGTGAGACGAGGAAAAATTTAAACAAACACAGCTGGGAAACCTGGGATTTTTTGACAATGACAATGAGAATCACGTGACTATCGTGCTGCGTTGTTGTTTTTTTCCAAGTTGTTGCTCAATTGTTTTTATCGAAAGCAGACGAAAGTTTTCTTTCCAATTTGTTATTGACAGCCGACGACGACGACGACCATGAGGGTTTCCGGTGCGGTTTGTCGCACGGCCGATGCTCCAGCAACTTCTCTTGTAACTCAATTTTTTAAAGTCGAGAAAATGGAATAGACACACACACACACACACACTGAGCACGACGGACGCAATGAGTCATGTGTGGATAGAAAGGGGAGTAGACTGCGTGCGTCTGGGGGAGGGAGAGGAGCTACAGTGTCGGATTACTTGGAGGCGCCATGTTGATTACGTAGAAGGGGAGAGGGAAAAAACTTTCCGTCCCACTCTCTCTCTCTCACACACGCAGTCTCCCCCCTCTTTTTCTATCTGATGTGGAGAACCCAACTGCTGTTGATGTTTGACAGTCTTTAGAGCAGGATGGGCTGACTGCGAGCTGCATTCCAAGTTCTCAGTCTGCCTCGATCACTCTGTTTTTCCCTGCATCATTGCGTGGGTGTTGTTTTCCCCCCCATCGTGTTGACTGACAATGGCTCTTCCCTGGAATTGCCACCTAACAGGTTGTGATTATCGCTCATCAAGTCATGAAATTGAGAAATTCCCAGTGTTGTTGTTGTTGTGGATGGGTTGGTGCACGTCAGGCGCGTGCGCCGTGTCGGGCCGATAGCCGATCGATCAATGGCAACCACCCCCGGAACACGACCTGATTGGCAAATGATCATATTGTTCTTCTTGTGTGTTTGTTGCTGTGCTCGCTATTTTTAGGTCTGAAACGAGGTTCCAAGGCGGTGGCTGCTGCTGCTGTGGACACGCCATCTCGGGTCGGCCGAACAACGCAACGCGATTCCAACTCGAACCCCATCAGCCCCGTCCCAACTGGACCCGAGGAGGAAGAGGCGGACGACGAAGAGGAGGTGGCGGAGACAGAGGTTGCGACAAGCCTGGACCACTGTCAGAGCGAGTCGTACCACTGGTGTGAAGAGGACGATCTAACGAGCAGCGAGGCGGCCACGTCGACGGACAAAACAATCGGTTCGTCCGGCGAGCCGGATCATTCGGCCGAGGAGTACGCTGAAATGGCCAAGAAAGTGGACCAGAATCTCGCCCATATCGATATGGAGAACTTCAAGTCGGCCGATCTCTTCCAGACGGAGCAAATCCGCTCCCTACTCATCGAGTACAACCGGCCCATCATGCGCAGCCAGTCGCCACTCTCGCAGGTTCGTCCCTACAACTCTCCTAGTCCTACTCTGCCCTCGCCCGCTAGCACCGCCAGCTGGCTAAGAATAGTTACAAATATATCAACGAGCGTTTCGTTGCGTGAGTGTCGGAGTGTCTGCTTCGCCCGGCCCGGCCGTGGGAGGGGTGTAGTAGTATAGTAGTGCGGCGGCAGGGAAGCGGACAAAGCTAAGCACGAGCCAAGGTCGTTCCAATCTCACTCTGGAACGCTTGAAATAGTTGGACACGCTGCTGCCATCTATCGAAACTAACTCGTCTGTAACTTTTTCCGTCTAACCAAAATTTCTTTTTTGGGGGCCGTCTAGGACGATTGTAGCCTGACGGATTGCGGATCGCTTTGCAAATCGGGACCGTTGTTCTCACCCCAGCGGACCGCCCCCGGCGGATGTGGAGTGGGCGGCAAAGGCATCAGTCCAACGGATTACAGCACGGACTCATTAAACATGGTGGAACGCGACGAGTGTTGGCTGCTGGAGGAGGCCGGCGACGGTGCCAGCCAACTTCTCTGCCGCACTAATATGACAAACTACACTCTGGCCTGGAGCTCTTCTGCTTCCGGAACCGATCAGGATCTCGATTATAACGAACCCGGTATTTATTTCTTATTGAAGATCCTGTCTCTAATCCTCGTTCCTACTGATTCATTCATCGATCGATTATATCCACCAGGTACGAGTAGTTCGGGATCGGAGCAGAGTCACTGGTCCTCCTCCGGAAGCGGGGGCCGAGTCGCTCCGCCAATTCCCCCGTGGCCTGTGGCTTCGCGCCAGCAGTGCCCTGGAATGAGGATGACTGATCCCGCCACCAAGTTGCAGTGTTGGGTCCCTCGTCCCAATCCGCCCCCACTGAAGAAGATTGAAAACGTTCCGAAAACGCGCAAAGATGTCGCCCAGCAGAAGGAAGTCCACACGACCGAGTTGGTCAATTTCCAGTCGATTGGCAAATCCGAGGACAATCCCAGTTTGTCCGACATGGACAACGGCAACGGCAAATCGGCTTCCAAGGACAACCGGACGAGGCACAGGCCGGTTTTCACTAAAACGGAATCCAAAGCCACGACTCCGCCGTCGTCATCATCCACTGGATTGTCTCTGTTGCAGATCTACATGCGGCAACGATCGCAGACGAGCATGGAACGTGAAAGTAACAAGAAATCGGACGACATCATCGCTTCCGGCGGAGGCGAAGGCTGGGTGGAGGACTATCCGAGCAGTGCGGATGAAAAACTCGGCCTGGAATCGATCTCTAGCTCTTTGGCTGATGAAGACGACGATGACGACGACGACGAGAGCGTTTCGGACAGCGAAGACGACGAGGATCTGTGCCAAAACAACCGGTCGTTGACCCTGACGGATATCAGCGATATTGAGCAGACATCGATCCAGATCGACGCTGTTCCGTTCAACACCACGGCCGCCTCGTCGAGTTTGGACAAGTTGATTGCCAAAATCAAGCCATTTGAATTGGGCCTGTCGCCAGCTTCCATGGAAGAACACTGGAACTTTGAGAGCCGGATGCGGCTGGCTGCCCCAATTCCAGAAGCCAACGTCGGATTGATGGATAAGAGTTGCCAAGTGGCCATCAATCCGCCTTCTTCGGCCACTCAGGAAGAAAGTACTTTGACGGATCCCGTCAAACCTCAGGCCTACCTCATCTTCCCCAGTTACAGCCTGCCGGATTTGAGTTTCCTCAAGAAGCACGACTACACCTGGATCGGCGATGTGCTCCTATCGCCTCAGAACTTGCCCGCTTCGGCACGCAAACAGCCAGAACCGCTCGTCCGGCAGACTCAGCGGACGTTCGACGAAATCAAGAAGCGTCAAATGGGCCACGTCAAAGACTGGGAATCGTTGAAAATCCTTTTGCCGGAAGAGATCCGCCAGCAGATCAACAGCATCAAACCGTTGCCGACGGGCAGGACCACTAGGCCTAGGCCGAAGAGTTGCGAGCACACGGTCGTCCTTCGCGATTCCAAGAAGACGGTGCCGCGTCCGAGCACTTGCAGAGGGTCCGGCGCTTGGCCCGACGCCTCCGCCGGATACATGCTACCTACAGTCCCCCAATCCCCTCCAGGTGGTGACGGAGGGCCTCCACCTCCGCTGCCCAAGAGGACGGCATCTCTTCCGCATAGTCCAATAGCCAGACAGCAGCGTCGTAGCGCTGGGTCGGCCATTCCAGCTGAACCGGCCAAATCGGCCGTCAACAGGCGAGTCCGAGCGGATCCGCCGACCGCACCGAGCAAACCGGCATTCGGTTACACGATGCGCAAAACGGTTAGTTTCGGCGAACACTTGAGCGGTGGCTTCTTGAAAATGGCCAGCCAGAGACGGCCGCTGTCTTTATCGCACTGGTCCGGCGGCGGATCTTTGGATATGAACTCGCCGGATGAAGATCCAACAGTCAGCATCAACTTGGAGCAGAAACAAGGTTAGAAAATTGGCTTTTGAGGTTAACGATCTTCTAAATACTCATTATGAAATGTTTTTGCAAAATAGAAATGGTGAAAGCCGTCTCGGTGGCCTCATCTCAGCTATGCAAATTGATGAGTCAACCGATGCAAATGAGCGATGAGGAAAGTTGCGCAATCCACTCCAAGTCGGTGGCTAGGTGCCTCACATGCCAACTTAGCCCGGCTATCTACCAGATACTCTCGGACGGACTTTTACCCAACGTCAATACCTTTTTCGGTCAGGTCAACAACTCTGTCTGGAGGGTAGTCGAAGCTTCCGTCAAGAAAGGTACCATTCAGAGTTGAAAGAATTCCCATTTTAAAAGCCAAGAGTCATCAAATCCAACGATCCTATTCGCCCAAAAAATTTAGGTCCAGTGTTGCCTTGGATCGAGGAATTGGTCTTTTGTCTAAACAGTGAAGAGAGCCTGCCAGAAGGACCAGTCAGGTTCGGAGTTTTCATCACTGAGCTCGTCAAGTAAGAAGCGATTTTTTAAAGTTATTTATGTGGTACTTTTATCAATAAATTTGTCTTGTTTTTATAGTATGGGAGGTTTAGATTGGTGGTTGGATAACCTATCAGCCAAGGAGACAATCCTGCGCCGGCATTACGCGCCCAACGGTTTTCTGTACTTATGCCACACGTCGACCAGGCCTCTAATGGAGGAATTGCAGGGTTATTTGCGACCTTTGGCTGCGCTGCCATTCGACAACAGTTTGCCATTGCCACCCAAGCCAGAAGCTAGTCCAAAACAAAGTACTCTTGTCGCGGCGAAGCCAACGACACCGACAAAAACCATTTTGAAGTCTCCGACACGGTCTAAAACCCAACGGCCCCTGTCGTACGTGCAAAACAGTCCCAGCAAGACAAGCCCGAAACCCCAATACCGGCGCACTCAGTCGCAACATTCTGGCCTCTCGCCAAAAAAGTCAAATGTCGCACAGCAACAGGAGAACAACAAGACGGAGACGAAGGTTGAAGAATTCTCGTCGCTAAAACAAAAATGGGAATCACTCTGCGGTGACCGAAAGCCACGCAGCGAAACGGCGACACCGACGACCGGTAACAAGAGCGTTTCACCGGTCGTTATTCCACCAACAACAACAACTGGCGAAACAAGTCCGTTGAAATCGAGAATTCCGCGACCCGTCTTCCGGTTAAGCAAGTAAACAACAATTTGATACCCCCACTTGAACTCCTTCATTCTCGTTTTGCTCTCGTCTCTCTCTCTCTCGTCTTTACTCTACTCCCTTTGCTCGATGTGACATTACCCTCACTATTATTTCGCAAATAAGTAAGAAAAATCAAGCAAAGCAAACCAAACTTATTCGTCATGCATAAATTATATATATATTATACAAAACGTTGCTTTTTGGATCCGCCAATCTCCCTAAATTCTCTCCACTGGTATACTCAAGCAAACAAGAAATTTACCCTTTTACCTTTCAAATTCTTTGGTTTGTTTAAAACAATCTCATAAGTGCAAGGTTCAGTTTTTATGACAATTACATTTGTATAAGGAGTAGCTGGTCGATTTACAATTAAGTAGACGGCTCTGGATCGCGGTATACATCGTTCCTGTTTATTCACGACTGAGTTGTGTTACACTTTTGCTTCATGTGCAACCAAAAACCAAGCAAAAAAGGGATGAAGGCAAAATCGTATTGTTCTCTGCTAGTCTTGTATGAAAAACAAAATTACGGTTATTTTTAGTGCCGTGTATCATTTGGAAGAAAAAGAATACCCAATTGCCATTTCACATTCGGGATCGGCCAATATGTCCCGCCGATGTGTATTAATAATAACATAATCTCAATGTATACTTCAATACATATGGTCGCGTAACTATAATAATTGTTTTTCTCTTTTCTTCATACTTGCATTAATTTAAAATTTAATTCAGGTTTTCAGAGATGAAAAACAAAATTTTATTTAGTAATTAATTGTTAACTTTCTGTACAGGGTTTAAACACATCTTATTTTTCCTAACTGGATTAAATTAAGTTAATTACTAACCAAGCTACCCGCTCTCACATTCTACTATATCTCTAGATTAACAAAGTAATCAGCAATAATCTTGGATTAAGTAATCAAAGCACTTAAATCGCATATAATCACTGCGACCACTGCGACGGACAGAAATGGCGCAACTAACTGCCGAACCAATCCAGATCCAGTCAGTCGAGATAATCCGTCAAACCACTAAAGGGTATCGATTCCAAGCACACTATCTAACGCCGTCTGGAACGTTGTTTGTTTTGTTTTTTTCCAAGACGTCTTCATCGATCTACTCACAGACAGCGGAACAAGATCCATGTCGGATCGCTCGTGTAGTCTACCGTAATGATTTGCGACGAAGCTTGTGTCGGAAGCCATTCTTCGTCTGGCCCAAAAACCATTCTGCCTGGATATGTTCGGCTAATCAATAATCAAATTACTCCGACGTTTCAAGGACGCAACGTACAGAACTTCTTGTTCCCCTATTTAGTCAAACGATGTAGTAAAGAATATAAAGCTTTGTATGTATCTAATTACCATTTCGAAGTTGGATTTTTCCTAATTGGGCATCTTTGATGCATTTCCACTGATAAGGTTTTTTTATTACTTATGGAAATCGGCTAAATGAAGTATGAAAAAGATTGCAAAAAATTGGACCCGGATTACCTGCCATACCGGATTGGACAGGTTAGTTTATTTGGGTCATCGACTATACGAAGCCGGATTTCCCATCCAGTATCCGACTAGTGGACATGCGGTTTTTCTTCTTAGCTTCGTTTCATGTGAGCTTTACATCGAAGGAGGTATATGCGTTCCCTGGAGTTAGGTTCGATTGTGGCCGGACGCGACTTGATGACTGGCCTGCAAGTACATACTCCACTGGATCTGCTGACCCGACTGACTCTCCTATCCTGTATCGAGTCTACACTAACGATCGTATAGATTATGTAGCATTGCAGTCCATTGTCTTGTTCAAGTCGTGAAGCGTGCTTGGAAGTTAAGGGGACTAACTTTGTTGGCGGACCGCCAGCCAACCGCTACGTCACTTTTTATGGCAAAGGCCGAGACCCCTGAAATAATTCCATTGGACGGCAAAGAAGTTTTGACAATTAGTAATTTGTAAAATGCTCCTTTTTGCCATCCAATTTTGTTTCTGTTTTTTGAAACTTTTTAAAGTTAAATAAACTAATTTGAGGAAAGTATGGCCCTACAGGAAAAGGATATGTGGTGCAAACATGAAGGAAATGGTTATTTAATTTGTCGTGTGTACATGGTTTTCAATGTTTGTCATTTAAATCTGTTGATCTGTTATCTTGCAGGGAATTTTGACGCTATTCAAATATAATTTGCCTTTATATGTTGACGTCCATATCGATTAATGAAATGTTTTGGTCTTAAATTTTTACGTCACCTTTTGTCAAGAATGGAACCTATTAAATCTTCAGAAGAGGATAAGATAACAAATGAATTATGAATCTTTCGTGGAAAATTGTCTTGTCTGTAGTTGGTGAAATATAATGATTAATTCGAATTATTTGTGAAAAGGCTGTTTATTCTCTTTAGGAAATAGTGCCTAAAGTAGGTAGGGACAATAAACGATGGGGAGCACGAAGGAAACGCGAAATGAGGTTATCAAAGTTGTCTTGATTTAAACAGTTGATTATTTACAGTGCGATTGATGTCGTGCGAAAGAAATCCATTCTCGTAAAAAGAAATGATCTTTCAGGAGAAGGACCGAGATTTCAACAATCATTGTACTTGAATATCTAACCTGCCTAGTCTGTTAGGACTAGACCGAGGTGACGGAACACCATCAATAATAGGTGGAGGCAGAGTATCACTTAAGCAAACAGGCCCGTTCTTTGTGCAGATGCCGACACGAACAGGTATCAGCAAATTAGGATGAAGGTGCTTATAGTAGAAACCTAGTAGAGCAATACTCAGAACAAAAGACGATACCTGGCCTATAAGAGCCGGGTAGTGAAACCATTGATGCTCATTGTTTGTTTGTGTCACTTGTAACCACCATAACACCATTAAAGTGGAATTTTCGAGAAAACAAACCTGGGATTTGAAAACAATTAGTTACATAAACGAATCGGTAATTAAATCAATGTTTTACTTACAACGTAATAAAAGGCATATCGGAACCGGGTTCGATCCGGTTTAACGTTGAAAAAAGTAAATATATGAATAATTGCTAGAATCAGGCAAAAGAAAAATTCTTCGATGCGAGTTGAGCACGCGGCCGTTTTTTGAAGCCACAACCAAATGGCCATCAATACCCAGTGCCCGAGTACAATGGGCCAAATAAACCAGCCATATACGGATGCAAAGACACTAAGGGCAATAACTCGAGCGCCTACATAAAATCCATAATTGATTTTATAAATCTTAATTGGTTTAATAATATATGTACGCAATTAACTTACTTATTCCGAATAGATGAGCTAGAAATAAAACAATTGTGCCCAGCACATGAATGTTCTCTTTGTCTACTTGAGCAAAACGTAGAGATCGATTGTAAGTAGTTAAGGCCCACGCAAGGCTGACGACTGAAGTTACAACCGATGCCGTTTGGAAAGTCACTGTAAAAACAACGGGTTGATTACAAATTGCCGATAAAGACCTTAAAACAATGCATTACCAGCGAATGGATCACTTCCAAAACTGAATGTGCCCTTAGCCATGATGTAGAGTTGTAGAACCAGCTGTGGAGCAGACTCCATGAAGCATTCAAACAGGCGAAGGAATGTAGCATCGGCGTCTTCATATGCCATTCGCGCGTAACATTGCCCCATTTTGGAATAGTCTTTCCTCTTTTTGGCTCTTCTGCTCTGTAGTCCATAGCGTAGAGTGTCAACATATCTAGAGCAGAAGGTAGATAAGTTTTCATTGCATCTTTGTTCTCCATACCAAAATGAAAATACCTTGCAACAGGGCTGAGAAAAAAGATGAGGCAAAAAATTCTAAATGCCCAAGTAGATTTAGAAACTGGGGGAAAGTGTTGATTGTTTTGGTCTTTGATGTACCACTTGGCTGATAATCCAGACATGGTAAAGGCTGGGATGGCCACAAATGCCAGAGTAAAGCCAAAATACCAATAATGGTCATGGCGATAGTAGGTTGCTGCCATAAATCCGTCAGTGACAAGGTCAACCACGTAGCTACAAATAGACACCATAATGCACACAACATCCAGCCAGCTGAAATTGGCTTTTCCACGAAGGCCATCAACTTCATCTCCAAAATCTAGATGGCTGATTTCAACTAGTGACTTTTCTTGACATTTGTCACTTTCAGAAATACTCTTATGTCTTGACAAGAGTTTCCCAGGCGAAGTCACTATACTACCATTGTGCGTATTATCCATGTTTGAGGCCGATTTATAACGTTCAGACTCGGATGAAGTTTCTTCGCGAGCCGTTGTCACAAATACACACGCACCTGGCGAAAAGAAAAGAAATTTGAACACGGAGCGTCGTCTGCGGTATTGACAGGTGTCGAGTTAGTTCTAAAATAATCCGATAGGTACCCGATAATGCCGCGTTAAACCAGTATAAAACGAACTGATGAATAATTATTTGATTACCGTATGGGATATCCCGAATGAATTTATTGCGTAAAAAACTCGACACCAAAAGCACTTGAATTTTGAGGTTTACAGTAAATATCCGGTGTACAGATAAGAGTAAGAGATTTTTCCGCCAGCAAAAACGTTATGGCTGGCGTAATGGTGACAAAAGTTAAGACTGGAGACTATAGTTTTTTGTACTGCGCGAATAGAGTCGAAGGAATGACTTTTCTTGGACTTTGCGCTGTGAGTTGAATACATTCCATGACAAAAAGGCGATATTTTCTTTTGATAAAGCAATATCTTGTCTTTTCCTGAAAGGAGGAAGTTGGGGAATACAAATGAGGATTCTGAAAGAATTGCATTTCTATGCAGTCCTATAATAATAATTCATTATATTAGACTCACAAACTTCATATTTTTTGGTTTATGATATCAGTAAGATAGTAATTTTGGTGGTCATTTTAAAAATCCCGGCTTCTCCCGGTGAACGAATTTCTTGATCATGCAATGTTGTGCAACAGACGATTTATCAAGCCACGTTCCTCCAGTCCATACCTCCAACGGGACTTCGTTGAAAGCTGAATTGCTGATGAAATTTCCTATTGTTGTTAGGACCCTCTCACTAGTCTTTAGTAGAAAGTTGCTGCGCGTGAACAAGCCAAATCTCTTTCTTTGTCCAAGAAACCTTCAAGTTCTCTCCTCTTTGAGATCTCAACCAGAAGCACCCGCTTGGGGTTCTAAAAAACATAAAAACAAGCAGAAAATCAAGATTCAATTCATTAACATAATGGCTGATCCAAAGATTGAAGAAATTTTAGCACCTTTCCGTGCCGCTGTCAAAGAACAGGTAACTAGTACGCGGTCACGTCATTTTTTCTGAATAAATGATCTTTTATTGACATGTTATTTATATCATTCTCAATGTTTTATTAGGGTGACATTGTGAGGCAGCTGAAAGAATCTGGTGCTCTGGAACTTGACTTGAAGAAAGCAGTTGCTGAGCTGAAGGTTCGGAAGAAGATTCTTGAGGACAAAGAGCTGGAATTAACACCAGTGGAGGCATCCTTTGATCGAGCCAAAATGGAAGACTTGCTGAAACGTAGGTTCTTTTTTGACCAGTCTTTTGCCATTTATGGTGGTATCACTGGCCAATTTGATTTTGGCCCCATGGGCTGTGCCATGAAAGCTAACATGTTAAGTACATGGAGAAGCTTCTTCATCCTTGAGGAGCAAATGTTGGAAGTTGACTGCTCAATTCTGACACCTGAGCCTGTCTTGAAGTGAGTTTATCCTGTGTATGCAACTGTACCTGCTCTAAACATTTGCTGTCTCATCTCAGGGCTTCCGGACACGTTGACCGATTTGCCGATCTCATGGTGAAAGATGACAAAACAGGAGAATGTTTCAGGTTGGACCATTTGATCAAAGCCCATTTGGAGAAGGTCAAGTCTGACAAAAAGACAACCGCCGAAGTAAAAGTGGAATGCGAAGATATTGTGATCAAGCTCGACGGCATGAACAAAGAAGAGATGCGTGTCATTCTCAGGAAATTCGAGATGAAAGCACCATTGACCAACAACGAATTGAGCGATCCCATGGAATTCAACCTGATGTTCAGCACTTCCATTGGTCCCACTGGCCTTGTTAAAGGCTACCTGCGACCTGAAACTGCCCAGGGTATCTTTGTCAACTTTAAGCGTCTTTTGGAATTCAATCAGGTATCGAGACTCGTCCAATAAATCCTTTTTTTACTGTGCTAACAAAGAAATTATTTGTCAGGGTAAACTTCCATTTGCCGCAGCACAAATTGGTAACTCGTTCCGTAATGAAATATCCCCCCGTTCTGGGTTGATCCGCGTTCGTGAATTCACGATGGCGGAAATTGAACATTTTTGCGATCCTTCCGACAAGTCTCACCCGAAATTCAACGATGTTCGCGACGTACAAGTAAGTTTGAATCTGTTTGTTTTATTTGGATTGAGACGTTTATTCTAAACTATTCCAATTATTAGGTACTCTTGTACTCGGCGTGCAACCAAATGGATGGCAAAGCAGCTGAACTTGTCACCATTGGCAAAGCGGTTGATGAGCGAATTATCGCCAATGAGACTTTGGCTTATTTCATGGCCCGTATCCAACAATATATGACCAAAGTCGGAGTTGACCCGAAGAAGCTTCGATTCCGTCAACACATGAACAACGAAATGGCTCACTATGCATGCGATTGCTGGGATGCCGAATGTCTCACTTCCTACGTAAGTTCAAGCACACGGTTTTATTCAGCATTCTTAAATTAAACAACATTTCTTCCTAGGGTTGGGTGGAATGTGTCGGCTGCGCCGATCGTTCTGCTTACGATCTGTCTCAGCACACCAAATCTACCGGAGTCCGTTTGGTAGCAGAAAAGAAGTTGCCTGAACCCAAGACGATTGACGTCGTCGAGGTAGTAGCGATCAAGGGCGCCGTTGGCAAATCTTTCAAGAAAGAAGCCAAGGATATCATGGAAGCTCTCTCCAAATTGGAACCCGCAGCTGTCGTAGAGGTTGAAGAGTCTTTGAAAAACAATGGCAAGTACGTCTTGGAAATCGGTGCAAATTCCTATGTTATGACGCCCGATATGGTGGAAGTGAAACGGTATCAAAAGACCATGCACGTAGAAGAATACGTGCCAAATGTCATCGAACCTTCTTTCGGTATCGGTCGTATCATGTACTCCATCTTTGAGCACAATTTCCGAGTGAGGAGTGACGACGGCCAACGCACGGTAAGTTAAGATGTTTATCAAAGTGAAAAATTCCGCTTTTCATTGCGTGTTGTGTACGTTTCTTAGTATTTCTCGCTACCTCCGGTGATTGCCCCATTGAAATGCTCGGTGCTTCCGTTGAGCAACAATGCGGATTTCGTTCCTTACATCCGTCAACTGTGTAAGTATTTGTCAAGACTCTACAAAAGGAACGCAACTTCAAATATTGTTTCTTTTAGCTCGTGACCTCACGATTGCTGACGTGTCTTACCGAGTTGACGACTCGAGCGGATCTATTGGACGCCGTTATGCCCGCACGGATGAAATCGCCATCCCGTTCGGTATCACCATTGATTTTGATTCTCTCAAAGAACCCCACAGTGCAACTCTCCGTGAACGTGACTCAATGGGTCAAGTTCGTATTCCGGTAAGTTTAGACAGACTTCATCTTAACGGTTTCCAGTTTCAATGGAAAATGACTAACCTATTTTCTAACTGTTTTTAGTTGAGCGAGATCGCTGCCGTTGTTAGAGATTTGTCCAACGGCAAAACCACTTGGACGGATGTTGAAGCCAAATACCCGAAATTCGAACAACAGGAAACTAAATCGTGAACGGATTAGAAATCCGGAATCCGGGCAGGGCGAACGCCGTCGGCGACCACGCTTTACCGGCGTAATTACATTTGGTGTCGGGTACACACACCCCAGTGGCTTTCTGAAAGTAAATCTTGTCCAGTTACTCCAATGTCGTTGTTTTATTACGCATTTTTTTTTCCATCGAAACACGTAGGCCTTTTTTTTTATCACGCAACTTCTTGCCCATTATGTTGTTCCGCCTCCTGCCGGATGCGGCTTGATAGAAATCCTTTTCCTTACTCAGATGGAAGTCTCTCGTCAGGGTTGAGTCGGTCGAGAGCTGCTGCCACCTAGATTACACGCGCGTGAGTATCGATAGTTTAGAAAGTCGTCTCCCCACCCGCTGACACATCGTTTCGTTCCACTACCGAAGACTTAGTAAGCAGACGGAAACCTACGGCGGGAATGAACAGAAATGGGAGAGGGTTATCATGGAACATAGTGAGAGAATAAGAGAGAGAGAGAGCCGTGTTTTCCTACAATGAAATCCTTATATTAAGAGAGGATTTACATCGTTCGTTTTACTCTGCGTTCATATCCGGCTCGTTAATTTTTGACTTCACGCGACACGCCCTTGGAATCGTTTTGCTTTGGCGCGTTTCGTCCAGTTCTTTTAGTCGTCGTGCCATGAATCGATCGTTAACCAGTTTGTTTTTTCAAACAATGAAAACCCTCACATCAATAGTGAAGTTGATGCAAAATCACCGTCTTCCGTTTCGGAAGACTACTTCCAGGCCAAAGAGCATGTTCGCTTCGTTTCCTGACATCAACTTAATCTTCTAGGACTGTAATAAGATTAGCCTCCTTTGAATTTTCTGTTTCATCCTGCCTGACGTCAACCGTGCTAGACTGTAAATAACGGAAAAACAAAATACAGACGCCCTAGCGGAGGAAGTGCGGCTAGGAAGGTGTGGCCTCCGCTGCCACGAAAGACAACCAAACACGGTCAAAAGATAAAGAAGCTAAAAAAATATGTAAAAAATAAAATAAAAAAGAGAGAAACACTTGAGTGCTAAGTCTTACGGCGAAACACGACGTAGTAGCTAGTAATGTTATCATGAAGAAAAATATGAAGCCACTGACATCAACAAGCCAACCGCTGATCCGGAAGAAGAAGAAAAAAAAATTTGAAATAGATTACACCACACGGTTGAATGTTTAAAGAAAGTTGGAAATATGGAAATCGTGTCGGCGAAAGAAGAAAAAAAAATAGAAATAAAGAAAAGACGACGACGACGACAATATGAGCGTGTGCCCTTCCCGTTTTCTTTTCGGTTGTAGAAGTGCAAGTGGAATTTAAGGCTTTTTCATCCGCCTGAAGCGACGTTAGGGCTAAGCCGCCGCCTTTTTCACGAACCACACATACACACATTTGTTAAGTCGTGTGCGTTTCGGCAACTGGACGACAAGTTGCCGAAACCGTTTTTCTTGGCTCAGCCTCACCTGAAATCATCCTGTTCGGCAACATCGCCGCTTCGAAATTCCCACACGCACAGGTACAAAAGGGGGTTGGGCTCAATGAATATTTAATTTCGTCAAAATGCCCTTCCATTTTGTTCATTTTCCTATCACTTAATAGCCAAAGTCGGTGGGAGGATGGACACGTGACTCTCCAACTGCGGTGACTAATGCTAACCGGAATTGACGATATTCAGTTCCTTTCGGTACTGTTTGAAATAAACCCCCCCCCCAAAAAAAAACATTTTTCTTCTCACTCCTCATTTTCGAGAGTGGAAAGAGACTTTGGCCCGCAGAAACTCCTCCCGGACTCTCTCTCTCGCCGTCAGTCGGCTGCTGGCTTCTGCACGAACAGGTCGTGTTTGTGTCTGTTCGTCTGCGTTGCAGTCCCCTTTCCATTTCGTCAACTTGGGTGAAACACCGGCGGTGAAAGCCTTGTGCATGTGTCTGCGTGTGCGTTATATTCATCATCAGCACACACACACAGCCCGACGTGAAAGTAGTTATTGTTCTTGGTACTAGTGTTCGGCGAACCGCGTTGATACATGACTGACTGAGAATCATTGAGAGAGAAAGCCGTCTTGTAGTATACTATTGTTGTTGTGCTTGCGTGAGTCTGCGTGGGGAGGCTGTTGCTCACCATCACCATGATGAATCACGAAGAGATCGGTCGGGGAGACTTTGTTCTGCTCGACGAAATCTCGACGGAAAGTTTCATCCACAATCTGCGAATCAGGTGATGATTTTCAGCTTTTGTGTTCCGTCGTCGTATTGTGTTTTGCACTACACTAGTTTTTTTGTTGTTGAACGAGCAGACGTGAGAATCAGTGAAGGAAATCTCAGCGGGGGCGAACGACTGGCTAGCCGGGAGGGCATGTTTTGATGTCGTAAAAGTTTGTGTTTCTCTTGTTCTTAAAGAAGAATATAAGAATGCAAGAAACGACGGTTTTATATTTCCATGGGAATGTGGGTTGTCTAAACCCGTTCAGTCTTGTTGCTTAAACCGTTTCGGAGGGGAACTTGGAACCTTAGAAAGTAAAATCCAAAAAGGACGTGACCCATAAGATAAAGGTTCCTCTCTCACTCGCCGAGAAAGGACTAAGACTTCTCACGTCGTCTAAGCTTACCTGGGCGTTATCATCAGCTGTATAGATCTTTTCTTTCTCTCATTCTCCTTACATTTACCGGCGCCGGTTTTTATCTCAACTGGGCGCGAATTTATCTACCAGAGAAAAGAAAAATATTAGACTGATAGTCTAACGTACATAGCAGACACACAAAAGTTGTATAGGCTCTTCTGTTTTTACCCTCCTCGCATGCTTGACTATTTCTGGCCGGCGGGTAATTACAACCGTAAGCAGATGGCGTCGTGGTCTGTCATTTGCATGGTCTATTACCACTGAACGGCAGATGAGAGAGAAAAAGAGAAGAAAAAAAAATCAGTTAAACAGACAAACACACGGCGCAACGATTGGGCATCTATCAAATGTCGTGCACCCTATATATATATTTTCCACCGTTCTTCACGACGGAAGAAATGGGGAAAAAACGGCCACTTGAAAACGGCCATCTGTCACGCCTCTCTCATGGCCGTGTATCATGCCCGTTATATCTAATCTCTCGCTACCTCGTCTTCTTCTTCTATCCATATTTTCCCTCTCGTTATTTCAGAGTGCCATTACAATGTTGTTTTATGTTCCAAAGGCTGAGCTTAAAAAGCTTTGTTCCTTCTTTTTTTATCAATTTGAACTAACCTTTTCATTTTATCTTATCGTCCGAATAGATTCAATGGAGGGAAATTCTATACCTACATTGGAGAAGTATGTGTGTCGGTGAACCCTTATCGGACGTTGAATATTTACGGACCGGATCATGTCAGCCAGTATAAAGGTGAGCAGACGATAAAATGTCACCAAGCGCATTTGATAAGCTGACCCAGCTGTTTATATCAACTTTTATGACAGGTAGAGAAATCTTCGAACGACCGCCGCATATATTCGCCATCGGTGACGCGGCCTACAAGACGATGAAGAGAAATGGCAAGGACACTTGCATCGTCATTAGCGGCGAGTCCGGCAGCGGTAAAACCGAGGCTTCGAAAATCATCATGCGTTACCTTGCGGCCGTAACGAACCTCAGCGGCCAGCAAGAAATCGAACGGTACGACCCGTTGCTGCTCTTTTTCTAAATGCCATAGAAAAGCCATGGTCCAATCGATCGACCGGCCGACACTACTAGTAGTACATGAGGGCTAGGAAAAGAATGGCACGCTGTACACGCCCTTTGAATCTATATACACTACATGATTATTAAGCTACTAATCCAATGAAGTCCTTCAACCGTCCCGGCCTGTGGCTCTATAATCTCTCTGGCTCAGCTCGAATTCCAACTGGACTGTATAGAGCGCCCGGTTCAATAGGAATCGGTTTTTAAATGGACAACGTGAGCTTGCGTCGAGTTCTCTCTCTTTTTTTCCAAATTATTTGAAAAGGCACAACAGCACAGCTGTTACAGTGAGCGCTCGCGCGTGTGTGCGCGAACGTGTGACGTCATTACTCACAAGCGTTAACTGAACCCTCTGACTTGAAAAACATCCTGAAAATAGCCCTGCTGACGGATGGCGGGTCCTTACATCTAAACTATTGACTGCCACGTAACGTTTTTTTTTGCGGCTTGGCAATCCCCTATGTTATATTGATGATGCCGTGTTAAGGTTGAAAGTAGCGCCGATTCGCAACGGCTTACTGCTGCATGGGGGTTAAATGCCAACATTTTTTTAAGGACGCATGCGGGAGCCAGCAGTGTCCGTTTTACGAGACGTTTTGAGTATGTCTTTCTCGGCAGCTGATTGATTTTTCTTATTTTTCATCTTTCGGCTGCATTCGATCCAGACGGTTTTTTTGTGGTTGTTGAGCAGGAAAAGATTTTGTGTGCAGCCTGTACGTGACGGTGGTTATATTGGTTGGGGTCGTTTATACACCACCCACTCTCTCTCGACCCCCTGTCGTTCTCAGCTTATCTTGGCTAGGTGTTTTAGAAAACGAGGGCCGATGACCTACAGGTCGATTCAAATGAGCCTTTCTCAGCTTTTGTAACTCTCAGCCGACGACGCCATGGGAATTTCAAAGGGAAAACTTCCAGTCGAGTCATTCAGAATCATTTCCCTTCTCAGTGGAATGAATCATCCTGTTTTATCAACTGTGACGAACAATGGGGTACGTGTTTTTCTTAACGCTGTCTCGTTTTCTTCGATTCCCATAGAGTCAAGAACATCCTACTCCAGTCGAATGCTATTCTGGAAGCGTTTGGAAATGCCAAAACAAATCGCAACGACAATTCCTCCAGGTTCGGAAAGTACATGGACATTCACTTTGATTTTAAAGGAGATCCCATCGGAGGACATATTAATAACTACCTACTGGAAAAGTCGCGTGTCATCGTCCAACAAGCTGGCGAGCGCAACTTTCATTCATTCTATCAGGTATCATATAAGTTTTGTCATTAGGAAACTCCTCCCCTGTGTCTTCCTGTCTCGTCTCTTTCTTTTTTTTTCAGAGAGTCTACAATACGTTTTCTTTCCTTTCTTCTTTCTTTCCATGTCCTGTGATGAACACAAGTTGTTGTTTGGAGCGCCAGACAATGAAGCGGCGAAACTTCAACTGAAACGCGATCCGACATTTTACCACTTTTTACGTCAAGGAGGTGTGGCAAAAGTTGATTCCATCAGTGACAGGACTGATTACAAAAACGTCTCTTCCGCTTTCCGCGCCTTGAATTTCGACCCCGCATCCGTCGAGACCATCTGGAAAATTGTAGCGGCCGTTCTACATCTGGTATATCATTCGTACTCCTCGACTTTGATTCCATTGATTTTTAACGATGTGTTGTTGTTCTAAGGGCAATGCGGAATTCAAGTCTGAGGGTGACAAAACACGCCTAGCCAACTCTAATACGTTGTCAACCGTGGCGTCGCTGCTCTGCGTCGACCCCAATGAACTCAACCGAGCTTTGTGCCATCGTGTAATTGCCGCCAACGGCGAACTCATGGAAAAAGGTCACACGACTTCCGAGGCTGTTTACGGTCGAGATGCTTTTGCCAAGGTAAAAATTCTGAAAATTAGTTGTCTCCTTTAATCGCTCGTATTATCAAACTGTTTCGCCTTTTTTTTTTTACAGGCTTTATACGACCGTCTCTTCTCCTGGATTGTGGAACGGGTTAACAGTGCCATCGAAGTACAAAGGGCAGATAGAAGCTACAACGTTCCAGGAACTGTTATTGGTGTGCTGGATATTTACGGTTTCGAAATTTTCGATATCAATAGTTTCGAACAGTTTTGCATCAATTATTGCAATGAGAAATTGCAACAGCTTTTCATCGGTTTGTTCCATTTAGTAGAGCGAAACGGCTTGAATATCGATACTAAACAATGCGATTTCTTCAATAATAGAATTGGTGCTGAAACAAGAGCAAGAAGAGTATCGTCGTGAAGGAATCGCTTGGCAGAACATTGATTATTTCAACAACCAAATAATCTGCGATCTCGTTGAGCAGCAGCACAAAGGAATCCTTGCCATTATGGACGAGGCTTGCCTGAATGTTGGTCGTGTTACCGATCAGATGTTGCTGGAAGCGTTGGATCAGAAACTATCGCAGCACAAGCACTACACGAGTCGCAAATTGAGTCCATTGGATAAAGAATTGCGGCACGGCTCAGACTTTCGCATTCGGTAATTCTATTTCTCCAATTTTTAAGCCTATTGGCGTCTTAGGGCTTATTGAGACAATAAAAACTCATCCAATTTGAAGGCATTACGCAGGCGATGTGGTATACGACGTAAGCGGATTCCTGGATAAGAACAAAGACACGCTCTTTCAAGATTTCAAACGGTTACTCTACAGTAGTCGAGACCCTAATATCCGCCATATGTGGCCCGAAGGAGCCCAAGATATCCACAAGGTGAATTAAAGTTTGTTTTCTTCAAAAGGAGAGAGGGAAAAAAATCAGAATCGTTCCACTCGGCTGCGGCGACAGACGATGACTTGACTGCTCTCTTTTTCTGAGAGGGGAAAAAACGAAGAGCTAGTGTTGACGGGACATCTGTTGTCCCGTTCGTCTGGCTTCTGTTCTGGAGCGGAAAATCATTTATTGTGAAAAAAAACTCAAATATTTTTTTTTTCTCCTCAGACAACCAAGAGGCCGCTGACAGCTGGAACGCTTTTCAAGAATTCCATGATCGCTCTGGTAAAGAACCTGACGTCCAAGGAGCCTTACTATGTCCGGTGTATTAAACCCAACGACCAAAAATCCCCAGTGCTCTTTGACGAAGAACGCGTTCGACACCAAGTAATGTTAACTCGAGACTTTTACAGCAAATTTAGGTTTACCTGTTAACACCTGTTTCTTTTTCTCTCTCTCTCTCTTTCTCTTTCTCTTCGGTTCCAGGTCAGTTACTTGGGCCTTATTGAGAATGTGCGCGTTCGCCGAGCCGGTTTTGCTTACAGACAGAGTTACGATCGCTTCTTAAGAAGGTAAGCAGACCGTAAACTCAATAGTGATGAGTAGTTACCCCGTTTAAAGACAAAAGAGTCTTTTTTATTATTATTATTATTTATGCACCAGGTACAAGATGGTATCGCAATATACTTGGCCGAATTTCCGTGGTGGAGCGGATCGCGAAGGAGTCCGCATTCTAATTCAGCAGCAAAATTTCGAAGAGGACGTTGTCTATGGAAAGACGAAAATATTTGTCCGTTCTCCCCAAACGCTTTTCATGCTGGAGCAAGTGAGCGAAACTAAATCACATTACATTGTCTGAATGAATTCTAGCTATTTCCGTCTGACGTTCTAGGCTCGCGCTCGATTAATTCCGGGGATAGTCATATTTCTTCAAAAACTCTGGAGGGGATCTGTTTGCCGGCGTCGCTACAAGAAGATACTAGCTGCCAAGAGGATTATTGGAGCTTATCGCCGATATAAGATGCGATCATACTTGAGACTGCTCGTTAGTCCACTTCGGTAATTCAATTAATTTTCGAACAATATTGAGTTAACACCTTATATTGAGTTATTTCGTCTTGTAGCAATGCCAAGCAACTGCGGGACTATGGTTTGTCCGTTCAGTGGCCAAAGTCACCGAAAATTATCGCCAAGTTGGTAAACAAGTTTCACGCGGCATTCCATCGCTGGAGAGCTTGGATGGTTATCCGAGCTATACCTAATCAAGATTGGCCACAGCTTCGTCTTAAGGTATGGTTAAGCCCATAGGAAGCATTTTGTTAACCTAATAGTATTATTTGGGCCCTCATTTCATAGATTGCTGCCTCTGACGTTTTACGTGGAGAACGGGCCGGCTATGGTTTAAACAGGCGATGGGAGGGGAATTACGTGAAAGATGAGCTGAACGCGCCTTCGGCTCTAGTCACGCTTAAAGCTAAGGATAAATTCCAGCAAATCCTGTTTGCCTGCCGAATCCGTAAGTACAATAAGCGCTTCAAATCAAGCGAACGAGCTTTACTCATATCCGAAGCTTCCGTCTACAAATTGGATGGGAAGACTTTCAAACCCAAAAATAAGACCATCCTGGCTGAGGTAACTACCATCATTTTTAATATGCTTCACATAATCTTGATTGCATTATCCCCTTTTTCTTTAGATCACAGCGCTGAGCGTTAGTTCAGACGATGACCACCTCCTTGTGATTCATCTGCGCAGTAACAATGACCTGGTCGTTTCGCTGCAGCCGGATGATCGTACGGGCTGTAGCAAAGTCGGCGAAGCAGTCGGAATCCTCCTACAGCAATGTTATAAGTAATCCTGAAACCTGTCCGTTGACATCAACGTGCGGCCTAACCGGCTTTGTCCTCTTTTTGTTTGTTTCCAGTTTAAACGGCAGGCCTTTGACAGTCAAAACCGGTTCCCGAATCCAGTGTATGCTTGGACGCAAGCCACGTACTATACAAATCGATTCAAACAATGCTTCCATTAGTGCCATCAACTTCGTCAAGCAATCCAAGACGGATATTCTTTACCAATCACCTCCATCTTCGATTTCTTTCAAAGGAGTCGCGACCAATGGTCAGAACGGCTATCATTGAAGCTATATTTGTAAAGTGAGCTGCAATGTCGGGCTGCTGGGACCATGTCGGCGGTGAACTGTATAATTATTTTTTTACTGGACGTCAACCCAATCCAATCTTAATTAAAGAGGTATAAAGAGCCAATTATTAACAGTTTCCTTGTGTGTAATGTCAAAAAACGTTTTGGTGTTATCATATTGTGCCATTATGAATTCTTGTAATTTACCGTTGTATTCGTCTGGCCATGGTCTGTATTGGGACTCCACGGTTTTTGTGTAATTTTATCGAAATTTAACGGCAACGGAAATGCTGTGTTCATGTAGACATCACATTCGGTTTTTTATCCAAGTCGCCATTTTCCCCAAAAAAATTATTATTAGGAGATTAGCTGTATCCAAAAGGCGATAAACTGGTTATTATATTTGCCTTTTGACTGATATCAAATGAAGTCAACTTATGTGTATGCGGCAGTCAACTTGTTCGGTGCCGTCTTAAGAAATTTACTATTCAATACACTGCTTGTGAAAATTTTCATAATTGTATTATACAATTGTTTTCTTTCTCAGACTGTAGACTCGAGCGTTTCTTGCTGCATATAAATTTTCTACTTTGAGTAACCGTCGAGAGCATTCTTAATCAGCTGCTGCATTCGTATGGTATTGTTAACCTAAATTTTTGCCAGCAAGAAGCTGCGCAGCTTTGGAATGCTAACGAAAATCTGGGTGCAGCGCAAAGCTGGTTTTAGCTTTTTTTTTCGTTACTTCCAGTTTTGGCAGGTTGGCTGAATCATCCTAAATCATTTGAAAACGTGAATCGTATAATTATGTACGCGCGCGTGTGAATTGTTCCGGTCGTCTTCTCTACTCTAAATAAATACGTTAAAGAACACGTAAGCAAACTTTCTAAAGAAAGTAAGAGTAAGGCTTCGAAGTATGGTTCGAATCTGGCGGTAAACGAAATTTCATTGGTGCTAGAATGCCAGTTAGCTGAAGTAAGGGATGGGTAAGAAATTGCGTGGTTTTCGGTCATTCTGTTTCCAGCGTGCTTTGCAGGTGGTTCTCTGTTTTAGTGTCTGCATATCCCTGTTTTTAAACCTGGGGAATAGACATCTCTGGGAATAGATGACAGATCGTGTTAGTGATCAAACTTCAGATTGGATAACCTTAGCAACTGTTGGTAGGTAGCGTAATCATTTCTTTGCAATACTGGATAATTTAGGATACATGACTTAAAGATATTCTTGCGCATATATATTTTCTGACATGTCTGTTTTCATTTATAGAAAACATCAGAAAATAAGTGTGTTCAACATTAAAAAAATATAAAAACAAAAACAACTCTGAGCGTCCGACCTAATTACCCTTCATCTCTGGGTTCTTCGGATCTTCACTAAGCCCAGCAATCTTGGCGATTCCATCCTGTGACTATCAATTCTGGCCATCCAGGATGCTGGATTCTTTTTCGGGCGAGGCCTCGAAGCAGCACTTACTTAACACGGCAGGTAATGCCTTGACGCAACAAAAGATTATTAGATTAAGACAATGAAATTAATTCTGAAACAATTTATATTTTCTAGGGCGACTCAATAATAGAATTAAAGGCGTTCATTGAGTGCGGCGCAAAGTTTGTAACGGGATAAGATTATAAACGTGTTTACAGCATGGACTTCCAGAGACAATAGTAGATTAATCTACTATTCCCAACAGTTATTATAGTCTTCATTCTTCAAGATCAGTGAAAATGAAGTACATCCTTCATAGTTTATACTTCATCATGATTCAGGTATACCAGCAGGAACTGCTTCCACCACCCAACCAGCCACTACTGTCGATTACAGGTAACCAATACCAGAGTCATAGAGATATGGTTGCCAACCTCTGTGTTAAAATTTCCCTATCCCAAACTGCCCCCCTCCGTGGTGGCCGGTAGGCGGAGCCGTTCCCATCCCTTACTTGGCGAGAAAGCCAATCAGCGACTTGGGCCGGACCTACTGATCTGCCGTCTAGCGGTACACACCGTAACTTGTTGCTGTTTTCATTCGCAACGGTTTTTGAACGGGTCTGGACACGATTTCGACGGGCTCCCGCTCTGAAATGCCTCGCAAACAGTGCTTTATTACCGGTTGTTATGCTGATTTAGTAAAGAAATCCAGTGTTTCTCAATGTTTTCTGTTCGAAAATTGCGTTGGCAAGAGGCTGTTACTAAAACGGGTCTGTTGGTTTCTTCAAAAATCTGCAGTCGCCATCTCGACTGGGTTGGGCCTGTAAAGGGAAAGGAGATTCAGGGTGTTTTTTACCCACATCAAAAGTTGAAACTCAAGGATGGCGGTCTTCCAAAACATTTGAAGGCAAGAATGCTTCTATTTGTATCATGTTTTCCATTGCATGCACAACTAATTATTTGCTAACATTTCAGATGGGGACTTGCTCGTGAAGTTAGAAGTTCCCAGTCAGAATTGGCCATTGGGTAAGCTTAGAGATAATTATTTACTTGAATTCACATACAACATCTTCTTGGATTCACAAAAATTTTTCTTTCTTAAGCTCTGAAACTCCAAAATACTTTCCGTTCAGCAGATCATCACTGCTTTATACTTAAAGAAACTACCTCACCTCCTTCAAGTGAGCTTGCAGCCATTCAAGAATTAGATCTAGACTCTGGTAATGCAATTTTATTTGCAGGCAAATGAGGAAATATAAGAAGTAACAATTATTAAATTTCACTAGTGCCCTTGAACTCAAAAACTACTAAGGATGGATCCTCAACCAACATATTCTGCACCTTATCAAATTTTATCCTGCAACTTTCTCAAATAAATTGGCACTTGGAAAAATACCAGGCGAATCCACTATATCGCATATGTTCTAAGGTTTAAAAATGATAAATTCTGGAAAAAAATGAATGGATATAACTTTATGCAGCCCTAATTTAGGTTGCTGTGAAAACACCAGGAGAATGACCCAGCAGCAATAACATAGATGACAAGGAGAGGAAGAGAACAATTTCAGACAAATTCCCAGTCATCAGTTATGATCTGAAAGAATTTATGACGAGCAAAATGAAGACGATGCGATGAAAATGTTTCTGCTGAGACGACCTTTGGAAGAATTTCGATCTCGGTCCGCTCAGCTATAGCCCTTACAGCAAGTATTTACAGCGAATTAAACGATAATTCATTCTGGAGAGTGGAATCAAGGTTTCTTTGAGGTAGTGGGATCTGTATGTAACTGAGTTTACATAGTCTTAGAAGTAAAATGATTTCGTTTATTTCAGACATTTTTCGGGATATTGAGGTCTGTCGACAGCCATAATACGTTTCAGCGTCATGGATTTCCAGACCTTTGGCTGTAAACAAAGAAAATCGTGGAAACGTCGAAGATGAGTGAGTACATCCTGGCTCCATATTCGAAGGTTTTCTGCATGTTGACGAATTCAAACAACTGAAAGAACGGTTGCACTTGTATATAAACTGACGTTGAAAGATCATATATTGATTGGATTTACTCGAGTAGACAAACTAGAATTTGATGTAGTCACGATTGGTTTATAATTTGTGCCAGTATTTAGTTAAAACTCATGGCACCCTAGACTATGATGAATGTACCAAATCTCTTGTTTCTGATGGGCTGCTTTTGCAAGTAGATTTTCCTCCCCCTGACCGTACCACCTTACGTAATCGTGGAGGTCCTTTATTCGTAGCTGTACCTATGCATTAAACCTTCCTCGAAGTCGAAAGAATGGTTTCGGCTCATTTAATGAGGTCCACTCATTCGTAAATGATACCTATCAGAAATGCATGTCATTCTGTCAAAAATCGCAAACTACACCTATTCCCAGTTTGTTGTGGTATACATAGAGAATGACTGGCTCCCTTCTTATGTGATTATGCAGTATGTTGAAATATGCTGATATTTTGAATCAAAACGACAAAGAAATTCCCTAGTAGCAATAAGTAAACTTCCGATGTAGAAAACAAGAAAGAACTTTAAACTTGCTTAAGTACGGCGCGATGTCCCAAAACATTTATAGGCTAGAAAGTTACTGCTATTTCTAATTCAGGTTTCCATTATATGCACCATAACAGGATGAATATTTACACTTTACAGCGCAACGAACGCGGCCGCTGTGGCCGCCGCTGCCGAGAAAGAAAGCGGAGCGGAATTGTTGCGCCGCGAATATTATCGCTAAGTTTCTTACCGCAAGAGTTTCAAGGAGGCTGTCCAGGTGATTGTGCCAACAAGTCGCATCCCAAGCCGGATACGTCCCTTCCGCCACCTCCGCTCGTCTCCTCAGCACCTGTCGCCTCATCCGTCGTCGACGGCCCCCGTGGACATTTCGACGGTCGTTTACTCGCCGTACTAGAAGCTGCATGCAGCATCACTACAATTAACCTGCGAACCACTATTGGTTTTCTATTATATTAGATGGGGACTGAGCTCATAAGTTCACGGTTCACAGTCAGCATGGGGTAAATTTAAAGATAATCGTCTTACTTGGATTCAGCACATACAACATTTTCTTATATTTTTCTCTTTCAGGCTTTGAAACCTCGAAATACTTTCCATTCACCATACCACCTAGTTATACCTGCAATGAGCCTTTAAGAGAGCTTACAGTAATTCAGGATCAAATTTAGATTCGGCACCTTCTTCAAGTTGCCGATATCACTCTGGTGATACATCTGAATTTGTTAGGCATTATGTCAAGCAATAACAATTGTTTCATTTTTTTAGTGCCCTTGAACTCAAAAACTATAATGGATGTAAAGCTTTTGAATTGGATTGCAAAAGCAGAAGAATTGGCACATATTTTCCCATCTTTGGCATATCAGGCACCGATTTTTAAAGATTCCGTCCTACATCCTACACAAACTTTCTGTACAAAAATGGCACTTGGAAGAAAGATACCCCGGAGAATCCATGGTGAACATCGCATCCGTTCAAAGGTTTAAAAATGAATAATTATGGTAAATAATCAATGGAGATAACATACCTATTCCCATATTTTCTAATTTAGATGTGAAAACACGGAGAAAATAACCCAGCTTCGATCGATGTCTTATTTTTAAAAAAACCGGATAAAAATAAATGGCAGGGCAACGGGCAACAAATGACAATTGTTCTCTTCCTGAATTTATGACGAGCACGGTGAACACAATACGATGAAAATGTTTCTTTTGCAACCCAACTTTTGAGCTGGATTTCGCATCTCGGTCCGCCCAGCACAGTCATGGGAATAATCAAAGAAAATTACAGGATGATTCTTTCTGGAGAGAGCGCAAGCAACGTGAAAAAACGGTTGCGGATGTTAAACTGACGTTGAAAGACCAGATATTGAAAGAATTACGATTCGAGTAGGCTAGATGAATGGAATGTGATTTACATTTTTGTAGGGGTATTTACTCGTATTCGGGGTATTTATTCGTGGCACACTAGACTGATGCATGTACATAGTCCAATGTTTTGTGGCAGGAGTTGGATTTGCCAGTTGATTTTCCTCCAGCTGACTCTTTCCCCCTACATAATAGGGGAGGTCATGTTCTTGTAGCTGTGCCTATGTTTCAAACCTTCCCCTTAGTTGAAATGTGGTTTCAGCTCATTTGACATTGAGGACCAATGAGGATGTTTGTAAATTATAGCTATTAGAAATGCATGTCAACTCAAAACTCTGCAAACTTCTTTTGCCTGTTTGTTGTCATAAACATAAATACAACTGGCTTCCTTATCTGATTAAGCTCTGTGTCCAAATGCACTATTATTTTTAAATGAAACATAAAAAAATTTCAAATGTGAACTGCCGATGTACAAAAGAATTTTAAACTTGTCTTCCACACTAGATGTGTCCAACCTCCTACCTGGCTACCTCTTCTCATCCCATGTCCAAATATGAACTTTTTCGAGTCAAAACGCAAAATTTGAAATTAACCTGGTAAACATCAAGTGTCTAAAGAAATTGTAAAAGTGCCACAACAATTGCCAACCAAAATGGTTTATTAATACAAGCATATATCTGGTTGAATACACACGTTCGTAAGAGTTGAGAATGTTTTATTCCATCAGTTTAGAGAAGCTACTGAAAAACAATCACAAATTCACAATTAAAACAAATTTGAAATTCGCCATCACTCTAATGTTGACAATACACCAGTCTCAGTCTGCTTGTAAGCTTCGGGAGATTGGGAATTTGGGACTTAGAAAAATTTCCACGGCGAAGTAACATGTAGTTCCGCCACTAGGCCGCGTGGCGGCAGGTCGATCGATGTGGACCAAAGTCACGGAAAGGGGGCCAGCCCCCATGCTAGCTTATAACACAGGAGGTTGGCAACCATATCTCTATGACTCTGTCCTTAAATTTAGTAGCTTAATTTGATTTGATAAGAATTTTAGTAGAGACCAATTAACTATCAAATGAAGGAGTTTTAAGAAAACTTGTTTGAAAAAGTAGACATTATGACAGACTTTTTGTGTGTCAGGTAGTTGAAAACAATAAAAGATTTCACTTTGAAGCTGTGATTTGTTATATAAAAAGCAAGAAAAGTAGTGTAACAATAGATGTGTAACTCCTTTTTCCAGCATTGCTTCATTTAGTATTGGTTGTGTGATACAAGTCTGATCACATAAGATGTGTTTTGGTTGCCTAGTGGTAATACCGACTATATTAAGTTTTTCATTGTCATGTTGACTGGAACTGTATGGAAGAATTAATTTCCCTTGAATTAATGTGTCTTCTACCTAAATTTAAGAGGCTTTATACTGCCACTCTGACATTACATCTGGTGACAGTAAACCTGTCAATCACCAATTTTCTTTTTCTTGCTGGACTAGGGATAATGTGAATATGCATGAACAATAATCACATCAGTGACAAACTATGTGTGTGTATTTAGAAACTGCTATGTTTTATTCAGATTGACTTCTAATCTTTTCTTCATATGTTTCAGGTGTCGCCAGCCTGAACCACTGTGGAGCTATCCTATCTGCTTGTGTCATCATATGTGCAGTTACTGAAAATAGCAGGACAATTAACCTCCAACAACTCCAACTGCAACAGAGATGTTTTCTCTGCCGATAAGGCCATGGAAAAGGAACAGCATATATATTATACTAAAAATATGGTAAACTTCCTCCTATTGCATGAAATTCTTATGCTCATTTACATGTTATCAATTACAGGGTGAAATCACAAGTGTTTACTGGTTTGCAAGAAAAATGCTGAACATCACCTTCAACTAAGATTTTGGACATTCTTCATTTTTTCTGCTTTAAAGAAAGCCAGCCAAAATTATCGCCTTCCGGCTCAGATGTTATTTCAATTCTTCTTCACCTGTTCCGCTGTTCATCACCCAACACATTCTTGAAGCACGCTAGCAAAGGTACGCGTCTTTATGTGCAGAAACTCAAATTCCTTCACGTGATACTTCAATTTCTTTGTCAAGGCTACTGGAGAAGGCGAAGAAAGGATTTTCCTACCTGATGCAACTCACGGCCTCTACGACGATAACCAGGAACATCTGATGCGGATAGTCAGCTTTACAGCTTTACATTCATTTGTGTTGTGGTAAATCTGTTTTGATTGTGTTAAAACCCGTTGGCTGCCGCCTATGAATTTCTCCTTTAGCTTTTTAGCTTATGGCTCCGCGCTGTTCGGTCCCATCGCCCATATGCCGTTGGTCCGAGCAGTTGCACAGCCTAGAATTATACCTGTATAGGCAACCTACCATAGGGACTTCCCCTTGTTGATGCGTGCGAGTGTTTGTGGGTGTAGGTTCCCGGGTGAAGACACTCGTCTCGTATCATCCGGACTTGTCTTCGGACAAGTCCCAGTAGATCGTAGTATTTTACCTACGGGTAATGTGGCGCGGCAGCCAACGGGTAGTGTTCAGTGTATTGTATGTCATGTGAAATGTAATGTAGCTACAAATGTGGCGGAAAGTGGGAGGAGGAGGGACAATAAAAAAATTCAAAAAAAGCTTTGTTATTCAATCTTTTTATTATTTTTGCAAATTCATTGGTGGCTTGCTTATTAAGCTAGCAATTGCATCATTACCAAGTATACCGACATCTGGATGAATAAAATGATGATTCCATGAATGCAGACAAAGAAATCGTATTTTTTACATATTTTATTTCCCATCGTTGAAAAAATTTCAGTACCACGAGGATTCAAACCCGACTCAAGCATAGTCCGATGCTTTGCCAAAAGGCTCCATTAAACATGCTGTTTCAGAATTGGAAGTGATACATAATGCTGCTGAGTCGGCAAAATTCAAACGGAATTAATCGATTTCCCAACTGACTAGAAAAACCGACCAGGTTTCGACTCATCAGGTTTGATGTCTCGACATTTTAACCGAGTTGCTAAATTTACACGATAATCTACAAAACGACATGAGGATTCGAATTTCCAGTTCCAGCCCCAGAATAGATCTTGACCATGTGACTGCAACACCTAAATTTAAAAAAAAAAGATTTGACATTTAAGCCTGTAATACAACCAAGAGTAATTGTACAACTGCACATATCAACTTGAAGAAAACTACAACGTGAGAAAGGAATTTTCCTGCTGACAAAAAAAGAATTAAGCTACCTTTCAGTTGAGACAGATTACATCAACAAAAGCTCTCATGAATCAGACCAGAGACAGCCATTTGAGTGAAGTCGAATTGTTTTGAAAGTTGCAAAAAAAATTAAATAAGGAGAAAGCAAATTTTAAGTAGAAGGCTAATCAAAATCGTGTTAATTGGAATGTCCCTTAAATTCAGAAATAACTAAATAGCTTTACCGTACACGTGCGTTATTGTAAAATTTAACAGCGACCAGGGCACACGTTTTCCGTCCGTCCGTTCAGCTCCAGTCGCCTCCATCTTCTGATCTGAATAATGGCCGATTTGAGCGCCCATCCTCTTCATCCCAGTTGCCAAGTTTGTTTAATGTAGGCTAATGGAAATGCGTTTTTCTTTTTCAAAATTTCTCATGCAACACTTCTAGCAGAGTGATAGAACAATTCAACTGAAAAATGTACTCAAACTAGTGTTCAAACTGAGTAAACAACTTCTGGTTGTAGCCGCGTGGCAATAAGTGTCGAGAAGTGACGAAGAAATCGGAGATTCGAATCATCCCATATCTACCTAGAGCTGAAAAAACCCTGCTGGATTGAAATGTGATTGCTCTTCCATGATACATAGTGTGGTTGTTGTCCGTTTATTTTCTATTCAACCAGCTCTGATTCAATTATGGTTAACCTATCCGCGGCTATACTAAATCGCGCAACAGTGTATTGTTATTGTTCTCTCAGTCTCAGCTCTTGCAGGATACCAACGCACGGATTTTGAATGGTAACTATCAAGGAATAAGGAGTTTTAAGAATGTTCGTATCAGTTGTAATGGGTAATAGGACTCTTTTGTCTCAGGTAGTTGAAATAGTAGCAATTATAATTAGTCTCACTTTGAAGGTGGTATTTGCCGTACGTTAAGCTAGGAAACAGTGTTTAACTCTGTATATCAAATATTCCTCTGAATATAAAGTTATTTCATTTTTGTGGCGACTGGAACTGTTTGGAATAATTAATATTCCTTGAATAAAAGTGTCTTTTACGTAAACGTAAACTCAAGAGGCTATGTACAGTAACTCTGTCAGAGACAACACATCTGGTAACAGTAAATCCGCCAACCACCAATTTTCTTTTGCCCTGCTGGACTAGGTATATGAGAGTGTGTATTCTGAATGATTGCTTCAGTGACAGACTATGTGTGTGTATTACGAAGTTGCTATATTGTATTCAGATTGACTAACATCTTTTTTCCAATGTTTCAAGTATCGCCAACCTGAACAACCGTCCGTGGAGCTATCGTAACTGCTTGTGTAATCATATGTGCAGTTAATGCACATAGCGGGACAACCTCTGATCAATTGCTCCAACCTGCAAAGTACAATTTAATTCTTAATAAGACGATGAACACATGAAAATGCTGCCTCATTTCGGAATCCACCATGACCGTCTTGACCAGTAAGCAAACGATCAAGTACTTAAGTATTTGTATCTCATTGCTCATGAGGTGTCACATTGTTGTCCAGTCACGTCTCTTCCAGAACTTGCAGAACTCATAGAACTTGCTGCGTAACCAGAAAGAGATAATTTTTCTTGGTTCATCCGAAAACTTTGAACTTATCCAGAATGATTTCGGTGGCGACGACGTCTTCGCAGAAAGGGTACCTGATCCTCATCGTTTATTTTAATCCTAATTCATCTTTATATTTTCGAATTTGTTCCAGGTCGCAACCATTTGGACGCATTCTCTGAGAGGTAACACATTTACCACCATTATCGACGATTATCGACTACCAAGTCAGTATCGATGGCCAATGGGCACCCAGGATTAATTTACGTTCAGGTTTTAGAACTTTCCGTTTCTCAATGTAGTTTATTCAATTATGTCAAAATTTGATTTATTGTTAGAAATTCTTCTAACAATGGACGTCATCGCGAGAAGAAGCTTAACTACCCAGTGGAAGAACCACTTTTGTGAGCGAGATGACGAAGTAGGTTGAGACATGTGACTTGATTAAATTTATGATAAACTAACGATATGCTTTCGATGTTTCAGATGTTGCAAACCTGCACTATACTCAGGCGTTGCTGCTAAGTGTAGACTCTCCCTGTAACCTTTAATCCTTCCACTTCCGGTCCTCATACCCGCAATGCAGGAGGTAGGGATGGGCTCTGTCTCGAAAGGGTGAATACAGCCAAGCGCCCGACTAGGTTCAATCGCATCCCTGAATAACTGGCCCGACCCCACTCGATAGAATACAGAGTGGGCATCACTCTTCTCTCTTTCCGGCTTCTCTTAGCCATGCCACTCGTTGGGCGGTACGGGCCGTACTGAGCGACGAGTGGCAACATTGAACGAAATGATGAAACATTAATTCTGATCGTTCAGAAAATAATTATGCATCAATATATACAATACTTATTTTAGTGGAAAATGGAAAAATTTAATTAAAAGAGCGTCCGGTACAAAATTTGAAATTATTTTAATAAAACTTAAGTACGATACAAATTTTGTATTTTGTCTTATATTTTTCCCAATTTATATTTTACATAGTAATGTAGTTCACGATATTTTTCTGCAATTGGCGGGAATACATGTACGACTGTACGAGCCCCACCTCATATTCTCCAACAGCTGAAAATAGAAAAAATACCTTGTTTTCATTTCTGGAAAATAAAATAAAATACAATATAAATCAAACGTACCAAGTCAAAAAAGAAGGTTTAGGCTCAAAATACGGTCAAACAATTGACCGTACTCTACGGATGACGGAGGAAATTGAGCCAACTTACTGTATTTTGTATTTGTAGTTTGTACCCACGTGCCTGTTTCTGCGACAGGAATTCCGTCTGGCAGTCCGTCCTCTGCTCCTCTCACATATTTTGGCGAACATTTACGAAGTCTGGATTGAACTGAATACCGTTCTTCCCACTGCTTCTGCGTTTCAGGGAAAACTCTTCACAGAAAGTACTTCCAAGTGTCGGCGTCAAGGAAATGCTGGATTACGGATTATTATGAGAATGGGAGAAAAGGTCATTTGTCAGTATATCTGGAAAGTAAAAGCAAATTTTAATTTACATGATCATCACCTTAAAAAAGAGGGAACAGTTACTTATTCCAGATAGTATCCCACATTTTCTGACTTTCGATGACAGACCTTGCAAGGTAGTTTCTAAATGAAAGAAGAGGATATTTTATCATTTGACAAATGACAACAAGCACTGGACATAAGCTGTGCTTGAATTCTACAGTTTGGAAATAGAAAGCTAGGATTTTGAAATATATACAGCAAAAATTAAGCCACTGAAAGTGATTTTATGAAGAAAGTTTTTAAAGAAGTTTTTAAGAAGAAAATTGACATACAGGCAAAACCCATGGGGAGGAAGCACAAGTAACTCACACATGCACTAAAATTGATCCGAAAAGAAAATGTATTGCTAAAAAGAGTTATTTTATTTAAAATTTACCCATCAGGCTCAAACCAGCCGGCACTCTCATTCGACCAGAATAACAGAAAACCCTTTTAACGAACGATGGTATATCTCAGTTTAATAAGACAGGCGAACTACTAAAAGATTGAAGATCGACGCAAGAGATCCCCCAGTAACAGATTAATTGGAAATAAAACAGAAAAGACAATTTCTTTACCTGTGCAACCATAGTAACTTCTCCTTCGACACCACGCGAAACAATGAATGGTGGTAAATGTCAAAATGAGCGCAGCGTTGCCTTCGCGCCACATGACCATCAGAAATCGGGAAACGGCGGTTGAATGTTTCGCACATTATGATTTTATTATATTACTAATGAGTAAAATGAGTTCACGGAATCTTGAAAAATTGGCAATTACTACAATTGTTTTCGGTTCTAATGAGCCTCTCATAAAGCCAGCATCATTTCTAGCAAACCAGCATTCAACATAGCTATTTCCCGCGTTCTTGTTAACACAACCACGTATCCTTTGAGGCACCATCAGAAATCACTGGCAAAACCCGAAAACCGTAGCAACTAGAAAGTAGAAACGATTGCGTAAGACATGTTTCTTAAATTCTCCAGTCAACGGTTCTATTAGTAATAGGTAATAGTAACATTGATAATAATACAGAAATCTCACCTTGCGATTGGACTGAAGCAAAGTGTGCTTGCTTCAATGCTTTTTCTAGATAACTCATTTATCACGGTAAAAATAAGGCTTGGTCCCCATTCCATCGATTCTTTCAAGCAACTTTCCTCTGGGAGACGGAAAAGAATATTAAATTGATTGTAAATGAAAAGGCCACACAGCAACCATACCTGGCTCCCAGGGGATACAAATTGAGTAAAAAAACAACTACCTCAATTTCCTGTAAGCTAAAAAAAAATAGCCCAATCAATTTTAAAACAATATTTTAGTCACACTCACTAGCATTTTTTCAAAGTAACAAATTTGAATATACGTCCAACTACAATTCGTCACATGAGGATTCGAACCTCCGATCTTTGGCGTCACATCTCAACGCTTTGCCACACTCACTCACATCTCAATCAATCCTTCCACTTCCGGTCCTCATACCCGCAATGCAGGAGGTAGGGATGGGCTCTGCTTCGAAAGGGTTAACAGCCAAGCGTCCGACTAGATTCAATCGCATCCCCTAAGAACTGGCCCAAACCATCACTCTTCTCTCTTTCCGGCTTCTTTTAGCCATTGCCACTCGTTGGGCGGTATGGGCCGTACCGATTGACGCGACGTTTGGCTCTGAACGAAATGATGAATAACGATATTAACTCTTCTAGAGATGTACCTGCTCTGATCGTTCTATTCGCTCTTTGGTGTGAAAATCACCAGTGCAGTACATAATATTGATAGTTTGAAGAGTTATGTTGTTTGTCCTACCACAGTAAGAAAACCAATAAAAGAAAATGAAAACGAAAAAAAGTCGTATTAGTTTTCAATTCTACATCGGTTTGCGTCTGCCATCAGTTAAACAATAACTGAACAATTGAAAAGCTATAACCGATTGAAAAAAATGTAGAAGAATGAATAGAACAATCAATGAATGAAATGCATGAATGATCAATGAAACCTTAGTTACATTGATTCAATTACACGTACAAGAGTCTTCCGTTACAAAAAAAAGTCCGTCTAGATTATTAAATGTGATGGAATTGGGGATGTTTTAAACATAAAATCATTTTTTCAACACATAAAAAGTGGCGTTTCCCCAATTTAAAAAAATGAACTGAACACTCATTGTCGCTTTCCTCTTCGGCCTCTTTTGGACTTCGCACTTATTCTTTCATGGAACTCCTTCAACCGTTCTGTGCAATGTTTAACATTCTCGTATGGCTCCCAGGAGTTATCTTCGTCAGCATATCCCTCCCAAGATACAAGATACTCGTAGTCTTTTTCCAGCGGAATTTTGCCCTTAACAGCATCATTCATCAGCCGCCTATTTAAGAATTTGCTTACTTCGTACTCGTCATCATTCTTTTCGGATCCTGAAAGGGTGATAAATAGTAATTTAATAATGTTTGCTAAGAGTCTGTATCAGTCAACGAACCAGAGGTATTTTCAGTATTAGCTTCTTTTAAAGTGTCAACTGCCACTGCGGTATTTTTGGCTTTTGGGTTAGCCCGACGTTTTTTAGGTTTCATCGCCACCTCGGTTGTTTTCGTCGCTTCTCTTTTACTCCTTGTAACTCTTTTCTCTGGCAAAACATTCATCCTGTCTGGTCTGTAGCTGGGATTTTCAGTTGGTAGGATCCAGACCTAGTTGAAAAGTATGCGAACTGTCAGATTTGAGTTAACGGAACACAACATAATAGTACAAGAGAACAAAAAAAGTCAGAGATCCCACAAACTAGGTTTTGGCTCCTTAACATGATCGAACAACTCTAATTTGAATCGAAGCCAAAGAGATTAAACCAAGCAACTGTCAAAACTAGATGAGATGACTAAATTAAATTGTCCAAAAGATCAGACTCTTTGAAATCTTGACAGAGATGAAGTACAATGATAGCTTAGCTAACGGTCATGGTTAGAATTTAGTTATGCTTATGAAACCAGGAAATCATACATGATTTGTAATATTCCTAACATAATTTGCAAAGTAAACAACTTAAAAAAATTTCAAAACTGACTGCATCTTAAAAGAAAGAATGAGAGAAATACCAACAAACAATCTAAGTTTAAACTGATAAACGCAATAAAGACCGACAGCCAACGACATTTTATCCTTCAAAAACTCTCCTTGAGATGTTAATTTTCGAACTGCGGTAAGGAAAAGAAGTATCAAATTAAATACTTACGAGTGAGAAGATCAATTTTGCGTACCGAAGAAAGGTGTTGATGGACTGGTATTAATATGTTTAACACGCAAGTATATGATGTCCAGAAAGTCAAAGTGTGCTCTCTCTAACAGGGGCTTCAAGTCTAAACCATGTGCTTCAGTACTTGTTTGGCGTTTGATGATGCTCGTTGATCCTAAAGACTGTAAAGAGCAACGTTGCCACGAGGTAGGTTGCCACAAATACAAATTTGGGCGCGGAAGCCACTCTGGCGGGCGGGGTGGGCCCTAAAATCTGAAATCTGATTTTCTGAATCACTCTGGCAGAGTGGTAGTCGGCATTCGGCAGAGTCAGATTCTGTATTCTGATCTCTGGTGTTGTTGTTCGTCATGCGATGTAAATGCAGATTATGTGGATTATTAAAAAAAAAAATGGTAGACTAACGACTGAAATGTGCATACATTAATAGTTTGTTAAACAGACGAGAAAACATAAAATTAGAAGAAGAGGTTGTTTACAAGCAATGTTTTACTTGCATTCTGCTGTACACTACTTTCATTTTGGCTATGTGGTAAGGGGATACAAGAGAGGATCAAAGTGTAACGACCTACGTCGAGACAGAAAGAGCCGAAAGGCAAACGAACAAGTTTACAATAAAGATGAAGGGACTTCAGGATCAGCTATTAAGCTTAAATCGAATAAAGCTAGGAGAGAGAATGAGGGAATGTGCTATAGCAAACTAGAGAGAGGATCAGGCGGACAACGGAGAGGGACAATATTAAAGAGATCCTTGAAGAAGAGGAAGAGGTTTGAGAAGAGTGAAGGGAGAAAAGATGGTCCGCCAGTAGTGACCATTAAAGCCAGTATTCGGGAAACGTCATTCAACTTGTTACGCCTTACCGCGGCGTAGTTTTTGGAGGTATTCAAGTAATCCATGGACTCACTAGTTACGTCTAACGCGTAATGATTAATTAAATCTTACATAGCACGAGAAGGTCACAGCCATCAAATGGCAACTTTTAAACAAAATACCAAAATAGCTCCTTCAACGAATATCGTGAGTCACGCGAATTTCAGCGCGGAGGTATCAATCTTCTCTTGAAAACCCTAAAGGCTTTCCAACAATGGCTTGACGGTCCCTAATGAAATCGATCTGAAAATTGGGCGTGAAAGCCCTCGAGGATCGCCAATGCGGGCAGCTAAAGTTAATTCAACACTGAACCTACTTATAAATAGAAGAACAATTTTTCTTTCAAAAGGCGATAGAGGTTCAGGTACCAATATAAAATTGGCCCTTTAAAAAGAACTTCCGTATCCCTTAGCTATTTTGTATATTCAAAAGGCTGCACGCATTAAACTGGCAAATGCAATGGTGTCAAATACAAGAATCAGCTGTAGGGGGCACAGAGGTATCTGCAGTCGCAGTTGTTGGCGGGCTTCCGTTACCGAAGCCAAAGTAGTTTTGTTGGACAATATAATGTACGCATTGCATAATAATGTTGCGCTCATGCAAAATCTCTCCTTGCAAGAGCTATGAAAAAAATAATCACCATTTGCTATATAACTCATGATATTTTGAAATAAGAATACCTTTTGCAAAAGTGTTAGTCTTTTAGGTCGGACAAGTTCTTTAGAAGATGGAGCCACGACTGACTTTCCCGATGCTTTGCCTTTTTTTCTTCGTTTGTTTGGGCGTTCTTGTTTTACTTTTTCAACTACTTCACAAGCTACTTCAGTTTTTTCTTCTTGAACAATTTTTGCTTTCTTAACATCTAAGACATTAACACAAATGTTTCAGTGACGAAATCAATCGTTAAAATTTGTTAAAATCTACCAGGCGTTTCTTCTTCACCAGTCGAGTCCGAGGCATAGCCCATCAAATTGGCAAGAGCAGTGCTACCACCAACAGATGGAATGGTACCAGCTTTCTCTTCATTGTCTGAATCTATTTCTCCATCACTTAGTTCCTTTTTAATTGGTACTATAATAAAACATATATTTTGATCCATTAACAAATTTGGTAATGAGGTAAAACTACACCTACATTATCATGATTCATGTAGCTTAGTATAATGTTATTAGAAACACAAACTAATGACTTGTGTACCTGATACTGTTTTAACAGTGTTGAAAGGTTTGAGTTGAGTTGTTTGTAATGTAGGCAAAGGATTGGATAGTTCTTGTTGGGAATTTGCATGGATACCATCTGTATCTCCTTGATGATTGTTCCTCTTGTTTGGATTTCTTCTTGCATCCCATCCTGTCCCTGCTCCACCCCTCCCTCTTCCTCTTCCTCTCTCACTTCTTCCCTTAGCTGAGCATAATGAATTAGCATGGAGGATAAAACTTCTAAGGCCAATAATACATACCAAACTTTTTCTTTGGCTCATAAAGCACTTCTCCTCGTTCTGCCTTTTCTTTCTGCTCAGCTTGCCTGAGCGCAATGTTGGCACTGGAAGGGAAACGTCTAGAAAACACATAATTATTTATCTGAAGATTCCAATTCCAAATGCAATATTGGCTTACTTCTTCCTCTCCTCCCTCCACTTTTGAATCTCTTCTGGAGTGTTAAGTCTCATAATTTGCTCGGCAAGACCTGTTTCATGTTGCATCTGAATGTGTCTCTCTACAATTTTAGGGTGTGCCACAAATTGACAACCATTAATCCCACATGGAATGTGTTCAGATATGTGGTAATTCAACAACTCTTGTGTTTTGAAAGAACGGTCACAACGATCACAGGAAAAAGGCTGGTATTGTGAACTTTGAAAATTGTTTCGTCGGAAGTCATACGTCCTCGTTTCACTAGATTGCGTTCTTGTTACGTTGTTAGTGGTGTAGTGAGGTTGAACAACTTGAGGCAATCCGGGACCGGGGTTTAAAGTTTGGCTCTTTTGCGAAACAACCGGTGTAAAACTGGATTTAGGGAGTGCACTAGATCCAAAAGGATTGGGAAGCGCCATTCGAAAAGGACAAACTTTTGGGTACTAAGACTTTATATAACTGCTAATCCCAAAGGACGACACCAATTTTCAAATTTTACGAACTTCCAATACTCACGTGGCACACGCGGGCAAGGACTTTTCACAACAAACTTCATTCGTCTGCTGTTAAAACGACGTTGCCGTTTTCGCTTATATGTTCCGTGTCCGTAGCATGTGCAATTGCGCATGTAATGTGTCTTCGTTTAGATATGGATACGGTGTTTTACTCGATTGTTTTTTATCGGTAATATTTCCTTTTCTTTTTTCAAGAAAATCTTACATTTTTACGTAATAATGAGGGAATAACTATAAAGACGAAGAGGAATCCTACTCAAAATTACGAATAAGATAACCACGAGCCCACTTCCCATTTATTTAAGTTTTTCGAGTTACCTACTACTTACTCAGAATATGGTAGTGGCGGGGAGTGGATATTTGGAACACGCCCAATAATCCAACAATTACTCTTTGACCCCTTTTACAAAAATAGCTCACGTCGAATAGAGGTAAGGCTGCCAACCATTATCGCATGGATTTTTTTTAGCTCCATTTGTTTAGAGATTTCTTGTCATGTCTATGACGGTAATCTCAAATAAATTATGTTTTCTAATAAATTGACTGTCATGTAGCATAAATACGGCAATTACAATAGTTTTTCCAAGTTAGTTCCTTTTTTTAAATTTTGCAATGAACTAACCTGTTGGCAGCCTTACACAAATCAAGCGGGGAGTCGGGGAGTACGTGATTCTGGGCCAGAGAGTTCTACAATGTTCGATACGGTCTGCTTGCCCAGCAGATTTAAAAATAGTCTAATAGCGAGGTAGCTCTTGGAATTGTAACTGAGCCTAATTTGGGAGAAACATTAAGCAAATTCAAGGTTCTTTGCATGGCCACGTAACCAGGTAAGATTGTATTCCGTTTTTAGTATTTAAGTTAAACAAAGAATCCCCCAAAATTTTCATATTCTCAAAGCATACATATACATTATGCAAATATAATCACAATTTAATATAAAAAATGTTATACTATATATGGAAAATAACCAATGGTAAGAAATAGCAGTACCAGCCAATCTTCCACCGATTGACTTTGCCTCATCGTGCCGACAACTTTTCTTCCATTCTTAAAATTTCAGAAATGTGCAGGAACGGTGACAAGCGCCTCTTCAGCCGTCCGTGTAAGACTGCAATTCTGTAACAACCAAGAAAGGGAAAGGTCAATAAATAATGCGATTTCAAAAAAGAAATTTCAGGATGTACCTCAGGTTTGGCCCTGTGTGTTTCAACGCACTCGATGCTTAGCGGTATAAGATCCAAATGGCGACCTCCATCGTCCGGTTTAAATGACAGCCGCATTACCGTGTGGAGGGGTGTATGGATATACGGCAATTCTTTTTCATCCTTGTTGAGCAGAGCAGCCAATATGCAGCGCAAGACGGCTTGATGGGCAACGATCATAACATTATCTTCAACCTCTAGACGATCCAGGACTGGGCGGACGCGAAGCAACAGATCGGCATAAGATTCCCCTTCTGGGTAACGATAGTGAAATTTGTCGTCATCGCGTGCAGCAAACTCTACAGGATAGCGTTCAGCAATCTCTTCATAAGTTAGACCGTCGCAAACACCCGTGTTCAATTCATTTAGAGCAGACAGACGCTCTTGAGGAGCTTTAATATTTTTGGCTGTCTGGATAGTGCGTCTTAGGCAAGAGGTCCAAAGTCGGAAGCCCGGAATGAGACCCATCGATCCATTAACGTAATCAGCCAAACTGTCGGCGTAAAGGTAACCGCGAGGTGAGAGATCCGCGTCGCCTCCAACTTTACCCAATACGTTGAACTCGCTTTCCCCATGCTGCAATATTTAATATTATACAGTTGATGAAATATTTTTCGTTAATGACATAATAAACAGTCCCAAAAATATTACCCGACTAAAGTAGAGAGTTCGGCATTCATTGGCCCGGTTAACAACTGAGGACAATGTTTCGCGTGGATCAGTTAGCATTTGATTTTTGCGTAAACGGTAGCTTCGACAACGAGGAAAAGTGTAATTTCCATCTTTAGGAAATGATCGGCAAGACGAAAGGGATTGTGCGTCACTATATGAGATACCCATGACAACCACATCCTGGCCGTTGGAAGCCAGGAGTGATCGACATAGGTCCTCTTTCGAGTTGCCAGACAGGTTACAAATCCAAAGAAACTAGACAAACGATGGCAGAATTGGTTAAAATTGTTCGAGCCAGAAATGTTTAACTCGATAAAAACCTACCGAAACTTTATTGCCGTCGAGAGGAATCAAATCCGCTAGTTGGTTTGGAAGTTCTGACTCGCCGTCAGATAACGGAAGAGATATCGTCTTTTGATAATAATCAATAGAAAATCGATCCTTGCTTCGTTCTAGGTTGGAGTCGTTCAACACCTTTAAACTCGATTCTACAACACCTAGGAGAAAAGAAAAAGGTTGTCAATTCCCAGCTGATTCGTTAGTTCGTTGCCCTCGACTACGGATGAATAAAAAACTGGTTTAACGTTGATCCGCTTAACTAGCCAGCAGGGTTTTTTTTTCAAATATTAAAGGAGTGGGGGCATTTCTAGAATTATCTTGACAATTCTTTTATCATGAAATACTAAGAATGAAATAAAGATGCTATCAACTACGCCTGTTCGAGATTTTCGGATGCATTTATCAGTGGAAAAAGATACGTTGATGACTTCTTTTTTTGACACCAGAACACACAATTAAAAACGTATCTACGACTTACTATATCCAGCGACGCTTTTGAGCCACTCGAGGATTTGTGCAAGTCTTTCCGTTAAAATGACAAGCATCATGCAGCCTTAAGAAAGATGTTGTGCAGAATGACACACGGTCTTCATAAAACACTGCAGTAGAAAAACCAAAAATAAACATTACCAGCGTGCAAATTTAGTATACACAAACAATTCAATCGAACCTGGTTTATCTTGTAAAATCACTAGCATACTTCAGACATTCAATATTTGTTATTAACTTGTGAAATAGTGAGAAAAAATGGGCCTTAAACGTCACTTTTGTTGTGAGTATTTTTAACTGGACGCTTTCGAGAACTGCGACTCTACGAGTTTAAGACTTGAGGTCGAGTGAAGGGGACGCAAGGACTAGCGGGTTCCTGAACACAACGTAGTTGGACTGAGGCGCGCGCAGCCTTGCGGCCAATATAGACTGAATCGATGTCAACAAAATGGGCGAATAAAGCGGCGGCAATGGAGGAAATGTGGATGAACGCTAGGAAACAAGAGAAGGCACTGCAAAGGAGACGTTGCAATTCAGCCGATTTCCGTCCGTTTTTAATCAGAAATGAAGCCTCAGCAATGAAAGTTTATAAGAACAACCCGGCAAACTTTCCAAACGACATCTGGAAGCATCGACCTTTTTGATAGAGCTTAAGTCTTCCGATCACGTAACCCTACATTAAAATACTCTTGGCCAATTGCCGACGTCGGTCATCATCAATCCAACATATTTAGATGTCGAAAATAGCAATTCAGACACTCACGTAGGCCTCGTAAAAAGAGCCTCGTGATCGTCAACTCACCTGAATCAACGACGGTACCGTATTCTTGCGTCAAGACGAGGGAAAAACAAGTTTCTTATTGGTTGACCGACGAAATAAGAATGAAGCGCGGATCGTGCTGGCCGGCTTGTTTATATATTCAGTTCGGCACGTCGCCCTGCGTGTTTTCCTCTACATGCCATGCCCGAGTTTTCTAGTAAACAACTCGTGGCGAAGCGAGAGCGTGATGAATATGAAGGAGAGAAGTAGACCAAAAAAAAAAAAAAAAAAAAGAAAAGAAAAAAGAAAAGATACGATTCGCGCGTAGGCAGCGACAAACTGGTTGCCGCACACGCCCAAGAAAGCATGTATGTCCATTATTATTTACCGAGATTAAACTACTGTGAACAAACAAAGGTCGTCTATTTTATCGTGTTATAAACCTTCGTCTTTTACTGTTCCGGTATTATATTCATCCTACGCATGCAGCACGGCAGCCGGACATTCAAGGTCGTCAGAGAGTTCGTCGAGGCCGTCTGCAACCGCGACTTACCCTCGGGGATAGGTACTCTAAGCCTCAAAGGCCGATTGGTTTTCCGATTTGACGTTCCATATGGGTCGCGAAAAATTGACGAAAATAAGTGATCGTCATCAAGGTCATTTTAGAAGCTTCTTGTGATATCGGACTGGATGACCGTGTTTATCCGGCCCAAATGGCGCGATTCCGCTGTCTGTAACGACGTGAGGAAACATGAAGACAGAGATCAAGTTATCATGGATTGAGTGCGAAACGTGTACTCGTTTCTTTAATTCATAATTTTGACCTAAACAGATCGAAGCAACGTACTGCGCAGATAAGGCGAGTTTAAGAGCGTACGCACAAGGATGATCATGAGAGGTTTACATTTCATCATCGATACCTCATTGATAAGAGAGTGCAGTTCTTGTGCACTTTTAAGTCGATATCCATATTTTAAAAGTGTGCATTTTTCTTTATTTTATAAGAGTAGAACGAAACAGCATTGTTTTGTTTTTTTCTTGAAATTTAAGAATAATACGGAGGCTTGCGAATTTGAATTCCGTATTCTGCAAGTGCGGGTGCAAGATCTTCCATAGTGAGAGTGTACCTCTTATCTTTAGCCTTATTTTTTGAAGACTGAATAGTATTTGCTCCTCGCATCTTGCAATGTTGAAGAGCATCATTCACAATGTCAGAAATGAACTTTTGGGCAGCTATAGACACAAGACGAACTCTGTAGAAAAACAATAAGTTTCATGGTGGTTATGTTCATCCACAAACAAATAAAAATTTTGTAGGGCTTACATCCTGGGATCAGAAGCTTGAAATCCAGATGAGGCAAGATAAGAGCAAGTAACAGCATCAGGTATCTAATGAAAGATATTTCAAAAATAGATAATAATTTCAACCCATTTGCTAGCTTTATTACTCATTCACTTACAGTAGGGGTGTAATCCTCTAAAGTCATGAGAAAATCTGATAAAGGCTGGCCTAATGTTCTGGTGTTGCCCACTTCAACTGGCTCAGTGTTACTGGGGCCAGCGGTTGTATCTTCATAGGCTGTTTGATCGTTTTCCGGTGCTGGAGAAGTGGCTTCATTTGAATCATCATCCATGAATTCAGTTGCATCTTGATCATCCATGATAAGATATCTTTGAAGAAAAACAAAAACATAATTAGAAAGTAGTTCATCAATTGAGTTTCAGTATTAATGGATTAGAACTATAGCTCTACAATTAAGGAATTTAAAAAGGGTTTTCTGACTCCTCATGTATGGTATGTACACTATACATGTACCTATTTTTTCATACATTGTATATAAAGATAGTGAAAAAGTGTCATATTGACAGCTACTGTCATCACAACATATCTTCGATTGTTGACTTGAATGTATACACCACAAAGTTTCATCGTTTCAATCAAACAGACAAAGTCAATAGTGTTCTAGTGAGAAAATGATTTTACATTGTAAAATATTAATTATTACCTGTTTATATCCAACGACTGAAACTTTAGTTAAGCAAACAACACTTGGAGAGATTCCGAGTCGACAGACGACGCGATTGTCCCTAACCTAGAAGCCTACTTTTTTACGTGCCCGTCAAGCAACAACAGCAACTGAACAAAATAAAAGTTTAAAGTTTTTGACACCAGAGGGACTCCAAGATACTTCTGATTGCGAACAGGCTGGCCATGTTTGCTATTAGTTGCCCAATAGAATATGCTTCGTTTGAAAGATTACAACACCATTACACACTTCTAAAGAATTAGAATATTAGACCACACTATAAATAAAACAAAGCACAGCGGAAATGATACTTGTGTTTCAGGGCGGAAAATTGTTGCTACGGATGTTAGACTTATCTATTCGTCCATTGATCTTTAATTCATATACATAGTCAACAATGTAGAAAGTGGAAAAAGGAAACACAAAAGTACAACTGAACTGTTTGGAATAAGAATAATTTTTTTCATTCAGCGAAAGGGTTTAGCTCGTCATTATAATCATCTTCCTCGTCGCCGAAAGGATTAGTAGGTTCGTCATCAGCAAAAGGATTTTTTGTCTCATCATAATCATCACCTCCAAAAGGATTTTCTTGCGCTACTCGATCCTTAACCGGAGTAGTTTTAGTCGGAGACTGCTTAGAGGCAGTAGGCTTTCTAAGCGATGAACTAAAGTCAGCTGTTCCAGGCACGCCTTTAGCCGTTCTTACGTTTGGCACGCTCGTGGCTGATTGCGCTAGAACAGTCTGGCGGGGAATTTCTACCGCCGCTGTTTGGAAAGTCTTGAGTTTTGTGCCTTCCTGAAGTCGATGTCTTGCTTCAGAAGTTGTAGCTGCAGCGGTGCTCGATGCCACTCGCTCCGCAGCTCCAATCACTTCAGTGTTGCGTAACCGACCTTCAGATACCTCCGCCCTTACAGAACGACTCGTAGCATTCTCTTGAGATCTCAGTCGGCCTTCATTTGCGAATCCTATGAAAAACAAGTCATTCTCATGAAACTCGATGACAGCTATTAATAAATCAAAGTTTTCAATCAACCAGACGATACTGTATTCTGTTTAACAAATCAACTGAAAAGTTTATAAGCATATATTATTTACATATTCACCTGCTAAATTAATAGAGCTTTTTCCTTCATTTTTACGCAACTTTGCTTCGGAGCCAGGTCCAGCGTTTTGGGGTCCCCAAGAAACAGAGGCAGCGGACGGGCTTCCGACAGAGGTCAAATCTGTACGAACTGCTCGGCCAGAAATGGCTGATTCCCAAGACGCGGGGCAAATGCTGTTAAACACTCCACGACCAAAGTAATCGGCAAGAACGGTGAATGGATCATCAGCTTTTTCAAGTTGACCGTGAAAGGCTTCGTGAAGGTCTTTGCTTTGTTCCTGAAATACAAAAACAAAGTATTTAAACCTTGAAAGCCTTTTCCATCATGAAACCGTTAACTTGCCTGCGCCCGAACAATGTCCAAAATTCTTTTATTTTCCGAGTGGCAGGCTGGACATTCGTTTTCGTTGTCAGCATAACTATCAAAGCAACTAAAGAAATAAAACATTTAAAAAACTGATAGCCAACATTGCCTTTAACTATTTACTGTTGATGAAAGGAGTGCAGACACAGGAAATGAACTGACGGTAGTTCCAGTGGTTGATTACATACGTTACACTTGGAACCTTGAAACACTAAAGCGCTAGTAAACCAAAGAACGGAAATAGTGTGATTGACCATTACATTTTTTTTTTAATAAAAAAAAACCTCGTTTTGATGTCATTGATTTTCCCTCGAACTGCTTCAGTTTCTTGACGATACTGTTGGATGAGTCGTTCATCCTCGCTGATATTTGATTGGTCGGCTTGAAGGGTGCGGATTAAATAGTCTCTAGCGAGACCTAAGGTAGCACTAGGTGAGCGGCACAACATTTCTATCACTCTGAGGGCAGGCAAAAGCTTCATTTTTTCTACGATTTAAATGCGCAGTTAAAATACAACCCGCTTTTGACGACCGATAAAGGATATAAGTTACCGATAGAAGTCAAGATTTCTGCTAAACATCCAGTAGAGACAGTGTCACTTGAAGTAGCTAACGTCAATGCCTTAACCCACAAAGATGGGTCCTGTTGGCCGAATCTTTATAACAGTTAAGATCAAACGGTTAACATGATTAGACAAAGAAGTAATAAAGAATGAGGGAGTTCCATACCTTCTACAAGTGGTGTCCCTGACTGAGGACTCAGTGTTTAAATAAAAACACTCTGTCGATTCAAAGGCTGAGTTTATTTCTTGGTCGAAACGAAAGCTTCATCGCAACGTCTCCTTCCGTCGAATCCTCCGAAAACACTGCCTTCCCCTTGCTCCGAGATTTCGCAAGAAGGCGACGGCAGGCCGTTTCCCACGGTCAAATTGGTCACACGGGTGTCGACATATCAATACAGAAAAAAGGGAAAGCGAGATAAATGGGCATTGGGGAAAGAGCTAGACGACAGCTTTATGAGAGGGAAAGAAACAAAACAACAATCTAGAAATCTGAGTGAAGACAGCTGCATTTAGGTCAATGGGGGCGAGTCATAGTGTGAAAAACGGGGCGACTGAAACAGGACTGGGGTGGTGAATAAGGGAAGAAAGAAGAAACACAAAAAAAAACGAAATCTGAATTGGGATGATCGAGAGGCGGACAATATAACACAAAAAATAGTAATCTACCGATGCTCAATCGGTTACAGCGGGGCCTGTTTTTGACTGAGGTTCAAAAACATCTTTTTCTAGTAAACACATTTTTGCTGCGGGGCGCAGGTATTCTCCGGTTTTTGTCTTCACTTTGGCAGCTCTAACAACACCATCTTGACTGGTAATTGTTTCAAGGACTCTCCCGATGGGCCAGTGTCCTCTCGGAGAATCTGGGTTGACCAACAGGACGATATCGCCCACCTCCAAATTCGGTTTTCGTCGAAGCCATTTCTTTCGCTCGGTAATTGTAGGCAGGTATTCTTTTAACCACCGGCGCCAAAAGTGGTTCACCATCACCTGTGCAGCTCGCCAACTTCGTTTGGAACTTATTTCTGTTTCGTCAAATACATCCATTGGGATATTTGGATTTGCTCTTCCTATAAGAAAATGATTAGGCGTGAGGGGCTCAGGGTCCCGCGGGTCAACGCTTATATGCGTCAGTGGTCGTCCATTGAGTAGGGATTCTACCTCAGTTAGTATAGTTATCAACATCTCATCAGTTAGCGGACGTGAATCCATGATTGAATTGAGTGCAATCTTAGCAGATTTTACCATTCTCTCCCATACACCACCAAAGTGGGGTGCTGCAGGTGGAGAGAAATGCCACTCAATCGAACGCCTACTCATAGCTCCATCAATTTTTGCTTGGTTCCATCTTTCTAAACATTCCCTGATTTCCTTATCTCCAGCGACAATCTGCGTACCGTTATCGCTGTAAACTATAGCGGGACATCCTTTCCTATCAGTAAACCGTTGGAACGCCATGAGGAATGAATTGGTGTCAAGAGTCGCTGTCCATTCTAGGTGTACCTCGAGTGACGAGGCAAGTAAATAAAAGGACGTACCGCTTTATCTTTCGCCGAAACATGCTAACAGTGTATGGACCAAAATAATCAAGACCGGTATTAGTAAAAGGCGGCTGGTAAGGCTCAATGCGACATCGGGGAAGAGAAGACATGAGCGGAAAATCGGGCTGTTTATGCCTCCTCTTACATGTAAAGCATCGATTGACGTATCTTTTGATCGTAAGGCGGCCTCGAATAATCCAGAAGCGGGATCTAAGACTACTTAGCAATCGTTCTACTGATGGGTGTCTTAAAAGAAGATGTTCCTCCATCACGATAAGGTTTGTGAGTGGATGATCATGAGGGAGAAGGATAGGATGTTTGATGTCGTATGAAAAATCTCCCTTATCGATACGTCCGCCAACTCGTAACAAACCAACTTTATCAAGAAATGGAGCAAGTTTTATAATGTGAGAATCATTGCGTATCGGTTTACCGGACTTGAGCGCCTTTATTTCTTGACCGAAACATTCTATTTGTCCCTGGCGGATACATGTCTCCTTAGCTGTTTTTAATTCAGGAATAGTTAGGAATCCAAATCGAATTGGTTGATCACTGGCCTTCATTTTAAGATTGTGTATGTACCTAGCAATCCAAGCGACTACTCTGCAACATTTAAAGAAATTCGATGAATTTTTTATTAGGTTTGTTATCCCTTCAATCCCTTTAGAATGGTTAATCACACCGATCCACTTTGATTTTGCTATTTCGGGGTCATCTGACAATGGTTCTCGACATAATTGTTGTTCGGGCCAGTGATCTTCTGACTGATAAAGGAACGCGGGCCCAGAGAACCAACGGTGATTATCGTTAAGTTCCGTAGGAAACAATCCGCGGCTGCATTCGTCTGCCGGATTGTCCGTTCCCGGAACATGTGACCAATCATCCGCACTGGATCCGTCTAGAATTTCTGCAACTCTGTTTGCTACGAACGTATGATAACGACATGTTTTAGACTTAATCCATTGTAAAACTGTTTTTGAGTCACACCAATAAAAAACTCGATTTATTGGAATCCTAAGGCTGTCCAATACCTTTCTTACGAGACGCAAGCCTACAACCGCACCTTGTAACTCCAATCTCGGGATTGTTAACGGTCGAATAGGTGCCACGCGGGACTTCGATAAAACGAACGAGACTCGGGCAAGATCCTTGTTGCAAACAACTCGCAGATAAACGACGGCACCAAAACCAACCATCGAGGCATCACTGAACGCGTGAATTTGAGCCTCTTTAAAATGGGGTGATAGCGTGAGAGGTCTGGGTATTCTTATATTTTCTAAATAAGGAAGGTGGCAAATCCAACGGTGCCACTGTATTAAGATAGCTTCTCCTACTATTTCATCCCAGTCACACCCCGACGCCCAAATTTCTTGCATCACCTTTTTTGCGATTAAAATGACAGGTGTTAAAAAACCCAACGGATCGAAAACGGTTGAGATGACGCTCAAAATTCGTCGTTTGGTATTCGCCTCTGAGTCTAGGTTAATTTTAAACATAAATTCATCCGATTCGCTGTTGTATAGAACGCCTAAAGTTCTTTCGATAGGTAGTGCTTCTAAATCCAAGTTTAATGTGGGGTTGTTCCTATCTTCTCTGGGGATTGTAGTCAAAACCTTTCTAGACGAAGAGATCCATTGATTCAAATGAAATCCACCTCTTTCTAACAAGGCGCTGTACGCCTTCCTGGACAAAATCGCTTCCTCCTCCGAATCAAAAGAATCAAGTAGATTGTCCACGTAAAAGTTCGTTACAATTTTATCTGCTACACTTGGGAATTCCTTAAAGTGTTTCTCTGCGTTCCGTCGTAGTACACTCGAGCAAATGAAGGGGGAAGAGATTGCACCAAAGATTTGAACTTGCATCTGATAGATAGTAGGAGGAGTGTGGACCCCGGGTGACCGCCATAAAAAACGTAGCGCAGATTGATCTTCGGATTTAACTTGAACCTGCAGAAACATTTGTTTAATGTCCCCGCTCAAAGAAATAGCTCTTTCGCGAAATAGTAACAGTACAGTCACAAGATCATTTAAAAGGTTAGGTCCTTTTAACAATACATCATTAAGAGACGATCCACAATGTCTGGCTGAAGCGTCGAAGACCACACGAACCTTATTAGGTTTCTGAGGATTTATCACGCCGTGGTGTGGGAGGTACCACGTTCGGCCCTCGCATCCGGCTATCTCACTTGCATTCACCTTTCGCGCAAACCCATTTTCTATATAATCGTTTATCACGGCTGTGTACCTCTCGGCGAAAATCCGATCCCGGCGAAAGCGATGTTCTATAGAGCGGAGCCTGCGAAAGGCTGTCTCATAGTTATTCGTTAAAGAAATGGTGGAGGACACCCAAGGAAGACCTACGGAGTAGCGAGTTCCATTGAATGTCGTCGTTGCTTTCACTAATTCCCTGGCTCGCTTATCTCTTTCTGATTCAGGGAATCTTAAATTGGGGACGAGCCCAAATGACTCTGTTTCCCAAAACTTCTCCACCGTCTTGTGTAAATCGCATTGATTCCTAATTGTAAGAACAAATGGTGACTGTGGTTGGTTTGTTTTGTCTCTTTCCGGAACAGGCCCAACGCAGCACCACCCGAACGGAGTGCGAATTCCATAAGGCGCTTGAGTTCCCTTTGGTGGCGCACGCCTGTCTAATTGTTGATGAGCTTCTTGTATTTCTGCCCCGATGAGAATCGTAACGTCTCCAAAATCAGTATCATTAATTTTTACGTCACTTAGATGAGGCCATCTAAGTTTCAGCTTCTTTAAATCGTATTCTCTCTTCGGTAATTTGAGATTTGGAACGGTGGAAGCTTCAGTGACGTCAACCACGAAGGACTCATCTAATGATTTGATAATAAAGCTGACCTGTGACGTTCGAATAGCCGGGTCTCTGCCGTGAAACGTTCCAAAAGTAGTTAAACGAGGCCTTCCATTCAATTTCAGTTTTTTGGCAACATCCAATCGTATCAACGTCACATCACTTCCGTTATCTAACAAGGCGTGTGTATACACCGTCTTTCCATTGGCCTGTAATATAACTGGGACCACATTTAATAGCGTTTTTAAGATAGTGCGTTTACTTGACATCGTATTTACGGTCTGGCTGTGGCTTTCAACATCCCTTGCTTTCAAGGGATACATCCGCGGGGCCCCGTGAATCAAATAATGGTGACGTTGCCCACATTGATCGATTGAACAGGTCGATTTGGAAGGGCATTCTACACTGCGATGAAGGCCATCAAGACAACGAAAACATTGTTTTTTATCTCTTACGCACTCGGCTCTTTCCCCTACTGACATTTCCATAAATACATTGCACTTTTCAATTGAGTGATTTTTCCCACAACAAAAACATGAGATAGCCCGCGAATCTGTTAACAAAACTGTAGGCTTCGAACCAGACGAAAAGTTAGTGCGTGACTTACTGTTGTCTTGTTCCTTTCGAAACCCCTTTTTACTAGACTTATTTTGTATTGACGGCGGTCGGATCATCATTTCGCCCATCACAATCTCATCGAGCCAATGAGCTAGATGTTTAAGAGTTGCCCGTTTCGGTATCATTTTATAAACCTTAATGCCCCAAGTATTGCGCATTCGAGGTGGGAGTTTACCGACAATGTGTTCTAAAGTCATTCCCGCCTCTAAATCTTGTTCGTATCCCCCGTTTCGTAATGCATACATCGCCCCGTGAAGCGTTCTTGAAAATTTGCCAAGTTCTGAATAGTCATCGTCTTTGATAGTCGGTAGGCTCATCAAAGACGTTAAATGGGCTCGGGCGACTACTTGTGGCTGTCCATAGCGCTTACGTAACTCTGTTAGGGCGTCATAATAGGTGGAAGCATTCTCAAGATATTCGGAAATATATGAGCGTACTTCAGATGACAATAACTGTTTCAAAACTGCGAGTCGTTGGCTATCGGAGGGTAGGACATCGTGAATCATGTCCTTAAATGAGGATAAAAAGGTGGGCCATTCACGGGGATCTCCATTGAAAGGTTCAATTTTTAATTGGGGTATGGCGTTCATCATCCACATTGGGTTAAATGAATGTGATTGATTCGTCGAGACGGAACGTCTGTGGTCAATCCAGTCCGTGACCGGCTTTTGCTCAGATGTTGGAGAGTAGCGGGGCCGTTTTGACGGATTGTAGTTTGAAACGTGTGAACATATAGACGACGAAGGCGAATTTGGCCTACTGCGATGGAATTGACTGCTGTAGGGATTTATAAACGAATTCATACTGGCAGAAGGTCTTATTTCAGATTGATTTCTAAAAGACGACGGTTCGGCGGGGGGAAAACCATTGTCCATACTGCCTATATCAAACGATTCGGAAATAGAATGAGACGTATCTAGATTTTGTAAATAGTGATCAATCCTTTCTATTACTTCTCGGACCATACATTCATTCTCGTTTATATAGATATAGGCTCCTTCAATTGACTGACCATCTTGCCGCAAGGCTTCCACGTAGTCCGAATGCGCCTTTCTAAGGTCCTCAATTGCAATCGAAATATGCTCACGATGAGCTATAATGGAATCTTTATTCTTTTCTTCCGATAAAACAAAGTCTAGGTTACTACAATGACGAACAAGACCCCGACGGATAGTGTCCCGAACGACCTTTAATGCCCCGATCCCATAAACCTCATCAATTTCCTCGGTAATTCTGTCGTCCCTTCCCTCCCGTGAAGGACTATTAACCGATTCATTGATAGACATTATCAATTATGTCCTTTGCCTGATGAATAAGACACTGATTCTATGCTAACAGTAGGACATAATAATCCGATAGTCAGATTTTTCAGAGGAACCGATTACAGTTAAATTTGTTGAAACATGCCAATTTAACGATTAATACAACGAAAGACAGGTTAACTGCAACGACTTTCATAGCCAAACAGAACGAAATGATTGTCACAAATGACTTTCAAGATAGTCTAATCGAATAATGGCTATAAGCCACGCGAAACGAAACGATTGCCACAGATAACTATCAAAGATAGTCTAATCGAATAATGGCTAATAGCCAAACGAGACGAAACGATTGCCACAAATGACTACAAAATAGTCTATTCGAATAATGGCTAAGAGCCAAGCGAACGAAACGATTTGCCACAGATAGACTATCAAAGATAGTCTGTTCGAATAATGGCTAATAGCCAAGCGAACGAAACGATTTGCCACAGATAGACTATCAAAGATAGTCTATTCGAATAACATTTAAAATATTCAAACAAGACGAAGCGATTGCCACATGTATAAAAAAGTCGTCTGTAAGACAACATAAAGAAAAACAATACGATTGATCAAACAGTAGCCCAATCCCTACGTGCAAAATTATCTGTCGACGGCCGTGTTCGTGGTCCTGTGCCCCAACAGTTTAAGGCACGCGCCAGTGGGTCTTTTCCCAAAGACCCCTAAACGAACGACGCCTCCAACAACAGACAATTCGCACTAAGAGAAAGGTAACTTACAATCGAATGTTGAAACTCAAAGAAGGTGTAGGTGGTAGGCTAGTCGGTCGATTTCAAATGCGGCGGAATTTCCCGGTCGATGCACCAAAAAATGTCCCTGACTGAGGACTCAGTGTTTAAATAAAAACACTCTGTCGATTCAAAGGCTGAGTTTATTTCTTGGTCGAAACGAAAGCTTCATCGCAACGTCTCCTTCCGTCGAATCCTCCGAAAACACTGCCTTCCCCTTGCTCCGAGATTTCGCAAGAAGGCGACGGCAGGCCGTTTCCCACGGTCAAATTGGTCACACGGGTGTCGACATATCAATACAGAAAAAAGGGAAAGCGAGATAAATGGGCATTGGGGAAAGAGCTAGACGACAGCTTTATGAGAGGGAAAGAAACAAAACAACAATCTAGAAATCTGAGTGAAGACAGCTGCATTTAGGTCAATGGGGGCGAGTCATAGTGTGAAAAACGGGGCGACTGAAACAGGACTGGGGTGGTGAATAAGGGAAGAAAGAAGAAACACAAAAAAAAACGAAATCTGAATTGGGATGATCGAGAGGCGGACAATATAACACAAAAAATAGTAATCTACCGATGCTCAATCGGTTACAAGTGGATATAACACTGTCAAAGTTATTTTCGCTAGCGTAATACTGCAGAATTTCCCCATACAGTTTAGTTTTCTCGAAAATGAACAAGACTCCAGGACGAAACTTGTGAGTCTGACAAAGAAACAGTGCACGATCTGCCGCACTCAAGACTGCCGGGTTTTGTAGAAGAAGCGTGATCTTCTTTTCTAGATCTGAATTGGAAATGTTTTTTGACCACATCAAAAGATACTGCTCAAGCAGTGCGAAATAGAGGGAATTTGGTGAAGATGGATGAACCTGAAAAAATATATTTATATTTTTGGAATCAACTGTCATTTTAAAAAGAAGTGAATAAATAATCAATTACGCACCTGCAGTATTTGTTCCAAGAATTCTACCAACTTTTCGTTGTGGTTGATAAACAACAATAGAAACTCTTCCGAATCACACAACTTGAAAAATAAAAAGTTTAGCATAAAAAGCAATAAGTAATTTGTAAACCAACTTACTTCGTCATCACTGTTCTTGTTACAACACAACTCTAACAGCAACTTGGTAGTCTCATCGGGAAGTTCTTCAAGAAGAGTATTACCGTATTCCTGGAGATTCTCTCTGGCCTGATTAACGGGAAAATAGATTGAACACGTGCATTTGCGGAAACTTGAAATGGACAAATTACCAAGTTAGGTGGCAAATTTTGAATGTATTTCAGCGCTTGCCGGTAGTCGGATAGATCTTCCAAAAGTATTTTGAGGTGCCATTCATGTTTTTCTCGGTCTTGAGCAAGGCGTAACGCCTGTTCGAAATAGCCCGCTTGTCGACAAACACGAATAGCTGTTTCGACATCGAATTCGCTCCGCTGATCTTTAGTCTGCATGGAACGCAAACAAGATTTTCAATGGGTAAATGATAATGAATAAATACAAATTAAACTTACGTTCAAAAACTGGTTTAACCGTTCCGTATCTCTGAGTTTCGTATAACAATTCAAAAGCAGTGTTGTGTGGTCTTCACTGGCTAGTCCTTGCTTATGCAATTCTTGCAAGTAGGCTGTCAGTTGATGGATGCGCTGAGCATCTAAAAATTTTTTTATTACGTATGACGGCTCTAAACGACCGATCGTTTTCAAATACTGCTCCATCGCTCCAGAGTGGTTTCCCTTGGCGTACAAGTGGTCCCCGTACAATTTGAATATTTCCACCAGGCCTTCAATATCATACTGTTGGCTCTTGGCAACTCTTAACATAAGAAAACTTTATTATTATTGCTGTTTGAATTCTGTTATTTATTTTAAATTACCTAATGGCAACATCATAAAGATTCTTTTTGAAGAGAATATCCAATTTGGTATGTAAATCTTTTTCCATCAATTGGTGAACTTTTTTATCTTTGGTGAGTACTAATAGGGATCCCCATTCCGAAATAACTCGACTTGCATTGGCGATGGGTGCAGTAAATGCAATAAACTTATTGTTGACATCAAAAATGGTTACAGTTGCCTTTTCGTTGTCGACGTCGCCTTTTCCACTAATTTTAGATACTATGATCAAATAGCCCCGGAACCAATGCAAGTCTAGCTTTTCCCCTTCAAATGCATAACACGGCCCTCGCCCTTCCACCGTGTAACAATAAACTGCCTGTAGGAAGAAAAATAGACTGAGCAAAAATGAAGCATTTAATGTAAAATGTTATAATAACTTACATCATTTCTTGCGATCATGAAATGTTGGCCCTGCTTTGAGTCGGCAAAGGCAAAACAGCCAGGAGAGCAACCCACTGTATCGAGTTGGGCAAGTTGCTCTTTGTCTTTAGAAATGATGGTATAGGTCATGACGGATGAGGTTGTAGCAACGTACAAATGAGACGTTTTTTGGTTAGTTCGCAATGAAAGCCCTGATATAGAACTTTGTCCAGGTTGAAGAAATTTTTGCTTGCTATGACGATCGCGGCTCAAATCCCCTAATAATATAACTGTCATTTAGAAAACATTTGCCTTCAAAACCATAAAAAGCACGGACCTCTGTAGAGAACTACTGAGCCATCCGCAAATCCAGCAGCCATCAAATGCATTTGTTCATCAATAGCGAAAGCTGTGACTGGAACTGGTCGGTTGCCTGGTAGAGCACGGACTAGGTGAACACATACTGGGCATCCATGAGTGTCCTTCTTTTCCATGTTCCATATTTTTATGACTGGGTTAATTCCTGGATCATCCTCCTTTAATAATAAAATCCAAATACAATGGAAGAAAGATAAATGAACTATCAGGTTCAAAAGTAACTTACACCAACTGTGCCAAGGAATGGAGATTGTTTAAGCTGAAGAACATGACTTGTATTGACATTATAAGCTTTGAATGATTCCCTTTGATATTGGCGATCAAAAAGGTGGACAAGACCCAAGTTGTCTCCGAGAATAATGTGACCTCTGCCACTGGAGCTGCAAGTGATTGTTACATCCTAAAAAAATTTGTATGAGTGTGACATTACTGAGGTCTAATGCAATGATCATTTCATATACCTTAAATGATCTGTCCAAGCTCCCATTATCTGTTTCCTTGAGAAGCTCAAAAAAATTAAATCGCCTCCACTGCAAAGATAATAGAACATGAAGTGGTTTTTAATTTTTTCACCTATGAAAAGTCTTCTACACTTCTCCACATGAAAACTTGACTAAAAGATTTCTTCAAATTCTCAGAGAAAATCAGAAAAGAATAATTTAAGAGGGAGTATCTATCATGCAATTCAGATGTATGGGCTAGAAATAATCGCTTTAAGAAGCAGAAGGAGAGAAGTCAGTTGTAGGTAAATTAACAAGAAAAATTCACCTGAAAGAAAGCCATTTATTCAGATTAACTGCCCCTAGACGAGTAGAATTACCATATCTTATATTTGACAATTAACTAAAGCGCTTGCTCGAATTCGTCTGATCTGATATTGACTTCAAACAGCTGAGATCGATCGTGGTGCCACCTGACACAGTAAATAGAGAAGATCGAATCGGTGCTGGAACATAAAAAATGGATCAAACTTGATCTTTAAAATATAAAAAGTACGTTAATCAGAGGTATTTAAATTTTAACCTTCCGAAAATCTGTTAAAATAGTAATTTTGAAATTTTGAAATCTACTGGGCGGTTTGTTTATTTTGAACTTTAAATGTGCGCGATTTAGGAATCGTTCATAGATGTCGGATCGGTAGTTCCTTCGGCGTTTGCGGCTGAAATCTTCCGTTTTATTTTTACGGCTAGTTGTTTGAAAGGAATCTCTAACGTAGAATCTATCACTACATTTACTTCGCCATGTCTAATTTGTTCGGCTTGTAGAGAGTCTCAGTTGAAATGTTTAATGAATAGTGGGATTCGGGAGCAAATTGGAAACTAGAGGAAAAATGGATTCGCTTCAGGAAGTTTCAGAAGTTTCTTCTACTATGGCAGAAGACTCGGAAGTTTTGATTGAAATCGAAGTGTCTCAACCGCAAAAAGGAATATCTCTAGCCGAAGCTGCTAATGCTCTCATCACCCTACAAGTGCCCTCAAAAGAACCTACACCTCCGTCAGCCATATCCTGTTCCAGAGACAATGACAGTAAGCCTGTTGTTGCAGAAGGAAATCCAAAAGAAGTCAGGAAGAGGATCTTGGAAGGTATGAAGTCCCAGTTCAATACCAGCAATGAAGAAGAAGCAGGGCTTGAACAGTCAAACAGAAGAGGGCCTCATCGATCAAAATCAAAGTTTAAGCGTCATGAAAATGAAGATGATTCAGCAGAAGTTGTCGTCAAACCAGAAACTCCTAAAAGTTCAAGAGGAAGAGGTAGGCCCCCCCGAGTATCTCAAGTAGATAAGCCACTGCAACCAGCTCCTGATAGCTTGAAGGTTGAAGCTGAAGTTATTAGAAGTGAAATAGACTCCAGTAGTGAAGCTGGTTCAGAAAGAAGTGACTCTGCATCAGGAACAACTACTATGATGACTACAAGAAGATCTCAAAGAACCAATATTAGCCGTACATCAGCAACAGAATTACTGAAGGGTGGTCTTGCTGAAACTCGAAGCCCATCCAAAAAGCCTGTAATAAGTACAGAACCTGAATTAGTTAAACCTCTAGAACTTCCAAGAAAACGTGGTAGACCTTGTAAAAGCACAGTTGTGCCTGAAGCCAAAAATGCTGAAACTATTATTGTTGGGGCTTGTGAAGAGATTATTGTGGAAGATGTCTCCAAAGTTGTGCACATGGCTTCACTAGGCTTACAAAGTAAGTCAAGCCCAGATCAGAGTACTACAGTTCATTCACCGGAAACAAGTCCTATTTTGAATGCGCCCGGCCACATACGTGATTCGCGACCGACAAGCAAAAAGTTGCGCATGGACGGGCTTCCAACTAAATGCATATCTACTCCCGAGAAGGAACCACTGCACTCTTTTTCCTTAAATTTAGACGATTCACCATCGTCTGATAGTCTAGTGCTAGAAACGTCAGCTCAATCCCCTGTCAATAACGTATCCGTGACAGATGAATGCACTCTAGTCGCCAACTCTTTAGAGAATGAAGTAGAATTGTCCATTGTCGAAGTACAAGGGAAACATGAAGCTACCAATGGTCCAACATCGCGCCAAGTTAACGGGACCGTTTCATCGATAGTTGAGAAGAATACCTATGCATGCTCTTGTGTGGAAAGTCGCCCTCCAGTGGCTATCGTTCCTCCAGCAGCCACACTCTATTGCCAAGCGGTTGATTCGGTTGGCGGTAAACTAGTCGGTTGCTGTCTGGTGGCTAATCGTAAACGCTTTTATCGCCCGTCCAAGAAGATACAATTCATGATTCTATGCGATTCTCACCGGGATCGCATTCGAAAGCACTTTTGCTGTCCTGGTTGTGGTCTTTTTTGCACACAGGTAGGCATGATTTTCGAAGTAAAATATCAGCACAATCTACTAATCGAAGTTTTTTGTTTAATAATAGGGAACTTTTCTTCAATGTAGAGCCTTAGAAGGTTCTACTCATTTCTTTCATGCCGACTGCCAACGAGCGGGTCAAAAGAAGTCATGCTTACACTGCCAGTGTGATTCCGCTCTTACCGAAATTCGCTTACAGATGAAAACTTGCGCTGTACCTGTATTCTGCAATGATGCAAAACTTCTGAAAACAATGTAAGGGGTTTCAGTTTTGGTATCGTTAATTAACTCGTATAGTAACACTTTTGTTTACAGACCGACGGCAAAGATATCCTGTTTACCCTCACGAGAAATTCCAAGTTCTATTTTGGAAACGGGTTGTCCTCGCTACCTTTCTTCTCAGCTTGTTTTACCTTCAGGAAAAGTAATAGATTCCAGTGGTATCCCCGCATCTCTCAACAAAGAGATGCTAGAGCGCATCCTAAAGTCATTTGAAAATACTGGCAAAGGGTAAATTAAAAAATTCATATAAATCAATTCAACATATCTTTTCTTTAAAAAATCCTTAATTTTTTAGATCGTCCAGCAACAAAAATCTTTTCTTAGCTGCTAAAAATGGGGACATTGAACGTGTCGTGGAGTGTTTAAGTAAAAATAATTTGTTCAAGAAACCTAGAATTTCAAAATAATGATTTTCTGGTACTCTAGGACAAGGTCAAAACGTGAACATGATATATCAGGATTCAGACGGCCAAACAGCACTACATGCCGCTGCTCATGCCGGCCATTTGGCAATTGTCCATATAATTTTGCAAAGTGGAGCGGCTCTGGACAAGTTAGATCAGTCACAACATACACCGTTGAGTCTGGCTCTAATCCAAGGGCACAACGATATCGTCAAATATTTAGCTAAAGCTGGGTCATGCACGTCACTCAAGGTAACGCTGACCGCATTAATTAATTCTGGTTCCGCAACTTAATTACATTGGCGTTAATTACAAATAGGGAGAAGGAGGTATGACTGCACTTCACTTGGCCTGCAAGCACGGCAATCTCGAGGCTTGTCATTACATCATGACTATGGGAAATGGGAAAAATTTCATCAATGCTCAGGACGATGGTGGTTGGACTCCTCTAGTTTGGGGCTGCGAGCACCAGAGAGTTGACATCGTCAAGTAATTATCTTTATTGTGAACTATCGCTAAAAGGTTAAATTTACATAAATTCTTGTCTGTGTTAGATACTTACTTCAATGTAAAGCCGATCCTAGTGTGCGTGATGCGGAGCAGAACGTTGCGTTACACTGGGCCGCTTACTCCGGCTCGGTTGATATTGTTGCCCTTCTACTTGATAATGGATGTGAAGTCAATGCTGCCAACTTGCATGGCGACACGCCCTTGTGAGTTTTAACGATTTCTAAATATTTCAAAAAGTTTCGGATCTTAATTTGTTTTATACATTCAAAGGCACACGGCTGGACGTCGAGATAACTACGAATGTGTCCTGCTACTGATAACCAGAGGCGGACGTTTGAACCTGCGAAATAAAGAGGACCAGTTAGCTCTAGAAGTCTGTCCAGACAAACACTGCCATTCTGCACTTTTATTAGCGCTCAACATGAAACTCCAGCAGTTCACTCAAACACCGTGCTCCGACTCAGAAAAACTGCTCTCTAGGTATACAATACTAGATCAAAAGATAAAGAAGTTTAAACTATTTTTTTTTAACTTTTAGTGACATCACCAAAGGAAAAGAGGCCAACCCTATTCAATGCGTAAATGGAGTTGATGACGAGTCTAAGCCCACTGATTATATTTACATCACAGAAAACTGCTTCACTAGTCCTTTGCATATTGATAGGACTATCAACTCACTAACGGTATTTTGTAAATTTCGATCGCACAGAACTGAAAATGTCAAACTATTTTTGAATTACCTAGTTTTGTGAATGTGTTGGTGACTGTTCATCCGATTGCAGCTGTTCAAATCTTAGTTTCCGTTGCTGGTATGATGATGAAGGAAAACTGCTGCCGGATTTCAACTTTGCAGGTAATCCTCTTGGTGTACGTTTGATATGGCAATTGTTTTCATATTGATGAATATGGACAGATCCCCCATCGTTGTTTGAATGTAATCGCGCGTGTCAATGCCATCGGGGTTCCTGCAACAACCGTTTGGTACAGCATGGGATTACGTCACGTTTAGTACTCTTCCGTATAGAAAACAAAGGGTGGGGCGTCCGGACAGCACAGCCCATTGCCAAGGGCTCCTACGTCTGCGAGTAATTATTCTTAAGTGCTGGGAAATTTGAAGCTGAATATTAATTTTTTAATGTTGCTAGGTACATTGGAGAAATCATCACTGACTTTGAAGCTGACCAACGTGAAGATGATTCTTATCTTTTCGATTTGGATAATAAGGTAATTACGGTATTAAACTAAATACTACTTGAATCCTAAAACTTCTATCGTTCCATCCCATTATTCCTAAAGGATGGAGAAACATACTGCATTGACGCCCGGCGTTACGGCAATATAGCCCGCTTTATCAATCATTCTTGCGATCCTAACTTGATTCCAGTTAAGGCTTATATTGATCACCACGATTTGAAGTTCCCGCGTATCGCGTTTTTCGCCTCCCGAGATATTGAAGCGAATGAAGAATTAGCTTTTGATTATGGGGACAAGTTCTGGATAATTAAGTATAAAACGTTTACGTGTTCGTGTCTCTCGCCAAAATGTAAGTACTCGCAGCAAACTATTCATCGGACTGTAGAGGAGTACAGAAGGTGTCTACAGCTTCAAGAACACGAGAATGGTTACCAACACTATTAACGACTAGCTGATTTCTGACAATTTATATGCTTGTGTTTTACAATTCGACATTACTCCTTCCGTTTATATTTCGATTTTCCCTTTTTTCAATGATATGCGAGACTAGTGTATCGTAGATGTTTTGTCTAAAAACATGCAATTTGAATCCACTACTCAAGAGTTTTCCACGCCCCCCCCCTTCCCTTACTATCTATGAAACGTTAATGACTCAATTTGGGAATTTTTTAAACATCGTTTTAACGTTCCTTGGCTACTTAATTGTCAAATCATCATGTTCCGTAATGAATTCTTTATTGAGAAGAGGAAAAACAAAAAGAGAGTGTGTAGCAAAATCCTAATGTGTCTGTAGCCATGTTTTTAACAGTGAGTGCAATCTGTTTTGTCCTAGTCGGATGTCTTAATCGATTACCTTCAACAGTTTTTCACTTCCGCCTCTAATAGTTTCCTATTTCTTCTCGTCAACGGTAGCTCCTCCTTGCAAGGGAAACACTTTGATTCTTTTTACTCGCGAGTGCGTCCCCATCTCTTCTGTAAATAAATCTCACTTGAATGTCTGCCCAAGTTTCGTCTCGCATTTTCTTCTCTTTTACTTGTCAATTTTTGTTGGCAAATATACCTCGTTTTGCGTATGATTTCGCTTTTTCCTCTTTTTCCCTTAAAATTCCTATTATAACAATTTAGAGTTAATTGCTTTTGACCCACGACTGTCGTGGGGCATAAAGCCCGCGCCCAGATTTTTCAAAGCGAACTGACAATTTACAAAACAGTACGTTTTCTCTTTAAAAGGGCAAAATAGCGTCTTGTGTAAAACAAAATTAGGAAACTTTTTTTTTAAACAATCAAAAAATGCGCCGGTAGCCGCCACTATACATTTTTGTTGTCTGCTGGTGTTTCTGTTTTGTTTTCGTCGTGACGACTTCTAGAACGGATAGTCGCAGATTTCAAATTCAAAGTGTCTGACGGCCACGATCAGCGTAAATTATCCTTTCTCTGTCTTTAGTTTCACAATGACAATTTTATGCAGTGATATTAGTAAAGGGAAAGAAGCCAACCAAATTCAGTGCCTAAATGTAGTTGATGATCAGTGCAGTCCTCAAGATGATTTTTGTTATGTCACCCAAAACTTTTTTAGTAATCCACAGCATTCCAAAATTAGTTTGAACTCATTGAAGGTAAATTATAAATAAATGAAGGGTTGTTTCAATATTGAGTAATGACAAATATTATATTGCTTACCTAGTATTTTTGTGAATGTGTCGATGGCTGCTTGTCTGGTTGCAAATGTCTAAATATCAGTCTCCGCTCTTGGTATTGTGAAAATGGAAAACTCACACCTGATTTCAATTTTGCAGGCAATAATTTTAATGGTGTACATTTTAAGATGTTAATCAATTCTGATAAACAATATAAATGACAGATCCACCTTCAATTTATGAATGTAATCTCGCGTGTTGGTGCCGCCGTCAGCAGGCCGGTTCTTGCAAGAACTGTTTGGTTCAGAAAGGCATATCGTCACGTTTACTGCTGTTTCGAATCGAAAAAAAAGGTTGGGGTGTCCAAACAACTTGTTCTATTGCCAAAGGCTCCTTCGTCTGCGAGTAAATATTTATCCGAACTCCGAATGTACGCATTGCGAGTAATGTGATTTAAAAATCTGGATGGCTAGGTATATCGGTGAAATAATCACATCCAGTGAAGCTGACCAACGCGATGACGATACCTACATCTTCGACTTGGATAGCAAAGTAATGAGTATTGAAATCATATTAAATCTTTCTTTGGCTTGCAGTTAAAGATTACTTTCCATTTTTTGATGAAGGATGAAGAAGCATACTGTATCGATGCAAAATATTTCGGCAATGTTGCTCGTTTTATCAATCACGCCTGTGATCCTAATTTGGTTCCGGTTAAAGTTTATATCGACTACTACAATTTGAAACTTCCTCACATTGCGTTCTTCGCCTGTCGAGATATTGACGCAAACGAAGAATTGACTTTTGATTACGGTGAAACGTTCTGGCGATTTAAAAGTTATATCACTTGCTCGTGCCTATCACCAAAATGCAAGTTTCTCGCCACAATACAGACCGTAGAAGAAAACAAAAGGAGTCTAAAGATCCAAGATAAGGAAAGTGACGAGAACAACTGTGACCAATTCTCACGACAATCCTAGAAAGCTGATTAGTCATTAGCTGTGCTTATCATTTACTATTCTATTTTCACTTTTTGATATCCCAATTTTGTATTGAAATTAAATGTGAAAGAAGTATTCTGTGCTGTTCGAGGGGTTAGCAACTCTTGCATTTTTCTTAATGGTTTTAGGAGAAACATTGGGAGAAACCTGGAGAAAAATTGGAAAAATAGAGGGATGGGTAAGCGCTGAAGGAAGAAGCTTACCCATCCCTCTATTTTTCTCCAGGTTTCTCCCAATGTTTCTCCAAGTTTCCCCTAAATCCACACCAAGAGAATGCAGGAAAAATTAGCGTTCCCAACCCCTCGGATTTAGCATTGCCGGAACCCGCCCTATTCCTCTCCCACCGATCTGTGAAACGTGATGTGGTCCATATAATGAATTAATGAATTCGTTCAAGTGAAAAGAGAACGTACGTGTGTGGCAAGCAGCGCAAGCTTCCTTGCGTGTCTAGCTACGTTTTTCCACTAAGTCACTTCTTATTGAGAAGATCCTCTTGACACTCTTGACCATAAATAATTTGATTCCTCACTTTTCGCTGAAAATAAATCTCATATGAAATCTCACATCTGTACCTGGGTAGTTGCGGTGTGACCATAAAGTGGACTTGCTAATGCGGTCCATTCTTCGTCTGCTCCCCCTTCCTTCCTGAAATCTTAGATGCAGAGTTAAACTTTATGCAAACGAAAATTAAAGGAAGATGGGACTAACAAACAATCGTTTCTGTTTAAACAAGCGCGAATAACGGGCTGGTTGTGTAATATTGCACAAAGAAATTAAACAAACCTCAGTAAGTGAAACGATATAACACTGACGCAAAACGCTTCTGCCCCCAAAAGAAATTTTCATCAACAAACATGAAAAATACTTGTCAAAACTACACCACCTGAATATTAATGAAAACCATCGTAATGATGACAGTGAAGTGATAATGATGCACAGTATGTCGAATCGGTCGGGAAGAACACGGTGAAACAAACTGGTGAGAATTTGTTTGGGTAAGGAAAGAAAAAGGTGAGTTTGGGAGAGGGAAGAGATTAGGCGCAAAAATACACCCAGTTGGAACAATAAGTACCAATTACAAATTTGGAAAGATACTTTGGCAAAGAAAAGTGCTATCAAAATGCGTGAGGCTCGAGAGCCGAGGCAGACAAAGGAAAGGTGAATGGCACAAACATCTAGTGACCGGGCTTACAGACAACCGAAACGAGCGAATTATTAACTAAAAAAAGTTGATTGAATGATTCATCCATTTTACCATCAAATAGAAATTCCGATAAAATCTAACAACGATTTTTGTAGAAAAATCGAAAACGAAAAACTAAGTAATATGGGTTTTCTCAATTTTTTTTTAAAGCTATGGTTAGAAAAGTTAACTGATAACAGGTATAGCGATGGGAGAGGGACACGCTTTGCGCACTTCAAAGGGCGCGTTTTCTGTTTTCCTCATAAAAAGGTATATAGGTCTATCAAAACTGTTGTGCGAGGCTCCAAAACTACGTTTTCAAAAACTGAACCTCTTTCATCTTCAGCCGCCGACGTAGCGTACACTTACGGATTATGAGGAATATTTCACGTGATTTGGGAAATTGTAAGTGAAGAGCAAATTGTGTTTGACTTGGACAAAACCTAAAATTACCTGGAAGGTGAGCACAAAACCCCCACCTTAATATCAAAGAGCGGAAATGACAAAATAGGGATATCGGGGATGCTTGAATAACTAATAAAATGAGCTATGAATCTCTGCTCTGCCATTCCATCCCAAAGATGTTTTTCCACTTTTATAAATGCAAGACAATGCTGAGATCATAACGGTGATTCGTGTGCTCGCACGAAGAAGAGAACATACTGGATTGTGGGATTGATTGTTAGTAAAACGGAAGAGATAGGGAGAAAGAGAGCGAAAAAAAACCCATACGGGAATGACGATGATGATGAAGTTACTGGGGAGCACAGCTTTACATGCGGTCCAATCTGAAGTGATCTTCCGTAGACGGATCCGTCACCAACGTCGAGTTTGTCAATATCTGCAAACCGTCAAAGTCGATGGGATCGAGACCATCTGCCAAAACGGGTTGAAACATGGGGAAACAGATTAGGAAAGTATGTTTAAAAAAATAACCAAACTCAAAGCAACCTCTAAGGGCATCGTCGTCGGGGTAAAAACCGACGCCATCAAAGGAAGAGCCCATCGCCGAACTAAGATCCTGGGCATTATGGTCAGACGTGTTGGAGAAGTCTGGAATGAAATGAAAGACAAGCATAAAATACGGATTGTCAAATTACATTTTGGAGAACCTTTAGCCAACCTTGAAGGACAATATCAGGAATACTTGACGGCGTCTGTGGAGTTTGAGGTGCGGTTTGCTGGCTGAGCTCTGGCCTGCCACAGCCAAACATGAACTGTGACGATTGGCTGTAAAAAGGATCCAGCGATATGTCCATACTTATGTTGGCCTAAATTCAAACAACAAAGATCGTTATAAAAACATTCACTTTAAAACGAACCAAATCAGATTTCCTCGAGCTATCAAATATTACAACAATCATCCACATGCGCGAAATGCACTTTACTCGTTCTAATTATGCTTGTAAGCGAAAAATAGACAGTAGGACAAAAATGAAATCAATTGCGCAAAAATTTGAAACTGAAAAATTGGTATAACCTGTCCATAATGATTCGTTTTGTAGTTCCCATAATTTTGAAGCGTCTGATCGGAGCTAGAATCCATCTGAAGGAGCATAAAATTGAAACTCAAAATCACGAAGACACATGCTCCATTGAAAAGAAACAACATTTATATAAAGAAAAATATGCGATTTATAATGATAAAGAAAACATGCCTCAGACAATTAACGTTATTGGAATTATCTTACACTTACCATGTTGAACTGCTCAAATTGGTTGAGCACATTTGCTTGATTGTGATAGAATGACACCTGGTTAAGAATGCCGCTATTCGATCCCATCTATATTGGAAAATGCAGCAAATACATTTTTAAAGAGAACAGCGCCATATACTGATGTACCCTGTAAGGTAGCATTACCTGGTTTTGGCAGTTACTGCCGCCCATCTGGTCTGTAAAGGGGGAGGCGGGGGATGCGGCTAGACCAGGTGAACTGGCCGGAGATAGGCTTTGCGACACAGGGCTAGGTGGTGCACTACTTGCGCAATTTGTACCATCACCTGGACTATTTGTCCGGTAGTTCATATTACCCTATAGAAAAAGTAAAATTTAGAACGGTTTAGACTCTGTTTAATGGACGGCTTTTAAAACTCGGGCTCTTGGAACGGATGAAACTTACGGGCACAACCAAGGTAGGTGAACTGATCGGACTGGGTCTGAGAATCGGTTGGGGATTTCGATATGCCGTTAGAAAGCCTCCATGCTGCCGATTTCATTTTTTTTTCAAGCAAGGACGGATAAACAAAAGAACATAATATAAACATGCAAGTTGACAAAATCAATCACATTTCTTCACGAAGAAGTGAGTTAAAAGTAAAAATGAAAAAAAGAAAAAATGAATTCAGGTGTCAATCCAGTTTTTGTTTAAGTGCTGAATATTCATGCTAGTGAGATGGGATAACTTAACAAAATTGATGCTCCATTCATTATACAGAAACACGCAATGTTATGTCTAGTTTGTAACGTCAACATAAAAAGGATTTAAAAAAAAAGAACTGTACCGTCGGAATAGGCTGGGAGGGCGACATCATGTGAGTAGGACTATGAGCTGGACTGACAGGCTGGCCATAGTCGACTCCGCCGCTGCTGTTCTGATAGAGATACGATTGGTAACTAGGCACCGACATACCGCTGGGATCCAAGGCGATTCCCTACAATCGCCGTACCAAAACATAGTTCTACGTTAATAAGGATACTGCATAATAATTACAAAAATAACAAACAGAGCGACAGCCAATAAAAAACTCTGGGTTCCCTTGGCAACAAGAAGTGTTTCTTTCTTGCTGTTCGTGCCTACCTTAGAGGAATGTAGAAGTCTCGAGTTCATGGAGGATGAGGGCACGGTTAAAAGGTTCTGCACAAGCACAACACACGACGTCAAGCACAAGACACAAACAAAAGATTAAATACAAAGCACAAAGAAAAAAACAAATAAAAGCCAATACAAATACATGCCATATCGAACAAACTACGGAATACCTTATTACTTCATGCTTCCCCTTCGGATGGCGTTTTTTTTTTGTATGACTCAAATAATATAACTACAACTAGTAGAAATGACATCTGTATAACAACTTACGGAGGACTGGTTTTGCGAATGATTCTGAGAACGAGGCGAGAGTTGTAGATTCTGCAACTGATGGTGAGGACGCCGCCGCTGACTCGGTGATGGGCCAGGAGACGACCCTCTACTCGAACCACCCGGTGGGCCGGGATTCAGGTCCATACTTAACGTATTTAACGGGTGATTATGGCTGACGAGGCCATTTCCACCGTAACTTGGGCTAACTACGTGAGAACTCTACATGATCAAATTATTAAATGCATCAAATTCATCAAGAACGCGTTAAAAAAATTATTAATAATAACTTCTTACAGTCGAGTAGAGTGTATGAGCTTGCAAAGAATTTTCGTCTCCATCGATAGATTGGTTTAAAGGTGAGGGATCAAACTGTAAGTTGGTCAGATCAGGCAACGATCCCGTGTTATTCCCAATCGGAATTTGAATTCCATTGGGCTCCGGGCCGGGTACAATACTGAAAATTATATAATAGATTATATAATGTGAGCAAAGAAGCGTACAAACTCCCATTTATACTTGATTCCAGGTACGCGTGAAACGTCGCAACAGGACTTTGGTCTTCCATCGATCTGGATGCCAAGTCCTAGATGGAGAGAGTTATTGGGATCCATGTTGGTTAGGTAATTGATCCCTGCTTGCCCTAAAATAGGTAACAAGATGTTAAGATTTCTTCAGGGAACTTTGGAAAGTATAACACTACCTCTTCTTGACAAGTTTGGTGAGGTATTGCCAACCCCTTCCCCGGAAACCATAGCCGCTTGATGTAGAGTTGAGTCTGAATGAGCTCTCTTTTTCATAAAACAGGGATCTAGTGGAGGTGAAAGGTAGGCAACATTGGTAGGCAATCCTCCATTGCCACCACTGCTATTGCCAATGTTGTTAAAGAGATTTTGCGATCCCACTGATCCAACCACCTGTGCTGGTTGAATTAAACCTCCACTTGGATGCATTTGATACGAGTGTTGGTGAGGCGAGCTTGGTTGAACTGGGTGGCGGGATGGGCGGACGGAACCGAGGCTAGATCCAGGACTATATCCTCCTCCTCCTGGACCTGTAGGTCGTCGATCTCGACAGCCACTCTCTCGTCCTGCTCGCATATCCTCGAGATTACTCAAAGCACTCTGCAACAGTATCAATCGCAAACAATTAGTATTTTCCTCAACAGCATATTCAGTAAGAAAATAGCAAAAAAAAAAAATAACAAGACAAAAGTCGGAATAAAATTAATCAAAGCTCTCAACATATTTTAATTTATCAAGCTCTAAAAAGAACTAAAAAAAAAAAAAAAATCATGCGAACTCAACCACACCAATTACTTTTAAGATTTGATACCTGAAGATCAATTGATGTGGAATTGGTGGAGGGAGAGTTTACATTAGGCAACGAGACAGCCTTGAATTGTGAACTAGGGCTGATGACTAGATGAGAGGGGCTACAATCACCATTCTGTTGAGAAGAAAACCACCCCATAAGCATGGAAGAAACAGTTTAAGCATATGTAAGATGAATAAGCAGTTTTCGTGGAAGCCAAAACAGGCTTCCAGAAGCACATTGTTATGATAGCTGCAGAAAGTCTTTTTGGCTGCTTGAAAGATTAGTTATTTTTTTTTATTGCACAAGAAAATAGATATTCAGACTTGTTTTGGGGGGAAACTGAAAAGATTTGTTTTGGCAACAGGTGAAAAGGTTGCCGTCAGTGAAATGACCCCAACATGTCAAGGTTGTGCTCAGTACATAGGCCTCAATTGCTGCTGTTGTTTTGAATTCAAGTGTTTTAGAAGAAGAAGGAATGGTTAGATAAGAAACAGGTTTTAGATTACCCAAGGACATTGTTAATTCAAGAACACAAGCCAAGACAGCTTTAGTGTGCGGCGCATAATGGGGAAGGGGAGGGAAACACCAATACTCACTTTTTGATTAGGTTTGGCGCTTCGAACTTCCTTCATGATTTTTTCGAAATCCTCCGTTTCCGCTTGCTGCTTTTGATTGTGCAAAGCAATTTTTTCGCTGAATTTTCGCGGATTCGACGCCATGTTTAAACGCTACTTCTTGTTGTGACTTCTTATCACAATGTTTACAAAGGCCAAGTCAGTACCGGGTTCTCACATGGAACTACAGAGGACTCTGCATCGTGAACTGCGCACGACGTATACTCGTTTGTCTGGCCTTGAGTTTTTACCAAGGCCAACAACCGCAAGTCCGGGCAACTAACTACACTGATCACTGGCACGTGCACACGCGATTTTACTCGTTGGATTTACAAAACTTTCTTTTTGTTCATTGTACGACTTTTATGTGTTCAGAAGCATAATCAAAGGATTATTTCGCGAGCCGCAGAAATCTTAGCAGGTTACGGGAGCTTTTAAAGTAACACCTCTCTTCCGCAGTGATACCTGTTCTCTACTAATGTTTGCCTACAAATGAAGAATTTTTTATACGGCACACGATGACGCAAGTCCAAGCTTACGTTTACACCTCCAGTCGCACCACTGTTATCAGCCAGTAGTCTTGTTGCAATGAATGAAACAGATGGGCGGTAGATTTGTTCGTCTTCTGTTACGAAATTTCTTTCTTACTCAACTTTTCTCACGCGTCCACCAATAGTTATGCGCTTCCCGCTTCGGGTTTCGCTACCACAACTTTGACTACCACAACCGACTCCCTTATCTCCAAACACCTTATTGAGGTCTTACTATCCATGATCGATGATATAATTATAAATTCTTCATCGATTAGATCGTTACTACTAATAGAAAATATATGGATTTTAGTACTTAATACTATATAGCAAACACACTTAAGGAATGTTTGCATAAAGTAGTGAAGGAAAGATGAAAGACCGATAAAACACCAGAAAATAAGGTAAAAAAATATTAATAATAATGAAGAATGTTAAGTTTTCAGAGAAAATACAAAGAAGACTTGAGAACCAGTGTAGTAGGTTTAGTACAGTAGCCAGTGAACACTTTTCACAACCAATAACAAGATAAAGAAAAAGGGGAAGTTATTAGAAAACGTCGGAAGATGTACGATAAGTACACAACCTAATTTTTCTCTAAATACATAACAGTATTAAATTAAGTAAAAGACGGAATCTTAAGCAAAAACATCGTGACGGGGATAAACGTACATCTTTAGCCAAGTAGTTTTTTTCGACTACTTTCCTCATTCCAATAGTCGCAAAATTGTTGGGTTTTTAAATTGGCTTGATTGCCAAGTTAAACTCGTAAAGTCGACTAGTTTAATCAAGGAAAACACAACCTACAACAATATCAAGGGTTGGTAATCATAACCGTACAACTAAATTGGCTAAGGGTACAAATAGTAACTAACGCGGCAGCCACCATTTCTCTTTGTCAAATTCACTCTTCCGAGTACATAATTTTCCTAGTTAATGATGTGGTCGACATCCGTGCCGATTTCTTCTTCAACTGCGACATACGCGCCTTCTTCTTGGTATGTCGAGTCATGCTTAGCCAAAATGCGGAGCAGTGGACGCATCTTCAACCACCATTGTGCTTTTGGCAGGCGATGTTTCAAGTCAGTTTGGCTTGGCAACTCCTGAACTGGGGTGAATGAATAGTGTCGCTTGACAATACCCAACATGACTGCAGTGTCGGGAGTGTTTGCGCAGATTGTGCCATCGGGACGGGTTGACTGAGCAAGTTTTTCCGTCATCCATTCAACAGCTTTTGCTGCGAACTTGGTGCCCAAGTTACGGTCGAAAGGAGTAGGTGAACCTCCTTGTTGCATGTGGCCTGTGAATATAAAATGGTAATTAAAAAATAAATCAGTTGCTTACTGCACAAAACTTTTAAAATAATCCTTACCAAGAACATTCATCCTAGCGCTAAATATTCCTTTGCCTTCCTCGCAAAAGAGCTTATTTATGAAATCTGTAGTGTAATTTTCATTTGCCTTTTCGTTTCTGGCAGACGGGAAATGAAAGACATTAATCAACTTAAGGTAGACAAGGAAGCACGATCTTACCGAAGGACAAGTCCTCGCTGTACTCCTTCTTTAGACATTTTGGACGCCATATGCTCAACATCTTCCTGCAAATTCTTTACGTTGAAAGGCTCTTCATAGATGTAAGCTGCATCCGCTCCTCCAGCCAAGCCAGCCAGTGTCGCAAGATAACCGCAATAGCCACCCATAGTTTCGATAACAAATACTCGGCGCTTTGTTCCTTGGGCCGACTGACGGATACGGTCACAAATCTTTTAAGAAATATATATACACATTAAGAGCTCAAGCAGTTTCAATTTTAAGTAATTTCTTTACCTCAGTAATTTCATTCAAAGCAGTATCGGCACCTAGAGTAAAGTCCGTTCCAGGTACATTATTACTAATCGTGGAGGGAACGATGGCCATGGGAATGCAGAATTCAGGATATTTATTGCGGGCCTCGGCTAAAGCTAGGACGCATTGATAAGCCTATGAAACGAAACGAAAAAAAAGGTAAGAGTGCATAATTTTAACTGGGGATGTTTTTATGCTTACCTCGAATCCACCAATTATGAGAAGGGCTTGTATATTGTGTTGACGTAAACGAGCAGCGATTTCGGGAAATTTCCCATCAGGTAAAGTGCGTTTGATCCCCAAAAAGGCACCACCTTGTCCAACCCAGCCAGTTACATCAGACCAACCAAGTGGTGTAATCTGTTTGTGACATATTAGTACAAATAAAAGGAGAAAGTTTAAATACAAAAAATTTGGTATTACGTTTCCTTCAATAAGTCCTTCAATGCCATCATGGATTCCAACAACAGTGTCTCCTCGATAGATGCAGTTACGGACGAAGGAGCGCACAGCGGCATTCATACCGCAAGCAGGAGCTCCGACATGCATAACTCCAAGAGTATAGCCACTCTACGGAACAGAAAAGAATTTTCCATTAGTTTACAAATTTTAATTCTAATGGGATTTAAATATTCAAAATTTAACACCGATCACTTAAAGTCTACTGTCGTGCAGACAGTTGGAAAAACATTGTACCTGCATCCACATCGTTTCTTGCTAAAAAGGTTAAGGAAATGTGCCGAAGGGGAGAAAATTTCGGTTTAATTTGCTACTTTAGTGCTCTAGAGAAATCGTCTACTAAATATACTTACCCTAATCACACGACCTCTCTGGAAGCATGTAATTAATATAGCGAAATCAATAGGGAAATCAATAGGGACCTCACCTTAAGTATAGCGTTTTAATTATAGGTTAAAAATAAAGCAAAATTTCTTACAGCTCCTGCTGCCATCTCCGCAGTCATCTTGGGAGGCTTCAGGCGCGTCAACATCTTGTAAGTTTCGACGTTACGAGCAAAACTCCTATACAGATTAATAGAAAAATAAGTGGTTAAGAAAATCAATGTGGATAAACAAGGAGGTTATACCTGCCGCGGAGCTGCACCGCTAGTTCCCACTGTTTATCTGCCATGGCTTTAGCGACGGCTTGAGTTTTCTCAACACAAGCCATCAACGGCAGGCGGACAGCTTGATTACCATCGAGCGACACAACGCAAGCTTCTGTTTCAGGAGTTGCTTCAAGCACAGCCAACACAGCTTCAGCACCCATTCGGCAGCCCTTAATATGGAGAAAAAATTAGAATCCGATGATGGGCTATGCTTAAGCGGCTTGATTACCAAAACACGATCGAAAGCGGACGGACTTCCACCCCGCTGGACGTGACCAAGAACAGTGATTCTTGTATCTTGTTTCAAGTTGGTTACAACCACCTTTGGAGAATTCATAAATTAAATATTAAGAAAGGCCTAGAGTACTAAATTATAAATGCACATTTTACCTGACGAATCATTTCAGCAGTAATAGGATTACCTTCCCGATCAATTGCACCTTCCGAGACGATAATGATGTTTAAGCGTTGACCAGATTCTCGTTCCTGTACATTAATGCATTAATTAAAATTCTTTACGGGGTAGCACACGTTAGATTGTGTGTTTTACATGTCACACAAACCGAGCAGATGCTTTTTTAAATGTAAAAAAGTGAAGGTGATATCAAACTGGAAAAACAAAATGTGCGGCTGGCAAAGGGTAGCAAGTCGGAATAAACATATGAAACAGCATTGGTGTAAGTTAACCGCGAGGACGTAGGTTGTCTTGCCTGTTTGAGTTTCTTGCAAAGAACTTCTGGCCATTCCACTTCAGGTGGCCATTCAGGAATGAAGACGAAATCAGCTTCACAGGCTAGCGCTGCTACCAAACCCAAATAGCTATGTTACATCAAAACAAAAAACACAAAATTAACACAGGGTAATTTTCGCAAATAAAAATCATTCCGTATGCTATGTGGTTCAAGGCGGTTCAAGCATAGAAACAAGACTTGCGTGAGTACATCTGAAAACTAAAAACCAAAGAGGGATTCTAATTTGATAACATCATGCGAGTCTCATGCGAGTAGGAAATTTCTAAACAACGTTCGTGCAAGAGTTTGCATGAAGATTCAAAACCTGAGAAAGTTTCTTGCAAATTTTTTCAGGCCAGTCGACAGGAGGCGGATTTTCAGGATAGAAAACGTAATCGGCCTCGGTGCACAAGGCGGTGACTATGGCTAAATACCTAGATGTAAGGTCCAAAACTTGCTATACTTGCCATTTATCCTTTATTTCCCCTTAAAATGCGATGTAAACAGTTGATTTCGTATTCTTTGATACCCCACCCTCTCCCGCATTGAAAGTACCATGTTTTAAAAATAGAAAATCAGTTGATTGGTATTACCCACAATGTCGACCCATAACTTCCATGATGAATGTGCGCTGATGGGAATAGGCAGTTGCAGCGATTGCGTCTACGGCTTCAATGATTCGATGCAAGGCAGAGTCAGTACCGATCTAAATACAAACACTTTTTAGTAAACATCCTTCTGTTAATAAATTAATAGTTGGCCTACCGTCATGTCGGTACCACAAAAATCGTTGTCAATCGAACCAACCATGCCAACAATGTTCAAATGGCTAAACTTTGTCGCCTGCTCAGGTGTAATTTCACCTAATTTGACAAAGATGGTATACATACATGTGGGTCGGGTAATGTGTGTGTACTATATTCTTACCCTTGGTGGACAGTTCAGCCACCAAATCGGCCCATTCTTGACGAAACAGATTTGCACCAGTAAGTGAACCGTCACCACCAATAACAACCAGATTCGAGATGCCCTTCATGATAAGGTTCTTGGCAGCACGTAGACGACCGGGACGCTCGCGGAAATCTTTACAGCGGGCGGATCCAATAACAGTGCCTCCCTTGAGTAAACGATCGTGATAAGTGACGTTTAAGGTAAATATCGCTTAATTTAACGCTAACCTTGTGAATGATTCCAGAGACAGAGGACCAGTTGGCTTCAACAATGTTGTCTCCACCATCCACCATGCCCTGATAACCTTCCCTAATGAAGTACACCTTGGCTCCAAGGTAGATACCCATCCTTACAACAGCTCTTACAGCTGCATTCATACCTTTAATTACATATTTTTCATTAGTAAACATTCCAAAACACTTGCATCTACATCAATTTATACCTTGGGCATCTCCACCACTTGTGAAAACTGCAATGCCCTTGTCCTTGTAGTGACCTCGATGGACAGTATTCTGGGCTTCTGCCTCAGTTTGATTTGCTGCTGTCTTCTGTCCCTCCATCTCTGATGGTATTGCAATGAAGTCTGTAAAATGTATGTAAGAAGCTGACTTAGAATCAAGTTATCATACATTCAATTTATACAGACAAAATTTGAACTTTTGTAGTTCCCTGTTCACAGACAAAATAGCTCAGAATAACTTGTATTTTTAAAATGATGATCTAAAATTAATCAGAGAGCTGGATATGCCTCAAACAAGGATTGCCAGACCTCCTTTACTAGATAGGAAAACATACCAGAGAAGACATTGTATCGTTCACTGGTTTCAATATCGTCCATTCTTTCGAACTTACAAAATGTGAATGATTACCACACGATAACTTACAAGTTTTCAAGTCCTTTTCAAGGCGGGCTGATTCACAAAATTTAATAATCCAGCCAGAGCACGTACCCGTTCGTGAATCCCTTTAGAATCGTCGTCCTGCAATGGGATAGCGACAGAATAATACTAGCAGACAACCGGTCACCTCTGTTTTCAAGGTGACTTTCAGAGGAGTGAACCAAAATAAACAAAAAATTCATACATTTCTGACAAAATAAAAAAAGTTAAGTGGCAAAATAGACCAACTTTAATATTATACATTTATTATTTTAATTAAATGGTATTAAACGTTGCATTAGTAGTTTTATTTGGCACTCGGTTGCGCGGCAAAGTACGTGAATTTGAATCGATTTTTTAGCAAAACGGACGGTTCACGCCGGGTTATCGCGCGACGTATTGATTTATATAATTTCTTCTCAAATTTTTATGTTTTTGATTTTAAAAATAATTGCGTTGCTCTTTTTTTCGGGCTTTCATATTTCATGTTATTTTATCGCGATAATTTTAATTTTGTAGGGATATCGTTACATACTTCAAAAATGGTCTGGAAACTAGCACTGAGTAGATTAGACACATGATTATTCTTTAATATACCAAATCTGTATTGCTGATTTGGTTTTGTTTACATTTACAGAGCTCGAGTTTGGCAGTTGATAGCTTTTGGTATGGTGGACAACAACAGAACAGTTTGCCGCGTCACTCTACAAGTCAAATCGACCCACTATGTAGCAAGAAAGTTCACTTCATTTGTAACAGATGGAGACGCATTCCAATCCGAGCACTCTTTGGTGGTAGAGGATCTAAGATGTTTAAGATCAAGTTCAATACTGCCTTGGTGCCAAGGTTTCCCAGATCCCAGATATAATAATAATTGCTTACTTGGGCGTGCTTATACAGATTGCGGTTGAGGGCTCTTGAAAGCCCTCGACATGATTCATGATTGATCATACTTGTCGAACCGACCATTCCGTTTGACTGAAATTTGCTATGTATATAATAGATGCATCATAATTCGACATTACGTCATTCTCGCTTTATTAAGCGCCTTATATAGGTATGATAAAATAAACAAGAAACAAAGCTAGGCGTTAATTCAATCTTTATAAGGTAAAGGCACGTTCCATACGTCCTTTGGTCAAAGTTGTGGCGAGAAAACACTCGCGCCAGTAAGTGATGTCATTGAAATAAAATTCCAAGAAGTTTTTTAAAAAGCGAAAAATATAAATATATATCCGCAAGGTTTGAAGAATTTAAGACAAATTACAACAAGTTGTCACAACTAGTCCCCACACACAGCATGGACCATACTTGATAGAAAGAGCTATATCATTTAGCAAGAAAGAAAGCAATGTCCCGCTTTCGTTAAACACCAAGGAACAGATCTTATCCTGTTATTTTTGTTAAGAATGGAAATTGACCTAATTTTCTCATAATATAAAAACTCTGCATTAATCAACATTCCCTCCGGCGGCAGAATCCTGCTGGACGGCAGGCTTGGCGACGTCTTTTTGTCGACGAAATTTGTCCTCCAAATATCCGGGCACCTATTGTCACGTACACCAAAGAAAAAAGTTTTAAATAATTCAAGAAAAGCTTCTTTTTTTGTGTGTATACCTGAGGCTTCGGGCGGTGAGTATCTACTGCTTCGATAGGGATCGGAATTGTTTCCACCTTACAACCGTAGGCGACCGGAGTGAGTTTGATGACCGTATGTAGCGGAACATGAATATAGGGAAGCTCTTCTGAAAATGAGTCAGTTGGGTTAATCCTAAGTTGAATGACCATAAAAGTGATTCGAGTCCTACCCGCGCTGTGATCAAGGAAATAGGCCAGCAAACAACGGAGCACCGCTTGATGGCCAACTACTATGACATTTTCTTGGCGCTCAAGTTCCATGATTACCGGTTCTAGTCGAGCAACAAGATCTTCATAAGACTCACCTGAAAAATAAGATTGAATTAAATTATAATCTGGCTTTTAAATGGCTATCTTTACCTCTTGGATAGCGATAGTGGAACTTGTTGGTATCACGGGCAGCAAAATCATCGGGGTATTTTTGTTGAATTTCTTCGTACGTCAACTCTTCGCAAATACCCTGTAGAATCGAGCAGATTTTTAATAAAAGTTCGTTTGTCTACCGCACAAACTTGAATAGCGCAAAGTTAACTTACTGCATCAATTTCATTGAGTGCTCGCCATCTTTCTTGTGGTGCGTCAATATCACGGGCTGTTTGGATAGTCCGCTTCATCCACGACGTCCAAACGCGCAAATTTGGTATATTTTGTCCTTCAATAAATCGACCAAGTTCGGTTGCATACTGGCGACCCCGCGCCGATAGGTCCGAGTCACCGCCAATGTGTCCGGCAAAGTTATTCTCACTTTCGCCGTGCTGTTGACAGGTGTAAAGGTTTTGGTTATCACATGTTAAACCATAGAAAATCTGTGCCCATTTTCCCCTATCTTACTCGAGTCAGATAAATTGTCCTCGGCGTGATATGAATGTTCATCAGGTAATAGACGATGCGCGACTGGATGTGGCCTTCGTGCTTGTGGACCAAGACTTTCTCGCCTAAACAAAAAGCAAACACATGACCGACGATGAAAGGGATTTCAAAGAGGGCCGAAGTTAGTACCCGTGTTGAATATTTTCATGAAACTAAGACCGTCTTCTTCAACTTCGTCCAAGGTCTGATACTGGTCATGGTAGTGATCAATACGCTGAAGAAAATCCTCGACAGCGGCCTCTTTGTCCATACCGGCATAGTCCGGGCTTGTGATCTTGACCTGGCGGATGTTGGACTCGATAATGGACGGGTCATCACACACCGATTCAACAAAGAAGAGTTTGTAGCCCATTTTATCTACAATGATTTCGCGAATAAGCTGTCGCCGTTCGAACGTCGTATTTGTAGCATCAAAAACCTACAATTTAAGATAGAATGGATAAAAAACAATTCGTCCTCTATTCAAAGAATGACTTTGAAGACTTACTCCGACTTCTCCACCAGCTTCCAGCCACTTGCAAACGTCTTCCAACGCATCCAAGGCGCATTGTGCTCTAACCGACATGGCTTCGACATTTTCTTGTTTGAAAAAGTGGTGACTTTTCAACGGGGTAGCCATTCTGCGGTATTCTCCCAAGTTGAAGACTGCGCAGGTGCAAGTCACGATCCCGGACAAGAAAAGGCAATAAAACAAAAAAAATTGTATCAAAAGACGTTCCTAAAGCAATAGCATCACAGCATATTGATCGAGCTCAGCATCTGGGGCGTTAAAATATACACGCGGATGTTTTGCTAGGGTTTCTCGGAAAGATTTGCCAAAAGTATTGATTTGCTTGCAAACTATTCTTTTTTGGATTCTGTTTACCTTTAGTATTGATCCCAATCCAGTTAAGGTACCTCGAAAGCTTCTTGGCAATATAAGTTTTACCTCTGTAATAATAATATAAATTTTTTTAAAATATGCAAATAAGAGGGGAAAATTGGCACGAATAAATTACCTAGCAGGAAGACCGCACATGGCGATGACATGTGGAGTATTGACATAATTGGCTCTTTCACCTAAAAATTATAAGAACAATAAGTTTCGGCAATGAATTATAGAAGCAAGTCTCGGAAAGAAAAAGAAGTTATTGCACATTCTTCTAGCACGTGATCGCATACCACGTGACGATCACGTGATCAACGCACATTTAGCTACTGAGAAGCCTTCTGCATTTGCACACATGCATTACCATACAGTGGGTGGAAACCGAAATGTTTTTCGATGCCTTCATCAATTAAAATCAGATTCCTTCAAGGCTACATAAAGCCTTGGGGAAATTACCTTATGAATATTATTCAAATTCTTTTCTTTTTGTTTCCTTTGAAAAAACTCGGAAATTCCCTGCCTTTTCGTTGCAGATTAAGTTTCCAGTACGTCAAACAATGCTTGGCATTCAACAGTCAGAAAAATGTGAACCGATGCAAACTGGGAGAGACTGCAACTGCCAAATATCTGGTTTAGCGAGCTTGTGCACGTCACAGCACTTTCGCTTTTTTCGTTGCTAATGGAACCTCCACGAGGTTTATAGCAGGAGAGCTTTTTGTTACAAAGAAAATCGAGATGTGACATTTTTAGGTCGCTGACTCTCTCCTAATAATGTTGCATCAGTCGTCATCAAGTTTCACAGTTTGGTCGGTTCCAACTTCCCTCAGTACATCGTCTCTCTTTTCTTACCAACACGCCAAATGACGTCACGGTGAGGTCGCGATTTCCGGAAGGCAGCTAACCAAGCATCGAAACCTTCTCGGATTTTGGCCAGTTCATCTTTGTTGCCTTTCACGTTTCCACGGATACCTCCGCCTCCTCCATCGTCCTCTTTCGGTGCCGGCTGTTTTGATAGATCGTTACCGTTGGTGGAAACGCCGGTGCCGCTGCAACGAACTGGACTGTCCGGTCTCGAGTCCCGTTGCTGCCAGCAAACATCCCCACCAATCGATGGCTGTTGAAAATGAGATTGATGGTTGCTGGCTGCATCGACGGTACACTCAAACTCGTTCAGAGCTCCACTCGGCATGTTACGTTGCAAAGCGATGAACTCAATCGTAGAAAGGAGAACTCGAACAAAAGTGGGGAACTGTCAACAGGCGATTACGTAACTGGCTCGGATTGTGTGTTCACTGTTCAGCACCGTGTGAGCGCGCGCGCACAAATGCGAGAATAACTTCTACTGCTCTACGAGGTCGACGAACGGAATGGGGCGGGTCCAAAATGTATCGTCAGGCCGTCAGCTCGAAGCTGAGGGCCTGAGCATGCGCCTTTACCAATCGATCATAACTTGCTTCCAATCGATTTCTAACGATTCAGGTCGTTTAAATCTTTTTTTTTTTTGGACTACCACTTAGAACTTTCTCAGGAAATTTGATTGCGCCATCGGACGTTTAGCTGGTTTATCCCGTTAGAAATAGAGAAAGCTGAATGGATTTTTTCTGTAGGCCTAATCTATACTACCTGATTCTACTACAAATAAGGTTTAATTTTTACCGCTTCCGGGATGAACCATTCGGTAGCCAATTCTGTATCCAAGAGGATGTCTCGGCAACATGATCACCATCTGTCGATCCTCTTCAGTGCCCCCTGCATTGCTGAGCTGTCTCTGCATTTCGTGGTCTTCTTCAATATTTTGTCCGTTATAGGAAATATTAAATTGAACGGAGCACGCGAACACAAGAAAACTGTGTAGCGAGTCAACACGCAAATTTTGCTGCAGTATCACGCAGCTTACTGTTGCGGTGGTTTTTTTCCTATTGACAATGGTTAGGGTTCTGAAGAAGAGAGACAAAAATAGAAAAACGCTGCGCGACACATAGCGGGTGAAAATGTAATGCTCATCGGAACTCAAAAGGTGATTTTTGGCATTGCTCCAGATTACACAAATATCCCTACATGTGCGGACACTGGAAAGGAAGAAATAAAAGCGGATGACATATTTTCCTGCTGGTATGAATAAAACCAAAACACGCCATTTAAAATTTGACATCGAAACATGACATGGCGAATTGAAATGACTAGTACATCGGGACTATGAATATTACAGAAGAGATCGATTAAAAGAAGATATTTTTAAACACTGAAACGCGTGACACTGAGTTTTGTGGTGCTTGAGTTTAGTCTAGTTTGCTGATGCACGGCACTAGAATATCAGAAAAGCTTCAAACTAGTATTGCAGCAATCGTCAAACACACGGTGACAGACAAAAAGGCACGCGAACGATAATGAGAAGAAATATAGTTTTCTTACAGTTACACTTATGGTAATCTTAAATAAGATTTGTTTAAATGAGAGTAATACATGGATGAGGAGAACAATTGGTACACATCAATAGATATTTCATTGGTTCAGACTCTTGAGTTACTTAATCAGTATCAGTGCCATCTGCCTTTCTGTATTGAGTATAACGGTCCTCGTACAAACCAGGAGGTGTTCCCATTTCTTTTGGAGCTATTGGGAAACAGCACCATAACACAAATGCTACAAATGCCACAAATGTGCCAACTAGGAGAATGAAATCTTCAATGGTCTGAGAAAAAGAAATAAACCAGCATTAGAGACCAAATCACTGATGCTTGTTGCTGCTGTGTTATGCCATATACTTACTGGTTCTTCTCCAAGAAGAATTGAGTTGATCAGGAACATGAAGTCATCAAAAGGCGTCATCTTGTTACTTTTTTGTTCAATTTGCACAAGCAACTGCCGTACGAAAGAGGAAAAGTTGAATTTTTCATTGGATGGAAGAGACACTTCTGCGGTACGTAAAATAGGATGGTTATGAACGCCACGAACGATCTAAATTTATGAATGGAACTCACCCAAGACAGTACTTGAAAAGTCTTGCAACCAAGCCTTTCACTATCCACTAGTAAATAAAAATAACTCCCTGATCTAGTTTGATTCGTGAAACGATGATTATTGCCATTTTAGAACCATTGTTATAAATGACAAGAGTAAGTAACTGTCAGTCGGGAGAGATGGTTACGTACTAAACAGCATCCTACTCCCGTACTCCGTTTTCTGACCGGCGCAATAGGCGTGACTTGAATCAGCATTAAACAATAACCAGGAAATCCAATCATAATCATAATATAGTTAGGAAACAAGTTTATTCTTTCTATGTCCACAAAGGGCTGCTTTAATTAAGTTTTCAATAAATATTTGCAAAGAGATTCAGGGCAAATGAAATCGTCACATTAAGACACTGAAGGGGATGACAATCATGACATACTCTTGCAAATGAATTTAGTTAAACAGTTGCGGTCTTTAAGTGTTCCGACGGATGAACCTTCTTTAAGGCGCTTTTTGATGTCCGGATCGACGGTTTTTTCCAAAAGCATCATAGCCCTATATTGATTAAAAGGGAAAATAATAAAAGTCACTACGGACTGTAAAGAGTAAAATTAAATTACTTTTGGAGTCTGTCGGATCGTTTAAATTTGCTTTTAGTTGTGGCCGCTAAACAAGCTAGCTTCTCTAGGCAAGGGTTGAGTGGATCGGAGAGTCCTCGTTGGTTAACAAATTTGATTAGTCTCTCGGTATCGCCAGGAGAATACGACTCTAGCATGGCATCAACTGTCGGGAAAAAATGTGCGTCTAATGAAGTGATGTCAGCATCTAGAGAATCATCTTCGAGGAAAAATTGGGTATCCTCGTCATCGTCCGGGAGACTAAATAAATCGCGTTTCTTCCTGCCAGTCAGTGATCCGGTTGCGTTGGTCAACAAGGCCAAAGCTAAAGGAAGTAGCAACGAGCTTAGAAGGAGGGAAGGTGCAAGAGAACTTAGTAAATGAATAGTATCGGCCTTTGTGTTCCCTTGAGCCGGAACGGCTACCTAAATATAAATAATTATAATCAATTGGCGAGCATGGATGGTGGAAATTTCCAAGTTATTACCGAGTAGGATGGCGCACCTCCACCGTATGCTCCAGCACCGTAAGCTCCTCCACCTGCTCCACCAGATCCGTAGCTTCCTCCTCCTAATCCACCAGATCCATAACTAGATCCATCGGACCCTCCTCCGTAACCTCCACCTGATGCAGAATCTCCGTAACCGCCACCGGATCCAGACGAACCACCTCCATAACTTCCGCTAGAACCACCGGCTCCTCCTCCATAACTTCCACCAGAACCACCAGATCCTCCTCCGTATCCTCCACCAGCACCACCAGCTCCTCCTCCGTAGCCTCCACCAGCACCACCCGATCCTGATCCATAGCTTCCACCTGATCCGCCTGATCCACCAGAAGAAGATCCGTAACCTCCTCCACTTCCACCACCAGCAGAATAGCTATCAATAAGATGACACAATTTACAGGTAATATCTGATTATTGGAAATCCATAAAATGTTTGCAAACCTGCTAGATGCGACGGCCAGTGTATGAGATGTTTGAGCGGTTAAGGGGTCAGACGAGCTTTGGACTTGATCCGCATTTTCTTGATTTGGTTTGTCCACAGAGTTGGATCCGCTTACGTATGGATCAACTACGATGCGAGCTAAATATATTGAAGAGTTTGCATCTACGTCTCTTTTATGTTTACAATACCGTTATTATTATTATTGTAACCATTTGTTGCTGCGGAGGCGGCGGCTGTTTCCTGTTGTTGGTGGAATCTCTTGTGGTGATGTTGGAATTGTTGTTGGTGGTGGTGTAAGCTGTTGATCGTTGCGGCTGGTACTGGATAAACATTTTAAGTTTATTAAACCTCAGTTCACGATAGATAACATCATGGTCGACGCTATTTACTTGCGTTTCTCCGGTTCACATATCCACTAAAAAGCGGATTCCGAGATAATCCAATAGCATCCGCAAGTTGGGATTGATGAGCCAAGAAGAGGATGGCCCAAAGCGCCAATACTTGGCGTCGCCGACACCCCTATATAAACGGAAAAACAATGAATTATGGTGAGGTAACTTAAAATGAACGAACTCGGGAGGACTTACTTCAAGGTTTTCGATGACCATCTTGTACCGACGAAGAGAATAATCTGAACGCGTAAAACATTTAATGGGGCTATTTATATGCTCTTAGTTTTCACACCTAGTCAAAGTGAATGGGTCAAGTACGCCAGACACTGTAAATCAAAAGAATATAGAGTACGCGCTGATCTGGATTCGGTCCAGCGCTTCTAGCGGTCAGAGCGAATGCTGCGTCACTCGTCAAGCAAATAAAAAGGAAGCCAGAAGAGTTTCCGAATGAAAATTCCGGTTGGAATTAACAGCTGCTTCCCTTAAAATATAGAGCGAGCGATCCGTTGATTAACTATAATGACCGGAAAGAAAACGGAACAAGTTCTTTTTTAGAAGAAATTGAAGCCGTGACGTGTTAGTATGCTGGAAATCTTTTCCAGATGCGCACCGAAGCGTGCCGCTATACTTTTCGGAGATGCACCACAACACACGGAAGTTGATGGGCTGCTATTTCACCATTTTAATACGTTCATTTTTAGTCAGATACCAGATGAAAGTTAATTGTATTGCCCGTATTAGTGAAAAACAAATGAAAAATGCAGTGGAGGAAAATAAATAAGTGCATTGTGGTGCAACATAATTGCTGTTAGCTGGCCGAGTGAAAAAGTATGTACAGTATAGAATCAAATTCATTGTTATTGGTTATGATGTTAAACCGACACCGTGATAATAAATACACGCATCATTTCATGTACAATACAAGTGCATTTTACTGTTGAATTGATTTTCTATAGTGTTATTGGTTTAATCATTTTCGATATTTTTATAAGTTAAATAGTTAGTCTTATTGTTTCTGATTGAGCTGGTCGCAAGGATAAGCGCTGCAGTGTCCGCGGCTACGGCCGTACTGGGCGGCCGTTCTTAGTCGTTCTTTGAATTCTTGGGAAACGTATCCGTTGGACATGATGTTGAACAAAACACTGCGAAGAAAAGAAGTAGGTGGCCGTTACGTTCGATACTGTTTTTTAAATGTTTGAATTAAAGATGATACAACTTACATAGAGATAACATCTCTTTCCAGTTCGTTCATTTTGCCAGGCTGGACGGAGTAGTCGCAAACGACACGGTCCAAACACGAGTTGCTAGTTTCAGTGAAGCCAGAGCAAGAGAGATAAGTGGCCATTAGTTTCTCTTGTTGCTTCTCCTGTTCAGGCACCTTGGTGATGAACTTTTCTAAAGTCTAAATGCATAAAATGTATGAAAGGTTTTCAAAAGTTTCCTTTAACGGATTGTAAAGTTTCTCAAGCATATACCTCCATTTCCTCCAGTTTGGATTCGAGCTCGGGGGTAAGAGCACCTCTTCCGACCTGTTCCAGATCACGTCGTTTACGATCCAAGACGGCGATGGTCAATAATACCGGATTGCTGGCAACGGCCGCGGCGGCACCCAACAGAGCCAAAGCTGCCAGGGGAGCTACTAGTGCCGAGAGCGGATTGAGAGCTCCGCTGCTGCTTCCGCCATGGTCGTAACTTGCTGGATAAGTGTTGGCAGGAGCCTCTACTAAGTCATCTGTCTTGTCAGTTAATTCGCATACTTGGTCTGTAACTTTTGAGCATTAAAAAAAATACCGTAAGCTGGAGCGGCGGCGGCGGCGTAAGATGATGAAGCGCTGTCGCGGTTGCTGCCCGAGAGTTGGGGTTGCTGGAGATCACGAGCACTAGTCATGTAGCTATTACCACCATTTCCCTAGTTAGGAAGGAAATCACATTATTAACGCCGTTATAACTTTCAACTTGGCGGTAATTTACTTGAGTGCCGAGTCGCTGGCGGAAGTTGGAGTTCAAAGGCCGCTGGTAATTTTGCTGATGCTTCTGATTGCGGCGTCGTGAAAAGAAGCCTTCCGCATCCACGGAAACGGCTACCAAGGTAGCAATCATCATCATCAACACGATAGGCTTTGAGGAAACCATGGTGATTCAAAGTTCTATAGAAATGAAAAAAAAGTAAAAACATTATCAAAATGTCACTCGAAAATACATAGTACTGAAGGAGCGGGGTGCGCCAATAAAAGAAATTGCTCGATTAATCAATAAACAAGTGTATTTTAAGTAACATGAGTGATACTATTTATCTAAAGCACGAAGTTGGAACCTTTTAAAATCATTAAGTTCAAATAAATAATTTGATTCTCGCGCAAGTTTTAGTTTAAATTATCATTAGGAGATTTATTGCAGGAACTGGTTATCGTTTTTTGTAAACAATGTTTTAGTGTTGTTGTTCAGTCAATGTTCGTAGAGGAAAAGTTCTTATTAGTAATTAGCGGTGGAATCGCTGAGAGCTGCGCAGTCGTATCTGGAACACTGCTGGAAATCACGACCGATACGAGCGGCTGACCTAAGGCGGTGCTTGTACTCGATCGGGATAAATTCGTTGGACATGATGTTGTACAGGACGCTGTCACGCAAAAAATGCATTAAAACAAAATTTCGCTTGTGATTTCAAAAGTTTTCTAGATAATACATGGATAGGACGTCACGTTCTTCTTCGGAAATCTTCGACTCGGCATTGCCGTATTCGCAGAAAATGCGATCAAGGCAAACGTTGCCTTCGCGAGTGTAACCGGAGCAAGAGAGGTACATCGACATGATCTGTTGCTGATAGTCGGTCTCTTTTGGGATTGAAGCCAAAAATTTCTCCAATGTCTACAGTATAACCAAATTTCGCGCTAGAATAAGCTCCCAAGGGCATAACTGGCACAAAGACGGAATACCTGCAGCTCTTGAATCTTTTGCATCATTTCAGGAGTAATCTTTTCAGCGACGGAAGGATTCATCATTGAGATGAGATCACGCTTCTTACGACCGGTCAGTAGAGACGATGAGATAGTCAGGTAGACTGGGCTGATGGCCACCGCGGCCGCAGCGGCAACGAAGGCGATACCGGCCAAAGGTGATACCACCAGAGCCAGGTTGCTGGATTTCCCAGCTGAAAAAGTCTTGCGATCTATTGCTTCACGCTATTAGTTAACTGCATTCTTGAAGAATTCTAAAATGTCTCTACTTACTGGCAGGGCTGAGTGCTGACTGAATGTAACTGCTAGGACTAGGTTCGTTGTTATAGTATGCCGAATCACCATTTCGATTGACACCGCTGTCGTAATCTACCGACTCTTCGTATTGTTGATGTCTGCTGGGACTTGGCAGACGGGCGCGGTTACTACTGACTGGGCTACGATAGTAACTATCGCTAGGATCGGCTCGGTACCGCTTGGAGCTACCACCATTCAAGTTGTCCATGGCTTCATTGTAATTGCCATTAAACTTGTCCTGGCGATCGGCAAAGGACCGAAGCGGTTGAGCGGTTTGAGTCAACGACTCGGGTTGATCGGCCATGATCATCGACACCATGAACAAGGCCATCAACGATGGGATGTTTCGGAAAATAAGAGCCATAGTGGTAGTACTATGATTTACTAAAACTTGAGAGTCGGTAGTGTTATCGGAAGGTTGCTATTCACTGTTCGGATGCACCTAGACGACTGATGATAGTGACTGAAGAAGCTCAGGTTTTTATTCCCGTCCTGTCCGGTGTGCGACATGTGTGTGTGCACGAGCGGGTAAATGACCCGCAAAGTAAGAAAGAAAAAAAAATACCGTTGGCTTAGCTCAATATTTTCTTCTTTTGTTCCAGCCACAGGAAAGACAACATTGTAAATAATTAAAACTAACCACAGCTGTCGTTAATGGCTCCTTTCCGTCAGTTCCGCACCCCGTATCAAAGTATCCTCGCCGTTATACGACAATTTGTTTTTGAACAAATAACGAATTTAAAGGAAAAAGTGCGCGAGGAGACAGAAGGCGAATTACAGGACAACTCGACCGGACGCTTTATGACTCTTATACGGAAGTAGGTGATCCGACTAGAGATGGAATTTCGTCTCTACAAAGTACCGTGCGGTAGAGGAAAATGTCAGAGCGAACCAATCACGCTACCGAGAATCAGGTTTTCGTCAAGCTGATTAACATACGGGATGGGTAAGTTGGAAAACAAAAGACCATCGAAAGATTTTATCCTCAATGCTGGAAATTATTTTTTCCGGGTTACATATCGAGGAAAGGAAGAACAAAATACGTAAAATGTCAAGAAGAAGACTACAGTACGTCTTTGGCAGGTGGTAAGTGCGGAACCGAACAGAAATGTAATTTATAACAACAAATATACTCCCGATGCGGAAAAGAGGGAGGAGCTATTGGTAATTACTCGTACGAAAGTGACGCACGAAAACAGACATGTGAACAACAAAACAAGTGGTTGGAGCAACGCCGACATGCGGGCATCACAAACAAAACTTTGGTCGACTAAAATTATTTTATGTTTAGCGAGACAAGATTTGCGCGAGAATCATATTACGACATATTACATATAAATTAATTAGCTATCGTCGTAGATACAATCAAGCCTAATTGACTTACAGTCGAGGTCTACGAAACATCGACAGAATAATAATGAACGGGCATTCGATCGATAAATATAATTTGATAGACGTAAAACAATATTCACTAATTTACTAACGCGCAAAATAAAATCGATTGCAATAAAATGTGACCTACTTTTTGAAATGAAGCTGACGTCTGGTCGACAAATCAAGTTGAAGGTGCGAAGGTTGGCGTTGTTTTCTTGCGATGAGCGTCACGGATCCGTATGGTTCACGTAGAGCGGGCGAAGTGCTAGCTGAACAATACAAGATGGAACTGCAAAGGTGACTGGGCATGTGGTTCCTTATATAGTCGGTGGCCAGTCTCCAGGAGGTCGTATTACATGTGTACGGTAAGCGAGCCTCCACCGCAATAAGACTCGACTCGTACCCAGCCAGTAACGCGACGGGTTTTACCGGGTTTTAACTAGCAAGAGGGAATGTTTCCACCTTCGACTCAAGAAGGAGGACCTTTCCTTGCTGTCCACTTTTCCTACAACACTTGTTTTCATTGCGCTTCAACGGTATGATGGGTCCGCGCAAAAAAAAAAATAGAAATTTCTGCCATAAAAATTTTTTGCGCCGCTAGCCATCAAACAGTTAGCGAAAATCAATAAATCTGGTATTAAATGCGAATAACACTGGGTGGAAAGTAGCGAGCCATTGGCAGGTCTGATGCAGAATCGTCTCCATTGCAGAAGTTTCAGCGGAAGAGCGAAGACGACTTTATTACCGTCTGAAAATCGTGCCGAGCCAATACCGTCAACTCAAGTTTTACTACATGGAATTGATCCATTACTCTGTTTCTTTTTTGGAAATCCACGATCACTCCTGTCCCGTTGACCTCGTTTCTTTATTCTTGGTTGGATTTGTCTTTCCTCGAAACACGTAACAGGACAGACGTCCTTAATTTGACTACGTAATTCATTTGAATTTGTCTGTAACATCAATTACACCCTGGTTAGTACAGCTACATTACCGCAAATAAAACCGCAACGACAAGTTTGAATCGCATCACCTTTAAACTAAACTAAATTAATCATCAAGAAATCAAATCAATCAACAATAGTTCTGTTGTGCAGGAAATGATGAGTGCAAATGAGGAAAATCGCTGATAAAAGTACCGACAAGTGAAAAGGATACAGTCGGATGACAACCGCGCATGAAAGGCTAACAATGTCACTCAAAGCGGGCCAACGGAACAAGATTCCCAGCTTTTGATTTATTTTCTCGGCAATCTGTCAATTCAACAACATTTTCCCTGTGGTTAAGGGGAAAAATTACTTGTAACACTACAAGTGAATATTTTTTACCTATCATTCGGCTAGTATATAACGTTATAAGGCCGTTAGGCCTGTGTAAAAACAGAGGGTTTGTCAATTTTAAAAAAAATCCTCTGCTTTGTTTTGTAATGCATCGGAAATTAAAATATTGGAATACAAAGAATCGAGAGAGCGAGAGAAGGGCCGAAAACAAATGGGTGCGATGGCTGTTAATTAGTGAAGTCCGTATAAATATAAACTTACTGAGTTGAAATACTAGGCCTAATTATTTTACTACTACCAGCCATTTGAGCTCTAGGACGGAAAATAGATGAAGAAGGGGACATCGTTCGCCAGCGTCGACCTATAGAAGGAATCTTTTGAAGCCGCGGGCCCGCTATGCGTTGCAGTCCTTTGATCGGATGTTTTCTATCGGTTTTCCAGAAATTCTTGTGAAGTACGTTGGGCTCTGTATGTTCAGCAGTCGTTGGCGTAGGTGTCGGCGTAACTTTGATGGTAGACATAGCGATTTCTTTCTCACGAGAGTTGAGAAGTTCATCATGAACGGAGTTGTTATTTAAAATACTGTCCAAGAAATCTTCAACGACCGATCGATTGAGAAGATTTACTGCTGAAATCACGTGGCTGGAATGCGTGCGGCTCAGCAGATCACTAGAGTTGATCATTAACGATCCCGAGTTGGTAGGAGTTTCGCTTGTTATGTTTATCGCAGTTTCCGGAATAACTGTCACGTTCGATATCATCGTCGTAAAAGGATGCGCGGAAAAGTTGGCGGTGAAAGAAGTTATTGACCCGTTTTCATAATTAAAGAATTTTGAGAAGCGCATCCAAAAGGAAGACGTCGTGCTATTGTCTGATAGGCTGAAGGAGTTTGATTGTTCCGTTTCATCGAAAAAATCGGATATTTCTTCAGCGGATTCCTCATCCGTCTGGTTCATGGCTTCCGTCAAATTGGCTAAAATTGCGGGTGCTAATCGTTTGGCGTAGTTTATCAACTTGGGGAAATGCCGTCTTCCATCGCTCGAGTCTGTTTGAGTCGGACAGAAAAGTGATTTGAGCAGAGTTGAATTTCCAGAAGCTTTACACATAATTGACGACTCATCTCTTTCTTTAGGCATAAAGTTGAGAATTCGAAGGAGTCGGCCGAACAAATTTTGGAAATTAAAGTAAGATCCTTTTTTTTCATCTGCCAAATGAGCATTACTGATATTTAACTGAATGACGGCACTGTTGGCGACATCTTTTGTCGAAATTACGATAGTTGGGTTTTCAGAGTTTTCTCTGGTGCAGTTCTTGGATTTTTCTTGAACTTCAGGACGTTCAGTGACGTGTGCTTTCGAGTTGGAAGTTATGCCTGTTGAAGTTTCGGTTGTCGTTGATGCAGTGAAGAACAGCGCAGAGGATTCACCTGTCGACAGCTTACTTTCAGCTGTTTCGACGGTGGATCTAGTCAAACTGCCGAATAGATGTGACAAATCTTCTGGTACTAGCCAAGCAGGGCGAGTTCCAGGAATGTTTGCGACGGTTCGTGAAGATGTCGTTGTTCGGAAAGTTGTGGTCGGAGGCTTGTTAGTCGTTGAAACAGCAGACATAGTCGTGAAACTCAGCCAAAAAGGACGAGTTGAGAAAAAACCTACGAAAACAAAAGTTTATGGTAGAAAGTTTTGGTTGTGAACTACATAAAGGTTGATATATTAAAATACTCGAGTCTGTAGCGAACGGTGATTCCGTAATCGTTGTACGAGAAGTCGTCGCAGAAGATGTTGAACGGGTCGCCGAAGTTTTAGAATGGGAAGTCCCCGTCGAAGAAGATGGCACTGAAGAGGTCATCGAAGACGAGGTGGATAAAGGCGTCGAGGACACCATGGAAGAAATCGAAAAAGAAGATAACGAGGCTGAACTAGTCGCCATTTCCTCAGTAGGCCACATCGTTGAGGAAGTGGTGGTGATTGAATTCTCAGTCAAGATTGCAGCATTAGTAGACGTTTCGATCGCCGAAACTCTATGTGCAGTAGTGGTAGATCTTTCACTGGAAGACACACTAGATGTTTCCGTGATTAATCCTAATTCGATTTTGTCGTAATTCGAAGTCGAAGTTGCTTCTTGCGGTATTGTTTGGTGACTAACAGGTCCGATAAAACTTGGAGTTCCGCTTTCCCAAACTTCTTCTATAATTAGAGATGATAACGAAGCAGTTTGTTGACTGTGAGTAGTCACTTCCGCTTCTGTGGAACTTTCTGTCGCGGAACTAAGACCTGCCGAAAAGCTGAGCGATTCTTCCTCAAGGACGTAATCCCCACTAAAAGTGTTGTCGACATCGTTAGCGGAAGTTTCTGTAACACGAAGATCAACTTCAGATTGAATTTTGGTAGATCCATCTATAGTAAAAGCTTCGGTAGTCGTATGGGAAGAGCTAAACACCAAATGTTGAAAATCTGTAGCGTTCAAAAAGCCCGGGATTATTTCGTCATCATCCTCTTCCAGTGTGAGAGTGGAATTCTCATTTTCCAAAGTTGTGTACTGGGTTACTTCCTCTTCTTCCTGTTCCAAAGATGATTTTCCACTTGGTCCGTCGGCAGTATCAATCAAGTCTTCCTTTGTTGACTCGAAATAATTCGATTTTGTACTCGATTGTAGTTCCTCGAAAGAGCTTGAATTAGCCTGTTCCTCTGATGTGCTGATAGACTGGAATGATGTAATTATAGTGGACGACTCTGTCGTGAACGAACTTGTTTGTTCAGACCAATTTTCTTCAGGAGTAGAAATATCCACCTCGACAGTAGAAATTAATCCCAATGAAGTCGATGTTTCGTTTTCTGCTGATTCCGACTGGATTAATTCAGATGATTCGTGATCATCAAGTGGTGGAACCGAAGAAAGAGAATCCGTCGGAATGTCTGTCTGAAGTTCTCCCCAGGACAAGTTTGGCTCGGTAGTTTCGGTGTTTTCAATTTCCATAAATTGAGTTGAAATGATTTCGTCAGTGGCAGATTGTGTTTCCTCTGTGGATGTCACTAAACTATCACTGGTATTTAATTCAGTAGAAAATTGGATTGAACTTTCATCAGTTGATAACAATTCAATCAGAGTGCTGCTTTCAGTTACAACAATTGAAGAATCTTCGGTTTCACTTGCGATGTCTACGGGCAAAACTGACGAAGTTAATAGTCCGTCGGAAACCGTAGTTTCTTCCGCAACAACTGATGAAAATTCGATGTCGGTGAACTCTTCACTGGAGGACGATGCTATTGACACAGTATTTTGGTCTTCATCCGCAACTTCTGTCTCTGTTTCCGAGACAGTAGGGACTGAAGTAAGACTATCTTCCGTGGACGATACCTCGGAAACAACTGAAGAAAAATCAACGTCAACTGTCTGTTCACTGGTGGAGGATTCAGTTGCGAACGAGATATCTTGTTCTTCCGCAATATCCGCCTCGGTAGAAAGTGCGCTAGGGTTGAAAGTCACGGGGTTTGAAGTACTTGGATCTTCTGGTGTGATCGTTTCTGTAGCAATTGAAGTTGATTCAAAGTCGATGAGATGTTCGCTAAAAGAAGATTCAGTTGTGGACACAAAATCTTGAGATTCATCGGACGTTTCCGTCTCGGAGAAACTCGGTATTGAAGAGGCATCTGCGTCAAACACAGTTGAATTTGAAACATTTCTCTCATCCGTGGACGATACCTCCTTAGCAGTTGACGAAAACTCATTTCCTTCAGATATTTCAATCTCGGTAGAAGATGGTCGCGCGTAATCGGTAGTAGAAGGTTCAGCGGAAGGTTCAGCGGAAGGTTCAGCGGAAGGTTCAGCGGAAGGTTCAGCGGAAGGTTCAGCGGAAGGTTCAGCGGAAGGTTCAGCGGAAGGTTCAGCGGAAGGTTCAGCGGAAGGTTCAGCGGAAGGTTCAGCGGAAGGTTCAGCGGAAGGTTCAGCGGAAGGTTCAGCGATGCTCCACTCCAGAGCAGAAGGCGTTTCTGATGAGAACACTGCAGTTTCATCACTCCTTGAGGTATCCAATGGTGGCTGCTCTGACGCTGGCGTTTCTGTAGAGGAATCGTCCTGCTGGATTGTAGATGGTAAGCCTAGAAATTCGGGCGTTGTTTGTTCTTGCAAATCTGCTACTATTTCCGAAACAAAAGACTGTGCAGTCTGTGAGGAACTTTCAGGTGCTTGCTCTTCTAATCCTGACGGTAGTAGGCGGCGGAGTAGTCGTAGTAGTCGGCATTCTAGTCTTTATCCGTAGAGTTGTGGGAGCCACTAAATATTTGAAATAGTTTAATAAGATTGAACATTTAGAATTAATTAAAAACTGTTTACCAAAATTATCGGTAATGTCCGCCAAGTCATTTCCAGCCGCACGAGCAAGATTTTGTGTGGAAAAAGCTTGCGTGACAGGATTAGGAGAAACGCTCGAAACTTGTTGGATAAGGGATTCATCAACTTGACTTGATGCTAGATGCAGAAAAGAAAAGTTTTAAAAACTGAATGTCAAGAATGTAAAAGAATTTTTTTTTACATGGTAAGAAGTTGAGAGTAGGTTTCAGTGAATCTATGCCAGGAGGTTGCAAATAGGAATACGAAGGTTGCGTCCCATCATACACGTCTAATGAAACTGAACTCCTTCTAGTGCGAACCAGATGTTCGTCGGCCGCCATCCGAGCCCAAGGAGTAACTGGAGCGACAGTGGTCTCATCCACCGAAGAGCTCAATGTCGTAAGAGTACTTTCCGGTGATGAGTAGTTGAATGAAAGTGTAGACGTTGAACTGTCTCCGGTCGGTACAGCGGGAAGTTTGGTATTTATTGGTATCATTGCAATGCCAGACAAACTGGAATGCGCTCTAGTTGACGGCATAGCTGACGATGTTTTAACCAGAGGAGTAGTAGATAATTGATCGGCTAACTTGTTTGTTACTCTTGTTGAAGGAGTAGGAGTTGTAGTTGTTGTCGCTGGTATAGTTGTCGTGATTGTTCCAGTTGTTGATGCCGTTGTGGACTCGACGGAACTATTAAGTTTTGGCGTTCCAAAATTGAAGGCACCTTTACAATCGGTCAGTCCAAGAAATGGTATGCACAGTCCTTTACTCGGATCGATTTCAGGAAAAGCCGTCAAATTTTTATTATTGATGCTAAGGCCGGCCTGGTGGATAAGGGGGTACTCTTTCCCATTAGGACTGCAAACACCAGCAAAATCGTCCTGCATTTCGATATAAACATATTAAATCAATTAACAGCTTTTAGAAGGTGAATACGTACATACCTGGTAGTAATCGTAGAGGGCAACTCCAGCGAAATCATATTTCCTGAGAAGATCGATGCGCCGACCCAGAGTCACGGAATCAATATGTATCATCCATTGATCATTAGTGGGAGCAATAGCAAGATGGTAAAATGGGCTTGGCTGATGCCGGAGGCGCCAACTGCTGCTAAAGCTTTTGCAGGATTCATAGTAGGGCTGAAGTTGGAGAATGGCTTTCTGATCAAGTTGGATCTCTGCAGTGGAGCCTACTCCAACTTTCCACACAAGCGTTTGCAAGGATAGACCAACCACGATCTTCCGCCAACTCAAATTCAAAGCTGAATAGAGTTTCAGGAATGCTCCTTCGTTTAATTCCAAGGTATCGAAAGCTTGCTCCGGTTTTTTAGCGACCAACGGATACAACCCACCGCTGTAATGCCGATTGAAAGACGGAACGAGAAAGATGCAATCAACTACAGACGCGATGTTGGTTATGTGAGTAGCGTTGGTGCGGTCCACTTCAACACCAATCGTCGTCGTCAAATTCAATCCTTCTTTTGACAGAGCGGCTTTCAGTAATTTCAGTTTGGGCATGTAGTCGGGTGCGGATTGAATCAAATCCCAGGCGATGTCAAAACTTTTCAGTTTATTGACTTTGAGAAACTCAACCAAAAGGACTACAGATGTCGTCCCATTGAAAATTGTTTTCAGGTGTCTCGTTGCGGGCACCGTGTTGCTGGACCGAAGGCTGAAACTGAATTCGGCTTCGGGAGTTTGTTGCTTGAGTAATTCTAAGCTGCGTTTTTCACTTATCACGACAGACGCCAATGAAGAATTGGTATTGGGAAGAAAAAGCGCGTTCACGGTACTCAGCGTAATGTGGTTGCAAGATTTCAAATCAGCCGATGTAGCTTGATAGGAAGAATCAGCTAAAATTTTGTTGTAAAATAAACACATTTAAAATTTTGAAGAAAAAAAGCTTTTAATTAGGCTCACAAAAGATTTTCAGCTCCAGAGGAACATGGCAAGCTAAGATGGGTGGCTTGTTGGCTAGCTGGACTCCGTCGACGGTGATTCTGGGAAGGGCCAGGGCAAGCGCAAGGCCGACGAAACGAGAAAGGCGTATCATCCTAAGCGTCTCTGAAAACTGACTGAGAACACAAACCGATTAGCCAGACTAGTTAGTCTAGCATCGATGTCTCGTTACAGAATAAGTTGGAAGGGAAATGACTTGTTCAGCGAAAAAGACGGAAACCAGATCATCTAGGGCGCAGTGCTATAAGTAATAGAAGAAGCGTGAGTTAAGAAATTTCCGTCCGTGCTACTCGGCGTGACGTGGTACGTTAGCACGAATGCAAACCGACGCGAAACAAAAGTAGGCGAAATCGCGAAATCGATGGCCTACTCTTGCTTGACGGCCCAAGTCCTTGGTGTTGATTGTATCGCATAAGAGATACGGCTCTCCATTTCTAAAAGACGCATTCAAAATGTCAACAAAACTTAACGAGAGCGCTTGATAATAGATCGCAGATTTCACAACATAGGACGTGGATGGCATTTGTATCATATTGGTATTTCGTTTCATGGTGAATCATATACAGATTTCCGTCAGAGGTGAGTAAATTGCGATATGAAACATGAGAAGCTCGTTCTCTTTTAGAATATTTATGTCTTAAAATGCTGTAAATAGATCGTCATCTGTTGTAACGCTGGTGTTAACTGTTCCAGAATTTGTTGTTAGCACATCAAAGTCGGGATCTATCAGATTTAGCCGAACATATTTGTTAGATACTAAATCACTCTAAGATTAATGAAAAACGGACCTTCACTGGCAGTATCATCAAAAGTTTCTCGCTGCATGCGCGCAAATCGAACAAATACATCGTCCAGCGTCGTCTGGGTGATGGAGTAGTCCACCTTACAATTTACCCACAATGAAATTTAATTCCCCTTATTAAATTAAGAAGTCGCATACCATATTTGTGGCTGCCCGAGCGGTTTCCATTCGTTGAAACAAGGTGGAGATTTGCAACAAATTTGGTTGAATGTGCCAAATAAGTTGACGAGATCTTCGTTCACGCAACCGTGCTTCGGGAATCAAAGATTGAACGTGCTGCAATACTTCGCCCATGCCCTCTACCTCGCAACGAACGTTGATCATGTAACCGTTGCCAAACCTTCAGATCAAACAACGGAAAAAATGAATAACAGTGGATATCATAAAAAGAATTCGAGAGAATTAACCTATTTTTTAGATGTTGTGCCGAGCCTAAACATCGGAGCGTTCCGTTGACCATGATCGCTAAACGTGTGCAAAGAACCTGACACTCCTCCATCGAATGCGATGTAAGCAAAACAGAACGCTTATCTTTAATAGCGTCAATCACAGCTTGCCAAAGAGATCGTCGAGCTCTTGGGTCCATACCGCTGGAAGGTTCGTCCTGTAAAAAAAAAGTCCATTTCAGTTAAATACGACAAATTTAAATTTACGCGTATCAAGACTTACAAGGAAAACAACGGAGGGATTGCCAACTAATGCGATAGCTGTCGATAGCTTTCGTTTGTTTCCTCCAGAGTAAGTTCCCGCACACCGGTCTTTGTAAGGAATAAGGCTCAACTTCTTTAAACTATCCTTAACAAGCTGAAAATAAAACACGAGTTTTAAAAAATGTAAATGACGTTTGTTATACGAATCAAAGTCACCTTATCAAGATGTCGTTTCGGAACACCACGAATTCTAGCGAAAAGCTGCAAATGCTCCACTCCAGTCAATAAGGGTAACAAGGCATCTTCTTGAGGGCAATATCCTGAAAAAATTATATTTTTTAGGTCAAATGAATCTGAAGGAAGATAAACCCATTTGAATCAACCTAAGTTCTGTTGCGCTTTGCTCAAATCTGTAAGGATGCTGTAACTACCGACGAAAGCATTTCCACTCGTCACAGTCTCATCTCCTGTTAACATCTAGTAGCAAGATCATAAGATGAATAATTGTTTAACAGTTCAAAACTGAATTATACAGGACAGCTATACCGTACCTTAAACGTCGTAGATTTTCCGGCACCATTAACACCAAGTAATCCAAAACATTCCCCTTTCTTAAGACCGAAAGATAATCTATCTGTAGCAGGATTTATCTGTCCATTGTAAACCTGAAAAATAAATGTTTATATTATATGGAATTCTATATTTGGTATGCCGCTCACCGCACCTTTGTCAATCGGTTTAAAAGTAACTCGTCCGACGGTGTATCGTTTTGTTCTACTCTAGCACGCTCCCGAGCTACATCTTCGTCTTCAGGCCTCAACGGAGAAAGGGAAATTTTCTGCGGAGTCATGTGTTATGTGTAATGTTCAAAGAAAATGCTGAAAACATGTGTTTACCTGATAGCGTGCCATCAATTTAGGAAAAAATGGGTAGTGTAGCGCAAGGTTAAACCCGAAGAAAATAATGGCTTGTATTACCATACAGACCAAGTAACGGCCAAGGTAGTCCCATTCAAAGATGTTTCTCTCGTAAACAATACCTATCCATTCATGGTAAATGTTATGCTAATCCATCCGTAACTAGATTAAACTTTAAAAAATTACCAATCAACTCATAATTCTTGGCAGTGAAATAGGTTTCAGCCAAGTCTATCAAACCTCTGCCGAGACAGAAATGCGGAAAAATAAGGAAGACTTTATCGAGCACCTGGCCAACAGCGACCAATTTCTGAGAAAATCAAAGAGTCAAATAAACAAATAAATGTAAAATTCAAAAATAAATAATTACTTCATCATCGAAAAGCTGCAAAACGTAAGAAGATATGGTAGTGACGACTCCGATGAATAAATTGGCGCACGCAAGACCAACGAAAGCTGTACTTGGAACTGAGAAGATGAAACTTGATGGGTACATCAGAGGGATTGCTGAAACGCTTTGAACACAAAATTTGTGCTGTTAAAAGAGTCATATAAAAGATGATCATTTGCAATCTATTAATACTAACCCAAAAAAGAAAAGTAATAAAATCGTGCCACCGATACTAGTAGAACCGACATATTCCCATTGCCCAAAGGCAAGAAATATGAAAATGATTAAAGCACAGGGAATCATGTAATTTACCTAGCAAGGCAAACATTCAATTAGACGAATTAACGAATAAACGCTTCGGTGGGAATTTTTAAAAACATACTAAATCCCAGGTGTACGACGCTGCCCAAAATATTGTTGGTTTGACACCGGAGATAAATTGAAGATGTTTTGCTTTTGAAACGCGCTCCTCTACCAAGAAGATGACGAAAGATGCGGGCACAAAACTCAATGAAAACACGACGGTAAGCGCATATGCCAAACTAACTGCAACTTGTTCTCTGCAATAAAATATATGTTGGTAAATATTTTTTCATTTTATGTTCATTCAAATCATTAGTCCTACGTTTCAACAACTTCTCTAGAGGAGTATTCCATAGGATGATTTATTACGGTAATCCCGTATAGATGGGCATCTTCTGATTCCCGTAGTGACGAGCGCAAAATCACATTATTTATTGCATTCAAGTAGGCTACGGAAGATGCCCAAGCTTTGTTGTCGAACCACACCTGAATAAGGATAAATGTCCGTAAATTTTGTCAGATGAAAAAAAGGAGAAGATAATCATCCGACCCTACCCTCACGTTATCTTCGGAAATATTAGCTGTTTCCAGACGAATTTCGTCATAAGCTAGTTGTGACTGTTCATTGAAAAAGAATGGATTTGGCAAGTTTGGGGTAACATTCTGCAATCGAGTAGCATTGTGCACGCCAAATTCGAAACCGCCAATTCTGAATATATTGGTGAGAAAGAGATTGAAGAAAACAGATTTAACAAGCGTTTTGTTGTAAAAATATAGTTAAAAATCATACCGTATCAAGTCTTTCATTTCTTCTTTAGTCCGAAGTATCCATGTAGAGATATTTTTATCAGCAAGATCGTAGAATTCATCATAAGTCACGGATTGATAGCGCAGCAACTCTCCTTGTTGAGTAATGTTGGCTGGGCAAACAGGAACGCCCCACACACATGGGCAGTCGATATTTTGATAATTGTCCGGGTTAGCGGTTGGATTCAACAACCCAATGCCATTGGTTGAGCAATTCAATCTGCAACAAAGGAAAATAACATAAACGGTAGTGCAATAAATTCCCATACAGCCCGTCTCCCGAAATGCACTCAAAGAGAAGAGGAATTATCTCATCATTCCATATCTAATAATACATATTTTAAAGAATAGTGCGCAAGTCAAATCAATTACACTAACTCTCCGCGTAGCGCAATCAAATAAGCGGCGCAATATTAAAGGGTGACATGGGACAACATACCCTTGTATGGGTTCTCCTGATAGACATCTGACTCCCATTCCAGTTTCGTTAAGCATATTCGTGATGTACTCATTAGTCCAGTTTGCATTCGGATTTTTGTTTGAGTAAAATGCTTTATTAGCATCCCCATAAAGCCAAGGAGAAAGGGCTAAAGCGGGTTGCGGCGTTTCCAAATCCAGAGTCAATGAAAATAGTTCGCCAATTATGACCAATATACAAGGTAGAATGATCTAAAAGATAAAATATCATTATTTCAATTATTTCTAATGAATCATTTGCTGTTCAAAATTTGGACCTCGCAAAAAAATCCTTTGAAGTTGCGTTTGGAATTACAAAATCTTTTGATATAAAGAGCTTTCATCTGCTGAGCAATTAATTTTTTGCCAGTCATTTTTTCTGACGATTCTAGGTTGAAGAAATCTGTACCATTTTCCTCCCGCTGTGCATATTCTTCTCCTTATTTTGAAATCATAAAAAGTTTATCTTAATGTAATTTACCATGACTTCGAAAAAATTTTGAATACCCGGATCAGGCACAACACCGTTCACAGGCAAGCTCAAATCAGTGGATGGGTCATCAGCAACTTTTAGAAAAATCTACAAAAAAATTAATTACCATTAGCAGAGCTGACATGCAGGATCAAAAAATACCTCTTCAAGTGTCGTGTCTGATACCCCATAGCTATCAACACCAAGTTGTTCCATGCTAGAATCCAGCTCATCGAAAAGGAGAGGGAACTTATCTCGTTGGCGGATTCCCGCGTTGTCAAATTCAGGGAGGCAAAATACTACGTCAGACCCAACATTCTGGACCATAGTTCCGTTTGAGATGTGGCGATTTACCAGGGCCGTTATGCGTTTTGTATCACTTTCCTAAACAACAAATATATGCACTTCATCGTCAAAATAGCATTATGAGTACACATGAACACACTTGCGCATTGCCTACTGGGGCAACACGATTAGATGCCGCGATTCCATCTTCATCTTTTTTTACGACTGTGAGATAATAGCCGGACCCTAACTTTTGTTTCAGAAAAAGTGATGAGCCGCAGCATTTCAGTTGTCCCTGTGATATAATAGCTATTCTATCTCCCAGCAAATCCGCTTCGTCCATGAAGTGAGTCGTCAAAATAATTGTGCGCCCTGCAAAATAAAAGCCAAATTTTTTCCATCAGAAACAGTATAGCGAAAATTCGAAAACGTTTCTAGCTATTCAGGATATTTACCTTCTTTATACTTGAGAAGAATGTCCCAAATTGATCTCCGAGAAAATGGATCCACTCCAGCCGTTGGTTCGTCTAGGATCACAGTTCTATGTTTTTCCATTCGATTAAATAACGCAGAAAAACAAATGGTCTACAGTTTAGCCTACTTGGAATTTCCTATGAATGCAGCTCCGATAGAAAGCTTTCTCTTCATTCCTCCGGATAGATGTTGTGAAATGTCGTCTCTTTTGTGAGACAATCCTAAATCCTCAATCATTTTATCAATTTCTTTTCGTGATTTCAGTTGTTCTCCTGTTTTCAGATTCGCATAAAATTGCAAATGTTCTTCTACTGTTAATCTAGGTAGATCAAAAGATTCATAAACTTACTAAATGAATCGCCTAGTGATAAGAACTTTACTCACTGATCAAACAGGACATTATGTTGTGGGCATACTCCAAGTTGATGACGAATCTCGTCCATTTGGTAGCGGATATCTAGGCCGTTGATTGTTGCTGTCCCGATGGATGGAGGAAATAATCCCGTCAGAATAGAACTGTGTGGAACAGATGAGTAAAACTAAAGCGTTCTTCTAACAAGCAGATGAACTTACATCGTAGTCGTTTTCCCTGCTCCATTATGTCCGAGGAATGAAGTAATTTGGTCCTCATAAAAATCAATATTAAGATTGCGAAGTGCTTCTTTGCCATTGGAATATGTTTTTCCAAGATTACGGACGGTCACTCCGACCATTAGGTTTCGACTCGACTCCTCTTCAACGAGTCCCGTGTTTTCTGATATTAAAAAAAATGATTCTAATTTATGTCAACGAAGGTCTGTGACATCCAACGTACCAGATTTGGATTGGGATTCAAGGGCGCTGGGAACACGGCGGGTGATGTTCTTGTTCGAACACCAGTAAGAAGATTGAAACATGAAATTCCATGGTTTAGGAATACCATATTGCCCTTTCAAAAATAAAAAGTTTTAGGAATTTTATACACTACCTGCCGTAAACAATTATTCACGCAAACCTGGAAAGACGGTTTCAATGTACCAAGTCAATATTAAATAAACGACGGAATCTAGTAGCAACATTAAGATGCACTCCAACAGAGAGAAAGAATCCCCTTCTCTGGGACTTGTTCCAATGTTACTCCACTGAGCACCTTCTCCATTTTCTTCAAGCCCAATTAAGTAAGCATTGCCGATTCCAAATGCAACGTTTGAAAACAAACTCTGTGACAATAAAAGTAAAAAACGTGTTTTATTAGAAAGGAAAAATTATTTTCAATTTTAAAAAGAAGCTTACTAAAAAAAGATTGGCCAAATAAGGAGAGGTATCGTATCCTAGGTCAAGTAAACTGCATGGCTGGTATGAAAGAAAATAGATGAATGCCCCGCAGGCAGCCGCGAGATTTGCTCGGCTAAAGAAAGTTGAGACCAGAAAGCTAAAACAGGTGGTTGCGATGCTAAAACTTAGCAGAAAAACGAAAACTATGACGGGATTTGATTTTTCCAAAATGTTGCCATACTGTGAGAAAATAATTGTTGACACGGTAAATAACAAACGAATAGATTCAAGTCAAAATTAAGGTATGTATACTTACGTATATGATAATTGGGAGTAGAACACACGCGAACAGAAGCATTGACATACTATCGATAAACCAAGCCGTCCAATGAACTCCATTGCCCAGGCCCATTGTTCTCATAGTCTCTTTGAGTCGCTTTTCCTTTTCATACACGATCGACTTGATGATCATAGCACAAGCATAGACAAAGGCTAGATTCATGAAAAGTGGATACGAGGGTCCAACGGCGAACAGAAAAGTATCGAACATTACGCAAGGGCCAGGAAATTGTTGCATGAACATGCCCGGTAATTGTTCCCTGAATGATTGGAGCGCTGTGATGGACTGTTCGATTCTATCTTGCAGGAAAATGAACCCTGATGTAAAATATTTCATATATCCCGCACGAGGATCGTTCCGGGGTAAGGGGACTTCAACATAGTCCTCAATTCTTTCAGTGGTGTCAATTACAAATTTATCCATCCTTAAATTTTTTAAATGGATCAAGGTCATTACAACCCGGACGTGAATATAATTTAATAAGACAGTTGTACCTGATTTTGTATGATATATGATAAGGAAGCTTGTCTTCTGATGCGAGTGTGGAGTTGGAATCACTACTCTCAAATATGATAACAGCCCACAACTGAGTCTGGTCTAGTAAGTTGAGGCCTCGAATAACCGCTTCTTCTTCCGTAGGGTATCCTTCAAATTTATCAAATTCGTAACACTAAAACAAAAATGTAAAGGATCAACCCACCAAACCTTTGCCAATTAAACAAAGCCAAATTATTTTTACTTCTATGTAGGTGCTAAAAAAAATAGCGACGACATCTATTTGCATCACAAGAGTTTCAATCCTGCAATAGAAAAAAAAGTCTTTTGTTTTGCACATACTTCTAATCAAAATGAGCTTCTTACTTTTTTATTCGTTCGAGGGCAGTCTCCAAGACAGAAACAATCTCAGTACAGTTTTCGAAAGTTTCAGTTGCATTTGTGATAGAATCTTCAAGTCGATTTAAAAAAGTAGTTATTTGGGGCGAAACGTCCAGCCAAGCATCTGATAAATTTTGAATTGTTCGTATATCTTGGAATGTTGAGTTGACTTTTTCCACTAAACGAGCGAACGCTGGCGTATTGGGAGCGTAAACTAGCTTGCCTCTATGAAATGAGAAAAGAATGCGTGCTCTTCGTTAAACGTCGAAGCCAGCTGAAACCTGTGCAGATAGTACCTTATGAAAGGATAGACGTATTCAAAAAGAGCTTCGGTTTGTGAATTGTTCTGAAGAGTTGCAAACAAATCCACACAAACTTCTGGGAGATTGTCAGTATTATTTGAAGTAACGGCCTTTTTAAAATTTCCCAGCTTTCGGGACAATACTTTATTTTTCCTCGTACGCTCCATTGATATTCTAAAGAATACCTTAACGTTAATACAATATATATCGTACGTACGCGTACATAGTTGACCAATGCTAAATAAATGTCTCACCTCGAGGGTGTAGGAACGCTGTCCCATGGAAATGGATTGCTACCACAAATAGTAGTAAGAACGGGGATAATGGAAGTAGCGTTATCACTTTCGGCTGTTGAAATAGATAGCGCCCGAGAAAATTTGCCGATAGGCGAATCTGCAATCTCCCTTGAAAAGATTAAAATGTTAACAAATAAATGATGATCAAGAAGGAACACAAAAAAAGCCGGTGCGGTGTACGTACTGGAAGATTGGGAACGCAGAATCCAGGATCTGAATATTAGTGTACAATTCTTTAACAACCATAAAGGCTGTTAGGACATCCGTGGGTCGTGAATCATCTCCACTGAAAGCTGAATTTAGGTTAAGGTGCTCTAAGTAAAGGCCCTTTTCCAAGTAAGAGTCTGACACATCCGAAAGAATAGATAACGAGGCTTGTTGAATGCTCTTTTCGCCACCAATAGATTCTTCCAATAACAACCAATATAGTTCTTCCAAAGTTGTGTTGCATAATCCTTGCGATTCATTTTCTCGATAATTCCAAATCGAGTTCTTATAATTAAACAAAGTGAATATATTATTTTTTCTTTGTTATCTTACGAACGATGGCGCTAAGGCTGCCAACCGGATCGGTTCACCAGGACCATGATCCGCACCGAACCAACGTTTTACCGAAAAAATATGTCGTCCCTAGGTCAGTGTTCCTTTACGGGCCGACAGAATTTTATAAGGGCACAGTACAAGATTCAGATAATCACCCCTTTAAATTTGGATTTAAGATAGGTAGAAAGAATCGGTATCGGTTACGGTTCGGTTGGTTCCGTACCGTTGGCAGTCCGAGATGGCGCATCCATTGCAAAAAAACCGTATTAGTTCTACTTACCATTTTAGGATCCATTATCGGTAAAACCACTTTGCTTGGTGACAAACCGCGTGATAAGTTTCCGGCAGGTCCGATTCGACTTTCCGTGGGAATAGTTTTCAGGCTAGTCAGTACAGACAATTCATTGGTCGACGATCCTATATCCTTTTTAAGTAGAAAAATGCAAGACATAAATAAGTATTGCTCGAGTCAATATTGAACCGGTAAAAAATGTGAAAGAAAAACGTGTTTTCCTAATTAGATACCTTATTGTCAGCGAGTCGTGTTATCAGAACCTTTTCTATTTGGATAATCAGTCTTCTAGCTCTGTGAGTCACAAAGATATCTCGTGTTTAAAGAAGACGATATGAGCTCATCATCACCGTTAACTTACCGCTCAAATTCAACTTCTTCGTTAAAGTATTCCGTAGTATTTTGGTATTCATTGTAACACCAGTTGTACGAAGTACATAGCATACTGCGATAGAACTTGACAACACCAGCCGACGGCAAGGCTTTTTCTTTTACATAACCTAGATGAAAGACGTAACGCAGATCTTGATTATATAAAATAATTACATAATACTATCACAAAATGGAAACATTACATTCTTTTTGATACTCTTTTAGACCTCTTAACCTCACAAGAGCCAAAATAATAAATATGGACAAGGGCCAAATGATTTCAGTGACGAATCGCGCCTAAAATAAAAAAATTCAAATTTCGAAACGACTAACTTAGAGACATACTCGTTAACAAAATATAAAAAAGCTTATTCTTAATGCTCACTTTAGATCGGGATCTGACGAGGTAGTTTTTCCACATCAATTGACGTAGCTGTAGGAAAAACATTTTTGGGGCCGATTTCAGTACTCTTCAGTTTTTTAAAAGTACGTCGACTAAGTTTTCTAGTCAACGCCACTTTGACGCACGTAGAACAAGAATTGACAGTTCCTATGCTTTACTGATAACTTGGGATTGTATGCACTCGGTTACGAAAGCCCAAAAGGTGACCAGTTGTGTTTCAAGTCCAACTACACAATATTCTCTCAAACAGTCAAGTGTTTCGAACGGTGTATCTTATTCTTAGAGCATTGCTCTGATAACCGATATCTTTGGAAAATTGGTTTAAGTAGTGTACAGTGTGCGTTGCAAGCCACGATAATCATAATGAGAACCATCATACGTCAAAGTGATACAAAGTTCATATTACGTGACTTCAACAGATGGTGACTGTTGAAGTGACGAGCCACATACACTGCGTGATAAAATTGTGTCCTAAGATGATGACTGGGTGATTTTAAAAATTACTATTTGGAAGCGTTTGATCAATATCTTATAACGTTTCAAATTTTTGGAATTCGAGAATACTTTTCACTTGATAATTTTGGCGACAAAACAAGTCTAAAACAGAGAGCGCGAAGGATAAGTAATTAATTATTCAAATTTAATTTCCTTGTTCTTTTACGAGAAAAGTAGAAAGAAGATAATTGGTTTTTCTATACGAAGAAACAACAAAAACGAATGTAGTATCTAAATTACCACAAGATTAATCCTTAGGGATAATCTTAACTTGAGTACAACCAAATTATCAGGCTCAGCAACCGTGGACGTACATTTCGGGCTCTTAATCGGTTTATATGCGCGACTGCTAATTGCTGAAACTGATTTAAAAAAAGCTGTAATGTAGACAACTCAACAACTATACTCTAATCTGTTTTAAGCCTTACCATGCATCGAGTAAATCCATCCGCTTTCGAATGACTCTTCTAAATTGTTCTGTTTTTAACTTATCAACAAACGCCAAGCAGAGATGACGCCAAGTAACTCGTACACACACGGTACGTTTCCCACGTACTCGCACATTGCGGATTCACTTTTTTTCACAATATTCTCTCTATAGCTATAGAGAATTATTTTTATTTTCTATAGATTACCGTGCGGTACATACGAGAAGATTTCAGGAAATCAAATAGGAATCTAAGTTCATATAGCTTGAACACAATAGCGCTACAATACTAAAGTTTTACAGGTATGTATACGTTAACCCAATATATCCCAATATTGGACAGTAAAAGAATTTGAGAAATTTAAATTTGTAGGAATTGTCAGACCATACGAGAATTTGGCTAAAAAAAGATATCGACATTTAACATTTGATTAGAAAGTTATGTCTTTGATTTGATACGTTGATTAGATTAACAGGAATGTTCACACTGTCGAATTGATCGAGACGGCGTGATCTTGATTTGCTACATCGTGATTACTAGTCCGAAGATGTAAGGGTAGGTCGTCAAACTCAAACCCTAAGAAGATTTTATTACCCATTATGATTATTAACCCTTCTTTGCAAATAATTTGTAAAAAGGCTTCACGAACCTTCATCGTATTTATCCCCATTCGTTTCCCGTTGAAGTCGTGCAAATCGAACAAACACATCATCCAGAGTAGTTTGAGTAATAGAATAGTCCACCTTTCATAGAGTGGTTTCCCAAATATTCACATGATCCCATATTATAATGGATTTTTGAAAAGTTGGCTTTTTGACTTACCATGTTTGTTGTTGCACGAGCTGCTTCCATTTTGTTGAATAACGCTGAGATTGGGAGAATGTTAGGCTGAATATGCCAAATCAGTTGTCGAGATCGTCGTTCACGTAAACGCGCCTCAGGTATAGCTGTTTGGACATATTGTAGTATTTCGCTGATAGATTCCATTTCACAGCGAACGTTGATCATATAGCCATTTCCAAATCTAAATCAGATTGGAATTCATTAAAAATGATCCCTGAGATGACAATAAATTGACGGGCACCTGTTTTTAAGATGTTGGGCTGAGCCAAGACAACGAAGAGTTCCGTTGACCATTACTGAAAGACGAGTACAAAGCACTTGACATTCTTCCATAGAATGAGAAGTCAATAGGATAGAGCGCGCGTCTTTCACCGCGTCAATAATAGCCGACCACAATGAACGCCTGGCTTTCGGATCCATACCGCTGGAAGGTTCATCCTGTGCAAATATTAAAATTATAGATTTTATCCAACTTTTTGACATAGGTTTTGACATAGGTTTTGAGAGAAACAAGAATTACCAAAAATACTACGGCAGGGTTACCGATGAAGGCAATAGCAGTAGACAGCTTCCGTTTATTACCACCTGAATAGGTGCCAGCGCATCGGTTTTTGTAAGGTAAGAGACCTAGTTTCTTTAAGCTATCAGTAACGACCTGGCGACGAAAAAAGGATATTACGAGCGGCAATATAAATTTCTAAAGAAATTAAAACTACCTTGTTAATGTGCTTATGTGGAACCCCACGAAGTCTTGCAAAAAGTTTCAGATGTTCAGTGCCTGTAAGAAGAGACAGTAAAGCGTCTTCTTGAGGGCAGTATCCTGTTAAGAAAATGGTTGCGAATCAATATCAGTGAATTGACAGCACCGTAGGTAACCGGGTTACCTAAATTTTGTTGCGCTTCAGTCAAGTTCGATAAGATGCTACAACCGCCGACAAACGCATTTCCACTAGTCACGGTTTCGTCGCCAGTCAGCATCTGAAGAGTTTAAGGTGACATTTAAAATTTTTTTTTTGCTAAGTGTGAAAACTTGCTGTTTACTTTGAAGGTGGTGGATTTTCCTGCACCATTAACTCCAAGAAGGCCAAAGCATTCGCCTTTTTTCAATCCAAATGACAAACGATCAGTAGCTGGCTGTTTTGCTCTGCCATATACCTAGCCAGCAAAATATGGATAATATTAGACTAAGCTTGTAGCGATTAGCGAATGTGCCAAATTAAAGGCCCACTTTCGTAAGACGGATCAAGCGTAGCTCATCAGTTGGATTTTCATCTCGCTCGACGCGCTCACGTTCTCGGGCAACATCTTCATCTTCACGCGGTAGCGGTGGTAGCTCTGTCTTCTGAATGGGTGAAAATAGTAAGTTTCAGGTACAAAACATTCCAAATAATTTTGAATTCACCTGGAAATAACGAACGAGGCCTTCTGGAAGCACCTGATAGTGTAGCATCACAGTAAAACTAAAGAAAACTGTAGCTTGAATGATCATTGAAACAAAGTAGCGACCCAGGTAATCCCACTCGAAAATGTTCCGATGGTAATCCTTTCCTTTTATGTAAAATTGCAAACAGTTTTTAAAAAATCACTAAAATTGGAATATGCAATATACCTAGAAGTTCAAGTCTTACGGTCATAAAATGAACTTGGGCCATGTCAATCATTCCTCGACCAATGCAATAATGTGGAAATATTAAGTAGACTTCATTGAGAATTCTCCCAATTAATTTCAATTGCTGCAATGAAATACGAATTTACCAATAGAACTATTTCTTTTAAACACGGAAAAGTACTGCGTCGTCAAAAAGTTGTAAGACGAAGGAAGAAATTGTGGTTATAACTCCAATGAATAAGTTGCCGCACGCCAATCCTACAAAGGCGGAACTTGGAACAGAGAAAACCAAGCTCGCCGGGTACATTAAGGGAATAGCGGAGAAGCTAACGACGCAAAATGCAATGTTAGCTAACAAGTCCTTGACAAAACTAATAAGCTGAATATTCTCACCCATAGAGAAGCAATAGTAAGATCATTCCGAGAATATTTTTGGGGCCAATGTAGGCTTGCTGATCGAAGCCTACAAAAATTAGGAGGACCAATATGCTAGGAATCAAATAATTAACCTAAACGTATTCCATGTACCGAAAATAAAAACAAGAGAGGAAAAATTAAGTAGAACTCAAATGGATGAAGGATTTATCATTTAACTAACCAGGTCCCATGTATAGGCCGCAACCCAAAACGTGATGGGTTTTACTCCAGAAACAAATTGCAAATGTTTGGCTTTGGAAGCGCGTTCTTCCACCAAAAAGATGACGAAGGAAGCAGGAACAAAACTCATCGAAAATATTACTGCAATCGCATGAAGAACGCTGACACCTACTTGTCTCCTGTATACCCAAGTTTCTTGTTTTATAATTGAAATACATATACATTGAGTTCTTTTCTTACGTAAATCTATCTTCGAGTTCTCTGGATGAGTAGTTCATAGGGTGGTTAATAGCAGTAATGCTGTGAAATTTAGATTTCTTAGATGCTGGTAGTGATGAACGTAAAATTACGTTATTTATTGCGTTCAAATATGAAACGGACGACGCCCAAGCTTTGTTGTCGTACCAAACCTAGAGGATTACATAAATTTAAAATTGAGACAACGAAAACAACAAAGACTTAATTCCTTACTTTCACGTTGTCGAAAGTGCCACGGATCCGAGTAAGATTTTCAAAGTTCGCGATTTGAGCGGAAGCATTTCCCTGAAACAATCCTGGAAGCTTCAGCGCCTCCAACAGATCTTCAATATCTTGTGAAAACAAGGTAAAGTTCACATTTTTCAATGGATTGTTGATACCGAATTCAAATCCACCAGCCCTGATTTTATACCGATGAAAAAATCACAAGACGACGCATTGAGAAATTATTAAAACTACTTACCTCAACTTTTTGTATTTACGGTAGGTTCGAACAATCCAAAGTGAGATGTCTTTCCCCGTTACATCGTGAAATTCGTCAGTTGAAACGGATCTATATCTTGGGAGATCAAATGCCGTGGCGTTCGCGGGGCAAGATGCAATACCCATAGCGCAGGGGCACCGAAGGTCTTGATAATCGTCAGGGTTAACGTAGGGGTTTAAAAGACCGGTTATGTTACCAAAGCAATTTATCCTAAAAGCCAAACACCATTTTCAATCTTTCATGAAACTAAGGTATTCCCCATTGCGTGATACCTTGACGGATCATCATTATTACACTTGGCACCCATGCCAGTTTCATTTATCATGTTTTCAACATAAACATTTGGCCAAACTTGAGTCGAATTTTGATTGGCGTAAAAGGCGACATTCGACGTTCCATAGAGCCATGGCGAAAGCACAAGAGGAGGTTCCGGTGCAATAGCATTTAAGGTCATAGTGGTCAACTGATTGATGATTATAAACAACGCAGGCAAAACGATCTATACAAGGTTTCAATTAAGTTGATTACTGTACATGCGGACTTTGTAGGTTCTGTTGCCATTGACCACAATAAGTCAAACTACTTTACCTCGCAAAAAAATCCTTTTAGATTCCGCCTTGAGTTGTAAAACCGCTTGACATACAACGCAATAAATTGCTGAGCAATCAATACTGCCCCAGTTAACTTTTCGGAAGAAAGTAGAGTAAATGTATCCGAAGTAATATTTCCTTCATTCTGTGGTAGTTCTTCGTCTAAAAAGTTGCGAAGATGTTTTCAAATTATGGAATACTTAATAGTGAACCAAAAAGGCGGACATCCCCATAAAACAAGCAAAGATCACAATAAATCATAAAAACATAAATGAATACTCACACACACACTCCTGCGTTCCCAATTTTCGCACAGATGCCAACACAGGTAGTAGTTCATCAGGGATAGCTGTGAATAAGCAATCGTGCACGTCATGTAAGCAAATGGAAAACACGGCAAACATCAGACAGAGGAAACAACACAAAAAATCGACAACCAATGTTTGCGTAGGTTTTAAAAATATTGAAGCACCCGACAAAAAGCTACATATCAAAGTAACGGCATTGGGCCTACCAATACAAAAACCTTGAAACGAGCACAAATACTACCAACGTTTAGAAAACTTCGTACCTTCTTCCGGTTCTGCAATAGGTGTTACATTTTCTTCTGAGGGGTCATTTGCAACCTTTAGAAATATCTTCCGACCAGAAAAAAAGGCCATCAAATAAAATCGTACATTAACATGTATAAACCCTACCTCTTCGAGCGTTGTGTCTGATACACCATAGCTATCAACACCAAGTTGCTCCATATTCGAATCCAGATCATCAAAAAGGATTGGGAACTTGTCTCGTTGGCGGAGTCCTGAGCCATCAAACTCGGGGAGGCAAAACACTACATCAGACCCAACATTTTCAACCATTTTCCCATTTGGGATGTGTCGCTTAACCAAATTCGTTATTTGATTTATATCGCTTTGGTTTTGTCTTGGCGATTCAAGATTTTCAATTGTCTAAAAATAAAATTGTCATAAATTAATTCGCTTCACTACATACACAATTAACATACGAGTGCATCGCCTGTTTGAAAAGTGGTGGACGAGCTTCCGGTTTCATCTTTTTTTACGACTGTAAGATAATACCCAGAGCCTAGTTTCTGTTTGAGAAAAAGTGATGAGCCGCAGCATTTCAATTGTCCCTGTGATATAATAGCTATTCTATCTCCCAGCAAATCCGCTTCGTCCATGAAGTGAGTCGTCAAAATAATTGTGCGGCCTGCGAAGTAAATGACAAATTTTCCCGGAAACAGTATAGCGAGTGTTCTAAAACGTTTATAGCTATTCTGGAAATTTACCTTCTTTATACTTGAGAAGAATGTCCCAAATTGATCGCCGAGAATAAGGATCCACTCCAGCCGTTGGTTCGTCTAGGATCACAGTTCTATGTTTTTCCATACGATTAAATAACGCAGAGAAGAAAATGGTTTACAGTTGAGCCTACTTGGAATTTCCTATGAATGCAGCTCCGATAGAAAGCTTTCTCTTCATTCCTCCGGATAGATGTTGTGAAATGTCGTCTCTTTTATGAGACAACCCTAAATCTTCGATCATCTTGTCAATTTCTTTCCGTGATTCAATCTGCTCCCCCGTCTTTAAATTCGCATAGAAGCGCAAATGTTCCTCCACTGTTAATCTACGTTTAGAAAAGTTCCAAATTTTTAGATTTAAGGAACCCCCTCTACTTTGAGGAAAAGACTTTACTCATCAAACAGGACATTATGTTGTGGGCATACTCCAAGCTGGTGGCGAATTTCATCCATTTGATAACGGATATCCAATCCGTTGATTGTTGCGGTGCCAAAAGATGGAGTAAAAAGTCCCGTCAAAATAGAACTACAGACATCAGTCACAAAAATATATAAATAGGTTCGTACAAAAAATGTAAAGATAAGAGGTTCAAGCCCATACATTGTAGTGGTTTTCCCGGCTCCATTGTGTCCAAGAAAGGAAGTAATTTGGTCCTCATAGAAATCAATATTGAGATTTCGAAGTGCTTCTTTGCCGTTAGAATATGTTTTTCCAAGATTACGGATACTAACTCCAACCATCAGATTTCTCGACTCTTCTTCAATTAGATTCGTACCTAAAGTTAATGATTACAAATAAAAAGGCTGGAATTTAGCAATTCCTTCTGTCGTCACGCTTCACGCTTAGCACACCTGTTTCTTCGCGTGATGGTGCAGAGTTGACAACATTATTTTTACGTTTGTTTGAACACCAGTAGGACGGTTGAAACATGAAATACCATGGTTTTGGAATACCATATTGCCCTGAAATCCAGAAAATAGGATTTGATTATTTGTTTGGTAAATGTATCGTATCGCATCACAACTTACCTGGAAAGACTGTTTCAATGTACCAAGTCAGAATGAGATAGAGAAAAGCATCAAAGAGCATCATCAAAATGCATCCCAATAAGGAATATTCATCGCCATCTTTTGGACTAACTGCTACATTGCTCCATTGTGCGCCTTCTCCGGTTTGCTCGAAACTAGCAAAATACCAGCATCCGATTCCGAAAGAAACATCGGATAGTAGACTCTGAAAATTCAAGATAAAAATGAGTCTCCGACATACGCAAAATCAAATTTAACATTTTTACCGCTAGGACCAAAGTCGAAAGACTGTAGTCTTTGTCGTTCAAGTTGAGGAAATTATAAGGAAGAAAACAAGCAAAGAACAAGAATCCACCGCAAGCGGCAGCAAGATTGGCTCGACTAAAGAACGTCGAAATAAGGAAACTGAAGCATATGGTAGCAATGCTAAAACTGAAAACAAAGATAAACACCAGGAGGAAATTCGAATTTTCCAAAACCCGTCCGAACTGCAATCAAAAGATGATTTTAAATGAGAAAAAAATAAAACGTGTCTGGAAATTATTACCACTAGAATCATCGATAGAAGAATACAAGAAATCAGCATAAAAGTCATGCTATCGATGAACCAAGCCATCCAATGAACGCCGTTTCCGAGACCCATTGTTTTCATGGTTTCTTTGAGACGCCGCTCTTTCTCACGAACAATGGATTTGACAATCATTGCGCAAGTGTAGACAAAAGATAAAACCATAAAGAGGGGGAAAAGACCCGCAATGGCCATGAAAAAAGTGTCATAGATACTACAAGGACTAGGGAATTGTTGCATGTACATCCCAGGCAACTGCGTTCGATTTGAATGGAGCTTGATTATAGCCTGTTCGATTTTGTCTTGCAGGAAAATGTAGCCAGAGGTAAAGTATTTCATGTCCCTAGTTGAACTTGTCCGTGGTTCAGGTGTCTCGAAAAAATCTCGTAATCTTTTCGTACTATCAATTTTTGAACTGTCCATTCTAAATTGCGTTGAAAAAGGATATGAACAAGTGATTTTAGCTAATTTAAAGTTAGAAAAACATATACCTTAACTTGTACGCAATATTGTGAGGTAGTTCTTTTGTTGTTAAGTTGGACTCATTGTCCAAAAAGACAATTACCGCCCACAGGCCACCCGTGTCTATCAAACTCAAACCACGTTCAACGGCTTCTTCTTCAGTTGCAAAACCTTCAAACTTATCGAATTCATAGCACTGTATAAAATAAAATACAATCAATGAGACTAGAGTGCCCTTAAGAAAATCGCGACGGGCATCGGTTGTCGCAACCCGTGGCTAACCGTTCGTTTCTTCGTTTTTCATAGGGGGTAGAAAATAAGTAAGAAATCGGTAGCTCTCCGCGACGGGAAAATTAACCGACAGAAAGCCGCCGAAAACTAGTAAATAGTAGGGTAGTACTCTACTTCTCAAAATGTATTTGCTCCGACCGGCTCCGACCTGTCAACTGCAGGAAGAGACAGCCTAGGAACCTGCAGGGAAGGTACTCCTTCGGCCAGTCAAACGCATCACAGAAAAATGTGTACGGTTACTAGCCAGTAAATAGCCGGTAATTAGCGCCCAGGTCCTGATTTTAGGATTTCTCAATGGAAAAATCATACCGAATTCTGATTTAATTCGTCTTGGTAATTCTTATGTAAATTATCTCAAGAAGAACTTTGCTTTTTTACTTTAATTCGTAAACTTGAAGTGAGAGTAATTAGATAGATTTTAACACGATCGTCGGTAGCATGGGAAAAACTACAAAGGGCATACAAACAATGTAGAGGAATAGCAACCGTACTTATGTAGTTAGTTTTCTAAGGTCGCGCGGGGTTATAACTGGGCCTCTACCTAACTCACGATCTGCAAATGGTAGATCGTGGACTTGGAAAATTTTGGAAGCTCTTTATATGGAAGTTCACCTCTAAAGGCGAGTATTTCAGAAATCAATTGAACCCCAAAAAGGACCATCCAAATGATGGAATTTATCAGACCGTCAAAATCTAAGGAGTTACATGGTGGCAAAAAGTTGCCGACCAACGGCAGTAAAATACGGTCTTTTTTAAACCAGTGAAAAGTTAACCCGTATCGGTTCAAAAACGGGTTTGGATTTCACACCCTGCCACGGGTTACGTCTCCGACGAAAAGGAGGCTGGTTACTGGTTAATTACCGGCTACTTTTTTCTAAAGGGTGAAAAGCAGTAAGGAAAAGCAACCCAAAGCTTACTTACATCCACATAAGTGATGGCTAGATTGGTGGCAAGATCGATTTTAACCAATGTTTTTTGGATTCTATAAAACAAATTGTCCATTAATAAAACAGAAATTGCATGACTACAACACTTCATTTACTGTTCAATTTTATCAGAAGCATTGGCAAACAATGAACTGACGTTATTTAAACCAGGAAAACTGGTACTAATATTTTCCGTCATGTTTTGTAGCATTTCCGGATCCAATTGATTCAAAAAATTTTTTATAGCGGGCGAAATATCGTTCAACCATCTTTCTGCTAAATTTTGGACCATTTTTAGATCTTGGAATGTTTCGTTGACTTGCTTGATAACACGATTGAAAACAGGAGTGTTAGGTGTGTAGATAAGCTTCCCTCTAGAAAAGATTTTCTCAGTTAAATGAAGTACGAGAAACACGCAATGTTCACTGCTTACCGAATAAAGGGGTAAAACAACTCCAATATAACACGGGTCAGAGGATTTTGCTGTAAGTTAACAAATAGCTGTTCGCAGGAAGGTGTGAGGTCAGTGCGGGTTATGTTTGCATTTTGAGATTTGAAAAGCCTTCTACGGAATTCGTTGTTCCTAAACATTGTTTTTGGAGCTTTAGGAAAAGCCAGTAACAATCGCACGACAACACTTACTGTGGGCTATTGTTGGAAGACTTTTTCCCCCTAATTAAAGCATTCTTTCCGCACACTATACTAGAAGTTGAGTTGAAAAATGACATAACTGATGTTGCGTTTCCGGTTCCATCGTTTCTCATTTTCCACATTTCCTCAGTTAATTTTCCTAACGTCGTTTTCGTGAATTTTCTACAAGTGCAAGGCGCGTAGGTAATAACAACGCTTTTTAAAAAAAGAAAAGTAATATAATGTACTTGAAAATTATGGCTAGAGAATCCAAATCCATTATATCTGAGAATACAGTTTTTAAGAGACGAGAAAGATTTTCCCAGCTTTCTATGTGCAGGGGCTGTTGTAGGTTTTCTTCTAAAGTGCGCTGAGTCTGAAATCATTTTAAACGCACGGTTTGATGTAATGATTCGCATTCGTTTTGCAAAAACTTTGTTAAATACTTGTTGAAGCAATAACGTCCCATTGATTGTGCTAAGGATTTCAGAAGCAGAAGACTGGCACAGCACTTGGCTAAGAGCTTGTAGTGATTTTCCCGGAGCATCAATCCACGATTTCAGAAGTGAAGTGTTACAGAGAACTTGACGTGGATTTTCCAGTTGCTTTCTCAGCATATCCTTTGAAATTTTTTATTGCATTTATACTCTTTAATTTTATGCTAAAATTAAAACTTGTGTCGTCTCTTACTGGAGGGGGCAACTGAACCGTAGACTCTAACAATGCAAATAATACTTGTGCTTGTGTCGAGCCATTTTTTGAGTTAACAAATAGTCGAAAATCTTCCTCTTTGATAATGCTTCTTAAAGGAAACGATAGTTTTGGGCTCGCACCGCTTAATATTTTCAAAGCAAAAGCTACACTGGCTGAAACGTCAGTAGCAACTCCCGACACTTTAGTAATTTCCTCGTCGGTAATCCTCCGCCTTGAAATATCCTCTAAATCATGAATAAGGAACCGGATGCTGCAAAAGGGAAATGTATCATACATTTTTTAAAACACATCCTGATAATTGACTCATTGTGATGTGTAACTTACTCATTGATTTCAAATTCATCACTAAGTAAACTTGAGGATGGTGGGGAATCATGACAATCATTTCCAAATGTACAAATTAAACTTTTGAGAAAAACCAAAGAGCCAGCTGATGGTAAAGCTCTTTCCTCCAAAAAACCTATACAGATGTTGAGCTCATTGGAACCATGCAATTAATAAACAAGAAAATAGAGGTAAAAGTAACTCACATTCATTTTTGTAGTCTTTCAACCCTTTGGTCCTATTACAACATAAAGAATCCCACATATTTTAGTAAACAGTAGACCAAGTGAAAAGACAATGCATGTGAGTATGTACATACCGAACTAGGGCCAAAATAACAAACAAAATAAGTGGCCATACAAGTTCTATTATAACTCGAATCTGTAAAACACATAAAATAACATGTAGAATCTCTAAGTATTTCCAGAACTTAATTAGGAGTAAATGACTGCAATGACTCACCTTTGACCTGGTCCTAATCAAAAAGTTTTTCCACATCAACTGCCGTAGCTGTACCCAAAACATTTTTCTAAATCTTAATTTGTTTGCAGTTCACCTTACTACACAATTATACAAAACTTTTTTTTGATTGAAATAAAAGAAAATTGTCGAATACAATGAAAACCGACTACTAGCGAAAGAAAGAGTATCGCAATTGACGAGATTCGGTATTCACACGAGATAATAATATGGAAACGAGAATAGGCGTAGATATTTCACGTTTTATGCATGATTGCACGTAGTCCACTTACACCGGCAGTAAAACTTTACAGGCCTAATTGAGATTCAGTTTTACAGCTGATTTCGCGGGCCCTGTTAAGGGTTATGCAATATAAGCTCACCAAAATTCGTCTGTTATTTTGCCGCTACCATTCCCCTAAAAAGTAAATAAATCGATACTCACAGCATCTAGCGGTCGCTTTTACATTAAATGCAATTAACTAGTAATTAACTAGTTTAATAATTTGAAATGATTAAAAAAAGTAGCCAATTATTGATGACTTTGATTAACAATCCGCCCACTGCTGGTTTTTAGAATCGCCAAAAACTCGCCACAAATCGCCAAAAAAGTCCACCATAAAGTCAGATAATCAGGTCAGGTCCAAGCGACCTTTTTTTCCCGAAAGGGACTGCAAGACCTCAATCGTATGTTCGAGTTACCTACCAAAATAAAAAGGCTAGGCCACTTGTTGCATTCCTGCGGTTTTGTTTTGTGTGTATTCCCCAAAGTACTACATGTATTTACAACACTATAGCATTCCTACCATAAACAAGAGCTTTTATAATGGATAGCATTGCCAGAATACGCGATAGACAGAAAATCGATCACAGCTTGTTTTTAGGAGTAAGGCATACTCTGACGCCATCACGTGGACGAAGAATCAGTTCAGCCAATAGAACGACTTCATCTCTTTTATCCAATGATTGAACATGAAAGTTTCGAAAAATAGATGCCAGCACGGATTTTTCTTCCATTAATGCAAACCGCTGACCTGTTGAATATGTTGAATTCCCGACATACATGAAAGCAAAGGCAAAATTTATTTCCTTAAAAAGAAAAAGATTTATTATCATACCTATACAATTCCGAGGTCCAGCACTAAAAGGTACATAAGCATAAGGATGGCGTTTCTCGGATTTTTCTCCCATAAATCGATTAGGCAGGAAGAGTTCTGGATTGGGAAAATATTTTGGGTCCCGGTGAAGAAAATAAGGGCATATGGAAACAGACATTCCTGCTGGGATTTCATCGCCAGCTAAAAGTGAAAGCATTTAAAATAAAATCCCTTTTTGAATCCATAATACATTTATTAATATGTTATAGCCTACCAATGATTGTGTCTTCGAGTACTGTTCGGCTGAAGATTGGAACGCTAGGATAAAGACGCAATGCCTCCTTGACGCAACATTCCAAATATTTCAGCTCATTCAAATCAGCCATGGTTATAGTTCGGTCAGAATCTCCAAAAACGCGATTCAATTCTTCGTTGACCAAATCCTAGAAAAGCAGATCAAAACAAAAGAAAATATGAAAAATCTCAACTTTATTTTCCCTTTGTGCGTGTGTGTTTATAGCTTTCCCTGTTTGCGAATCATTTCACGCTTTGACAAGATTATCTTGCTTTATCTAATTTTAAGTACACGTCACCTGCACGTCGGGATGGCTTCCAATTAAAAAAATCGACCAAGCGATGGCGGCTGAAGTCGTATCATGACCCTGCAAAGAGAAACAAGCAGAATGTTGTAGATATAAAAAACACGTGCACCTTTACATATGTACCTCAAACATGAACGTGTCCACTTCCTCTCGAATATCCGCATCGCTGAGCACGGTGCCACCTTGAGATGCTTCGATAAGGAGATCCAAAAATGCCAGACGACGACGTTCTGCAATCAGAGGCTTAATAGAAGCGATTGTTTTCCTAAAGATAGTCGTCTTGTTTGATTTTACTTACTTGAAATAAACACATCATCAGTCGTGTCACGAGAAGATTCAACGATATCCGGGCGTTGGTTTTTATTTTGTTGGTGTTCAATTTTTCTTTCTTGAATTACCTAAAAATTAACGCATAAATAAATTATTTTTTTGCTTCACTCTTTGCGGTTTTAAAATTGTACCTTATTGGTGAAGCCATGGAGGATATTTAAGCTTTTTGTGTGTTCCGTCCAATGCGGGCTTAGTTTGAACATCCAATCAGGTTGAAGATAGAATCTTACTTGCCTCAGTTGCGCAATTCGACCCATACTATTAAAACAAAATAATGAGAGGAGTTATTTTAAGTTAAGCAGTTGATATAGTTACTTGTAAACGGATCTAACGTAGTCAGAATCTTTTTTTCTCTGGGCGTCAACATTTCTTCCCATCGCCGTCTCTTTAAAGAGAGTAATCTCGTTAACCAAATATATTCTATTTGCAGTTTCTAGTATTCTTACTTACCGCAAATGATGTCAAGTGTGCACAAAGTGATGAAAGGGAAGATGTTAAAGTCCTTCTCTTTTATGGCGACTTGGTTCAATTTGTCAACCAAAATTTGGCTCTGTTCATTGAACATGTGGACAAAGTCTTCCAAGATTTTGAAGTGGAAAGCAGGAGTCAGCAGTTTACGACGACTTTGCCATTTGCTACCTGTGTGAAAATATGCGGCCGTTGTAGTTATGGGCATCATAAAGACATAATAAATCCTCAAACCTGTGCTCGTCAGCAGACCAGTATTGAGCCACGGATGAAGAAAATGATATTCACGACTTTTTGTTATGATTTTATTGCTACTTAACACCACCTTATGTAAATAAACGAAATAAAGGTGAAAAGGGGCTTGCTTAACGTAAAAGTAAACAGTCGAATAACCTCAGCGGATTCCGCTGTCGTTGCAAAAAACATTGGGATGGGTCCAATCCATGCACGTACTATTCCACCGACTTTTCGACCCCACACGTTATGTAGCGCTAGGAGAAGCGGCATAATTTCTAAACGTCGTCCAAAGTATTAGTTCAATTTACTTTTATAATTAAATAAATGATTTTTTATTTACCATCTGGAGGAACCAAAACATGTCCACCACCTCCCCAAAGTGGTATATCGTTTGGCGGTCTAATTTTTGATAAAAACGATAGAGTAAGTCAAAATAGTTAAGAATTTAGGGAAATATTACCCTGCGAGTTTGTTGCATCGCTGAACAAAGCGATGACGTTTCAGAATAGTCAGGCACAAAAAAGTAGCTAAAATTGCGGTAACCGTGTAAACGGTAAAACTATTTAACCAAACGGACGTATTCATTCCTTGGATGTCCATCTTTAGAATTGACTAAGTCACAAGTGTGCATCGATGTGGTTCAACTCGGATCTAGGTGCGTAACCTTCATTTTCTATCTCGTCAACAACAAATCGATAAAACCGATAACAAACCGATAACATCAAGTGTTTGTGAATGCAACGCGCAAAACCTGCTAACCGCAAGTTAATCCAGTAGAGTTCAGTTGCACCAGAATAAATAGTATGTCGAGTAAGACAAACATCACAAAAGTTTTATTGACACTGGATATCTTTTTTCCCTTTTGGGACAAGACAAACTCGGATGCCGTCACGAGGACGAAGAATTAATTCAGCCATTAGAATAATTTCTTCTCTTTTTTCTAGCGATTTAACATGGAAGTTTCGAAAAATGGAGGCCAACACGGATTTTTCTTCCATTAATGCGAAACGCTGGCCTGTTTTGAAACCATATGGTTTTAATACATTTATTTTGCTCAAAGAATTTCATAGAAATCTTACCGATGCAGTTTCGAGGTCCGGCACTGAAAGGTACATAAGCGTATGGGTGGCGTCTCTCGGCATTTTCTGCAAGAAATCGTTTAGGCTGAAAATGCTCTGGATCAGGGAAATATTTTGGGTCTCGATGAAGAAAATACGGACAAATAGATATCGACATTCCCGCGGGGATTTCATCGCCCTCTAATAAATGTCAAGCGTTAGAGTAAATTGTGAAACCAATCATGAAATTTCATAAAAACCTATGATGGTGTCTTCCAGAACTTGACGACTAAAGACTGGGACGCTGGGATAAAGACGTAATGCTTCCTTGATGCAACATTCTAGGTATTTTAATTCATTTAAATCGGCCATGGTTATAGCGCGATCGGAATCTCCAAAAACGCGATGCAATTCGTCGTTTACCGAATCCTAAAAATAGAAACAAAGCAAAACCAACGAATCGTCTTTGTTTGCTTTTTTCGACCTGGATGGGTTTGCTTTTCAAGGCAACCTTCAAAAGATTATAAGAACTTTATCCAATTTCAACCATGTGTCACCTGAACGTCGGGATGGCTTCCAATTAAGAAAATCGACCAAGCGATGGCGGCTGACGTTGTATCGTGACCCTGTAGAAGACAAAAGAAAACACGGTACAATAGATTTAGATTAAAAAAACACGTGCGCCATTCGGACCCAACTAACGTACCTCAAACATGAATGTGTCTACTTCCTCTCGAATGTCCGCATCGCTGAGCACGCTGCCACCTTGAGATGCTTCGATAAGGAGATCCAAAAACGCTAGACGACGACGTTCTGCAATAGTAACCAGTCTAAAAATGAGTACTTGTTATCTTACTACTGATAAGTGGTATGATTCTTACTCGAAATATAAACATCATCCGTCGTGTCATGAGAGAGGCTTTGACATTTGTTTTGTTGATGCTCCAGCTTCCGTTCCTTAATTACCTGTGTTATATTAAACGTGTTACGTCACGGAAACTAAAGAGGCTTAGAATTTTATGTGTACCTGGTTTGTAAATCCGTGAAGGATTTCTAAACTTTGGCGCTGTTCCGACCAATAAGGACTTAATTTGAACATCCAATCGGGCTGAAGGTAGAATCTTACTTGTCTCAGTTGCGCTAACCGGCTCATTCTTCACAAAAATCCGTTATGCACATAAGACATTTTGTGGAAATGTAAATAACCCTTGGATTTCTTACTTGTACACAGCTTTAACATAGTCCGAGTCCTTTTTACCCTGGGCGTCAACGTTTCTTCCCATGGCAGACTCTTACAAGAGAACAAGGTTCCGTTATCCAAATAATCCTTCTGTACTAGTGTGCTTAAAGTTCCTAGTTCCTTGAGTTATTGTTCTTACCACAAATGATGTCAAGTGTGCACAAAGTGATGAAAGGGAAGATATTAAAGTCCTTCTCTTTCATGGCGACTTGGTTTAGTTTTTCAACTAAAATCTGGCTCTGCTCGTTAAAGACGTGGACGAAATCTTCGAGGATTTTGAAGTGGAACGCAGGAGTCAGAAGTTTTCGTCGACTTTGCCATTTGCTACCTGCGTGACGTGACTAGTCAAGTCGTAAAATTATGACGACCACTATAAATCTTTAAACCTGTGCTGGTCAGCAGACCGGTATTGAGCCATGGATGTAGGAAGTTGTACTCACGACTCTTTGTTATGATTTTGTTACTGCTGAGCACTGCCTAAGTTGTGTAATCCGAATAAAGAGATAAACAATCCACTAAGGTACTTACTAATAAGCAATAATACCTCTGCTGTCTCGGCTGTAGTAGCGAAAAACATGCTACAAAATAAATGTTAATCATAGAAGCATAAAAGACTCTAACTTGTTAACATACGGGATAGGTCCGACCCAAGAACGCACCATTCCTCTGGCTTTACGACCCCATACAACATGAAGGCCAATGATAAGAGTCATAATTGCTACAAATGAAAAATGAAAAATTTAATGATTCTATGTAATTAAATGTTTACCTAACTTACTATCTTGAGGTACGGAAAAGATTTTGAAATTGCCACCCCAAAGCGGGATATCCGTCAGTGGTCTTGAGATTCGAAATTAATATGGTTACTATTTACCACACACCACCAACTAATTTAAATGGGTTACCCTTCAAATTTATCACATCTTTTGACGAACTGGTAACGTTTTAGTATTAAAAAAGTGCAAATAAAGCACAAAACAGTTGTAAAAATGGTAACGGTGAAATTGCTGATCAAAGCCGGCTGTTGATCCAATTCAGCGCCCATTTTAGCGGTCAGGAAGGAACGAACTGAGAAGCAGTTCATCTAGAGGAATACGCTCGTGCATAACCTTCATTCGCTATCTCCCCAACGTCGATAACATCAACATTGATAACTAGCGTGATTGGGTCAAGGATTCGGTAACATTAAGCGCAACTATAGCCTTTGAATCCAGTTAGCTTCGGTAGCAGTAAACACAAAAATTAGAGAACCCAATACTAGAGTAAGAAGGATTCTGTAAATTGTAATGGCCTCTGGAAACAGTATACAATACAAACATCCACATTAAAATTTTGCGAAAAAATGCATCTTTTTTTGTTTCTTTTTTCGAAGAAGAAGGGAATTTTTTGTTATTTTTTCCTTTTTTTCAATCGGATTGGGGCGGGATTTGTAAAAAGTCGAAAATAACGCAGCGGGAAGGTATATAATCGTAATAACCGTATAAAAAAAAGAAGAAGAATCAAAACGAGGGAGAACTGGGGCGAGGAGAGAAAGAGAGGGACGGGCTCAAAGGAATTTTCTTTCTTTTTTTCATATACGTGTGTTGTGTTTGATGGCGGTGAATATTTTTGCTTTTACTACATTGGGGGTCTTTTGCTTCATTTGTTTGCTTAAAAAAAACTCTTGGGGTCGGCAGGGTCATGTTGTCTTGTTTGGTTATATAAAAGGTTGTCTTTTTTTCTCCACGAGTGAACGTAACAAAAGACGGCGGTTTGGAAGTCGAGAATGACAGTGAGATAATAAGAAAATAAGATGATAGGAAGATGAAAAAGAAACTGAATCGTAAGAGAAAAGTCTTGTTTTTGTATCGGGGAACGAAGTGAGAGCGAGTGGATATCACACCGTCTGCCGAGGCGAAAGACAGTCAAGGATGAAGGAACCAAATCAAAATAGAACAAAACGTTAATGTGAAATCGATGAGAAGGATATATCCGTCTTTGGCTGTCGTTTTCTCCTTTTTTTAAAAATCTCGTTCTTGAATAAACAAACAAAAAAAAGTCCTTTACGAGAGAAAAGTTATGCAAAAAGTTTAGTTTGGAGGGTCGAGTGTTGTACACGTTGAAGACGAGAGAGAAAGAGAGTAAACAACGGCGAAAAAGAGATTAAGAGGGAGTCGTGTGACGGGGAAAACGAACGATACAAAGAAAAAACCGATGTACACTTTGGGTTAATAATGAAATGTTAATTCAAAAGAGAATAGTTGAAGGGGCCAATGGACAAGTGAACTCTTTTTTGTTTTCCCAAACCGGACGGGGGACGGACAGCGGGTCACGTCATCGCCATCGCGGTCCTATTCGCAGGTCGGTCATTACACTTCCATTCCACGTTCCACTCACTTGGCGCTAGTTAATTAAGGTCGACCGATCACGAGACAGAGAGAGAGAGAAAAAAGAGAACAATGACCAAGAAGGCGGTATATGCGTGTGTTGTTATGTTATGTGTTGTTGTTGATGTTGTTCTGTGTCGAATAGAAAAATGAAAATATACGGACGGGGAGAGAAAATATTACACAGCTAGGGAGGAAAAAGAGATTTTTAGGTTGTTTTCTTCATTACAAGAATGAAATTTTTTGTTTGTTTTCAAAGGATGGCTTATTTCGACGATTGGAACAAACGGCTGCTGCCCCCTTCCCACAAAAGAACAAACAAACTTTTCAAAATGTTTTTCTTTTTTCGGTTTACCGGAGAAATCAGACATTTGATACACGTGGATGGTGAAAGATTTGTTAAAAGAGACAGGGAAGAATTCAAATAATAAAAGAGAAAATGTTTCAAAAGTGACGCATCCAACAGGGAGAATATGACAAGAGAGACAGGGGCCAGGGAGGGAGAGAGAGAAAGAGAGAGAGAGAGAGAGATAAAGTTTTATCAATATAAGTAAAAAGACTCACACAGCCAAAAAAATCAATTTTTCTTTTTTCAATTTAAAGCTTTTTATATGTATCAGAGAAATTTTACAGGAAAAATCAAAAAAGAACTGGCTCAAGTGAAATAGAATGAAATGTCAAAAATCGACAAATTGGGGGGGAAAAAAGAGATGATGAATGTTTTTTTTGTTTGAAATGATAACCGTAATAATAATGATAAAGAAAAAAACAAACAGATGATAAAAAACACATCCCGACGGCTCTCCCGCTGCTTTACCTTTCTTAAAACATTTTTGGACTTTTTTACTGAAATATAATGTATATAAAACATTTGTCTTCCTTTTTTGTTTTTACTAGGGAGAGAGGAGTTTTTAGTTAGAGCTAGGGGAAAGATGGGTGACGGGGAGAGAAAGTTCCTTTTTGACGAAGAGCTTATTTTTTCTTGTTTTTTGTCTTTTTTTTGTTTGTTTGTTTTGTTTTGGTACAGTATACAACGTGATTTTTTTTGTCTTCTTTCTTATGCAGTGTGTGTGTAGCACGTAATTATATAATATAGTACAAAGTACACGCATAAAGGCAAAAAAGAGCTCGGCGAAGAGAAGAGAAAAAAAAAGTATAAGATAGATAGGTAGGAATATAGAGAGAGAGGGGATGATAGAAGAAGAGAATAGAGAGAATCATGTAAGACGTTCCCTGGCTTCTAGAGCACAAAATGCCGCTGGCCCAAGAAATAACAAGAGTTACCTAACTGCTGGAAAAATAAATCCGTCTAAATGAGACCGAGAATTCGACAAAAATAAAAGTGAATAATAATTCAAGTTGAAAAAGAGGGGGCGGGAATTTCATCAGTTCTTCTAAATTGGAACTAATAACGATCAGAAAAAGGGACGAAATGAACGCGCGTCGTGACACGGGCAAAGAGAGAGAAACACGCACGAATTCAGTTCTCATCCCGAATGGACTTGATAATAATAAAAAAGACTCTTTCGATATTTACGAAAATAAACACATTCAAGAACAGTATAGTTTGAAAGGATAAGAAATGGACAAATTAATAATAATTAATTATGAACGATTTTCTGGTTCTCTGATCCTAATTTAACGCGGTTCCCTCTTTTTGTTTTTAATAAGAATTTCCCGTGCATGTTCATGCAGTGACTAGTTGTCCAGCAACAAATCGACTGGGCCGTCTGATTATTTCGAAAAAATGTTTCCCTTCCTCTAATGTTTTGTGTTGATTCGTATTGGTCAACCGCTTCGTAATCGAGCCGCGCCCTCACAGATAACTCCACCTTTTCAATTATTGGGGGAAAAAATATCTATTAATAGCATTATCTTCTAACCTTCCCTTTTTTGGCCAATCACGCAAAACACGTTTCCAAAAGAAACTTGTTTTTTTTTCCAATGATTTGAATCGTTTATGCCGAGTTCTCGCGTACCCTCCTCCCAAATAAATTCTCTTCTATTCCATTTTCGTAATATATTAACCCAGTCTTTTGGCCAGAAAAAAAAATCGGGGGATTTTTTAGTCTTTTGTTTTCGTCATGGATTTCAGTTTGTATATAATCGGGTTGACCTTTTTCACAGGGAAAAGAAAAAAAAACGCAGATATATAGAAAGTATAGAGATAGAGAGAGAGCCGACGGGAAGGAAGTTGTGTGTAAAGATGGGTCGCAGGAGAGCTGAAGGGAACTAGGAGAAAAATTTCCAAAAAAGTCAAGCATCCATCGCAACACACGCAAACGCGAGCAGAAAAATGATATATAAACAAAATCGCAAAAAACAACAACAAAATCATCAACAAAACCCCAAACCCACGAAAAACACAAGGGCAATCAAAGATGTTGAATGACAAAAAAAAATCATAAAGTAAATTAAAGACATTATTAAAGAGAAATAGGAGAAAAATCGAAAGAATTCGTAACAAAGTGTGTTTTGGGAGGAGGGAGGAGGAGGATTTTTTTCGGGATCGGGAGGGAATTATCAAGAAATCGCAACGCGCACAAGACGAGGAGGAGTGATGTTGGCTAGAAAAAAAAAGAAGGAAAAAGAAAAAAACTATAACGGGAACCCAAAACAATCGAGCGGGATTTTCGGTCAAAATGTCCCACTTCAAGTTACAAATGTGTGATGTCACATCACTTCATTTATAGTTTCAAAGTGACCTGTTTTTTATTTTTCAAAAAAATGTTTTCCTTTTTTCTTGAATTTTTTTTTTTCGTCGTCGTGGGGATTGGAAGTGCGGGTTATGCAATCGTCACGACCCCAACAACAACAAAAAAAAATGCGCTTCAATCAACCGACAAATCATCATCGATATTTATACCGGGCAGAGTCGTAGGCTGAAACGGGCGGCGGGTGAGTGGCGGCGGGTGAGAACTAGGCGGGAATCATGTTGTGTTTGTTTTTCTTTCTTTCTTTTTTTCTTTTGTTGAAGGTAGTAGGATCACTCAAAACTGAGAGCTGACTCAGGAGTGGCCGTGGCCTCCAGTCGGGACGTGCGAGTTACTCTTCGAATGGCTGTTGACGTTGTTGCTCCCTGCGCCGCCACTGCCACCGCCGCCGCTGCTGTTGTTGTTGACGCTGACGCTGGGCACATGCGAGTTGGCACTGGCCTCAGCCGCGACAGCAGCCGCCGCCGCCGCGATCGGGTTCTGTACCGACGACGGAGACACGCTGGAGGGGTTGGACGACGCGTGAAGCGGCGGAGGAGCGTCGTTGCGCGGTGGCATACGCTCGTTGATGGCGTCCAAGCCTTTGGCCTCTTCGAACGACGTAATTTTGTGGGTCGGAGAGAATCCTTGCAAAGCTGCGAGCGAATCAAAACAAAAGAGAAAGAGAAGAAAAGGATCAACACAAATCCTAGAGCTTTGTGTTGTTTTTTTTTGTGTGTGTGTGTGGGATCGAGTCGATTACCGTTCCTTAGCGTCGCTTTGCCTCCGGAGAGGGCGCCGAGCGGTAGGGAGCCGGTGGGGGTCAGCCCCTTGAGTTGGAGCACACTCTCGCTCTCTTCCCTGTGTAATATAAAAGCAATGCGAGGGACAATGAAAGAGAGGAACAATGGCTGGGCAAAGAGGCGATGAGACGGGGATCATCGCCAGTCAAACGAGTGGACAGTTACCTCAAGACGGAGAAGACACGGGCCATTTTGCCGATGGCTCGAATCTTGTTTCGGATAACCTCTTTGCGGACGGCAGCTGCTTCCCCTTACCAGAGAACGTGATCAGTTTGTGTGAGAACGGCACTCGACATGATCGAATGCACTCGAAAAACAAGAATGAGAGAGAGAGAGAGAGACTCGAGAAAGAAAATAAAAAGAGAGAAGACAAGGGATTTCTTTTTTTTTTTTCAATTGTGGCAACTGGCACAAAATGTAAAAAGGTGGGCAAAAGGATCTCAGAAGACAAAGACAGAATCAAAAAATGTGTGTTCCAATAAAGAGAAAAATGGATTGGAGAATCTAAACTGAAAGAAAGTAGCGCGTCAATCAGCGTTCCAAGCCAAGACCGAACGATGCACCAAGAAATGAACCGAGAAAAATCCGAAAAGGCAAAAAGTAGCCTAAAAGGTGTGATGGGGTTCTTCAACTTTGGGTTTTTTTTTCTTATGAAAAATCAACAAGGTAACCATAAAAAGGTTTTCCACGACAAAGAAATACGTAAGGTGTGTCAAAAAGGGTGGAAACGACGGGCAAGGTCAGACACAATTCACGCTCACACACACACACACCGACTTGCCCATTGTACAGCAAACTTCGGAATCATCCATATCGATAACCACAAAATTACGAAAGCCATGCTTTCCCTGTCGTATATGCTCTTTTTATGCTCATTTAATTATTTTGACGTTTTCTCTTTTTTTTTTTGTTTTTACTGTTACTGACAAAAAATTAGTTTTTACAAAATAGCAAATTTAGCTAATACAAAATCTTGATTTTGGGGCAACTTTTTTAAATAAAAAATAAATAATTAAACTTTTTTTTTGGCTTTTTTTTTTGTAGGTCGGGGGTTTCATCCAATCAAACTACTCACCATTGAGTTCCAATTTCCCGCCTACGTACGTACGGACGGACGGGGTTTGTGTGTGTGGGTACAATTCGGAGAGAACGAGAGATAGAAAGAGAAGTATGAGATAAAAAAAGGGAGAAAAAACGTTTTGTTTTTCGTTCAAAAAAAAAGAAAGAAACAGCGAATAAAAGAGGATTTCGTTTTCATTTTGATTTTGTAAACGAATTTAGCAAAATACTTCTTTTTCGTAGATTGTTCAGATTATCACAGTAAAATAAATCGGAAAAATTAAACCAAATTCAAAACCATAATGCTTCGAAAAATAGATCTGATAGATAGATATATATATATATGTAAATTTAGAACGAGAGCCCCCGCCCCCGGTATGTGTGTGCGCAAGGGCGTAACAGGAATCAAGACGGAGACAGCAGATAAGGAATAGTACCAAAACGGAATTGAATAAATAAAAAAATAAAAAAAATAAACTATATATATAAGAGACCAAACATAGTCAGATACTCTTGTTGTAAAGCTTTTTTTGACTGAGGTCATCACCGAGTTAATGGAACGTTTGGTTTTTTTTTTATATTAAAAGTAAGTTTTTTTTTCTTTTCTCTGCCGGATTGTTGAGTGGTCAGATATATGGTAGAGAGAGATTTCGTGTGGACGGGGTAAAAGTAATGGCAGTATATAGGGTAGATATATATATAAAAAAAGAAGGTGATGGGGTCCGTGATCTAAGAGGTTCACTTTGACGGCAAAAGGATAAGACATATAGTGGGGCAAGGATCGACATCGTGGATACGGAAGACGGATATAATAATAGTAAAAAAAAAAGAGGATAGATAGATGGAGAGAGAGAGAGCGAATACCGCGCAAGTGCGGAACTTGCGGGTAATACTCACCGTCTTCGATACTCTCCTCGCCCTCGGAGACGAGTTCGTCGTCGGAGCAAATGTTCAAGACGTTGACCAGCATTTCCGTCACTGTTTTGGAGTAAGAGTTTAGTCGGCCTTATTTTCCGGACGAGAAGAAAAAAAACAAAAAAAACAACGAACCTTTCTCTCCGACAAAGGGTAGAGACCAGGTAAAGACGTCCATGAAGTTGGGTAGCCAGTAAGGGTGAGGCGAGCAGTTAAACTGCCGGATATTCATCACATTATTCTCGTACTTTAGAACGGCCGCCTTGTTATTATACACGTCCAGATAATTAGGAGCGCTAAATATGGTTATCAACGAGGGGAAACCGGTCGTTTGACTTTTCCGATACATCCGGTATCTGGTGAGGGAGAGAGACCAACCCCGTATGATGTCAGAGACACGTTACAAAATACAAAATATCCGCTTTTGTTTAGACTTACCCAGCATCTTGAGCTTCGTGCGCTCGGATAATTGAAAGGAGATTGTTCTGTTGAAGAAATTCACAACAGGCTGCATAGCTGAGGAGGAAAAAAGGGACAAAGACGTCATCATCACGTGACGAGGAGCACGAATTACGTAACAACAAACGGAAAAAATACAGCAACAATCGATGGAGCCAATCAATAGTAGAGAGACACAGAAAATGCTGTTGGTACGTACCTATAGAAGTAGGAACAACCCCGGACAGAGTTGTGTGAAAAGTGTTCGGCATTCTTCTCGTTGCCGAAGTCTTCTAGCGGGTCAGACCAGAGGAGGTCGCACATCGGACCGAACGCTGGCGGCTCCTTGAACCGATCCAACTAAAAGCGAGGATCGCGTTCTTATTACAAATGAATAAACGAAAGAAAGAAAGGGAAGAGCGGAGGAGGCTTATACCTTTCGCACGTCGTCGAGCGAATGGATCTCGGGGGAGAGACCGCCGTGGACGCAGAGGAACTGCTGGTTCATCAGGGCGGCGAGTGGAAGGCAGTCGAACGCCTCCATGCAAGCGTCATAGACGCGCTCCGAATACTTGATTTTACCTAATCGAAAAAGGGAGAGAGTCATCAACATCATCGACCCGATGACTACGATAAAAGAAAAGAAACTCACATTCTTGTTTGAAGGTAAAGTATTCCGTCAGATGCCGGCATTCGTGGTTGCCCCGCAACAGGTACAGGGTGGTCGGGTAGCAAATTTTCAGCGCCCACAAGTAGAGGACGCACTGCGGGGCCGTTCATGAAACACGAAAAAGGGGGGGATCGATTAGAGCGGTGACATCCATTAGGAGAGAGAGAGAGCCGTGCGTGCGCAACGGAGAGAGCAAAGCAAGACAAATGGTCTAGATAGACGCAATGCGGTTTGTGCCACCAAAAAGAGGATGACAGATGAGGCGAATGACAAGAGTGCGTTACCTCTATGCTAAAGTATCCTCTGTCGACGTAATCGCCAAGGAAGAGATACTTGGTATTGGCCGGCGATCCGCCCACTTCAAACAGTTTCATCAGATCGTAAAACTGTCCGTGGATGTCGCCGCAAACTGTTCATTTCCGCCGTCCAGATAGATTGGGAACCAGACAAATTCAGAAGAAAAAAAAACAAAACATCAGAGTTAGTACACGGTTTAACGAGAGAACGGCAAAGGAATCGAACGGGAAAAAAATCGATGGCCTCGTTCCTGGTGGCCGCAGCGCAAACACTAGATGGCTCTGACCGCTACCAGATCCCAATAAGCTCCTCCCACCATCTCTTCGTGAGCAGCCTTCTGTGCCAGCACGACGGTAATCGATAAAGTACACACAGGACGGGTCTGTACACAAAGGCAAAGCTCTGCCTTGTCTCCTTGTACCATGTCATTTTTATAAGGTTCTCCCCCCCCTTTTACCTCCCTCCACTATCTATCTACCTACTGTGTGTCTACCGTCGTGTTCTCTACGAAACACATATAAAAGGGATAACAACAAAAAAAGAAAACAACAATAGAAACAAGGAAAGAATGAAAAAAAGAGAGAAAAAAAGAACCAAAAAAAAGAAAAGAAAAAGGTGATATGGGTTTCGGATAAAAAAAAAAAAAAAAACCCGTGACACCTGTGGAATGGAAACATGCTGGTCCAAGCGGGCCCAAGCGGGAGTAGTCTATAGTCGGCCGTGCGAACCGAGCTCCGGCAGAAGGTTATCGGGGGCCCCTCGGAATGAATTTGAGAGACTGGCACAACTGGCAAAGGGAAAAGGGGAGCGCAAGCTACGCGTGCGTGAAAAAGAGCCCAGTAGAGAGTAGACGGAACGACACACCTGAGAGCAGACTTTGATTAGGGCCAGCGACTACTAGACCCCCGCACAAGCCACCGATCGATCCGGCTCGCGCTCTGCCGACATTTTGTCCTCCCATTTTTATTTAAATTCCCTCTTCTTCTTCTTCTTCTTCTTCTTCTTCTTATGTTTTCTCCATGCTCCCAGGGACCTAAACTTTGTTATCGCAACTTTAGTTGTAGTAGTAGTGGTGGTAGTGGTAGACGGGCCCCTTTTCGAAAATCCCGGTCTCATTATCAATTCAAAACTGCGCCAGATAAGATATACGGACTCATGGAGATGAGATGGAAAAGAGGTCTGCTACTAAAGCCGCTGCTCGGTGGCGGACCGGAAGGGGGGGGGAAAGTAGAGCCGATGCGGCTGCTGCAGACTGCTGCAGTCTACTTAAAGAGTCTGGTCCGGTTCTCCCGGAGAGGAAATGTGCACAAGGGGGGAAATGTTTTTGAAAGGAACCTGTGACGGGCGCTTCAATGTCGATCATGGTCTTCTCCTGGCGGAGTAGAGCGGCGCCCTCGTTGATGATGCGGAGTGCGGCCGCCTCCTCGATCCGCCCCTCCAAAATGAAATGCTGCTTGAGGACATCCGGACGCGGTTTGCCCGTCTTCGTGTCAAACACCTCGGCCACCGACAACTTGCGACTCGGCGGGAACGGCACACCTGTTTTTCAAAAAAATAAAACAAAACAAAAAACACAATTATTAGAATTGTCATCATTCATTTCCATCCATTCCGCTCAGGGCTGCTGGACCGACATGGCCAGCCGAGATGATCCCCGGTCGGATTGTCGCCATTTCTAGCCCGTCGGTCGAGCTCCCCCCATCCATTAGGCGCATCAAGAGACAGAAGCTGAATAAGATGTGTGGTGCCCGTTTGGGCGGACGATATGGGGCGCGACGGGCGGTCTTTCGTCTTCCTCATCTCTCCGACGTCCTCTTATATCTCGGGCGACAGAGTCGTCTGTCAACATGGGCGCCGGGGGCGGATTTTCCATGAAAAGACGCAGTTGTCGCCGGGCAAAACATCATCATCATCGAGCCAAAAGAAGAAGAAGAAGAAACAAAAAAAGAATAAACGACGGATGGGACTTTTTAGCCGGCAAAACAAGAAGAATCGCTACGAGCCCGTCAAGTTGCGTGAAATATGCCGCGCGTTCGCTCCGGCAACTTTCTCTCCCCCTCCGCCGAGTGTCATCGTCTGCGCGGTTTCACATCGATCAAGTAAGTTGGCCCTTATCAACTTCTACTCTCTCTCTCTGTATATATATGATGATGGACTCTCTCTTTATGAAAAGAACTGCATGTCCTCTTGGAGCACGAGTGTCCGTTTCGGGACAATGGCCGTCCGTTTCTTTTTTTCTCTTCCCACTCTCTTTGATTATTTAACGACGTCAAAGGGCTATGCGCGCGCGCCAAAAAAGAGAAAAAAAAGTTCAAAGAGAGTGTGAGTTATCGACGTAGCGCGATAAACCTCTTTCTGTTGTCCGTCGCACAGGTTGGCGTGTCACGCCGTGACCCCTTCGTTTGCCCGCCGCCATACCTTGCACAACCGACACAACAACAACAACTAGAGTTCTTCTTCTTTTCTCTGTTTGGGCCGAATATATATAAAAGATGAGCGTCACACGACCAGAGAGTGACGTTATTCTTCTGACGACCATCGATAAGAGCAGACGGAGAGCAAAGAGAAAGAGAGAAGCCGGCAAAATGGAAAACCTCGGAATGACATTCACCGAGGACTTGTATCGGGCGGATCCCGCGGCTTTGGGTCCGTCCCTTCGCAGTCTTTTCTGACTCCCTCACACAGAAGGGTTTCACGCTACTTCCATTCCACCAACTTCCCTCTTTTTCCTCCCCTCCAGCTGGCCGCCGCCATGGCGCTAGCTAGACGAAAATCAATATTTCCACACGCTCACCCCCCTCAAGTCTCTGCTTTTCTCTTTTTTTTTACATCTATCAACAAGAAAAAAAAATTGATAAAAAAAACCTTAAAAGCTTCCATTGCTGGAGAATTCTCAGAGTTGACAAAGTTCCTAAAAAAATCCGGCTGGCGGAGGGAGTAGGGAATTTCCACGAGGTTGCGAGGGTTTGTATTAGCTCTCCGTACCCTCTTCTCTTTTACGTCATCTCTCTGCCCGTTAAATGGGCATCAGCTCCCCAAATCGACGGCGCCTGCGTCAATCTTAACTTGCACCAGACATTTCCCGAGTCATTAACTCTTGTGCCCGAGTTCAGGGGCGGGGTCAGAGTTGAGAAAAAGGGCCGTCGTTCGTTAAAGACTCTTTTTTTTGTTGATTTGAATGAATCAGCTCGTCTACCTGCAGCGCTATATTTGGACTCTTAACCCTGGCGATGTGATTCGACGTAGCGGTACGGAGGAGGAGGAGGTGGGGTTCGACGCCGTTGAATCAACAAGAATCGCCCTCCTCTCGACATAGACGAGCTCGTACACAGTGTAAGAGACCCCTGTATTTGATCGATCGGGCCGATATGAAACGAGAAAGGGACACGCACGCACACAGCACACCTGGTCTCCTCATCATCAGCGTCGTGTGTGGCAGGTTAGGAGCGAGAATGAGCCAGATCTCGGCCCAATGCCTGGCGTCACGACATCACACGCTCGCTTTTAGGCATTATATGTGTAATGTATATATATATATATATATATAACATTTCTAGAAAAGAAATATATATATAATATATATGTGAGCGAGGCCGGCGGGTAACTTTCCTTTGCCATCGTGAACGATATGTCGTCTCTATTAAAGTGGAAAATGGAGGATCGATCAAACTCGACCAGCGGTAGGTGGGTGGGCGCGCGCCAGAGAGTTTAAGGGTTTGAGTAGGAGGAAGAAGAAGAAAAGAAAGAGGTAAAAGAAGAGTAGAGAGGTGAAAGATTCACGAGAGGGATGTTGTGTGACCGAGCGTGAAAATAGTTGGGGAGAATGGCAAGGGAAAAAAGGAGATGGAACGGATAGCGGGCAAGGGCGGATCAATAGGAAGAAAGAGACTGGGCCTTGTCTGTGTGTGTGTGCGTGCTACATCTCTTTTCCATCTTCTTATTGCTCTCGTCGGCCATTCTTGCTCGCGCCATCATCATCCGTAGAGACATGCTCGGCCATCTCCAGCGGCGCTCCGCCTTCTTCTACGCGATGGATCGCCTTCTTCTTCCGTATCGAGCGGATGCGCTCATTCGGTGCCGCCAAAAAAGAGAGAGAAAGAAGAAGAGCACCACACATTTCTTTTTGTTGTTGTTGTTTTCTATCCGACAACACCGAGGGACCACGACCCTTTGGGGATTGCCTTAACGAAACTCTCCGACTCTTTTTCTCGCCTTGATCACAACTAACCCGACTGGGGGCCAACTCCTATAGAGTGGGCCAAGCTATTCCATCAAGCCGACACGTCGTCTTCATCTCTTAGGCCACTACCGGCCTTGGCGCTTTCGTGACTTCCGTCTCTTCCCCACAAGTCAGTCCCCGAGACTTTTGTCTTTTCACTAGCAGAGAGACACCAATGTATGGCGTGCGAGACCAATTAGGTCAAGTGGTCCGACATTCCAGGTGACGGTCACGCCAAGCCGATTCCAATCACGATAATGTTACTTTTTCTTCGAAGAAGAAAGAAAAAGTCTGGATTCCGGCGATTGCTTATGATGAAAACCCAAGAGTACCCCAACCCAACTTGGACATTTCCATTAAAATAAAATAAAAAAAAGGGTAAGAAAAAAATCAATGGGCTCTCGATAGTGTCGTCGTCGTACAGCAGTGGCGGCGGCGACGGGACTGCGGACGTCTCCGGCAAACAAAATCGATACGCCTACACGGGGGAGGACTCTCTCTCTACTGATCTTCTTTTCCAGCTTCCACCCATTTTCCCCAACGTCTTTTTTCTCTCTCTTTCGCCCGTCCAACACCAGGCCGCAGTAGTACACACACAAACTCTCAAAGTTGAAGGGATACAAGAGATCCCGAAATAAACCTCGCGGGACTCGGTGAGCCCCCCCCCCCTTCTCTCTCTTCTTTTCTCCGGGTCTATTATTGAATCCGGACCGCATTCTAGTCTTTATCTGTCCCAAAAGGTCCCTCCAACAGCAAGCAGCTGAGGCATCAATGCGGCTTCAATCCCCACCTTGGCTCTATTCGCCTTTACCAAGTTTTCGACGTTTTTCTTTTTGTTTTGAACAGGAAATTTCAGGGAAGGCCGACCTTTCAAGAGGGGGAACTCTGGTTTGACAGTTGACGAGAGGTAGGAACCACACCCCGGTTGCATAGTTCACAACGTCGACGGTTGGGTTAGACGGCCCCAATTCACAGGTGTCGTTTCAGAGAAGGGCCGGACTATCGATCCGAGTGGAAACGAGCGGCCGACTCGATCAAACTTTTAGCCACAAGTATTTGGAACAGTTAGAACGGCGACGACGAGCTGCGCCGGCCGATTTAGTCGCCGATCCCGAAATAATTCTGCACCCGACGAGCTAGGAGCAGGGAAGAAGAATACAATCCCAGCTCACTTCTTCTACTCGGCCGCCATCACACAGTCAATATTCAATGCTGTCGGTTTTTTGAAACGAGGAAGCGGCCCGGTCACCTAGGAGACAGGAGGAAGCAAAAACGGCAGGGTTTATAATCCAGAGGGCCCCCCCCCTTCTTTTTGATCTCCATCTTCCACGGAAAACCCAATCATGGAGTTGCCAACAACCTGGTGAAATCGGCTTGCGTACACGGTGGAGCTTCTATGCGCTGCGTGCGTAGACCCTCCCCATCCTCTCGGCCCGGCTCGATCAATACAAACGCTTCCTCTCTCTCTCTCTCTCTCTCTCTCTCTCCCAGTCTCTTCTGGCTCGTCCGGCGCAGGCACCGACGTACGGGATTTACACCCCCAAGTCTTCCTCCTTCTTCTTCTACGTCTACTATACACTACACTCCCTCTTTTTCTTTTTTCTTTTTTTTTTTTGCCTCTCTCCTTTCCTGTCCGTCTTCTACTTGACTGCATTCCAGTTTGGCATCGAGTAATGATGATGATGACTTTAGAGAAAATCGAGGTTGAGAGAAAGGTAATAGCAATTAAGTTTTGAGGCAGACACCTGAGGTCAATTGCGCGGGAAAAACTGGTTTTTCTCTTTTCTTTCAACTGATGATGATGGCCCCGAGAAAAAAGGAAACTTTTTCTTCACCATAACTGGGCTGGTTAAGCTGGGAAAAGTTATTGTGTTTTAAGGCTTTCGGTCGAAGGCTGGAAAAGACGAGAGAGGCTCTGTGTCGTCGTCGGTCGAGCCTTTTTTGACATGACGAAAAAGGCTTTTCGGAGACCGCAAACAGGGCAATGAAGTGGCACTTTTTGAGGGGCAAAAAAAAATAAAAGAAAAAAAACTCGTCGTAGAACTTTTGGGACTAACCACAAACACTCGGGATGATCCGAAGTTTGAAAGTCGGACAAGAGAGAGCCCTACAATCAGTGTCAACAAATACGGTCGATACCTAGCGACTCGAAGAGAAATGGAAAGTTGAAAAAGATTTCTGATTCGTTTCCGATTCACGACGAAGCATTTGGAAAAGCACAAAAACTCGAAAAGGAAAAAACCTGCTTCTTCGTGGCTCGAAAACAAGAGGCAACTCTGTTACAAACAGCACAGTGGACGGATCGGGACGGGATCGACTCAAAGTTCGTTCGAAGGGGGTCGGGTTTTCATCTTACTTTTAATCACACGCTCCGTGGTGGAGATTTTCTGATTGTTGGATGACATTGCAGGTAATCCGGGGAATTCGATACACCTACTACATCCACCCGATGGTCCAACAAAATCACGATTTCACCGGATGAAAATGAAACGACACAGAACTGAGGACTGGAGTGTTCCCAACGTCCTTCGTTCTGATCTGACTCGCAACTGAACCGTCTCCACTACTAACATTGACGGGCAGCAATAGCAGAAAACATAGACACCTAGCGGTCGAAACTCGCAACAACTCCCGATCGACCCGATGGGAAAAACAACGTTGCCGCGCACGCAAGCCCAAAACCCAACGATCAATAAACCACACACGAGCACAACACACACAATAACCAATCCCACTCTCCCCTCCCTCACTCTCTCTCAGTACAGGAAAGAGAGAAAAGCAAAAAGATAAAATAATAATAATAGTTGCACTAGTCTTTTGATCCCAACGGCCATAAATCAAGATGGAGGAGAAAAGAGAAACGACCCATTTCAATGCCGTGATAAAGAAAAAAAAGAAAAAAAGAAAAATCAATGACCTCGGGATATCTATCCTAGTTTTTTCTATTTTTCTTTTTTGCTCTCTCACTTTTACTTGCTGCTCATTTTTGGCACATTCATCATCGGTCAAACAAAATCCATCGTCCCCAAAGACTGGCGATACGGTGACCTGAATTTAGACCCAGCGTTCCAGTCAATTTGGAACACAAAATTGATCCGACATCTTCATTAGATTCGCCCCGTCGTAAATAACACGATTTTCTTGAGAAAAATAACTTTGATTTATATTTTGTGTTAAACGAGCGTGAACACTCTCGTAATGGCAAAGTTTATCACTTGACGAAGAATTTTAAAGGTAGAAGAGAGAAGGGAACAAGCTCTTGTTGCTGTACGGACTCGAATGAATAATGGAGTAGAAATCCAGGCGCCGTGGCTAATAATGGAAGATTTGAGTAGATTTGTAACGTTTGACGTAAACAGAGGGAAAGATTTAAAGAAACAAAAAATAGAAACAAAAGGTCCATCACAATATCGTCACACCACCCATAGAGTTGACCGCTGGGCTATGTATGGAGCAACCGGCCATCAATAAAGGAAGATCTTGATTCTCAATGTCCAAAAGTCGAGTGACGCGATCAATGTTCCACGATCGGATCGAAGTCGTTAGCAGATTGCCAAGGTCTTCGCTCTTTTGGCACAAAAAACGCAGACGGCTCTCAACGTGGTCCAGGCACTGACATGTTTCACAAACCGGAATTAATTAAAGAAGAATTTTTCCCAAAAAATGTTCAGTCTTTTATAATATTACCTGTTCGGCATCGTGCATCATTAACCAGAGCAGCTGAGTGGATTCCACCAGAGCAGCCACTTGGCCGGACATGGTGACAGGCACCCAACATTGCTTTGTCCTCGGCGGTATCGTTTCCTCTTCGACGCACGTCAATACTTGAACTTCCCTGTTTTGAAATATTATTATTAGAGAAAGAAAGGGCAAAAAAAAAAACATGAGAAAATGAGGGGGAAAGCTTTCTAGAGGGGGAGAAATGGATACGACGAACGTACCAAGTTTCCGTGTTGGCAACGATGCAATGGACGGTTTTTCTGCGGGCCGAGGCTGCACGCAGATCAAGTTGCAAGTTGCTGAGCCAGTCTCCCTGACTTGGATCCAGAGACTGGAGGGTCCGCCCAGCTTGATATTCAGTCTCCAAATCCGTGCCGTACATCCAATTAGAAAGATGGGCTTCGTTGATGGCAGCGGGGACCTTGGGGGCTGCTGCTGATAAGCTACGAAAAAGAACCGGAGGCTGCCGTTAAGAATGGAAATCGAGTTGATTAAGAGAGAAGACTACTAGATCACCTCGGAATTTGTACTTGAACAGGCCGCGACGCGGCCGAATTATTCGATTCGATGCCCGTCGTTGGCGATTCTTCGCGGGACTTGTCGGGAACGCTGCCGACGAAGAAAGCGCAAGATTGCGGCTGTTGCTGCTGTTTCTTTTCGGCTAATTCTTCGGCATAAAAATCCTGAAAGCCATTTTTGGCGATGGAAGAAATGAGATTGGCAAAAGCTTTTCCATCTCGCTTGGCGATAGTGTCCGGCGAGAGCTGGAAGCGCACATCGTAGTAATTCCTGAGATAGCGAGTGTTTTCCAGCTGCTGGCTACTTCGGCGGTGGGGCAATTGCGCCGAGGACATTCGCCGCTCCAAACTGGAGCCGTTCCTCCGCATTGAAAATGTTGTCGAAGATAAGCCCGATGAGCCATCGGCGGAGGCGAGTTGGCTCATACTTTTTGAATGGCCCATGTGAGCCGAAAGCTGCTGCTCCGTCGTCGACTCGTTGACGTTGGTGTTCCCGGCCAGCAGCAGTTTTGGCGGAGGATCCGAAAATGATGGTTCATTGAACAACTTGGCCGCGGGGACGTTTACTCGAACAAAGTAGCTCAAGATGTGAAGAAGTCTTCGGGCCAGGCCGCCATCTTTGCTCAGGACCACGACTCTTGTGCCACAATCGAAAAACTCTGCAGGCTCCGTGACAAAGGAATACAGCCAATTGACGTGGTACGTGAGCAAAGCCGAGAGTAACGAGCTCCAGAAACTGTCACACCACCCACACACATCAGACACAAAAGGGGCGAAAGAAAGAGAGAAAAGAGGAAGCCGTTTCAGATGAAATGATGTCGAGATAACTTTTTGATCAAGTCTTATTACAAACGAGTCAACTTGGTATCCGTCTCCGTGACGATCGATTCCCAGCTCATCATAAAACGTTGGGCCATTTGTTGCCGGGAAGGATAGTCCGCTGAAGCGGCCAGTGTCAGATAAGCGGGCGGGTCCGAGCACCTCGGGGCATTCACTAAATGGTCCATATCCTTCTCGAAACGACAGATGGCCTCTTGGATGAAATTGTGGAAGTTGGAGCGACTAGAATAAGCCCTTAGAACGCCCAATTGGAGCCGCTGGACGAAATGCTCCACCAGCGAGAATTGACCAAAGACGACGTCGCGGGCAGAACTGTCGATACGGACAAACATGAAATCAAATCGAAATAAAATCAAATAAAAAATGTATAAATAGACGTGGAAGGTGAGACGGATGGATTACATTTCTTTGAGCTGATCGGCGGGTGAAAAGAGGAGGGCCATGGCCAATCGAGTTTTGCGACTGCGATTTTGCGGTTGACCGTTTGAAGGGCTCGGATTGCCGTTCTCCAATATCGAATCAGAGGCTGCTTTACGAGCGGATGCTATGCGTGGAATGATCAAAGAAACGGATCCAAAACTCGTTCGAGACGAGGCGCCGCTCGGTCCCAAGCTGCTGATCCCGCTACCCCAACACGCACTGCCATTACTACCACCTCTATCCTCAGCCCATTCGACGTAGCCACTATCTGTGGGAGCGCTCGCCAACTTGTCTGCCGAGTTCGTCGTGTTCCTGTTTTGTTTTCAGAGATAAATTTTTCCTAAATAATCGGAATTTCTTTGGTCAAAGAGTTATGTCGTTTAATACCTGTTATCTGTTTTGAGCTGCTGGCCTAATGGTGGAATGAGGAAAACTTTGCTCAGCATCATCTCGTACCCTGTTGGGTGAAGAAATAACGTCATTAGTAGAAATCTAGAGCGGAATTATTCAGCAGGGGCCAACCTTTCCATGGCGCAGATGCGAAATCGTGAACGCGGAAATTATCTCCAGAGTATTTCAAAGTAGCCGAGCCGAATACCATGTCTTTCATCAGCTGGAGCTCTTGGAATTCATCTTTGAACTGCTGCCGAGGGCCGCCTCCGCCCCCTGAATCGAAAATCAGCCGCCGGCCGCGGACTTCGCACTCCCGGAAGAGCAAAAGTCGAATTTGGGAGGCTCCAGGACATTGATTAGAACTGTTGTGAAAAAAAATAAATAATTAAAAAAAAAGAAGTGAAAAAATATAGCAAAAAAGTTTTGTTGAAAATTACAGCTCTGTTGTTAGGGTGAATCATATCAAGACAAACAAAAGTCACGTTGGCCTACTACGTCCAAAAATTATGCGAACTCGCGCAAAGACAAAAACACGAAGCTACGTGCGGAGCGTCGAGCCGTTGGTTGTTGCCCCCGCTACGCTACAATTATAAACGTTGGCATGGACCTATCCAAGACGCGTAGGCAGGAAAGAGGATGGGAAAAAATTCCACGTGACTTCAAACTACGTAAGAATCTAGGACGGACCACATGACTCTCGAAATGCGGGCCATTGGTCTAATTATAGACGATGGTAGCGTAAATTTGAAATTTGGCGCCGCTTTAAAGTCAACACACGCATTTTTACTTTATTTTTTGATCAAAACAAAAACAAAGATGTGTGATTGCCAACTATCAAATGGGGACTTTGTATTGGTGTTTGTCCCAATCCACATGGTTCCAGGAATTGTGGCTCAAAGCATCTTGGCAAATCACCTGGAAACCATCTGTTTCATCAAGGGGCTAGTACCAGAACCAGCTGTGGCAACATGCTGAAACTGAGATACTATTACATGATGATACCCTTCAACTTCAGTTAGAGTGACTAATAAGTCTCCAACATGTTGAAAAATACAACCTGTTTGACATTGAATGTAGGAATTTGGGATACAACAATGCTAATGTCCCAAGACTGATGCACTTGATCAGCATGCCATGCGACCCTCAAAAAAAGATACTCGACAGGATGTTTCTGATGGAATCTGATTCTATGTAATATGAACATCTCACTTACCCAATATTATCTTCATTTGTGCTGATTTTTTGAGAATTGCGTTGATTATTTGCAGCTTCCAGCAAAGCATCACGCTGTTTGGAACTTGATTGTCTCTTGTTCGTCAACAAACATGTATCGGATTTACTGTTCAAAGACTGACTAGACCGAAATTGCCTAGGGAAAAGTTTGTTGATTAAGGCCATGACATTGGAAGAAATTTACGTCAAAGTGTGCGTGATTCCACCGACAGTTCACTTAGTTTTCTCCAACATCATTTGCCATCGTAAATACAACACAAAATGGAAACAGAAAAAAATAATAAAGTGAAAGTAGTGAAACGGCAAGGTTAAATGGGAGAGTGTTTTTCTTTTTGAAGCGAAGCAAGCAGACGAATGCCCTGCCCGCGACTGGGCCATCTGGAACAGTTTAGTGGCTTGTGGGCGCTCCGCTTAAATAAAAACATGCAACGACAACCCTGCCTCATTTAATCGTACTAGCCTTCTGCTTTTGGCCTTGGCATTTGTCTTTTTATAGCAACAACATGGCGGAGTTTAAGAATTTTGACAGCTCCGTCCTGGAGGGGCACGTAAAATTCAGAGAAAAGAAAACAGTACGTAGCCTTTTCCATTATTTTAAACTAATTTATAAGCTCAATAGTTTCTAGTTGACACGGAAATAACTTGACGCAAACTTGTTTTGGCCTTGCTCGCCTCGGCGATCATTGGAGCAGAACCGCTTCCTCGTTTAAAACTATTATTTACTGTTTTTTTTTCTACTTACAGTGGAAACGACGATGGTGTGTCGTGCGGAGACTTTCCCCTGTAGCAAATTCTCTCATAATGCAGTTCTACAAGAAGTCATCAAATAAGGGCAAAGCCCAGTCCAAAGCTTCATTAAATTTAGAGCACCTTTTGGGCCTTGAGAGCTGCTTCCTCCTCCAGAAAGAATCAATGACATTAGCCATTGTCTGCAGAACTTTTGTCACAATTCTCGCTTTCGAGAATCGAGAGATGCTTCTCGAGTGGCAAGCTCAGATTGCAGAGATCCTCGGCCACAGTAAGCATCTTAGACTAATGCACTTGCAAAAATGTTCGAGTTCATGCTGGTTCTTCTCTTTCAGGTGAAAGATATGAAGTTCAACTATTAAGTGTCCCAGGGAAGTTGGACATTACTAGCGGCACTGCTGTGTTACATATCAGGGATTGGCAGTTCTCACTAACACAAGGAATACCTCCAAGACTAATAGGCTACTGGAATATGGCAGATTTAAGGTAGATTTTTTTCCCATCTAAACTTTTATTGACTGAAGAGCTCATTTTTTATTCTCGACTGGTCAGACGTTTTGGAGCGGTAGATGACCGGAGGTTTTGTTTCGAGGGCGGTTCGCGTTGTTCGTCCAGAGGAATCGAGGGGATATTTGTTCTCGGTTCTTCTAGAAGTCATGAAATTGCCAACAAATTTGAGTTTGCCGTTCGCGGCCGCCTTTGCGAATCGCAACGTACGCGCATCCATCCGTCATCAACTTTGAGTGGTAAGTCCTCGTCATTCCATTCAATGAATTCGGTAATAATACATGTTTCCAAAAAAATGCAGGCTTGTTAACGCCAATGACTCGGCACCGACTGAGCGTCAACTCCCGATGCCCATCACAAACTATGAGCAAACCCAACACGCCGTTACTAGGAAGCCAACGCCGGGCGCAAGAGTTTTGCTTAAGCCCACCATGCGCCCGCCACACGCGCTCCTATTCGCAGCAGCATAGTCGGGCCAGCAGTATATCAAGTGGGACGAGACTAAGCTCGGCTTTACAGCGCTCGGATCCCGAGCTGCTCTACGACAAACCTCGATCGCTCAACGCTACCATGTCGCAGGCCGTCTACGAAGTTTGCGGCGAAAAAACCAACATCGAATCTCGGCCGAGCTCGACTGTACCGACAAATCATTACGACACGCCGCGAAGAGTCCTGCAAAATCTCGGCCCACCCTTGTGCACCTCCGAAGCCACACAGTCAATTTCTCAGTCAAATGGAAACACTCTGGAGGTGCCGAGCGCTATCAGTTCGCTTTATGCCACCGTGACCAAATCAAAGAAGGCCAAGAAGCATCCGGAACCCGTTTCCGGTGATGGTGAGACGAAACCGTCAATGCCAGTCGAAGTTCAGGGATATTTGGTAATGCAACGAGGACAGGGTCAGTGGAATCAGCAGCAAGACTACGTCCAGATGCAATCGCTGCCTTGCAGTCCGGCCACGTTGCTTCAGCGGCAGCGTTGTTTAGCTCCCGCCGAGCAGTGCACGAGATCCTGTTGCAGCGGCAATAGCGGGGAAAATAAGATGCTCTCGGATCAGCTCTACCAAAATTCTGTTTGGCTTCAGCTGCAGGCCGAGGGAGCGGCCGCCAACTATCAGAACCCGATAACCTTTCGTTGCCTCTACTCGAAACCCAGCTGTTATCCTCACTGCACTTTGCCACTGCTCCATTCCCGGTCGACGACGCACGCCAACAACGCCGTTCCCTTACGGTTACGACGGTCAGCCAGCATGCCGGCCGCCGCTTGCCGCCAGGTCAGTCAATTTTTCAAACAAGTTGAGAGGATCTCGGATTAAAAATCCAAAAAAAATTGTCAACCCATTTTAGGGCAATCGAGATTCTTCGGACTCTACCGACTCTGGTGTTAGCGTCACGGCCGACTCGCTCTCCCACCAAGCATCGATGGGTCTGGCCGGCTGCAGTACGAAAAGCGGCTGCGTTCATCACCACCTGCTTTTATCGCGCCACTGGTCTCTACCGCGACCGCACGTCGCTCAACAAAACCACGCAACAGCTCAGCAGCTGTGGTCCGGTTCGTCGTTACGGAATCCCGTTGCGGTCACTACTTTGCCCATCCCATCCGCCATGGCTGTCGCCGACGGCAACAATTGCCACAGCAACAGCAGCAGCCTGTCCAACATCCTGGACCGTCTGGAAACGCTCTCAGTCGCCTCTGTAGGCGAACGCTACGAAACGTGCGTTTAAAACCACTAAATCCCACCAGCACACACCGCCCAGTTTTTTAAATCTTGCCATCAATTTAAGCAAAAAACAAGAAAATTTATCAGCACAACGCAAAACACCTACAAAACTACACAAAGAAAATGAAATACGTAAAAAAAAATAAGAAAAGAATTTGCAACTCGTACCTGGTTCGACGAAAGGAATGGAAACAACACAACGAGAGAAATAACTATAAGAAGGAAAAAAAGCAACACAAAGAAATCTCTCAAAAAAGGGTTTATACTGCATGTCTTGTGTATCGTACGCTCTCTACTATTATCTCTGTATCTCCGATTCTCTCTATTCTATCTCTCTATTCTATCTCTTTTTCTGGTCAGCGAGCTCTCTTCGATTGCCGCACTACACAAAAAAGCCAAAGACGTCAAAATAACCGAATCTCATTTTGCTAATAATCCTCTTTGCGGCCGTAGTGCGCTCGTTTTGGGTATACCTAGTCTTCCGCGCGCCCGTTCTCATTTCACTCCCCCCGCCCCCCAATGAAAACCAAAACACTCCTTTCTGCCCAGCAGCTACCAACTCAGTGAATGTGAAGGAGAGAGCTACTACAACTATACGTTTATCGAAACAAAAATAATGAAGAAAGAAGAAAGAAAAAAAAAGAGAAAACTATTTATCAAAACACTTTTGCATATTGAAGAATGAAGAGTGTGTTGGGTCCTTATTCACGTGTCTCACCTCATGGATCTTGTTTGTTTGTTTTTTATGATTTATTAAGAGATGCCTGACGGGTAAAAACAAAAAAATCTCACATGGCTAGCACACGGACACGTCAAGGAGCACAGCAAAATATTCAAGCGTCTCTTCAAGTGATGCCCCACCAATATCAATGAATTATCGATGTTTTATACTCGTATTGTAATCCCCAAAGTTTTTTTTTTTTTTTTGTCAATTGTGCATCTCTATGTAGGAGTGTCAACTATATTAAAAAGAAAATGAAAATGTCCATGTTTGTTGAGTTTGTGTAATAGTTTAAGACCGAAAGTTACAGAAAAATTCGAAAAACAGTCGTACTAATAGAAAACAGGAGAGAAAAAATGTGGGAAATAAAATAGAGACGATATATATCTACACAGGCGAGTTGAGTAGATTTTGCAAACATTGTTCGTCGAGAATAAAGGACAACATTTCAAAAGTCTTTGAAGTCATGTGAGATGGCGATCAGAAAGAGACAAATTAATAGCGATAAATTAGAAAACAAAAAAAAAAAGAGTTAAAACGAACACTGGAAGAAGAACTCCTCTTATCGTTTTCAAATACTTAAGAAATTGCTGTTTGACACTGACGAACGTCAAGTCAAGAGCTGGTCCCTGGTCTGATGGATCGGCCGGTACCGTCCAACTCCGTCATATCGTTTGAGAGAGAGATGAAGACAACAAAGAATCATGGACAAACTGTTAGGGAAATCGATTGACGGAATCGGTACGCATCGGCCGACATGTTGGGCCCATCGCCAGGAACAGAAGCTAATCACCGGTGCGTCATCATCGTAGTTCACGTTCCGATGCACACGAGGATGCAGCGCGGAATCTCATCCTTTCTCTCTTACTTGGATCACATTATACATAATAGGTAATAATATTCTGGCTAAAAACTACAATAAAGACACGAGACAATACGGGAACGAAATCAATGAGACACTGAACTAATCCAACTACTATTACGAGCGAATGTTGTGTGGGTTTTATGATGAAAATGGTGTGGAAATGTGTCGGTTTCAGGAGTGGCGGGTGTCATCCACTCTTTGGCTCTCTTGCTTCAGCTCTCAGCCAGACTCCGTTTTTAGGATTCAGAGTCACAGTTGGCACGGACAGCTTGATTTTCTCTTCGGTCCGATCGCAAGGCACCAACCTGCCGAATAACAACAACACATTTGTTTAACTATCTAGATTATCAGCGTCGACGTCATCATGTACTGATATTGAATATTAGATCATCAAGAGATTTCAGCTGTCAGGTAACGTCTAGGATTGTTTACATTATCGGTACTTAATAAAATGGAAGGACTTTTCAACTTACCGGTATTTCATTAGAAGTTTGGCTAAGGCGATTTTAGCTTCCAGCAATGCGAATCGAATGCCAAGACAAGAGCGCGGTCCGGCCCCGAACGGAATCCAGGCCATTGGGTGTCTTTTCTTCCTCAATTCTGGTTCGAATCTAATTATTTAAAAAACAATCCCCAAAAATCAAGAACATTGTCGAATATGAGAAAATTGAATTCGAAATTATACCGATCGGGATCGAAGCGATAAGGATCGGGCCACAAGTTGGGATCGTGGTGGATTTGCCATACGGGAATCTGGACATTAGTTCCAGCCGGAATGTGATATTGACCCAGTTGGGCATCTTCAGCCGCCTCGCGCGTAACAAAAAGCACAACAGGAGGGAAGAGCCTCAAGGCCTCGCAAAACACCTGATCAAGGTAAGTTAACTGGCTGATCCTATCGTAATCGGTTTCGACGTCGCCAGAACCTTCCTGGAAAAGACGATATAAGGAATTCTTATCATCCAAGGCCGTCTTTTTATTTTCGAATCGTAAAAATTATAAACGGCGATCTAAACTTACCCCGAGGTGATCCATCAGTTCCTGATAGAGTTTTTCCTGGACTTCTGGATGAGTTGCAATCAGATAAGCGCTATAAGTCAGCGCATTAGCCGTCGTTTCGAAACCCCCAAGAAGGAAGACCCAAGCGTTGGCAATGATCTCATCGTCGCTCAGCAAGTGATGCAACTGCCGGCGCATCGACGAGCCCTGCTTGGCTTCGCCACCTTCTTCGTTCAGACGATTTTCAGATGCTTCCATCAAGAGTTGTAGAATGTCGTTGTGCTTCGTAGGCACTCCTTCGAAACGATCCACTCTACGCTGATCGATAACGCTCTGAACTTTGTTGATGATCGACTGAGTGAACTGTCCGCACGGCGAAGCAACGCGGCAAATAACGCCCAACATTTGTCGGATGAACGGGAAATAAATGGCTAAATCGATGATTGGATTGTTGGCTTTCTTCAGGAACTGGCGCAGAGAGTTGAGGAACTCATCTTGCGGTTGTCGTTGACAATCAACGGCCGTATCTAGAGCGCATTCGCCGATAACCTGTAATAAATTTAAAGTTGTAGGCCTATTTAGAATAATTCCTGTTGGTCTAATCATTTACCTGGCAAGTTAGGCCTTGGAAAACGCTGTAAAAGTCCATGTCGGTTTGGGCCTCGGCGTGTTTGCCGACGACCTCCACGAGAATGTCGACGCAACGGTTAATGGTGAGAGAAATCTTGCGCATTTTCTTCTGGGAGAAGGTCGGCGAAATGACGCGTCGCACTTCTTTCCAGCGTTGACTGCGTAGGCCGACCAAGGTGTTGATGACGGGCCGGATTTCAATGCCCATTAGCGGTCGGTTAACAAATTTATGGAAGTCTCGGATGAGGACCTGTTGGACCATGTCCAAATCGCCGACAACAACGTAAGGCTTCTGCCCGATAAAATAGCCGTAAAGATGTCCATATTCGGCCTGCCATTGATCCATGACATCGATGGCCACCAAGGATGGGTTGCGCATCTTGTCGCAATTGCCCTTGATGAGATGCGGTTGCGGGCCGGGAATGCCAAGCCGTTTAAAATACTGGTAGGCCTTTCGGCGGCAGTAGTAGCTGTGAAGCATGGAGAGAGCCACCAAGGCGATGACGATGGCCAATAAATGACTGGTGACGTTCCAGTTGGCGATGGAGCGGCTGATGACCCATGATTCTCTGACGAAGATCCACGAGGACAATTGCGATGCGACGACGTGTAGAATACAATCGAGGAAGACGACCAAGCCGATCACAACGGCGATCTGAATTTCCAACGAACACGGACAGAGAACAAAATCGTCAGTCATATTTCAAAGACGGGCCAGAGGATAGTCTCGTTCATCCGACGATCGAAGGAATCGTAAGACGGACGAAAATGTAGAAAATTATTTTTGGCAAATTACCTGGATCCGGCGGGGAGGTTTGCGTTGGTGCGGCTGAGCCATGATTGGATTATTCATCAGACCAAATTCAAGACGAATTGAGTCGTCGGGGGAAAAATAAGGAAATAGGAAATTGGTTAGTCAGACGTCTGAGAGATGAATGTAACTCTGCGCTTGGTAAATCGTTTGGCCCGTCATCTTTATATACTAGTGCGGGATGTTTACCGATGACAGCCCGGTACAACTTTTTTAATTGGGGGCGGTGGGGGAGGCCGTCCCGAGCGCATCGCCAGTGCCAGTAGTCGGTTGGGATTTCGATTTCTTATCGCAAAAACGGGATGAGGTGCTACAATGAGGCTCTCCTCCCGTGCTGTTTGCTTTTCGAGACAGACCCCCTTCCACCCGGTTAACTTTCAATCTCGAAAGGTGGTGGAGGGGGCGCCTTTCATATTATTCGATTGTTGATAATTTGTTTAAACATGAGGGAGGGCTGGCCGTTGTCCAACGCCGCTGTTTACCCTTTGGAACGCGGACTTTTGTCTTTGATTATGTAGATGAAAGATGTATGTCAGTTTTCCACCTATCTCTTTCTCTTTTTATTCCTTTCTCTCTCTCTCTGCCTCATCGTCTCATTCACATCCGCGATGTAAGGTTGTTTCCAAGGAAACAGAAGGCTGGTGGACGAGGAAAGGCGACGGGAATCCCGTCATTTGCCGATAGAATCACGTGCTTTTTCATCCCTCTTAATCATTTTTGCTCTCTGTCAGTGATTGATTGACAAATAAAATGACCAAACATAACGGAATTGATTGATGGAATATGTAACAAATCTCTCCCAGCCATCCACATGTCGCCGTCGATATTGAATTGGTCTTTGACACTTTGATGTGATAACGATTTTTTTTCTTATCGATAAAAGGAGAGATAGAGGTCCACAGTTTGTTGTTGTACCGATGGCGAACGTGCCGACTAGTGGGGGAGGTAGTGGCCAGTCGAAAGTTAATTATCAGAGGCTGGCGGTGTGTCCAGCGTTCAAATACGAAACGAAACGGAGGGCAGTTTGCACTTGGTCAGCAGCTCGATAGGATTATGTAAAATTCGTCTTCAATAACCTTTTTAAAGGAGAGATAATCCCTCGTAGTAATGACCAATCTATCTTTCTAATTGTTTTATTTTCTATCGGAATTCCATAGCGGGCTCTTTAGGAGCTTGCGGATTAAAATGGCCCGAAATCTGCCGCTAGATTCCCTCATAAAAACCAAACAATCTTCAAACATTCTTCTATTTTATTTCGAATGATGGCTTCATCGTAGCTTAATGAACCTTGATAAAAAAAAAACCGTACTAGCTAAGGTTTAACGATGGGTCTTAAAATCATAAGACAGAAAATAATAAGCTTTACGTTGGAATGCGGTACTGATTGAGACTTTGGACTACGATTTTAAAGTCTTGAATCTTGTTGATAAGCTCAATGTCTGCTAATCCGTTCAATGACGTCAATCGAACGAGACGTTTGGAAGTTGTTTTTCTCTCAAAGACAACAGCAGATCATTAATCCGTCGTGATGTGGAGACAAGCGAGCGAGTTTACTCTACCGAACTTTGATTCCGCTTCAATATTGACAATAAGGCTCTACTACCGTCGAATTCATTTAACTTTTAGAGTAATACCTCCTACTTTGGCCGACTGCTTAACTTTATTTTCGCGCTTTGAAAGAAGAAAAACCGCATTCACACATGCCGAAAATGAAAATTTAAGAAAGAAAGAGGCTAAGCCCCTCTGGGGGCTACCTGTCGTCCCGGAGAGAGAAAAGTTATATACCTGCGCTACGCCGCTACCCTCCCACCTTTTTTGATTTTTTGGCTTCAAAAGTTTTTGTGCCCATCGTCGTTAGCCGGGGTCCCTATAGCAGCAGCAAACACGAGGGGGGCTAAGTTTGCTAGATAAGAAAACGGCTACAAAGCCGAGGCTTTTCTTTCTTCCTTTATCGATAGTTACACTGTCGTTATGTACCCAGTACAGTAGTAGCGAAATACCGTCCCCCGCTCCGAGCATTTCTCCAATATTATATACCGCTTTCTACTGGATTCTTTCAGGATGCGAATAATCCCTGTGTTATAATCTCGTCGCGGCCGCCTTTGTCTCATAAATCCAATTGATCCGCGAAATTTCAGCCGTAAAAAATTTGACCTTTCTTTTTGCTTTTGCAAAACAACAAGGCAATTAAACAGCGGATAATTTTTCGAGAGATTTATAAGTAACAATCAAATGGACAAAGTCCATCACGATAGGGTTGTACAACGAAGAGCTTTAGTAAATCCCAAAGGGAAAAAACCTGGCCATCAGTGGGGGCTACAAGATAAAACGGGCCAATAGGATTACAATTCGTAGCGCCACATTCAAAGTTCATATTTAAAGGAGGTTTTTTTTTAAATTTTAACGGTTATACGATTTGTAGCTTACGTGATGTGAAGAAAGAGGGCCAACGCTTCGAAGCTGGAACGCGCTGCGTCTTGGTGTTTTTGCTCTTGAAAACTATCGGATTTCCGGGTGGAGGAGATTGGCGAAAATCTCCTCCACCCGTGGTATTCCACTCACGACCGAATCAAATACGACTCGACTACATTTTCGTAACTTTTTCAACTAGAAAATTTGCAAATAAATCAAATCAAACTTGGGAAAAAGATGACTGGCTTACGCGCCGTTCGCTCTTCGACTGGATCGCGCAATTCCGGGGGTAGTGAAAAAGAGAGTAGGGTAAGAACGCGTTTTCTCCCTCTCCCTTTTTCCCTCTCTCTCCCCCAATATGCAAGTATTTATGTGGGTTACGTCAAGAAGGGGGAGAAAACACCCCCTCTATAGTCGTCGTCGTCGTCGGCCCCCCTTCTCTCTACAGCTGCTCACCGCCGTACTCTCTCCGAAGAGAGGAGAAGATCTAGGTCAAGTGTTGCATAGCTTCGACCGTTGCGCCACAAGCGTTTTTTTCTTCTTCTTGGAGTCTTTTCACCCCTCTGAGGATTTTTCGCACACGTGGCCCCCCCTTTGGAAAATTCGCCACTCTCTCTCGTCCCCCTCTAACTTAGCTTTCTCTCTTTTTTGGAAACCCCATTGCGTCAAAGTAGGTCATCCCTAGCGCCCCTTCTTACATCTTCGGTCATTGTGCACTGTTACGTCTTTTTTTCTCTCCCCCATCTCCTTCGGACTGACCCCATTTTCACCCTCTGTATTATTTCTAGAGGGTACAAACTCTCTTTTTTTTTTGCTTCTTCGCCTTTCTTCTAAGCTAGCAACCGATGCCTTGGCGCACTTATTACCATTAGGCTCTCTCTTTCTGCCGGCCCTCGCATCATTAACGGAGAGACGGATCGATAGCTAGAGAGGGGAGAGAGAATTGGATATGTAATAATGGCGTAGTAGAGTACATAGACTAGACGAACAAGTCACGAATAGCACGTCACCACGTTGTGTATTATGTCTGTCGTAAAAAGCGGAGTTGTTTTTTGTTCCATACAGGATGACAAATGAGCTTGGTGGACGGGGGGAGAAATTGTTTGCACGATATAATAATAAATGAAACGCGATCATCAAAGACAAGAAGGAGGAAAAAAAAGACACAGAAACACTTTTATGTACAATTGAAGTCATATTCGGGAGGGCTTTTTTTCGGGTGATGATTGTTGTTTGTTCCGTAATACTGCGCTTGTGGGAAGCATGTCCTCCAATGAGGAAGTGGTCAGACATTTACGAATCCATTAACATAGTTCGTAACTTGCCAATTGACGATACACGGCCTACATTGTCTTTTTCTTTCCCACCGTTTTCTTGAAAGAAGTGAACAAAAAAAATACTAGCCAACAACAAAGTAAGTAGTTTAAATATTCAACGAGGTTAGCGCGCAAAATGGCTTGTGCGCTTTTGTTATATAAGGAGGGGGGCGAAATGTGTCACAATCGACATCCGAAATATGGTGGAACGAATAATGAGCGGAAGTTGACGAATGAGCAAAGGGAGGACGATACAAAAAAAAAAAAAAAAATTATTTCTTTTTTTGTTTTGCTATTGCGGATGCGATTGACGGACCAAAAAGTGACTCAGACTTTTTCGCTTTCGTCGCTAGGCGACTCTAGCGGCACGTAGATGGACTCTTGGAAATTGTCCAGATCGATGTAACCGTCGGCGTCGTCCAACAGTTGGCCGAGCTCGGCTTTGAGTTCCCCGAAATCCGGCCGTCTCTGCGGGTCCGAATGCCAACAGCGCGACATTAGTCGGTAGAATTCCGGCCGGCAGTGGCTTGGCCGCTCCAGTCGGTGTCCGTCCTTGACCCGACGCATCACTTCGCGGGCTTCCATGCCCGGATAAGGCGTAGACCCTTGGCAATCGCAAAAAAAAACACGGACACAAATTAGGCCAATCAAATAAGCCAAAGATCTTCTTCTCTTGATCAAACAAGTACGCAATCCAAGGACGATTCAATTCCAAAGGTTTTGTACAAAATAAAAACCGCCAGAATAAACTCGGCAACTTGTTGTTAGGTGTGCAATCGGGAGGAAAAAAAATAGTCATGGCTATATAGCGGGGGTGGGAATTACGCGAAGATTATAAAAATCATTGAACAATGTGTCGTAACCGTCCGGGAGGTCGCTAGTACTTGAAAATTAAACTTTGAGATCATTTATCCGCAGACTTTGCTATTAAATGACTTCATTATGTAGCATCACACCTACTACATTATCTTCTTCAAATTTTCCCAATTTTTTTCTTTTCTTTTTTGGATATAACAGACATTATTTTTTGCGTGGGGAAGATAAGGAACATGGAGCCATCTGTTTCGAACGGGTCTAACCTACATATTGTTTTCAATTGGTTTTTCCAACATACCTAATGTGACTATTTCCCAGACCAGGATGCCGAAACTCCAGACGTCCGATTTTTGGGTAAAGACGCTCTGGATCAGCGACTCGGGAGCCATCCAACGGATCGGCAGGGCGCCCTAAAAAAAAATAAGAAACGGTCAAAAAATAAAATTCATCAAATAAAATTGTCCCAGCTCTCATGCAGTGGATACAATTTTAAAAGAGCTACAACGGTCGATCATGAAACGATTCACGCTTAAACTTCTGATTGGTGGATCTTTATCGGCAATCGGCTCGATGCGAACGCCTCGATTGGTGCCAGATAATGGCCGTTTGATGACGCAAATCAATCGGTGAGCTTAGCGAAACAAGTTGCTAAAACAAACAAACAATGTAGCAACAAAAACACGTACGCCATCAGCTGATTGACAACATGTTTTTCATTCACGTTTTTGCGCATCCGATGGATATCGCGCTTCCGCCCCCCAAAATTTGAAAACATGTTGATGATCAACAATTAATGACTCGATTGATTTGCGTCATCAACAATAAGCCTTTTTGTCAACAAGTTGTTGATCAATCTAATATATGTATAAGGATCAGTGGAGAACAGGATCTACGATCTCGACTTTGCATCCAGCAGCCAATAAGCATTTCGACATCCAAACGCAATGATATAATATTAGAAAGACGTCATGAACGAACTATACCTTGACCCTTTGCTCGTACATCTCTCCGGCCGTGTCTCTGACGGAACGCGACAGACCAAAGTCGGCTACTTTGCACAATTTGTTGTGGTCGACCAGTACGTTGCGGGCGGCTAGATCCCGGTGAACCACCTGATAATAATATAATAACAATCGTGAAAGAATTAGTGATGTGAAACTCCATAGCACTCTATTGAACTTGATTCACTATACCCCTTTGCTGTAGATGTACTCCATGCCTTTAGCGACGCAATAGGCGAAGGTCGTCAAGTCCCGCGACGTTAGCGCTTCGCTATCGGACGAGTAATTATAATACGTCTGATGCGTCCGGTGGTCTCTCAAGAACGTCAATAATCTTCCGTACATGACATATTCCATAATGAGCAGGAACGGTTCTGTCGGACAGTAAAACATTAATTTAGAAGACCTAGTGTTGGGTCAAGGCCTATTAGTCCTACTAAACTGGATATAGTACCTTGTTCGGTACAACATCCGAGAAGAGCTACGACGTTAGGATGAGGGCCAACTTGTTGCATGATCCTCATTTCGCGCAGTAACTCTTGCTTCTCCTTGGCAGCCGCTCCGTCCTTGACCGTCTTGACAGCTACAAGGAGAGTCCCTTGACAGCCGCATATGTCCTCTGCTTCGGCCTTCCACACCTGGCCGAAATTCCCTTCGCCTATAAGCGTTTGCAACCGCAGCCGAGATCGTGTGAATTCCCACGGCGACGGAGGCGGAGAGGATTTGCCTCCGCCGCTGCAGTTGCCTCCCGGTGAAACGGAGCCAGACACCAGGTCTTCCTTATCGTTTCCCTGATTTTTCACCCGCAGAAAATTTTCGTATATATTAACACAAAAATTCTACGAAAGAAATTTATGAAGTATTTAAATTATACCCCGTAGAAGAGCCGGGCGTGTTTCGATGGAGTCAAAGCCACGGGTGGTAATCTCTTGCGGAAACCGGTTTCGGACGACGTCTCCGACTCGTTCAACCGCTGTGTTCATTCATCCGAAATTAATTAGACAAATTTATTCACTCGAAAAATTGATGATAATTTTACCTCGCGACGCTTGTGGAGTTGAACTCGGACGATCCACAGGACGACTCCGGCTAGCGGAATAACGGCGACGACACCGACGATGTAGATGGATGTCGTCGTTTGGATTTCGTTGGAATCGCTCGAACTGCCGCTGGAATTTTTACCGTTGAGATTGTCGTTGATCCTGGACGATCCGCTGGATCGCGATTCACCGATGGAAACAATCTCGTTGGCGTCTTCCGACGACGAAACGGCCGGTTGGTAGGCTACAGGAGCCACCAGGAATGGATTGCCTCCAAAACTGTCGTCTCTGGCCGGAACTAGACGCTGGAGGATGTCTTCCAGCGAGTGCATGACTGGCGTCGGTGGAGCAGCTCTCCTGGTCGTCGTCGTCGTCGCTTCCGTCGTTGTAGTACTCGGAGCGGCTGTCGTCGTCCTGGAAATTGGTGAAGCCGTTTGCGGATGTTTGACATCGTTTTCTTCTTCTGGTTCCAGCAATTTGGGCTCGCTAGCCGGAACGATGGCCGGCGGAAGTCTTGTCGACGTGATTTGTATCTTCAACGTACCGGACGGGATGTTTCTAGATCCGGTCAACGGTAGCCGAACGATTGGGGTCCACAGTGGCGAGTTGGTGACGGAAACCGGCATGATCCGGCTCGATTGAATCGGCCTGGGCAGGCTGGAACTGGTTGGGGCAACCGGTAAGACGGTCGTTGACGTGAAACTATCACTTTGGCTCGATTCAACTAATGGAACGACGCTACTGCTGATAATTGGGACCACCGACGCCGCCGCCGCAGTGGTATTCTTGGCTTCCGCAACGGGCGAAACGGTCGGGCCGGCAGTTGTTGCGGTGTTATTCATCGATTCCGCCGCCGACAATGAAGAAGAAGAGATGCTCTCATTGCTTCCGGCGGGTTTAGCAGTTGATTGACCGCGCCGGTTGCTCTGGTTGAGCTCCATCCGCACTCTCCACGGAGGTTTATTGGATGATGGAGCCGTTGTCGATGATGGAGTGACCGCAGCTGACGGAGTCGATGGAGCGCTGGTGGTCGTTGTGGTCGTCGTCGACGACGTCTGTTGTTGTTGTTGTTGCGGAATCTCCGTCTGGTTGGCGATGGTCACTTCCGGCGTGTTAATAAGCGTCGCATTCTCACGGACTTCGATTCTGGCCGTTTCGGACGGAACGAACGACTCTTCGGTGACCTCACCATTGGGTTGTACGGTCTCGTTGACGACTGTGGCATTGAGGCCGGCCGTTTCCTCCACCGTCCCGTTTTTATGGGCAGAAGAAGGTGAGGACGGCGCTCGATTTTCCGGCAATCGTTTGCGAATCAAACGGATTGTAGAGGCTTCGGCTTTGATCCCAGCTGGAGTGCTGGAAACTTCCGCTTTTGGCCTTAATTGCTGCGTGACGCTGATCAACTTGCTGCTGGCCTCGATCGCCTGCTGTTCGGGCTGTTGCGGCAAGGACGAGCCCGTCCGTCTTTGAATCACCGATAATCTTCGACCGAAACCCGCTGACCAATCATCCGGAACCGGATCGACGCCTTCGTCGTCAGACTCCCCGAGACGGCGCCATGAATCGCTGTCGACGTGAACTTGTCTGGTATTGATGGAACTCGCTCCGGCTGTGGAACAGAACAAAAAAAGAAAGAAAAAGTAAAAGTTAGTTAATTATTACCCAATTGCGCTCTGTCATCTAGTGCTTAAAGTTCGAAGCGAAAGTCCTTTCACTTAATGAGGCGAGTAAGGCAGCAAAAAAAAATGAAAGACTTTTTTTCTTCTTCTGTGGAGAAGACGGTTGAATTATCAATTATTACAGCAACAACACTCTTGTGCGCCGGGCTGGTTAACGGAGCGACTTGAACAAGAGCGGTCGTTAATGATGAGAGTCGTACAATTAACAACAAAAGAGGATCGACTCTCTCTGCAGAGAGCCGGTCGACCGGGAGAGAAGATCGTGTAAGGAGAAAAAAAAAACGAGGCCACCCACAAGAAATGAAGTCGTCGTCGTCGGTTATGAAAGAGAAAGGCGACGACAACAACGAATCATCCAACATGCGGCCTGTTGAAGAGAGACACAAAAAAATCCCTGTTCTCTTTTTTTTTTTTCAACGTTGCATTGTTGTCAATTTTGTTGTCGTTACAAATGATGGATTTCCTAACGAAATCGAGAGCTGTTCACGCAATCCCGATCGGATCCGAACCCCCAAACGAGTCGGACCAGATCACGCTATATTTTTTTCGAAAGGGAAATAGAGAATAGGACAATGAACGGACTTGTGAACAAGAATGGATGTTTCAATTGCTGCAATGCCCCTAAACACACACAAACAGTGTCACGATTGCACAAAAGTCCATGACTTTTCCTTTTCTTCTCGACTCAGCATCCTGTGCCGACATTTTCGGCCGCCCGTCACGCAACACCGATCGAGTTCGAAAACATTTGGGTTGATCGGGCCAATAAGTTTGCTGCTTGCAACTTCCAAGAATTAAAGAAGAAAAGACGTTGAGAGAATAAAAGAACGGCGCTCGAATCGTCCGTTAGGTTGGCGGGCAGAAAAGTTTCACAACCGAGTTTGACCGATTTCCCCCATCCGCAACCAAGCGAATGCCTCCAGCAGGTTGGTTTAAATTCGCAAACCATCCGGCTCTACTATTATACTAAGTAGGAGCAACAGCCCCACCCCGACCAGAAATATGGGTTAACCGGACAAACGGGATTTTTGGGAGCGTGAGGAAGTTCTAGTAGTCGAACCGGTCGGGTTTCGTAGTCGCCATCTATTCCAGCCGAGAGGAAATGTATATCAGCGTAATGATTAACGACAGAGTCCGCTCGTGTTGTGTAATACGCACCGCCAAAAAACAAAAACGGAATGGAGAGATAGAAAGAGATAAGAGAGCAATTGCTAAAGCTATTGGGTTACTATCTCTCTCACTCATCCATCTAATGTGCGCAATACAACAACAACAGGTGGAGAGACTTGGTGAAAAAGAGAGAATGTGTCTTTTCCAGTTGCCATTAACGTTATTTTTTGTTGTTGTTGTTGTTGAACAGGTGAAAGCCTGTGCCGTCAACATCTTGCGGCCGGCGTGACTATCGATCTGGCGGCGGCGGCGTCGGCGCTTTTTCTTTTATCAGACATTGGATGTCGTAAACACGCGTCATCACGACATTTTAATGATGTTATGAGCTCTTCGTTTAATAAGGTAGTATCGAGGAATGCGATTGGATTGTTCTCCTTCTGCGCGATCTGGAAGAGAATTCTCCGGCTTCTCCCAAATATATATAACAAAAAGCATCTCGAATGAGGATAGAGATTGACCTGGAGGCTTCTCTTCTTCTTTTTTTTTTTTAAAAAGAAAATGGGAATGATGATGCTCTTCTAATAATTCTGTCGTCGCGCAGTGACTTTCACTCCAGACAGAAGAAAGAGAAAAGTATATATCTTTTTCTACTTTTTTTTGGGTTGTTGCTGTTGTGTTGCCGGATCGTAAAAAAGGAATCTCGAGTGCAAAAGGGTTCCTGCTACTACCATATAAAAAGAACATTGAAAATCTTTCCCCCCAAAAAACGACGACACATATTTCAAAACTCGCGCCGTCGCTTCGTTAGCTTTCATCAACATGGTTTGATGTTTTCATTATCCTCGTTTTTTTTACGTCATTATTTTTCTTGGTTCTAAAAAAAAAAAAAAAAAAAAACAGGGTATTGGGACGAAACGGTGAGAACCGGGCCGTCGGGACACATTCCTTTTTACTAGCATATTTACAACATTTCAAGCGACTCTTTTTGGGCGCGTTATCACGTGCTGAAGAGGACAGACAAAAAGAAGAAGAAGGTATACACGACGAAAATTGGTATTTTTTATCTCCAGTCACGATACATCCGCGTTCGATAAAATTCCGTGCGGAACCGGTCCATCGGGATACATTTTTTTCAATACGGTAATGGTGTCGATCGATTTCCATATCGTGATTTTTTATTTTTTTTGTCTCTTTGGTGGCGACGCATGACTTGTGGTGAAATATTTACATCGGGATTCCTTTTGGGCAGATATATAATACCGTACCGATTCAGTCAACGGCCTATTACGGTATTATCAACGTCGGTTTTTTCTTTGATTCGGTCGCATCACCGCAGTATTTTTCGATCTGATAATCTCGGCAAAATACCGTTGGGAGGCCAGGCCGCGCGATTTTTCGACGACGATAGCGGCACATATCAAAGCGGCGCTTCTCCTATGCATAATGTTCTAGGGTTTTGATTCTTTGTAGGTGAAGGTCTTGTCGTTCTATGCAGAGCGATGTCACTGCTTTCTCACCGCATCGACACCAACCGTATTCTTAGCGACCGTTTTTTTGGCGAGCTGGTTCGCTCTCCTTTCGGAATATTATTATTATAGATATAAAGCAGCAACAGAAGCCAGCTCGAAGAAGAAGAAGAAGTCGTCGTCTCAATCTCGATGTCTTGGGGAATTACCGTTTGCGTGTTGCCACGGTCCTCCTGGCAAAAGAGCGAAAGAGGCCTTGTTTGATTTCTCACGCCGTGATGACACGCACATGGCACAGTAAAGGCCTCGTGACGTTGGCTTCTCCTTATATTCCCCGCGTGATGTTGCACACTGCCTTATTTTCGTGCCTATTGTTCATCATTGACTTTTGAGTTTTGCCAAGTACCAAAGCTGCGAGACTAGCTAAGAATAGTTTGGTAACAAATTGAGTGCATTATTTTCCATAGCGGATAATATACTCAAAAAAAAGGAGCATCATCCAAGGTTGTTCACCAAATTTTTATCGTTGCGTCACCGTCGCCTGTTATTTTTTCTTTCAAGGAAATCGCGAGCGATCGTGATCCGCAGGAGACTTTTCTCTTTAAACCAATAGTATTCCTGAGGCCCTTCACGGCCACTTGTTCTCCTTATAGATATAACATCATTGTTTTCTTCTATATCGATTAAGCGTATCGACAAAGAAAATATAAAATATAAAAAAAGGACCGGACAGCGATTGCGCATTATCGGGGCGAAATGTCGCCATATTTTAACACTCTCAAATTGGAGCGTAAAGGGGTAGAAAAAGGCTATCGTAAATTAGAACCAAATTATATATAGGGGGACGGGTTAATGGTATTAGAAAGCTTGTTGTGTCTTACGTTTGATACGCCTTAAATGGCGACGAACCATAGCCGGATGGGTTTTTGTTTCCATTCTTCTTTTTAAATAGAAATATGGTCAGATAGGCTGGAAGATGTGCGGGTCGCACTCTGTGTGTCCTCTCCGAGTTAAGAATTTTTTCTTTGAAATGATTTCAACTTTTAAAAGAGGAAAAAAAAAACTTTCACTAGAACGAATTTGTATGTGTCGTCCGTAGGTTTCTTCTCCGTAGAATTCCTAGACGAGATTGATGGATCCGACTCTTTTAAAATTCTGTTGGTGGAATTGCTAACTTTTTTTGCGCCATCACGCCGAAAGAGGATGCGCTGTTAGGCCGACCCCAAAAGAAAGAGACTCGGTTAGACTCTACTTGTTTTAACGATCGGGTGAAAACAAGACTTAAAAAAAAAAAGAAAAACGAATGCGCGCGCCTCGATAAAAAGACGTGACACAGTTGAGAAAGATCTTCAATGATGCGGACGGTTGACCGCAAATGCGCGGCTTTGCCCGAACGGCGTGATTCCAGAAAGGGTCTTTCTCTCTCTCTCACCAGAGAAAGAAAAAGAAATTAAAAGAGTCTATAAAACGATGAAGTCGACGACTAGTATGCTAGGTACTACTACAACTACAACGGGTTGGCTAGCCACACGGCCCCAGCGACATTATTTTCTCCGCTGGATTGAGCAACGAGGCTATAGCTTAGAAGTACTAGAAGGCACTATCGTCGTCTGCTGCTGGCGGTGGGAGGAATAAAAAACAATGAGCGTTATAAACCAAAAATAGAGCCCAAGGTTCTTTCTATGCGTCGCGTCCGCACCTGGGCGAAACGATAAATTGCTCCCGATATCATTTGCAAGAGAGAATTTTTTTGCTTAGAAGCAAGTTGCCAGTGGAATTCGCAATAATAATCTACGGGACAGACAACAACATCATCGATTCTACTTCTCTAAATATGCTAATTTCGGCCATCGATTCGACTCGCAACGTACAGTCTACTACCTGCTACATCCAAATTTACATTCGTCCTCAAGATTCCTTTTCTCTCTTTCTCCTATCGCTCCTCGTTTCCTTTCAAAATCGGAAAGGAAGACGTACTGCTACGCGGCAAAGAAAAACTTGTGGGTTGTGCGGGCCATTACGGAGCCCAATGAGAGAAGTGGGTCGTCGACGAAAACTTTATTTTTGCGTACAGCATACGTCGGGATACAAACCTCAAAATATGGTCAAAGTATCCCGTTGGTTAACACGCGGAATCGAGAGAGGACACGGTCCATCGAAAGACGGAATGCTTACTAAGCTCAGACGACGAATAACGAGCCGAAATTGGAGAGATTACGTCTATTGTAAATAATACGTTTGGCTGGTACGGATACGGCGGGTTAGTCACAGCCGGAAATGTTTTTAGCGAAACAAAACAACAACAAAAAATTCTCTTTGGCAAATTTACGCCAAAGTTTTTGTGATGCGCTTTGATAGCATCGGATTCAAGGATGCGAAAATCGTCCTCATCATCATAACAGAGAGAATCGCCATGATTGGGCATTGAGAAACGCCAAGTCTACCTTGAACGTTATAAAGTGCTCGGGCACTTATTATACATGCGCTCCAACCATCTGCTGGTGATGTGCGTTTGTAACAATGAAGGAGGAAGAAGAAGAAGAAGAATAAAAGAGTCACGCCGACGGTGGCCCAGATGGAGAGCAACATTTCCTTACCCACAACAACTACATAGTACTTTGTTCTTCCCTCAATTAAAAAGGCTCCGGCTTCATTATGGCGAAAAAAAGAGAAGAGTTCTTTCAGCCTTTTTCTCTCTGTTCTCGTTTTTTTCTTTCTTTCTTTCTAGAGTTTGTTGATGGCCTCGTTCAGCCAGGAAGAAGGCAAAACTCATTCTTATACGACGGCTCTGTTGATAGTCTAAATGATGCTGCTTGATAAGAGACGTCCTTCAATCGTCTTTGTCTCGATGCTGAATGTGTATATATCTCTTTGTCCCTATTAGATGCGGCCGGACGGTGTTAAATCACACGCCCCCGTCAAGATTCTTCAATAAAAAGGATAAAGAGAAAAGAAGAAGAAAAAAAAACACAATTTTTCGTCGCCGTCTGTTCCCCAAAAATAAAAATAAAAAGATATATTCCCGCAGAGCCAGCAGGTTGCCTCGGCCAGTTTTGGGGAAATGGGTGGCGCGCATCAACACACGGCGCATATGAAAGAAATAAAATGAAAGAAGAGAAGAAGAGAGAAAAAGATAGTAATAATATTTGAATTGCAAATGAGCGCCCTGTGCTGTAGGAACATCTTCGCGCCCAGAGGGACCGACGACGGGTCTGCGGACGTCGTCAAGGCCGGGCTCTTATAAGTTTTCTGAACATCTTTCTCTTCTCTGGTCAAAATTTACATTCTGTTAATTGTGCCAACAAGTTTTTTTTTCTTTCTTTCTTCGTCCGTTGATTGGAAACGCCGAGTTCAATCTCCGAAACAACAACAGAAAAAAACCTGATTCCTTGGCCTATCTATGCCTACGAGGTTGTTGATTACATTCCAACTAAGAAGAAGAAGAGGCGATGTTTATTTATATAGAAATATACAACCTTGGAGGAAGGAACTGCTGTTGCACGGTTCGTTTGGTCAAGGTAACACAGACAGGTTTTTTTTTCTTCCCAAAAATTTCTTCAGTCTTTGTAAAGACTGGCCAGGGCGAAGACGAAGAAAGTTTGTTTTTTTTTTTGGTGGGGTTTCAATCAAAAAAAGGTGCATCCTTCGACCTCCTCGGCCGAGAGAGAAGCTCGTTGTTTGCTGCATCTATCTCATAATTATATGATGATGATGGTGATTCTTTTTGTTTGCGGCCGGCACACAACCGCACCGGGCGTGATACAACAGTTCATCATCAGAAAAAAAAAGGGAAGCCTTATAACAACACCAGAAAAAAAATGAAGAGTCGCCGAAGTAGCAACACGCAACGGACCCAACAAACATTGGATGATTTTACAAGATAAAGACAAATTCCAAGGAGATGATGATTCGGACTGTAGAAAGTAAGAACCTGCTGTCGAAGGCCTTTAACAGGTACGTCGTACCAAACCCAAAGACTATTCTGCGCGCAAAAAGAATCGAGTACTACCGTAGAAAACAAAAGATAGTCATGCTACACGGATTCGTGACTTTGCAGTGACCTCTATGTCAAGCCGAAATGAGTGAAGTAGAGAAAAGAAAATGGCAACAATAGGTCTGCCGTGCTGTGCGCGCGCGCGAGTAGCAGCGCGGCAATAACAGAAGAAGAAGGAAAAATGGCAGCCTTGCTTGGCCGCCGACGCTGCCTTCCTTTTAGCCGGAAAAGAAACATTCAAATGTAGAATAATAATAACAACAATATCGGGATGTTGAAACGAGTCCAAGGAGTCACGCAGCGAAGCAGCTCGGCCGCCCAAAAAAGAGCCCAGAATCCCCCGCGCTTTTGTTGTTCCACGTCGTGTGTGCTGTGCGCGTTTCCTATTTTTTTCTTTTTCTTTTCTTGAGTCTTTTACCGATGTGAACCCTCCCGCAAGCGTTTTTCTTTCACGGAAAGGTGCGTCTGACCTCTAAGACTCCGTACATGGGAAGGCGCAGGTTGTGTGTTAGCCGAGTCTACGCTCGTAACACGACCGCACAACGCCATTTGTCTGTCCGTTTGATGTTCGTTTGAAGGAGAGAAGAAAAAAAGATAGAAAAAGAAGAAGAAGAAGAAGAAGAAGAAACCCGATAGGGAATGGATGAACTCACCTGCGTGTGGTGGATGCGCTGAAACTGCGGCGATCACGACCGACAAGAAGAGGAGCCCGGCGGCTAGATCCACGCGGGCCATCACAACATCATCGCTGCCCGGTCCCTTGGCCAAATGTCTTGCGCTGCAATCGTCTTCTTCTTCTCCGGGCGCAGTCCAGAGGTCGACAGACGACCCTTACCTTTCTCGTCTCTAAACTTCCTTCTTCTTCTTTTTCTTCTTTTTTCGCGAGCACAAGAGTTGATTGCTCTTAACGGAACAAAATCAACTCATGACCTAAACGAGAGACAACAAAAAACAACGAGGAATTCGGTGGTTACAACAGGTTTTCCAGGACAACAAAAACAACATCGCAAAATACTAACAATGCTGTTTTTTTGTTTTTATTTTCCCCCAAAAACAGTTTGGGTTTGGCCGAAAATTGCCAGCAACAACGACGGCGCGCGGTAAACGAAGGCGAACGAACGACGCGAGCTGCCAGGGGTGGTAGAGAAAAAGAATGAGGTCGCCGACCTGTTTGTTTCTTTTTTTCCAAGGAACCAACGACTACCGAACCTCTTCTTAGCTACTACACGAATCGTCTATATATGTGTCTGTCTGTATGCACCTATGCGTTATTTCCCCCCTTCTACCTTTTTTAACCGAGCGAGAGAGAGAGAGAGAAAAGGGACATGATGGACTACTTTTTTCCAAAAAGAAAGAAAGGAGAAAAAACAACAATATATATATATATATATATTCCTCCTTTGAGCGACTAGGAAAAAGTCAGAAGGAGAGAGAGAAAGAGCAAGTGAAAGCTTCACAAGCCAAGAGTGCTTGGCCGTCCGTATTTTCTCCATCATCCCAACACAGCAATCAACCATAACAACAACTGGGCACCTGCCTTTCACCAGTTGCCTGCCTTAATTGAACCTTTCCCGCGCTCTCGCAGATGGTCTGGATCTATCTACACTTGAACGTCCTGTGTACATACTACATCATCTAATACCATTACGTACTACCTACCTATCTCTTTACATATTCAACAGGTACACAGAAAAAAGAAAAAGAGAAGAAAATTTTTTGCCTCGGAGAAAGGGCTGCTGCTAAAGTTCGTGATGATCTGATTGACCTTATTAAACTGTTTTTAATGTAATAGAAGTTTCCAAGAAGAAGAAGAAGAGAAGCTTTCCACCACTCCCAATTTTCCTATGATTACCATTCAGCCAAAAGTTTGTTGGTGCGCGCGTTCCTTGTTTCCGTCGCACATTCACGATTGTCACTTCCGCGAGACTTTCCCTGCCGTTTTGAAAAATTCTTTTTTTTTTTGGGTGTGCGAGAGAAAATCTCCGAGGGCGGCCATAATGGTCGCTAAGGTAAAACTATCACCTGCTGTAGCTGTATAGCCGCAAAAAAAAAGAAAGAGAAGTGAAAGAGAGAAGGAAATAACGACATAGCGCCGACTCATTGCCGACACGAACGTAACCCGCGCCTCGTGCCGCCGCTGCCTCGGAATCAATTGTGTTTCATTAACCATTGATTGCGAGTCCTCCACCTTATTATTTACCAGACTTTTCTCTTGATTGTTTTGTTTCTTTCGTCTCTCTTATACAGCACTGGTCTCCGCGATTGCGCTATAGGTGAAAACGACACAAACACCGAGAGAGCCGTGACGAAATGCCGGACGCTTTTGTCAAGAACGGATTGCACCTTAGCAACCGTTGGGTTTCCCTTTAGTTTTAGATTCCCCTTTATTAGTAGCCTCCTTTTTTCAGTTCTTCTTCTTCTCAGGATTCATCTACCTTATACCTTTTTTACCTATTCGTCAGTCGAGAGGCGGCGGCCCCGGATGTACACACTGTGTGTGTTGGTAGCAATGGCTTTCTGACCTATTTTCGGAGAGCTGCTGTTGAATATCTTCCACTCTCTTCTTTCTCTTTCTCTCGTGTATATATGTAAGCATTGCTGGGTCTCTCTCTCTTTCTCCAGCACTCGCGGCGTCGACTGGGCTGGAAACTGACGCTGCTTAATGAACGATTATCTCACACACCAAAGAGCCAGCCAGTGTTCATGTGTGCCTCTTTATAGCTTTTTGCTAATGATTATCTTCCTTGAGGAAGAAGAAAGAGGGTGTCCCCTTTCCGATTAAAGAAAAAGGTTTCCTCCAACTAGGACGCGACGAGGGAATAGTCAAAGTGAGAGATGGGAAAAAAAGGGTTCGGCTAACAAATTGCCAAAATGGATTCCTTGTTGTGACTGTAGCCTATAGGCGACTGATTAGCATGAAAGGCCGTTCGGGTTCAATCCGGACAGGTAGGCGACAATCCGCAGGGGGGTTTGCTATAAGAATCAGCGGGGGAGTTGGTTACGCGCTGCAACGAGACTCTTAATGATCTTCTTATTAGAAAAGAAAAAACCCGCCATTTTTTTTTCTCTCTCCTCCTCCTTCTTTTTTTCTAAAAAAAGATAGAAAAATAAAGAAAAGAAAAGACGACGTGGACATACGGCCGAAATTCACACCGAGCCAAGGACGACGCATCTCTACATCGGCCATGGACTTCTAGCACGCTCTCTCCGGTGCCCATCGCCCATCGCTGTTTATCTTTCCCACCTTTTCGAGTCTCGTCTTCTTCTTTTCCCTTTTTAAGAAGCAACAGGTCAGCAGCAGCAGCAGGGAGCCAGGGAGGCTCCGTTGAGCTATGAACGAGCGAACGAGACACTAACCAGCCAGTTTGAACTTACCTTTCGTCAATCAGCAGGTATTTAATCAAATGTCGTCGGCGGAAGTAGGACGTAGAATTTTTCCTGTCTCGTGTCGCTAGTATTTTGATCGATGATGGATATATCCCGTACAGTCACAGACGAAACAATTCGGTCACGAAACACTCCCTATTTTTTTTTTTTCGTTGTTGTTGGTAAGTATTATTAGCGGCCGTAGCGGTTCCAACACGGCAGGTTTGTATAAATAGGCAACACAGGAAGAAACGAAAAAAGGTTCGGTTATTTTTTTCCAACGACACGACAACAACACAACGTCTGGTTTCGGCGGACGAAGAGACACTGCTGACTCTGTGTTGTATAGTCGAAGTAGGGAAGGTCCTGTCGGCGGGTTCCAAAAGAGAGGCGGGCAGGGCAACGTTGCCGCGTTCACCTCGATTTCTCTCGGCACCTCCTCTTGCTGCCCATTCAGTGTTTTTAATCCTTTTTTTTTTCCTTACTACTTGGTATTCCTTCGACAATAGTCTACGGCCTTTTCAGGAAAAAAAAACCCTCAGCGCGTTGGTCATTCCGAACTCGTCCGTCACTTACAAAACGGAGGTGACGCGGGTCACCCCGTCAACTCTCTCTCTTGCGGAAAAATCGGAGCTAGACGGACTACTGTCTGGATTTTTTGAAACGCGAACCTAGCGGCGGTCAAATCATTGCAAAATTTGAAGAGAAAAAAAAATCCACGCGGAGAGAATTGCACTTAAAAAAAAAAGAACCCGGAGATGGCCGGTTGAAGAAAAAAGAGAGAAATGAAAAACTTTCAAACTGGAAATTGTTTCCGCTGATGATGGCAAAGCACAAAACGTTCTTTCCTTACCGGTGTCTATATATATATAGTACGGTCGTCTTTTTTCAATTTTCTTCTTTTTCTCTCATTTTTCCACGCATTATTGAATGTTGGCGTGTGGGATTTCCTGTGTTCCGTTTTTTCCTTTTTTTCTCTCTCTCCGTCTTCATCCCACAAAAGAGAGGAGGGCACGTCACGACAGATTCAATCACGAACTCTTCTTTCTTTCTTTTTTTTTCTCGTACAACCCCACACAGCACACCACCACTCTTTTTCCCTTCTTTTCTCTATTTTGTTTTCGTTCCGGACGGATGGCGAATGACTTTCAGAGTGTGCCGCAATCCGCCCTCAAAGTGTGTCGTACGCGACGCTGACAACGGGCGACCAGATTTTTTTTTTTGCTCCGCTGTCGTCGTTGTTGTTGAATTGTTTTCGTTTTCTCTTTTCCCAAGTCCAGCACGTGTGACAGAGGACGTTTGACGTCTCAAGAGAACCTTATCGAAATAATAAAAAGGGAGGAGGGATAAAAAACAAAAACAAAAGAGAAATGTCTTTGTTTCCGCTCATTGAAGATGAAACGACCGATGTCGCCATCGAAATGCGTACCCCGCTGCTGTATATACCGTTGCCAAAAAGGAATTTGAATTAACCTGAGAAGAAGAAGAAGAAGAGAAAGATTTTACAGCGCAATTTTGGGAATTCGCATATACCTGTCGCTCGGTAGTCGCGAGAGGCGTTTGGCGCCCACCGCCGTCACGAATTTCCGCGCGCGCAAAACGGGCGAGTGAATAATCGGTGACGTATGGAGGTCATCCGTTAATGGTATGGCCATGGCTTGTGAAATATAACCGGCTGTTTTGGGTGGCCCTTTTGGTGGAAATCAGAGTATATATGGGTGTTGTAGGTAGAAACAAATAAATTAAAAGATGTGTTGTTCTCCAAGAACTGATGGCTTGGCAAACGAGAAAAACACCATCTATCACGATCTCGGATAAAAGATTCCAACGGCGGCAGAGAACAATTTGCCTCCCAGGTGTTGCTGTGGCTATATCTAGCTGTGAGCTCGCCTGCACCGGATTAAACTCGAAGAAACAATGCATATAGTGTCGGATGATAGATCGTTTCCCGTCTCAGCAACCGACTCGAGTAATATTTTTAGACTTTGTCGAGTTGGGAGGTTTGTTGTTTTGTTCTTCTTTTCAATTTGCCATTTCTCAAAAGTAGTCGAATGGATAAATGGCTTGTTTTTCGTGTCCAACCCATTTGTTTAGCTTCGATGATTGTTTAGATCCTGTAGCCGACTTGCCGTTCATCCAAATCGGTCGATACAATTTACTAGTAAAGTGAAACGTGCGCTGCTGCCGTGAGGCTATTTTTTTTCAATGCGTAGTTATATTTATTTAATCTTTCTTTTTTTTTTCAATCGATTAGTCATCGTGACGGACGATATTGGCCATCAAAAAATAGAAACGAGCCGAAGAACAATGAGATTTTTTTTCTTTCGAAGTAAATAATAAACTGGATAAGTGTGTTATTTTCGGGTGGTGTTTTTTTTAGTATATTATAGAGAGACCCGCTGGTTTCTAAACTACAGTCGGCCATCAAAAGCCTTCGCCTAAGTAGCCATTCCAAGTTCTCTTGGTTCGGAGGAAATGACGGCTGTTGTTGTAGTTGCTGCTAGCCGCCAAACTGCTGGTTAAAACGAACCACTAGAACTGACACTGCGATCACTGACAACAATCAAAAATTTTCACTCGTGACTTATATTGATGGGCCTCAGCCTTGAGGCATTCCTCTTGCTACATTAGATACACACTAACGTAGCGAGCAGCGAGAGTCTCTTTCCGGGCTGATACTTTTCCGAAGAGGTTCACGAACGGCCATTGTATGGTAATAACTTGTTTTTCATTTCCAAGGTTGGTCGGTTACATTGTGGTTTGGTATTTGAATATATAGACCTAGATTAATCTTCGGGACCCATCACGTCATTTGCTGCTTCTGACCGAAGTGAATCGACACTTTTTCCCGTCCAAGGTTGACGTCGACGACGAGGAATCGACGATGAAATCTTTTCCATCAGAAAAACCCTGGGCTGTAGTAGTCTACCAATACTACCTTGTAATCAAGAAGAGGATGATGATTATGCGTTAGCACTTTAAAGCTATATAAAAAAGTCACGCTGCGTTCAGTTCATATCACGAAGACTGGTCGACTACCGTGTTGTTCACCGAGTCAAGAGGTTTTCCTTTTCAATACCGAGTTCCTGTCTATTCTCTATCTCGTTTTTACACAAATATTCCCCCGCAGAGCAGCAGCGATATTGAGGCTCTAAAACGTTCCGTCACGTTAGTCAATATTGAGACCGCGTTACGTCAGCAAACTGATTGGAGGCCACTGAGAACGTGAGAGCAAAAACGTCGAAATGGAGTGTACATTCCATAAAATTTAAACAAATGGGAAAATGTTAGGGTCTATCTATCAAAATGAAAAGCCATTTTTCTCAGGATATTGTCCTTAACAACTAAATACCGTTCTGAATAGGCCTACAAAATGATTTCAACTGTAAATTTGATTCATTTATTTTCAAGTTGGTGTCGGACATTATTCGAGTCTTATCTGTTGTTAGTTGGCAACAGCTGAGAAAGTTCGTTGGGTCTAGTCGACTGCTTTGTGGGCGCTTGTCGGCTCGCAACAAAAAGCCGCGTAAACTCTATACCCTCAATCCAGGATACGTGTATGTATTGACCCCCCGTCGGTTTGTCTGGCTATCTCTCTCTCTCTGACTCTCTGCTGGCGAGTGATAGATCCAGTACAACCGACAAAAAGTTGGTCAATGGAGGTGATACATCAGGGGCCGGGGAAGATAGACGAAGAGATCACGACAGGTGGACACGCCATCAAAAAGAGGCAGGGGCCCTATTTGAAATGAAAAGAGCTTTCACGACGACGACATTTCGCCCTCTTTTTTAGAAAGTCCTTTCTCCAAACTATATTCTTCTTCTTCTTCTCTTTTGTCGAGTTCGCTATCTGCGTGACAACAGCTTCACCTCTTTTTCTTTTTTCTCCGACAAAAAGGGAAGAAAATAGAAGAAGAAAAAACACTTTGACGACGTGTGATGACGGTGATCCAATGCGGCTAAAGTATAGTCCATTGTTTGCAAGCCGGTCGCCCGGTGTTTTCTCTCCTTAGCCAACAAAACGCCCGACCCGTCCTGATGTTTATAGCTCTTGATTGCGGCCAGCTTGTAAACAACGTCCGTCGCTCCCGTTCTCTCGTCCTGGAGATGCTGCGAATCATTAACCCTTATCTTTTCCTTAATCCTAATAGTATATATCCGTCTGTACCGAGAGTATCAACACTGGACTGGCCAAATGAGGCCATTGTTGCGCCGTTTCGGCCCCTCCACAGGTGTTCAACCTGTGGGAAAACCCGCTCGATTATTCGCAATATTGCCAGTCTGTTTGGCGAAACAAAAAATTTCCGAGGGGGGAAAAAATCGGCGACGATTGGCAATTTGAATGGAACGGGGTGATACACAAGAGGAGGCGTCGTCGTCGATTCAGTCCAAAAATGGAGGGAGAGAGAAAGAGAGGTGGCGATAAATTAGTAGCACGACAACCGCGGGAAAACGGCGTCTGTTTTATTGTTCGGTTTGCTGCTGAAATCACGCGCCGTCATTCATGCACCACCGGAGAGCTTCTCTCTCTCTCGCGCGCACACACAACACGACAGTTTATCTCGTTTTTACTTTTACGATTTTCACCCACCCCCACTTTGTGTTGTTCTTCAAACGATTTCTAAAAAATAAAAGACGAGACAACAACAACAACAGAAGAAGAAGAATAAGAGAAAGAAAAAAAAGGTCTCCTGAAGTAGATTGGACGAAAATATTATTACATCACAATGACGCCAGATACCCCCGAAAGCGCGTTCTCACGTCATTACCGACATGAAGGGCGTGAAAGATGTCGACCGAAACGTCGATTACGTTTTGTTTCGTCTGCGGTGTATATTCTATAATTTTTTTGTTTTGTTTTGTTCTTTCTGGCTCTCAAACTTTCGTTCCTAGTCTTTAAAATTTGCGTTTTTTTTTATTCACGAAAATCTCTTTGAGCTAGCGATAAATTTAGTGTTGACGTACTAAAATATATACAGAACTCATTTTTACCCGGCAGATGTTTATGGACGGTCTAATAACATACCTTGAAACAGCAACAGAATTCGCGTCAAAATGCGTCGGGATTGGGAATTAAAACAAAATTCTACATTCATCGTTGCAGACTTGTACATGTTGCATTTTCGCGGTAGGATGAACTCGGCGACTGGTCGACCTAGAAAATTGCCCAACACTTGTGGGAAAGACACACGGTATCATTTTCTGGCGGAGCGTAATGAGCGTTCATTCGCGACGACGTCAGGTACGGTATAGTAGTATAAACAGTTATACGAGGATTGCAGCAATCGTCGCAGCCAGCAGAGAGAGAGGCCGATCCGCAAACTGGATGAAAAGATGTCCCGTGTCAACGATAACGTTATATGAAAACGGTTTTATACCTTTATATCGTAGTCTGGAACACGACTATTTTACCCACGTCCGTCAGTTGACTTGCAGCAGCACAAAACCAAAAAGTCCAATCGCTGGCGACAGGTGCTCGATGTCGTCCATCAACGACGTCCGACGTGGTAGTTACGGCGCCATATGCTGAGCGCTTTGAAATTGTTTCGGTTTTGGAATTTTTTTTTTTTTTTCTTTCGCAGTCGTCTTGCTCTTATTACCTGCTGGCAGCGTTAGGTATATCATTTCGAGTCGGTTTAACCGTCGCGTTCATTTCCAAATCTAAAAAGCACGGCACTAGCGCCACGGTCAAGTCCTTAAAAAAAAATACAAAAAATGTATGCCGAGAAGATGAAGAATCTTTCCTTCTTCCAAATGACGACGAAATCACAATAATCCTAATGATAATAAGAGCCATTAGGAATGCAGTCACGCGAGGAGCTTTAAAAGGCTCATCTGCTGCTGGCCCGCTTCCACGACGACCGTATAGGTTCGGCGGGACGGCGGCCTGGAGAACACATGTCGATAGTCTTACATATCATTACTCTTTTACCTATTCGGATGAACATGTTGACCCACTCTTTGATAGAAGGAAGAAGAAGAAGGAATCGACAATCGAATTTAGGGTCATGCATAATTGATTAGACCAAACAACAATCGCGGTATATACGGCCAATCCATCAAAGCGTTCCGGTTCAACGGTTCCCTGATTCCGCAGAGTTTTTCTTTTCGGTCCCGGCCGGAGAGAAAGTTGCCTCTCTTTTTTTTTCTCTCTTTCTTTTTTTTTTGAATAATCATAATCATAAGTAGGAAGGAAAGAACATGGACATTCCAGTGGCTATCGGTTCCATCTGCGGGGATGTTGACAGACGGTTTCGATTGATATCCATTCCACCAGCATTGTTAGACGTAGTATACGTTGCCGTTTTCGATCTCGTCGTCGGCTATTGAAATCTGATTTTTGTCCACGAGCTTCACATAATGTGTAGTACGTAACTATACATTTATACCAGAAAAAGAGAAACTCGTAAATCAAGATTTTTATCTTCAACTCTGTTGCTGCGCTGTTTCCATTCTTCACCCCGACAAACTATGGAATTTTCGTCTCGGAATAAAAAGCAGTCTTTCGTATTAAATATTTGCTTTGCTTCGCGGTGCGAACCAGCGCATATCCCACGCCCCGGTTTGTTCGAGTTGTTTCTACCGTGACAATGTTCCAACATGAAATTTCCAGCTCCAACAACAAGATTGGATGAAAGGCGCGAAAGCCAACGAGTATCTATCTATACAGTAATGACGTCAGGGAATAATATACACAAGAGGTGGGTTCGAAACAAAAAGAAAACAAAAAATAACCCCCTAGCTTGCAAATAATATAAAGGTGTGTATTCAGGGCGGTGCGAAAAGAGCTCGTGTGTAACCGCAAACATTGATGGAATGGTAGATAGAAGCCGGGAGCCAAACTAGTATATAACTGTTAGAAGGCTTTCTTTCTTTCTTCTTTCTCCCGTTTTCTTTTCTATATATTATTGCATTCATATATTATTATTTATCTATTCCGTACGGCAAAGACATGGCGATCGGTTGTTAATAAACCATCCGAAAGACGGGACCTGTCGTCCATACGGAGCGGTGGCTTATGCGCGGACGGCACCATGTCCGAAGTAGGCCAGTCGGCGGGCCTTTTCATGTTTAGAACAGATGTCCGGCCTACTAAAAAGACAGTGGGAAAAAACAGAAAAAGAAAACCCGTCGTGTATACATTGTGAGACGGAAAGAAAAGAAAGAAAGAAAAACGATGCGCTCCGCGTCTACATATATATATATATTTCCTCGTGTTATTGATTGGCCCGGTCGAGAAACAGACAACAACAACAACAACAGAAATCTATGGTGAACGACTCTGTTATTTTGTTTTTTCTTTCTATTCCTATTTTATGTAGTCTCTTGTTGTTGTTGTTTGGACTCTGCCGACATTCACCTGTCGAATACTCAATGGTCGAAAGGAGACGTGAGAGAGAAAAACTCTTTTCTCTCGTTCTAAAGATGTTAATCTTTTACAAGTTTGGCGTTCTATTGTATTAGGACGACGCTAACCATTCCCGGAACTCGTGATCGAAACACTGCATAGAAAGAGAGAAGAAAGTTTTCTCGAGGATATATACTACTACTATAGAGTCGGTCGATCCTATAGCGTCTAAAGTTCATCTTCTATTTCAAAAAAGAAAGACGAATTTGCAAACGAAAATACCGGTCTTGTTGGGGTCGGTTTCGAGACTCTTGTTGCGCCGTCAATGTATCTGAAAAGAAGATGTAGGTAACGATGAGTCGGTAGAAAAATGGCATGAGACTCTCTCTCTCTCTCCTTTTCTCTTGATTAGCTCCGCCGATCATATGTTGTGCCAGCCGCGGTCATCATTTTTCTCTCTCCTCGTTTCCCGGCCCTTCGCACGGCCGCTGCCGCCGCTCGCTCGCTCGCTGAATTTCAAATGAAGTTTTATAGACGGCAAGGTTGATGGACTGTGCTGCTGCTGCTGCTCCATCGTTACAAACAATTAAAGACCCGATTGTTGTGTTGTGGCTCTTTTTCGGCCATTGGCCGCCAAAGCCGGCTCGCCTGCTGAAAAGCATTCGTGTGATGAGAACGATTACCAGATAATCACCTGCCGTACACCGACCGTCTTCTTCCATTTTGATGGCTAGACGTCTTCGGGGTATACTTGGCTTCCATCTCCGTGAACGGCATTTTTTTTTTTGGCTTTAGTTGGAGCGTTTAAAAGGTTGTAGTGGCAGAAAAGAAAAACCGCAACTTCCCAACAGGCCGAATGACAAATGTGTGAAGATGATCAAGGTGAGAGAATTGCCGCAACATGTTTTTGCGTTGCGCAGTGAGAGTGAAATAGACTATACACATAGGAGAGGGAGACGTTTCAGGTGCGAAGGCCGTTTTTCTGGAGGAATTGGTCAACTCTACGCTCCACTTTTTCTTCATTTACACACAGGCAGTTCTAACAAAAAAAAGGAAAAAAAGAAATAATGTCAGAATGAATTCTCATCGCGGGGATATTGGAAAGTGAGTTGTTACGGGCGACACCGAGCCTCTCGCCGGACTTGGCCTATTACTCGGCATCTTGCGGAATTTCTCGCTGTCGCTCTCCGCGCATTTATTTTTGTTTCGCTTCCCACGGCTCTCTCACAATCAACCGAGGGGAAAATGACGGCAGCAACCAAAACAACGTCTCTCCAAAATGATGGAAGAAAAAGGGAAAAGATTTTTCAATCCGAGACAGACTACGTATATTACAGCCGCGCTAAGAGAAGACGAGAGAATCAGCCGTCCGAGCAAAGTCATCACACGCCTCCGGTAAACGGCTACAAAACCGGCGAGTCTTCTGACAACAAATTACAAATTTGAATTCGAAGGCTTATTGCGTAGGAACGTTAGAAAGTGAACGTTTTTGTGAATATACCGACACACAACGGCCGAGCTATACGAGTTCCATTATTCATCCACGATTCCCGTATCGGTTACTTTCTCGTAAAAGCGTAGACGTACTATACGTAGACGTAGTATAGAGATTCTCTTTGTCGTCGTTTTACCGACATCCTTCTTTGGGCTCTTAAGAGATCGGATGTTTCGAGGAATCAATCCTCAAAAGTCTGTTTTTTCTCTCTCTCTCTCTTTTTATTCAATTCCAAGAGGAGGCGGAGTCCGTCTTGTCTGTCGCCAACATTCAACAAAACCTAAATGGCCAACAAGAGAGGAGAGAATATTTTGATGACTGATAACTTTTTGGGCAGATGTACAAGTATTATTCACCGCTATAATAACAATGGGTCTTTACTTGCTGACGCGCTTGTCACGATTCATTAAACATGGGTTCGTTTTCTCCCTATTGTGGATTTTTCTCCCGTTCGTACTCGAACCGCAGCAGAGGTTGTTGTCATCCATATTTATCGGTCAGTGATAAGCATCGGTCGTGTCTATCCGCAACTTTTGCTGTACCTTCGACGACTCTTCTTCTTCTTCATTCATAGAGATAGTTTTGTAAAGCCACTGTGGGGGTCAACGATGTATACATAAATAGGCTCAACATGTCCAGCTGAGACGCGGACTATGAGCTCAAGAAGAAGAAGAAGAAGAAGAAGAGGGAGAGTCACGCGTTCAAAGGGCTCACGGTCGCGACGATTAGAATCTCGTCAACTTTCGCCGTTCTTGCTGCTGAAACTCATCAGATGTGCTCGGTGGTGCTCTTAACATCGAAGAAGATCTCCAAGAGGGGTTGGTCGTCGTGTTGGAAACTGCCGTCGTGATGGAGATTTCCCGTCTTGCAGAAGAGATTATATCCACAGCATCATTTGTCAGGGACAGCACTTGGCTAGCTCCAATGGGACAGAGAGAAAGTCCGTCCGCCTAGCGTCGCCAATGTCCAGCTGGAACACGGGGCCCCACCGACTCTATATGCAGCTCTCTATATAGTGGCCGGGCACGTTTCGTGAGAAGCGAAAAATAAAAAAAATAAAAAAGGATGGAGAAGCGCACCGCAACCATTTCCAGACTTTCTTTCGGCCGCCATCGAGTTTCATCCGCGCCGACGAGTGAAAGAAAGAAGAATAGGGAAAATACTGGGGAAAAAGTAAGAGAAAGAAAGACCTAATGTGGAAGAAGACAAACTTTCACCGATGAATACCATCTTTGTTCTTTCCAAGATTCTCCCTTCCACCCTATAGAGACCGCACCGCATCTTCTATTCTCTAAGTGTCTCTCTAATTATGACAATTGAGCGCCGTGAATGTATATTTCTATTGCGGTTGGAGCCGTTCTTCTTTTGTCTTGTCGTCGCTCGAGTCCGCTCAACACCTGCAATTGGCAAAAGGAAATCACGTGTGGCCTCAATCTCGGCAGCCGATCCGCACTTCATTCCAACTCGGGATAAACTAGCGCGTAAATCTTTTGCACGTTTTACCTTTACGTGATGGCGCCATCAATGTCCTTTATCGGATATCGGTATACTACTTATCAGCCCCATCGTCCCATCAAAGAAGTTTCACGACAGAGACCTCTCCAACAAATTGTGGGCAGTCATTTCCTTTCCCAGCCATCCTTGGTGGTGCCAATGGGATGCGCTAACATTTCTGTTGGTTTTTCTTACGTACTTTTTTGGACTGTTGTTCTGAATTCATCAGGAACAAGGTAAAAATGAAGAATGTTCCCATAATAACTGCCTTAGCGTTACAAAGTTTGAATGGTGTAAGCTACTCCTTCGTCATCTAACGAAGAAAACGTGAAACTTTTCGGGACTCACGTTTCCCGACCCATTATTTTTACCACCAGATGGTTCTACTAGTATACTTAGCAGCGAATGAAATTGAACGCAGACAAAAGTAGTTTTCTTCGTTTTTGCTTCTTCTTTAATTTGCCTGTGGAATTTTAAGTTCATTTTACATTCCTTCAATGTTGCGCAAGTGACTCAAAATTGCAAGATTTTTCCGGTGTAAGCACGCTTTGTTTGAAGTTTCCGATTGGTCAGTCGCGATTTTCCCGCGAACAGTAATCCATTCGAAAGAAATTGTGGATTTGATGAGCCCATAACGAATCACTTCGGTGACAGTCGAAGATAATTGGTAGACGAGACAATCCCAGAGGATTCCTTCGGTGACTTATTACTTTACTTTACTGTTATGATTGATCCGGTATTTTTTTACCCCCATCATTTTTTCCCCTCCGATAGATGTCCTCCTCCATCACCGCTCTTCGCAAAATTCGCAATGAGTCAGTCTGGTTGGAGCATCGAGCGGGAAGGACCACGTGAGAGGTGGGCCCGGACCGCTCTTTAGACAATACGACGTCCTTAACCCGGCTTCTGTTTATTTGGTGTCTTTATTTTTATTCTCGGCAAGTGGTGGCTGCAACAGTGGTGTCAGAAAGGGGTCAAATTCCCCATTTCAGTGGTATTTATTGTGTGGTAGACTTGTGTGTGTCACGTGTTGGTGGCGACCATCTTTCCGTTTCGTGGTAACCGGCTCATCAAACTTGGGTAATTGTGCTTCGGTTTATTTGTAATTTTGCAAGGTCGGACCCAGGTTGACCTGGTCAACATTTGTTGTTATTAATTGTTTTGATTGGCTATGGGCGAACTTGATGTAGTATTCGATTTACCAGTGTTTCTGATACGCGACTATCGTTTTTGGCTGATTGCGATTTTTCGATTTTTGTTTTTAGATTAGAATGTAGACTGTTAATGGCAGGAATTACCAACCGCTGTTCTGAATTCATCAGGAACAAGGTAAAAATCAGAGAATTGAATATACGAAAATCTTTTATTTTGGCCGAATAATGCTAGGTTGGTTGCTACTGCTTTCCATTGGGTGTGTATAGAAAAATTCCAATAGCCCTATCCTCTGGCCAATCTCCCCTTCATCTCTGGTAAAAATGAAGAACTTTCCCATAATAACTAGGCTACCTTTATAGCGTTACAAAGTTTGAATTTTGATGTAAGCTCCTCCTTCGTCATCTACCGAAGAAAACGTGAAACTTTTCGGAACTTTTCAGGACGTTGCACGACTACCCAAATTATTTTTACCGCCAGATGGTTCTACGAGCTATACTCAGCAGCAACTGCAACTGAACGCAGACAAACAAAAGTAGTTTTCCTCGTCTTTGAATTTACTTTGATATTTTCAGGGAATTTTACATGTCTTTCAAGGTTGCGCAAATGACTCAAAATTGCAAGATTTTCGGGTATAAGCGCGCTTTGTTTAAAGTTTCTGATTGTTCAGTTACGATTTTCCCGTGAAAAGTCCGGAAAGTAATCCATTTGAATGAAATTCTGGATTATATGAGCCCGTAGTCCGATTACAGTTGGAGGTAATTGGTAGAAACAATCCCAGTGAATAGTCTTAGGGGAATTACTTTACTTTACTTTCGTAGGGAACCGATCGGAACACGAAAGATTCATGCAAAAAGTATGCTAAATATGTTACTGCGACTTTATAAATGAGACAGAATGAAATGTGCGTACCGTAATTGTTTTGATTAGCTATGGGCGACCCTTGTGAAGTATTCGATTGATCGATGTTTCTGATACTCTGCTATCGGTTTTAGCTGATTGGGTTTTTTTCGATTTTCGTTTTTAGACTAGAGTGTTAACTGCTTACGGCAGGAATTACAAACAAGTTTAAAGAAAGATTCGATAATGCAGCGCTTTTATAGGGAACGTTTGAACAAGGACATAAATAGACAAAAACAAACTTTTGAGGAGAAAGAATCACGCAGGCTTAGCGTGATCGATAGGGTATGCACAATATACTACTATCAGCCTTGAGACGCAGACAACAAAACAAATCGAACGATAAAAACCAAATCGCCGTGTCACAAGCTCATCGACTTTGCCTGCGACGTCGCGCTTCATATAAAGCCCTAAACCTTAAGCAACACTGGATACAGTTCCTTTGAATCTATACCGTGAAAAAAGCATAATTTGAAATGTCTGTTCTAATTGTTCCAGATTACCTGTACCGTTTGTTACCAAATTATTTGGCGTTTGCTTCGTCAGTTTTTTTTACCGTCCTAATTATTTTAGGGACTGCATTGTACCGACGTCACAAGGTAAACGTAAATTATGTCTAAAGCGCGATGGGTGTATTGCGGCAAATATATAAGCTTACTATTGTATAGGCCTTATGTTTGAAATTGCCACGTAAAATCTTATTAAAATTATTTATTAATAGTTTATGCAAAGATGCGCTAAAATACCAGGACCTCCTGCTCAGATTCCTTTATTCGGCAGCCTCACAGAAGTATTCGTAAACCCTGACGGTAGGTGTTTCATTTAACTAAACCCTTATTTATACTTTGAATTAAAACTTTTTTAAAATTTGATTTGAAACGTTAATTTAACTATTTAAGTTTTCAACTTTTAGAGTTGATGCCATATTTAGTAAATGTATCCCAAACATGGGGTAATAAGTCGATGATAGCACTGTTATGGGTAGGGCCTCTACCTCTAATAGCGATTGGGTCCGCGGAATGTGTTGAGGTTAGTCTATTTGACGAGCAAGTAAAACAAAGCGCCGTTTAATCCATGGTTCATGATAATAGGCGATATTAAGTAGCAACAAGATCATCGACAAAAGTCGGGAATATAATTTCATCCAACCTTGGTTGGCTACTGGTCTGCTGACAAGCACAGGTAAAGTCCAGGATGATTCATATCTTTCCTGACTGATATAATTATCAGTGGTGCATAATAGGAGGAAAATGGCGTCAACGTCGTAAACTGCTAACACCGACTTTCCATTTCAAAATTTTGGAAGACTTTGTCCATGTCTTCAATGAACAAAGTGCCATACTTGTGGAAAAGCTGAAAGATCAAGTTGGCCAAAAATTTGATGTTTTCCCTTACATCACACGTTGCACTCTTGACGTCATTTGTGGTAAACATTATTTTATCTTATATAATTGTAATTTCTTCGAAATGATTTTTGACTTCAATTATGGAAAATTTATAGAGACGGCCATGGGACGTCACGTAGATGCTCAAAATCACAGCGATTCCGATTACGTCAAAGCAGTTTACCAGTAAGTATTGCATGCATTTAGACTATCATGCGAGCCCGAGGTATACGTAGATTTTTAAATGATTAGGCTATACTGCTATAGTCTTACATTATGAATGGAGTTTTTTACGTTTCAGCTGATTGTATTTTCTTGTTTATTAAAAGTACGTGTTTTTTTTCTTTAAATATACAACGTGATCCTTATCGTAAAAGCAACAAAAAAAATGAATAGTTTATTATTCTAAATATTACTAAATATTTTTCTTCATGGGTTTAACTTTTTGTAATTTGTACCGCACGGCAGAATGAGCCACATAATTCAAGCGAGACAAACTCGACCATGGCTACAGCCCAATATTTTGTTTAATTTGATGTCCTACGGGTCGGAGCAAAGGAGATGTCTTTCAATTCTTCATGGCTTCACTGATCAAGTAGAATCTTAAATTTTAATTTCGCATTCTTCTAGCGATTTTAGCTTATGTTTTCATGGATTCACACCTAGGTTATTCGTGAGCGTAAAATCGAATACAAACTACACAAAGCGCAAGAAGAACAAAATGCGAAGTCACCGAAGAAAGAGGATGACGATTTTATTTCCAGTAGGTGCTCAGTTTGATAATTAAAATATCCGAGGGGTTGGCAACTCAAATTTACCTCATAAAGTAATCTTCTTTTTTCGCATAATCTTTCTCAGTTTACTTTTATTCCCTTTTTTGCCAAAGTTTACTTGTTACAAATTACTTTTCCACTTTTTTACTTTCTTTCCCTTCCTTTTTTTTTACCTTACTTTGACTTTTTTCCTCATTTTTTTCCATTTATCCCAGACTAAAGTAATCTAAGTAAATTTCCTTAGATTTACTTTTCTCTCTTTTTTTTTCGGCCTTTCTTTTATCCTTTTACTCATTTCTCCTTCACTTCCTTCCTTCCACCCTTTTTGTTTTTTTCTACTTTATATTCTCTCGCTATTCATATTTTTCTTCTCTAACCTTTTTTTAACTTTTTAACCCAATTTGCATTCATAAATGTGAGGTAAATTTGAGTTGCCAAGAAAATATCTATTGCTCAAAGAGTAAACGATTTAGTTTAAGCGATTTGATGTACATACAGAAAAACCGCGTCTAGCTTTTCTGGATCTGTTGATCGAAGCCTCTCAAGACGGAAAAGTTCTCAGCGACCTTGACATTCGTGAAGAAGTTGACACCTTCATGTTTGAAGTATGCGCAGTTATAATAAATTGATATCTTGGTGATCATAAGTGGTCGCATTTACCTTTAAAGGGTCACGATACGACGGCTGCTGCTATTAGTTGGGCCCTTTTTCTGATTGGTAGCCATCCTAATGTTCAGGTTTGATTTTTGAATGGGAAGATAGTATATGGATTAAAACCATCTTTTCTATTTGCAATATAGGAGCGAGTACACGAAGAGCTAAATCGAGTGTTCGGCGATTCTGATCGCCCAGTTACCATGGCCGATTTAAACGAACTTAAATATCTCGAGTGCTGTATCAAAGAAGCTTTACGACTTTATCCAAGCGTTCCAATGTTTGCTAGGGCAGTCATGGAGGATACGGATGTTTGTAAGTTGACAGTGGAAAAGCTAACGGAAATTAAAACATTTGAAAAACTATACACATTTATCAGGTGGATATGATATACCCGCTGGATCTACCGTCCTCGTAGTTCCTTTCATCTTACACCGAGATCCAACTTACTTTCCCGATCCAGAGAAATTCCAACCAGAACGCTTCTTTCCCGAAAACAGTCGCGGTCGACATCCTTACGCATATGTTCCGTTCAGTGCTGGACCACGCAATTGCATTGGTAATTTACTTTTTGAAATATATATATAATATATCGTAGAATTACTAAGAATTCTTCCTTAAATCACCAGGACAAAAATTTGCTCTGATGGAAGACAAGATTATTGTTGCTTCCGTGTTGCGTAATTTCCATGTGAAATCCTTGGACAAACAAGAAGATATTCCCTTGTTAGCCGAACTTATCCTCCGACCGCGCGATGGCATCAGGATCGAATTGACACATAAGAAATTAATAAAGTAGAATTTACCCAGGATGAAGGTATATCCAGATATTGATGCGTGATTTGATGAATCCAAATTCTACTCTATACAGTTGAATTACTATATAATTAGTCTGACTAACGGGAGGATAAAAAAATATATTTTGGTTTAAGGGCTTACAACACCTGTGTTTCCCTTGAAATCTCTGTGGTTGTGCACAGCGTGAAGCGTAACTAGCTGCATTCAACTGATGCTTTGTTCCAGCAATCTATCATGCGAATACCCGTCTGCTGGTTTCTGCTAACGGTCGTACTAGGCAAGCGAATGAGTACCCCAATGTAGGTAAGTAAGTGAGAGTACGTTGTGCATGGAACAATCAAGTTGCCTGTTGTATAGTTGATATCATGAAGCGCCTCAACGAAAGTTCCTATGCCCCTGACGGTAAAAAAAGTTAAATGAAAGTAGCGTCACTGAGTACGTGACTGAACAAGCGTGTATGATGGATTTTCAATTTTACCATCTGAAATGTCGAACTTTCTATATTTTCTCTCTCTCAATAGCAGTTATAGATTGCTCATATAACATTCGATTGATAACGGTGGTTAACAGGCGATGAAGCTGAGCACTATCAGAGTAGCCTACTGTGCTTGATTGAAAAGCGTCGTCTGTGAAAGCACGTAATGACGTAAACAAGACTGCATAGTGATACCTGGAAAACTACAATATCGAATTTACAAACTGGACTGGCTGGACATTGCACCCTTCTTGAATGTAAAGACCGATAGTTCAACTGTGCTCGGCGACCACAGTTGAACACAGTCGAATAATCAACGGAACGAAAAAGTTGAACAACGTGTATTTTCGCGTCAACGTGGGTTCGCGTTGTCCTTCCCCGTTCAACTCTGGCGTTCACGCGAAAACGCACCCTTAGCCGAGTCTGGTTCCCTATCGTCTGTCGCCTTGGGGTGCGTTTTCGCGTGAACGCCAGAGTTGAACGGGGAAGGACAACCGTTGATTATTCGACTGTGTTCAACTGTGGTCGCCGAGCACAGTTGAACTATCGGCAAAACGTTGAACTAAAAGCAGACGACGTTGTCGCCCAAACAGTTTTTTTTAGTTGAACTGAACTGCGTTGACGCCAAAACACGCGTTGATCCCCTGCGTTGAACTATCGCGTACACGCGAAAACGCACCCTTGGTGTAGCTTTTAATTGATAATAGTGATTGGCAGATGACTCTTTTATGAATTCATCCGTACGACCGCTACTGGACTAATGTGGCCGGTATAACGGGATGACCGCGATTGGAGATAAAACCTGTACGACTGCACTGCACTTTGATATGATAGTGTGGTCATGTAAACAATATTGATTGATAAAATCCGTTTTCTTGACGCTTTTCATCCCTTTTCAAGTTATCTTTTCAAAAAGCCTATGCTCATTCAAAATATAGGTTAAAATAGTAGATCTATAACCTCATCGTCTCTGTTCACTACATCACTGCTGATAAGTCAGAATGTCAATTCAGCTAGTGCCAGAATTTTTGTTTCGGCTAGTTCCGAACGCGATCACATTTACTTTTTCCTTTACTTGTATTGCTCTCGTGATTATTGGATCCGCATTGTTTCGTCGTTACAAGGTTTGAAGTTTATTTATTTCTTTTTTAATCAAGGGCTTAACTTTCCCAAAATAGATTACTTGAAACAAGTTATTCACGTTTTATTAGTATGTACAACGATGCGACAAGATTCCCGGACCCCCAGCACAGATTCCGCTTTTTGGGAGCTTTACCGAAATGTTTGTTGAGCCTCACAGTAATTATTGTATCAAACCCATTTTCGTTTTTACGTGAGAACCAAGCATTTTTTTTTCTAGAAATTATGCCGCATATCTTTCACTTGTATAAAAAATGGAACAAAAAATCACTCATACGAATCTGGATCGGTCCACTACCAGGTAACATATGAAACATTTTCATAAAATAAATTTCATAAAAAAACATGACAAACAACCTTTTTTACTAGTTTTCGTACTCGCTTCAGCCGACAGTGTGGAGGTACGTAACTATTACAAAAACAAAAACCGGCCTAGTTCAGTTCTTACCAGCTCACTTTTGCTTATCTTATGAAAAGGTGGTCCTAAGCAGCAACAAGATCATTCAAAAGAGCCGAGAATATAATTTTTTGCATCCTTGGCTAGCAACAGGACTGCTTACGAGTACAGGTTTGCTAATTACTCATTAGTTCAAACGCCTCACAGTACCTTTTTCCTTTCGTTCGATTACTGCAATTTTATTTTTGTGATCGCAGGAGGTAAATGGCATCGTCGACGTAAAATGCTTACACCAACTTTCCATTTTAAAATTCTCGAAGACTTTTTCCACATTTTTAATGAACAGAGTACTGTACTCGTTGAAAAACTGAAGGAGAAAAAAGGAAGCGAAATCGATATTTTCTCATTTATTACAGCGTGCACGCTAGATATCATTTGTGGTGTGAATATCTAGAAAAATTCTTCTTTTTAGTGAAGTGTCGCAATAAAGTAAAGTTTTTCGAACTTTTTATCAAACAGAAACGGCCATGGGATCTCACCTCGACGCCCAAAATAAAAGTGACTCCGACTATGTCAAAGCTATATACAGGTAAGATTTCCCTACATTTTACTCTAAACGGATTTTTAGTCTATAATTAGTTGGTATATAGTAATCAGTAATAACAAAGTACTGCGTGCCACCCTACAGCACATTTAACGGTGAAATGATTAAGAACTGATCAACACAGTATCATGTGATTGTTAAAACTCTTCTATATAGAATGAGCCACATAGTTCAATCGAGACAAGTATTGCCGTGGCTGCAGCCCGATTGGTTGTTTAATTTGTTTCCCTATGGATCCGAGCAAAAGGAATGCCTTAAAATTCTTCACGGATTCACCGATCAAGTATATAATTCACCAGAAATAAAAAAAAAAGTAATTAGCGCTCACAATCTACATTTCTAGGTGATTCGGGAACGAAAAATAGAGCACAAATTGCGAAAAGCTCAGGAAGGAAGTAAGACAAGTTTATCGGAAAAAGAGGACGATGTTTTCATTTCAAGTACAAGACTATTTCTGTGTTTCTATAGTTTAAGTGCTCGAGCTTCACTGCTATATTCAAATGTAATTACTAAAAATATTAAAGTTCTCTGGGCTAAATTTAATTTCAGAGAAACCTCGTCTAGCTTTCCTGGATCTGTTGATCGAAGCTTCTCAAGACGGAAAAGTTCTCAGCGACCTTGACATTCGTGAAGAAGTTGACACCTTCATGTTTGAAGTATACAGTTTTAAAATTTATGGATGATATTAAGTTATAGAGTTTACTTTTATAGGGTCACGATACGACAGCAGCTGCAATAAGTTGGTCTCTTTACCTGATCGGTATTCATCCCAATGTTCAGGTAAATTGTGTGCGTAGTGTTAAAAATGGAACTGCAAAACTACAAGTTCTTGCGGAATAAACAGGAACAAGTAAATGAGGAACTTAATCGCGTCTTTGAGGGTTCTGATCGTCCCTTGACCATTACGGATTTGAATGAACTTAAATACCTAGAGTGCTGTATCAAAGAAGCTTTACGTATTTATCCCAGTGTGCCCGTTTTGGGCAGACACTTGGTAGAGGACACAACAATTTGTATGCTGACACAGGTATGCTTGCGGTTGCAGAATAAAATTATTCGAAAATTTTTATGTAGGTGGTTACGATCTTCCGCGTGGATCGACTGTGATGATACCAACTTTTGTCCTCCACCGAGATCCTGCCTACTTTCCCGATCCTGAACGATTCCAACCTCAACGCTTCTTCCCAGAAAATAGCCGAAGCCGACATCCTTATGCTTATGTACCTTTCAGCGCTGGACCACGCAACTGCATCGGTATTTTTAAAAATTAATCGGAATTTCAACGCAATGCGCATTTTTCATTAAACACTACTTCGTTGTTGGTTTGCCAAAGGTCAAAAATTTGCATTGATGGAAGAGAAGGTGATCGTCGCTTCTGTTTTGCGTCACTTCCGCGTCGAAGCTTTTGATAAGCCCGAGAATATTCCAGTACTCGTTGAATTAATCCTACGTCCTCGGGATGAGCTTCGACTCCGGCTGATGCCCAAACAATAGATGAAACGTTTATTGCTCTCGTAATTCTTCTTAGCTAAAATGAATAATATATACAAATCAGTCTAGAAATCGGCATGTAGACAATACGCTTTTCATGTCAATTCACAAGCTCAAATGTCCGTACAGATAAAGAAATTAAGTGAAAATGTGGATCAGCATAATAATTTTTTTTATGCAGTCATGACTCATGATTTACTAAGCCAGATTAATAACTTCATATCAAATATATTTCCGAAGTAGAGTGGCCAAGTCGGTCGAATGGATAAAAAGTAAACTTTGACGTCTTGTAAACTCAGACTGTTACACGATACAAGTCAGTGTCAGTGTCCACTAATTAAGAAACCAAACACATCTACGTATGACATTAGGGCCGGACGTCTATTCGGCCTGCGGCCACACGAGTCACGGAGAATGTCTGACAACCTCTTTTTTCCGAAAGAGAATATAGGAGGGTGGGTACGAAGCGGCCATTATGCAATATGTCATCGAGAATCTAGTTGTGAAACCGACAGGTACCATGACAAGTCTCCGCGGCCGTGTAGCGTCTCTTTTAGTCTTTTTTCACCCTTACCTTTCCGACTTCTCTATTTTTCTCTTTAAATTTGCTGTACTTATAAAGTTTGACCCCGTCCCTCATTTTGCTGCTGCAAATCCGTCTAATCGTCCCTCTTCGTCTTATTTACGCCAAATTCATTAGGCACGGTTAGCAACACCGAGGCTTTGTACGTGAACCCTTGAACTTCAGACGAGTTTTGTAACTGTTATTCGAATCAAATCAACCGGTTTGTGACTTTGTGAGTGGTGTTGTGCTTCAATGAACTACTGTGATCATGCTGTGATCGTGAGAACTGCTATAGGTATGGCAAAATATTTTTTTGTTGGTTTCTTTAAATGAACTCGATGTAAATCGATGTAAATAAGCCCAAGATGTCCATGATGTTAAGTTTGTAAACGCAAGAGTGCCGGTGATTAAGACATCAGTGTCGCCAAGTCGCTTTACGTCTGTATATTTAGGACGCATCAGCGGCACATCCTGAATTTACAATTGGTAAGGGCCGTACATTTAGGACCCTACAAGGTCTTATACAACTAGTTGCCTAGAAGTCAATCCTACTGTATTGCCTTATGTAAAGGGTTGTGATCTGTTACACCATCCCAAACCCCCCCCCCCCCCGGCATTCTGCGCTTCTTTGCTTCCTTATCTACGCCGAGGCGCCCATTTAAAGTGCTTGTATTCCACGACGATTGAGCTTAGTTGTTGCCCGTCTGCTTTGTACAGACAATCATGGTCGTTCAAATGTTTTCCGATTTCGATCGTTTGATTCCGAATGCGCTGACACTCGTGTTCTCCATCATTTGCGTTGCTCTATTTACTATCGGAAGAGCCTTAGTTAGGCGTTATAAGGTTGGTATGAAGGCAATTGGAATCTGAAGAGGTTCCGATTCTTGAATTCTTCGATTGAATTTCGTTGCATTGACCAATACATACATTTACAATTATTCTTGCTATGTTCAGTATATACAACAGTGCAACAAAATCCCAGGGCCACCTGCTCAAATTCCGCTTTTCGGGAGCTTTACTGAACTGTTTCTTGAGCCTCATAGTAAGCATATAATTTAGTCTACTGCGCAAAAATCAGAATTAAAAAAAAAAATTTTACTCATTTTTTCCTTTACAGAAATTATGCCTCATATTTGCAATTTGTATCAAACATGGAGTAAAAAATCCTCACCTATACGAATCTGGGTGGGACCTTTTCCTTGGTTTATGCTCGGTTCGGCCGAAAGCGCAGAGGTTTCTTAGTTTTTATTTGGACTATGGACTTTCCCGCGTTTTGCATTTAAATGTTTTCAAATATTTTTCAAGGTTATCTTGAGCAGTAACAAAATCCTTGACAAAAGTTGGGAATACAGTTTTTTTCATCCTTGGCTAGCCACAGGTTTACTTACAAGCACAGGTTGGTTTTCCTTTCGATACCGAGGATCTCGTTACTTCGTTCACCTTTTAAAGAAGTTTTTGCGCTTTAGGTAGTAAATGGCATCAACGGCGTAAAATGCTCACGCCAGCTTTTCATTTTAAAATTTTGGAGGACTTTGTCCATGTCTTTAATGAACAAAGTGCCGTTCTTGTGGAGAAATTGAATAAAAAAACCGGTCAAGAGATCGACATTTTCCCATTCATCACATTATGCACGCTTGACGTCATCTGCGGTTAACAATCATTTTGTAAGTTTCAAACCACCGGGTAAAAAAAAAATGTTTTTGCTTAGAAACGGCCATGGGAAGGCACGTGGATGCCCAAAGCAAAAGCGACTCTGATTATGTTAAGGCCGTTTACACGTAAGTTTTGCTTGAATTTTTTTTCAGTACTACTTTATGTAAGGAACCGTATACCGATCCCTGTTTTCAGTGTTGATTTATTGGTGCCGTAAAGGCGTAAACGCTAAGCCGCGCTAAGCACAGACATTCTGACATGCGTTCTAAACAAAATGGTTTGTTTATTTATATTTTATAAGTTTACAGGCATTACAGCATCTGATGTTGTTTCAATGATGCGCTTTTTCCGCTTGTTTCGCTTATTTCATATGTTATCCGAGGTTATCAGAGGTCGTATTGTGTCTGTATGTTTTTTTATGATAATAGTCGGTAACCTCGCTATCGCAATGCTTTCATGACAAGATTTTTTATCGTAGTCTGTACATCCAGAGTTTATTAACCCTGGTAAAAAAGGAACTTGTAATATTTTCCTTTATACTGAGTAAAAAAGGAAAATGTAATTCCATTGACAGCTAATAATCTAATTTACTGCATAGTTTAAGAATAATCGGATTATGATTATTAATTTGAGATTAATGATCCATATTTTCTTTATTCGTCTTGTAATTTTATTTACTTATTTGAATAGTATGAGTCACATAATTCAAGCGAGACAAGCGAGACCATGGTTACAACCCGATTGGTTGTTTAATCTGTTTCCCTACGGATCTGAGCAAAAGAGATGCCTGGAGATTCTCCATGGCTTCACCGATCAGGTTGTAACCAAGTTATGTCTATTATGTGAATATCAATGACTTCGTCTATAACAACTTTCGTTACGCTACCTAGGTGATTTGCCAACGAAAAAGCGAACACAAATTGCGCATGGAAGAAAAAAAATTAGAGTTACTGAAAAACGAGGATGACAATTTAGTTTCAAGTAAATTTTAAACACGCATTGTGGAGACAATGACTATGTTATAGAAATTTTTAGAACTGTATACTTTCCTGTACAGAGAAACCTCGCTTAGCTTTTCTTGATTTGTTGATCGAAGCCTCTCAAGATGGAAAAAGCCTGAGTGATCTTGATATCCGCGAAGAAGTCGATACCTTTATGTTTGAAGTGACAAATACTATACATTTAGAATGTATTTTGGAATTTATATGAAATATTAATAATACGTACATTAACAGGGTCATGATACGACGGCAGCTGCCATTAGTTGGTCTCTTTACTTGATCGGTAGCCATCCCGAGGTTCAGGTGAGATTTCAATACAGATACGGTATGCGAATTGAACAGTAATAACTAACGTGGCATCACTACTGGCTAAACAGGCGCTAGTACATGAGGAACTGAACCGTGTATTTGATGGATCGGATCGTCCTATTACAATGGCTGATTTGAGTGAACTTAAATACCTCGAATGCTGCATAAAAGAAGCCCTGCGTATATTTCCCAGTGTCCCGATGTTTTCCAGGCAATTGTCGGAAGATACGGATATCTGTGCGCATATAAGACATTACTGGTGTCACCTTTTCCTTAATTTTAAAAAGTCTAATATTTGTGTATTTAGGTGGTCACAAATTTCCAATGGGAGCAACGATTATTTTTTTGACTTATATCATTCATCGGGACCCAACTTTCTTCCCTGACCCTGAGCGCTATCAACCAGAACGATTCTTCCCAGAAAACAGTCGTGGCCGACATCCCTATGCTTACATTCCTTTCAGCGCTGGGCCGCGCAACTGCATCGGTATTCCAATAAAAAATGGACTTCAATTATTTTACAATATTGAAAGGGTCAATTTTTATGGAATGAACAGGGCAAAAATTTGCATTGATGGAAGAGAAATCCATCATTGCGTCTGTCTTGCGCCGTTTCCACATTGAGGCATTCGAAAAACCAGAAGATATTGCTCTGTTGGTCGAATTGATTTTGCGCCCACGGGATGGACTTCGGCTCCGTCTGACTCCAAGAAAATCGATATAACTAGCATAAATTTTCTGCGGGCAGTTACGTTATAGGATAGCTTAGCTAAGTTCTTTTTCCTGAAACATTTACCTTAGCTATTTTTACTTTCCTATGAACTCATATTCTTTATTACACAAGCAGCTGTTTTAGAACTAAAGACTCAAATATTTTTGTTCACCAGGTGTACACCATGAAATTTGGAAAGTAATATTTTGTTAGTGCAAAATCGTGCAAAATGGTAGCTATGCCGATTGGCCTTTTTATTGCATAATTTTTTACTTTGTTAACGCGCCCACTTATAAAAATACAGTAGCTCCTGACAAAGTTGTGCTATGAAACAAGCAAAAGAATATGAATTTCGCAAGACCTTTAGTCGGCTTTCGCTGTTCAACCGAATCATGAAGAAGGCGGAAGAGGTATTTAACCAACGTACTATGGGAATGGGACTCGATTAGGAAATGGAGAGGAAAACAGGACCGAAACAGTTGTGGCTGTAGTGTAGTACAGGCCGTGTCTACCAGTTAGTGAAAGCCCGACGTCTGCTTTTTCGATGTTTCATGGTAAAGTTAATGACTAAACTTGTTACCGTAACCAGCAATTCGTACCCATTGCACTTGTAGAATTACGCCTTATTTAACAGATTAGAAACCTGCGGTCTTTGTCTAGCGAAGTTATATAATGGAGGAAACCTTGTGGTTATTTTATCGGGTCACTTTTATGTATGACGTCACTGGTAGTTAATATTTAACAATAGGGAAAATGTTACACGTCGTTTTTATCGGATTAATTTTGCTAGAACACCTTTAACCGAAATTCAATGGTTCTAGATGACCAAACAAGAATGAAGAATCATATATTCGATAGACAGATATGTCCCTAACCTTTAACGAACGACGACAGAATAGTTTGATTTACATATACTCAAATAGGCCATAGGTACCGTATAATTTCTGGGTGAATGTGACTGATAGCGCATCATGACACACGCCCCAGCAAAAAGTGAAAGATTTTTGTTGTTGTTGCCGTTTACAAATCTACTGCCGTCAATCTCCCTCGAAACCATACCTCGAGTGCATTTGGCCTCCGTTTTTTCCGAGAATTGCTAGCGTGAAATAATATTCTCTATAGCGAGATGTTTCAAGTTCTTGGTTCGTTGCACAGGCGATCAGTGAAAGTGCTGGCCGTTAGGTCTTTTATCACGACGCATCTATACAGACCAAGTGCGCAGCATATACTTGTGAGATTCCTCTTGGCTATTTTTTTTCTATTTTGAGATTTCTTTCTGTTATGCGCCACAACACCTGAATTGATTAGAATTCTTTGCCAAAAAACAACAAGTGTTGTTGTTTAACTTAAATATTTTACGTGCAAAGCGAGTCGGCAAAATTAAAACGCCAACCATGTTTCGTTGGATGGACACTGGAAAGTACAAATCACCAGTTGTGCCGACGGCTAGGTTTTGTACATATCAAGGGCCACCGAATTCGTATTGTATTAATATTATAATAAATAATTCATACAAATAATCTAAGAATTAGTGACCTGAAACGTGGTTTGCGTTTCAATCGTAGATCGTACGGTAATCGCTTGGCTTGCTTTATTCGGTAAATATTTAAGTTACAAATAATGGTTTTCCCAATTTTAGTCCACGGGTATCGAATAATTTGGACGGCTACTGTATACCTGTTCTTTTAAGGGCCTATTGTGGCGTACATTCTCGTTTCATCGGCGAAGTGGACGCTTACGGTATAATGTTTCGTGAAGACTCATTCCTCGAAATTTTCTCCAGCCTTCGTGATTTTTATAGCACGTAGACCATGTTTCGTCGCCAAACGATTTCCCCTTCATTTGTTGCGACATTTAAAAAAGGCTCACGGCTATCGCTTGCTGGACCCGGACATTGACTTTAACTATATACAATTAGAGACAACCAACATTGAAGAATTGGCTCTAGTTGAACGTAAAACGGTATGTGGTTTGGAACAGTGCCTAGATTTGCAACTTGCCGTACTCAATGTCCTTGCTACAGAAGCAAACCCAACGTTTTACGCGAACCCGTCTATCATTTCAGTTACTTGGCGACTGGTGCGGTTAAGAATGGAGTACTTGAGCAAGCAAAGAGAAAAGTGGCTAAAAAACATTTTTTTCTCTCTTAGCCTAGCATGAGAGAAAGACAGAGAGAGCGCGATGAGAGCGCGAGCGTGAAGAAGCGTGCTATAAGACATCGCGCTGGGCATTGCAGTTAGCTTTGTCAATTAACAAGAGAAAGCAAAAGAGTGAGCACCAGTCGATCCGCCTTTTGGTATTTTCTTTTATTCGATCGATGCGTATGTAACTGTAGACTTACACTAGACTAGATCAATATAGAGAAAATATTAGAAAAATACAGTACATAACTCAGTTAAGGATCATATTGTTAGTTTGGAAATTGGCTTGAATGTATATTGTGAGTCTATTGCAAAACCTGTAATCTTAGACAAAAGCTTGTAAGTAAGGAACACATACGGTACATACGGGTAGCTAGAGGTTATGTAAGATAACTAGAGAAAGAGAAACGTGTTTGCTGGCACGCACAAGAGATTCTTTATTCATTTGAGAAGGTTGGTCAGCTTGCTCTTTTTTCAATCTTTGTTTTCTTTTCGCCAGCTGTTGTTCCGATGGTTGCGCATTCCGATGATAGGATACAACAACCAACTCGTGTTCGTTTTGTTATTAGTTTATCTCGATTGTAAGCCAGAGACAACGCCCCATCATTTGTTCAAATCAAACATGATGTCTAGTTTGTACACAATAATAGCAATTTTATTCTGAAGAACTAGAGCGGTGAGATGTAGAATTTTGTAGTAATATTTTGTGAGCGTTCGTTGTCCTGACTTGTGTGCGGGACTAACGACCGAAGATTTTCCTAGGTCAGGGACTAACGGTGTCCTTTCTCTTCTTTATTGTATTTCGTAGCAGATGACCCAGATAAGAGCATCAAAGCCTTCGGCATAGCCGGGCATATCGTTTCAAGTTCGGACCCTTCAAGTTCAGTAGACATAGGACTGAGACTGTTAAACAATCCTTTCTCTTGAAAAGAAATTTCCACGTTTCTAAATTGCCTTGTGTGTTCCGGTACAGGCCACCGCGGGCTACGCGCGCGCTTAATGGAACAGTTTGCCTAGTTTTTATGGAATTGGGATAAAGGAACTAGTATTACTAATTGGATGAAGCAGACCCATATATAGGCCAACTTCCTAGGTCTCAACATCCGTTAGCAAAAAAGTACTTTCTCCCAGCCCGCAATCTACATTTTAGTTCTCAAAACGCAAGGAAGATTGGGAAAAGCTAATGATAAACCACAACAAGTGAGTCATGGCGCCCATCTATTAATATTGAATCCAATTTTTTGGTGAAAAATCGCCATATGTACGTATGGCCTACGTGATCAACGTGACCATAGTTTTTGGACCAAGGGTTTGGACGTTATAGAAGAGGGTGCTGATGGAACAGCTTTTGCTTTCACATGATGATATAGAAAGGCTGTGAAAAAATAGCCCATCCATTCAATTGACTATGAAGTGTATGCAGTACGAAAGAGAGAGGAGAAGATGGGGATGGGGAAACACAAAAAAAGCGCTGGAGCAAAGTAGGAAGGAGGAGCTACCAAAACACGTGGTTGTACCTATCAGGTACCAGCTGGCCTATTGCTAAGTCCTAGTAAAGCGCCCCCAAAATTACTTTCGTTGGTATTAAGGCACCGTCGTCAGTTGCTACCCTTTTACATTTGCTCCTCCACCATCAACTGGCCAGTATATAAATAGGGTCCAAAGTCGGTCCCATTTTCAGTTGCCATAGAACAGTCATTTAGACAGTGCTCCTCTCGCTTCTTCTTCGGCTTCTGATTCCACCTTGCAAACGGTACTGTATTCGTTCATCGGTCGTCTGAATCACCGAGTTGGTGTTTTACCGGGAAAGGGTAGTTAACGGTAAATTCATTCTTGAAACCCGAGAAAGCGTTCGTGTAGCCAAAGACAATTGCAGAATTTTTTGAAAGTAGGGTAGAGCACAAAAAGCATAGCATTACGCCGCATTTTTGTTTCTATTTAGAAGATCATCGGCCTACAGCACGTAGACCATCCTACTATCGGCCATTTATTCTTTGCGGTAACTTGATTAATTAGGTCTCTGCCGACTGTTCATTACAACTGGCAATAGTTATAAACTTTATAAATTGGCATCGCAGGTGGTAAAGGCTCGTTCAGACGGGAACGCTTTTCTTATGTTTTGGGGTCCTTATGTCAGGGAAATTTACAAAAACATCAGTTTACAGAAGAATGAAACATAGCATAAGAATTAGGTTCAATCCTAATCTCATGTCTTTCAAAACTTAATGTGAGTGAATTGTCCTTATTTTTTTTTTATGTTTATTGAAATTATGGCATATAAGGACCCCAAAAGGGTGCCAGTCTGAACGAGCATTTTAATAGAAGAAAGATGCGATAATGTGTTATCGTATAGATGATGTAACGAGGCTAGACAGATAAAGAAAAACTATGATGGCATCAATAGAAATCTTTAGAAAAAAAAAAAAACTTTTGCTTACGCTACATCCTGCTGGGAACCCTTATATTTGCGCCTTTAAAGGTCCGCCGCCATCGGTGATAGCATACGTAATAAGCACAAACCTGTTCTATAGGCTAACATTTTTTGCCAACCTGTTGGGAAATTCGTAGAATGGGATGGTACCGTACTGTATAAGCGAGGCTTTCGTTGGAACTTCAAATTTGACAGGAGAAAGTTAATCAAATTAACCTCCTAGGTTTAAAAACAAACAAAAGCTGGCATGCTCATCAAGAACCGCTTATTATAGATTGCAGAATCGTTCATGACTGGAAAATGAACGAAGAACACATGCTGAAATCGGCTAGATGGATGCCGTCTAGCTTCACCGTCTGGATGGCGGCGTTTTTCACGTTCGTGGCCATTTGCGTTTTTACAAAAAGACGTCTGGCTTTCATCAGCCATTGCAACACTATTCCAGGCCCACCAGCACCGCTTCCTCTTGTCGGCAACGCCTTGGAACTTTTGCGTGATCCTGATGGTAAGTGAATTCCTGTAACTTAGCCTATCCTAGTCTATCCGTAAACCTGCTCAAGAGGTGAAGATTTTTCATGTAACTTGCAGTATTGTTGCTGGATCATTTCATCGAAAAGGAAAGTAACCATTCCAGTTTTACCGGTTGTAGGCGCAGGCTTTTCCTGAAGCGCGAAAGGCCAAATACATTATTTTTTTTAACGTTTACTAGTCGACAAGTTCTGATTGATCGTTCCCATCTTTTGGTCCTTTTCCCGTTTGCTTAAACTTCGGGCTGGGATTAACCTACATTTTGATATGCCGTTTGATTGTTGCAACGCTGAACGCTCTTCCGTCGACTTTCCTCTTTCCCTTTGTAATTATTGTTGTTCTTTTATTTGATGCACCCAACAGAATTGTTCCAGTTTCTGATCGACTACCTGCACGAATGGCGCCAGTATTTCCCTATTTTGCGTTTCTGGCTTGGACCATTCCCGATCTTCCTGTTGTACACGCCCGAGGGATCTGAGGTGAGATTGAAATATGGCCACCACCTCACTTTCAATTAATGATATGCAAAAGTTAAACACCAATCTAAAGAAAACACCGAAAGTTTCTGCGAATTTTCTTCATTCGAAGTTGGTCGATTACTAGGAGAAAGTCCGAATGGAACCACCTCCGACTGATCCCCTGCATCCTTTCACTAGCCGAACGTAGAATCGTGAAACTGTGAAAACTCTAATGAAGAATCTAATATCCCAACCCCTTAACCACACAAATATTGTTACATAACTTCCTTTTCTCGCTGTATGTATCATCTGCTCTGATACTCTCCCCAAGTCTCGACATCAGAGCACAGAAGAGGAAAATCACTTTCTCTCCAATTCAACTCAAACTTCCCTTTAAAAAATATCCAGCAGCCATGTTATGCGCCCAAGGTTCTATTTCATCCCTCCCATTTGCAAGAATAGTCTTTTCGTTTGCAATCCAATGGATTTGCAATTGATGACGAAGAATAGCGTCGCACTTTCCCTCAACATCTGCTCTGGGCACCGTCAGTCTCCGACGCCCTTCCGAATTACTTTTTATTAAAAATCCGCAATAGCCTTGTGGAAAAAATCTATGCGGATTTGTCAGATGCCCTTACGTATGTGTAATTAGCGGCACGGCAGGATCTTGCTTTTTAACGATCGCATTAATTACGAACTACTTGTTTTATGGAAAATTTTCGGTCGCCGGTTTTTTTTTCGTGGAAATTTGCTAAGGAGAGCTATAAAAACTTTAATACGTAAGGCTTAACTGAGGAGAAAATGGTGTCACCACGTTAACTTGCGGGTTGTTTTTACCAAGACGGGGAGAAAAATAACAATTTAGTGCAAAAGTAACTGAAAGCGTTGGGATCGCTCCGTTAACCATCCGTTACTTCTCAATTAATTATGGGTTTTTCCCATTTTCGCTTATATAACAGTCTTGAGAAAAATGAAGTAAACTGTATCGTCGTCGTCGTCAAACGGGGAAATCCGATAGTAGTGTTAAAGGGGGAAACTATCTCGCTAGAAATGAGAAAGAATTGCCGTTTTACTCAAAACTGGGAATCGTTTGGGTCGTAAATCAATAAAATGTCCAAGAGTTTCCCTTTTTTCTAGTCCATTGATGCTGACCTGGATATTCAACTTTTTTTTTCAGGCCTTGCTCGGTAGTAGCAAGCTGATCGACAAATCCCGAGAGTACCAGTACCTCCATCCGTGGCTGAATACAGGCCTACTGACCAGCACTGGAGCTAAATGGCATATGCGCCGCAAGATGCTGACGCCGACATTCCATTTCAAGATCTTGGAAGACTTTATTGACATTTTCAACAAGCAGAGCGTGGTGTTGGTAGACAAATTGAACGAGGCCCACCGTGACATGTTGGCCAACAACCGAGACAGGATAAATATTTTCCCGTATGTCGCCCGTTGCACGCTCGACATCATTTGCGGTGTGTCTCCTCTTTTTTTTTCCTTATTCATAAAATTTCCTATTTTATGTACTTTCAATTTTAAACTCGACAGAAACTGCCATGGGCCGTCATGTCGATGCTCAGCTTAACAACGACTCGGAATACGTCAAAGCTGTTTGCACGTCAGTTCATAAATTTGCTGAAATTTTATTCCGATATCTTTTTTTACAGTTTGGTTTTAAAACAGAATCGGTCGCATCGTCCAAACGAGACAGGCCCAACCGTGGCTCCAACCGGAACTTCTCTTCCAGTTCCATCCGATGGCGAAAACCCAGCAGAAGTGTCTTGACATTCTTCATGGTTTCACAGATAAGGTAGTTTTGCAATAAGGGGTACAAAAGGAATTTTCTCTTTTCCGCGTTTCTTATGTCGATCCCCTGGTTTCGGTAGCAGCTATGACGAATCAATCTTTTGGTACCAGCCGGTGAAAAGCTCCGGTTCTCTTTAACAAAGTACCGAGACGATGGAAGGAGCTCAGGACTAAAATTTACTGTCTCATGCTGACTTGTACAGTTGCGGCCCATCACCGCCAAAACTCTCTGAATTACTTCATAACAATGCAGGATTACGTGGGGGAAAACCTGAAGTGTGGGGAAAGAACCTGTATTATTTGCGACTTCTCCACATGTCTTGTCGTTTTGTTCCTCTCCACCTTTTTCTTCAAATACTTGACTGTTGCCACGTTTTATTTATTCATAAAAAAAAAGGTGGTGCAAGAACGTAAAATCGAGCACCGAATCCGGAAGGCTGAGCAACTGGCGCAGAAAATGAACAAGAATGACCAGTCCGAGGTCGATGACTCTGAAGAATTGACAAGTAAACACGGATGTCGTAAAATGAGTTGCTACTGTTACTAGAATTTGCTTCGTTGTAACCGTACAGAGAAACCTCGTTTGGCTTTTTTGGACTTGTTGATCGAAGCTTCCCAAGATGGTGCGCTTTTGAGCGATTTGGACATTCGTGAAGAGGTTGACACCTTCATGTTTGAGGTACATCTAAACAATTGCTCGTGATGTCGGCCATCCGTGCCTTTATCTAGTTGTAACCACCTTATAGGGTCAAGACACGACAGCAGCAGCGGTCAGCTGGTGCCTGTATCTGATAGGTCGCCACCCAGAAGTACAGGACCGCGTCAGTGAGGAATTGAACCGCATTTTTGGCACTTCAGATCGCCCGATCACCATGGCAGACATTCTTCAACTCAAATATTTAGAATCTTGCATCAAAGAAGCTCTGCGGCTTTATCCCAGTGTCGCCATGTATGGACGAACGCTTAGCGAGGACGCTGTTATCCGTATGTCAACATTTCCATCGTTTATACACAAATTTTCACTTCATTTTTCGGTTTGATTATGCAGACGGTCATGTTGTTCCGGCTGGTTCGACCGTTGCGGTGATTCCGTATTCACTTCACAGAGATCCTGAACAGTTTCCCGATCCAGAAAGATTCGACCCCGACCGTTTTTCTGCAGATAATATCCGAACCAGGCATCCGTATGCCTACGTGCCATTTAGCGCTGGACCGCGCAACTGCATCGGTAATTTATTCGTCCTCTTTACGTCTCTTCCAATTGTTTGTTTTTTTTTGTGTGTGTGACCTACTCTAAGTGGCACGTTTTCAACTTTTTCGGACCTGAGTAAAACGTTTGTAGGTCCCTACACCCTACGTACAGACAAGGCATTTTCTTTATTGTATTATTTGTTATTTTTTGTTGTTACTGTATTGGCACTTGACTGACTGCCGTTATGCAAGTCACTTATCAACGATGAAAACCGGTTTCGTTCATTTTTTTTTTCTGCCTCGTTTCTAGGCCAAAAATACGCCGTGATGGAGGAAAAAGTTGTGTTGGCTACCGTTCTCAGAAACTTTCATCTCGAGTCTTTGGAGAAGCGTGAAGATCTCGTCTTGATTGGAGAGCTTGTACTGCGACCACGAGACGGTGTTCAAGTACGTTTGACGCCCAAGCCAATCACCTCATCATGTTCGTCATCGTGATCATTTATTCGTACTAGACCTTTCGAATCCCTTTCCCTTTCGTTAGTGATCCACCTCTTTAAAAAAAACTGTATTTCATATGATAAATGTCGTAACAAACAGAGTTCCTTATATGTACAGTACGTACAATACATTATAGACTATTTCGCATTTGCCGGCAAGAGAGAGTAGGAAAAAAGAACTATATATCCTATTCATTTATATCCAAAGTTACATAAAGGACTAACCAAAATTATTTTGGGAACGGTTTTTAGTGCTTCCGTTATTTGCGCAAAAGGTAGTAGTAAGTTTTTGAATCGAGTCCACAAAAAGCGCAACTGTGATGATGTTGACGAGGCAATAAGTTGTTCAGCACGAGCTGAATTTACTTTCTCAGCACGAATGTATAGAAAGTGAATGTTTTCGTTTTTTTGTCTAGACGAGTTCGGAGAGTCCGTTTTTTGCTCGCCGTGCCCAAGTCCATCTTAACCCAGACCTTAAACTACCCAACAGAAGACTTTCTTCGATCGAAGTAGTTATTGTTAATATTTTTTGCCACCACTTTCGCTCTCATTCATCTTTTGTGCTTAATCATCTTGTCATCTGAATTCGGTCGTCCGTGATTAATATTACATATCTAGATTTCCATTTCCTAACTTTCCAATGGGTGATGCTTTGTGAGAAAAGGATACGTTGTGTTCGATGATTCACAATTCTACATTCATATCTTTGTCGTTTCAACCATTGCTAGCAGCTGTTAGCACTTTTTTCAAAGGATGTCTATTAGGAGCTGATGTATACAAATCCTTAGATTGTAAGATTTTCATTATAGCAAGAACTAGGGTAGGCCACTGCTGCGCAAAGTTCTAAATTCTCTTATCGAAATCATCGACATATGTGTACCGTGCGAGACATAAGGCATTATTGTTAATCGTCGGCAAGTAAAAAAGGGTCAGTGTACTAGCTGATAAGTGAAACACCCCAAAAAATAAAATAAAAAAGGGTGGGGCCTTTTAAAAAGACATGTGGGATTGGATAAACAAGTTGCGGCGTGGCGTTAATAATGTAGACGTGGCGCATGACGCGACCATCCAAAAAAGGTTTTCCATTAAACAGTCAATCAAAATTATTGTAACGTGGCAAATGTTCGGTAAAGTGGGCAATAAAAAAAGCGTTTTGAAACAAGTCAAAGGCAGCCCTTTTAAAAAAAAAAGGTAGAGAACAAATTAATACGCCCTCTGATGATGAAGATATGTACCTCCAGTTACTCTCTTCGGCCACTAGTTGGCACTTCTAGAAATACTCTCTTACGGTGTGGCCACGTCAGCCAAGTGACAACATTACGGGGCACCTTTTTTTCTCTCAACCGGCAATATCAATATTAAACGTTTAAATTTTGTTAAAATTTGTATTTTTCCAGCGGATATTCTCCCAGGTTAGTTTCTGGTTCTCAGTATATCCATAGTTTGTTTTGTCGTGTACAACTGGTTGAAATTTCAAGCAACTTCCTGGTTACAACTGTTTATGTTGGACCAATCTTCCCACTTGTATAAATTCTTAAAACGAATAGAATTATTATACTCCTAGTATTACGGGAATGTTATTAACTCTGACTTGTTTTGAACCTCAAACCTACTTGAAATTGGGGCTTGCTTTTAACTCCTGACTGTTGACGAGTTGAGATGATTACTGTTGCCACCCACTTCAATGTTTATGCTAATTGTCTTTGTTGTTGTTACAGTTTAAAAAATGAAAGTCAAGGAAGTTGAACAGACTGCTAATATAGCATGGTCTCCTGCTTCACAATATCCAATATATCTGGCTACCGGTACAGCAGCTCAACAGCTTGACGCCTCGTTCAGTACCACTTCACAGATAGATCTGTATTCTTTGGATCTAAATGAACCTGGTCTGGGTATGGGATTAAAAGCATCCATATCCACCAAACAAAGGTATGTCCCACCTATAATTATACATGCCAAGGTTCATGTTTCAATGTATATCAATAAAACACTTTTTCTTGTATACAGGTTTCACAAGTTAGTTTGGGGCTCGCAAGGCATCATCAGTGGAGAAAAGCCTAGCGGAGTCATAGTTGGAGGTGCAGATCATGGAAACATTCTCCTGTTTGATGCAGCAAAACTATTGATGGGGAAGAATGATGAAACTGGGGGATTCCTGTTATCAGATACTAAAAAACACAGTGGAGCTGTTAAGGCCCTCGATTTCAACCCGTTTCAGCTGAATTTGCTGGCTTCGGGTGCTAACCAGTCCGAAATTTTCATTTGGGACTTGAACAGTCCTGCAGCGCCAATGACACCTGGAACATTGTCTCAGCCACCGGACGATGTCACGTGTCTGGCTTGGAATAGACAAGTCCAGCACATTTTAGCATCGACTTTCGCCACCCGTTGCGTTGTGTGGGATTTGCGAAAGAATGAGCCCATTATCAAAGTATGCTAACTTGAATTCAATTATTTTGTCAGCATCTTCCAGATTTAACACATTTCTTGCACTACAGGTTAGCGACAGCACATCTCGTATGCGCTGCAAGGCAGTAGCTTGGCATCCCAAAGTAGCCACTCAGCTTTGTCTAGCGTCAGAGGAAGATCAGTTACCCGTCATCCAACTGTGGGACTTGAGGCAAGCCACAGCCCCTGTTAATACATTTGAGGGGCATCAGAGAGGCATCTTGGCAATGGATTGGTGTCCAGAGGTTGGTTTTTTTTTGCTTCCAGTGAATTGAACACCTGCTAATTCTGATGATTGTTCTTTAGGATCCTGATCTTCTATTGAGCTGCGGCAAGGATAACCGAGTGCTAATCTGGAATCCAAACAACCATGCAGCTCGCGGTGAACTGCTATGCGAATTGAGCACGAGCAGCCAATGGTGTTTCGACACGGCATGGTGTCCACGAAATCCTTCCTGCATCGCCACAGCCAGTTTTGACGGCCATGTACGAGTTCACTCGATCATGGGAGGCCGAGAAACAGCTGTTCAGCCTCCAGTCAATATGATTGCCGATTCTTTTCCTGGAATGGAATCCGCGCCAGCTTTACAAGCACCACAACAGCAGATTGTCATCCATGAACAACTTAGGAAAGCACCCAAGTGGATCCGCCCCATCTGTGGCGCTTCTTTCGCTTTTGGCGGGAAACTAGTAAGTTTTGGCTTGGAACCGGCCGGCAGTACACCCAGCGCAACTCCTCAAGTACACATTAGTCAAGTTATCACTGAAGAGGAACTTACCATACGTTCCAAAGAGTTAGAAACCGCTCTACACACTGGTAACTTGGCCGAGTTTTGCGTCAAGAAAACTGAATCGAGTAGCGAACATCAAGAGGCATGGAATTTCCTTGCTGCCAACTTTAGTCCCGCTCCCCGACAGCAATTACTACAGCTGCTAAACTACGAACCCCAGAGCAATGCTGAAGTTGATTTGAACAAATCAATGGACGGTCTGGGAATGTCGGACACTTTCGATTCTATTGCAGCTGAGGTGAAAACCTTCACAATCCCAACTGACCAGTCCGTTGACGGCAAAATTAGCAAAGCCCTTATCACTGGGAACTTGGCGACAGCAGTAGACCTCTGCTTCAACGATAAGCGTTATGCCGACGCTATTGTCTTGGCAATGACTGGCCCGCCTGAGCTACTGACTGCTACGAGAAACCGATACTTCCGACTGACACAGGGTGACGTTCCACGATTGATTCAAGCCGTTGTAACACGCGATTGGCAACAAATTGTCCAACATTGCGACATGGGCAACTGGAAAGAGGCATTGGCCGCTACTCTTACTTATGCAGAAGACAGCGAATTCGCTTCTCTGTGTCAAACTATTGGCCAAAGGTTGGAGACAGAAATGGGTTTAACTAAAGAAGCCGTTCTCTGCTACATCTGCGCCGGTAGCATGGAGAAAGTAGTCGATTGTTGGCTTCGAACAGACAACGACACTACATCCTCTCTACAAGAAATGGTGGAACAAATTATGGTTCTTCAACAAGCCCAGCGATCTTGGGGACGCCAACCTGTGGCTATCAATTCCGGCCATCTTACTCAACAACTCTGCCGTTATGCTGGACTCCTGGCTGGGCAAGGTAGTCTCGAAGCGGCACTTACTTATCTCGACATGTCACAGGTAATTTGCTAATATACTAAATAAAGAAATGAATAATTTTTACATATTTTGATTGTTATAGGACGACTCAATGGTAGAATTAAAGGAGAGACTTCAGCGTTCATTGAATCCGGCTGAACGCAAAGTTTCTACCGGAATGATGAACGGTGCTTACAGCATGGCCTCCCAGCAGCAACAAAGACAACGATATCCATCAAACAAACCTGCTACTCCCAACAGTTTTTATGGCCACCAGGATCAGTTCAGTCCGGCCGTTCCGGCTTATCCTCCACGGTCGTCAACGCCATTCCAAAGCAATAATTGGGCAACACAAGCCAATAGTTACAACTCTCCACCAGCAATGGCTTCCATGCCTCCCATGGGCAACACACCTGCCCCGCCACCAAGTGTCCAGCCAGCGCAACAGTTTCATCAGCCTGCACCTCCACAACAGTTCCATCAGCCTGCGCCTCCGCAGCAGCAGCAATACCAACAACAAACACCTATGCAGCAACAGTATCAACAACCCGTGCCTCCGCCACCGGCAGCGGCTCCTGTAGCTCCTCCTCCGATAACAGGAAACGTTTCCCGTCTAGGATCACTGAATCAGCGCAACAGAGTCTATGTCCAGGATCCTAGTGTCTCCAGCGGTCGCACTGGTGGATTTTACGCGGCGTCAAATTCTCCATTCCCACAGAGTCAGATGGGTTACATGTCCCAACCACCCCAATCTAACGCAGCGATGTTTCAACCTTCTGGTCAATTTAACAATCCATCGCCTTATTCGCAACAAAGCAACTATTCCGGAAATCAGTTCAACCAACCTCTGCCGGGTTCAACTGGTTCGTTCGGACAGTTGACCAACGGTGTAGGAATGGATGGCGGCCATCAGCCCGCTCCATCTCTCTACAGTCCCATGGACCACGTTCAAGCGCCACAGCAACAAAGCGCGTTCATGCAGCCAACGCCATTCGATGTCCCTCCATCCATAACCCCTCCGTTGGCTACCAATCTCGTGCCATCGATACCAGTTCTTCCCGCCACCAGCGCACCACCTGGTTGGAATGATCCTCCACCAGTGTCCAGTGTTGGCAAGGTGAAGACCGAAGCAGCAGCCGTTGAGACCATCAGTCATCCCATCTTCGCAATGGGTGTAGTCGAACAGCCGGCTGTTCCCAGCATTCAGCCCTTCGATGGGTATAACCCAAACATGATGTCTCCAGCCGAAACGATTCAACAGCACCATGCGCCTGAGCCTGCCCCTGTCCAACCAGCCGCTGCCATGCTGCCGATCCCTGATGAACACGTTATCATTCACGATGTGTTTCGTACATTAAAGGAAAAGTGTGCAGCGCTAGCTCAGAATGCGGTGAGAAACCTTTTTTTGTTATTTTCTCCTACTGTATTTTAAAATATCAAAATGTTTCTGTCTTCCTTTGCAGCAAATGAAAAGAAAACTTGATGATGTCGCAAAGAAATTGGAGTGCCTTGATGACCTTCTGCGCAAAAATATGGTAATTTTATCATAGACTTGCAAGCTATTATTTATGTAGCTAACTTTGTAAAACTTTTTGAAACACTCTAGTTGTTGCCCCAAACTCTTCAAGGCCTTCATTCGATTGTGCAAGCCGTTATGGCATTCGATTATGCGACAAGTCTGAATTTTCATGCCCAGGTGGTGGTCAATACGCCCTTCACTGAAATCGGATCGTTTATATCTGGTTTGAAAGTGCTTCTCCAGATGGCTCAGCAGCTGGGTATCCAGTACCAGTAGCAACACTGAGGGAAAGAAAATTGGGATTTTTTAAGAAAAGATATCTAACGTCCGATTCCCGCTCGCATGATAGGCAGAAAAGTTGGTTTCATTGCTTCACATCTCGTTTTTCTTTTGTTGAGTGTGTAGTTAATGGCCTTCTCCTCTTTTCTTTAATCAGAGAAATTCATTAAAAATCTATGCTATTTACAAACGTTGTTGGAGTTGCTCATCACTTGGTTTTGGCGTTCGTGAAATTCTGCTCACCTTTAACTATTATAAATCTAGCGCATAAGGAAGAAACTAACAAAAGAGTTAATAGAAAGTATATTTTGACTTTTAATCGCCTCGAGTAATCACAAAAAACTAATAATGAAACTATAAAGCGAGTAGGTAACAACGATCGAGATTAGTAGATCATCGCTGAAATACTTAATTATCCGACGAAATTTAGGGAGATATGTGAATGATCAATTTAAAAAAACCCTGTTACAATGTAAGTAGTAAAATGGCAAATCGTGCCCCTCAGCTCGGTTGTTGTAAAAACGCATTCGTGTCGAGCAAACAGGTGGACTCAAAGAAGCAGATTGGCTTGCATGATAATACAGCAACTCGGATATCCCGTTATTACTAGAACGGACCTAATTGAAACAAACTTAACTGTCGTTTTGACACTGGTATTCAAACGTTGACACTTTTTCCCTGACTACATTGAGGTATGTATCAGTTCTAATTCGTATGTAGTATTTCAATGGTAGCCGTATGGCAAAGCGGCGACTTGTGACGCTAGAGTTCAGAGGTCCGAATCTTGCATTAAAGCCGAAAACCAAGGCAATTTCTTTCTTTAAAAATCTTACGGAATTTGTTGTGTTCGGATTCTCCCCCTCACAGATGTCTCTGCCTTCCCTCCTCTTGCCTAAGGCTAGTGGACATCCGGTCTGGGCTCATCTCCCCTTTTGCCCCAGCCAGTCTGCTTTGTATGCTCATGCTCGACGGTTCGTCATTACAAAGATTACTCAAGACTCAACATGGCGCAGTTGATTACTTCCCTATGCTTCTTTGTGTTCGTGTTTTAACTTTTTGCGGAGTGTTTCGATTTTACTTTTTTTCACGTGGGTATCCTTGTGTGCTGAACCATTTTCGCCTTGTGCCTGTGTTTTGTTGCCCAGTGACGCAATCGCCACGTGGCGGTTCTACATACTCTCGCCGTTTTTCTTCGCTGACGGCATTCCACGACGGCTTCCGGGTATTTCGACGTTGACGTTGGCCTGCCACGTTCACGCTCCGGTCGTGGACGAGTTCACACCATGGGGGACAATGATGCGGCCAACAACGCGGCAGCCACGGACGCCCGGTTTGGGGCCATCGAGACACAACTCACCGCCTTCGGTGGCCAGTTTCAGGCGCTCTTGACGGCGATACAGGCGCTTCAGGCTGGTCAGCAGCAGCAGCCAAATATCCAGCAACAGGTGATTCCCCCTCCGCCGCCACCGCCTCCGGCCCCACCGGCAGCCCCTGACCACAGGCGTCGTTTGGATCCATCCAACCTGCCGAAACTCAGCGCCGACGTCACTCTTATCCAGCTTCAGTCTTGGAGGAGGAGTTGGGATGATTATGTTTGCCTTGGCGGATTATCATCACTCCCTGTGACGGAACAGACCGCCAACTTGCGGCTCGCCTTTGACACCTCTATGCGTCAGGTAGTGGAGATCGCACTCGGCATCCTGCCCACCGACTCCAAGTCGCCGGACGAGGTCCTGGACAGCATCACTGGTTACATCCGGGCCAAGAGAAATGTCGCGCTCGACCGAGTGGCCTTTCGCGAGTGCTGTCAAAGTGCTACGGAATCGTTTGACGAATTTTATATGCGGTTGAAAAGCCTGGCGGGCCCCGCCCAATTGTGTGGCACATGCACAGACGAGCAGATGGCTACCGGCATCATGACGGGCATTCGTGACGCCGCTACGAAACAGAAGCTCCTGGCCCTCACTCCATTTCCAAAGGCTCAGGACGCAGTCAACTTGTGTCGTAGCGAGGAATCGGCACGAGCCAACGTCAGCACGCTGAGAGGAACGAACGATATTGGCGCCGTTCACCACCAGCCACCACCGACACAGCAGCAGCAACAGCAAGGTGGCGCCCGGCAGAAAGTTCGTTGCCCTAACTGCGGAAATTTCTCTCATCGTGGCCCGAAATGCCCGGCCATCGGTCGGAATTGCCTCTGGTGTGGTGCCGCCGATCACTTTAGTCCGGTATGCCCCGCCAAATTGGCCGGGAAACCGAGCATTCAGCCACCACCGACATCCAGCGGCACTCATCCTCCATCTGTTAACCGCCACATTTTTATCGGTAGTGTCCAAACTTCCCGCCGCCGCGTTCCAACCATTTCGGTCCAAATTTGCCGCGGCCCTGGCTACCCGACAGTTAGTCTTGACGGTGTGATTCCCGATGGTGGCGCTGAGGTGTCCGTGGCCGGCCCCGACGTCCTCCGCTCTTTGGGCCTCAAAGAGGAGGACCTCTTTCAGGCCACCTTTGGTCTGGTAATGGCCGACAGGAAGGCGCCGTTACTTTCCGTTGGCCAGTTGGATGTGGAGTTGACATATGGCGCGGCGGTGGCGACCGTTACCGTCGTATTTTGCCCGGAGATGTCCGGTCTGTTGCTGTCGTGGATCGATTGCAAGGCCCTCGACATTCTTCACCGCGACTACCCCCTGCCCATCGGTCAGCAGCGGCCCATCGCATCCGTTATGGAGATTCCGCACCCGCCACAGCCGGACCTCCACCCGCTCCTCAAGAAACCCATGCCGGCCAACCCGACTGATGGTGAGAAGGCCGCGATTAAGGAGGCAATTCTGGCCAGTTTTGCAGACGTATTTGACCAGTCAACCCTCAAATGCATGGAGGGTCCGGATATGGACATTTTGCTACGGGATGACGCGGTGCCTTACGCCATAAACGGTTATCGGCCAATACCTTTCCACGACCGGGCCGAAGTCAAGCGCATGCTGGACGCCATGGTACACAAGGGGATCATTGCCCCTCAGATTGAGCCCACCGAATGGATTTCTCCTCTCGTCATCGTTCGAAAACCAAACGGGCGCGGGTTCCGTCTTTGTGTGGACCTAACGAAGCTCAACCGCTTCGTCCGCCGACCGGCTCATCCAGTGCGTACCCCTCGCGACGCTGTCGCCGAGATCAGCGGCTCTGCTGAGTGGTTTTCGGCACTCGACGCAAGTGATGGATATTTTCAAATTGCCCTGAGGCCCTCCTGCCAGCATCTGACAACGTTCGCCACTCCATGGGGCAGGTATCGTTTTTTGCGAGCTCCACAGGGGCTAAATTGCTCCGGCGACGAGTACAACCGCCGACAAGACGCCGCATTTGACGGCCAGCAGGATCTCGTGCGCGTCGTGGATGACTTACTCCTCTATCACGAAAAATTTGCTGATCACGTCGCCGGCCTGTGCAGAGTTCTTGTGGCCGCGCGTCAAGCTCGCATCACATTTAACCCAAACAAATTCTTTTTTGCCCAGCGACAGCTCATGTGGGCCGGTTTCCAGATCCAGGAAGGCGGGTTCGCTGTCGACCCTGACAAGCTCCGCGCCATTCGAGACTTTCCTCCACCCAAAAATATCACTGAGCTTCGTTCATTTCTTGGCTTAGTTGAACAGTTTGCCGGTTTCTCCACCGCCGTCGCCGAAGCCAAGGGCCCCCTCCGTCCTCTTCTCAGCACCAAGAACATTTACACCTGGACATCAGATCATGACGCGGCCTTCGCTGCCGTCAAATTGGCCCTAACGCAACCCCCGGTGCTGGCTCATTTCGACCCGGCCCTCGAGACGCAACTCCAAGTCGACGCTTCGTTGAAAAATGGGATGGGCTACGCGCTTCTGCAGCGACACGGCGACCACTGGAAGCTTATCGACGCAAACTCCCGCTGGTGTTTCGACACCGAGTCGCGCTACGCGATCGTCGAGTTGGAGCTGGCAGCTGTCGAATGGGCCATGCGCAAGTGTCAGCTTTACCTTCTTGGCCTTCCGTCCTTCTCCCTTGTGGTGGACCATCAGGCTCTGGTGTCCATCCTAGATCGCCAAACCCTGGATATGGTCGATAATCCCAAGATTCAGCGTCTCAAGGAACGGTTGTCACCGTACGTTTTCACCACCACCTGGAGGAAGGGGAAGCATCACTTCATCCCGGACGCCCTGTCTCGCGCTCCCGTAGGCAGGCCATCCGAGGAGGACTTAAGTGTGATGGACGCCGACATAGCCCATCTGCGCTCCGTCATTTCTTATCGTGTTGGCCTGTTGTCACTCGACGACGGTCAACACCGGTCTGACCCCCTCCTGGACGAGCTCCGCGACTTGGCTAATCGTGATTTGGGTTATGCCGCCCTCATCAAGGCCGTTTCGAATGGATTTCCATCTCGGCGTGATCGGACGGATCCGGCTGTACTCCAGTACTGGACCATACGGCAGCAACTCTCAGTCGACGACGGTCTGGTATATTTCGGGTGTCGCATTGTGGTGCCTGCTGCCGCCCGGCGCAACGTGCTGGCAAAATTGCATGCCTCCCACCAGGGCATCGTGAGGACCAGGCAGAGGGCGGCCCAGACTGTCTACTGGCCCGGCATCTCGAACGAGATCACACAGATGGTCGAACGCTGTGAGCCCTGCCAAGTACACCGATCCAGCCTACCCCAGGAGCCCCTCAGGAGTGATCCGCTGCCCGAATACGTATTCCAGTCCGTCTCAGCTGACCTATTTCAGGCCGGAAGTCTCCACGTGCTGGTGTACGCCGACCGACTTTCCGGCTGGACAGTCATCCAGCAATGGCGTCACTGTCCCTCCGCCAGAGAGGTCGGGCGGGCCGTTGTGGACAACTTTGCTGCCCTTGGTGTGCCAGAACGCTTCCGGTCAGATGGCGGCCCCCAGTTTTCCGCTAAGGAGTTCCGCGACCTCTTGACCAGATGGGGGGTGGAATGGATTCCGTCCAGCCCCACTTATGCGCAGAGCAACGGACACGCAGAGGCCGCAGTGAAGGCCGTCAAACATCTAGTACTAAAGGTGGCACCAACCGGCGACCTGACCAGCGAGGAGTTTCTTCAAGGCCTGCTGGAGCTGCGGAATACACCGGACGCCACTGGATTTTCGCCAGCCCAAGTGGTCTTCGGGCATCAGCTACGGACATTGATTCCGGCTCACCGATCTTCGTTCCAGCCACGCTGGACAGCAGCCATGGAGGCCCGCGACCGTCAGGCCGTCATCGACGCCACCGCCAAGGGCTACTACGATGCCCGCGCTCATCCTTTGCGTCCGCTTCAGACCGGCCAGCTCGTCCGGGTCCAAGATACCACCACTAAGCTATGGGATCGTGTTGGCACGGTCGTCGGTATTGGCCGGAACCGGGACTACCGTGTCAAGATGGGAGGTGGTGCTGTCATGTGGCGCAATCGTCGTTTCATCCGTCCACAGCGATCGACGCCTAACGCTACCCCGGCTTCGACTGAACCTGCCCAATCTCCTTCACATGCTGAGCTTCCTGAACCCGGCCCACTGTCTGACGCCGGTCGGACAGTCGTGCCGAAGCCGTCGGGGGACATCGGTCCACCGGCGAGCCGAGCCGGCCCGGCTCGACGTCGCTCCAGCCGCAACAGAAGAGCTGTGGTCAAGATGAATTTATAAAGCACTACTGTTACGCTCCCCCCAATATATGTTTCCCTGATTTTTTTTTCTCTTCATATATGTTTCGCGATGCGTGTTGCAGTAGTATGCTTTATTTTCCTGGGTTCGTTTTAGTCTCCCCCTTTCCAGTTTCTTCTTTCGCTCGTTTTCCTTTGTGTTTTGTTCAGCCTCAATCCGGATTTTTTCCCGTTTTTCGGCTTGTGCGGGGATGTTGTGTTCGGATTCTCCCCCTCACAGATGTCTCTGCCTTCCCTCCTCTTGCCTAAGGCTAGTGGACATCCGGTCTGGGCTCATCTCCCCTTTTGCCCCAGCCAGTCTGCTTTGTATGCTCATGCTCGACGGTTCGTCATTACAAAGATTACTCAAGACTCAACAGAATTTTTCCGACTTCAATGTGTTAAAATGGCTTCGACCTCGTTTTCAATCGTTGTGACGATAGCCATGTGGCAAAGCATCGAGCCGACCACGATTATAAGATAAATCTTATATCGTGGTCGAGAAGGTCGAAGTCATTTCCTGGAGGGTATGTATGTATGCGTCTGCCGGTCTGCGTGTGGTCTGTCATTTTCGATGACAGGTAACTTATTTAAATCGCGCAACAGCGTATTGTTGCTCAATCAAGTATGTTTGTAGTTTGAGTTTGCTGTTTGCACGTTGAGACGTAAATAAGTCTGAGTTTCAGACTTTCAGCTCATTAAATCATTTAGTGGGTTGTGTGATGTGGATGTTGGGGTTTTAAAAAATGGTTATATGAAATCAAGGTTTTATCTTGTGTTTGACTGGGTCAGAAGACTTATTTTTCAATGAAATTTGGTTCCATTATAGAATTCAAAGCTCTAGGATGATTTTCTTGTTCAGTCGATCATTAGGCACAACTGCTTTAATCTAATAATGTCAATGTTTACAGGCTGTTTGTTTCTTTGTGAGAAAACATCCTACAGTTAAGACGTGGTGGTCACCCATTATATATTTCCTTTTCTCAAATAGGAATGCCAGGTAATAAGGTGTACTTGCATTTATTGTTTGTGGTGATGCAATATTGCAATAAGCTTGCTTTCTTAATAACTTCAATTTTTCATTTCGTGTAGTAGTAGCACAACCTGGCTTGCCAGTATCTCATCTCACATCAGTCATTCTAGTCCAACTGTGATGTCTCTTTTAATAAAAAATGTGTACACACAATTGGGCTGACACGGTATAACTAGAATTACTTCTTTGTGTGTATTGTTCAAAGCCTAATATATCTCTTTTATTTGTCTGATGTCAAATCAGTTCTTTGGTTACTTTCTTTGTTGGACTTTCCTGTCTTCGGTGGACTTCCAACTGGAACTGGCCGTCATTGCCATAGGATTCCCCTTGGTGCGCAATAGGAAAATTGACATGCAGCGACACTACTATGTGTAAAAGGTTACAACTTTTTCTGTAAATCAATTATTTTTCATAAATGATAAACTGATGAATATCCTGGTCTAATTCAGGTGTCGCCAACTTTCTTTCTTTTACTTGTCGCGTGATCCTTGCCAACATGGCGTTGCACCTAATGTGAAGTTGCAGAGGAGTCATCATTGTTTTTCTTTACTCATGCATTATACTCAGACGGCGACTGATGCTCCAACTTGCATCAGTCGATGTCGCTTATGTGATCAGCAGGTGGTAGGGATGGGCTCTGTCTCGAAAGGGTGAATACAGCCAAGCGCCCGACTAGGTTCAATCGCATCCCCTAAGAACTGGCCCGAACCGTCACTCTTCTCTCTTTCGGGCTCCTCCGGTTCTTTCCCGGGGAGCCATGCCTCTCGTTGGGCGGAACGGTCCGTCCGAGCGACGAGAGGCAACGAACGAAATGATGAACAACGATTATCTCTTCTAGAGATTTTCTCCTCTGATCGTTCATAAAATAATTTAAGACATACTACGTATTATTGCGCATTGTATTTATAATAAATTTATGATAAAACTAAATTTGTTTCATTTATTACAATTTTATCTTGTCATCCATTCATTACCGTGTTTTCATCGGTTGGCATTCTAATTTATCCAAGTACAATTCGTCATATGTGGATTTGAATCACCGATCTTCGGCGTTCACATCTCTACCCTTATTCAATTCATCAAGTTGCTATTTTTTCATATCACTTCCATATTGATATTTTATTTCTTGGAGTGCGTTTATTTTGAAGTTCTAGTATTTGCGTATATTTACGGTTCGTTTCATGAGGATTCGAACCTCCGACCTGTAGCGTCACAACTCGACGCTTTGCCACATGGCTACCGTTAACTGAGAAAATTCGAATGTATGTAGATGCAGTATGAAAGAAATACACCCCCCGCGTTGTTGTATTTAAATGTTCCCAGTAACATATGTAAATATCAGTGGTAGCCGAAGTGGTAAAGCGTCGAGCTGTGATGCTTGAAGTCGGAGGTTCGAATCCTCGTGTAGCCACATGTAATTGGTCTTCGGAGAATCGTGTTTGTTTGTTATTGTCAGTCTCATTTTCATTATTCATATATTTCTTCTCCCGTTGTTCTATTCGTTTCGAGTTGCGATTCTTATAGGCAGTAATAGCCGAAATGATAAAGCGTCGAGCTGAGATGCTCGAAGTCGGAGGTTCAAATCCTCTCGTAGCGACATGTAATTGTTCAACGGAGATTCCTGTGGAATCCCCCCCTGCACCTAATACTCAGGGGTAAAACGCAAGTACGACAGGCCCGGGGATAATCCGGGCCTCTTTGGGCGAGAGCCGTACCGGTTTGCAGAAATGTACCAGCGCGTTTATACATTTAAGTATCTTTTGGTTTGGTATTATAGGTGTTTGTATTGTTTAAGTTTGATACCAATAACACAACTAACTTAAATAAAGCAAACCATACATACCACTATATAATACCAAACCTAAGATAATAAAACAAATAAACGCGCTGGTAAATTTCTGCAAACCGGTTCGGCTCTCGCCCAGAGAGGCCCGGATTATCCCCGGGCCTGTCGTACTTGCGTTTTACCCCTGAGTATTAGGTGCAGGGGGGGATCCTACAGGAATCTCCGATTACCAACTACATGTCGCCACACGAGGATTTGAACCTCCGACTTCGAGCATCTCAGCTCGACGCTTTACCACTTCGGCTATTGCTGCCAATTATAAACGCTACTCGAAACCAATACAACAACGGAGAAGAAATATATGAATAATAATGAAAACGAAACGAGTAACATCAAATGCTAAACGGGAATTCGAACCTCCGACTTCGTGCATCACAGCTCGACGGTTTACCACTTCGGCTACTACTGACATTCACCCATGTTACTTGGAACATATAAATACAACGAGGGAGAAGAAATTAGTTATGAAAATGTAACGACATCGAACGATATGTCGCTACGTGAGGATTCGAACCTCGGACTTAATATATGGTGGTTGGTATTATTAGTTTGCAAATTATTCAAATTTATTGGTTTGGTATTATCGGTGTAATAAGTTACTTTAATTGCTGTATTGTCACATTTTTTAGTACAAATGTATTATCTGATAAGAATCAAATGTGAATACACAGAATCTTATCTTAATCTGTCTATATTTGTACTCGAATCATTGAAGTAATTTAAAAAATGCGTTTGAATCATGTCTTCTTTATTTCATTCATTTTGAAATCATCATTTACATTATTTGGTATTATTTGTGTATTAAATGGCACGATATTTTTTCCAAAATTACTATTTCCGACCGTTCTTTTGGTGCCGTGCCGATGTTTTTTACAAACATCGTTAGAACGTTATTTAGCAAACACTTCAATTTTCAACAAGGGACTATTTGGTATCGACTACGGTTCGCTTGCCGACTACGGTTGAGTCAATCGTACAGCCACTTCTTGTAGCTTTTCTGTCGGCTTCCTCATCCTCGCCAACATCCTCTCCTTTGGGTTTCTCCTCTTCTACTTTGGGTCGTCCTCCTCCTCAGCCTCATCGTCGCTGACTTCCTTGTCACGCTCCTTCTCGACCAAAAGCTTAATTAGGTAGCCAATTAATTGAGTGTTTCTTCACGACTTCATTGACTTTCTTCTCCACATAGTCCATCTGGTCTTCCTGCAAGTTAAAATTGAATAAAAATGAATAAACAGATCAACTGATTGAAATAAGAGCATCAACTTACCTTCAAGTGCAACACAATCTTTGTGCCTATTCCCATGGGCTACTCTGTGGTCAGATTTGATGCTGAAAGAACCACCAGCAGAGGACTCCCAGACATACTGCTCATCATCATTGTGCTTAGAATGAACTGTGACCTTGTCTGCAACCAAGTAAGCGTAGAAACCCACACCAAACTGACCTATCGGCACCAGCTTGCAGAGCTTCCATGAATGCTTTAGTTCCAGACTTGGCAATTGTACCCAAGTTGTTAACCAAATCAGCCTTGGTCATACCATTACCACTGTAGAGAACAATGAACTGTTAAATAAGCCATTCATCATGTAAGAAGACAAGACAACTTACGCGTCCATGATGGTGAGGGTGCAGTTGTTCTTGTTGGGGACAATCTTAACTTCAAGTTCCTTCCCACTGTCCAATTTGAATGGATCAATAAGGGATTCATAATGGATCTTGAAGAGTTGGAGATCAACTCTCGCAAGAAGATTTCCTTGTTCGAGTAGAAGGTGCTGATGATCAAGCTCATGAGCTGAGCAATCTCAGCCTGGAAGGCGAAGGTTTCGGCCTCGGTTTCCATTTTAACTTCTTCGGGCATCTACGATAAATAAGCACGAGTTTAGACGTTTGCACCACGAGACAGCCACGATATCAAGACGTTTGAACCACGAGACAGTTTGAACAAGTTGACATAAAACAACCCAGTGCAATAAACTCGGATATAATAAAATAGAATACTTACATTGGTTGAATTCAAAGATACTTTAAGAAGAGCACAAGATTATTTGAAGTTTGTCGCGTGGAGAGCAATCGCTTTTCAGCTTCGTTTGAGAGTGTTTAACCGTGTCCATGACCACAGTACCACACATTTGAAACTAGTACAAATGTTGGCAAGTAGTCTGCTGGAATGTGCTGTTGCCATGTTTGGGCTGGGACTACCTGACACCTAAGAGAGACTGAATAATTTGATAATCATGAAATCATCAGCCAACTGTGAATTTTAAATTTTACATATAATTCATTTCCGTACGAATTTTTAAAACTGTCAATCGCGTTAGTTTTTTAAAAAATGTGAGCGCTAGATGTCTAGCGCGTATCATAACAAGTCTAACCAACCGGTGATCTAGCGTGAGAGGTGCGTGAAAAAGATTGCTTTCCATTTCGAAGCAGTATGGGGAGAAGGCTTGTTATTGCTGCAAGTTACAGAGAAGAAGATTTCCCTGATTACACCATAATTCATCTAAGTAACCGGAAAATTAATAAAGAGAACCAAGAACAAAGTGATTCCTTACCTGTTGGTGATCAGAATGAATCAAATCATCGTTACTTTCTTGATGCTCCTTTTGCATCATATTTTCGATGTGAACTTTTGAGGTCAAATATTGTGAAAAGAGGAGTTTGGAATAACCTTTCAGATGCAACTCAAACCAACACCATAATAGTGCATGTTTTACTAATTCAACCTAAGTGATACCAGTTGGATCACAGATTGCAAGCACAATAAAATTGATACGCCTATTTTTTTTTTAGATTATTCATTATTTTTGTATTCTAATGGAGCTAAAATTCAACTGGTAGTCAATGAAACAATTAAAATGGACCACATCATGTCTTGCTTGTCTACTTTAGGGGAAGCATTCTCATCACATTCACTTGGTGATCAGTTCCTAAGTTGTGTTAGTATTTTTATCAATTTTACTGTTCTTGAAAAATAAGCTCACACAATTGTTAATTTTTTAGGCAAAGACAGCTGGGAATATTTCACTTCAGCAGTACAAAATTGCAGAAAAACTGGGTGATCCAACAACTCTGTAGTGTTGCCAGCTTATTTGGTTGGTATTTATTATGGTTTTCTTATTATTGTTTTTTATGGCGTTATGGTTTATTGGTTTTTAAATGATATTTTGTGATTTTATTTCATTTAGTTTTATTGGCAACCTGATGATCTAATTGGTAACCATATATATCTTACACACACGTTTATAATTTTATATAAACTTCGATAGCAATTAATGCGGTATTGAAGAATATTATTTGTCGATATTTGTACTCAAACCATTGAATAAATCAATACAAATGCGTTTTTAAAAAAATTAATCCGAGTCATTGGCTGTCAACTCCAGTTTCTTGTTTCGTCAGAGGGCTTGTTTCGAATTCGCAAAAATAGCCGAGTTAATAAAGTTTTTCTAGCTAGTTCACAAGACAAAACTATTGCAGGGTTGGGACGAGCGCGATCTTTTAGCGCGCTCGTGTTGTTGTGAGCGCGCTCGCGCTCGCGATCATATTTTAAAACCACGAGCGTGAGCGCGCTCGTTTTTGTGTAGTTTTGATCAACCCTTTTAAAAATATTTTGTCTAAGAAGTTTCAACTCAAGTTCTTTTTAAATGTATTTAAGTAAAAAAACGAGCGCGCTCACGCTCGCGCTCAAATTTTTGAAAAATCGTTGAGCGTGATCGCGCTCCGAGCGCGGCCCAACCCTGGACTATTGGTTTGTATTTTTAGAGTTTGTATTTTGATATTATTGGTTTGTATTATTTTATGATATTTTGTGATTTTATTTGGCTACAATTTCAAAACGATTGTAAGCGTAAAAATGTATTGCTTCAAATGACAATTGAATTTGTACACATGATAAAGTAAATTCGTGTAATATAACTTCGTTGTACAACTTTGCGTATAAATGTGCAAGATATTACCCAACCAAAAGGTATTTGTAGATATGTCTAGTTTACATAAGGCTGTTTCTGACACGGACCATTTAAAAAATTCTCTGCAACAGTTAAATATGTTCCGTACTATTATATATATTTAGAAAAAAAAATTCAATGTAAAACTTTCTCCTTGGTGCAGTTGCAGTCGTCTACCGCAAACTAGGCGAGTATATATACCAAAAGGATACTAATTCAATTGGGTTTTTAATACCTGAAGAACGCGCGAAAAAATTAAACATATAAGTAAGGTCAGCGACGATGATTGAGTGAATCATAGACGAAAAGGGAAGAAAGGTAGGACGATAATATGAGCCATGTGACATAATTTACAAATCGATGAATCGATGTTTGAGCCATACTTCCAAATAAACGACAGCAAGTTTCTCCAGCGACGTACGCTATCCAATTCAGCCCTTACGTCGTACAATCAATTTGACCGCTAATAAACCCTGCCATCATAAGACTTCGTTGTGAAGTTGACGGCCGATTGTGACATAAAGGAAAACTTTTCTTCAAAGCAACCTAAGTTGGATCGCATATCCGCAAAGTATTTGCCAACCATCTGCCAGTGGCAGAAAGCCAGGAAGATGATAACGTGCCACCACTATTCAAGAGAAAAAATGGATAGATGGAGATACGTCTTAATATAGAACAGAGCCGAAAACTTACCTGGTGAGAACTTCCAATGTAATCGACTGAACCTGTATTGATTTTATGAGTGATAATGGAAGATTTATTAGAGTATCCTGGATAGTAAAAATAAGTGCAGCGCTGGTACCTGGGAACCAGATTTCGGGTATCCTGGTGACATAGAAGAAGAGAGCTAGGCCGCATATCAGGTACATGATACCTATCTGGCTCACCAAATCCTAGATTGTAAAAATAGAGTGTTTTAACGCAAGTAGAACACGAGGATTTGAATTGCGCTGGTAACGGTAAATACTTACAAAGACGTTGGGGGTTCCGAATCCTCCGTTCTGCCAGACCCAGTGAATGCAAGGTAGAAATCCGAAGCAGCTCCATGAGACGAAGAAGATTAAACGGGTGCGGCTGTAGTCGTCTGTGAGGAATTTAGGCGTCGTCTGGAGGACCAAGGCCGCAATGAACAAAGTTCCGCTTATGGTGATGTAGATGGTCCTAATCTCCTGTGTATTGTTTCCAAAAGAAACAAAATTAATGGCCGTTTGTTAAGCGGTATTACATTAACTTCACATGCAACTGGGGATCGATATCTTTTGTATCTATTGTTACTACAATATTACAATAGACTACAAGTCATTAATGGCATATGCATAGTAGCCTATGGGAACTGCTGACGAACAGCTGCACCCGGATGTTCCGCTCTGTCAAAAACAACTGCTATCCCTTTTCTCTTTTCCATATAATACGCCGAAGAGCCGAAGACATAACATGGGCCTATTCATGTAGTTCAAGGACGGCCGAGTGGTAAAGACATTGACCTACTTTAACTTTCTCTTTCTATTTTAGAATTTTCCGTTGATCTCCCTGCTCATCAGCGAGGGCATTGCCAGGCCTACGTATTTGAAAAAGGTGCAATCTGTTTATCTGTTAGGACTGTCTAGGTAAATGTTTACTCTTGAATTTAACATTTTTTTCTAGATAAGAGATTTTAGAACAAAAGATTACGAAAAGTCCGACAAACAATCCATAAGCAAACCGAAATGGGATCAATGTCCCAAGCTCCCCAGTCTACCGACTGATAATTATTCGACTGGCGATCAGGAAGCGGAATAATAGGTGAATAAAGTGCATGGAGTTGTAACCTGTGGGAATGTAAAAATGGTTGCTAATCGATTGCTAATCGAAAGTCTTACGTTTTGACACCAGAAGGCGTAATAGATTCCTGTGGTGTAAATGGCCAGAAGACTGAAGGAAATGCCGCAAAGGTCATACGACAACCAACAATGGTAAAAATCTTTCGAGTGACAGCAAAAAGTGTGATAGCCAGTCGACATGGCCATGCAAATCTAGAAGAAGATAAATTTCATTCATTAGTCGATTTAATAAAAGCCCAATTGCCGTTAAATACAAACCTGAAAGCAAACAACAATCAAGAGGCTGATGGCGCTGTCTTGCCATGTGGAAGGGCCACTGCTGTTGACTAGCTGGATGATTTCATCTACGGTGAAGTAAGCGAAATAAATCCATCCGAGCAAGTGGGTCCAAGCATTCAGCGTCTCATTTGTCCACCAAAACAGGCTGCGACACAATCGAAACAATAGACACGATTACAATTTTATTATGGTTTGCTCTCTTCCGCTATTGCTGCCGGTCATGTCATTGAAAACAATTGTTTCTACAACCAGCCGGCCAAACAATTTAGATTTTACGATTTAGACAGCAATTCGCCAAATAACAGACGAAAACGTCGAGCCCTCGATCGGACAACAACAACACTGACACTTTTATTTTTCAAGTTTTACGATCGGATTTTTGTACGTGGAATCGCGCGACTATCCAAAGAGACACCTTGAAAATAATTTGGCGGGCGGGCGCCTCGCTATTTTTACTCTCTGGGCCTGAGCTTCGCACAAAATCAGACGAAATGAGGTTAGTGCAGCAACAAGCAAATTTTAGTCGACTAATCTTTTGTTTCTTTCTCAACATCGCGGTCGTTGCGCATCCACGTGTTTTGTTTCTTCTGGCATTTATTCAACTCTGGGCCAGACAGAGAGCCGCCCAGATGAAAGCGAAAGTGTTATTCCTATTGGCATGTATTACGCTGTACATGTAGAGAGGGAGAGAGAATGTCCTAAGAAAAAAAAATGTACAAATTCGGACGGCTTCGTTGGTTTTGTAGTGAAAGCGAAAGTTGCGCTCTTGACTTGCGGTGACGCATAATATAATAAATAAAAGATTCATGCCAGTGCCTGTCAGCGTGCAAGGCATCTTTTGATGTAACCTAATTGCAAAAATCTCAGATTTTGGCAAGCTTGATGAATAGATAATTTAAAAAAAACGCGCGGGAGATTTCAATAAAACGAGATGGTAACCTCGACCTGGCCAGTTGATTGAATACAAGATAACTCGTTCCCCACAAGGGCGACGAGTCTATCAGGTAGAAGCTGAATGAGAAAATGCCAATTTTGATCTCACCTTTTGATGCAAGTTCCAGTGCTCAGGTGTGTTCGATATCCTCTGTAGATGAACGGGTTGAACTGGAGGAAATGCGGAGCCTCGTGGAATTCAACAATGACAGGTTTCGCGATGGCAAGGGTCGATGTTGGAGGAGTCTGAGGTGTTGCCGGGCGAATTCCGACGCTGGCAGGATTTTTGGCATCGAGCCAGAGTGTGCGAATCTCGCTGGAAACGCTGCTACTGCGGCTGCTGTTGGTGCTGGCGCCATAGCCGTTCCTGTACGACAAGTAGCACTTGTCGTTGTTGTTGTAAAATTCGCGCTGTTCCGACGTCTTCCGAAAATGACTGGGCGAGATGGATCGACTGCGCTTCCGCCGCTTGCGGAGTCGTCCCTCTACCTCCACGAAAGGATCGTTCTCCACTTCCGAATGCGGCGGCATCGTTTCGGGCGTTCAGGCTCAATATGGCAAGACAAATCCTGGGTAATGACTCGCTAGACGGACAGACTGGGCAGGAATTTTCCAAGCGTTTTGGAGGGGAGGACTGCAATCCAGTCCGACTATGGGATATGATGCATCCGAACTTGACCAATCTCGGTAACCGACTGACTGACCGGGCGGAGTGCGCGGCACACCGACTCGGTTGTCTCCCGCTTACCGCATGATGGCGTTCTCAGCGGCGGCCCGTCGTCTCCTTTCTGCAGCTGCGGCCTCTTTCTCTCCGTTTGACGTCTCACATTCACACAGACACAAGCACAATTCGATCCCCATTGGGGGACGTTCGAATCTCCGCCTGTGGCATTCCAGTTTGCCGGGCTCTTACTGCAACAACTACTACGAGACTGGAGCCGGCCTTCAAACCAGTCGGCCAGACTCGTAACATTCTGATGCGTAAAACACTCCATTAAGAGAGTTGTGTCTATGGCGTGGTTTGGTTTTTAAAGGAAAGTAAAAAGTTTCCACCTTGAAAAAGAGGCCTCTGTTTCAATGGTGTACCGCGATGACTTTCTCACTTTCTATCGCGCGATACCTCACTTCGGATCCAGCTCGGACTCGGTTCGGTTCGGGATTCACGTAGCGTGTGTTTTTGAAAAAAAACAAATTCCCTTTTTTCCCTCTTCCTCGGCCGCTTTCTCTCTTTGTGCCTCTGGCGCAAACATGGGCCTTTTGAGTTTTACCTTGACGACGGAGGGGAAAACGGCATTACGCAACAACGAACGAAGAACCGCATACGAACGGTCGATCTCATCATTACAAGAACGGGGAGTTGCCCGGCCCCCGGATTCGGCCAGTAGACGGAAAGGTCGCTGCCGTTGATCGTGACCATGATTCTTTTTTTCTTTTAGTCGTTGTTTAAGATATTCATGTCGTCGCCGACTTGAGGTCGTCTCTACAATTTGAATATTCCTAAACCGACGAGAATAACAAAACATTTTCCCACATGCCTGTCGTAAACTCCGTCTCAATGTCAAACGTTTAATACACCTGCAGTATTCGGAATATATTGCAAATCATAAAAATAGGTAATACAGGGCAATTGACGGGCAGACAATTTCCTGGATTGAACCGTCAATCGATTGGCAATATCTGAGACGGATTCCTCAACAATTTTGACGGCGAAATATTGAACGACACGTGTCGCCAGAAAAAAGAGAAGCGGATATGCCGTTGGGTACACCGGACAAACGATTCGTCCGGAAGCATCTCTCCGCACGTCTCCGCAGCGTTACGTTACACTCCGATTCGGGTAATTATTCAACGCACAATGACATCCCTTGACTTCGATGAATAGAAAGCGTACAATGACAATATCAGACATGACCCATTTGGAATTCAATATTTTATGGAGTGTATCGACTACAAGAAAAACAAGATTTTTTTTTCCTGTTGGGCTTTCTAAAAAAAAAAAAACTTTGCTACCAACTAGACGAAAACAACAACATTAGGTAACCACGCAGTTTGTTGAAGCAAATCTATCGGGACGAGCCGGTCGTCAAAGAAATAGCTGCTTTATTGACTTGTGACGGTCAAACGAGGTCGACTGTGAGGGAAACTTTCGATTGTCGTGTCTTGTCCAGTTATTTTTCAGTGACGTCACAACATCCTGCCTCACAGACAAAAAAATCGAGGTTTTTCTAGGTCCATTCAAGTCCAAGTGCACTGGGTGAAAGGCCACCGGCTCCATAAAAGCCAATATCCGTCTGACAAATGAGAAAAACATGCATTTCTCTTACCTTGAATTCAATGGTCGTCTTGGAAACCAGATGTAGACTTTGCTCAACTCTCTCTCTTGCTCTTTTCAGCCGAAGATTCCAGACGCCCTCGAGGGTCCGAATTTCCTTCATGTCGTCTTTTCGCACGTTTCAAGTATATAGTTAATAGCGTGTTCTGGGATCCTTTCCAGACGACTTATTTTTAAAAAATAAATAAAAAAGGAATTCGAAAAAGAGGAGCTCTTGGGACGATCTCCAAAGTCTGTCTCGCCAATGCCAAAACGTGTTTGTTTCTAGGGGCGGCCAGAGACTTAAGCCATGGTAAACGAATTTGGATAACGAAAAAATCACCTTCTTCATTTGACTTGCTAATGTTGAAGACGACGGCTCATACTACGTGACCCCAACGCTGTCTGACAGTGCGAATTGTTCCGTAGTTTGGTCCGATTTCCAAATTCACGAAATCTTATAGATGGCGCAATCGCCACTCTCTTTTTTTTCAACCCAAAAAATTGAGACTTTCACTCGTTTTTGCGACCAATCGTTCGGCAATATTATGGGGCTTGCGAATTGATGTGGCGATCCATGAAAACAAAAGAACAAAAATAACGGCCGGAATCGCTAACGAAGGTCTAATGTATAGGCGGCTTTGAAAAAAAAACGTGCAGGCCGGATCTCGTGATGACGATATTTACCGAAAATAGAAGCAGCGCAGTAAAACAACGGCTTTCTCCACGTTCAGGTGTAATGGTTAGGAGTGCGGCCGGCCTTGAAAAATAGAGCCCGACCTAGAATGGTTTATCTTTAAAAGAGCGATTCGGTAAACAAGCAAAAAATTATGAGACTCGCCCACCGTTCAAGAAAAACAGTTTTGGACGGGTCGCGTCTCTCAAGTACGTTCGATATACCTTTAGCAGAGTCTCTGACCCACACCTACATTCCAGGGTCCGTTACGTCATGTAGACAAATCGAGGTCATCAGACGCTATTCCTAAATTTTCAAGAGATTTGCCAGCCAAAACATGAGCGCGTAGGGCGAGCCATTATCGCGACGAGATGCGACACCAATTGAAATTGGAATCGCACTTTGAATAGAACAAATAAAAACAACAATGGCTCTCTCTAAGTGGGTCAGGAAAACAGCTCGTGCTGCTCGCCAGATGTGCGCATATGTCAACGCCATCTAACGAGCATTCCCCAAAGACGGGAAAATGGCTCACGCGGGCCCCGTCAATTCCGGAAATAACAACAACCCGGGATCGAGACCTCAATTGCGTCGTCAGCGAAGTTGGCTGTTGTTACCACTTTTCCTTCTTTTTGGCCTTCAAAACGAGGCTTTCCTGGCATTGCAATATTTTTGTTTTATTTTACTCAACCCTCCACTTGGTACAAATCATAGGTGAAAAAAAAAAAATTGAATAGAGGAGGGCAAAAACGAGCAATGGGGGAGCGGGGAGGGTCTAGCAGCCGGTTTTCATACAACACGGATTTCATGATCCCGATTTTTTTCCAACGAAAGAAAAAGAAGGAATTGAATCAAGGCATAATGCAAAAAGGAGGAGGGAAAAAAAACTGATAATAAAGTGCACGACAGTAAGAAGAAAGGCCTACAATAGATGCGTCCCCACCGCGTATATGATGAAATCGACGGCAACAAACAAACAAACAAAAAAAATAGAAGACTGGATGGGGAAGGCATCGAGACAAGTGAGAAGGTAAGAGAGATAAAGTGCGTGTAACAAGGCAAGAGGGAAAAAAAAATCACCCAACAAACTACAATTCAACTTGCTCGCAGTAAATCCCAAATGACGTTGTCATCCTCCTTATGTATATCAAAATTGAAAAAAAAAGTAGTGGAAAGGGGAAATTCAAACGGCTAGGGTAGAAAGAAATAAACTTATCATTATCATCATCAGTGTCGTCAAAATAGATTCACAAAATTCGATCAGACAAAGAAAGGTTCTCCGTGTTTTCTTGTAAATCGGCAACAATCAAGAGAAACCAAAAATAAAGAAAACAAGTGCAAGAGGGGCGCGAGAGGGACAAACCACCCCCAAACACAGAAGAAAATAAACTCGGGGGTTTGAGAAACATTGGCTTCAGAAAGCGATTCAGAAAATGAATCTGAAGTAGAATAGCTAAAGTTCCTTTGGCCCGATATTGGCCGGTTATGGCCGGCACGTCCCTTTCACGTAAGTATCCTCTTGCACCATCTGCCCAAAGTGCTTTTTATTTTCAGCAAACCCTGGCGATTCGTGAACACTTCCACCTGTAATCGTCTAGTAGACAACACATTTTATTTTTGTTTTTTTTTTTCAAACTTGGTAATCCCTTTTTTTGGCTCTTTCGGTTGTTTTGTTTTGGTTGGTTGTGTATGTTTAATCTAAACCCAAAGAATCATATCTACATTCTAACAGATGACAATTGGGTCAAAAAAATTCCGAGAGTCGCGCTCATGAATAGGTCGTACGGCAAAAGGAAAAAAAAAAAAAAAGAGAGAGAGAGACAACACGTACACATGATTGGGAGACATCATCTTCTGATTTCCATCGTCTCTTGTCGACTCTTTCCGGATACAATGAACATCCCAGACTTGTTTTGTTGTTATCATTTCTTTTAAATCGAGTTCCTTGATTTCAGTAATATTCTTCTTTTTTTTTCTCCTTTTTTTTCTTTCCCCGGTTCTTACTGCTGGCTCCATTTCAACCAAACCTAAAAACAAAGACGCCAGAAGGTCAACAAATGCAGGTCAAGATGTAAAATATAAAAAAAAGTATGTTAAAGACTCAACATACCATGCCAGCATCGGTAAGTTGTTGTTCGCCCACAATCGAGTTGGGCGACGGCCCGCTCACTTTACCCTTCATATTTGAGCCGGGACCGATCCACATTCCGTTGACGGAGTCTCCGCCGCCGTGCTGGTCCACGGGACCGCCGGGGTACATGCCGGGTGCTCCCAGCGGTCCGCCCGGCATGCCCGGTGGAGGCATACCGTTCATGAAGGCCCCGGGATGGTGGTAGCCCGCATTCGAGTTGGGACCTCCGCCGTTCATGCCCGACGCCGACTGGGCAGAGAATTGCATTTCAAGAGATTCATTTCCATCCGACATGCCCTCCATCTGGCGCTGCAGCAGAGCGTGATGGTGATGGTGCTGGTGGTGATGGTGGCCCATTCCTTGTTTTTGTTGCAGATAAGACAGGCCGCCGTCGTCATTGGCGTTGGGCGCCGGAACAGACACATTTGGTCCATGGAGTCCAATCGTCATCCAATCGTTGGGGCCGAGACCGGGCGGCAGAGTCGACGGATTCATGGCCGACAAGGGAGGAGCCATGGGGCCCGATCCGCCAGCTCCCATTTCGGCACCAGGAGCCGTGTGGAAGCCCCACAAGCCGAGGTCGGCAGGTGAGAAACCGACCCCAGTCCCGTGAGGAGGTCCAGGAGTCCGACGAGTCATGTTGCGCTCGGTGCCGATAGGTCTCAGCAGTTTGCGTTGATCGTCCTGCATGGAACGATGCTGCGGGTGCTGGTGCTGTTGGTGTTGGGGAGGTCCTCCCGAAGCACCGTACGCGTCGTGATTTTGTCCAGACGAGTTACCATCTAAAAACAGCAGAATATTCGGAACGGCGAAATCGTTAAACACGTGATTCAAATTTAAAATCTCAGGTAAAGCGCAATATACCTAACAGGCCGCCACCCGATTGGGTGGGTGGAGGTGGGCCAGACATCCGGTTGGCGACTCCAGGGCCGGGATAGCCCATCATCCTGGGGAAGTCTGCAGCGGCACCATAAGGAGTGCCGATGGGTGGCGGATACTCTGTGGCAAAACTCTGGGCCGGCCCCATGTGCTGGTGTTGTTTCATGTCGCCTCCGTTAGCTGAAACGATACCGTAACCAGCTGGAGGGAATGAAATGCGGCTGCCGCCACCAAACATGGGAGCCGGATAGCCCTGCTGAGGTCCTCCTCCTCCTCCTACTCCACCGCCGCTTCCTCCTCCCCTGGTAGCGAAATCCGGAGCGTTGGGATTCAATTTCGTCGACGCCGAGAACGTGGTTGATAAGGAAGGGTTGTTATACCTCGGGGGTCCGCCCATTCCGGGCGCTAGGGGGAATGATGGTGCCTGTCGCATATTCTCTCCTCCGCCGCCCATGGGTCCAGATGGTCGCGATAGTCCGTAGTTGGAAGCGTCCAAGCGTCCATAGTTTGGCATGGGCATGCTATCGTATTGCGGCGGCTGCTGTTGTTGTTGTTGCTGCTGCTGCTGTTGCGGCGGCTCGTGCGACATTCGACCTGCTGACGCTGCCGGCCTCATCCGGACGGCCGAAGGCCCACCGGGAGCTAGCGAAGGAGCTGAAGGCGGGGGCATCATGATCGAATCGGGAGGAACACCAGAATTCTGGTTCGATTGCATGTTGCGAGCTCCGACTGGACCTAAAGGTTGAATCGGTGTCGGGTTAAAGAGCGGAGGCGTCCCGATCCTTGGCGGAGGCGTCAATGGATGCAGGCGACTGCCGACCGGAGCTCGAATGGGACAAGAGCTGGGAATAGGTGTTCCGGGCGCGCTCGACGCCAAAGAGGTCGGTAATTCCATCGAAGACATGTCTCCTCCGCCACCTCCTCCTCCTTGCGATTGGCTTGTCGCCGTCAGATTTCCTCGGTATCCCGGAGCTTTGGCGGCATCGACAACGTGCAACGTCTGTCCAGAATCGGCCGGATGGCTGGTGGAAGATAGCGAGCTGGCTACCGAAGACGGAGTCTTGGACGGGACCGGACTGACTCCGGCGGCCGCGACGCTGGCAAAATTCTTAGACGATTTGGATCCTTGTTGTTGCTCCTTATTCCACATACTCTGCTGGGCAACTTTGCTGAAGAGGTTGTTGAACGGCGAATAATCCTGAACGGGACTGGCCGAATTGGGCCTCGACGAAACCAGACTGCTGGACGTGGTAACGGTGGCCGAACTGGAAGCCACTTGCTGCTGCTGGACTTGGTTGCTCGCAAGCTGCGTAAATTGCGACTGCGAAGTGGCAGGCTGTTGTTGTTGAGTTGGAACTTGTTGACCCATTTGGCCCGAAGTGGCCGCCGACATGAGTGGCGATGTTTTGTCCGTCGGTTTGGCGGCTTGAGGTGCCACCTGCTGAGGAGACGGCTTGGTCGGCGCGGGTGTTTGTCCGGCAACGACAGGAGTAGTTCGAGTGGAAGCCGATGCGCTAGTGGTCGGTATCGACGTGGTGCTGCCTGCCGTGCTGTAAGACACGACGGGCTTCATCACGGCGGCCGAGCCAGACGCTCCGGCTGCTTGAGAAACGGCTTTCTTGGCCACAGGAGCGACGACTGAATTAGCTTCGGGGAAGAGTTGACGTACAGCTCCGCTCTTTTGCTGCTGCTGTTGTTGCTGCAGCAATTGTTGTTGTTGGGGTTGTTGTTGAACCAGAGTCGAGCCCAAAGTGACGGGAGGAGTTTTGGAACCAGAGACGGGAACTGCCCTCTTCGGAGACGAAGCCGGGACAATCAACGTGTTGATGGCTCCCCAGGCGACTGTGCTTGGAACGGGAGCAGGTTGTCCAGATGACGGAGCCGTTTGGGTCGGTTTGCTGGAAGCGATCGTCGTAGCGGCGCGAGTGACTTTCGGCTGCGCCAGAGCGGCCGACGCCACTGGTGGTCCGGCTTTGAGCCCGGTGATGGCGGCAGAAGCTCCCGCTTTGGCCGCAGCGTTGGCGGCGCGGAACTTGGCCATCAGCTCGTTAAATTCCTTCTCCGGCTCTTTAATCAAGGCGCTGATGAGCTGCTGGGCTTGGCGAATCGACTCGGCCAGACCTTTGATGAGGACAGTGCGGTCGCCTTGACCTTTTCCTTGCTTTTCGATTTCAATGTGAGCACCAGAGATCTCGCGGATGGCGTTGATGTTGCATCCGGCACGGCCGATGACACGGCTGATGGCGTTCGAAGGGACAGTCACTTTCTTGGACCGTTCAGAGCTCTGGATGACGGACAAAGTACCCGAGGATCGGTCGCTCGACTGACTCTTCTTGGCTCCGGCTCCAGAGCCCAAATTCGAGCTGGAATTCTCCCGACTGCTGACTGGCCCTCGACGTACAACTTCTTTCCATCCTTCTTCCCTCTTGACGGGCCGTTTGGGACTCGTCACGGAGGTGGGAGACAGCGACTTGAGCGACGACGGAAGGTTGTTCACTTCTTTCAGGGTGTCCAACTCGACCGGGCCGTTGCGTGACTGCTGGGAGGCGGCCGGAGCCGCGACTTTGGTCGGTTTCTCTGTGGTGGTGATGATCAAATTGTCCAGTGCAACGTTCTCCTTCTTGCGTTTGCTGTTTCGGTTGGAATTCTGGAGCGAATCCTCTTGCGAGCTGGTAGTGACCAGCGGAGGTGGTGACGACTTCTTCGCCTCGGGTTCCGCTTCCTTCTTTTTGCTGACTTCAACGACGACAACGTCCTCGGCGCCCTCCTGGGCAGATGTCTTCTTCTTCTTCTTGGATTTGCCAGTTTGCTTCTCATCCGTTTCCTTGTTGTTGTTCGTCGGAGGAGGCGGTTCCACGAAATCAGCCATCTCACCCGCATCGCTCATGGCGTCTTCTCCATTGTCGGCGTCCTTTTCGTCCTCGTTATCGTTGCCGTTTTCCTAGAAGAAGAAAAAAAAAACATGAAATTCAATGAGGAGGAGTCGACTGAATCGTATCGAATATAATTAGTCGGGAGGAGGGCTACTATAAAAAGAAATCAAGGGACGGAAACGCTGCGGTCAGACCTGTGAATCGTTATCGAGGTCGTCGCTCTCTGCCCGTCTCTTCTCTTGTTTCTTCTCCTGCTTCTTGCGCTTCTTCTTCTCGCGTTTGCGAGCCGCAGCGGCGCGTTTCAAGTCCTCTCGGATCTTTTCCATGTCGAGCTCGTCGAGCAGATTGGCCGCGTTCTTGTTGGCTTCGGCCGCCTGGTGGTCTTTGGCCGCTCGGATCACCTCCATGCAATGGTGGCACTTTTTGAGCAGGTCCTTGTCGACGGCCGTCGAAATGAAACGCGTCATTTCCTGGTCAGAGGGGAATTGAGTTACGCGCTTCACCATCCACTTGACCACTTTGACGTGGCCTTTGCGGAAAGCTGCCATCAGGCAAGACACTTTGCGGTTGTCCTAAGGCACAAAAAAAATCAATTTAGAGTCCGGCAACTCGGAAAATAATCTAGAAAATATATTCACCTGTGAGTCAATGTCGGCTTTGGCTTTGAAAAGGAGCTCCACCACTTCCAGGTGTCCACCGTTGGCCGCTAGCCATAAAGGTGAATTGCCCTTCTTGTTCTTGACGTCCGCCTGAGCTCCTCGTTGGAGAAGGAGCTCGACAAAGTCGACATGGCCCTTGTCAGAGGCGATGGTCAGAGCAGTGTCACGAGACGAGGGGACGGGCGGAGCATTGACATCAGCGCCATAGTCGAGGAGGACGCGGCCAACCTCGACGTAGCCGCCACTGGCAGCCTCCATCAAAGGTGTCAATCCCGTCTTTGCTCGGTGTTCCACGTTGGCCTTCTTCTCCAAGAGGAGCTGGACCACTTCGTGCCGGCCTTGAAAGCAGGCCAGCGTCAATGCCGTGTTCCTGTTCGTCTCGATCTGGGCGTTGATGTCGCTGCCCATTTCCAGCAGCGTCTTGACAGCGGCAACGTGTCCGTTCATGGCGGCCAGCATTAGGGGCGAGATGCCCAACTTAGAGCCCGTGCGCGAGTTGATCTCAGCGGCGTGGGCCAGCAAGAGCCGGATGATGTTGACATAGCCACCAGAGGCGGCCAGCGAGAGAGGCGTGTAGTCAGAGACGTTGCGGTGCTCCTTGTTGGCTCCTCGGGTGAGGAGGAGCTCCACCACTTCGTAGCGACCGCCCGAACACGCTAGGGAGAGTGCCGTGTCCTTGGTTCGCTCAGACTGGGCTTCAATGTTGGCGCCGTGATTGAGCAACACCTCCACCACCTTCTCGTGACCGGCCGTGGCGGCCAGGATCAGCGGGGTAAAGCCTTTCTTGTCGCGGTGTTCGATATTGGCGTTCCTGGACAAGAGCAGCTCCACAAGTTCTTCGTGGCCTCCGGTGCACGCCAGTGTTAGCGCAGTGTCGTGGTTAGAGTCCGTCTCAGAGTCCAGGTCCAGCATGGGTAACAAAGGTTGACTGTATTGGCTGGCCGATGTGGCGCCAGGGACAGCTGCTCCTCCTGCCACCACAGAGGCTCCAGCGGGTGGAACGGGAGCTGGTACTGGTAGGCCACCAACAGAAGGGGCTCCAGCAGCACCGGCCGGCAGGTTGGCGTAGTGGGATGAAGGCGTCGCTGCCGCCATCGATCCCGGGGCCGCAGAAACGGGTCCAGTCGGCACAACGCCCGGTAGGAAAGAGGTGTAGTCGGGAATCTCGGGATTAAAGTCAGAGTATTCTCCGAAACCTGGATCAAAGGTAGATTGCCCAGTCTGGACGGCTCCATTGACTCCAGCCAGTCCTGTTTCAATCGAACAAAAATTAGTATTTAAATAAAATGAGTAATCGGGATCCGCACGGATCGGAGATAACTTACCGCTTCCATCAGTGTTGGGAGCAGAGTACATCTGCTGCTGCGGTTGTACGGAAGCCATTTTGGATTTCTTGCCAGATTTGGTCTTCTTGTCCGTCGTCGTGCTCGTCACTTGCGCTGGAGTCGATCCGGTAGTCGCTGGCTGTTGTTGGTCGCCCGTCGATGCTGGTGGATGTGGCACCGTAAACGTTCCAGCCATATTGAATCCAGTCCACTTGGCGTCCAAAGTCACCGGGGCTGTGACTGAGGTGGTGGCGTTTGTCGAGACCGTCGGCTCGTTGGCCGGTTGACCAGGAGCTACACAATCCACATAATAAAGAGATGAATCAAAACAAGTTCCAGTAAAAGCTAGTTCCAGTTTAATGAGACACTTACGCATCTGTCGCGATTGCAAAAGGATTTGCTGATGAATGGCCAAGCTCGGCGCTTGGGAAGCGACTACTTGCAGACCGGGCGCTGGAACAGAGCCCGCCTGGACGTTGGTCGTCGTTCCAGACTGAAGTTGTTGATAGTGAATCAACGTGGTCGAAGGTGATCCATTTCCAATCTACGAAACAGAACCAAAAAAAAAGGAATAAAGATGTTGGCACGGAATTAGGTAGGATATGGAATTTACCTGAGCACTGGAACCTGGATAGGCGGAACAAGGTATAGAGACATTGGTTCCAGAAAGGGGTTGAAAGGTGATTCCCGTGACGCATTGAGCCGTCGAGCCGTTGGGCAACGCTGCGCTCTGGACTTGGATGCCGATATTTGCGGCGGCCACAGAGACATCTTGAGTCGCAAAGAGGGGCACCGGCGCTCCAGTCACTTGTAGGCCGCCAGTTGTCGAGCTGCTCGACGAGTCGTCACTCGATGAGTTGTCAATGGGGCGTTTCTCGGCTCGGTTCGGAGATTTTACTTCCTCGCCTGAAATGAGACGGGATAATTAGATCGCGCCGAAGCATAAAAAAATAAATAAACGACTTACCGTTAACGTCGTCGTTATTGTAAGCTGGAATCTTGGCGACAGCACTGTTGGTGTCCGTGACAGCGTCACCGTCGAGGTTGTTCCGTTCAACTCGGGTGACGGTTGTCGGTTGGGCGCTACTTCCGGCAGACAAAGGAGGGATTTGCTGCTGAGGGAAGGCCAGCTGCTGTTCAACTTGGAGCTGAAACTGGCGGATCTGCTGTTGGAGCTGCTGCTTTTGCTGGAGAATCTGCTGGACGCACTGCTGGAATTGAGCCGTGGCCGCGGCCGCCGATGGACCCTGGGCGGCGCCGGCGGTGTAGGCTGGAGCCAAGACTTGCTGCTCCAGCTGCTGAAGCTGCGCCACATTTTGCTGAAGCGCAGCCAACTGCGCCTGGTTCTGCAAGGCGTTCTGTTGCAGGGCGGCCAAAGTGGCCTGGTTTTGCTGCTTCAAATGCCTCTGTTGCATCACTTGCTGCTGAAGGTGTTGGTTCAGTTGCTGGAGCTGCTGAAGCTGTTGGAGCTGTTGCAACTGCTGAAGCTGCTGGCATTGTTGTTGCTGCTGCTGCTGGACAGCGTTGGCCGGGATTTGCCAGTGCTGCTGCTGTTGAGGTGTCGGTTGTAGTTGCGGCGCCTGTTGCTGTTGAGGCGCTTGCTGCTGCTGCAGCAGCTGCTGTTGTAGTTGTTGTTGTTGTTGCTGCTGCTGGAGTTGTTGCTTCTTGAGAATTTTGTTTTCTTTCTTCACTGCTTTGGCTTTGGGTCTTTCGGCTGGGGGTAGTGAAGCCGGTGAGATGGCAGCACCCGGCGTCGCAGCATTCGAGACGTTTGTGCTGGGACCGGAACTGCTACTGACGACAACGTTGGGGTTCGTGACTATGACGCTCTCTCTCGGCTGCTGCTGCTGTTGCGGCGGTTGTTGTTGCTGAGCCGGTGGAGGAAGGACCGAAGGAACTGAAGGGGAAGGCGTTGGTTGGTTGGGCGCTGGGACAGGTGGAGCGGGCGATGGTCGGGTAGATTCAAACTCTATGGGAGGCAGCTCTTCGAGTAGTTTGACGATGTCTTCCAAGTTGACGGGCGTCGGTGTAGTGAGGCCGACAAGAGTTGGACCTCCAATGCCTCCGCCACCTGGGCGATTCATTTCCACCTCCATGTTGAGCATGTGCGTCAAGGCGGCAGCCGTCGCCGGACTGAGGGCCGTACTGTGGCTCGACTGGGAACCGGACGCGCTGCTGGCCTGTGATGATGACCACTGGGCTCTATCACGCAACTCGCGCTCAATCTTCTCCAACTCTTCAACCAGCTGAGATTTCTCAAAAGAAAGGCCTTCGGCTGACAGAGGGAAGCGGACCGGAAGGAGTTTGCTTTCGGAGGAGGAAGAAGAAGAAGAGGTGCTGCTCGTCGTCGTCACCGCGACCGTCGACGACGGATGTTCGTACGAAGGCGCTGCGACACTCGTCTTGGTCGCCGACGGTTCAGCTGCGGCGGAGGTGTTGGTGGAGGAGGAAGGTGTTTCCAGCGGTTTTTTCGTCAACATCTTTTGCGCTGCCGCCGCCAGTGTAGAGATTGAATGGTTTCCTGCTCCCGCGCTCGGATTTGGGTTGTTGGACGATGCGGGGAGAGGCGTCAGAGATGCTGCGATGGCCGGCAGCGAGGTATTGGGCGGAAGAAGGCTGGTTAAGGCAGCGGCAACTGCTCCCTGTGGTTCAGGTCGTCCTCCCAGTGCAGGGACCGTCGTGGTGGCCACTCCTCCAACGGGCGGCACTCGCGGCGCCGGCGTAGGAACTGAATCTGTGACTGCACCGGCCGGTGACGGGACGGCTGAATCCTCATTCGAACAGACAGGGATTGGCCCAGTTGCGCTCATGCCCGCCGGGATCTGGGCCTGCTCCGGAGTCACCAGGATGGAACTGGGATAGTCGAGCAGCAACTGCACCACTTGAGTGTGCCCGCTCTTGGCCGCTTCTATGATCATCGTAGAGTTGTCCTTTAAGCGGTGGAACGGGTTGGCTCCGTGGAGGAGCAACAACTCCACCACGGCCAAATGACCGCCGGCACAAGCCAGAGAGAGCGGGGTGTGATCATTGTTGGTAGTTTGCCTGCAATCGAATAAAAAACGATCCTAATGACACAAGACGAAAACCAAAATATTGACTAAAAGATTATGTACCTGTGGACATCAGCGCCTTTAGAAATGAGGAACTGGACGGTGCAGAGATGGCCGGCTCTAGCGGCCTTCATGAGCGGAGTACGGCCTCCTTCTGACGCGTGTTCCAAGTCGGCGCCGTATTGCAACAGCAGTTCGGCCACGTCTGTGTGCCCGTTTTCGCAAGCATAAGTCAACGCCGTATCTCCTGTGCCCGTCTGGGCGTGAACGTTGGCGCCGGCTTCCAAAAGATATCGGACCTGAAAAAAAAGACAAGTTTGTTTCGTTGATGCGCGTCCAGCAAAACAACAAATTCATCATCATCTCATACCAGATCAAGGTGGCCTTCTTGCGCTGCTTCCATGAGTGGTGTAGAAGCGCCGAGTTCGATGTCAGCACCGGCCTTGATGAGGAAATCGGCCACTTCGGAGAAGCCTCCGCAACAGGCTAGAGTCAAGGCCGTCTCTTGCGTCTCCTCAGTCTGTGCGTTGATATCGGCGCCCTGACTAAGAAGTAGCGCAACCATTTCCTCGTGTCCCTCTCGGGCAGCCTCCATCAAAGGCGTGTAGCCTTCATCGTTGACCTTATTGCGATAAAACAAAAAATAAATAACCAAAAATTGTTAGGAAATCTCACAAAAATTCTAGTGGGAGTCGTCATACTTCTTCGATGTTGGCTCCGCGTTCCAGGAGAAGCATGGCTAGCTCGACGTGGCCACCGCAAGCGGCCAGCGTCAGGGGAGACTCGAAACTGTCGGCCGGCATGTTGACCTGAGCTCCAGAGTCTAGTAGGAGCCGGGCGACCTCGACGTGGCCGTCCATCGAGGCTTCCATAAGGGCCGTGTGCATCTCGTCAGTTTTGTGTTCCTGATCGGCACCGGCTTCCAGGAGGAATCGGACCATCTCCAGGTGGCCCTTGTAGCAGGCCAGCGTCAGGGCCGACTCTTTGAACTCGTTAGAGTGCGTGTTGATGCCAGCACCGTGGTTCAGGAGGATCTTGGCCACGCCAACGTGGCCGGCCGAGGCGGCCTCCATCAGCGGCGTGTGCCCGTTCTCGTTATGGTCCTCGACGTTGGCGCTGGCCTCCAGTAAGAGGGTAACTACCTCCTCGTGGCCACCGGCGCAGGCGTACATTAACGGCGTGTTGCCCGAAGACGACTGGGCGTTGACTTCGGCACCGTGCTCCAGCAGCAGGCGGACAATGTCCGCGTTGCCAGCCGAAGCCGCCTCCATCAGCGGCGTACAGTCGCCCTTGACGCCCCGGTCTTCCACGTTGGCCCGCATGGCCAGCAACACCTGCGCCAGTTCGTAGTAGCCGGCCGAACAGGCCAGCGACAACAATGACTCGCCTTCCTCCGTGGTTTCGTGAACGCTACGTCCTTCGTCTAGCAAACGCCGCACGGCGGAAACGTCGCCGTCCGTGCAGGCCTCCACCAACGACCTGCAATTTCGTCAAGAAAAAAGAAAGGCACATTATTACACCGACCTTAGTAGTTACTGGGCATTGTCGAGAGCCAAATTGGCGTCACATAAAACACAACTTCATTTACTACTACCCCAATGTTCTCTCATTTATCTGATACAACTGCATCCTTCTTCGAGTGATAAAAGAAAAAAAAAAACACACTCGGATGCCAGCGTTTATCTGGCGGTGCCCCCTACGAATCTCTGACCCGTCACGACGAGTAAAGGTCGTCATCATAAAAACGATAGATCAGCAGCGCGATCCAGTTCGTACGAGTCGACCTTGTTCAACAAACAAATGAATGAAACATTTCTAGAGAGACGTCTATCCTTACCGGGCTTCTTGATGAAAATTGCTCGAGTTTTCAGAGCGCATACGAGTTAGGGCGGCGGCGGCTTCGTCTAGCGCACAAGAGACGCTCGAAGTTAATCGACTGAGTACTTCTTGATCACCGAGTCGTTTGCTGTCTCCTCCAGTCAGCTTGCCGATCCCTATAGATGGAAAGAGAAATCAAAGAGTGTAAAAGCTCAAACTCGGAGAGAAATTGACGTCAGACACAAGTTTTCAGGTAAACTAGTTGGTGTATACCTGCAGCCTCGAGGAGAGCTTCGATCCTGGCTTGAGTGTCGGGATCGATGCGGGGTAGTTCGCCGATGCTATGGCCGTCGTGTTGAGCGGCGGCGGCGGCGGCCAGCAGGAATCGCGGCGCGTCCAGCGACGAGGCCGAAGTCGAGGGGCATCGGCAGTCGTCCGCGCAGCCCTCCACTTCCGACTCCTCCACAAAAAAAGATTCCACCTACAGGTCAATTCCCATTTACACTGACAAACAACGACGAGCGATATCCGATAGGCGGACAACATTAACATAAACAACAGCTCTTCAAAAACGCTCAGGTGACATTCGATCGAATTTTGTTGGCAAACCCAAACCTCTTTCTAGATACTTCAAAAGCCATCTGGCGTGCTCCAAAGGCGAGAGCCCAAATCGGTCCACAGACCAAAACAACAAAAATACCAAAATAAAAATAAAAAAAAGTTTTTGCTTTAAATAAAACAGCGAGACCCCCTTCAGACCTGACAACAGGTGCTGTTTGCGTCGCAACAACAGTCAGACATGGGGGAAAAAAAGGACAACGGACTTGCCATGCATCTAGCTGGAACGGTTTTGACAAATCTGGGGCAGTGCTCCGCATTTCGGCTGGCGATTTACTTTCCCCCCTTACAAGTTCCTCTTTGGCTTGACATGCAAACCTCCACACGATTACGTAGACGGAACCGTTTCGTCATTTTGACGAGTGTCTGATGACTAGATCTGAAACGTGACGTCCCCAATTCCACAAAAACATCCAATATGGCACATATTGGACGTTTTCGATATTTGGCATATCGGAGAAGGGGGGGGGGATGGACCACCGGAATCCGAAAGAAAAGGCTTCGACGCTCCCCCACCGTATTCCCCCCCTATAATATAATCTTGGGCCTCCCTTATTTCCTCCGCATTCTTTTTGACCAAATCCCTTCACAAAACCCCCCTCCCTTTCTCTTTCAACCTCTACTTGTCCCCTCCACATCCATCCATCCGATTTGCCATCATCATTCAGGGGACTAGACCGGCTGAACCCTAGGCACTAAAGCCCCCCCACGCCAAACACTGGTGGTACTGTAGAATGACACACGGAAGAAACACGCCGCCAAATCCTGGAAACACCTCCAACGATGACTGTTGCTTATCGGTCGAATAAGCAGATCTAATTAACTGATGTTCTGAATGAGTCAAAACTGGGCAAGTTATGGCCCACTGAAAATGAATTAGAGCGAGACAGGAGCCAAAACTCTGCCAGGAGTGGCCTAGTCAATGCGCAAGAGAAATTATGGTGATTCTAGGCTGCGTAGGCACAATGGAACTAAACTATTCATCCTGATCCCCGATTCATGATGTAGAGCTGGGTTACACAGGATGGAACTAAATGAGGCAGGAAGGCAATTTGATTGATAAGATTTCACTAGAAGAACTGGGAGGAGTTGTTGTCTTAGTTGGTAAGCAGAGTTTGTCGAGAGGTTCAAAGTCCCACTGGTCTCTCAGGCATCAACTTACCGAAAGGACGTCGTCACTGTCACTATCAGAAGAGTCAGGCATATATTGATGATATGATCGGCTCTGCTTGACTTGCTGGATAGCTATCTCTGTAGCTAGGGCTGTTGAACAAGAGTTGGCTAGGTCTGTCACAGTAACAGTCTTGTGATTCAGATTGGGAGGTGGAGGCTGATGATGAAGTTGAGTTGATGTTGGGTGGTTGTTGCTTCTGCCCGCGTTGTGATTGCTCTTCGGGACGGAATTGCCTTGGCTAGGCTTGCTCGGCTTTGCACTGGCAGCGGACGTCGCAGGGGTGGCTGCTGCTGCTGGGTTGGCCAATGCACGATGCCCGACCTCGTGCTGTTTCACGCAGTTCCCTACACTTTCAGAAGCAGAATTCTGTACCACATTCTGCATCTTCAACAAAGTGGGCAATTGACGGATACATGGGCCACTCAGCCGTCTTTGGGCGCCGGCGAGCTTCTTCAATTAAGGAGACTTTTCTTTGATCCAAAAATGGGGACTTGTCGATGAGCCTTTTGGGTGTATTGCAACGACGACAAACTCTCCACTGACCTACACAGCCGCCATTTGTCTACGTTATTTCGTACAGCCAATGGCTAAAAAGGCCGGATGTCTCTCTGCGTCCTCTAACGGGCATGCCCTTGATTATTACACGGCGACATCTACCCACCGATTCCAACACTACCGCATCGTGGCCCGTGTGCAATGGGCTGTTCAGTGAAATGATGAAGTGCACCACTTTCATACGCGATAAATCATTTAGAGAGTGTTACGTAACAGGGGAGAAAACTGAAAATTTACGACTTTCACACAGCGAAAAATAATTTTCAAAAAGGGGAAATTGACGTTTGATTTGAAATTAATTAATGCTGTCAAATAAATAAGGTTAATTTAACCACGTTGGCTAAATTTTCCGCATTCTTAATCGCCGACATCATCGCCCAAATTAGTCGTCGCAGACCGTTACATAAGCCTGCGAAACGAATTCGACTGCCATCAACTAGTACACCTTGAAATGAGCATGAACTGTTTTTACTAAACCTCTCGAATTTGGTAATCCGATTATAAGGGGTTTTATTTACAGGCCAATGCGCAGCCCCGTTTCTTTTGCCAGCGTTTCAGTTTTTCATTTCCAAGGCTTAAAAGCAAGCACTCAAAATATTAAATTTCGTACAACACTCAAGTCAATTTAAGAATTTGAACCACTGATATGTATTTCAAATTTTCATCTATCCGGTTTGATGTTACGACGAATTTTGAGATGGACGCAAATGTTTTCCTTTTGATATTCGGCATCAAAAGGGGGAAGGGATTTCGCACGAAGCCCCAAAGAATAAAAACAAAATTGTGTTTTGGCAACAGAAATTCGAACATGAGATTTTCATTTCAACGTCGCACAGAGCCGAAGCATTCGCGAGGTAAGGAAAAGCAGTTTCTACTGCCCCGATAGGATCGATACAGTTCAACAAAAAACGAAACGAGAAATAGAAAAGAAACGAAAGGATCTTTTTTCATGCGATCGATTCAAATAGGTTTCAAAAAGGCCGGTTGATGATAGCTATTCCTGCATAACTGCGACCGATAGCCATGCAGGCAGAAAGCATTGACCAGGTGTTCGTTGTCGGATTGTAAACTTCGACCGAGCTCAGATTCGTAGTACCATCGTCACCTCCGACAACGTACAGTAAGCCTTCGTGCGTCACGACACCTATAGAAAGGAAGAAATCAATTTAAAAGAACACAAAAAAAGTAAGCATAAAATGAATAAAAAGAAACTTGCCAGCATTTCTGCGACAAAGCGACATATCAGCTGCGGGGCTCCATGTTTTAGTTGCAGGATCAAATCGCTCCACCGATCGACGAACCATGGGGCCATCATGACCACCAATGACGTAAAGATATCCATTCAAGACTCCAACGCCGGCTCCACTGCGCCGACAAGCCTAGTTAAACATTACTTTTTCATTATAGACAAGATTTCAAGGGCAAAAAACAATGGTAATACCATTTCTCCAACTGTCGTCCAAGAATCGGTTTCAGGTGAATAACATTCCACCGATGCTAGACAATGTCGTGAAGCCCCATCGTAGCCGCCCACCTGAAAAAAGCAGACAGGCTGGAATTTATTACATTTTCCGCATTGGCTTTTCCTCGTCGTATTTACGGCATATAGAAGACCATTCAAAACACCAACACCGACGCTGCTTCTCCGTGTACTCATTGTTGCTACTGGACGCCACTCTTGAGTAGCCGGATCATATCTCTCCGCTGTTTTTAGCCCGGTTGATCCATCAAACCCTCCCACCTGGATAAATATTAAATAATTGATGAAAAACTGGTTCCAGTTTCAATATAAGGTCGTATTACTCGCATACCGCATAGATATAGTTGTTCAAAACCGCGACACCAAGAGTGGATCTTCGTGTCTCCATGTCGGGAGCCGGAAACCATTGATCCAAATTAGGTTCGTAAAGATCGACCGTTCGCACGCGGAGGGCTCCATTAAATCCGCCAATTGCATATATACGTCCGCAAATGGATGCCAGGCCGGCCCTAAAACACCAAACGAATGAGGGCCTTGGAAAATCGTTGATTACTACGCCACTAATGGGTCTACCTGCATCTTCTAGTGGGCATTTCCGCCAACGGACACCACCTTTCAGTTTCGAAATCGTAGCACTCAACGCCACGAATGGCTTTGGGGCTTTGGCCACCAACAACAAGGAGAACCTGTATTAATTGGTAAAAATTTGTAATAGCGAAGGTTTCCTTTAGAAGCAACAAAAATTGCTGAAATACTTTGGGCAACCCAATCGGTAATCTTGGGCGAGTTCGGGGACTTTGATAAATTCTCTTTTGTTCAGGTTTGAGCAAATGATATTTAAGGGCTTCAATCAAGAGGTCCTTGCCTGTAACGAATAGTTATGCAATCGATCATTCCATTCATATTCATGAAACTACTTACAGTAGGCATTCGATCGCATTAAAGGGTTCGTTTCGACATGCGATAATAGGTAATCTTGAGAAAGAAGTGGGAGACGGACGTTTTCCATGAGAAGGGGCAATTCAGTACTTCTGTTGTCCGAATCGGCAATGACCCAATTCATTACGGCTTCATAGACCTGATCAGTTTTTAAAATTGTATGACCTAATGATTTGAAATGCGACGTGATTGATGAATAAACCTTTTCTTCGGACGTTACTGTCAACTTGTCACTGCTAATTAGGCGTATCACTTCTTGGCAGTTTAAACCAGTGAATTCCTCCCCGTCCATCACGTCACTGCCAACAACGAATCATCAAGATTTAGTGTTATAAGAATTAGGAAGAATTTATCTGAATACCTAAAATGTTGGGCAGTATACTTGTCAGCTAACTTTAATAAATCAATGCAACCATGTAGATCAGCGAATGCTCGAATTCCTAGACAATTGGAAGGATGCAACTGAGTGACGAGAAACTCGCAGCACGCTTCTTTAACGTCGACCATTTGTAAAAGATTTGCGGCAGGTAACAGGATCTGTTAACAAGGTTTTTATAATATAAAAACCTGATTCAATTGCTTTTACACATTATTCTAACCAACCTGGACATTATCTTCATTGACTTGAATTTCAGAGGTGTAGACATAATCCAATAAAAGGCTAAGGGCTTTGGGATCAATATCTTGAAGAACAATTCTGTTTTGATGGCTTTCTTCAAAACAGCTGAACATGGCGTGAAAATAGGGACTACATGATGCCAGAACTGCTTTGTGGGCAGGGAACTCTTGTTGATTAGTGGTAAGGAGGACAACATCACAAAGAAATTTATCTCTGCAAAAATAGGATTAACATTTCAAGTGCTTGTGCAGTTGATCATAAATCCAACAGCTACATACTTTCGCATCATGTTGAATTTTGCAAATGACTTGGCGTAATGTTCTGTATTGTGATAGGCTGGCCTATCAGGAGAAGATTGAGATGACTCTTTCTGAGAGCTTTCATCAAGGGAATTTTGACTTGCATGGCGGAGAAGCAGTTTGCTGGAATGACAATCACTTCAGATAAGTAAACATGTCTTATTCATTGAATGTCGTCACTAACCTGTTGTATTGGACACTTAAATTATCGCTGAAATCCCTGGATGATGAACTATTTGAACTAGTTGACATAGCGCGCAGATCTCAACGGCCAACATCGACCAGGCAGTGACGCACCACAAACCGACAGCGATAGCATATACTGGATGACACGCACGTTGACGAGACCCTTGAAAGTTTTTCTTGTACAAAAAAAAATACGTTCAACGGTTCAAGATCCTTCTTGTTTGCTTTCATTCAACGGTCAACTTTTGTTTTGTTGCTGAATCGATAGCAGTCGACGCTCCCAGCAATGATCTTTCTATCTGGCCCGCTAGAGCTTTACTAGTTCCCAATTGGTTTGTTCCACCTTTTCTTACGTAATTTTGGGTCGCATTGGGTACATTATGGTGACAAAATTTGCAATAATGGGATTACATTTTTACTCGCATGATGCAAGAAATAATTCAGAAGAGATTTTTTAGAATTTGAACGGCTTCGCTCGCTTAGTCCTGTAACGTAGAGCCATCTGATGGTCATTACACGAAGCCCGTCATCAGTATTCAAGACAGACAGTTGGGCGCTGCTTTTTACTTGAAAAACCATACAAGAATGGCGCCGATTCGATCCTTGGGCGTGTTCTTCGGCATTGTTATATTTTATTTATTCGCAATTAGAGAAGGTATGACATTTCGTTATTATGTATATTTGAATTAAAATCGGCTATATTTTCGTTGAATTATGAGGAAATTCTTAGGGCGGCAGGACAATATGCCTACGTCAACATGTGCTTGTTTTTGACGTGCACTAGCGTCATAAACACAACTGTTGGAATGCGTGTTTAGTCTCGTCAATGTGCCATGACCGATAAATTACAATTTGGTATTATTTTATTTTCCAGGCTCTGGCATCAAATGCTGGGTATGCAGATCACTAGAAGACCCAAAATGTGCTGATCCTTTTGACAACACATCCACACCCTTTTTCGACTGTGCTACCTTTCCTGAAGTTACTCACCTACCCGGGGTGAAGGCAACTATGTGCAGGAAAATTCGACAGAAGGTGAATGGAGAGTGGAGATACATCCGATCTTGTGCCAGGCTTGGAGAGCCTGGTATTGGTGGTGATGAACGTTATTGTCTCCAGAGATCTGGGACTTTTAACATTCACATTGAAAGCTGTACCTGCAACAGCAAAGATGGTTGTAATGCTGCGAGCTCACTTCTTCCCTTTAATCTCATGATGGTGGCATCAATCTCTTCAGTTTTAGGCCTCTACTGCCTTAAGAGGTTGTAATGTGTGTATTTGTTCTGACGTGTCTATCATAGAAATATGAATCTCAACCATGTTGTCCATTCCGTTCAAGCCGTCCAACCCCGCCTGAATTTTAATTCCGTCCACAAAGTGCCTTTTATCAGTGAACGACGCACACCTGTAGAAAATAAACGATTGTTTTAAAGTCTTTGCATTTTTCATTGACCTTCAGAGACAAAATCCGCCTACGTGGTTTTTCAATCCGGGGGTATATTATGCGGTTATAACCAAAGTGTCACGCATTTGATGGATTGGCTTATTAGATAGCAGTATTTTCATTCTTTTTTTAGTTGGCTTTAATAGGTGAAAAACCGCTAACGTAATATTTTAATCAAGCGTGCCAGTATATTGCACAGGTAGATAGCCTTGAGCAACGGCAGAGTGTCCTAAATATGGCAACCACGCGCCTTCTGAAATTTTTCGTTAACAGTAAACTTTGTTTTGGGGCGGTGGCATTTCTTTTAAATGCAATAAATTTTAATTCAATCAGTACCTTTATTCCATCAATTTTATTTCAGTGCATCGAAAATGGCAGGACAATTTTTGTTAATTCAACTTTTACTCGTCATCTTATTTGTCCATTCAGGTAGAATATCCGTTCTCCAGATGGACGTGCTGCTCTATTGAGCACACGAATCCTGGAACTGTTTATCTTTTCATAGTAACATTTTCGGTTTCTCCTCAGGTATTTGCATTAAATGCCACCAATGCTCGTCTAGCCAAGAACCCAAAGGCCAGGACAATTGTGGGGCCTATAAAATGTTTGATGTGAGGAAAAGCATTCCAGTAGACTGCAACAGCGATGAATCTGTCACACCAGGCACATTTTGTGTCAAAATCACACAACAGGGCCCCAGAAGTTTTGTTTGTAAGACTCATCTTTATTTTTAAAATATTTATGGGATGAATAATTAACATGTTTTTAACTTTTTAGGGGATGGACGTTGGAGACAGGTTATCAGGCGCTGTGCTTCAGTTGCCGACACAGGTGTGACAGGCGTGTGCAACTGGGGAGTGAAAGAAAATGGTGTTTACTGGGAAGAGTGCTATTGCGCTCAAGATGGCTGCAACGGGAGCAACCAAATCTCCACAACCCTGTTCTCATTGTTGCTACCAGTCTCTATTTCCATATTCATGAGACCGTTTGCATGGTAACATGCAGCACATTAGGTCTCATTTCCCCCCTTGTGTGAATTGTATTCCATCTTTGAAATTTGATCTTGATGGTGCCTTTTGGCTGATCTGGTAGTTACCTTTGAGCACAACATACGTGGCAGTGCACCACCCCCGCACTGTCTGTAACGCATCCGTCCATAACGTGCGCAAAACTAATCCGTCCTCCTCCCCTTTGAACGAAGAAACATATATCATTTTTTTGTGTGTGGAAAGAAAATGCCGTTTTCTTATGTCTTGATGATGCAGGTCTCTTTTTTTTTGTAAAATGACTTCCCTGAAAATAAAAGTATTTGGGGTTCCTTTTGATGATTTGTCCATGTTGATCAAAGGTTCTCGTCTCGTCGTCTGAAGGAAGAAGTGAGGGGGCTGAGGCACCTTGGGGAAGGAAGAAGGAAGCCGCAATGCATCACACACTGACTGTGACTGGGTTGTCAACGCCGCAGCAGTAGCTTCATCCATTCCGCAACAGCCGCAGAGGGGACCGAGTCGTAAAAGAGTAGAAGAAGTAGCGAAAAAAAAAGAGAGACAAGTCTTTTCCGTCTATATTTTTTCCTTCCTACTTCTTTTACGAGTAAAGATGGCAACGGCAAAAAGAAGGGACGACAAGGAAATAGAACAAGAGTAGATCAGAGACCCCGCACTACAGTGGATGGGCTTGTTGTAGTGTTTGGAAGAGGGGGAAAGAAGAAGCGCCTTCGTCGTACTTTTCGGCTCGATCGCGCCGCGACGGCCTTTGGCTTCTTTCGGCACTGAGGCAAACTTCAAGCCGGAGCCCCTTCTTATTTGACTCGGACTTTTTTGCTTCTTTGACCCCCTTTTTCTCTCGAATGTTTTCTCGGGGGCTTGTCGCAGTGGTAGAACTGCCATCATTCGCCAAGCTTCTTCGGCTCTCCAAACAAAAGTTTTTTTTTTCCCAACTTCTTCTTCTTCTTACTTTACCCGGAGACAGGGAGGGAGAGAGAGAACAGGTTTGTATTCACACGGGCAAATAAAAGAAAATCGAGAGGGTAGAAAACTATACTACGTATACTACAGCCTTCATTTCCGTCCCATTTTGGCAGTGATGGCTGTTTTACCAACGATTCCATGTTTCCGGCCATGGCAACAACTCGTCTAAGCTCCACCCCAACGGGTTGAAGCAGTACACGTACTACGTAGGAGCATCAGCTAAAAGTTGTGTTGTTGAAGAGGTGAAAAAGAGTTACAGTGTGACCTCTTTTTCATGAAAATTTTTGCCTCTTTTCTCTCTCTTCTTTTAGACGTAGCTACATTTTTCCTGCACTTGTAGTACATACATAGAAATTGGTCTACTACTACTACTACTAGTTTGGGTGCTGTTGAGTTTAAAGGGTTTCGTATTTACTAGCAGTTTGTCAAAGAAACGAGGACGAGTTACTTATTTCTCTCGTCGTGACGACAAAGACCAGCGGAGCAACAAGATCTCTACTAGTTAAAGAATAAATAAATATGTATGTAAGAGAGTCGTGGAGGATCCCGTTGAACAAGTTATTCACTTGTTTTCTACTCGAGGGGTAGGAGGAGGAGGACGAAAGTTGTTGGCTCTCTTCAGACGGAAGAGGAGAGCGATGGAGCGATGAGACAAGGGCGCGTCGCGTCGTATCGGGGCCGACTGGAGCGCAGGTTCGTCGTCGTCCCATCATTTTTACAGGAGGGGATTCGTGTTACTACTCGTGTCGACCCAGACGAGGAAACATATTTGCGAGTCTCTTCTTCTTCATCATCTATAAATATATATCAATAATAAATATCCCGGCCCTTCTAACGTATCATGTCTTTGTTTTGGGGTGACGCTCCGGCTGGGACCGAGGAAAAACTCTGATACTCGCGACGCGTCCGCTCACGTGTCTTTTCTCCCGCAGTCCGTCCGTCCACGAAGGTTCCTTCTCAACTTTCAGGCAGCAACAACAAGCCAATGTCATCCGCCGTCTAATATCATATCCCTCCGTGTTGTGGCGGCGACGACGACGTATCCGTTAGAATAAAACAGCCGACTTTTTGTTGATTTTTCTATCCTTTCTAATCCTGTTACCCTGGACGACGACGACGAATATCCCAGGGTTATGGGATCCTTGAAATGTCCTGTGCTCCTTTTGATTCGGCGGGCCGGTCCGATATGCGCCAAAGCGCTCCGGCTCGTCCGCCGGGCCAATCAAAACCCCCTCCGCCCATATCGTTTACTTGCGTCTACTTCTACGGCCCCCTTTTTCCTTTTAGCGCTCCATCGATCCGGCTCGATGGATTTATGTCTACCGTACCCCCGAACCCGACGATATATATATATAGTACAGTCGGTGGGGTAGTATATAGATGATATCGCCTTTCGATAGGAGCGAGACGGCAAAAGAAGAAGAAACTACGTCGTCGACGGATCGATGCGAAACTGTCCGTGCGAAATGGATCATCACTCGGCGTCGGCGTCGGCGGTTTAATGGCCTAGCGTTTAAAAAGAAGGGGCCTTGACGGAGGTATTAAGTGTTGAGAGAGAGCGAGGCGGGTTTTGAAGTAGGAGTAGGAGCAGTGGTGTGCCGCCAGGAGCGAAATCAAGTCTCCTAGTGGAAAATGAGGCCGTTTTGGGCCAACTTTGCGCCTCTGAACGGAGTAGTAGTATGTAGTATGTAGTAGCACTCACTCGACGGCATATTCGCACACACGACGCCGCGGCGCGCGTTGGAGAGGGGCGCTCGATCGATCCGGCCGCGCGCCGCTCTGCTGTTTAAGTGCTGCTCGACGCGGGCGAAGCTCCTTCTTCTTTTTCTTTTTCTTTTTCAACATTTTGACGACGACAGGAATTTGAGCTCGACGGCTAAATGCTGCGGGCGCTCTCTCATCATCTGCTGGGCTCCTGGCTCCATACTCTCTCTCTCTCGGTGCTGGACCTGTTTGATGTCTTTAATGACTGCCTCTCCCTCGTCGGATGGACGGAGCCCCAGGAGCGGCGCATCTTGAAACAGGTCGAGTAGACATGGAGGGGGTGCCGCTCGTTACACAGCCGTCGTTGATTACACGCACACACAAGCGGCATCGTGTCTCTATATATCTTCAGCTCTAGTGCCCGTCCCGTCCGGTCCGTCTCTCTCTACGTTGTATCGTCTCTGTATGTGTATTTATGCTGGGTGGGCGGTGATGGTGAATGCTCTCTGGTGAACATTGGCCACCACCAACGGCGTCGGCAGTGACACAACCGACGCTACGCTCATCCCCACTCCCTCTCTCTAAGGCGCAACGGAACGGACAAAGCGGGCGCCCCGGATGAGGAGACGCGCCGTCGGTCGGTCGGTCGGTCTGTAGTAGTATTGAATAAATACGTGTGTCTGTCTGTCTGTGTGCTGGGCGAGTTGTAATATAGAGAGAGCCAGGATGAGGATGAGGAGGGAAAACGAGTGGAGCGAGCCGAGCATCACATGATTCGCACACATCTCTCGATGCTGCTGCTGAGAGAGAGACCGAGTGTACAAGCGACGGATGTAGACTACGGCGCGGAGGTAGAGTGTAATCGCAAAGTTTGCTCACACTCCAGGGAGCATAAGGGGCAGCCAACAGCGAAAAGCAGTGACGAGTACACGAAACGTCGGGGTAGTAGTAGAACCCGGGCGACCGTCGAGCAGAGAGTGGGCGGTGGGGTGATAATGTTTCGCCAAAAACCGGACGAGTTTCCCCATAGAGAAACGCGCAGACTGAAGAGGGTCTACGCTGCTGGACAACAAGAAATACAAAAAAAGATGGATAAAAAACCGGACTTGGAAAAGAGGGGGAGAGAGCGCCAGATGGATGATGAGGAGGTAGGGCATGCGAATTTTCAAGTATTAGAAGAGGAGAAAGCAGCAGGAGGAGCGTCGATGGTATTAGGGGATCCACTTCTCCAGTTACCGAACGGATGACGAAGGGGGGAGAGAGAAAGAATTAAAAATTCGGTTGGCATCAGCAGGAGCAAAAAATAGAAGAAGAAGAAGAGGGCAGTTTCGTGATGCGCACAGCTCACGCGATAATAATACATCCATCCTACTACTATGCGTATAGAGACATACAGGGTTACGAGGGTAACTCAACCTGGTCGAGCTACACGCCATCACGCCAACCATCGAGGCAAAAAGTGACTAACAGCCAGAGAGAGAGAGAATCCCGTTATATTTGGAGATTTTTTTTCAACTTTTTTTCGTCGTGTCCATTTTTCAAGTGCGTTCTGCTCGGTTGCGCTTATCTTGTTTTCGCTAAAGGTATAGCAGTAGCGAAAGGGGTAGCAAGCCCGTTCGATATATCGTGCTAGCGTCGGGTTTCTTCTCTACTTGGAAGACGTTCGGCCAACCAGTTTTTTCGGTGTAAATCAAAAAACTGCTGATTCGTCGTCTAACTAGTTAAATAACAAAAAGCCACCCGAAAGGCTTCTCGGTATTTAGATTCTTCGGGTTGCAGCCCAATTGGTTTTTTTTGTTTTTCTTTTTTTATATTTCCTGCAATCTCTTTCAACTGATTTTGATTGATTAGAGAACGTAGTAGCTACTTGTCGTCCGATTGATAAACGCGAGCCCGGCTTTATCTCTTATTAGGCTACTTGTCCACGTCTCGCCATTCAACATAGAGCTCTAGTGGTAGCAGTAGCAGTGATGAAATATATATATACGGACATATTATTCCACGTCATTTCCTAATTCCGTACATATATTGTTGTGCGCCCGTTTCCCGCCATCTGGGCATAACCCAACCGGTGAGTGCTTTTTTTATTGACGCAAAGTTCCTCAATTTTCTGGGGGGTTCCGAATGAAACAAACCAAAAAAACAACAACAAAAAAAAAATGACATGTAGAGAAAGCTAGCTCTGACGGTGTCCAATTCATCAAGGAACGGCGGGTGTCGTATGCGTGTCGTGGCAACCGTTAGCCAGCAGACGTACAGTAGTAACTCTATTATTATTATGATTATTTCTTCTTCTTCTTCGAGTTGTTGTTGTTGTTTTTTTCTGTATCACAACGAATCTGCATTTCGCAATGCGTTCGCCAACGCTGTAAATTATATTGTTAATAGACTGACGCCGCCAGCAGACCCAAAACCTCCATGCAGCCAACGAGCATCATCGTAGATATAAAGAGACCGTAGTAGCAGCAGTGGAAAACAACAGAGAGAGAGAGAGAAAAGGTGGGTCGGGAGGGCGCGCGCGTTTTTATGACAGAGTCGACCACCCATCCAATCTCGATTCCGCACACAACATAGTGTGTGTGTGTGTCGTCGTTGGCGCAGCAGACAATAACTCGGTCTCTGTGCGCCACTAGTCTAAGCGGAAGATGAATGACAATGGGAATAGCGCCGAGCAGCCACAGCAGCAGCAGCAGCATCGAGACGCCGTATTATATACATTTAACATAGATATAGTCATATATATATCTATCTATATGATGCACAACCAGCAGCATCCCCTTCTCTTCTCTTCGAACCAACGCAAATTGCTGCTCATCCGGGCGGTAACAATCAGTTGTAGCCTCTGCCAACAACAACCCTAGCAGAAAATCATGGAGAGCTTGATCGAAATAGACTCTTGTTGCATTTAATAGTCGAATAATAAGGCCGACCAGAGTTGGTTTTCTTTTTTGAAGAAAGAAAGAAAGAAAAGAAAGAAGAGTTTCAGTTTTTTTTTTGGTTATCGATCGGCGACGTCAGGGCGAGCGCTAGAGCGATCCGTATCTCGATAATTTACTGGAACGTGTCGACGGATGAAACAAACACGCTAGCTGACGACTGGAGCGAGAAGAGCCAGCAGCTCCGCCAGCGTTAGTAGAGAAGCTGCGAGGGGAAATAACAAAATAACCATAAAGTCAAAGAGCGTATGCGTCGCCGCGACCGGGTCGACACATTTGCATACGGGTTAATGTCGCAATAGCGCGAAAAGGCGGCAGCCCTGAACCGTCCGTCCGTCCGTCCGTCCCTGTTTTTTTTTTCTTTCAGCCAAAAAAACGTGGAAAAAAAATTTCTCTCTTTTCCTTCGCCTTTTTTCTTCTTGTTTTTTGTTTTTTCACTTGCATCACCGAGTAGTAGCGACTCTGTGTGTTCTTGTTGCCATGTAGCACTCTCTCAGCCTCGGCGTCTCTCTCTCTCTTGGCTATTTTATTTTTATTTTCAAAGGGAATATATATATATATATATATATGCCCATCTCGGCAGCAGCAGCCAGCAGGAGCACGTCGTCCTCGCATCGCAGCTAACAGCAGCAGAGTGGTTTGGCTTATTTGCAAAAAAGTTGGCGTCCTTCTGCCCGCTTTTGGTGGCCATCCGCGTCGCGCGGGTCTTGCGCGCACATACAGAGAAAATGTGTGTATATCTACAGCCAGCACAGCACTCTTAAATATATATACCCAGATAGGAGATAATGGCAGGCCATCGACGGACTACTAGTACCCGCCCCCCGAAAGGCGCGCTTTTAACACGATCGAATTTCAATTTTGATTGTATAAATAAACTCGTTCGTTGATGACTGGGGAAAATGCTCCACTGTCGCTTGATAGATATATTTAAAGCGGACGTCGTCCGAAATAAATAATAAAAAAAGAAAGAAGGCAGCTAAGAGACAATCTTGATTCATCGTCTTCAATCAATCACCGATCCCCTTCTCTTATCCATAAAGTGTACAGAAGAGTAGAGAGGCCTCTTCTTTCTTTTACGGCCATCCATTTGCTAGTATAGAAGATGAGAGATTTGAGTGAAATCATTCAGATATATACCCTTGGGGCAAAGCTATTAATACAGATTGGCATTTTCGCCAAGCCGCTTTTGATGTATATTGATGGACAGGCAAAAAAAAAAAAATATATAAAGCCGTTGGGGGAGAGCTCTACATTGGATGTACATATTCAAATGAAGGAGAAAATAAATAGGGGAGGTTTGATGAAGGATCCGCTTTATCGTGTGACATCACGCCTCGTATATTTTGGCGTCGATGAAATAATATTTTCAGCGACAACGGACCCGATGAACCGGCTCGATTTTTTCTCTTTCTTTTGCTTCCATAACTTTTTAGAAGACGTCGCATTGGGGTTGAATTTAGTGTCGATCGATGGCGACAGCATGAACGGACCGAGCCGTTGCCGAGTTGTAAGAAAAGTCCGCGAGACCGAGGATAGCGGCCAGATAGAGAGAAGCACACGGGAGTCTGACGCAATAGCCAACAACCCAACCACCTCCCTTTTCTGCACATCTTTTCGAGTGGGGACATTTTTATGGTCTTTTGCTTCCTCATGCTGCTGTCCCTCCCCACCACCAGCTTCGTTCTTCTTATCTTTTCTATTTTTTTTTTCCTTTTTATTTTTTTTTTTTTTGGCTTGAAACCGCGTGATGGACGCTCGCAGATTTATTTTACCGGAGGACGGCCAAAAAGCTCTACCATTGTAGAAGAAGAAGAAAGAGAAGAAAGTCCCTCTTTTTTCGGATTACACCACCACCCCCACAACAACGGCTATCCTAGCCTTATTTGCTGATGTGTCCAGTTGATAACCACCAACACAGCGGCTGCCATCTTGGTCCGCATGTAAACTTATTCCGAATTCCATCGCAGCGACTAAACTATTGCTGCTTTCTTCACTCGATGGGATCCCAATTCCGTACATTAAGCCTATTGTATATACTATGTACAAGTTAGAGAGAAACAATGTCTTTGTGCGACATCGCAACATTGTTGTGTAATGGCGACGACGGCGGCGGCATGCAGGACTCCGGATCGGGATGTATCTAATATTATATAGCGACGCGCTGGGTTAGATCGACCTTGGCGACCACCTCCAGACTTCTCTCTCTCTCTCTGTTGTATATATACTTACGTATATATTCTCGCCTATTTTGTCAGTGTATCTTGTTTTTTTTTTCTTCTTGTGCGGATTCCGTCCATTTGGTCATGACTTATACTTGAATACTCTCTTCTACCTGTATTTACCGCGCAATTGTAGACAAGTACGTGCATACATCACGTGGAGGCGCCAAAGAAGACGAGCCGCGAATGTTTTGTACCTAGCGTATTGTATTGTATTATCTTGATTTCTTCTTTCTCTTTTTTCTGGCTGTTGCTGAGTTGATCCTGGTCACCTTGAAGGCACAACTATACGCCGAGCAGCAGCAGCAGCAACGGTTGACTCGTTGTTATAGATACTACACGCAACAAAAGGGACACTCCCATGCTGTAAACGTGTGGGAAAAACAAAACAAAAAGGGAGACATTTGTTTCAAGAAGACGGCCATGTATGGTTCTTTTTTTTTGAGAGGCCTTTTGCTATTTGTCACCTTAAAAAACACACACAAAAAAATGATATTCTATCTGAAAAAGGCAGTTGGATTTGCCCTAAATGTTAGGCAACTGAAGAAAACGAGTTGGGATGTCGCAAAAAGAGAGAGAGAGAGACAATGTGTTGTGTGCCCAGCGTAAGGTATGAGCCAAGTCCAAGGTCCGCGTCCGGCAAGGAAAACCAGTCGGTGCGCTGGAGAATAATAATAATTTAAACAAGAAAGAGAGAGAGAGAGAGAAAAAAAGCGAGTACAAACACGTCGTCGTCGTTGCTATTGGAAAACATTGTCCATGTTTCGCTTGTTGTCTTCCCTTTTTTTCTCTCTGTGTATTTTCGTGCGCGCAAGGGTTGCAACAATAGCCGTCAAAGTCCAGCAACCGGTCTCTCTCTCGGCTTTTCTATTGATTATTTCACGCGTGATTAGAGACGCGCCTCTCGACCAGTTTGGGTCGCTGTTCATTTAGCAGCCCCTAAATACTTCACCAGAATAAAAGAGGGCTCGGCCTATAAGGCCCCTAACTCTGACCCTCCACAAAAAAATGGTTAAGTGATTTATTATATATATAGAAGATAGACACGTATATCAAGTTCTCTTTTAGGCGGAACTGGAGGGGTCGCAATTGTATTATGCGACTATAGTACACCACCGGGCGAGAGATTTATACCGACGTATAGGCCCTCGATGCTCTTTTTATAATTATCTCCAGTTGGGAAAGAAGAAAAGGGGTGAGATGTGTGGAACAAAAGCTCGGGGAACGTTGGTTCCGTTATTTCCCATCAGGGAAAGTGATCTCGCATTTATGCAAAAGAATTTTTTTCCGGGGGTCGAGTATCTTCCGCTCGCAGAGAACAAAGTTCCTCGTTTTTTCCTCCTTATTTCAGACTCTTTTTTTTCTAAATATATAATTCTACACCAGTTGTGAATGAATGTGTCGTGGATCGAGTGGAATGTTCCATTAAAACCCCCTCTTTCTCTCTAGGAGGATCCCACCCGTCGAAGGGCAAACACACAAAAAAAGTGGACGGCGTCTTTTCGTGAAAGGGTTTTTCAATGGAAACCATTTAAGAACGGAATGCTGCAACGGATAAAGTCCGTCAGTATGTCCTCCTCCTCCTCCTCCTTTTGCTCTCTTCACAGTTCAATGGGAATCCGGTGGCAGCACATCGGTAGATTTCAAATCGACAACCCTTTTCTTGAAAATTTTCTAGCGCCCATTGTCCAATAATGGACTACTCCCCTGCTCATCTTCCCGGGCGTCATTTGAATAAACGAAAGCCTATTTGCAGTTTGAAGGAGCAGCTATTGCTTCATCAGATGAATGAAGACACCTGGGCAAATGAATAAAAGAAGAGCATCAATAAGCAACTCGACCTCGTTAGATAGAAGAAGAATTTGAGAGAGAAAGACGTTGCTGGAAAACGAAGACGACGACGCGAAAAAAAAGACTCTCTCCAGTTGTAGAGTCCGGAATTCGATGGGCTTTCCATCGCTTACTACGAACGTTCCTTTTTATTTGTTGTTGATGTGTTGCGGCAATAAATTCCAGCCCAAGACCAAATCGGGAGAGAGACGTAACAGCAGCAGCACGCACGCGAAAAACCCTCCAAGGCATTTAGCGAAAAAAAAGAAATATAATCCCCCCAAAATTTTGGTTTACTCCAAAAGGTATATATATATATATAATGGCGAGATTGTAAAAAAAAAAAGAGGAAAAAAAATGATATTTATTAGATTATACTGGAGGCTATATAGGAAAGAAGAAGCGAGACTGAAAGGATATAAATCGTTGCGAGTTGGAGATGGCCGTCGACGCGACGTCCTCCATCCGATAACGAATGAATGAAGGCCTACATAAACCGCTCTCTTCTGTGAGCGCACACAAAGTTTTTCTTCTCTTTTCTTTAGCCAAGAAGAAGAAAAAAAGGGGAAAGAATTGATGCTGCTGTGGGTACTTTGTGTTGTGCAAAAGAACTTTATTTGAAATGAGACGACAACAACAAATATAAAGATATATTATGGTTATTGGTTGTGGTAGTGGTGGCTGGCCAGGCGGCGGTGAACGCCTATTTCGCCAAAAGGTAATACACCGAGTCGTCGGGTCATTCGGAGAGTTTTCTGTCCCCAAAAAACTTTTTCTTTTTTTCTTTTTCTTTTTCTTTCTTTTTATGATGTTGCGCACATTTTCTCCTTTTATTTTATTCACGCCAAATATGCGCCTGGACCGCTGACTCGTTCGTGACACGTACGCCAACCCCCCAAAAATTCGAAATTGGCATCTTGTTTCGCTTTAAAATTTCCCGCAAAAACAAAACAAATTCAAAAACTCGATTTTCAAAAGTAGAAAACCCCCTTCCAAAAACCGGCTGTCAAGATGATATAACTCCACCCCAGTTGAGCCAGTGGCCGGTCAAGAATGTGTGTCTCTATAAGAAAACCAAAAATTATAAAATTAAAAAAAGCATCGTCGCCGGTTATAAAATTATTTCTATGTAGATCGGGTAGCGCAGCAGCAGCAGCCGAGGTAGGAAAAAAAAGGAGCCATTTTCCTTCTGCTGCTGTTGCCTACTCCTAGATGATGATGTCTAAAAAACCCCATTTTCTATTGTTGGCCGTGCGGTATTGGGTTTCACGTATAAAAAGGCTCTTGCCCGTCGTCCCCTTTACCGTCGACGGACGGTCGTAAAAATCAAGTATGCGCCCGCATACAACAAAAAACGTCTTTTTTTTTTCTTTCTTCTTCTTCTTTAATTTAGATATATATCATCTTGTATATGCATAACAAACTCCCCCCTTTTAGTTTATCCGAAAGAATTTATTTTTTTTTAATATTTTTTTCGGCTGATGATTTTTCGGGTGGGGGGCTCGATCAAAAGGTTGGTATGCAAAGACGCGGGGTGGTCCGGGCCCAGATAACATGCAAGAATAGGCGACTGAAAACAAAGACAGGCTTAAAGGCTGCTTTGCTGCTTCGTCGTGAGAAACTATTTCCTCTTTCTCTTCTAGCGAATAATCTCTCCTCTTTTTTTTTTTTAAAACAAAATACAAAAAATTCCTTCCGATTTCTTTCTTTTTTTATATAGAAGAAGAAGGATTAATTCAACAAGGCTAGCTTGTAGGGCAACCAATGTTATATATACACACGCTGACAGAGTGTTGCGTCACGAAATGGCCGATGACTCAACCGGCGGCAGTTGCTGGCCCGCGCGAATCACGTCACACAGCAACAACCGCGAACGCTTCGATTTATTATATTTTTGTTCCTCTTCCTTTTAATAGATTTATTTTTAAAAAAAAAACCTTCCCTATAGATTTATCTCTATGAATGTGAATATGTGATGTAATAATACACAAGGTCCATCTTCTTCTTCATCTCCCCTCTGCTGATGATGACTCAAAAACTTTCTTTTATATTATACCATCTATTTTTTGCGGGGTGGCGGCGGTGGTGGAGGGGGGTCATTTTTTGCGCCCGTTGGGGTTGCTCTGTGTGTGTCATTATTCTTGAGCCAAATAAATAATAACGAGGTAGATGACAAACACACGAAAGAGAAGCAGTAAAGCAGCAATTTGATGGTCTCTCTCCCCCTCTTCCACAGGAGCAGCAGCAACATTTTGGTAATGTATTCCGTTTCTTTGAGGTTGTGTGTCTTTTTTTGCTGCTGCTGCCGTGTGCGATGTTCCCTTTTCGCGTGTTCTCAAGCCCCTTCTCTCTTTTCATCGCGCTGGGGTTTGTTTCGTTTTTTTGCTACCTTTTCGTCTAATTCGAAATTCAAGTATGCAGATCACACAAGTCCGTTGGATCCGGTCTCACACAGACAGCGCTCGGTACCGCTGCTGCCGCGTCTAACGCAACAGCAAACCAAAAAAAACAAACAAAACAATAGAAAGCGAAGAGCAGTTGTGTTGTATAGAGGAATAATGCTCATCATCTTTTTCACTAACTTTGATTTTCCCAATGAGATTCCGTTAGTTTTGTGTGCGATCAACAAGGCCAGCCGTTTGGGGAGGCGGAGTTATTGCACAGCCTCTAGGTCCCACAGTGGCGAATTTATTCGCCCAGCAACAGCCAACCCGAGAGAGAAAGGCCGCGCGTCCAGCAGCAGCAAAAAAAAAGAGGCTAAAAGAAAAGGCAACGGTATATATATATTGCATCTCGACACTACTACTACTCCTACTACTACTACCAGCTATTTAAACGAAATATATCCACTGGAGCCAAAATGGATTTATCAATAATAAAGTAAGAGCCGTCTAGGACTACAGGGCATAGGCTACGTACCTAGTCACCGAAACTCGTGATGATAAATATATTGGAAGCAGCTGCTGGAAATCACGTCGGACGGCCCCCAGACTATACATGTAGTACCGAGCAGTACTAGGCATCCATTTCATCGATCTTGCCTGGTTCTACTAGGCTACATATTTTTTTGTGTTATCCTTCTCTTATTTATGAGGCTGCCGTGATGCGAAGGAGCTAGTATCGAGGACACGGATCCGCTGGGCGCGCAACTCTTTTCTAGAGACGCCAAGTACTTCTATATAATACCAACCGACCGACCGTCTTCTTCTTCTTCTTTTGTTTTTTTGCGGATTTGGCTAAAGGCTCTCAAGATTGTCTAGCAGCTTTTTTATTCAATACTCCCGACAAACAATCAGCATCAGCTTTTTGCGCGCAAAAAACGCGGACGACAATTCGAAAGGGCCAAATTCGGCGGAGAAAAAAAGAGCCGACCGTATCTCTGTCTCTCTTGTAGTATGTGGACACACCCGCCGAGAGAGAGAACCTTGGGAGCTCAGATAATATGGGCGCTGTATGCAAATGACATAATCGAATATGCAGAAAGCTATGACGTCGCGCCAGTATTATTACGTGTGGAAAAATATATATCGAAACAAATCTGTCGAATGTTTCCGGCTCTATTAGTGTAGGAGAAAAAGATGCTTCTTTGATTATTTTACAACCGCTCCTGTTCTTTTTTTTTGTTGTTGTTTCTCTTTACTTCTCATTTTGGGCATCTCTTTTCTCTTAGACTAATACGTAAAGAAGAACCGGGGCCAGAACAGCAGCTGTTGAGCACGATGGCGAAACTCGATTCCTCCCCCGTTTTTTTTATTTTTTATTTTTTTTTACTTCCTTGAGCATTGGAGCTTATTAGCATCAGATTATATCGTCTCTTCTTCTTCTTCTTCTTCTGTGATGCAATCTTATTTTTATTTTCTTTTTTTGCAGCAACAGCAGCAGCTAGCTAGCTAGAGCTTTAGCTTTGGCTGGCGACCCACGAACTCTTTTTATATCAACTCATCTAAAAGTCTAAAGTCTCTTCTTCTTCTAGTTGCTTGTGTGGTGCTGCTGGCTGCTGCTGTGGCTTTCTTCACTGACCAGTAGAGTAGCTTTAGTACTACCCAAAAGTATTGGCTTTAAAAGGACACTGTCGCTGCCAGGAAAATTTCGCTCCCGGCGCGCCTGTTTTTTTTAATTTTATTTTATTTTTTCGCCCAACTTTAGCCACCGACCAGTTTTTCGACGAAATTTTTTCGTATTTTTTTCCACCCTAATGGGTATTCCAAATTTTTTTTTTCTTTCCTTTATTCGATCAGCTCCATGTTTTTCGCGTGAGCGTTCACCAACACGCCCAAATGTCTGCTGTGTGTTACTGGTTCTCAAGGCCAGGACAAATAAAAAAAGCCACCAGGCCTGATGGCGATCACGCGGGACGGACGACCTTCTCTCTTCCATATTCTTTTATATATTTATATATCCCCGATCGGATCGTTCATCATAAAGAGAGGCCGTCTGTCCAAGGGCGTGACGGAAAGGCCTAGGTCGTTCATCAGCCCTGACGCCATCGTTTCTCTCTACACTAGACTACAAGCTCTTTTTCTTTCTACAAATATTACACCTCTATTTGATGAGACGGATTGTGCGGACGCCATTGCGGAAATGTTGACGATTGAAAGGAAATTTCCCCGCAGGGTTTTTTTTCGTTGAAAGAAAAAAAAAATAACGAAAACGACGACGGCCATTTTTCTCGGTGATTTATTGACCGAGATCTCTCTACATATAGGAGGAGGTGGGTGGTATTACATTGAAAGGGTCCCCGGCTCTCCTCTAACACAAACATAACATTTTCATCTTTTTTGATTCGTTTTTATACACACGGCGCATTATAACGGCGGCGGTTGGGATATCTTTTACGACGTCGTCTCTTATGGCTTTTTCTCTCTCTCTCTCTCGTTTTCTTTTTCGCTTTTTATTTGATAATTGAATTTTTTTTTCGCCGTTGCTGCTGCTCCGGTATATGTATAAAAGGAAGTCATCGTCAAAAAAAAAAAAGGATTTTTTTGTTTCTTTCTTTCTCCTCCCTCACGCACACCACCACCAAAAAAACGCACACAAATTTAGTAGGGAGGTCCTATATAACAGAGAACTTTCTCTTGGAGCAGTTGGCGGGCCCCCGAACCCGACCGTGATTGACATGGGAAACAAAAGAATGGCGGAAATGGTGGCGGTGGACGACGTGCTGCTGCTGGTGGGGGGATGACGCCGGAGTTGATGAGACAATCCCGGCACTGCTACTACCGTACTCTATGCGCAAAAAAAATAGAAATATATATGATACCCCCTTTGCTTTTTTCTCTCTGAGCATATAAAATGTTAGCCTTGACACAGGTGAAAGGCATAGTAAGAGCACAGCAGCGAAACAACAAAATCGAAAGTGCCTAATGTCGTAAAATCGAATTAGCCCTACTGCTGCTAGTAATAGGATGATGTCTTACTGGAATAAGCTCCTAGAAGAAGAAATTTTTATGATATGATACCATTTGATGATTGTCTCTCTATTGGTGTGTGTGTAGGCCGCTCCCAAGGTCACCAAACGGTCCCGAATTTCTCCCGAATCCCGTCGCTCTGACGTCAAGAGGAATAGAAGTTGTTATATGACCGTCGTCGTCGTCGTTGTTGTATTTATTTTTGAAAACAAACGAAAAAAAAAATAAAATAAAAGAATAAATCTTTTATTTATACGTGCGTCCTCCTAGCTGGGGTAGTGGGAGGCCTCGACGACAAGTTCGTGACTGAGAGTTAGACATAGAAAAAAATCTAGCAGCAGCAACAACGAACGGGGAGGTTTATTGTTTCCTCCCGTAGTCCTCTCTTTTCTTTCTCTCTTGACATCGAGGACTTTTTTTCCTTTTTTTTCTTCTTTTTTTCCTCTATCCCGATCGACCGGTTCTGCGAGCTTCGGGAGTGGGCGGGGCTGTCGTCTATACGTGGTTGTGTGTGTGACGATCAGTTCCCGACATCTTCATTTTCAGGCCAGCAGATGATTCGGTCACGAACCGTCGACTTCTTAGTCGTCGTCGGCGGCGACGGCCAGTTTTTCCTCAACATTCTGCCCTGGTCAGTATAAGTTTGGGTGGCAGACGAGTACAAGTCATGTCTGTCCAACCAATGAACTTTGTCCGGCTTGGCAACGTCGACAAAGTTCATTAAACACTATCAGCCGATGATTTGCCCAGTCTCCAATAGCCCGCCAATAAGAATAGATGGCGCGCAACTGATTAATGGCCGTTGTGCCGATCCAGAAATTGTTTGTTAGTCTGCAGGAGAGATATCTAAGCAGCGTCGAGCTACTACTACTCCAGTCCCTACTGTATATAGATATAGGCCAACGACGTTACAGCACACACACACACAGACGACAAATAAAACTAGCAGAAGAGAAGAAGAAGAAGAAAAAAAAAGGCGAAAAAGAGAAGTAGCGAAGGCCAAGAAAGTCATTTTTCCCCCCTCTCTTTCTCTCCCTGGCAACACACACGACTCTCTCTGCCCGGTCGCCCGAGTCCCGCACGGTCCGGTCGTCGTGTTTCCAAGGCAGTTCTATATAGCCGCAGCAGCAGAGTTCTCTCTCTCTCTCTTACTTCTTTTCCTTCTTCTTCTTCTTCTTTTTTATTTGATTCTTTTTTGGCGGTCGTCGTGTGCTGTGCGTGTGGAATTCGCCAATGCCCGAGCCACACTCAGAGCAGCCACTAGCCTTCTTCTTTCTTCCTTTCTTTCTTTCTTTCTTTTTCCTCTATTATTATTATTATTTGCATTGAGAGAAACTGAATTATTTCATGGGGGTTTGTCTTGGACTCTAGACGGACGCCATATTACGTTGCCTACGAAAAGGAATGTTGGCAGATAAGGAAAACCACCACGGCCTAATAAAAATACAATTTCGTCTGCGGTTCGCGACTCGAATCCGACTCCATTTTTTCGCACCGTGAGCCTATATCTTCGTCCCCGGGAAGCAGCTTTTGTTTTGTTTTTTTCTTTCGGTGAAAATTTCTTTTACGGACCGAAAGGGTTGAGCACGCAGACTCCACCCCTTTCACCCGCCAGGCGCAACGTCTGGGTCTAAAATCCCCCCCGTTCGGGTTTTTTTTTTCGTTTTTTTTTGCCCCAACGTGTTTGGACTCGCGGGGAGGAAGGCGAGTGCTGCCACCTGGCGTTGTAGCCCACTCGCACCACCCTTTTTTGCTCGGGCGGGTGGGTTCTTGGCTAGTGGGGTGGCTCTAGAGCTGGTGGGTGCCCAGTGCTGCCAAAAAAGTTTTTTCGCCTGCGCCTCCTTTTTCTCCGGTCGGTCGACGGGCGGCCTCGTCAGTCTCAACGAAAAACTCGGCCGGTGGTGAAGTGTCGTCACGCTGCACGTACAACGGCGCGCGCGGCTTCACACACACACACACACACACGCACGAACGCACAGCCGACAAACCGACAAAATAAAACGAGGAAAGGAGACGACGACGAGACGAGAGAGACCCAAGTTTTTCAAAGAAGAAGAAGAGTGTGTGTGTGTGTGAAACTGAAAAAGAAGTGTTTAGTGTGTGTGCCATTTTTACGACTGCAAAAAATCCCCCAAAACTTGTGTGAAAAACAGAGTGACACTAGTGTTTTGTGGATTGCGATTCTTTCGTGAGACGAAAGAATCTTTTTCTTTTTTTTTTTGGTCTCAAAAAGTGTTGGAGTGAGTTCAATCAACGGTGTGTACCGAATCACGCACGACACATGGGTCGAGAGACGAGTCGAGCGGGAGCAGCAACAAGACCGGAGTGGTGGTGGTGGCGCCACTAGGCCTGTCTCGAAAACGCGCCTCCATCAATCAAAAAACAACAGAAAATTGACGTCACACAGCATTGACGTTGAAACTTTTTTTTGACCGTTTGCGAAAAGAAAAAAGCGAAACAATTTTGGGTTTCTTTTTTTCTTAAATCTTTGGAGAGGAAACCGACGACGACGAGACTCGCCATCCGCCAATCTGGCTCCCGCTCGTGTCGAATGTAACACGGTAAGTTTCAACATTCCGGTTTTCTTCTTCTTCTTCTTTATTTCGTATGCAAGTAGTCTACTTTGCTTCGTTTTGTGTCGCGTGGAGAGAGAAAGAAGAAGAAACAAAAATCTCTTTTGAATTCGGGACGCCCTTGGGGCGCGGATTGCTTCACGGTGACGTTTTGTCACAGGCCGAACGATGAGATTTTTTCCCTCCGATTTCTTTCTCGAAATTCATCAGCCATCTTTGTTTTTTGACACGTCTTCACACAGATAGAAATTCACATCTTTTTCGCGTCTTTCGAATCTCGTCGTCACGAACACCAATTTTTTTCCCCCCAAATCAAACTCTCCAACAGCCATTTCGAAAAACCGGTTTGCCGAAATCCCTAGCAAAAAAAAAATTCCCAAATTTTCTTTTTCTTCTTTCTTCATTTTGAATTCGAAATAAATACAACCAAAAAAAAAACGGTCGATAAGGGAAGTGAAAAAAAAAGTGAGCCAAATGTTTGAAGGTTACCATGCGAGGAAACCCGAAAAACTGGTTGGCGAGACCGAGTTGAGACCGCTGCTGTTTCAAACTTATGGCCCCCCTCTATTTTCTCTCTCTCTTCACTCTTTTTTTTTTTCACGAAAAATTTTAGCTCGTTAGGCGAGCTCGGACTGCGCTGTGGGGGGATGCGGCGTGTGCGGCGCCGCGCTGCCTTCCCCCACGGCTAAATGTGTGTGTGTGTGTGTGTGTACGTGCGTGCTAGCTGCGTGTGTGTGTGTGTGTCTCCCTTGACTGCGAATTTCCGCCATTTTGGGCCCGCAGAATGGCGCGCACCACGGCCCCGACTAGGCGGTGTCTCATGTGGCTGCCTGCCGGCCGCCGCAGCCATCTCAGCCGCCGGCCCGAAACCCAGTGAAAACAACTCTGAAAAAAAAACCTGAAACTTTTTTCTTTTATTTCAATTCATCTTCTTCCCTCCGACAACTTCTTCTTCCGAGACGACAACAACAGTTATTTGGTGTGCAAAAAAAGTGTTGTCTTCTGTTGTTGTTTTTTTTTGTCAGAAGACGACAGAAATCTCTCGTTTTTTGTCTTTCTTTCGTTGTCTCGTTGCAACTTTTTGACGCACATTCGTCGATCGCACACAACACACAACACAATTTATACCCAACTGACCGGTCCGTATCTCTTCAAACTCCCACGTGAGTCCAACTCTCTCTCTCCATCAAGTTTTTTCTTTCTCTTTCTTTTTTTACATTTCATATATTGTTGTTATCTTATAGTCTTTTGTAAGCTTAGATGTTTGTTGTTATTGATTGATAATCGTGTGTATACCGGGGGCAAAAGTGCTGTGAATGTTTGTCGACGACTCGTCAAACGTCGATTTCTCGTTGGTTCTCTAAACATTTTCGATACGTTGCGTGGTGAAACTTGATGAGAATTACTGCTTTGCTACTACAAGGAGAAAAGGGGAAAAAAAACAAAAAAGGACGAAAAAGTCAAATAAAAGAAAAACGATGACCGGAAACGGGGGTGCACGAAGCCCAAGTATATCGATCCAACAATTGGGACAGGACGAGCAGGAGCAGCAGTTGCAAACAGCAGTCGAAACTTTTGCTGGGTTGGCCATCCGTGTTGTAGACGGGAGGGGGCAGTTTTCAATCATTGTGCATGTAGTTTATTGTAATCCATTCAGAAACTAGTCGTCGTCGTCGTCGTCGTCCGTGTAGTAGTTGCAGCCCAGCATATGGAACCAATTTCAGGTCGACTGACAGTCTCATTAAGAGAGCCGAGAGAGCCTCACAGTCCCCGTCGTCAATCTACGAGACGACTGTATTGTCTCTAATGTGATTACCGAGACGGGCGAATCATTACCGGCCCTGACACATCATATCCACTGCTCCCTGCTCCCTCCCCCCCAACTCGGCACAAATACGGTTCAGGTGTCCAAGAGAGTTTGCTGGCTGCTGCTGCCTGTTCCCCGGCTGCTTCTGACTTCCTGTCGACGCCCCACTTCATATTCTCTCTTGAACGTTTAATATGATGGTCCAGTAATATTAGAGAGAGAGAGAGCCCTTCTCTCTCCAATGTGCCAAATTTCAATCAACTCTTGACGTCAGCCATGATAATTGCAAAGAGCCTTATAACTTGATCAACTCCCTCCTCTGCTGGCGCGGTATAAGGAAATCGCCAGACTTCTCTCTCAAGGCTTTGCTGCCTCTAGGCCTCACGCCAAAAAGTCTCTTTTTGGGTGGAGTCTTTTCTCAGCAAAGACCCTGGAAACAAGTCTGACTGGTTTTTTTATTATTTTTTTTGGTCCGTCCGTCCGTCCGTCTCCCCATCGCGCATTTCCCTCTGACATTTTTTTGTGTTGCATCTCTCTTTTGTAATGCGCACAAAAAGCAAAGGCGGCCATTTTGGGGTGCAAAATGGCAGCAGTTCTCTCTCTCCCCCTTGTTACGTCGTCGGTAGGGAAAATGAGCGCGGAGAGGGGAGAATTTAATTGGCGATGGAGGGGAACTAGTAGTACATGGACGACGACGACGACACTGGAAGCCCGGATTCCCGGAATTGCCAACGCAGTTTCGCCGTATTGATCGATTAGCATCGGGGCGGACTCGCTCGGCGGAGAGAGAGAGGGGAGAAGAGAAGAGAAGAGAAGAGATCCAGTTTGCAGCTGCGTGTGTACCACACGGATGACCGGCTCTCCCGACGGTGACATTGGCAAAAAAGAGAGAGAGAGACGCAAAGCAAAGGCGGCAGCGTTGCCATTCGATATCTGTGTGTGTGCGAAGGGGAGGCCAAGACATGCGAGGAATGCGCAAGGCCGTGACTGCATATTCATTACGTCGTCGTCGTCGTCGTCTGTGTGACGCCTTTGGGTTTTTGGGACGACGGCGTCGTCGTCGTCGGCCGTGATGCCGAAATAAGTTGAATGACTTTTGACGTTGATGAATTCTTTTCGCCAACGTTGCCTAACCCAATTTGGCCATTCTATTTCAATATTCCAACGGTGTCGTCCCCCCTCCGATTCTCTTTCTCCTTTTTGATGATGACTCACCCCTCTCTCTCTCTGCTGCTACCACTATACCAGTCTTTTCCTCTTCCAGTTGGCATCCGATCGAAAAGGAACCGCTGGCTCGGTTATGTTGGCAACAATGTCGATATCATAACATTCCCTTTGGGATTTCTTTTTTTTCATATCAAAACAACAACAACAAACAAATCTAAATAAAAATTCATGTGAAATAATTGAGAATCGCACTTTGTGTTTTTGACTGTAAATAGACTTGGGCGAGGGCTGGAACAGCATGGGCAGCCCGAATGAGGCGGCCACAGAGCCTGGACCTGGACCAGGACCAGGAGGTCCTGGGCCCGGAACGGGCGTAGTAGTAGACAACGTGGCAGCGACTGTCGATCCGCCACCACCGTCGCTACCTCCTCCTCCTCCGGCTGGAACAGACGAAGCCAACCAGCAGCGGCGGAGCACCAGCCGGAGTAGTAGCCGGAGTAGCAGCGGTAGCAGTAGCAGCGGAAGCAGTAGCAGTCACAGTAGCAGTCACAGCTCCGGGGAAAGTCTCAACACGACGACGACGGCCGTCACAGCCGCCGCCGCCACTCCCGGAAGAGCTACAAACGGCAAACATGGCGGAAGGAGGTGGAAAGCCGACCATCAACCGCTGCGGAAGCCGTCGATAGCGGAAGAAATTGACGACTGCGACGACTTGGACGACGACCTGGAAGAAGACGTTGGCGTCGCCATCGATAAATCCGCCAAAGGATCGTCGCTTCAAGAGACGGCGTCGGCGGAAGAGGAAAGAGGAGCCGAGCCGCCGCGTCCGGAAGTCGTCGTCACGCCAACGCGGAATATCACGTCGACGGAATCGGAAGACGATGAGGTGACGCTGAGGAAAAATTCACCGCCAGGCGCCGCCAGTCCGACGACGACGACGATTCCGGCGAATCAACAACAACAACAACCACTGCAGGATCATTATTGCTTGCGCTGGACCAATCACGGTAGTCACGTGCTGGGCGTCTTTGCCCAGCTCCTTCGAGACGAGTCGCTGGTCGACGTGACGCTGGCCGCCGAGGGCCGTTCTCTCCGAGCTCACAAAATGGTCCTCTCGGCCTGTTCCAGCTTCTTCCGGACGCTCTTTGTCACGCACTCTGACCAGCGTCATCCGATCGTCATCCTCAAAGACACAAAGTTTACCGAACTCCAGTCGCTCCTCCAGTTCATGTACAAGGGCGAAGTTTCCGTCGAGTACGGACAACTGGCCACTTTGCTCAAGACGGCCGAAAATCTGCGCGTCAAAGGATTGGCCGACGTCACGACGACGGCGGCGGCAGCCGCTGCGGCCGCCACCAGCGCGACGGCGCCTATCGTCAAAAAAGGCGGCGACTTGGACATGGACCTGGAAGAAGACGAAGAGGAAGAAGATGACGAAGACGATATGGACGACGACATGGAAGAAGACACGTTCGACGACGACGAGGATCCGGCCGAGGAGGAGAATCATCCGGTCGGTCCGATCGTCATTGAAAGGAACGCCCTGACGTCGGGCCTGTCGTCTTCGCTATCGACAGTCGACAGGATCCATCGCAATCGCCGTCGCCGACGCCACCACCACCTCCACCACAACCCTTATCGACGATCTCTCCAACCGCATCCGCATCCGCAGCTCTCGGCGGCCGCAGGATCGACCGATGCGCTGGCCAATCATCACCGACTAGTACATCGCCACCACCGAGGAGGCATTGTCGACTCGCCGCTGGATCTCCATCCGGCCATCCAAGATCTCTCTTCTTCTTCCGCCGCCGCTGCCGCGATGGATCGACGCCGCCGCCACCACCACCACAGGCGGACGACAACTTCTCAACAGTCTTCTTCTTCTGTTGCCAATCACCTGATCCCTCCCGATTGGCAACCACCCGACGAACTACAGCATCCGCCCAGGAGGCAGCTCAAACCTCAATCCAACAACAATCACTCGCAACATCAGCCGCCGACGACGGACCACAGCGATCCGGCCAAAAACGCTTCCGGCTCGACAACCGAGAAACGAAGCGGAGACCGAGATCCCGATGACGGAGACCACAATCATCGCTTTAAAGGATCCAGCGCTCGGGACAACAACGCGGACGGACTGATGCCGCCGACAGGAGCCTCGACTCCGCTGGATTCGATGGCCGATCCTGGAACGGCTCAAGATCTCCGCAGGGCCAGTCGAATGCCTCCGTCGCCACAGTCCTTGTCCCCTTCGCCTCCTCCTCCGCCAGGAGCAGCATCCGGTTCAGCCAGTGCGGCCCATCCGCACCATCGCTTCCGTCACTGGATGATGGAGGAGAGCGAGGAGAGCGAAGATGTGGACGGCGATGAGGATGACGACGATGCCTATCTCCACCACAGTCGACAGACGAGCAACAATGCTTCCGGCACTCATCATCCGCCTTCCGCTCCGGCCATCGGTTCACCTCAGCATCTTCCAATGGTAAGTCGCATTTAGTTGATTCCACTTTACCTCCGCACCGCCTAACTTTCCTCTCAACACCTTGTTGCCCATAAACAGTCGTTGATGAAGAAGGAGACGGAATGGAACGAATCATCTGGCAATCGACCGGATGCTTCCGGTTCTGCAGGCGCCAGTACAGCGGTCGATTCTCTCCGTTCTCCAGGCTCATTTTCTTCCACCAGTTCAGACTACGGACGCAACGCCGACGCTGATCAGGTAGGCGACGTGAAAAATTCTTTTTTCTTTTTCTTGTCTCATTTTTTTTTCATGCGACCTCTTTCTCTCTCTTTTTTAAAAAAAACTATACTATTACAATTACATTTCCCTTTTTTGAGAAAAAACCAAAACTAGTCACTTTCAATTTGGGGAATTGCAAACTTTTGATTGGATCTAGACTCTTGTCATCAAGTTTTGGGACGGTGTTGACAAAGTTTGCTCCATTTTCCAACTCATTACAACTTGATGACGCCATTTTGGTGTTCAAAAGAGAAGCCGAGAGAGAGAGCCCCGAGAATGGAGAGAGTGAGAGCATATGGGGGACCTTCGAAGCCAGAAGTTGACCTTCGTTTGGGTCTTTTTTTATTATTTATAAACACACACAAACACGCACACACACAACAGCCAAAAAAGATAATTGATTTCAAAACATTTGTCAACAACGAAGCCGTCATTTATTCATCTCCAAAAAAGATTTTTTTTTTCGGTTTTTCCTTTTTTTCTCCTTCCTTCATTTTTTTCCGTTGTTGTCTCGATGATGGCGACATTGTGTCCAAAACAGAAATTTTTTGTGATCCGTCACTAATCGCAATCAATGCGAATGTCGTAAGCGAAGCAATGAGAGAGAGACAGAAAAAAGACCTAACAACATGAACGTCAACTTCTTGTTTTTTTAGTTTTGATTTTTTAAATTGAAAAAGAAAAAAATCCCATCGGGGGGATATATGGGTTTGTTCCAAAAAAAAAAGAAATAAAATAAAATAAAATTCCAAATTTCAAAGAAAAAAGACAACCGAGACTTTGAGAGAATTGGATCTAGAACAAGAAGTTGAGGTTCTATTTGTTTGGGGTGGTCTTTTTTGTTTCTCTCTATTTGCAGGCTGCCGGCGGAGGTGGCGGAGGAGTCGATGTCAAAGGGGCCGAAACGGAAGCGTCGTCGGCTGCCGAGATGGAATCGGCGGGTCGACAAGATGACAATAGCTTGGTATCGGTTGCTCTAAGCGCCGCCGCCGCCGCTGCTGCCGCCGCCGTCGCCGTTCATTCACCGGACGCATCCGGTCGTGGCTGTGGCACGATTATTGCACCGCCATACAATCCGGCGACCGTGGCCGCCGCTACCGAACCGTCTAGTCGTGGAACGGCCAAGCGACGGCACTTGTCGGCCCTGATGCCCGGTTTTGCCGCCGCTGCCGCTTCCGGCGTCTTGTTTCATCCGTTGGACAACGACGACAACGACGCTGGCAACGACGGCCATGGCGCCATGGTCCGCAACCGGCATCACAGTAGCGACGGATCTCTGCCATCCGCATTTCAGCGCGACCACCGCTTGGCCGGCATGTTTAGCGCCGCGGCCATCGCCTCAATGGCCATGGCGGATCGTTGCTGTTCCGTCCCGTCCCATCCGACGTCTCTATTCCCGTCCGGCTTAGCGGCCATCCGTAGCACTACTTCTGCCACCAATCCACCAGCACATCCACTACCTCCTCCTTCTCTATCCGTTGAAGTCCCATCCGGCAGCAGCAATCAGCCGCAGTTGCTCCATTTGCCCGGATTGTCTTCGTATCATTCCCTAGCCCCGCCCGGGCCAGCACAGCAGCCGCTGGACGGCGGCGTCACCCAGCAACAGAGGCCGTTCCGTTGCGATTATTGCGGCAAAGCTTTTAAATTGCGTCATCACATGAAGGATCACTGTCGAGTCCACACGGGCGAACGTCCGTTTCCTTGTCAACTCTGCGGCAAAACCTTTTCACGATCCACCATCCTTAAAGCTCACGAAAAGACTCATTTGCCCAAAGCCGAGCGACTCCATCCGCCCGTCTGAAAATAGCCCGGGACACTACCCAAACAACAATTAGACGACAAAAACTTCTTCTAATATTACTCCTATCCTATCTACAACTTTTTTTGCTCCATTCGAAATAGTTCCTGCTAATTTAGATATTTAATTATTCATTATATTATATTGACTGTTTTTACATGTGCGAGTGTGTGGTTGTGTCACCAGCATTCTTTCAGTTGACGAGCACATCATCATCCATTGTTGTTGTTGTTGTTGTTGCAAGTTCCTATATAATCCTTTCTCTCTCGGATGGCCTTTGGCAAAAAAACAACTTGGGTGGGGGGAAAAAGCGCGAGAGAGAACTGGCCTGTGATTTTTTCCCCGGCGGAAGAATCCGCCGTTAAAGTTAAAAAAAAAGAAGAAGGGTGAAAAGAAAGGAAACCTAGTTAATTTGCCATCAGGACGGTCCGTTATGTCGAGTTGGGTGGGTTTTCCACTGCCAAGTGTCATCGATTCTAGTTGATTAAATCGTTGTGTGCTGCTGCTGCGTATTTCTTTCTGGGGTTAGACATTTTTTTCTCTTCTTCCTCTAAGCTAAAAAAAGAGAACGTGAAGAGAAAAAGGAGGGATTTTGGAACAAAGATGAGGCACCAAGGGTGGGCTCTGCAGAGCCCGTATATAATAATAAGCGGCGTCGAATTGGGCCTTTTGTTTCAAGCTGGATTCACATCTCTTCGTGGTCCTTGGGCGTTCCTTTCCTTAGAACAAAAGATGAACGGGTTGGAGAAGAAAAAAAAAACGACGTCCGTCATCAGGGTAGACCCCCTTCAACCCACACACTTGTGTGTGTGCCCACTTGTGCATAAGTTTTAATAGGCCAGCTGACATTCTGTCAAATAGGGGAGCGCTCCACTAAACTTTTTGAATTCTCTGAAAAAATAAAAATTTCCAGTCGATTACGAACGCGGAAGTCGCCAGCCCACATGTTGGAGATCCTAATTAGAATTTCTCGGTTTTCTATTTAAAAAAAAAAAGGAGAATCTGTTTTTCTTTGTCCGATGACACACACAAAGTTTATATAAAAGAAATATGTGGATTATAAAAAAACCAAAAAAAAAAATAAGTCTGTTCGTGTTGAAGCCGTAGAAGTTACTGACGTTTCCTCCGGTGCTCCAATATGCAGCTGTTGCGTCATCTTAAACTCTTCTTCTTCTTCTCTTTTCACTTTCTCCCCCTCTTCTTCTCCGGTTTGGTTGTTTCGTTTTTCATTTCTAGGGCAAGAGAAGGAAAAAGACAGTAATAATAGTAGACTCTTAAAACAAACACAAAAAAGGATGATGATGATAATACCAGACTAATGGCGTTCTCCAATGGGAATTGAGAAGCCAAGAATATGTTTCTTTTCTTCTTCATCTTGATATAATACCGCATTAATAATAACACAGGGCCAAGAGATTGGCCAAGATGGCAGAACCTGCACAACTGTGATAGAATTGTAGCAAACAAGACGGGAAAAGTCAGGAAGACGGAGAAGTAGTAGTTCTAGTCGCCAATGCAGATTTTTTTTCAATTCTCTCTCTATCTCTCTCTCTCTTTCGGAATACACAACAGACAGACAGACAGAGCTCTTTTGATGATGTGTCCGTAGTTAATTCCAAATGGGCGGAGGGGATTTTGCGCTGGGTAACTCGACGGGTTTTTTTTTTTTTGGTCTCTCCTCGTCTCTCTCGTGAGCTTTGAAAATCTAAAAAATCACCCCCTCTTTCCCTTATAAAAGCAATCTGCATATATTAAAGATCTATGGGAGACGGAGGGAGAGAGAGAGAGCTTTGGGAGGGGGACGTCGTCGTCTGTATGTATATAAGGTACACGACTCTTCGTCTACTAGTCTGAAAGTTGACAAAAGAGGGTGGAAAATAGCTGGAAAAGGGGGGAAAGATGAAGCGAGCGCCCAGTGTTCATCTCTCTCTCTGTTATGCAGAACATCGTGAATAATAAACCTGTGTGTGTGTGATATTTAATATTATAATGCCCCGATGGACGGGGAGGGAACCGACGGACACAGCGACGAAATCTGAAGAAAAAAATAAAATAAAATAAATAGTAGAAGATTTAAAGAAAAAAAAATGGGAGAGAGAAAAAACGGCTCTTCTCTTAAAAGCTCACGCCATTGTTGTCGGCTTTACTTCTTTCTATTCCTCTAACCCTTTCTCTCTCTCCTTTTTATTCGCCTTCTTTCTCTCTTTTCCCCTTATCTAAAATACCAAACAAACATTCTAGCTCGATCATGATCGTTATAATACATCTATTGACCGGAAATCTTTGCCGGAAGTCTTTCTTTTCTCTCTTGCTCTCTGTCTCGTTATATTATTTATATATTTAGAAATATTATTCTGTGACATTTGCGTGCAGAGTAGGCTGAACTCTGTTATCATCTTTAATCATTGTTCCGAACGGAAATCCATCAGCAGCAGCAAGAGCAGACAGTGGCCGGACTCTTTTCGGGAATGAGGGAGGGGGGCCTGTCGGCCATCTTGGCCTGTTATTTCAAGGTCTCATTCGTCGGTCCCGACGACCATGAAAAAAAAAAAACTAGCGTACGGAACGGCATAGTTCTTTTATTTGGTAGTCGACATTGATTCCCGCATGCGATCCGATAAGCCGACCAGTTTCGCCATAACGAGTTTCTCTCTCTCTCTCCATACGTGTCCGATCCATCATTCCGGCCGATGAAACTGCGATATGCAACGTCTGGATAGAAACCGATGGGCCCATGAAATAACCACCAGTTCTTCTTCTTCTTCTTTTTTTTTGCGAGAGCTGGACATGGCCGACTAGCTTCTGTCTAATTGATGCGCAGGTCGGATAACAACATTCTGCTGGTCCGAATACGAAACGGGCAATGGCGCGTTTTTTTTTTCTTTCCCTTCAGATTATGCGGGGCCTTGGTTGTTGAGAAAGAGAACTCTATTTTTTGCTGGCCTCCGACATTGAGTTCCTCTTCTCAAATCCCCTTTCGCCTTTTTTTCTCTTGCGCAGCATACAATATTCAAATTCTCTCTTCTTAAAATGTTTTTTTTTTCTTTTCTTTTTCTTTTTTCTGGTCGTATAAAAGCGGGGACCCATGTAAGAATATCTTTAGGGGGACGAAGAGGGGGGATTTGTGTGGATTCACCAGCTTGACCGTTATGCATCTCCGTCCCTTATTTAACACACGGGGGTTTATTATTAAAAAAAAAAGAAAAAAAAAGTCTGGTCCTTTTTTCTTTATATATTATTATTTATTTAGATTGTAACCCTTTAGGTTTTTTTGCCTTCTCACGCCGGCGGGTCTCATCTTTTTGTGTCTGTTGAATTTGAGACTGGGGATAGTTCGTCGTCGTAGTAGTAGAGTATATGCTTTCTCTTATATTCGGCGACGAGAGGAGACCCTCCAGGGGATGACGGCCCCATCCGGTGCCCGGCCTATTTATATGTCGACATCAAGGCCGTTTCTACACACGTTGCTATAGCTTAAGTCTCTCTCTCTCTCTCTCTCTCCTTGGTTCGCTCTTCTTATATATTTATACGCATTTTGCAGCGCTCGCAGACGGCCTGCGCACACACGTAGGCCCCCCGGTTTTTATATCCAACCTTGAGTCGAAGGACGTTTAGGCCCAGCCAGTTGGCTGACGTCATCCGCCAGCCAGACGGGCCAAAAAAACAAGCCACAAAAAAAATAGGTTTTTGTGTGTTTCAGATCTGAGAAAATTAGAATGGAACGAAGGGAGCGAAAAAATCGATACGTCTCGTCTACGGTTCTCTCTGCAATTTTCAAAAGACAATCATGGATTTGCCGGCCGTTGTTGGATTATTCACGACTGTCTGATCCGTTCGCTTCTACTCTACCCGCCCACCGTCGTTTCTTTTTCTCTCTTTTTTTTTCTCTCCCCAAGACTTTTGGCTCTGCTGTGTGCGCTTCGTCGTGCGCTACTTTCCAATTTTAATGATTGAACAGATCCCGGCGAGACTGTCGCTCGTTTGATGCCAAAGACCAGAAGTTATTGGTCGGATGGGAGGACACAGGAGCAAAGTCCGAAGGGGTAGAAATTTCCAACCCATCGCGTCGCATACAACACATGCACACACAGACACACTGGGCGCTGGATTAATGAGCAGCGCATCTCTTTTCTAGCTACCAGACTACCGTACCGCTCTCTTCTCTCATTTTCGCCGAAAGCTTGCGGGACGATCCGGATGCTTGGGTTTCTCTCTTCGTTATTGTTGTTTGTTGTTTGTTGCGTCGAGTTCGTCGTTTCCCTTTTTTTTTTTTGGTCTCCCCCCCCCTTTTTTTCTCCTTTTTTGGTGCAAACACGGATCTATTATCGAAAGAGAGGGAGTCGGAAGTGCGTTATCGTGTTATAGCCACGACACAGCGGATGATAGGACGCGTTGCGCGCGCGCGCCGTCCCTCTCATTCCGCCTCCCGCGGACAACGTGACGGAGCAAAAAGGGCAGCCAATGAAAATTGCATCCTAAAGACGCGGACGACGGCCAAATCAGTCGTCGCATCCCAGAGATGATGATAATGACCGAAATCTGATCTCTTTTTTTTTTTTGGCCCCAAAGAGCGCACAGAGAAGGATTGGCGGATGAGGGACTTTTGGTGGAGAGGGGTGCAGTCCACCGCCGCCGCCGGATGAATATTGCAAAAGGAGAAACGGACGAACGGACGGACGAAAAGGGAGGAATGAGAGGATGGCGGAAAAGGTTCTTTTGTTTTTTGGCGCGCAGAGGAGAGTTTGGGGCGTGGAGGAGGGGGAGACGCAAAAAGCGTCGAGTGCGGAATCGGAGCGAAAGCGGAAGAGGGAGGGGAGTTGGTGCTCCTGTGCAGGGTTGATTGAATGAATAGCAAACGGGGAGGGGTGAGGGGAGGGACGAAAAGCGGGACGGCAGACGGGCCAGAGGTGGCCGAGAAAGAGGGACGTCGGGCGGAGAGTAGAGTAGGTCGCTCGATTCGCGCGGGACGACGCCAAAAGACGCGGCTCCTCTCCGCATTACAACATCCGAATCGACGTAACAACACCGCACCGCACCGCCCGCCCGACCGCTAAAAACTACCTCACTTTGCGCCCGCAACAAATACCTCGGCCCGGCCCGTCCAGTGTTGAAACGTTCACGACGCGCTTTTGCTCCAGTTGTTGTTGGAAATTATCGTGACTTTTTCAATTGAAATTTTTGGCGAGTGTTGTGTGTGTGTGTTTTGTGCGGCGGGGGGCAATGCAGCATCCGCCATCTGCCGGAAGTCTTGTCGTCGTCCGTACCGACATCGACCGGAATTGAATGTTCAACTACTCTGACCGGTCTGTACTTACCCAATGTTGACTCGTACCCTTCATTACGCATTCCTAAAACGGACTTGGTTACTTGAATTTTCTCTCGACGGTCCGTCCGTCCGTCCGTCCGTCTGTCCGTCTCCCCCGCTATTCGTTAAATGTTTGAGTGAAATCACCGTGAATAGAAATCCGTCATACCATCTCGGTTGAATGTTTTGTTATCGTTGGCAACCGATGATGGACGGTCCAATTGTTCACGTTTTGTGATTGGGAATGGCCTAGGTCGTTGCGCTGGAAACATAACCTACCCCAATGCTCGTACGAGTTTCATCATTGATTAACCAAACGTCTCTTCATTTATTTTTCAAAAAAATTCTCTAGTTCTCTGACGGCCAGATGCCGACGGCCGAGGTGGTGATCGAAGAGGGCGAGTATCTCAACTTCTCCGGCAGCGGAGGAGGAGCCTCTAGCGGACTAAGGATGAGGCACGGCGGCGGAGGCGGAGGAGGAGGAGTCGGTAGCGGCGGAAGTAACAGGAAAGGAGGGAGTAGTAACAGCCATAGGACACCGACTGGTGGTGATCCCGGTAATCATCATCATCACCACCACCACCACCATCACCATCACCGGAGCAATAGCGCCACCGCAGCCGGAAGCCATCCGGGCCGACCCAAAAGGTTCCTCTCGTTCCCGGAAGGAGCCGCAGCCGTCGAAGGCTCAACACCCAACGCCGTTGGCGGCGTCGTCACCGGACAGAAAGGTAGCGGCGGCGGCGCTGGAGCAGGAGGTGGTACAGGTGAATACCGAGATGAAGTTTCGGTCGTAGTCAGCCGTTCCGGCGGTGGAGGTGGAGGAAGTGCCGGTTCTGGAGCAACTGAAACCTCGTCATCGTCCAATTTCCTCTCGTCCATCTTGCCAATGGTCGTCCCTCAATTCGACTTTGGTATGCGCTTCGGCGGAATGCCGCTGCCCTTTGCCGGAATGAATCCATCGCATTACCGTAGCAGTGGCGGAGGCTCTGGCGGAGGAGGCGCGTCAGCTAGTCGGTCGGGGAGCAGCACTCCCCGGCCAGGACCTTCTTCATCGTCGACCCAGTCGCAACAACGCCAACAACAACAACAACAACAACAACATGACGACGAGCCGGGTGGCGCCGGATCGCAGCGGAGCGTCAGCAGCAGCAACGCCAGCGCTGACGCCTGTCGCGACTCTCCGGCCTCGGCATCGGCTTCGTCGTCGACGACAACAGCGGCCAGGGCCGTCGCATCCGGCTTCCCATTTCCGACGTCCATCTCGCTGATTGAATCTCACGTGGGCGTCGGCTTCACGCTCGGCTCGCGCGAGAAACCGTACAAGTGCGAGCAGTGCGGCCAGTGCTACAAGTACCTGTCGGCCTTCACCAAACACAAGGAGCAAAATCACACGGCCCGCTTGCCCGGCGAGAAGCCGTTCCGCTGCGAAATCTGCGGAATGCAGTTCAAATATCTCAAATCCTTCAAGAAACACCGGCTCAATCACGCTGTCGAGCGGCTGCACGTCTACCCAAGGGCTTTGCCCTCTCCGGCATCCGCCGGAGGACCCATGACTCCCGGCTCATTAGCCGGATTCATGGGCATGGCCGGAATGATGGAGGAACGCAGCGTCCTGGAAATGCTGGCCAGACCGCAACACAGGGGCGGCGGAGGAGGAGATCATCATCTATCGGGATCGGCATCCGGCCAATCGACCGGCCAAACGGAAGCCAGGGTCCGACTGCACGGAGCCGGCGGGAATGCGTCCACCACTGACGGCCGATCCAGTCCCAACAGCAGACTGGGCGCTCACATCAAATCCGAAGTGGAAGTCGTTTCTTCCGGCGACGAGCAGGATAACATGATGGACGACGAGACGACGAGCGACCGGCTCATGAGCCAAGAAGAGGCCGTCGCGGCCCAGCAGCACCAACAGCAACTGGTCGCCGCTGCGACCGCCGCAGCCGCCGCCGCCCATTCGTCGAGTCGGACAGTCAGCTGCCCTCACTGCCGGATGAAGTTTGCCAATGAGGAGAGCCTCCGTGCCCATACGTCCGCCGGATGTCCGGAAAGAAGTCACCACCACCACCACAACCCGCATGGCCATCATCACCAACAACAGGGTCGACTCTTGCTCCATCCCAACAAATTTCCAGGTGCAAGTCCTGCTAGTCCAGCTTCTTCGTTCCTCCAAGGAGCGCTGCAGCTGCAGAGGCAACACCAAGTGGCCCAGCACCAAGCGGCCCTCATGGCGGCCAACTTCCTAGCCGCTCGAGGAGCTGGTGGAGCCGTTGCGGCTATGCCGCCTCCGCCGGGACTTGAGCGACTCCAACCGCAACAGTCGTCGGACGGGCATCCGCCAGCGACTGGCCAGTCAGAAGAAGGCCAGTCGGATCGCGAAGGCTCGGACGATGGAGAGACGAGTAAAGGGTCGACTTCGAGGAGGCCGACGCCTCCGGCGGCCAATGCGGCCAACGCGGCCGGAGCGGCCGGACCTTTCCTGCACAATCTCATCCGCGATTTCAGTTCGGCGGCGGCGGCGGCAGCAGCTGCGGCAGCGGTAGCGGCCTCGGCATCTACCAGCCGGCCTTCATTGGTCAATTCGGCGACGGGTTCCGGTGTGACTGGACCGCCGCCCGAATACGATCCAGGCCGTCCGCATTTGTGCCCGTTCTGCGGCAAGGGCTTCCGGGCTAAAGAGAACTTGAAGCTCCACATCCGCAAGCACACGGGCGAGCGTCCGTTCGAGTGCGAATTCTGCGGCCGAGCCTTTGGCGGCAAGAGCGACATGAACCGTCACTTGCGGATTCACACGGGCGAACGGCCCTACCGATGCGACGCCTGCGGTAAAACATTTGCTCGAGCCGATTATCTCTCCAAACACCTGTCCACTCACCTGGTCTAAAGAAAGCAATCATCAAAATAGGAGACGAAGAAGAAAAAAAAGACAGAACACTGAAGAATGACAGACAAAGACTCGACCACTATCACCACCACCGACACCACAAACTGAAACGGAAACCAATCCCATTTCAGGCTCACAACCCATCTAGTAGCAGCCAACAGCTCACTGCCCACCTCCCGATAAATATCTAAAAAATAACCAGATAAGTAGGAAACCAAGGAAGGAGACCAAAACTACAACACAGTGAAAAAGAAACCCAGAAAATATCGATAACCAGAACCGGTAAAAATCAACAAAACCACTGCTAAAAGCAAGTCACGCGCGTCGACACGACAATTTCTGCATTGTTGCCCAGTGATGATGATTTTCTTTCAACCAATCAAGTCTCTTTAAGAGCTTTAAACATTTTGGCATTGAGCTTTGAGAAACAAAACAAAAATAACGAAGATGTCACCAATTTCGAAAAAAAAATTTCAATGGCGCATCGAAAGTTCTCTCCCAGCAACCCCATTTTTTCCCGGTGATAAAAGCTTCAAAAACTTTTCATACCTGCCCTCCATTTTGGACGGAAGAATCCAAAAGAAAAAAAAACAAACCTCAACCAAGTTGTTGTGCCTGGTTATTTCCCATCCACTCAAGTGTTCGGCTTTTAAAATTAACAAAAAAAAAAAGTAATATCCAAATGTCCAACTCGACTTTCTTTCTTTCCGCTACAAGAAGTCTCTTCAAGAGATCTTCGAGGATCGGATCCGTCTCGGAAGAAAAACAAAAATCAAAGATTTCGAGTTGGTTGGAAAAGACAAAACAAAACAAAAATTGTTTTTGTTGTTTTCGGCCAAGCCCCCTTTTGAAGAAAAGAAACAAAATCCCCCTTTTTGACCCACGCAACGGACTGTGATGAAAAAAAAAACTTGCTTTCGGAAGTGAAAAATTGGAAAAAAATTCGTGTTTGAAACAATTTGGATACAAAAAAATTCAATTGGAAAGCTTTTTTAAAAAGCTTGGAAAACTCACACAAAAGGTCCAGCCAAATTCTCATCATCGCCCTCCCCCGAATCAAATTCGATTGGAAAAAATCAAGAACTCTCCTTCCCCCCTCAACACACATGGAAATCAAATTTACAAATTAACGGAAGAACGTTCGCCAAAACAAAAATCTTCGGCATCTGTTCGAGAGAAAATCCCGGAAGACTCGTCGTCACTTCCGCACAATATCTTCACATCAATGTCAGCAGACATTTTCAAAAAAAACCGCCAATGGAATAAGAAGAAGAAACCAAAATTAAATTTTAAAAATTTTAAAAACGAAAATTTTTGTGAATTTCAACAGCCCCGGTGAAAACTTTTCGATGAAATTCAGAAACCCAGCTTTTCCGGCAAACCCAGATTACAAACAAAAAAAAAAGAAGAATTAAGTTAAAAAACCAACTCAAAATTAAACACCGACAACACGTTGCGGCTGTGATATACGAACATTTTACATGTTTAGGCTTTTATTAAAGAAAACAAGTTTCGGAAGTTAAACGACTTTTTTATGACAATTGTTTGTTGAATTTTCTCTTATTCGTGGCGGCCATGATAATTCGATCCAATCGAGCAGTGCGTCTCTCTCTAACCCGTTTTCGTCGGAAATGGAAGCGGTAGACCCGTCTGCTGCCCAGCTCAAAAAAACGAAAAAAATTTTTTTGTTGTTTTTCAAGTTAAACAATGAAAAAATAACAGACATGATCATCGGGCATTCTCTCCCTGTCGTGCGTCGTGTGTGTGCGTGAGTGCGTGTTTGACACATGAAGACTTACCCCCCATCCACCTCAAAGGAAACATCCGCAATCAGCTAAGAAAGAAAAGAAAAAACAAGCCAGAGATACCAGATGAAAACAAAGAGGTTCTGAACCTCTGAAATTTCCCGCCCGGCCGCTGGATCCAAGATCGGAAACAAAATGCACCGTTCTCCACCTGACGCAGGTGTGGTCCAACCAATTTTCTTTCATTAAAGATAATTTTTTTTTTTTGGCTCTATTCTGTTGACTGTCTCTTTTGTCAGCTATGATTAGTTTTTACCATTGATACTACCCGCAGTGTTATAATTATGTTTTGATTTACCCGTTTTTTTTTTAATTCTACATCAACAAAATATGTCCGTATGTTTGTCAGTGTGTGTGATTGTGTGTGAATGTTGGAATTCCCCCAGACGGAAATTTCAACCTCTACTTCGTTGAGAAGGGTAGAGCGTGCTCAAAAAGATGTTGAAAACATTTTTTTTTTCTCTTAAAAACCAGAAAATGTCTTCTGGTACCCTCCCAGGTAGCCCCAACCCTCCTTACACCATTTTGCCCTCTACTGAAAAAAGAAATTCCCGGTAAAAATTTTGAATTGAAATGGGATTTAACGGGGAGGGAATGATTCTCCATTTAGGCCTTTTTTGGACAAAAATGAATTCGTGTCACGTCCAAACGTTTGAGCTATTTGCTGCCTAGCGGTTCTTTCTCTTTTTGCGGAAACAAAAAAACTATTGTATTTTTCGCTGTTTAATTGCCCTCTTTTTTCTCTCCCCCAATATCTTTTTTTTTCTATTTTTTTAATATTTGAAAGAGAATTTTCAAAAAGAAGAAATTCACATTTTTCGATATGGAGGAAATCAATCCATGTTGCGACCATCCATTCATTGTCAAATCAAAAGTCACGGCCTTTTTCGTCTTCTCTTTGTGCGAAATTTGAATTTTCCCCCATTTCCCCCATTTATTGCCAAATTGATAAAAATAAAAGAGATACAATTTTTGGAAAGAAAAAAAACGTCTTAGAAGGAACCGCAAGCCCATTTGAAGCGACTAAAAAAAATTCGTTCAAAAGCGTTCAAAACGAGCGAGAAAGCTGCCTCTCCTATCCCTACTCTCTTCAACTTCTTAGCGTGTATGTGTGTAGGAATTTTTCGACATCTTTTTTTTTATCGAATGAATTTGACGGAGCCTGTCTGACGAGAATGATTGGTCCTGCTGATTTTTAAAAAAGTGCTAGCCAATTTGCGATCTCTCTCTCTCTCCTTTTTTCGTATTTTTTTAAATTTCTTTTTATCTTCGGAAAAAAAGATTGGATAACGTTTAAAATGGTCAATTCAACGATGTTGGAAATCACGATGGAGCGACATGTGTTTGCCTTTGATGTAGCCCGCCATTAAGTGATTTTTTTTAAAATTCAAAGAAAATAATTAGTAGAAATATTTTGTATTCTTTGCGTTTCAAAAAACCAAACAACAACAACAAATTATTCGGCCCCCATTTATATATTGTGTGAGCGCGAAAACATTCGACAGATATTTTCGTCGTCAATTTCGGTATTTTGAAAAAAATTTCGATCGACTTGAAAAATCCATCACAGATATGCCCGTCCTGGTCCGACATCACATTGTCAGACATTTGGCTCTTTTTTTCAAAGAGGGTAGGCGATTTGATCGAATACAAAATCGACGTTTAGTAGGAAGGAATAACAATTTTAAAAAATTTCAACCAGCGACGTGTGTTCACAATTATTCTCTTCGCTAGTGTTCTTAAAAGAAAAGATACTATCAAAAAATTGCCTGTCTTGCGTGTTTCGAAACAAAAAGGAAAATTTTGCCACACAAAGTGCATCACGGCACTCTAATCTCGTGATTTTTTTTTCGAATTTCCCCCCTTTAAAATTTTTCTTCATTTCTTTTGAAAAAAAACTTTGACACCTTTCGGCGTTTCATTATTAGAACGAATATGGCAAAGTAAACCCTATTTTGTTTCTCTTTTTTTTTCACTTGCTTCTATTTATTTTCGAAGATTTCCGATCGTAAGAAATTGATCGTCATTGGGCGTGTTGAAACAAAAGACGGGAGGAGATTTGCGCTGGAGCGTAGCGGTTCGGTACTGTGATATTCAAATATCGGTTCGACGTCTGGGAACGAAGTTTTCTCTCATTTTTTTGTCATTTTCGATCGCATTTAAATTATTTCGAAACTTAATCAAATTCAAAATGTCAAGGCCTATACAAAATTCGATATCAATTGGATTCAAATGAACGAGTGCCAGGTGGGTTCGTTCCCCACTTAAAAAAACAAAATTTTCATTTTCGTGGTAAAATTTTTAGAAGATTTATTCATTTTTGCTTATTTTTCATCTTTGTAAAAAACAAAACAAACGACATTTCTGATGAAATCTGATATTTGAAGGCGATGGTGAAACAAATGCCTAGGACAAATTACGCTCTTAAAAGGTTAAAAAAGAATTTTTAAACGAGAGGTGCCATTTCAATTTGGGAAGAATCAAACAAGGGGGAAGGGGGGATTTATTGTTGGACAAAAATTTTGTGTTTTGAGAAAAATGACGCTACCGGAATGCGTGAATGATGTCGTCGTACGTGCGAATGTTGTGTGAATGCCTAGCTGTGTCATCTCTTTGACGTGTTCAATTCTTTTTTTTTTCAAAAAAATTTTCTTTCATGGTGAGTCCCTCGTCAGCGTTCAGAACGCCGAGGCATTTCCCCGAAGTTTTTTTTGGAGGCAGTTAAAGAAAAAACAGTGGCGATACGAGTCACTCTAAAATTGAGTAAAATTGGCGGCAAATGTTTTTTTTTTCTTTATTATTCAGCTTCGTTTTCCCGTGTAAAAAATTATCATCCTTTCTACCGTGTGCTTTTATGTCATGTCATATTTTTTTTTACGTCCCTCTCTCATTGGTTCCCGCTTCGCAAACATTGTCGCTTATAAAGAAAAACGAGTTAGGATCGAATCCTCCCCGTCTCTTATATTCACTCTCCACAAAGTCCCCAATCGCCGGAGAAGACACACTCATTCTCTGACAGGGTCAATTCTTTTGAGGAGCAGTTTTTGATGAACATGTTAGATTTAAAGGAAAAACAAAAAAGCGCAAGACCATTATTGCCCCTGGTCTTCAATTTCAACCCATTTTTTTGTTTTATGTCTCTGCCAGCCATTGTCGGATGTGTAGTACACATCATCGTGCTTGCGTGTTTGAATGATGTTTTATTTCCTTTAGAGAACCTGCGCCCCCTTTTTAATTTCCCCATGTCAAAAATGTTTGTATTTGATCACATTGAGCGTGTCAGAGCCAGGCCATGATGGTGTAGGAACCCAACCGCGGCTTAACATATAAAAAAACGGAATTCTAGGTTATTGGTCAAATTGAAATTTCTTTCCCCCCTCTGTACATCTCTGAATGAAACCGGAGAGTTTGTGACTTGATCACGCCTGACTTTTCAAACACACAACCGAAATTGGATAAAATCACATATCCAAGACGACGCCCTATTCACTGAGGCGGCAATGCGAAATCACACGCCCGAATATTGAATAACCGATAGAAAAACAAACAAACAACACAACCACACACATATATAACAAGAGAGATGTGCGGAATTTCCGTCGATCCACTCCGGAACTTCCGCTATGTTTGTTGCTTCCACCTCTCCATTCAATCGCATCATCTCACATAGACTTTTAAACTGGATACAACTTCCCCGAAACAGACAATGGTTGAAAATCTTTCGTCGCTGGTACGAAATGAACAAGGAAACCACTTTGATTCCCTGAATAATTTTTTATTTTAATTTGTTCAAATTAAGATGGAAAAAAATTACATCTTTCTTTTAGTTCGGGCCGGGATTTCGGGCGTGCACACCCGCTCGGATCCCATCCGACTAAACGCCAAAACACCGATGAAATAACATCCAACCCCAACACTTTCAACCCTTCACTGTTTTTAGTTTCTTTCTCTTTTTTTCCAGATTCCTTTGTACTCGAAATAGGCAATGTGTCAGTGTCAGCTCTCTCAGTTGCTTCCTTTTCCTTTCTCATTTCCCTTCTCCGTCGTTGTGTTCATACACTCGTAGTAGTATCTATCCCCCCTCGGTTGCTCAACTTTCCCCTTCATTTTATTGTCGCTTTCTTTCGGTGGTGAAAAACAAAAAAAAAACAACTTAACAGATCCCGACTTTGATATCTAATTCAGAATGAGAAAAAAAGTCACTGTCAACCAGCAGTTTCCCCCCCAACGCTCCCTTCCGGCGCTGAGACTCGACCGCCCGGCAAGCGGATGCCAACACCTGGTTTTCATTTCGATTGTTTCACACAAGTTGATGTTTCTCTATCTCTCTCTCTCTTTCTTTTTTCATTGAAACAATAATTTTCCCGTTTGCTTGTTTATTCAACACATCATATTACAAAACAAAAAAAACTGACAAAAATCCAATAGAAAATCAGTCGTTGTCGAGTGAAAATCATTCACGCCCAGTCCCCCCCCCCCCATCAAATCCCTCTGGTCTCGTATAGGAAATAACCAGCTTGTTGATCGTTCTCCATAGGTAAAACCCACAGTTTGTCATAGTAATTGTAGTAACACAATAAGTAGATGACGTCCAACTTGGTCCCAAACAATCAAACCACATAAAAACGCGTAAAAAAAATAGTTTCCAGCCCCGCCCAACAAAACCGCAAACACAAAACACTCTCCTGTTAAGTGAGCATCCCGTTTTCCCAACTCTTTTACCAAGCTATCTTTTCCCCATCATTTTTCTCTCAGCTATCTGTCATAGATGTTTTTTGCCGTAGACGAACTGTCGAAATCGTTCACAGGATTTCTTCGTCATCAAGTAATAGAAAATGTTTTCGTTTCGTCTCATCAAGACAAGCGATAACTTTGGTGTTTTTTTTAATTCTTACCATGCTTTTATCTCCTTTGGTCTGTGCTCTATCCGGTCCCCTTCATGTTTCACCGTTCTCATCGTTCTTCCCAAAACGCATTTTGGTGAATTACGAAACGATAATTGGTGGTTCTCCGTCTGTATACGCGTTCTAACTGTAGTGGATTTTTCGTGTCTCAAACAAGTTTTTTTTCTCCCCACTTCTTTGATTTTTTTTTCTTTTACCTTTTTGATTTTCAACTTGATATACTCTTCTCTGTCGTCGCACACCACCACTCTTTTACCTTCCTGCTGCTATGCGGAATGATGAAACCGCTTTTTGCTCTCCTCTTCAGTCAACCTTGCTGCGCCAGATGTAGTCTTCTTCTTTACCACATGGCTTCTTCATCAAAACTTTTCAAACTCTCTTTGCTTTTACTTCCATATTATTCTAAACAACCCATGCAGTTCCATAGCCCGGTCCACCAGAGGAAAAAACCAAAACCAGCATAAAAAAACCCACAATCCACAAAATTACCCATGCAGTTGAATTTCAGAAAAAAATTGGATCATTTGTTTTGATTTCAAGGGAATATCGATAGGAAAAAAAGATACAAAAAAACCATCCAAGTCGCGAAAAAATTGTTTGTCATATTGTCGAAGACTCACCTTGTTTAGATACATCAATTTAAAAGGAACTTTGACTTTTCTTCCTCTACTGCCCCCAAAACCCAAGTCCTCATCCCAACCCTTACCCACAATGTTCTCATTGGATAATCTCCGCTCCGGATCTTTTGTTGTTTTTGGCCTTCCGCGAAAACTGTTTTCCCCCATGCGGGTTGTTCGTTTGGCCGATCAAAATGACGCGGAAAATTTTCAAAAAAGAAAAAAAGAAAGAAACTCTTTTGGAATAATTGGCCTTAGAAAAAAAACTAATGACAGGTGAAGGTGATCCGAGAGCGTCTAGGTGCGTGCGATCTGATATCTTGATGCCCCCTGCTATGAAACATTGATCGCGATCCGGAGAAATCAAATGTTCTTCCTTTATACAAATTAACTTTACCCTACCAACACAATTTTGTTTTGATGCAAGAAGAAAAAAAAAACTTGACGTCTTGGTCCAGGAGAACACACCCCCTGTTTGTTTTCAGAAAACGAAACGAGGGGCGATACGAATACGGAGCTGGAGTCATGTCGCGTGTGTGTCTTGTTGCGTGTGTCTATTCTCTCCTCTCTTTTTTTTATTAGGATGATTTTATTTTCGAATTTTTCTTTTTAAGTTTCCCAAAGGGATCTCTCTTTCGGCTTGCCAAGTGCCTATTTCCTAGTGTGCGCGCAAAAGAAAGTAAACAAAACGATTTTTTGTCATTTTCAAAACGAAACAAAAAAAAGGAGCTAATTTTCGGATATCGTTTGAAAATGATTGTAACAAAAAAAAACATAAATAACGGCTCTTTGGATAAAACAAATTTATATGACGCGGAAATGTTGTTCTTCAAGACATTTTCTTTTCGATTTCGATGGAATCGTCGTTCAGAGCGACAAAAATTCACTGTTTGGGCCTCTGCTGTGAAATCAACATGTGTGCGTTTTTCATTTTGATAAGAAAAAGTGTCAGCCAAAAGTTAAAAAAAAAAAGATAAAAAAGAAATTTATTACCAAAATTTTCGACCTTTTTCGGAAATGTTTCGAAACTTTTCTTGTTCTCTCTCACATGTTGTTAAGCCGCAAAAAAAAAAGAAATTTGTTAACAAGGATGCCGCTTTCATTCACTTTGGGGGTCGACTACTAGAAGAAAAAAAAAATTTGTTTCGAATTAAAAAAAAAAAGTTAAACGATGTCTTTCGCTTTTATTGAAGCCCCCTAGTGAATGATGATGCTGTGCTCCGGTTACCGTTTAGAATTTTGTTCTGTCTCTGAATGACGAAGAAAAGAAAGCTGCAAACTTGTTGATTTATCTGATCAACTTCTGTTGTCTCTTAGTGTCCGGTCGATTTGGTTAAACCCGGCGCTAATCAAAATTATGTTTGATTCTTTGTTGGCGTTTTAAAGAATCACAATTTTTTTTTCACTTGAAACCATATTCGGCCTGTTGTCAAAACTTACCTTTTCGGAATCACCGTCGCTACACTAGTAAGAAAAAAACTCTTGATTTCAACGGTATATTTCAGTTAGGTTTTCCATTCTTATTATCAAAACAAAAGAAAATTCAAATAAGATCCCCACTCCCACCAACCGAAACTTGCCACACATTTGCATAACACACACCATCTCTCCCTCCAGAGCTGTTAACAACTATTACCGCAACTCTCAGTCAATGTATAACACCGGCCCAAGATCATCATCATCCCACCACCAACCACCAAGTCCCTTACCTCCTCTTACTCTCTCCAACTATCTGTCTCTGTGTCTCTCAATCTATAAAGAAAGTGAAATCAGTTGAAAAAAAATTAATATTAAACCATATCTGACTGCAGTTTTTGAAATACCAACATAACCACAAGTTTCTGGCAAAACATCCAACCACCAACCCCCCCGGTCAAAATGTTTTCTTTTCCATTTGGACACTTCATTCTTTTTCGATTCGTTTCTGTATTTCGACATTGTTTCGGCGGCTGTTAATTCTGAAATTTGAACATGTTACGAAGAATAAGATTCACTCCCCCCAAGAAAAAATAAAACAAGTTGTCGTGTTTCCTTCACTTGTTGCAACAAAAAAAAAGGGACTCGGAAAATTGAAGCTGAAATTCACGTCCACCGATGCGGGACAAAAGATTGGACATCAAGTGAAAATACAAAAATCAATTGTGGGGTTTTTTGTAACGAGATACACATACGAAGAGACGAATCAACAAATCATTTCAAGCAACATCAACAACAAAAAATCCCAGTAGATTCGACAAACATCTGACGATCATAGTGAGGAGAACATGAAAAATTTCTTTCCTTTTTGCGTTTTTATTTGGGTTTGTGTACACCAAAATTTGACCAACCAAACCTAACTGCCAATTCCTTCGACTAAAAAAGTGCATGGTTTTTGTTGGCACGTGATATGGAACAATACAACTTTTTTTCCATAAATGAAAAAATGAATCTGCGTCCTGTTGTTCTTTATTTCCTACTTCGTTTATTTTTATTATTATTCTAGCATTTGAAAATTAGGCTACACTTCTTCATCACACGACGATTAAGTATTAGTGTACGTGATCAAAAGTGTACCGAGCCACTTGAAAAAAAGAAAAAAACTAAAGTTGCGTGTTAGCGCATTCGGGGTCGAACCCCTGGAATTGGGCTACGCAAAACAAACAAAGAAAAAGGAAACAGGCTCTCAGTTCGGGGTCATCTGAATGATGTACGTTTTGATGTCCATGGGCATGAGGGTCACAGATGTCCTGCCGCCCGTTGCGGCCGTGGATGGTGACCGGAATGTCTTGCTGGCCGTGCCCCAAGGTAAACGAGACGAATCGGATGCCCACTGATTGGCACCCAAGGTCGTCTCCTCGGCCGACGTGATCGTGTAATCGGCCAACAAATCCTTTCCAAAAGAAAGAAGAAGAAAAAAAACGTCAAATTCGGGTTACCGACCGGTTTGATCTGTTTGATCGGTAGATAACGACAAAGTCGAGTGCAACTCACGTCCAAAATGAGAGTAACTGGCTCGGCTAAAGTGGAGTGCTCGCCAATATCGTAGACGTGTTCCAAACGCAAGAGGTGAGTCCCATCGCGCCAGGGCTCCAACGTCAGGATGTGAATGTTGTCCGGCAACGGCGCCCTCAATCCGGATTTCTATTGACATCAAAGACCATGCACATCAATTGGTCGATTTTCTACGGCTTGAAACGGGCAACCCTCCTCCTCAATACCTGAGTGCGGAAATTGTTTTTCCAATCGGTGAACGACAAGCTGGTGTCGCTAAAAGAGAGCCACGGTCGCATGAACGTTTGCTGGGCCAACGGACGGATCGAGGAAACGGGGTGATTACCAGCCAGTGCGGGGTTCACCAACAAATAATGCGTACCTATAGACACGCGCGTACAACCCGCCGTCATCATTAAAACACGACGTCAATAATCATCATTAAATCACGAAACTTCTTCACAAAACATTTATACCCCTGACGACCAAGCCGGGCCCATCGCCGGGTTCGTTTAGTGCCTCCGAAACTCCGAAGCCATCATCGTATAACAGTCGTCGATGGACCTATATTAGAGTGGGGTATGTATAAAATTTAGCTCATCAAGTCATATAGTTTCGATGGATAAAACTTGAGAAACTATTGGTAATATAGAAGTAGTAGTAAACCATAAGTTCGATTTGGCCGTCGAAGAGACTGGTTCCGCCCTGCGAACGGTCGTTGACGAGGGCCACGACCGCACCTGGATTCTCTTCGGCATCGGTTACGTAAATGTGTGAATTGATGGGGTAGTAGTTTCCGGCGACAGGTTCTGTCACGTCGACCATTGTCCAAGTAGGACGGAAATCTCGCCGGCGCAGCAATGTCTGACGGCCGTTAGAGTCGGTATAGAAACGACCTCCAGTAGGTATTTGTGTCATCACTCGACTCACAATCTCCTTTCCAACTCCGTCCCTGATTTTCGAAATAGAATTCTTTCATCATGCCGCAACTCGCGAAACGAGGGCTTGGGGAGTTGTTGTTTTGGTTTTTTTGTTTTTTTTTTCTCATTTTACCCGACGGGGATAGGTCCCACCGTCCACTCAATCTCCACATCACTCTGACCCTTGTAGACGCGGACCACTTGGCTGGCCCAGTCGCTGAATTGTTGATAAACCTCGCTTACCAAAGCACCTAGATAAATTCGTGTGGCCAACACAAGTTATAAATGTCGGTTATCGTCAATTCAAAAAGAACTTGGCAACCGATGCGGTCCCTATCCAACTTTCAGTAGGATAATGCGAACCTGTTTGAACTAGAAGAGTCGCTTGCGTGGCGATGGGTGTGGCGTCGGTTCCGTTTGGACGGAAGATGTAGGCGCCAGACGGGCGATCGTCGAATAAACTATTTGTATCGCCTTTACTCATCCCGGCATACCACATCAAGTTTTGGCTCAATGGCACCGTTTGACCGTCAACCACGACGCTTTCTATCAGGCCGTTGGTGTCGAAATTGACGGATACTCTCTATAAATGGTCGCGCAACATGAATCCAGTTAGATAGAGGACGATAAGTGGACGACGCAAGGGCATTTGATTGTTATTACTCCGTTGGTGACGGCCGCTTTTTCTCCGGCTTCCACCATTCGGACGGTCGTCAACTGTTGTTGCTTGATGGAATCGACAAGTTTACTGTTCTGTCGGGCACTTGTTTTGAGGACGTAGAATGTTTTGTGGCCAAGTGGAGGAATCTTGGCCGCCTGGAAGAGGAGTTCGTGCGTGGCTGTCGATTTGGGTCTTTCGGTTTCGATCGATCGGACGGCAGCATTCACGAGCGGTACAAGTTGAACAATCAATTCGCTACCTATAAGGTAAGACCCGATATATAGTCATTGTCACGAAAATTCAATCAATACGGCGGTTTCCTAACGGTAAGCGGAAAGACACTTAATCATTTAGCACCACCAACCGTCGGGATCTAGAACGGTGTAGACTCCATTTTGGACGGGCAACCGGACGTAAGTGGTCACCTCTTGAGAGCGAGGATTATAAGCCGTCACCACGAAACGGGAATAAGTCTCGGTACTGGCGCACTGGCTGACGTTCAAGTGGAGGCAAAACTGTTGTTCGGGCAGCGGTTGATTGCCAATTGGAAGGATCTTACTGAGGTTTCGAGAGTTGACAAGTACTGTTCACCTGATTATGTCATGATTTTCTCGAAATGCTGGAACGTACCTGAATGAGTTGCCAACATCGACCTGGCAATCGACAATGCTGTCGTGCATCCTTAACCTGTAATCTTCTCCGTCGAAATTATGCATCAATTAATGATTGGGAACTATCGCAAAAAATTAGTACACATATTTTAGTTTTTAATAACCCGGTTATTACCCTGAGAAACGTGTTCCTTCTCGGTGCCGGTAACAGCATCTGTTACATTTTCGTACACAATGATCTCATTAATATTGCCCACATATTTCATGAACAACATATTACGTATATGTTCAGGTATTTATTATTACCGTGATGCTGCGCCTCTCCCATGCTACGTCGCAGACTATCGATCAGATTTTGGCCGTCGGGAGACAGATCGGCCCCGGCCAACGAATGCAGTTGCTTGCAACTCTGTTCATAATATCACGACGTTTTGGGGTGATTTAATATTCAGTCGCCTGGCATCTGTTTCATTTTTGTTTAAGTATTTAAGTGCATTATACCTGGAGGAACGTGTTGGCTTTGCGCACAGTGCCTTTGTAGGCTGGGCGAGAAGTAAAGTAACCCGTCCAGTAAGCGTGAGGATCATTGGAGTAGGGGAAAAAATCATCAGTCTTGGTCGGCCATGGCCTGCTTCCGGCCTCGTCGTTGATAGCCTTGACGTAACAGCTGGGTGTCGAGTAAAACAGGTTGACCCCGGAGCCCAGCTCGTTAGTGTAGCGTATCATTTTATCCATATTCTTAAAGTTCATATCAGCTTTTTGTAACATAAGGAAAGAACTGATGCTCATTATTTCGTCCCTGGTTAGATTTTCAAGATAGCAGCTTACCAGTCATATAGTTGAAATCGTCACCCCTGTACAAATTAGCGTTCATTAACGGGACAGCATCATTATTAATGGTATAACTTAATCCGAAGACTATATATAAAGTGATGAAGACTTACATTGTAAGCATAATGTGACTTGTGGCATAACTGAGCGCTTTTGTTTTAATATGGGCTACCAAATCGTTGACCTACGTGTTTATAATTACAACTCGTTATATAGGAACATTTTATTGTCGTTTAGGTAGACTAACACCTTTCTCACGACGTTGTAATCAGGAGATCTCGGGTTGTCGATGAAAGGCTCATCGTTGCATTGGACGTCAAAGCAAAAGCCGGCGGGGGCAGAATAGTGTTCGTAGAAGATGCCGGTGAAGATGGAACTGCTATCACCTGTCAACATATTCAACTAAATTGCACATTTTTCATTGGAGATGTCGGATACCCCGCCGGTTAATTACCATCAGGGCTGTTGCTAGTTTGCCAGATCATCTCCATTTCCTTACTAGCTTTCCGGTGAGTCCTATCAACATGGTCGATCCTGCCGTAGAAAACGCCATCGTAACCCTAGACCGTTATAGAGCAACACGATGAAACAGAAACTAATCAAAGCCTCTTTGGACGGGATCGCATTTCAATTACCATCGAAGCAAAAATGGATGCTTGCTCCCTGGAGTGGCCGAAAGGATCAATTTGCCAGGCGATTCTGGGTCGGCCACACTCCCCAAAAGTGTCGTTTAGGAACCTGTAAATGTGTCGGAAGGTTTGACCTAGGGCTCTTATCACGCTTTCATTACCCAGTTTCATACCGTAGCCCCCAAGTCATTTGGTCGATAATATCTTGATAGTGCGTCGCTGCTTCGTCGTTCATGCACCAGCCGCCATTTATAAATTCTAGACGGCCTTCCGCGACTAGTTGCCTAACATCAGCTTTCTTCTCTTCGGTTTGCTCATGCCACCTTTTTTTTTTAGAAGTAACCGGTTTAAATATTCATCGATTTCAATGCCGCGCACAAAATAATTGCTAACCATTGGGAAAAGAAGGCCATCTCCACGTAGATGAATCTGAAATGGCGGACCGTTGCAAATAATTATTGTAAATTATATTCCTTTTCAAGGAAATGTCACGTTATTCAACCTTCTTGCGGGATCCTTCATCAACTCCTTTATCACGGAATCTATTATATACTGGACGCCAGCTCTTTGGTAACCCGTTTTTGCTGCAAATTTACAATTTTTAATGAAAAATGCAAACTTATTACATAACGTTACAGTCATTCGTTACAGCCGTAGTAGTATTGGTCGACTGTCTTCAGCCACCCTACATCATCGTGGGTATCTGTAAAATATTAATGTTGAGATTGAAGTGGATGATGTAAAAGGGATCGATTGAATGCAATTTATTCATACGCGGAACGACGTGGACATTGATCACTCCTGGTTTTCCAGCCGTACAGCTCTGTGTCCCAGCGACCCCAAAAAATCGATTGAGTCATGACGTATACGAACTTAAAAGAAATAGGTTTCTGTTTACATCATAGCCGCAAGAAGAAGCCCTCGAAGACTTGGGGGCAGCGTCGGTCGGGATCCAACAGCAGCCGCTCGCTAGCAGCAGCAAGACGATAAAGGGTAACTCCATCTTGTTAGCTGATGGTCTCAGCACTGATGAGACGAGGAAATGTCTGGCCAAAAACCTCCGTTTCGAAGTTTTTTCCTATCTTTGCCGTTGACTCTGTATTTGTTTTGTTTGACCACGGCGCTGTTTATCTAATCGCCAATAGATCCACGAGTCTGTAGACTTTGGCCTGATATAACAGCTGGCTCAGCAAATAAGTGAGTGACAGAAACGTCAACTAATAATTTAAAAGCAAGAATATTTCTTGCCAAAGTTAAGACTCATTAGCTAACTTGTATTCTTCAGTTTCATGGAAAACGTGTACGTAAGTGCTTCCGCACTTTCTAAGCTTTCCACTATCGTGAACTTAAAGAAAATGATTTACAAACTTTGTTAATTTAGGAATTATGGGGCCCAAACGTGAAAAAAAGGAATATTGACCCAGTGGATATAACTGATAACGGATCTTAATCACGCTATTTATATAACTTCTGTGACTTGAGAGAAATAAGAAATTATGTTATCTCTCTTACTTGAGTTCTGAACTTTGCTTTTCCTGAAATAGATCGTTCCGAGTGATATTTTAAAGAATTTTAATTTAAAATCGCTAGTAAGTTGCGCGCCCGCGCGGTAGCCCGTTAGCGCGGAATAAAAAACAGTAAACAAGAAACAAGTTCTGTCTGCTAGACTGCTAAACGAAAAAGTTTTACCAGTTTATTACCAAATTCCATCTTTCAGTTGTAACAGAAGGCTTAAAAAATTCCCGTGGTAGGTATAATTCTTCACTAGCCCATTTAATTTAAGTACAAAAAATATTTGATGAAATAGGTGGATGTCATGCTAGCTCGGTTTTTTCGAGGAAGTGTGCGTCACGAATCAAGACTCCTCCTAAGAGCCATTACAAACTCTGTACAAAATCCAATGGAATCGTCGATTCGGGATAAACTTACCACACATTTTTCTCCAAATCATTTGGAAATTTTTAATGAATCTTATATGCATAATGTACCAAAAGGAAGTGAAACCCACTTCAAAGTAGTAGTTGTTTCAGACAAGTTTGAAAGCACTTCCTTGTTACAGGTACATATTTACAGTAATAGTTTGAAACTAAGAACTAAGAACTGTAAATGAATTTTATCAAATATTTTAGAGACACAGACTGGTTAATGAAGTACTGCAGGATGAATTGAAAAATGGAGTCCATGCCTTGTCAATTGTTGTAAGTTGAAATGTTAATGGAATGAGTTTTTTTGTACTACACTATTCATTATTCTTCTTTACACATTACTATATCTTAAACAACTAGGCTAAAACACCTTCACAGTGGGAAGATTCAACTAAAGTAACTGAAAAAAGCCCTGCTTGTAAGGGAGGATTTGGACAATAATTCTGTTGGTCTACCCAAGAATCTACATGTAATGTTTAATGCACCATTTGAATTCTGGATTTTAAATATTTAGCAGTACTGATATTGTCATAATGATTCATGAAAAAGGGATTGTTTAAATATAGCTAACTAACCCTATATAAGCCAGCACTTTTGATAAATTATAACATTAAGTAACTGGGTTTTTTAAAATTAAAATTGGCCAAGCAATGATTTCTCAATTCTTTTCTTTCTTTATTAAAAAAAAAACTAATACAGGGATGCAAATTAGTTTGAAAAACCGAACCGTTTAGCTTAGTTTAGCACTCAACCCTTCCCCCATACTCTTTCTCGTTCGCCATTGGCTGGCTTATCGTTTCGCCGAATAGAGAGTTTAATCAGGGGCAACTTCCAGTCTTCCACAGTGCAAACTCGTCCGTTATTGCTGAAGGAGGCCTGAAGCCAACAGCTCATTTCCATTTAGTTCTTTTCACTTCACTGTTGTTTAAGAAAGATTTTGATATTACGAAAAGGCGCGAAACCAAGTCAATCGATAATAGAGAGAATCGATTCACCTTGCTCAAACACAAACAGTGGTCACGTGTCGGTGTTACGAACTTACGATTTTCAAACAAATTTGACTGTACTTCCAGTAGTATGTATTGTATTGCACCTAACGTTTGTGATATTATGAATTTACTATTCCATTTTGTTCTCTGAAGCTTGTAGCATAAGTTATTTGGCGTAGCTCTCCACATTTTGAAACATGGATGATTTCGACATTGTTAGCTCAATGCTGGCTTCAGTATTATCGGACGATTCAAAATCGAACCCAAGGCCTTTAGTATTTGATCAACAAACTCAGACAGACGACGTGAATGTCACAGAAAAGATAGTTAAAACCCCGGTGTCGCTCTTTCAAGAGCTTTGCACTGCATTTGATTTGGGGGTTCCCACGTACAACATTGTAGAGGAAAAAGGCGAAGGACATAAAAAATCATTCCTAACGGAACTCACTACTGATGTTTTGGGTGTTAAAGGTTTGATCTTTTTGCTTCATGTTTTTACACTTTATTCTGTACTCTAATGTCTAACATCTCTTTAGTGGTTGGTGAAGGTAGATCAAAAGTGCTGTCAAAACATGATGCAGCAACGCAGCTGATTGAAATGATCAAGGAAACTGCAGAATATGGTGGAGAGATTGGAGATGTGCCTCATCAGACCCTGCAAGAGTGCCACAAGAAGTAGGTGTTCCTCCAATTTGTTATAGTTACTCTGTTCACATTTACTTCATTTTATTTTATAGGTTGACAAATCAAAAGTAACTGAAGAAAACCCTGCTTGCAGAGAAGGATATGGCCAACAATTCTGTTGAATTACCCAAGATGTTCATACAAATGTTTATAATTCTAGTTATTTCGGACTGATATTGTTATTTTGAAAATTCACGAAAACTGAAAAAGAAATTTTTAAAAAATACAGCCAACCTTAAACAGCACTCAGTAACATGTTTGATATTTTGTAAAATAAAGTACTTGGGTTTTTTAAAATCTCATCTGGCCATGAGCAATGATTTCACAATTCTTGTTTTGTTTTTTTTAAAGAAACTAATACGGAATGCAAATACGCTTAAAAACCGTTTAGCTTTAACTGATGTTAAAGATAGTAGATTTTAATATTAACGAAAAGGCGCGAAATCAAGTAAATCGATAATACGATACGACTAAAGAATCGATTCATATTGCCAAAACACAAACAGTTGCGAACAGGTTGTCACGTGTCAATGGTGTTACTTGCGAAGTTACGATTTTTCGAACAATTTTGACTGTAGCTACTTCGGGAAAAGTGTATTATATTGCCTCTAACGTGTATGATATTATCAATTCAATATTCCATTTTATTCTCATTAGAGTCAGAGCTTGTAGCACGAGTCATTTGGCATAACTCACCACATTTTGAAATAACATGGATGATTTAGAAATTAACTCAGTGGCTTCAGTAATAATGGATCAACAAACTCAGACTGTCGACGTGAATGTGACAGAGAATAAATCTGGGAAAACCCCTGTGTCGATCTTTCAAGAGCTCTGCACTGCCTTTGATTTGGGTGTACCTATGTACAGTCTCGTAGAGGAAAAAGGTGAAGCACATAAAAAAACATTCCTAATGGATCTTACTACTGCTGTCTTAGGTGTCAAAGGTTTGAACTTTTTGCTTCATGTTTTTACACTTTCTGGGCTTTAAGGGGTAACATTTCTTTAGTGGTTGGTGAAGCTAAAACAAAAATGCATGCGAAGCATGATGCAGCAAAGCAGATGATTGAAATGATCAAGGAAACTGCAGAATGTGGTGGAGACCTTGGAGAAGTGCCTAATCAAACTCTGCAAAAGTGCAGCAAGAGGCATGTTTTCTCTCAATTTTATTGTAGTTACTCAGTTCACATTTATTATATGTTTACAGGTTACAAACATTTGAAGTGGTGACTGAGGATTTGATTGAGTCCAAAAATTCAGCAGGAGATCTTACTGCTTTGGCTTTGACAAACAATTTGGCCGTCCCTGACTACGACACAGTTAGTGTAACAGGTCCTGCCCACAACCGAAAATTTGTAATGACTTGTAAAATGCTGGAACACACAACACAAGGTGAGTAGGCCTACATCTTTTTTGTTCTTCTTTTTTTTTTACGAAACATTATAGATTTTTAAAACAATAATAGGAGAAGGGAAATCGAAAAAAATTGCGAAAAATATTGCCGCAGAAAAAATGCTTCAGCTGATTGGACCAAAGTTTGCTGAGAATCGCATCTGATGAAATATTCTCCGTCTCAGTGTTTTTCTTTAATAGTAATTTTCGCTAAAGGAAATGGTTAAAATTAACAAGTTATTTTTCGCGACAAAATTATGTTGTAACAGTCACTTGCCATCCGGGAACATTTGCAGGTTTATCGCAAAAGAAAGTGGTAGGGTTGAAAACTAAGCCAAGTGGACATCCTCCCAGTCGTGGTTGACCACTTTTCAAACACATGTAAAAATACCGACAATCTCCCTCCTAAAATTGTACCGCATTTTTGTTAAAATATTTTGGAATAAATAATTACTCTTTACTTTAGCCAAGCGTTCGTGGTCGCCAAAGAGTAGTACCACTTCTTCAGATTTCACGTTTGATCCGTGTGGACATCTGAATTTCAATACCTCCTCGGCTGTTCAAAATTTAAAGTCTAGGAATCAGGTAACGTAATATTTCCATAAAACATCTGATGCACCTGAACATCCTGTGCGATTGGCAACATCGGGGAATTCGCAAACGGCTTGCTCGATGTCGAAAATCAAAGCTTGAAGGCCAATATTTGGTTAATTGAGACTCCGATCGTAAAACATAAAAATTTTTACCTGGTGGACAGTTTACTTTGGTAGGTATCCCTTGATCGCACTCGTTATAAGCGAAACATTCATTCTCTATAGGAAACCTTCCGTTCAGTCTTGGACATACAGCGTTACCTCGTGCCGGTTCTTAAAAGGATTAAAATTTAAAAGGAAATTCGTGAACTTCTTAAAACATTTTCAGAATGATGACAAACGTTTTCTTACGTAAGCCGATTCGTTTGCCACAGCGAACTCGCTGGGGCATGAAACAAGATTGACTTTCGGGTTCGTAGACTAACCCGTCTGGACAAAGTTCTTCGGTTATTTTACCCCCTTCGCACCTATAAAATTTGTCGCATTGTTCTGAATCCTCAATCGAATAAGGGAACCGCCTTTTTCGGCATGGTTTCATCTGTTCACAGACAATCGCGGCAAATATTGCGACTGTAAAACAGAAGGCGGATTTGTTTAAAGATAGGTCATAGTGACAAAAGCATACGATGAAGACTCTTACTTGTAACAATGAGGAAGAACAAAACGGTAATGCTCCTGGCCATGGTTGCTCGAACAATGACCAAGGTTCCTTCACGTCTTTTTTAACTTAGGCCGCAGGATTCCCTAGGTAATAATCTATTCTTTGAACCGCATTGTATTCGTAACGATATGGTATAAAGCGGGTTCGAACAAGGTCATTCTTTGTTTTTGAGTGAGAATCATTCTCTAGGGGACATTTGTAGTATTTCAAGGTGAGGTCGCATGAATGAATGTTTTTCTTCTTGGACGCTATTTTTAGATGCGTACAAATTACTTCCCTTATATAAGCAGCACTGTATATATGCAATCGTGTTGATTGAAGAAGTGCCGAAATCTGAAGCTATTTTTTGAAAGTGTGGAAATGAATTGTTCGGCCAACTCATCGTCGCCTATTAATTTAAAGTAAGCATGTCCAATCTGCATTTCTACTTCTAGGTACTCGCTTTCTGTTTTTACTCTAAGGAAGGAAGCTTTCGCTTTTGAATTGTAGTGCGTCTAAAGTAGTTATGCTGGGGAAGCAAAGATCGTCGAACCTGAGGCGGAATTCTGCCGCTGATCTTACCTGTAAAAGGGAGTTCTCTAATAGCGTGTATACAGGTAGGCTGTTCGCATAGAGGATAACGTAAGGAGAACCTCCTTTTTAGCGCCTGGAGCTTTGAAAGGAGGTGAAAACGGAACTTTCGCGCTAACCAAGCAGTGTATAAAACAAGTTCTTGCGATCTTGGGCCGGCCAAGTCAGTTCGCTTTTCACTGCCATGCTTCTCTCATCATTAGGATGGCTGGCTAGCTTCTTGTTGACATCGTTTCAAATTCTGGCCTGGTGTGCTTTGCTGGCCATGATTCTTCTCGTTTGTTGGTCAACCAATAATCGCACGTTCGCCCGTATAATTTTTTAGTTTAGTGAGTATTTTCGACGACCGAATTTAACATGTACGTTTTTACAATTTCGTTATATAACAGATGAGTTGATCAACATCGAAATCGGACAAAAACTGGTCTGGGCGCTTGACTATAAAACTATCTTAGGACTTTTTTCTCGTTCCTATGCGTTATTTTTCTACTCTACCATGTTTCAACTTCGGACCATCTGCACCAAAAGTTGAAACGTCCTTCAGCCCCGAGATGTGTAAATTTCCTGTCACCTGTTTAAACTGGCCAAGCAGTCTTTCATGTTGAGTCCTATTGTGTTTTCCAAATACAGCCAACGGATTGACGTCAGTTGCCTAATATGAATGTAGGCCGCTCTTTCCAAAAGGAAAGGCCAACCGGTATTTTTTTTTGTGTTTCAAGAAGTAAACCAAATAATCGAACATTAGTCCTACACTGATGTCTAGATCTAAAATTGAAGAAGCTCATGCAAATTTATAAAAAGGTATGTCGAGCAACGGTAAGCTAGCCCCGCTCAAGTTTCAAAACTAGTCTGAACCAGATTCTATGACCCTACATGAGAGGAGGATGTGGACCTCTTTGAAGCGGAAGGATTTTTAACTCGTTTACTAACAAATTTGGCTCTGTTCCAACATATTAACGTTCTCAAAGAATTAGGTGGCTCTTAGGGACAGTACCGTTACAAAAAAGGTAGATTTTAATAAATAACCAAACTACTGACACCTTTGTAAATCAACACACGCAGACGTATTCACGTCAGTGCTTTTCTTGTAAGATAACTCTCCCTTCGTGGGCAAAATAGTTGTGTGAAAAGGTGAAACGTTAGTCGTTGTGTCTAAAATTGGTGTGATCTCCCATTAAAAATAATGTCTTTTGATTACGTCTAGTGGTGGTTGTCTTTTTGTTATGAAAGAAAATCTGCTAAAAATAACACAGGTGTCGGGAAAGTAGAACTTTAGTTATTACCGTAATAGGGGATAACAAGGGCTTCGTCACATGGCTTCGCTCTTACAACGGGAAACCCCCGTGTTAAGTCTTTTTTCTTGTAAACGCGTCATTTGACAGTTACTACGATAATTGTTTCTCACTTTCCAACCGGTTTTCCCTCTTTTCTTTTCGATATTATTTAGTCCTATTAATAAGAGTTATAAATGATGATCATACGAAGTTGCGGGTACACAATATTTTATTTAGAATTCGATCATACTTCCTTGCAATTCTTTGGGATCCGTTTTTCGTTTGCTATAGCAAGACAATAAGACCTGTTCTCTCGGTACCCTAGGGTACCGACAACTTCTTAGTAGAACCAAGTATAAGAGAAAATTATTATAATTTCTAATCATAAAGAGAAAAGCTTAATACAGTCCAAGTCCAACACGGGTAAGATTGAAAAAAAGTGAAATTCATTCAGTGAAAGTATTGCATTAGCTCGCACTACATCCTCCTTTATCAAGGAGCGCAAAATCTCTGGAATTGTTCAGGCGTTTGAAATACCCAATGAGTACCTTGGAAGAGAAGTTGTGAAAGGTGTTTCTTTTATCATACGTGACCTAAAAAGTGGTAAAGCAGTTGCATTGGGTACCTGTGATGGCAAGCGCAATTTGGGAAAAATGCGAAGAATGGAAAGGTACTTATTATCAATATGGCAACTTTCTGAGTTAGCCTAGGCCTGGATTTTTGATGATGCAAGAATATGGTCCACCTTGAAGAGTCACCTAGCGGTGGGCCGTGAACTGCAAGTTGGTGACTTTCGTTGCTCAATAATCACAACAATCGAGCGTCCCAAACCGCCTAAAGTCGCGTGGCTTAGCGTGCTCGTAACTTCACAGCTAAATGGTGGTTAAAGCGATGGAAGAGAGTCGGGAGGCTGCAACGCCATGTAGGAATATGTCTAATGGACTGGTAAATGCATTCAGATATCTTAAAAGATGGCAATATATTAAATATATCAATATTGAAGGGGACTGAACCAAGTCCAGTGCAACTCGACCATTGCTATGCCAAACCGTGGAATTGGCGCCAAGAAATGGCCCATTGTAAACCCGTGCGGGTTCTTTTCGCGGAAGAAAGTTATTCAAGCTGGTAAATTCGGAATCGTTTAGTATATAGTTGAAAGGAGTTTTTAACATTTGTATAAATTTACAGTAGTGATGATGTAATTGATGTTGACGATTCAGTCCCCGTTAAACACCACTCCATTCTAAATAGAGAAATTACAGAAAAAAACTTTGTCGAATCTGATCAGAAATTGAATCTGCTTTCAACAGAGGAAAACTCTGCTGACTGGGAGGAAACAGTCAAAAGAGATGGCTGGACTCCATTGCAGCATAGAATATTCAATAAGGTTCCCTTTCAGTCATGGTTTGACACAAGATTTGTAACTAAATTTCTGTGAAATCCAGGTTGTGAAATTGCTCATTGCTGATAACATGGCAAAATTAGCAACAGAAAAGCTTGAAAACGAAGCAATTCAAAAGAAAATCAATGTTGAAGGTTCTGCCAAGAAATTACGCATAATTCTGTCATCTGTGGCATGGGATGTGAAGATAATCCAATGGTTGCACTTGACTTTGATTGAACATCTGAATCGAGACTACTTGTTGTGCTACATCAACATGTTGCAAGTTCTGCAGAGTAGAGTTCCTACTCTAGTTGATCGAATACTGAACACTCCCCTGACTAGCAGCAAGCTGCTCACATTGAACAACCAGATCCTCAATTATGTTGTGGGCAAACCTTGGGAGCCAGCACTCAACCCCAATGTTTCAGCAATCACAAAATCCCCTGTAACACCATTCATCATTATGGTCCCTTCAGGAACCAATAATTACAATGCAATGTCAAGGTATACCACTCATGCATTTTTAAAAGGGAATTTATAATAGGAAAAAATCTTTACTTTTTCAGTTTGAGTGGGTCAAGACGTTTCCAAACTTGGCACAACCTACTTCAGACTCTGGGTAGGGTAACGACCGTTTCTCTCCAGACATCAGCACATACCTTACCGCTACCCATGCTTGTTGAATCCATCATTACTGCTACGATACAAAAAGTCCAAGAATTGAAAGTAGGCTGCCCCAGCCGTCCAATCATTCTTGCCGGTCTGCAGCAAGGCGCGTTGATAGCCGCTCAAGTAAATAAATACCATTTTTAATACCACATAAAGAAAAGCTTAACTATTTCTTCTCGTTCCACAGGTTGCATATTTAGAACCGGTCACGGCGCTACTATGCTTGGGATTTCCACTTTTCTGCGTTGACGGTAAACGAGGCGAGCCCGACGATTTCATATTGGACGTAAAATGTCCCACTATGATCGTCGTTGGCCAATCTTCATCGACTTGCACAGTTGATGGAATCGAACAGCTGCGGCATCGCATGAAAGCTGAAACTTCCCTCATAGTGGTAGACGGAGCAATGGATTCATTAAGAATGCTTAAGTATGTTTTTATCATGAAAATTTCTCGACGATTCGATCTTTAAATGGTTCTATTTAGATGGAAAAGAAAGCTGCAAAATGTAACCCAATCGATGGTAGATGCTTGTATCTTGGAAGAAATCTCCTCGTTTTTTTCAACCGTCCTGACTCAAGCAACGGCTTCAGCTTCAGGGAAGAAGAGCCCAGTTGAGCGCAAATCGGACGGAACACCAGCCAGTGCAGGGCCGACCAAACGACCGAGACACTCGCTCGATGTCGATGACTCGAGTCATTCCTCTGCTCTGAGTGGTCATAATTACTCGCAAAGGTTGAACCAGCCATATTCTTTCATCCGTTTCAGCCTATTAAATTTTGATATCATTCTCTTTACAGTACTCATTTTGCCCAACCGTGGAAAGGCCGTAGTGGAACTGGACTCGCACGTGTACGTGGCGGCCGTGCTGGGCCTGTACAAACTAGGTTCGATTAAAAACTATTGTATATATCATTTTTAGTTCCATGGAACTCATTCAATTTGAACACTCTAGGGTCCCTTATCAAAGAACACTATCCGAAGTGTCTCCCACTACACCAAAAGGTTTTTGTTTCAATGAGGACATATAAATAGGTAGATTATTAAAAGTTTTATTAACATGGCAGGTCGGATTGCGCGTTCCTTGAGTACCAACCGTGTACTGGCGGCATCTGGTGACCATTTACCGGCACGTGGGTCACTACAACGGACAAGTACTGCTAGCTCGATGGATGGAATAGAAATTGATTGCAAGGTAAAAATGAATTAAAACCAACTTAAATCGTAGATACTTATCTTTTCCAATTTCTATTAATTTATTCAGTCGAGCGTTGGTAGTTCTCAAGGCTCGCCCAAAGAGGATGGTCATCCACCATTGATGGAATGCAAAGTAAGCCTTTTTCCCTAATGAATCGAATCAAAGAAATGTTAATGATGGCGATCGCTCATTCTAGTTAGGAGGTGGTGATAGCAGTGAGACGGAATCGGCACCTCCTGCCGATGATGATGACGAGATTATGGAAGATTTGCGATTCTGCAATGAATTCATGAGCAAACAACAGCATAACCAAACACCTCACAAGCACGATGAAGGTAGTCGGACGGAAGATGATTTTAGTCTTAAATACAGTGGCGATGAAGGTATCAACTGTGTCCCGATTTGTTCAATTTCGTTACGATTCATTTGATCTTCCGTATCTTATTCTATTTTATTTTTTTGTTTCATTAGCTGACGATTTACCTCTAGCAGATGTTTGCCGTCGCCTCAGTGCAGAAAATCGGAATCGGAATCAAAACAACAAGAATCTACCAGCGGCGCCGCCAGAGTAGAAATCTAGCCCTTATTTAATTCTCTATTCCCAAACACGCTGCCCCTTCGGACGGATTAGTTCTTCATCGCAAAAATCTATCCTTCGTTGAAATATTGTAATTATTGTTTCTTTCTTCCCCTATCGCGAATGAAATCATTCTGTATGAACGACGAATTCTCAAAGATTCGCCTTTCAAACAGCTATGAAATTGGGGGAAATGCACTAGGAGTGAATTCTATATAGTCGATCAACAAGTAGAAAACACTGTATGTATTCGAACATGTCGTTCGTGAAAAACCAAGACGTCCCACGGTTTGACTATACAAAGTCCTACGACGAAAAAAAAAAAGAAACCAAGTCTTTACTTAGTGAAATTGGTCTTCTGAACTGAATATGTTGTGGTTAAATCTCTTTTACCGCGTGACATTAGCGCCCGGTAAAGAGTCCCGGTTTGATTGAGTTTTTGAATGTCTAAATTTAGGAGTCTCGGCCGGCGTTGAGAGATAGGAAAAGAGGTAACACATTAAGAGAGAAGAGAACCGTGTGCCTTGTCGTCGTCGTCAAAAGGAGTCGAAGATGGCCAACCAGCTGTAGATCCGGCTCTCTGGTTGATGGAAAACGATCTTTTCGGGATGTCACAATAACAACGAAGAAGCGACTCTTTTACACCAAGACGAAAACCAAACAAGAAGCCCAGGCTAAAAGAAAGAAAATGGATAAGAGACTTTTTGGTGGTGAGCTAATGCAACTTAGTACTCGGTCCCAAACGGGCGCAATCATTGACGGGGTGTATATTTTTGACCCCCGCAACGCTGCTGATGAGGTGTCACTGTTTTCTCTGGCTCGCCGGCGAACACTCATTAGCAAGGGCTCGCTAGCTGCCGTCCGGCTTCACTCAACAGTTTCCAGCCTTTTCCCTTTTTTTCTTCTTTTTCTTGACTGCTTGCTCTGTCTAGGCCAATATGTATTCCTGCACCGGACCCTGGCACACCAGCGTAACCATCGATCAGTCTTTTGGAAAACCTTGGCTAGCGTCATCACTTCTCATCCATAATTCATCCAACCACAGTATCTCTGAGAGAGATCAATGATTGCCTTGTCGATAATGTTGTGCCCGGGCGCACGTGACAGACAGAATTCCCGTCCAGGGGAGGTGGGTGGCTTAATGACTCGCTTTCATTCCGATACTAAACCAAACAACAACAGGGAAGATCCTAGGGACTCAACTGCCTTGATGATGTGTCGGCAGCGACCGGGCCAACAATCGACGACCGTGAGCTTCTGTGACTGGGACGACGCTTCCGCTTCTATCGGTGTCGCATTCCCAATGATCAATTGGTCACCGCGGGAGTTCATTAGGCGTCCCCCGCTCTCACCTTTGATTGACAATTCGTATTTGGGCGGGGAGAGAGAAAGTCGGAGAAACATTCACCGGGCGGTGAGTTAAGCGCCATCCATCATTTCGGCCTCACCTCCAACAACAGCGCTCACCAAACGTGGGCTACTTGCAGATTGAATCCAGACTGTTGTCGCGAGTTAGTCTGCCTCTCTTTTTTTTAAAGATCCTTGATGATCTTTTAGAAAAAGAATTTGCCTCTTTTTTTTCCTGTTGTCCTGTCGTTTCGGGTCGTAAAAATCGAGAGAAAATGAGGGAGAACGCGGCCGACGTGCGTGTGACGAGAACGCGTGTTGACTTTTCATTAAAAAAGACGCACTCGCGCCGCTCACGCACAAATGAGAGTCGCGCGCCACTGCATTTTCCCCACCAAAAAATCTATTTCTTTCCCATATAGAATTGACAATCAACTATAAATAGTCTTTTTTTTCTGTTTCGTCCCTTATTTTTCCTCTGTAGCCGTCGATTCAATTGCTTCCCGTCAGCCATCTTTTTCTAATTGTCGTCTCTGTCCTCTGCTGCTGAAGAATAACGTATTCATTAAGAAGATGTAGTAGAGCGATCAAGATTATGTTTTGTTATTACGTCCCGTTTCCTTGTATATAATAGAATTTTCCGTCTCGGGAGCAGACAGTGAATTTCCCGGAATGATTAGCCGGAGGAAAAAAGAGTTAGGAGAGGACGCGCAGAGAGTAGTAGCGTGTGCAGGCGAGGCAACGGACGGCCGAGTGATTCGCAGCTATTTTCGAATGAATGACTTTGTGTTGTTATTGTCCCTGTTTTTCGGGTAGCCCGAAAGAGAGGAGGAGGAGGAGGATGGTCTGTGACTGAACTGAATTGTGGACTCACTGTGTGTCAGCACCCGGTAGCGCGTTCATCATGACCCCGAACCGCGCGCCGCGTACTCCCCGCTTTTCTTTTATTCTTCTGGTTTTTTTCATTTATTTCTGTCTATTCCCGTTTCAGTTGTTGAATGATTGTCGCCATCCCGCCAAATTTGGGTGCCAGTTCAGCTTCAACTTACGGTCCAAATTTGATTGGGGGGGAAATAAGAGTCGAGTGCCGGGGAATTCCGCTCGATTGGATTGAACCAACACTGTCGGAATTACAGTCTACCTCATCCGCACGGAATTTGTTGTTGTTGTTGTTTGATTTTCATTGATCCTCTCGTCTCTTGATTTCCCATTCAGTGATTCAGTCGATAGTGGTAGATGGCCGCAACTCGACGATCTCGCCTGCTGATGGCCGATTCGGGTCAGCGGGTGTTCGCTATGAAAAACGGGGAGGAATCCAGCGGAAGCTCAATATAAGGTACTATAGTCCCATCGTCAAATTTTTTTGATTATCTATCCTTATCGCCTTATATTGTCTATCGATATAAAAAAGAAGAAGAAGAAGACGGCGACGAATTCATTTTCTCGCCACGTTCCGGTGACCACGAGACGACGATTGAGCGATGAAAATGGGTACGTACCGACCCCATCGTCGGAGCGCTCCAAGAGGTAATGGACAGATTTAAAAGCTACAACAACAACAACAAAAAAGAAAGGGCAGCAGCAGACTGCTAGTAGTATGAGATGGGAGGGAAGGAAAAAAAAATCAGAGAAGGCCGCGTGATGGAAGGGAGGCTGTAAGCTGTTGTGTTAAGCTGCCACGGGATGCTGTGTTGGCTGCCTGCGGGACCCGGCGGCTGCTCAGTTGCCGGCCGTGATCAGACCGGGACGCAGAGTATTTTCTCTCTCTCTCTCTCTTTCATACTACTATCCCTTGTCTGCTGTCCTGTGCCTACTGTGAACGCGCGGATCTGACCAGTCAAAAGCGCGCCAATATTCACGCCCGATTGTTGTTGTTGTTTCCCTCCTTTTTTCCTTTATTTTTTGGTTGCCGACGACCTTCAGCCATTTTAAATTGAAATTCCCGCCTCTTCATCATATTGACACTTTTATCGGCCAATAGTGCGCGCCATTGTTTCGGCCTCGTTTTGATTGATGAACAATTGATTTTCGCCAACCAGGCGGCCGTGGAGAAAAACAACAAAACTTTTGATTGTTGTTGTTGTTGTTGTTTAACGATGAAGAGGACCCGTTTGGCGTAGCGCACGTGTTGGCCGCTGGACTCTGTCTCCCTGGCTCTCGTCCGCAGTGGTGTTGTGGTGCATGTGCGTCTTTGCTCCTGCTGGATGTGTGTCTTCTTCCTCCTCGGCTTCGTCTCCTACACACTCACGTAGAAGCAGCAGACACGCTTCAGTCAAGACTGACGGCAACCTTTGACAGGTAAGCCTCACTCTCCCGGCTCGTAACCGATGAGACAAGGAGTGGCCCCTCTTTTCTATTCTTCTCCTTCTTTTTCTTCTTCTTCTTCTTCTTTTCTCTTCGCTGCTAGATAATATTTATTTATATTTCTATATATACATATGGTTTCCCGCCGTTGATTATTCACGCTCACGATGTGTTTTTCACCGAGCAGTATCTTTCGTGCCTTTTTTTTCTCTCTCTTTCGTCTTCTTCTTCTTCCTCGTCCCTCTTTTTTTTTTGAGGGCCTCTATGGACGAGCCACAAGTTTCTTAATTCATTTGTCTGTAGAGTTTGCCCTTTTTTGTGGTCCGGGCCACTCATTCAGATCAGGCTCGTGCCCTCGTGATCGTTCACGGTGGGGACGGCCGATCATTCCGCAGTTTCGCCGCGTGTTCTGCCTTTTTTTTTCCTTCTTCTCTGAGAAGGGGTTTTACCTCGCCATCTCTCAATGGGGAAAAAACGGGGCCAAATCAACATTCACGCAGGATTTGAACGCGCGGTCGGCTCGTCACGTGCAATTGTTTTTTGTTTTCTTCTTCGCCGTCGTGTGGATCTTTATCGGAGAGAGGCCAAGAGCGGAATACTGACGCTCGTCTATTGAAATTCAAAACAAGTTGAACGATTGTTTTTCGGGGTCGTTCGTGTTGAAGAGCCGGAGATTCCGTTTTCTTCTTCTTCTTTTCAATATGGAAAAAACATTTTTTTTCTCTCTCTCTTCCATTCTACGGCAAATCTTGTCATATTATTTGTTTGTTCTCATTGGCCCGTCGCTTTCATAGAACTCGAGGGGAGAAAAAACAAAAGACGACAAACAATCCTCCTTCGTTCCGTGAGCTTCGCGATCAAACAACAACCAAAAAATGGTTGTCGTCTTTCCCAGAATGGTTGCGTGCAACTTGACCATCATTTTTGTTTATGAGCCGGAAATCTCGTCTGGTCGCTCCTCCGTTGTTTTAAATACGGACAACAACAACAACAACAAGAAAAGAAAATGACTTTATTCGAAACGGGTTCGGCGACTCTGAATTCCCGATAATGTGAACGCCTTGAATATTTAAAGTCATCGTCGCCAATTTATTTATTTAAAAAAAGGAAATTGTGGTTATGTTTCCGCTCCCTGAAATTTCTTGAATCGATTTCCACTTGATGATTCTCTTCAACTTTATAAAATTCGTTTCTGAGAATTTATTCAATTTTTGTTCTTTCTTTCTTTTTCTTTTTTGGGTTGTTGTTGTTGTCTCGATCCTCCGGTTCGCTACTCGTCTCTTCTTAGCTCTCTCTCTCTCTCAATCGAAACAGCAGACTTATTCCCTTCTCTTTATATTTTGATTGTAAACGGACGACGATGAGTATGCGAAGAGAGCCTTAAAAAGAATCGAGCATCAGCAACCCCAATCGATATTTAATTAGGCAGCAGCAGGAGCCAGTACGGCACGCAGTAGTGTAGTATACCCGGATCTGGCTGATCATTCTCTCTCTCTGTGCCATGACGTCACATCATTTCAAAGTCATCAAGAGAGAGAAGAACTTGTCTGCAGTGCTATGTGTGTGACTGCTGAATCAAAACACAAGATGCCAACACGATAGAGAGGCGGCACAGTGCTGAAAGATGTTATTCCTTCCTTTTGTTTCGGGGAAAGAAGAAGTCGAAAAGAGAAAAATCGAGCCGACCGAGGAAAAGAAGATGAAAGAGAGGAAAGCGCGCGCTTGTCAGATTCTCGGCAGGTTTAATTTGCATATAATGATGGCAAAAACCCCGAGAAAAAAAAGAAAAAAACAAAAATGGGAAAAAAATATGTACATTCGGGCGGACGCGGCGGCGGCCGGTCAAATATTTTTTTTCACGAAATAAAATCGCGCACGAGGCCAGTCGCTGCGACCACTCGATCGTGCGCGATCAATCCGCCCGTCGATAAAAAAAAAAAAAACGAAATCCGAAACGTGTAGCATCCTTCCGAAAAAATCTTTCTATTCCTGAACCTTATGGTAAAATGAATTCTTCTTTTTTTTTCTCTTATTTTATTAGCCGGGCAGAAAGCCGAGAGACTCTCTCTCTCTCTCTGAAAGAACCGACGGATCTTTTTATACCGTGCTGTATCCATTCTTTTCTCTCTGTCCGTGTTTTTTGTTGTTGTGTCTGTCTTCTTCTCTATTCACGTTCAAATTGCACCTGCCATTGCACGTTGTGATCGATGGGTGTGACTGTTGTGTTTGATTTACATATCACCGGAATTATTTATTTCTTCTTTATCTATACACTGCCACTTTGATGGTAGGAGAAGAGGTAAGACTGGGCGCGATTTTGGGCGTACTAGCTTATAGCTCTTTTCTCGTGTGGTTCTTCTTTTTTCGCCGTTCCTCCTCCGCCTCTTGGGCGTCCCGTAAGAAGAAGATTTGAGGAGAGAAACACAAAAATGACGTCACCTCGTGACTCGCAGAGGGCCCCAACTCGTACCTTATTAGGCGAGATCCTCCATCAAGACGGCACCACCTTTCGCTCTATCTCCTTTTTTTTCTTTTTCTTTTTCTTCTTACCTGCCAGGAGCAGCGAGCGGCAGCAGCAACAGCCAGAGTTGCCTGTAGACGATGCGCGCACGAAAACATCTCTCGCCATCCGTCTGGCTGTCCCTAATTTGCCATTAAGAGGAGTTCACGAATCACGCCGCTGCTATATTCCCCCTCACCATCTTTTTTAACAACAGCCAAAAAGAAAAGAAACACCAAAATTCAAACTTGGACATATGAGGAGGAGAGAGGCGCTTTGAATATTTTTTTTTCTTCTTTTTTCCCGCTCTCTCTCTCTCTTTCACCAAAAACGTTGCGCAGACAGGAGACGTGTAGAGGGGAACAATCGTCGACGTCACAATATGGGAGCGTGATTGGTGGATTTCTTCCTTTATTTGGCTTTTACCCCCTCCGCCGTCTCTCTCTCTCTTTTGTGTTTGTTGTTGTTCCTTCTGCTTTTCTTCCCTTTAATGCGATGACAGAGACCATGACGTAACCGAGTATTTCTGGAACGGCTCTCTTCTGACCGGTTTAACAGCTTATCGTGTCGTCGTCTCTTTCTTTATTTTTTGAACTAGTACCCGCCCTTTGCCGTCTCTTTTTTTCTAACTTTTTCTCACTTCATGAAAACGTTCTAACGGTGACCGTTAGATGGCGTCGACGAATCGCTCACCTAGCACCTACCTTGGTGTGTGGGCGCGCGCGGCCCTCACCTTGAAAAGAATGTTTTACTATTATTATTTCTTAGATAATTTAAAGAAGAAGAAATGTTTCAATCGTTCGTTGTTAGCGTTTCCGGTCTTCTCTCTCGCTCTCTCTCTCTCCGCGGGCTTTAAGTGATTGTATCGAACCGGCGGAGCGCCGGTCTGGAAAGCTCCAGGGAAGATGACTAGATCGTGAGTGATCCAACCGGGACGGATGCTGGGTCGAAACTTCGGGACGTTACTCACTTAATTGCGTAATCAAATAAGAATAGGAAAGAAAGAAAGAAAAGAAAAATCCCCTTCGACTCCCCCTCTCGCTTTACCAAGGTTTTTTCGCGCTATTAGTCATCGCTATGCGGAAAGTGGGCTGTTGGATGCTGCATAGAAAAAATGCCTGGACTGTGGGAAATAATGAGATCGGCCGGGGGTACCCTGGAGGGGGAGGGGAGGGGAAAGCACACTGCGTGAGTCACGTGATTCTCGGTATTCACAGGCAGGCAAACTTGTACATGTAACTACACTGCGGACTTACACATGGCGCGAGATGGCGCTCACGAACCACTTCCGGTTCCGGTTGACATTTTCCTTTCCTCCTCCTCCCCCACCTCCGTTCCTCTCCTTCAGTCAATGTTCTTCACTAGTCGATTCTCGGAAACTATTTTATCTGGTTCGCAGTTTTCTTTCGCCTTTTTTCCAACGAAGAACCCCGTTCGCTTATACCGCAGCACTCGTGAATCTCCCAAGCCAATAAATCCCAGTTCTTCCGAGTTATGTCACCTCCTTTAAAAAAAAAGGAAAAACCGCGATAACGTTAAAAAATAAATAAATAGGAGAGATCCCAGTCGGAAGTGCTCTATTATCCGTTCGTCCGTGAGACTGTGTTTGATTGTACGCGATGCCGAAAGATAAAAAAGGACAGAAAAATCCCGGGGGTCGAAGATCACGTTAATAGTAGCCTTTGCCAAGTGTTCCGGTTTCCGCTTATCTCGATCGAATCAAGTGTACTATGTCCGATTATGTGAAAAAGGGGTTGGGTGAGAGCGGGAGGGGAGGTAATATGCTCGTAGCAGCGAGAGAGTCTTACGGCTCGGCTGCACCGAGAGATTATCTCCTCGTCACATCCGGAACACCTTAACCTTTGAAAAGCGTCCAAAGTACATGTACGCGGCCGAGAGAGATGCGCTTACTACCCCGTCGTATCGTATGCATGCTAATCCGACCCAGCGACGACTCCCATTCCTGGAAGTCACTCGATATATTTCTTTAAACCGCAACGTAACGTACCTTATTATTATTATTTTTTTCTCAACGTAAAATTTAATTTGATATCATCAACTTTTCTTTGCTGGATGACTATTTGTCATTCCGACGTGCGTGAACCTGTCGGAAGTGGGCATCAAGCGCACAAATGGGGGCGAGTTATGCGGAATTCAACAGGTGTAAAAATAAATACTTGTGACAGGTGACTACTGTGGCGTACAAGGTCCGCCGCTGACGGCAGAATCAAAGGTGGCAAAAGAAATGACGTCATGGAATTCAACACGTCACCGGTTGCCAGTAGTAATCCACGCTACCAAGAGAGAAAAGAGAGCCCACGTTTTTCCTCCGAATGTTTTAAACCACCATCTCTCTCGCGTCTATGGCGTCATGAATGCATTTTGCATCTAAGGCCGTCACCGGCTGCGGATTTTTTCTTTTCATTTTATTTTCTGCCGAGTAACTCAGCATCAGCAAGTGCCAATGACCATATATGGTCACAGATGGGCCCCAACACGGGCGGGTTCTACAACAACCTACCCGATCGACGAGTAAGAAACATTTTTTATTGAAGACGAGGTGGTGGGGTCGTCCCGGCGACGGAAGAAGTTTGCGCGCCGGCGCAGGCCGCCGCCTTTCCGAGAAGAAATAAATAGTTTAAAAGACGGGAGAGAGAGAAAGGAGCAGAGGCCCCGTTTTTTTCCTCCCTCTGCGATAACACTAGCGTGAATGGCGTGACGTCACGGAGCCTGGCGTCGAGTGACGTCACCCCGGTGCTGCGCCGTGCGAGTCCCGGTCGCTACTAGGGGCGGAGCTTGGCTTTTCCGGTTCGTTCATTCATAGAGCCGTGAGTGGACGGCTTTCGTCCTCAGTCTCCCGCCAGACTTTGTTCAAGATTCACGTCCTCTCTCTTCTCTCGAGAGTTGTTTGCCAATTTCGTGACGATATCCGTATTCGAAAAAGTCTCTAGCTCTCTCTCCATTCATTCACAACAGCCACACGTTACTTGTCTGGGGTCGGGTTTTCTATTTGCTATCGATTGGCGATACACGAGCGTGCTCTCTCGCACAACAATTGCGTCTTCTTCTCTTCACAAATCATCGACAAAAGAGGCAGCAGAGATCATCGAAAATCATTTGACGTCATTCGATTCATCGATCCGTGCCGACCGAACTCGACAAACGGCACGTGCCCGACAACAACAACCAAACAAAAAAAAACACAAGCCGCAAAATTGTTTGAAATTTTCGAAAAATTTTCCCCGTTTGTATTTGGCGGGAAAACGCACCTCAAAATTTTGAAGACGTCGTCAAGACAATCGCGCTGGATCTCTCGATCGAATTGCGGTGCAGCGCGTGCTGGTGATTGACAGTTTTGAATTGTCAATCATTGACCCGTTATCGGGTAGCGACCAGTCGCTCAGTGCTTCGGCGGTTGGCGGAGGAGCCCCACCGGCACAGACTGGTCCAGAGTCTCCTCATCCTTCAACCACCGGACGGCCAGGTGGTGCGGGAGCGGGAGTCGCAGCATCAGGAGCAGCATCAACGACGACGACTACGACATCCCACAACGAGCCAAACGACGCCAACATGATCATGGAAGGATTAGAAATGTCGTTCGCCGAGGCCAACGTCCACTTCCATCACCTGCTCAACTTTGACACGTTCAAAGCCGAAATGCCCGACGATTCGGCCAACGTCTCGGGCATCGTCCGCCGGTCAGAGCCCAACAGCATCAACGACAGTCTCAACACGCCCATTTCCGGCTTCATGGATTTGCCCATCTTTTTCGGCCCGTCCGTCGTTCTGCCGCTTCCATCCGTCCTCACCGGTAAGAAAATTCAAAACGCACACGGAATCCGTCCGTCCGTCGCCTTTTTTTTATTTTTTTTTTTCTTCATCCGTGTCGGACGTCACGCGCAAATGACGTCACTGTCCCTGACGACCCGTTAGGCCGTTTGTTGTCGTTTTCACCCGAAGACTTGTCACCTTCTGAGAAGGCTGGAAAAACGCGAGCGTCGAATTCAGGCCAGCCAAGGCTCTTAGTAGTGACGTCATTGGCCCGTTTCTCTTTTATTTCAATTCCTTTTCAAAAACGTTACCCGGGATTTTCTAATCTTCCGTCCGGTTTGTATATGTACTGTACACTACGTGGTGGACCATACTTGGCCACGAGACGGGCGGCGCCACTCTGTCGAAAAGAAGAAAAAAAAATAAAAGCTGCCCGTCGCCGCTTGAGTGTAGTAAAAAAGGAAACAAAAGAAAACGGGCGGCGTCTATCTTGGAGTGCGTGATGTCATTGTCTGTTTTATCTCTTGACGTCATTCAGCCGCTTTCTGATTGGTTGTTAGCGGCCATCTCTCTTTCTCTCTCACACTCTACGGCGTCTATATTGAGCTGCCGTTTCCCTCCTGTCAAGGTATTTTCCGAGTCCAACAGACAACAGGTTTCCCCAGACCCTGCCCGGCAGCAGCGCACACGCAACCGTTGCCGCTCTCTTCCATTTCTCGATATAGAATTGCCAATTCGGCTACTGGGTTCGCTGGAAAATGCTTCTTGATGATTTCCACCAATTCATTATTAAGCTCTTCTTCTTTTTATTTCTTGTTGGGTTCCAAGGAGAAAAGATTCCCAAATAACCATCAACCAAAAACCTAACCGAGAACGATCGATTCGCGTTATTGATTTATTGCGATGTGATGGTAACACCGGCGGTTCCTCTCTCTCCGGCGGAACCAACGGAAAACCGCTCGAGCTTCTCTGCCCGGCGCGCGCCGGGCGGCCGGATCAATACAAAGCGGAATTTCTCCTCTACCCAAGTTTTTTTTTTCTCCTTCTTCTACTACTTTTTCTTCTTTCTCTCCTTTTCTCATGCATTCGGCTGAGTGAAAACGAAAGAATAACGGACCGGAAGTGTATCGATCGATGTAGTCTGCCAAAAAACACACACACAAAAAAACAACAAACAGAATGATTCATCCGTTTTCAAGGTTGCGCCCTCTGGCTTGCTCCCTGCTCGCCTTTTTCCCTTCGATAACAACACACAATGTTGTTCCAATGACGATCAATCAATTTAAAGGGATTTTTTTCTTTTTTTGTATTTCTTTCTGGAAATTGTAGGGAATTTGGAAACGGACCTGGGACTTGACGAGCCGACGGCGGCTGAATTGCAACAAGTCGAGATCGAATCGAATCATTCGCGGAGCAATTCCAGCAGTTCGTCCAGCAGCAGTTCCAGCAGCAGTAGTAGTTCGAACTCGAGTTCGAGTTCAAGCACTGCCGGAAGCGTTGCCAATAGCCCGGCCGTCGCGCCGGCAGAAGAAGAGGCCGCCGCCGTTAGCCCGGTTCCGGAGAGCAGTCCGCGAAGGGCGGCGGAAGAGAGGATCGACGACGATTCCATCGACGAAATGTATCCGACGGACGGACTTTCGTCGCATTCGCACGCCCAGGTATCGGCCCAGCAGAGCAGGCTGAGCTACCGCGGCGTTTTCAGCACGACGGCCAATAGCGGCGCCGCATCTTCCGGTAGCGCCTCTGGACACCTTTTGTCCCTGCCCGGCCCGATGCCCAGCACGCCAGACATCCTCTCCCCCAATACGGGACTGGCTTCCATCAACTGGATCCTCAATACGGCAGCAGCATCCGCAGCCGCTGGAACCGGGCCCGACTCGAAGCCCATCCTGAACCCGCTCTTTTTCTTTGGCGGGCACCAGCCGGAGCAGCTGGACAAGAGCTCGCACCACCAGCAGCATCATTTCGATTCGTCGCAACATGGCGACATGCAGTTGGTCCAGCAACAGAATTACGACAGCTCCATCGAGATGGCCAAACACTCGAACTCGTTCCAGCAGACGGCCGACGAGTCGTACGCGTCTGCGCCGTCGAATCCGTCACCGCAGCAGCAACAGCAGCAGCCGCCAAAGTACCAATGGCCCGGTTTCTCACCTCCCCCACCATCCAACGATTACGGAGCGGTCGTCCAGACGAGTCAATCACAGCCTCTGATTCCTAAACAAGAGCCGACAACGGCCAGCGGTGGCTATCCCGGCAGTGAAACGGGCAACTACTCTGGCAGCTCGGCTTCCAGCAGCGCCGGCGGCTCGGCTGGAGGAGTCCGGCTGGCCGATTACACTCCGTCGACCAGCAAAGGTCACGAGATCCTGTCGCAAGTGTACCAGCAGCAAAGCGGAGGCTCAGGCAGTGGCGGACCGATCCGGCTCGTTCCGGTCAAAGCCCGCCGCTACCCGGTGCGCCCGAGCAAGACGCCCGTTCACGAGCGTCCGTACGCCTGTCCGGTAGACTCTTGCGACCGGCGGTTTTCTCGATCGGACGAGTTGACGCGTCACATCCGGATCCACACTGGACAGAAACCGTTCCAGTGCCGGATCTGTATGCGCGGCTTCTCGCGCTCCGACCACTTGACGACGCACATCCGGACGCACACGGGCGAGAAGCCGTTCGCCTGCGACCAGTGCGGGCGCAAGTTTGCCCGCTCCGACGAGAAGAAACGGCACGCCAAAGTTCATTTGAAGCAGCGGGTCAAACGCGAGTCGTCGCACCGGCTGGCCACGGCAGCCGCTTCCGCCTCGTCTTCATCCAGTTCGACGCCGATGGCCAGGAGCGCAGCGCAAACTCCATCGACCAGCCGGAGCGCTGTATCCTCCCCGTCGGATGTGATCTCAGTGCCATCGTCCCTAGCTCATAATCTTATGTAAGAACATCCCATGCATATTGCGCAAAAACAACAACAAAAACAACAACAAGAAAAAACAAAAACAAAAGTCGAAAAACGAGCACTTTCGCCCGTTCAACTTCTATTTAACGCATAAAGGCATCTAGCAGCATCGTTAATATTAACTTTTTTAAAATACCGACGATATTCTATACATGACATTTTTTGGACAAATATTTGGGAATCGCGCACACATCACACAAACACACAACAAACAAACAAAAAAAAAAGAAAAATTATTGGATTTCATTTTTCCAGATTTTTTCAACAGAAATTTAGATTAATCAATTATTTCAAGGTGCTGAAAATCGGACAGCACCTCAGACCTCAGTGCCATCGACTGGTAGCTCCTATCGTTCCTCATTTTTCAAACGACATGTGCGCGTGTTATGTGTGTCCCTCTCTCCCTCCCAATTAGCGCCCTGTAATTTTTAAAATTTCTTATTCTACAAATTTGATACAATTGTTGTTAATTATTTTACAAGGATTTTAAAAAAAGACAAATGTGTGTGTTATTCAGATAATAATTCAGAATTTTGTATGTATTTTTTTGGCTTGTCGATTTACAATTTCTAAAATTGATATTATATATATATATATATTCTACAAACAAATTGGGGGAAAGCGAGGAGTATGTTATTTGGGGTCGAATCCGGCCCGTCTCTCTCTTTCTCTCTGTGTAAGAGGGTCTGAATGGGCAGGGACGACGACGACGCTATATACTCAATCACTATCCATTTCATCACATAAATCTATCTACCTGTTGATGTTGTTTTTTCAGATTATTTGTTTTCTTTTCATTTCTTTATACTGACTATTCATTTTTTCCGATTTTTGGCTTGATATTTGTACAAAATATCAAATTTTTTTAAATCCGCAACAAAAGAAGAAGACAAAACAATTACTTTTCTGCCCATTTTTTGTCGATTTCTCTCTCGATTTCTACTTTTCTGATTGTTTGGTCCACTTTTTGATATAAATATTATACAAACGATGATTTCAACAACAGACAACAAGAAAAAAAAAAGAAAAAAAAGACTATTGGCTGACGATATGATGTGTCGTGATAAGGAAACAGAAGCACACTAAAGAAACTCACACAGGTTCATATAGCGCGTTACTATTTATTATGTCCGTGTATAGCTGTCACCATTTTCTATATAAATGTCTTCAGAAATGATGTGTCTTTGTTATATTGGAATTTTACAAATTTAAAAACAAAAACAAGAAACATTTTTGGATATGATGTGTGGTTGTGTGAATCACTTTTTGTATGGAGAGTGCTGACATATAAAAACAAACTGCTAAGTACCACCAAAATTGCGACAAAAAATAAAAAGACCGAGGACCGAAAAATGATAAAACAAATCTTTTTTTCGGCGCCTCTCGTTCAAAACCATGCAGCCATCTCTTTTCATTGTCCTCTGCGCTCCGCTCGGTTCGAGAGGATCTGCGAAGCGCAGATATTTCATCTCCGACCATTTTTCGGTCTCCTTTGGCACCGGTTCAAAAGGGAACAACGAAAATGTATTAAAAGGATCCTCTCGCTCGCTCTCGGAGAAGATCAATAAAAAGCCAGTCATGGCGGCGCGGCGGCGGGCCACCAGTACACACTCTTGTCAGGCGACAAGGATTTCGGGTTCCTTGGCCTAGCAAAGTTTCCTTGGAAAGAGTTTTTTTTTCTTCGACGGGATCTTCTTTCATCAGAAAAACTCTTTGAACAATCCAACTCGTCATTGTTTCATTTTTAAGGATCGACGATGTCGTCGTCGTCGTAACGTGAACCGGAAGAACCGGAGAAACTTTCGATAAAATATTACTTCTAATGGAAGATTAGATGGCGATTCAAGTTGGTAGTAGAGTGGGGTGGGGGGGGGGTGGACTATGTATGACGAAGAGATCGTGAGAGCTTGGGCTGGGGATTTTATGAATGAAGTTGCTGGTAAAAGGAGGAGGAACGAGAGAGAATCCGGTCGACGGGAGTCCCGGACAGTGCGCGCGCCGATGACGATCAATACGTCTGACGTCGGTCGTTCACTAGAACAAACATGGCGACTGACGTGAAGGCGATTGCTCGCAGCGATATATACAGAGAGGGAGGATCGTCGAGTGAGGATGTAGGGGGTGGGGGAGGGGATGCAAAGGGAGCTAGAGAGAGCTTCACCATCAGCCTCTTTTGACGTCACTTCCGCCGAGCAAAGAAGACGCACAGGACGACTCTATCGATGAATTAACTAGAAAAGATGGTAAACAGAATACGACAGTTAGCGCACTCCCGCACAATTGAAAACAAGAAATCGGGAGCATTGAATCCCGCTGTTGTTCTATCAGCAGTGGGATCGTGACGTGAAAAAGTCAATAATTTGATCAAAGTCATCAACGGGACCTGTTGCCCCATCGCTAGATCCTCGCCATTGTTCCCAATCGGCGTCTCTCTCTATTGGCTATTCAACCATCAACGCTGAATCGACATCGACCCATTTGATAGGAGTTTGGACCGGGATCCAGGTCACGTCTATCGGACGTCACCTCGTCTATAGGTCGGGTTGTCAACAGTGACTCGATTTTTAAGAGCCCGGATTGATGTTCAAGGAAAAGACGATGAAGACGACGTATATAGGGAGAGCTGCTGAGGTGGGAAACGACGACGACGGCGACGTGACTGGGTCATTACGTCAATGGTTCGCTCGTGTTTGCACGCCGTGTGCGGATTTATTTGAACGCGTGTGTGCGTAAAATCCGGTCTACGCTGTTTCCTCCTGCACTGCTGCCGTCTGGCAGAACGTTCAATACGTACGTACCAGACCTTGACAGTGTGTATATACGTCAATTTACACAATGTCACTGACGCGCTCCGTGCGTCCCTTTTTTTTTACCTACGTAATAATAAATTCACATAGTAACTGAGATGCGAGGAAAATAACTTTCAGAGATTCCGGTTTCTTTTCCTCCTTAGACTGTACCGTATGCCCTCTTTTGAAGAACCCATTTTTATGAGCTGATCATCCTATTACCTACCCAATAATAATTGTATTATTCTCATAAGTAATAAGTAATCGAGATGCCTCTTATATATGTACATAAAAAAGAGATTCCGATTTCTGAGAGTGGTAGAAAAAAACTACGTAAGTAGAAGCTTTGTGACCAGTTACCGTGAGTCATGTTTGTTATATACGTTTAGTTATAGGGTTTACGTTACGTTTCATTGCTGATGGTTTAGAAGAACCCCATTATTATGATCGTATAGCCGATCATGTATAAGAGGAGAGGATAAATGTTAAAGGACCCTCACCACCTGTCAGGGATTCTCCTTTTCCACCCACTTTCACTCCCGCTCTGGGGCCGGAAGTGGGAGGCTGGATCGAATTCGGTCATAAATGTACAGCGGTACTACTACCATCTAGCGGCCGATCTGTTCACCCTAAAAAAATAACAAACTTTTTGACATAAATACGGATGGCCTCATTTTACTCTCAGTTCAGTCAGTTGTCACGATTTAGTTTTCCGGATAAGAGAGTGAAATTACGCTGAGCTGAATAGTTCTCAAATTTCGTCACTTAAGCTCGAGAAAAAGAAAGTTTCAATGTCAAATCTTTTCCTTTCAAGATTGACTTGTTAAATATTGGCAAACAACAGCTGCCATGGCAGCTTTCCAGGCGCCGTCCATAAAAAGTAAATTGGCGAAATTTCCTCTTTAACTGTTTCTGGGAGCAGTTTTGATGCATGTCCATCTTCCAGCATTAAATTGATTCTTCCCTGCTGTGAAAATGCTAATCTTACCAGATTTGGCAGGCATTATATTATGACTGCTTTTTCTAATAATATTTATAATGGGGGAATGACAATATGAATTTTTTGTTTTATATTTCCTCAGATCAAATCTGTTTGTCATGACTCATCTGCTGGCCTTTCATGTGCTGAAAATTTCCCAACATACAGGTAATAAAATCTTGCCTTTCTGAAGTGATGATGAATGAAACTGGGTACATCTTTTACGAATTTATAATAACATTTGAATTCTTGTGCAATGACTCAACTAGCATTCCAACATTACTTATGCAATCCTCTTCAACAATCTCAATGTTGAGACAAGTTGCATCCATGCTGGAGTTTTTGTGCAAGATTATAAGATAGCGATTTGGACATCTTTGTCATGTTACTTCAACACTACCATTTTTAGATCTTGTATTCAAACTTAAGACATTGCAAGACAAAATGTTGTGAAATTTCCTATTATTCCATTACTTCAGGTTCTTTTCAAGGTCTTTTCATATTATAAATAACATAACTGCTGTATAACCACAGTTCTGTTTAGAAGAGCATCTTTTTAACCCTTTAATGAAGGGCTGATAATCAAGGAATTGGTAAATTAATTTTTTTATTTTAAAACCCTAGACTTTTATTGAGGATTAAATTTTACTATTAATGGCAGGTTTGCAATAATTGATTTACAACGGACGACTTTTATGTTATGGTATTGCCGTCACTAATAGTTTTAATTTGCCTAGTCATCTCCATCATTAAGAATTAAGAATAGATAATAAAGGGAGCTGAAAACGTATAGTTATCTAGAAAGTATCTATATGATAGATAAAAGTAGTGGTATACCGGTTATCTCAATATTTTTGCACAAACATTTCCAAAGCTATACCAATTTTACAATTACTTGCAGGTTCATATCTCATGTACCTAAGGAAATTGTCCAGGACTTTGCAACAACTACGTTAACGCGCTATTGGCGTGATTTGGCCCATCACTAAAGCGGTTGAGGTAGGCTTACGTATTGTCTCTGCAGACTCAATGTTGTTAATTATGATAAGAATATTGCCAACCAAATGAAGATCCGCAAAGTCAAAAGAAAAAAGGAAAGCATGGATTAGATAAAAATCTACGGTATACACAGACTATTGCTAAATCGAGATCGATATCCTTTCGAAATTTTGGCGCACACAGTCATAGAAGAGGATTTCGGCAGCAGCTTACAGCTTAAAGCCCTCTTGCCGAAACCCATCTTTCAAAATCGAATCGATAACCATCCGTGAAAGACATTACGGGCCACGTCAGCAATTGCAAAATCTGCTAGAAGGCCTTCGCACATCACCAATTTCTTCGCGCTTGTTTGCTCAGAAAGGTGTGATTTGCCGTGCATATAAATAGTTTTCCGGAAAATATAGATTTTTTTGTACAGTAATTATAGACACTGAGTAGGTTATCAAGCATTTTACAATTGCAACACTAAGCTTAATTTAATTCTTTCTTTTCTTTTTTTACAGATCCACCTAGACTACAACTTCGAACCTTGGCAGTATTCTTTCACTTTTAACGATAGGTACTGAGGGATCTTTGACAAACAAGATTTATATGTGGCTTAAATTGTTTCTTTCCTATAATTTGATGGATTATAACCGAATTAAGAAATGTCGCTAAGAAAATGGAGTGTCTTGATGACCTTCTTCGCCAAAGTTTGATAATTTACCATAAAATGCGCAAGATGGCTCTAAATGGCTTATTTTGTAAATTTTTATATCGTGTGCATCTGTGCCCGTGACATCGTGTGGCTAGCGTCTGCCGGTCTGCGTGTGGCCTGTCATTTTCGATGACAAGTAACTTATTTTAATTCTCGCAACAGTGTATTGTTGCTCTCAATCAAGTAGTTGCACGTTGAGGGGTTGAGAGTTGAGACGTAACACGCTAAGACCAGCGTAAGACGTACGGTACGGATGTTGAATAATGGTAACTATTTCAATTTATAGTCCTAAGTTTAGATTTTAACTCATTTAATTGACAAGTGTTTTAGTAGCTTTTTTATCAATGAGTTTTAAGAATGTTTGTGTCTATTTTAATGAGTAGACATTGTTTGACTCTTCGGATCTCATTTAGTTGAAAAACTGGAAAGTGTGTTAAATGTGTGAGTTAAGTCTTGAGTCTCAGACTTTCAGCTCATTAAATCATTCAGTGGGTTGTGTGATGTGATGTGAGCCACATCACAACAGTGATGATGTTGCTGTTGGGGTTTAAAAAAAAAAGCAGCAAATGGTTATATGAAATCAAGGTTTAATCTTGTGTTTGACTGGGTCAGAAGACTTATTTTTTAATGAAATTTGGTTCAATTAGAGAACAAAGCTCTAGGATGATTTACTTTTTCAGTCATTAGGCACAGCTGCTTTAATCTAATGTCAATGTTTACAGGCTGTTTGTTTGTGAGAAAACGTCCTAGAACAGTTAAGGCGATGTGGGAGTGTGGTCATTATATATTTCCTATTCTCAAATAGGAATGCCAGGTAAGGTGTACTTGCATTTATTGTTTGTGGTGATGCAAACTTGCTTTCCTAACAACTTCAATTTTTCATTTCTTCTAGAAGCACAACCCGGCTTGCCAGTATCTCATCTCACATCAGTCATTCTAGTCCAACTGTGATGTCTCTTTTAATAAAAAATGTGTAGACACAATTGGGATGACACGGTAAAACTAGAATTACTTCTTTGTGTATATTGTTCAAAGCCTAATATATCTCTTTTATTTGTCTGCTGTCAAATTAGTTCTTTGGTTACTTTCTTTGTTGGACTTTTCTGTCTTTGGTGGATTTCCAACTGGAACTGGCCGTCATTGCCATAGGATCCCCCGCTTGGTGCGCAATAGGAAAATTGTCAGCGACACTACTCCTATATTCTTTCTTTACTTTTTCAGGTAATTGCTGATGCCAAGCTGATACACGGAGTCATCGTTCCTGCTTATTCATGCAGTTTACTCGTACGGTGACTGTTTGCCAAGATCAGCGGGTGTTAGGGATCGGCTCTTTACCGAAAGGGTGAATACAGCTAAGCGCCCGACTAGGTTCAATCGGATCCCCTAAGAACTGGCCGAACCATCCCTCTTCTCTCTTTCCGGCTCCCCTTTTAGCACGTGGGGACGGTACGGGCAGTGCCGAGCTGAATACATGATGGAAAAAGATTTTGTACTTGTATTTGCTGATTTTTACTCTCGCCTTTGCCGCGTGTGTGTGCAGTATACTTGTACGGCGGCTGATTGCCATAATTGCATCAGTCGAAATACTTGCAACTGCTAGAGTAAGGTTCCCGCAAATGGGAGACCGGCTGGTGGTAGGGATGGGCTCTGTCTCGAAAGGGTGAATACAGCCAAGCGCCCGACTAGGTTCAATCGCATCCCCTAAGAACTGGCCCGAACCGTCACTCTTCTCTCTTTCCGGCTCCTCCGGTTCTTTCTCGGGGAGCCACGTCTCTCGTTGGGCGGAACGGTCCGTCCGAGCGACGCGAGGCAACGAACGAAATGATGAACAACGATTATCTCTTCTAGAGATTTTCTCCTCTGATCGTTCATAAAATAGTTTAAAACATACTATGTATCGATGCGCATTGTATTTATAATAAATTTATGACAAATCTAGATATAATTTCTTTGGTATTGTTTTATTTTTTCACTTATATATCATTGCCGATTTGTAAGAGGTTGTCATTTATTTTTTCAATTACAAGTATATTTTATTCTACCATTATCATGGTCGAGTTGCTATTTGTTTTATATCACTTCCATATTTACTTGGAGATGCGTTTATTTTGAAGTTCTAGAATTTGCGTCTAATTACAAGTCTTTTCATGAGGATTCGAACCTCCGACATGTAGCGTCACAACTCGACGCTTTGCCACCTGGCTACGGTTAACTAAGAAAATTCGAATGAATATACATATGCAGTATGATAGAAATAAACCCCCCGCGTTTTTGTATTTATATGTTCCCAGTTACGTTAGTTTATGTAAGTAGTAGCCGAAGCGGTAAAGCGTCGAGCTGTGATGCTAGAAGTCTGAGGTTCGAATCCTCATGTAGTTGTTCAACCGAGAACCGCGTTTGTTGTAATCCGTTTCATTTTCATTATCCATATATTTCTTCTCCCGCTTTTGTATTCGTTTCGAGTAGTACGACAGGCCCGGGGATAATCCGGGCTTCTTTGGGCGAGAGCCGAACCGGTTTGCAGAAATTTACCAGCGCGTTTATTTATTTAAGTATCTTAGGTCTGGTATTGTATGGTATATTATTGGCTTGCTTTGTTTAAAAACTTATACAAAGACCATACCAAACCAAAAGATACTTAAATAAACGCGCTGGTAAATTTCTGCAAACCGGTTCGGCTCTCGCGCAGAGAGGCCCGGATTATCCCCGGGCCTGTCGTACTTGCGTTTTACCACTGAGTATTAGGTGCAGGGGGGGATTCCACAGGAATCTCCGATGACCAACTACATGTCGCTACGAGAGGATTTGAACCTCCGACTTCTAGCATCTCAGCTCGACGCTTTACCACTTCGGCTATTACTGCCTTTTATAAACGCAACTCGAAACGAATACAACAACGGGAGAACAAATATATGGATAATGAAAATGAGAAGGACAATGACAAACAAACACGATTCTCCGAAGACCAATTTAAACATGTGGCTACACGAGGACTCGAACCTCAGACTTCAAGCATCACAGCAAGACGCTTTACCACTTCGGCTACCACTGACATTTACAATTGTTACTGGGAACATATAAATACAACAACGCGGGGGTGTATTTCTTTCATACTGCATATACATTCATTCGAAGTTTTTCAGTTAACGGTAGCCATGTGGCAAAGCGTCGAGTTGTGACGCTACAGGTCGGAGGTTCGAATCCTCATGAAACGAACCGTAAATAACCGCTAATACTAGAACTTCAAAAAAAACGCACTCCAAGAAATAAAATATTAATATGGAAGTGATATGAAAAAAATAGCAACTTGATGAATTGAATAAGGGTAGAGCTGTGAACGCCGAAGATCGGGGATTCAAATCCACATATGACGAAGTGTACTTGGATAAATTACAATGCCAACCGATGAAAAAACGGTAATGAATGGATGACAAAATAAAATTGTATCAAATAAAACAAATTTAGTTTTATCATAAATTTATTATAAATACAATGCGCAACAATACATAGTATGCCTTAAAATATTTTATGAACGATCAGAGGAGAAAATCTCTAGAAGAGATAATCGTTGTTCATCATTTCGTTCGTTGCCTCTCGTCGCTCGGACGGACCGTTCCGCCCAACGAGAGGCATGGCTCCCCGGGAAAGAACCGAAGGAGCCGGAAAGAGAGAAGAGTGATGGTTCGGGCCAGTTCTTAGGGGATGCGATTGAACCTAGTCGGGCGCTTGGCTGTATTCACCCTTTCGAGACAGAGCCCATCCCTACCACCTGCTGATCACATAAGCGACATCGACTGATGCAAGTTGGAGCATCAGTCGCCGTCTGAGTAAAGAAAAGCATGAGTAAAGAAAAACAATGATGACTCCTCTGCAACTTCACATTAGGTGCAACGCCATGTTGGCATCGGCAAGGATCACGCGACAAGTAAAAGAAAGAAAGTTGGCGACACCTGAAATATTAAAGACCAGGATATTCATCAGTTTATCATTTATGAAAAATAATTGATTTACAGAAAAAGTTGTAACCTTTTACACATAGTAGTGTCGCTGCATGTCAATTTTCCTATTGCGCACCAAGGGGGGATCCTATGGCAATGACGGCCAGTTCCAGTTGGAAGTCCACCAAAGACAGGAAAGTCCAACAAAGAAAGTAACCAAAGAACTAATTTGACAGCAGACAAATAAAAGAGATATATTAGGCTTTGAACAACATACACGAAGAAGTAATTCTAGTGTTACCGTGTCAGCCCAATTGTGTGTACACATTTTTTATTAAGAGAGACATCACAATTCACAGTTGGACTAGAATGACTGATGTGAGATGAGATACTGGCAAGCCGGGTTGTGCTACTACAAGAAATGAAAAATTGAAGTTGTTAGGAAAGCAAGCTTGTATCACCACAAACAATAAATGCAAGTACACCTTACCTGGCATTCCTAATTCCTATTTGAGAATAGGAAATATATAATGGGTGACCACCACACCTTAACTGTAGGACGTTTTCCCACAAATAAACAAACAGCCTGTAAACATTGACATTAGATTAAAGCAGCTGTGCCTAGTGACTGAACAAGTAAATCATCCTAGAGCTTTGAATTCTATAATGGAACCAAATTTCATTGAAAAATAAGTCTTCTTACCCAGTCAAACACAAGATAAAACCTTGATTTCATATAACCATTTTTTAAAACCCCAACATCCACATCACAACATTGTGATGTGGCTCACATCACACAACCCACTAAATGATTTAATGAGCTGAAAGTCTGAATGCCAGTGTCAAAACGACAGTTAAGTTTGTTTCAATTAGGTCCGTTCTAGTAATAACGGGATATCCGAGTTGCTGTATTATCATGCAAGCCAATCTGCTTCTTTGAGTCCACCTGTTTGCTCGACACGAATGCGTTTTTACAACAACCGAGCTGAGGGGCACGATTTGCCATTTTACTACTTACATTGTAACAGGTTTTTTTTTAATTGATCATTCACATATCTCCCTAAATTTCGTCGGATAATTAAGTATTTCAGCGATGATCTACTAATCTCGATCGTTGTTACCTACTCGCTATATAGTTTCATTATTAGTTTTTTGTGATTACTCGAGGCGATTAAAAGTCAAATATACTTTCTATTAACTCTTTTGTTAGTTTCTTCCTTGTGCGCTAGATTTATAATAGTTAAAAGTGAGCAGAATTTCCCGAACGTCAAAACCAAGTGATGAGCAACTCCAACAACGTTTGTAAATAGCATAGATTTTTAATGAATTTCTCTGATTAAAGAAAAGAGGAGAAGGCCATTAACTACACACTCAACAAAAGAAAAACGAGATGTGAAGCAATGAAACCAACTTTTCTGCCTATCATGCGAGCGGGAATCGGACGTTAGATATCTTTTCTTAAAAAATCCCAATTTTCTTTCCCTCAGTGTTGCTACTGGTACTGGATACCCAGCTGCTGAGCCATCTGGAGAAGCACTTTCAAACCAGATATAAACGATCCGATTTCAGTGAAGGGCGTATTGACCACCACCTGGGCATGAAAATTCAGACTTGTCGCATAATCGAATGCCATAACGGCTTGCACAATCGAATGAAGGCCTTGAAGAGTTTGGGGCAACAACTAGAGTGTTAAAAAAAGTTTTACAAAGTTAGCTACATAAATAATAGCTTGCAAGTCTATGATAAAATTACCATATTTTTGCGCAGAAGGTCATCAAGGCACTCCAATTTCTTTGCGACATCATCAAGTTTTCTTTTCATTTGCTGCAAAGGAAGACAGACATTTGGAAATTTTAAAATACAGTAGGAGAAAATAACAAAAAAAAAGGTTTCTCACCGCATTCTGAGCTAGCGCTGCACACTTTTCCTTTAATGTACGAAACACATCGTGAATGATAACGTGTTCATCAGGGATCGGCAGCATGGCAGCGGCTGGTTGGACAGGGGCAGGCTCAGGCGCATGGTGCTGTTGAATCGTTTCGGCTGGAGACATCATGTTTGGGTTATACCCATCGAAGGGCTGAATGCTGGGAACAGCCGGCTGTTCGACTACACCCATTGCGAAGATGGGATGACTGATGGTCTCAACGGTTGCTGCTTCGGTCTTCACCTTGCCAACACTGGACACTGGTGGAGGATCATTCCAACCAGGTGGTGCGCTGGTGGCGGGAAGAACTGGTATCGATGGCACGAGTTTGGTAGCCAACGGAGGGGTTATGGATGGAGGGACATCGAATGGCGTTGGCTGCATGAACGCGCTTTGTTGCTGTGGCGCTTGAACGTGGTCCATGGGACTGTAGAGAGATGGAGCGGGTTGATGGCCGCCATCCATTCCTACACCGTTGGTCAACTGTCCGAACGAACCAGTTGAACTCGGCAGAGGTTGGTTGAACTGATTTCCGGAATAGTTGCTTTGTTGCGAATAAGGCGATGGATTGTTAAATTGACCAGAAGGTTGAAACATCGCTGCGTTAGATTGGGGTGGTTGGGACATATAACCCATCTGACTCTGTGGGAATGGAGAATTTGACGCCGCGTAAAATCCACCAGTGCGACCGCTGGAGACACTAGGATCCTGGACATAGACTCTGTTGCGCTGATTCAGTGATCCTAGACGGGAAACGTTTCCTGTTATCGGAGGAGGAGCTACAGGAGCCGCTGCCGGTGGCGGAGGCACGGGTTGTTGATACTGTTGCTGCATAGGTGTTTGTTGTTGGTATTGCTGCTGCTGCGGAGGCGCAGGCTGATGGAACTGTTGTGGAGGTGCAGGCTGATGAAACTGTTGCGCTGGCTGGACACTTGGTGGCGGGGCAGGTGTGTTGCCCATGGGAGGCATGGAAGCCATTGCTGGTGGAGAGTTGTAACTATTGGCTTGTGTTGCCCAATTATTGCTTTGGAATGGCGTTGACGACCGTGGAGGATAAGCCGGAACGGCCGGACTAAACTGATCCTGGTGGCCATAAAAACTGTTGGGAGTAGCAGGTTTGTTTGATGGATATCGTTGTCTTTGTTGCTGCTGGGAGGCCATGCTGTAAGCACCGTTCATCATTCCTGTAGAAACTTTGCGTTCAGCCGGATTCAATGAACGCTGAAGTCTCTCCTTTAATTCTACCATTGAGTCGTCCTATAACAATCAAAATATGTAAAAATTATTCATTTCTTTATTTAGTATATTAGCAAATTACCTGTGACATGTCGAGATAAGTAAGTGCCGCTTCGAGACTACCTTGCCCAGCCAGGAGTCCAGCATAACGGCAGAGTTGTTGAGTAAGATGGCCGGAATTGATAGCCACAGGTTGGCGTCCCCAAGATCGCTGAGCTTGTTGAAGAACCATAATTTGTTCCACCATTTCTTGTAGAGAGGATGTAGTGTCGTTGTCTGTTCGAAGCCAACAATCGACTACTTTCTCCATGCTACCGGCGCAGATGTAGCAGAGAACGGCTTCTTTAGTTAAACCCATTTCTGTCTCCAACCTTTGGCCAATAGTTTGACAGAGAGAAGCGAATTCGCTGTCTTCTGCATAAGTAAGAGTAGCGGCCAATGCCTCTTTCCAGTTGCCCATGTCGCAATGTTGGACAATTTGTTGCCAATCGCGTGTTACAACGGCTTGAATCAATCGTGGAACGTCACCCTGTGTCAGTCGGAAGTATCGGTTTCTCGTAGCAGTCAGTAGCTCAGGCGGGCCAGTCATTGCCAAGACAATAGCGTCGGCATAGCGCTTATCGTTGAAGCAGAGGTCTACTGCTGTCGCCAAGTTCCCAGTGATAAGGGCTTTGCTAATTTTGCCGTCAACGGACTGGTCAGTTGGGATGGTGAAGGTTTTCACCTCAGCTGCAATAGAATCGAAAGTGTCCGACATTCCCAGACCGTCCATTGATTTGTTCAAATCAACTTCAGCATTGCTCTGGGGTTCGTAGTTTAGCAGCTGTAGTAATTGCTGTCGGGGAGCGGGACTAAAGTTGGCAGCAAGGAAATTCCATGCCTCTTGATGTTCGCTACTCGATTCAGTTTTCTTGACGCAAAACTCGGCCAAGTTACCAGTGTGTAGAGCGGTTTCTAACTCTTTGGAACGTATGGTAAGTTCCTCTTCAGTGATAACTTGACTAATGTGTACTTGAGGAGTTGCGCTGGGTGTACTGCCGGCCGGTTCCAAGCCAAAACTTACTAGTTTCCCGCCAAAAGCGAAAGAAGCGCCACAGATGGGGCGGATCCACTTGGGTGCTTTCCTAAGTTGTTCATGGATGACAATCTGCTGTTGTGGTGCTTGTAAAGCTGGCGCGGATTCCATTCCAGGAAAAGAATCGGCAATCATATTGACTGGAGGCTGAACAGCTGTTTCTCGGCCTCCCATGATCGAGTGAACTCGCACATGGCCGTCAAAACTGGCTGTGGCGATGCAGGAAGGATTTCGTGGACACCATGCCGTGTCGAAACACCATTGGCTGCTCGTGCTCAATTCGCATAGCAGTTCACCGCGAGCTGCATGGTTGTTTGGATTCCAGATTAGCACTCGGTTATCCTTGCCGCAGCTCAATAGAAGATCAGGATCCTAAAGAACAATCATCAGAATTAGCAGGTGTTCAATTCACTGGAAACAACAAAAAAAAACCAACCTCTGGACACCAATCCATAGCCAAGATGCCTCTCTGATGCCCCTCAAATGTATTAACAGGGGCTGTGGCTTGCCTCAAGTCCCACAGTTGGATGACGGGTAACTGATCTTCCTCTGACGCTAGACAAAGCTGAGTGGCTACTTTGGGATGCCAAGCTACTGCCTTGCAGCGCATACGAGATGTGCTGTCGCTAACCTGTAGTGCAAGAAATGTGTTAAATCTGGAAGATGCTGACAAAATAATTGAATTCAAGTGAGCATACTTTGATAATGGGCTCATTCTTTCGCAAATCCCACACAACGCAACGGGTGGCGAAAGTCGATGCTAAAATGTGCTGAACTTGTCTATTCCAAGCCAGACACGTGACATCGTCCGGTGGCTGAGACAATGTTCCAGGTGTCATTGGCGCTGCAGGACTGTTCAAGTCCCAAATGAAAATTTCGGACTGGTTAGCACCCGAAGCCAGCAAATTCAGCTGGAACGGGTTGAAATCGAGGGCCTTAACAGCTCCACTGTGTTTTTTAGTATCTGATAACAGGAATCCCCCAGTTTCATCATTCTTCCCCATCAATAGTTTTGCTGCATCAAACAGGAGAATGTTTCCATGATCTGCACCTCCAACTATGACTCCGCTAGGCTTTTCTCCACTGCTGATGCCTTGCGAGCCCCAAACTAACTTGTGAAACCTGTACACAAGAAAAAGTGTTTTATTGATATATATTGAAACATAAACCTTGGCATGTCTAATTATAGGTGGGGCATACCTTTGTTTGGTGGATATGGATGCTTTTAATCCCATACCCACACCAGGTTCATTTAGATCCAAAGAATACAGATCTATCTGTGAAGTGGTGCTGAACGAGGCGTCAAGCTGTTGAGCTGCTGTACCGGTAGCCAGATATATTGGATATTGTGAAGCAGGAGACCATGCTATATTAGCAGTCTGTTCAACTTCCTTGACTTTCATTTTTTAAACTGTAACAACAACAAAGACAATTAGCATAAACATTGAAGTGGGTGGCAACAGTAATCATCTCGACTCGTCAACAGTCAGGAGTTAAAACCAAGCCCCAATTTCAAGTAGGTTTGAGGTTCAAAACAAGTCAGAGTTAATAACATTCCCGTAATACTAGGAGTATAATAATTCTATTCGTTTTAAGAATTTATACAAGTGGGAAGATTGGTCCAACATAAACAGTTGTAACCAGGAAGTTGCTTGAAATTTCAACCAGTTGTACACGACAAAACAAACTATGGATATACTGAGAACCAGAAACTAACCTGGGAGAATATCCGCTGGAAAAATACAAATTTTAACAAAATTTAAACGTTTAATATTGATATTGCCGGTTGAGAGAAAAAAAAGGTGCCCCGTAATGTTGTCACTTGGCTGACGTGGCCACACCGTAAGAGAGTATTTCTAGAAGTGCCAACTAGTGGCCGAAGAGAGTAACTGGAGGTACATATCTTCATCATCAGAGGGCGTATTAATTTGTTCTCTACCTTTTTTTTTTAAGGGCTGCCTTTGACTTGTTTCAAAACGCTTTTTTTATTGCCCACTTTACCGAACATTTGCCACGTTACAATAATTTTGATTGACTGTTTAATGGAAAACCTTTTTCGGATGGTCGCGTCATGCGCCACGTCTACATTATTAACGCCACGCCGCAACTTGTTTATCCAATCCCACATGTCTTTTTAAAAGGCCCCACCCTTTTTTATTTTATTTTTTGGGGTGTTTCACTTATCAGCTAGTACACTGACCCTTTTTTACTTGCCGACGATTAACAATAATGCCTTATGTCTCGCACGGTACACATATGTCGATGATTTCGATAAGAGAATTGAGAACTTTGCGCAGCAGTGGCCTACCCTAGTTCTTGCTATAATGAAAATCTTACAATCTAAGGATTTGTATACATCAGCTCCTAATAGACATCTTTTGAAAAAAGTGCTAACAGCAGCTAGCAATGGTCGAAACGACAAAGATATGAATGAAGAATTGTGAATCATCGAACACAACGTATCCTTTTCTCACAAAGCATCACCCATTGGAAAGTTAGGAAATGGAAATCTAGATATATAATATTAATCACGGACGACCGAATTCAGATGACAAGATGATTAAGCACAAAAGATGAATGAGAGCGAAAGTAGTGGCAAAAAAATATTAACAATAACTACTTCGATGGAAGAAAGTCTTCTGTTGGGTAGTTTAAGGTCTGGGTTAAGATGGACTTGGGCATGGCGAGAAAAAAAACGGACTATCCGAACTCGTCTAGACAAAAAACGAAAACATTCACTTTCTATACATTCGTGCTGGGAAAGTAAATTCAGCTCGTGCTGAACAACTTATTGCCTCGTCAACATCATCACAGTTGCGCTTTTTGTGGACTCGACTCAAAAACTTACTACTAGCTTTTGCGCAAAAAAACGGAAGCACTAAAAACCGTTCCCAAAATAATTTTGGTTAGTCCTTTATGTAACTTTGGATATAAATGAATGGGATATAAAGTTCTTTTTTCCTACTCTCTCTTGCCGGCAAATGCGAAATAGTCTATAATGTATTGTACGTACTGTACATATAAGGAACTCTGTTTGTTACGACATTTATGATATGAAATACAGTTTTTTTAAAGAGGTGGATCACTAACGAAAGGGAAAGGGATTCGAAAGGTCTAGTACGAATAAATGATCACGATGACGAACATGATGAGGTGATTGGCTTGGGCGTCAAACGTACTTGAACACCGTCTCGTGGTCGCAGTACAAGCTCTCCAATCAAGACGAGATCTTCACGCTTCTCCAAAGACTCGAGATGAAAGTTTCTGAGAACGGTAGCCAACACAACTTTTTCCTCCATCACGGCGTATTTTTGGCCTAGAAACGAGGCAGAAAAAAAAAATGAACGAAACCGGTTTTCATCGTTGATAAGTGACTTGCATAACGGCAGTCAGTCAAGTGCCAATACAGTAACAACAAAAAATAACAAATAATACAACAACAAAAAAATGCCTTGTCTGTACGTAGGGTGTAGGGACCTAAAAACGTTTTACTTAGGTCCGAAACAGTTGAAAACGTGCCACTTAGAGTAGGTCACACACACAAAAAAAAACAATTGGAAGAGGCGTAAAAATGAAGAATATATTACCGATGCAGTTGCGCGGTCCAGCGCTAAATGGCACGTAGGCATACGGATGCCTGGTTCGGATATTATCTGCAGAAAAACGGTCGGGGTCGAATCTTTCTGGATCGGGAAACTGTTCAGGATCTCTGTGAAGTGAATACGGAATCACCGCAACGGTCGAACCAGCCGGAACAACATGACCGTCTGCATAATCAAACCGAAAAATGAAGTGAAAATTTGTGTATAAACGATGAAAATGTTTACATACGGATAACAGCGTCCTCGCTAAGCGTTCGTCCATACATGGCGACACTGGGATAAAGCCGCAGAGCTTCTTTGATGCAAGATTCTAAATATTTGAGTTGAAGAATGTCTGCCATGGTGATCGGGCGATCTGAAGTGCCAAAAATGCGGTTCAATTCCTCACTGACGCGGTCCTGGGCTTCTGGGTGGCGACCTATCAGATACAGACACCAGCTGACCGCTGCTGCTGTCGTGTCTTGACCCTATAAGGTGGTTACAACTAGATAAAGGCACGGATGACCGACATCACGAACAATTGTTTAGATGTACCTCAAACATGAAGGTGTCAACCTCTTCACGAATGTCCAAATCGCTCAAAAGCGCACCATCTTGGGAAGCTTCGATCAACAAGTCCAAAAAAGCCAAACGAGGTTTCTCTGTACGGTTACAACGAAGCAAATTCTAGTAACAGTAGCAACTCATTTTACGACATCCGTGTTTACTTGTCAATTCTTCAGAGTCATCGACCTCGGACTGGTCATTCTTGTTCATTTTCTGCGCCAGTTGCTCGGCCTTCCGGATTCGGTGCTCGATTTTACGTTCTTGCACCACCTTTTTTTATGAATAAATAAAACGTGGCAACAGTCAAGTATTTGGCAAAAAAGGTGAAGAGGAACAAAACGACAAGACATGTGGAGAAGTCGCAAATAATACAGGTTCTTTCCCCACACTTTAGGTTTTCTCCCACGTAATCCTGGCATTGTTATGAAGTAATTCAGAGAGTTTTGGCGGTGATGGGCCGCAACTGTACAAGTCAGCATGAGACAGTAAATTTTAGTCCTGAGCTCCTTCTCGGTACTTTGTTAAAGAGAACCGGAGCTTTTCACCGGCTGGTACCGAAAGATTGATTCGTCATAGCTGCTACCGAAACCAGGGGATCGACATAAGAAACGCGGAAAAGAGAAAATTCCTTTTGTACCCCTTATTGCAAAACTACCTTATCTGTGAAACCATGAAGAATGTCAAGACACTTCTGCTGGGTTTTCGCCATCGGATGGAACTGGAAGAGAAGTTCCGGTTGGAGCCACGGTTGGGCCTGTCTCGTTTGGACGATGCGACCGATTCTGTTTTAAAACCAAACTGTAAAAAAAGATATCGGAATAAAAATTCAGCAAGTTTATGAACTGACGTGCAAACAGCTTTGACGTATTCCGAGTCGTTGTTAAGCTGAGCATCGACATGACGGCCCATGGCAGTTTCTGTCGAGTTTAAAATTGAAAGTACATAAAATAGGAAATTTTATGAATAAGGAAAAAAAAAAGAAAGAGGAGACACACCGCAGATGATGTCGAGCGTGCAACGGGCGACATACGGGAAAATATTTATCCTGTCTCGGTTGTTGGCCAACATGTCACGGTGGGCCTCGTTCAGTTTGTCTACCAACACCACGCTCTGCTTGTTGAAAATATCTATAAAGTCTTCCAAGATCTTGAAATGGAATGTCGGCGTCAGCATCTTGCGACGCATATGCCATTTGGCTCCAGTGCTGGTCAGTAGGCCTGTATTCAGCCACGGATGGAGGTACTGGTACTCTCGGGATTTGTCGATCAGCTTGCTACTACCGAGCAAGGCCTGAAAAAAAAAGTTTAATATCCAGGTCAGCATCAATGGACTAGAAAAAAAAGGGAAACTCTTGGACATTTTATTGATTTACGACCCAAACGATTCCCAATTTTGAGTAAAACGGCAATTCTTTCTCATTTCTAGCGAGATAGTTTCCCCTTTAACACTAGTATCAGATTTCCCCGTTTGACGACGACGACGATACAGTTTACTTCATTTTTCTCAAGACTGTTATATAAGCGAAAATGGGAAAAACCCATAATTAATTGAGAAGTAACGGATGGTTAACGGAGCGATCCCAACGCTTTCAGTTACTTTTGCACTAAATTGTTGTTTTTCTCCCCGTCTTGGTAAAAACAACCCGCAAGTTAACGTGGTGACACCATTTTCTCCTCAGTTAAGCCTTACGTATTAAAGTTTTTATAGCTCTCCTTAGCAAATTTCCACGAAAAAAAAAACCGGCGACCGAAAATTTTCCATAAAACAAGTAGTTCGTAATTAATGCGATCGTTAAAAAGCAAGACCCTGCCGTGCCGCTAATTACACATACGTAAGGGCATCTGACAAATCCGCATAGATTTTTTCCACAAGGCTATTGCGGATTTTTAATAAAAAGTAATTCGGAAGGGCGTCGGAGACTGACGGTGCCCAGAGCAGATGTTGAGGGAAAGTGCGACGATATTCTTCGTCATCAATTGCAAATCCATTGGATTGCAAACGAAAAGACTATTCTTGCAAATGGGAGGGATGAAATAGAACCTTGGGCGCATAACATGGCTGCTGGATAATTTTTTAAAGGGAAGTTTGAATTGAATTGGAGAGAAAGTGATTTTCCTCTTCTGTGCTCTAATGTCGAGACTTGGGGAGAGTATCAGAGCAGATGATACATACAGCGAGAAAAGGAAGTTATGTAACAATATTTGTGTGGTTAAGGGGTTGGGATATTAGATTCTTCATTAGAGTTTTCACAGTTTCACGATTCTACGTTCGGCTAGTGAAAGGATGCAGGGGATCAGTCGGAGGTGGTTCCATTCGGACTTTCTCCAGTAATCGACCAACTTCGAATGAAGAAAATTCGCAGAAACTTTCGGTGTTTTCTTTAGATTGGTGTTTAACTTTTGCATATCATTAATTGAAAGTGAGGTGGTGGCCATATTTCAATCTCACCTCAGATCCCTCGGGCGTGTACAACAGGAAGATCGGGAATGGTCCAAGCCAGAAACGCAAAATAGGGAAATACTGGCGCCATTCGTGCAGGTAGTCGATCAGAAACTGGAACAATTCTGTTGGGTGCATCAAATAAAAGAACAACAATAATTACAAAGGGAAAGAGGAAAGTCGACGGAAGAGCGTTCAGCGTTGCAACAATCAAACGGCATATCAAAATGTAGGTTAATCCCAGCCCGAAGTTTAAGCAAACGGGAAAAGGACCAAAAGATGGGAACGATCAATCAGAACTTGTCGACTAGTAAACGTTAAAAAAAATAATGTATTTGGCCTTTCGCGCTTCAGGAAAAGCCTGCGCCTACAACCGGTAAAACTGGAATGGTTACTTTCCTTTTCGATGAAATGATCCAGCAACAATACTGCAAGTTACATGAAAAATCTTCACCTCTTGAGCAGGTTTACGGATAGACTAGGATGGCCTAAGTTGAAGGAATTCACTTACCATCAGGATCACGCAAAAGTTCCAAGGCGTTGCCAACAAGAGGAAGCGGTGCTGGTGGGCCTGGAATAGTGTTGCAATGGCTGATGAAAGCCAGACGTCTTTTTGTAAAGACGCAAATGGCCACGAACGTGAAAAACGCCGCCATCCAGACGGTGAAGCTAGACGGCATCCATCTAGCCGATTTCAGCATGTGTTCTTCGTTCATTTTCCAGTCATGAACGACTCTGCAATCTATAATAAGCGGTTCTTGATGAGCATGCCAGCTTTTGTTTGTTTTTAAACTTAGGAGGTTAATTTGATTAACTTTCTCCTGTCAAATTTGGAGTTCCAACGAAAGCCTCGCTTATACAGTACGGTACCATCCCATTCTACGAATTTCCCAACAGGTTGGCAAAAATGTTAGCCTATAGGTTTGTGCTTATTACGTATGCTATCACCGATGGCGGCGGACCTTTAAAGGCGCAAATATAAGGGTTCCCAGCAGGATGTAGCGTAAGCAAAAGTTTTTTTTTTTTTCTAAAGATTTCTATTGATGCCATCATAGTTTTTCTTTATCTGTCTAGCCTCGTTACATCATCTATACGATAACACATTATCGCATCTTTCTTGGGGTCCTTATATGCCATAATTTCAATAAACATAAGAAAAAAATAAGGACAATTCACTCACATTAAGTTTTGAAAGACATGAGATTAGGATTGAACCTAATTCTTATGCTATGTTTCATTCTTCTGTAAACTGATGTTTTTGTAAATTTCCCTGACATAAGGACCCCAAAACATAAGAAAAGCGTTCCCGTCTGAACGAGCCTTTACCACCTGCGATGCCAATTTATAAAGTTTATAACTATTGCCAGTTGTAATGAACAGTCGGCAGAGACCTAATTAATCAAGTTACCGCAAAGAATAAATGGCCGATAGTAGGATGGTCTACGTGCTGTAGGCCGATGATCTTCTAAATAGAAACAAAAATGCGGCGTAATGCTATGCTTTTTGTGCTCTACCCTACTTTCAAAAAATTCTGCAATTGTCTTTGGCTACACGAACGCTTTCTCGGGTTTCAAGAATGAATTTACCGTTAACTACCCTTTCCCGGTAAAACACCAACTCGGTGATTCAGACGACCGATGAACGAATACAGTACCGTTTGCAAGGTGGAATCAGAAGCCGAAGAAGAAGCGAGAGGAGCACTGTCTAAATGACTGTTCTATGGCAACTGAAAATGGGACCGACTTTGGACCCTATTTATATACTGGCCAGTTGATGGTGGAGGAGCAAATGTAAAAGGGTAGCAACTGACGACGGTGCCTTAATACCAACGAAAGTAATTTTGGGGGCGCTTTACTAGGACTTAGCAATAGGCCAGCTGGTACCTGATAGGTACAACCACGTGTTTTGGTAGCTCCTCCTTCCTACTTTGCTCCAGCGCTTTTTTTGTGTTTCCCCATCCCCATCTTCTCCTCTCTCTTTCGCACTGCATACACTCCAGTAGTCAATTGAATGGATGGGCTATTTTTTCACAGCCTTTCTATATCATCATGTGAAAGCAAAAGCTGTTCCATCAGCACCCTCTTCTATAACGTCCAAACCCTTGGTCCAAAAACTATGGTCACGTTGATCACGTAGGCCATACGTACATATGGCGATTTTTCACCAAAAAATTGGATTCAATATTAATATATGGGCGCCATGACTCACTTTATCATTAGCTTTTCCCAATCTTCCTTGCGTTTTGAGAACTAAAATGTAGATCGCGGGCTGGGAGAAAGTACTTTTTTGCTAACGGATGTTGAGACCTAGGAAGTTGGCCTATATATGGGTCTGCTTCATCCAATTAGTAATACTAGTTCCTTTATCCCAATTCCATAAAAACTAGGCAAACTGTTCCATTAAGCGCGCGCGTAGCCCGCGGTGGCCTGTACCGGAACACACAAGGCAATTTAGAAACGTGGAAATTTCTTTCCAAGAGAAAGGGAGTGTTTAACAGTCTCAGTCCTATGTCTACTGAACTTGAAGGGTCCGAACTTGAAACGATATGCCCGGCTATGCCGAAGGCTTTGATGCTCTTATCTGGGTCATCTGCTACGAAATACAATAAAGAAGAGAAAGGACACCGTTAGTCCCTGACCTAGGAAAATCTTCGGTCGTTAGTCCCGCACACAAGTCAGGACAACGAACGCTCACAAAATATTACTACAAAATTCTACATCTCACCGCTCTAGTTCTTCAGAATAAAATTGCTATTATTGTGTACAAACCAGACATCATGTTTGATTTGAACAAATGATGGGGCGTTGTCTCTGGCTTACAATCGAGATAAACTAATAACAAAACGAACACGAGTTGGTTGTTGTATCCTATCATCGGAATGCGCAACCATCGGAACAACAGCTGGCGAAAAGAAAACAAAGATTGAAAAAAGAGCAAGCTGACCAACCTCCTCAAATGAATAAAGAATCTCTTGTGCGTGCCAGCAAACACGTTTCTCTTTCTCTAGTTATCTTACATAACCTCTAGCTACCCGTATGTACCGTATGTATTCCTTACTTACAAGCTTTTGTCTAAGATTACAGGTTTTGCAATAGACTCACAATATACATTCAAGCCAATTTCCGAAACTAACAATATGATCCTTAACTGAGTTACGTACTGTATTTTTCTAATATTTTCTCTATATTGATCTAGTCTAGTGTAAGTCTACAGTTACATACGCATCGATCGAATAAAAGAAAATACCAAAAGGCGGATCGACTGGTGCTCACTCTTTTGCTTTCTCTTGTTAATTGACAAAGCTAACTGCAATGCCCAGCGCGATGTCTTATAGCACGCTTCTTCACGCTCGCGCTCTCATCGCGCTCTCTCTGTCTTTCTCTCATGCTAGGCTAAGAGAGAAAAAAATGTTTTTTAGCCACTTTTCTCTTTGCTTGCTCAAGTACTCCATTCTTAACCGCACCAGTCGCCAAGTAACTGAAATGATAGACGGGTTCGCGTAAAACGTTGGGTTTGCTTCTGTAGCAAGGACATTGAGTACGGCAAGTTGCAAATCTAGGCACTGTTCCAAACCACATACCGTTTTACGTTCAACTAGAGCCAATTCTTCAATGTTGGTTGTCTCTAATTGTATATAGTTAAAGTCAATGTCCGGGTCCAGCAAGCGATAGCCGTGAGCCTTTTTAAATGTCGCAACAAATGAAGGGGAAATCGTTTGGCGACGAAACATGGTCTACGTGCTATAAAAATCACGAAGGCTGGAGAAAATTTCGAGGAATGAGTCTTCACGAAACATTATACCGTAAGCGTCCACTTCGCCGATGAAACGAGAATGTACGCCACAATAGGCCCTTAAAAGAACAGGTATACAGTAGCCGTCCAAATTATTCGATACCCGTGGACTAAAATTGGGAAAACCATTATTTGTAACTTAAATATTTACCGAATAAAGCAAGCCAAGCGATTACCGTACGATCTACGATTGAAACGCAAACCACGTTTCAGGTCACTAATTCTTAGATTATTTGTATGAATTATTTATTATAATATTAATACAATACGAATTCGGTGGCCCTTGATATGTACAAAACCTAGCCGTCGGCACAACTGGTGATTTGTACTTTCCAGTGTCCATCCAACGAAACATGGTTGGCGTTTTAATTTTGCCGACTCGCTTTGCACGTAAAATATTTAAGTTAAACAACAACACTTGTTGTTTTTTGGCAAAGAATTCTAATCAATTCAGGTGTTGTGGCGCATAACAGAAAGAAATCTCAAAATAGAAAAAAATAGCCAAGAGGAATCTCACAAGTATATGCTGCGCACTTGGTCTGTATAGATGCGTCGTGATAAAAGACCTAACGGCCAGCACTTTCACTGATCGCCTGTGCAACGAACCAAGAACTTGAAACATCTCGCTATAGAGAATATTATTTCACGCTAGCAATTCTCGGAAAAAACGGAGGCCAAATGCACTCGAGGTATGGTTTCGAGGGAGATTGACGGCAGTAGATTTGTAAACGGCAACAACAACAAAATCTTTCACTTTTTGCTGGGGCGTGTGTCATGATGCGCTATCAGTCACATTCACCCAGAAATTATACGGTACCTATGGCCTATTTGAGTATATGTAAATCAAACTATTCTGTCGTCGTTCGTTAAAGGTTAGGGACATATCTGTCTATCGAATATATGATTCTTCATTCTTGTTTGGTCATCTAGAACCATTGAATTTCGGTTAAAGGTGTTCTAGCAAAATTAATCCGATAAAAACGACGTGTAACATTTTCCCTATTGTTAAATATTAACTACCAGTGACGTCATACATAAAAGTGACCCGATAAATAACCACAAGGTTTCTCCATTATATAATCCTGCCAGACAAAGACCGCAGGTTTCTAATCTGTTAAATAAGGCGCAATTCTACAAGTAATGGGTACGAATTGCTGGTTACGGTAACAAGTTTAGTCATTAACTTTACCATGAAAACATCGAAAAGCAGACGTCGGG